>CM027472.1:25396462-26711684 GCA_015776775.1 Magallana hongkongensis
ACTTAAGAATTAATGACTCACATAGCACATAGCTGTAAAAGAACATAAAGATGTTCATCTAAAACCTGTATCATCGACCAATTTGGACGCCGTAGCCCCGTGGCGTGTTCAACAAAGCGGATGCTCGCGAGCGCTTGTCAAAATTGCCTACACCCGCAAATGGCCGCAATACAAATTTTGGCTTGCGCTCTCTTTCTTGAAGACACCACCGGCTTCGAGTCTGGTCTGTCGTTATATAGCAATAACATATTGTAACTTTAACTTAGTGCACTCTCTCAACCCAGGGTTTAAAATAAGTATCTGGCACACGAGCTGAAAAAAGTGAATGTTTAAAAGCAATTGCACCGTAATTTGGCAGCTCTTCTTGTTTGCTCCCCCAGGGAGTTGATGATGCTTGAGATTGTATGGGTCTTGCCAGGGGGAGGCAGTTTACTTAGCGATCAAAAATATTAACGTCTAACGTTACCTTTACCTTTTTCATAAGTCTAAGAGACAGATTTGATATGGACCGACTTTTTATTTGGACTGACCTAAGCTGATTTAACTATTAAACGTGCCACGAAGCAGCACGGTCAACCATAACTTTTTAAGAGTAACCAAATAAACGAAATGAACTTCCCTCCTCAGCCTCAGCAGCAGACAGGGATTACAATTTTTAGGATTTCGATCCCGAACTTACCATTTTGAGAAATCAAGTTCGCCACTTTTCAAATCTACAGATAAAGGAAAATAAAACAAATATTTTGAAATTGCGTTGAACCTTATAAAATGTTTGACATATGAACATAATAGATAACTGTTGGTTCATTTTTTTTTTTCATGGTATTTCTAATTTTTTTGTTTATCAATTTAAAAGAACCCTCATACAGTATACATGTAAAGAGCATATATACTCACCAGGGTCATTTTCGGGTGCAAGGTTAAATGTATGCACTTTGAGTAACAACTCTTGTCGCTCGTGGCCATAGTTCTGAATGTTGGTGTAACTGACCTGGGAAGAGAGAAAACTATTCGTAAATTAATGGAAACCTTAAAGATTCAATCAAATTAAATTACAGTAAGAATAAAAGCCCTCGAGTTCAACATGGTCAGTGTTTTATTGTAAAATAAATGTTTGTCAAAACATGGGCACTAATAAAAATAATTAATAAATCAATGAATTGTTTTTTTGTTTTTTTTTTTGGTTTTTTTTTTGTGTTTTTTTTGTTTTTTTATAAATTCCTTTAATTTGCAGGTGCACACTGCTTTTTTCGGGGGGAGGGGGGATTATAAAATTTTTTTTAGACCTTTATCTTTCGGCATATAAAGAAATCTTTTCAAGAAAGAATCGAATGAAGTCAATATAGGGCTTTGGTTTTTTTAAACTGGATTAAGTTTCGATCAAGTTTGGGAAAATATTCATTTGTTATCTCAAACTGGTTTTAAGGTTGTTTACACCTTAAACCGTTTTTTTTTAAACTTGTTTTGGCTTGAATTCGAAATGAATCCGATTTGTCAAACCAATTTGGTATTATTAGGACAGATATCCCCCCCCCCCCTGCAACCAATTTTTATAAAGTAGTCTGACCAATGATTTAGATTATTTTTTTATAGGTATGTCAATGCATGAATTACACCACGGATATTTTAAAAATCTTTAAACCTTATAGTAATAATATTTGGCTTATAATGTGTGTTCTATATATCAATGAACCCCTGTTGAGGCTTACTTTAGTGCCAAAAACCTCAACGACTATACCATTATAATTATCTCTTCAATATTACCATGATGCAACAATCAGGTGTGGCTTAGAGTGTCGGGTCCTAATAATATCTTAATATCAAGTCTGGTTGATTGATGTTGTTTATTTTAAACATAATAAAACGTTGGATACTTTTTCACGATCAGACCATTTTAAATGCATTGCTGCAGAAGTTCTTTGCTAACAAGGCTTTCTTGGTCTTCAAATCCGTTATCATTTTTTAAAAATGCAGAAGTACATAATGATCAGACATGCTTGTGCCTATTATAAGACATATTCATATACCCGGCAAACTACTTGTAAAACTGTTTATTTGTTTAACTGGGGTAAACCAGATTAAAATTCAAAACGGGTCTATAAACTAGTTTCAAATCTTTTACCAAAATTAAAACTAGTTAAAGGGCCCTAAAATTATCCTTCTTCTCTTTCAAGTAAATTTAATTTTCATATCCTGATCCAGCACACTCACTCGAGTTTTGTTCGATATCCGAGTACACGAAAACTTTCGTTAAAGTTCTCATATCAATTTTTTTTATCTAGTGATCATGGTTATATTCTCTTATTTCAGAAAATAATCTTTTTTATATTTAAAGTTAATTACTTTGATATAAAAAATCTTTTATCTACTTTTCGTCTATGAACGAACTATCTAATTTGTTATTCATAAACCCACTTTAATTTGTGCAAATTCGCTTTATAATACTGCATATCAATAATCACAACTTTTTATTGCTTACAAGTGATTTACAGCTCGACCAAGTGATGCAAGTGCTTTTTTATTCATTGGCTGAATCAAACAAATGATTCAAGTCTTAAAAATAAAACGCAGACATGCTCAGAGAGAGAGAGAGAGAGAGAGAGAGAGAGAGAGAGAGAGAGAGAATATAATTCTATATCGCTATGAAATTCTTATTCTATTAATGTTGTACTGAAACACATAGTTGTCGAGTCTCACATGCACATATCTGAATTCATGAAGTTTATCAATTTTCTATTTCTAGCAGCTTTTGTAAAAAATGTAAACCCTTTTGTAAATGTTTAATATTAAAACTTTAATATAAGCCCCTTCTTTCATGTAATGATTTAATATTTTACTAATTTCATTAAAATTTTATTGTAGGAAACCGTTACATGTAACATTGGCATTGTATGAAATTAAAAATTCCTCCAGGGCTACATTATCATTTTAGAGATAAAATTAATCAGTCTTGTCGCGAGTTTTCAAGAGCTTTAGCAGACTAAATCAAACATTCATTGAGCCCTAGTTTGACCAATAACCCCCACTCGTTATAAATTTTATACTTCCTTGTTGATAACAACGATCTGAAACCGAATCAACAATGGTTTACTTGTCTGTACTTGCCACACAGGTACAAACTGATTGATCCATATGACACTTCAAAAGTTCCAGAGATTTCTCTTAAGTCTAATTTAAATAATTTTTTTTATTAAGATCTACGTATTATGACCGACTTTTATGGGTTCCAAGCAATGATGTGCGTTATATTTCATCACCGGGTGTATACCATAAACATTTCAATTTTGACGAATTGATTTTCTGCAATGTTTATCTTGACTTCCATTGGCTAAAAGTGCATTTGATGTATTGGACATTTGTCTCAACGCCACTTATACATTCTGCCGAAAATGGATTTCAATGACAAATAAAATACACTTGCACATCAACCCACATTAATAAAATGACATTGACATAAGCATTGCCAATTTTCTGAAATAGAAAAAAAAACAAACACTCTTCTTTATCAGCAAAAAAATTCTTTAGATCAATAAATGACAACCTATTTACTCTGTTTGATAATTTTTTTTTTCATTAATCAGAGTTTTTTAAAGGTTCTTATACATGCCTGTTACCATTGTCCATAGTGTTTTTTTTTAATTTAAACTTGTGCCATGTTGTGAATTTGTATTTACTACCAAACAAATATGACACTTGTTTACCCGATTGGAATTTTTTTTTCAATTTTTAATTTGTCTCTGTGTTTCTTAATTTGTATGTAATTATTTTTATTCATTATTTGCTCGTGCTGTGTCTGTTGTTGTTACTTTTACCAATAGTCGAACTTTTTAAATTTTTACATTTAAATAAGTGACAGTGAGTTTAACATTTTAAAGAGCGGCAGTGAGTTGTTATTGTAAAGAATTCATTTTTGTGGTGAAATATTGTACATTATTCAAATATACCGACATTGCTTTCTGTGTGACTGAACGAACAGTTTATATTTCTTATAAAGTAAAAGGAACTACTGATATACAATTACTGAATAAGCGACAATTTTGCAGGAACGTTTACTATACATTTGCTAAACGAATTAGAATAAGAAATAAAAAAAAAATTGAATCTTATGTAATATGTTCTATATAATATTTTTGTCTTTAAAAAATGCATAGATAGAGCTATTGAAGGCTTCTTAAAAGTCTTAATTTTTAAAAATATTTTTTTTTCATATTATTTATAATGAATTGTTGTTTTTATTTTATTTATATAGTATCATGTTTTAAGTACATTTTCCTATATATATTTTACTTTATATAGGTATATATATGAATATATAGCATGTGTCTGTTGCGTAGGAAAGTTTGCACCTGGTAATATGGTAAATTGAAAGAAAAAAGTCAACACCTTAACAGACAAAACTAGGATTTTTACATACATGTATATGCATTGAAAGATATAAACCCTCTCAGCACGAAGTTGCATTTATTTTTATTACACAACATGTGTTCGGATAACTGTTTAGTCCTCTATCTCTGATTCGATGACAAATCAGTTGACAAAAAGGTATCCTGATCTTAAGTTGAGTCCATAAATAATACTCAGGTAGCCTGCAAATAAAGACTTCTTTCGCCTTTCGTAGAAGTTAATCCCACTCTCAAATCTGGCGGTGCGTCGTACGCTGTTGGAACAAACTATCCCTCATCCCCTTTTTAATTCCCTCTTGAAAATTTATCTGCCTAAATTTTTGTCTACGCGTAACGAAAGGGGCCTTTCAGCTTAACTATTTATAGTACCATTTTTAGAATTTATAATTCTTAATCTTCCCAAAGAAACAATTGAACATGTTGAAAGAATACCTAAATCAAAATAGCAGAATTTTGATTGATTTACATTCGCGATAAGATTTATATACTGACAGAACGAACGTACTAGAATTCACAGTTGAAGTATTGTGCCGTAATATGCTATACATGTCATACAATCATGTATTTACCGTTCACTCCAATTCAGATAAGTAAAGGGATTAGAACAAGGACCAAATGGCTCAATTGTACCTGATTTATTATCTTTGGGGATTTCTTGTTAACCATAAAAGTATACGTAAATGATCTATTTCTAAGAACCCCCCCCCCCCCAAAAAAAAAACCAAAACAAAAAAACTAGGGTCTATGAAAGAAAAACAATAAAGTCTAGAGTAAAAAGTTAACATAGTCATAGTTGGAAGCAAGTTTAAATAAACTTGATTTATGACCAAAAAAACATGAAACTGAAAACTTGAGCCTTCATTTTCCTTGTAACGAAACTTTAAATCATCGAAAATATGTATCAGTAATGTCCTCCTGAATGCACCAATGAATGTCGGTAAAAAATGTTTTGAAATTGTATTAACATAATTATGTAAAAAATAATTCCTATAAAATGAGTAAAAGTAGGTAAAATATCAATATTGCAGCTTCTATACCTATTTGAAAGTCGGACACCAGTTTCCAATGAAGGTGTTCAATGAAGGTTTATTCGTAAAAGTTCCGATCAATGATGAGGTGATGCAAGACTTAAATAAATCAAAAGTCCATAAAAGGAAATTATTGTTATGAGAATTTTCTTTCCTATTTTGTTTCTGAATATTAATGTGTTTAACCAGTTTTAACAAGTCCAACAATGAATAAACAGTTTAAAGTGCCTTTAAACGCAAAAATACGCAAAAAGTATTTCATTGTTAAACTCTGAAATGGAAGAGAGTTTATTAAGATTTTAAGAAACTTTGCTGTTATATAAAAAAAACTGTAGAATGTATATATCTTGAAATATATACTAAAAAAAGATCATCTGTGGTATTTCAAAAACAAATTTATGCTTACATAGTTATTTTCAGGATATCTAAAGATAAAGTGTTAAATTCGAAATATTAAGAAATATCAACGTATTAACCTTGAAGAAACTATATGTAGATGTATCAATATTCCTAATCTTTATTCATGTTTTTATAATGTTCGGAATTTCAATGTAAATAGGTTTCATTGGCAGAGATAAGTTGTTTTTCATCCTTTAAGTATTGCAGTGGTGTAAAGATCGTGACCAGCTGGCATGTTCACAAAACCTTTCCTAAGATATGACCTAAGTATTTTCTAAGATATGACTTAGGAAAAAAGTTGAGAACACCCTAAGATCAACTTAGGACACGTCTTAAGATGTAGCTCGACGGTAACTACATGTAGGATCATCTTAAGTTAGGATATCCTAACCTACTAAAGTCATTCTTATTTTTCACTATCAATTCATACAGGTATGATTTGAGAGACATACATGTACGCTGGGATAAATCATTACACATTTTACCAGAAATTATGCTGCAGGCATGTTAACGAAGCCATACTAGGACTATGGTGCGTCCTAAGTACATCTTAGGATACGTCTTAATCTAACGTTTGTTTCTCGACGTTCTTCTAAGTTTAGGAACCGCCATAGCTTTGTCCTATCCTTAAGATATCGTTTACCTTGTCCTAAGATCATCCGTAGGTTGTAAAATTACTTTTTTTTTATAATATTGGGAGTGTTGTAAAGCTTTTTGGTAGCTTGAAGCAATATTTTCTACAGTTACACATTTCAGACAAACCTCATATTCCCAACCCGTGAGGGGGCATAGTCATTTATTCTATCATGTACGTTCATTTTAATTATGTGAGGAGGGACCCTTGACCCCCTTTTTCCGTTGATACATGCCTGCCTGGGAGCTGACAAATGAAGTATATTTATTCTCTTTTTTTGGGGGGGGGGAGCAAATATTGTCTGTTTGGCGAAAGAAAATTATTTACTTATTTTTAATATCTACACCAAGTACGTTACATTCATTGCTCTGACTACTAGTTTTGGCCCAAAAATGTTCAAATGTCCTTGGCTAAAGAATAAATCTACAACGCTTTAAATAAGCCATACAAGATCATTCTTAATTTTTATCACTTCATTCTTTCAAATATCCGTGTTGTTGAATAAACTGTATTTATGTATTTTCTAGATATATTACAACTTACTTCTTATTAACCTGTACATGTATTCTATATTTTGCAGATTTAAGGAAACTTGGTTATGTATGTACATGTAACGTTTTAATTCTATGAAGAGAGTGTTTATGTATAACATGACTTGTACTTACATGACAAGATTATTAAAATGTTAATTAACACTCAAAGAATGTTTCTAAAATAATAATTTGCTTGTAAGTCAATTCTGTCCCGATACATATTTTCTTTACACAAAATACATGTAACAGTTATTTGGATAGATTTCTGTTTGTTTCTTATTAGTTTGATTTGTTTTGTTTTTGGGTTTTATAAATAAAATTGTAATTGGTCACTGATTTATTTTACGTAAATGTATATTCTTAAATATGTATACATATTTTAAATGGTTTTAGGCATATCGTGTTAACTATCGACACGTACAATTTTCTCTGGAAATGATTTATCCCTGCGTAAGTCTCTCAGATTCGATCTGTATGAATAATAAAAACTAGACAACATTGAGATGGTAATCATCTTAAAGGGCCCCGCTTAAATAATGGACAATAGGATGAAAAGAATTTCAGAGAATTTTGCTTTGACCTTGACTTATAACTTGTAAATTTTCCAGCTTGCAGAGAACTTCTAATTAAATCTCATTACCCCTTACATTAAGGCAATTTTGTTCAATCTGAACACATTAACAAAATGGGAAATACATGTAATCTATGGTCTAAAACTGATATTCAAGATATATGCTTTGACCTTCTGCATGCAATTAACCAAAAAGCTCTGTTTATGTTAAGTACATATGTATCAGCCAAAAAGGGCAAAGTGGAAGGTATATACATGTATGCTCTTAAAAACAGGACTTTTGTTTGATCTGATATGACCCTGAGACTTGATCTACAAACATAATTCAAGGTCACTGTATACCTATTGATCAAAGGCATCATGTGGGTGATGTATGGGACAGATTAGAGCAAAGGAAGAGAAGATATTCTCTGAACCAGGAATTTTCATATAACCCTGCAATGACCTTCACATTTGACCTTGAAAATTGTTCAAGGTCAGTACACACCCGTTATTAATAAGCTCTGTTTATGTGAAGTATAAGCCAAACAAGGCTAAGTGGAAAGCATATATGCTCTGAAAAAAGATTTTTGCATGGTTTGATATGACCTTGACACTTGACCTACAAACTTCATTCAAAGCCAATGCACACCCTTTGGCCATGGAGACTACAGCGTTTTGAGTACTGACAAGAGCGATGCGCAATTTTTAAAGATCGTAAGACAAATAGCAGCTGTTTTTTAATGTGATATACGATCATAAGACTGTTGCTGAACGTGCCTCATTTAATCTTGCAACATTTAACTATCATTGCAAGATTTATCAGTTTCAGTTTCCATGTTTGTCACTTGTATGTACAGGATGCAGGGTTATTTTCGCCCGTGTTATTTTCGCTTCTACTTATGGTTTTGCTTTGTATTGACTTTGCCCGAACAATGTTATGGTAAGAGAGAGAAAATATGAGACATTGGAATTCGTCAAGTCTAAATATGCTAAATGACAGAGAGAGAGAGAGCGAAATGAGCGAAAATAAATTGGGGACACATGGTTCCCTTATACAGTATACACTGTATAAGTATATATGTTTCAGGCCACAATTAATTTTGATTTTGGCTGTTGCTTTTGGTCCTCTTCTTGGGAGGTATCTTCTCTTGCATTCATCTATTTCTACTTAACAGAGTCGGAAACTGGCGGTATATATATTCCTCCGACTAGTACAAGCATTTGTACGATGAAGTGCAAAATTCAATGCGTTTACATCGCACAACGGTCGTTCTGAATCGTGCTAGTGTCGTTCGAGTACTTTTTTCATATGCAATTATTTTGGTAATAGTTTGGTAACTCGAATGTTCGTACGTTTCAGAGGGGTGTACCGCCCGTTTCCGACGCTCTTCAGTAGTAATTCTTACATGCAAGAGAAGATATCACCCAAGAAGATGTCAAAAGCAACAGCAAAATGAAGATCAGTTGTAGCCTGAAACAGATATACTTATACAGCGTATACTGTATTAGGAAACTATTCGCCCCCGTTTAATTTTCGCTCATTTCACTCTTTTTGTCAGTTACTGAATAAGACTTGGTGGATTCCAATGTCTCATATCATCTCTCTTTTTCCATAACATTATTGAAGCGAATTCAGACAAGGCAAAACAGTACGTAGAAGCAGGGCGAAAATACCATGCATCTAGTACATACTAGTGGCAAAGCATGGAAACCGAAACCGATAAATCTCGCAATGATAGTAAAATGTTACAGGATTACATGAGTCACGTTGAGCAACAGTCTCGACGTATGCGATAGCTCGTGCGAACCCAAAAAATTCGATCGCAAAGTGTTGTAAAGTGCTCGTGCGCCAATTGTGAAAGGAACTTTACGAATCATAGATATTTTTCGGTCGCACGAATATTTTGTCGCATCTGCTCGTGCGCCAATTGTGAAAGGGGCTTAAGCGACTGAGTTCATCTCATGTAAGTCCATAGATTGTGATTTCTCAATGCACTGTTAGCTTCGATCGGTTTAGAAAAAATGCGGGCAAAATCAGCATATATCATTACAAATAGAAATGTCAGTTACTATAAAATATAACACTAGTTTCTAAAAAGATAGTGGACAAATACCAAGTGTATTTAAATATTTCACTGTAGTGCGACAAAATATCTATTGGATTCTTGAACTTTCTTTGAAGAATACTGGTAGATGACATCATTATAAAGATGAACTATCTACACATCTATCCACACATCTACACTTTATTAAAAACCGTCAGTTATATCAAAATAAAGTGTAGATGGAATATGAAATGTGCACACAGTATGAAGGAACAAATATATAGTTTTTCTAACAAATAGATAGTTTTTCGAATTCTGACTCATACACTAATATACAATGTCCTTTTCTTGAATCTTGACTTAACATATGTTTTGGGTGCTTGAAAATAAAATCCGACACAAGATTGATTTCATATGTGTGGATTTTTTTTAGCCTTTTTTTTATAGCTCACCTGAGCTGAAAGCTCAAGTGAGCTATTCTGATCACATCTTGTCCGTTGTCCGTCCGTCCGTCTGTAAACGTTTTACATTTTGAACTTCTTCTCCAAAACCGTTCGGCCAATTTCAACCAAATTTGGCAGAAAGCATCCTAGTATAAATTGAAGAAATGAAAGACAGATCTTCATTCAAAGCGGAAAAACCTCGAAACTGTAGAAAAAAGGGGTGCATTTTTAAGAAGAGTAAAATTTAACGTTATTTGGCATAAATAATTCTTATGGAAAGGAAAATGTCAATTGCAAAAATTATGGACTAATTCTGTTTCAAATCCGAATTAGGTGAGCGGTGTGGCCCCAAGGGCCTCTTGCTTTCAATCATTTTAGGTAAAACAAATTATTGAAAAAAGGAGAAAGAGGCGTTTAAGTTGAATAAAAGATAGAAGCTGCTTGAATAAGATTTAAAACGTTGCTTTTTATGTTTTAATGTTTTTATGTTTTAATCAAAATTAGCAAAAGGTACAATTTATATGGAGTCATAAACATTTGCAATGTAAAAAGCGCGACCTTGCTTCGAAAATATTGTTGTTTGTGGGTCTTACTGAAGGGTTACTTATCATAATATGATAAGATATCAGATAAAATCAGAACATGGAGAACTCAGACAAATTATTTTTTTATTGACTGGTCGCTTGTGCATATCAAAAATGAACAAGCATATTGAGATGAGTACCAAAAGGTCAACAAATGTAGCTCAGTCTATTAATAAACATATTTCAATATAAGCTAACAACCATATACAATGTTGACCAAGACGAGATAATATATTTGGTATGAGCAATATTAATACAACTGCGTGTACTAATGAAATACTTTTTTGTCTCTTTTACCTTTTAAATTTCTTAACTACATGAACATTTTTTATAAGTACAGTCGTTTACTTTACATTGATAATTTTACGGAGCATTTACAATTTGAGTGCTCATCACTTTGCGAGGATTTGAACTCCATGCAGTCGTAAGTGCGAAGTTCTAATGTTTTGGGTTGTGTTTTATTCAAAATTAACATTATGATTGTTATTGCATTGACAAAATGATATGACCCCTAGACCAAGTTAGAGTTTTAAAAAAATATATTTCCATTAGAGATTTTACTATATTTCATATATTTAATGAAAAAAAAAAACCATATCACTAATGCAAAAATACAACAAGATGGAAATTTCCCCCAAAACATCCCATAGCAAAATATCATCGCTAATAAAAATAAATTGGACCGAATGATTTTACAGATAAAACATAAATAAAGTACTAGTAGTCTACTATTTAAAGCATTTTGATTTATGTACTAACCAGTGGTTTGTTACAAAAAGCTAGGCAACGTCAAACGAACCTTAAACAAACGACGATTACGGTCATAAGCAATTGAAATCTATAATGCCCAAAATACGTTCAAAAGTGTTTTACAAATATCCTAACAAAAAGAAAAACACAACAACAACGGACAATGAATTGTGATAAAAAAAAATGTGTGTATATGTGTGTGTATGTGTGTTTGTTAAATATTTGAAAATTCCTATCCTGTTTCATTCTTTGGAACATGTTTTAATGTCGAAGATTGAAACTCAATGGAACGTACACATAATGAACTATTCTACATACTATAAAGTATTGTACATTGAAATAAGTTCAAGGAAACGTACAACTGAATTAAGGACGAAAAAGAAACATTGCATGCCAAACATGCATATTTAAGAAGGTTTGAAATTCGCGAGGATTGATAGCGATTACAAACGCTTGGTTACACAACGGATAGCTTAACAATTTTTCGATTAGATTTACAAAGCATCACACCATTCGTATCAATATCAGTTGAGTCTTCGAAGTAGAAGCAATAGCCCCAATAACAAAATAACACAGCTATTTTTTTGGACTCAGAATAAGAACTTTTTATACCATTGTGCTCTAGAGCTTATCGAATATTTAAAAAAAAAAAAAAAGGAAATGTAAATTTTTTTTCATATACAAATTAAATATATTTAATAAATCAAGATAATCAAATAGTATGGAAAAGCATTTATATACAACATTTTAATCTCTTACCTTCGCCTTAACGATGAACTTTCCCAGGTCTTTGACGGTGGAATGGCCCTCAAAACTGTATACATACTCGTAGCCGGGTTTGAAGTCGATGAATCTCGACTGGACTTCCAAAGCTATTGGAAGAACCAGAAGAATTTTCAAATACCAAGCGCTTTGGGTGCCCATCGTTTGGGCCCCGTTCCTGTCGTAATCTGAGGTTACCTTTTAGATTTAACTCTTAATATGTTCATCTACGCTGAAAATTTAAATCTCCTTATCTATATTTCTACCTTCTCTGATAAAGACACTTTGGATTTGATTTTTTTTTCTTGTAAATACTTTCCTCCCAACTTTGATTCGAAGAAAAAAATGAAAAGATTCAAATTACGATCAGTTTTCAAATAAAAAGTAAAAGAAAAAATATGCACTCTCTTATTCTTTTAAATAAATAAATAAACAATTTCTCATCTTAATTTCAATAAATGTTCTGGCATTCGATACGTTCATATAAATGAATAACATGTTTTTGTAATCGAATATGCATTATTATACAGTTAACTACAGGTACATGTAGTTCCATACTAATTTAAAAAAAATAAAACGAAACATCATACATTTACAAATAATTTAATATTGTGTAGTAGTGTAAAAATAAACACAGGAGACACTGCTTGAAACTTTGATAAAATAAGAGAGTTTCAATATGAATTTTATTCATTTGAACAGCAAAGAAATAACAATGTAATTAAGGTTTTTCATCTTTTTTTCAAAACGAAGCCACTGCGCAGATTCGAAAGGGAGATGGTCGCATACCATAAACGAAAGGAAGTTTAAATTTCTAGATTTTAAATGGAAAGGTAGCCTATCACCACTAAGCAGTTTAAAGAGGATGTCTAACAGAGCACTGCTTGTGGTTTTGGTGTTTCTCGTACAAACAACTTATTCGTGGATAATTAATGAAGATCTACTTCGAGAAGGACGGTAAAATTATTTTATAATCATATCTAAAAAAAAAAAAAGGAATTCTTAAATATGCATTTCATATACAGTCATGCATTTTCAACATTTCGTTTTTAGCACTCATGTTGTAAAATATTTCACCACCCATGAAATTACATACAAAGAACGATGTGGATTTTGGAATTTTTGGAGCAGCTGCAAAAGGCATAAGTATGTTACGGTTTATAAAAACTTGCTAAATTGCGTTGTGTGGCGACTAACCTTATAATACATATCTAATGGCTCATGTACAGCGCCAAATAATTTTAAGATTGACATTGTTTAAAGAGTCTTAAATCACGCACAAAACAGGGCACAAAACAAAACAAGCCTTTGTAGAAAATCAATGTCTGTGAAAGAATCTGATGAGCATAAAACTCAATTTTCAAACATTTGTCTTTTGTGAAGAACTGTGGTTACATATAAGCTGAAATGTGCACCAGGATGGTCATCGTACGAAGACAACCCGTGGAGCTGCCCGAACGGTAAGTAAATTAGCACAATTAATCGAAGAGAAAAAAATGACTATCATTACTATAACTGAATTTTGCACAGTGCTATATTAAACTATATTAATTGCGTGTTGTGGATTTCAGCTTTATGCAGAGGGTTGATAACCAAGACCGGCGCCTGTCATGCTGTGAGGTTTATCAATAAAACTCACAGTAGTGTCTTAAGTCATGGAACATGTATCAGTCCCGAAGTGTGCGATTGCCTACGACCACATCCGGAACCAAACTATTTTTATCCGGATGGTCCATATTGCAAGCGTACGTAATTTTATTTATTGCATTTTTTATTGCTAGAGAACAATGATGATATGGTAGCTGAAAGAAACAGCAAAGATATAGCACTACCATGTAGAAATGCTGCTTAGAACGAGTTCACAAAAAGGTGGTGTGCGGCCATCTTGTACATTGAAATGAGGATAAGAATATAAACATTTCATGAACGGGTTTGTTTCTGCCCGAATCTGGTTAAAAATATTGCAAAAAGATATAGAAGCAATAAATATGAAGTCCTACATGTCATTTTGTTTGAAAAGTATGCATACAAGAACAGGACAATGCCTTTTTAATCACTCAAAACAGCTGTCGAACTGCGCAGTTACAGACTTATTTGGAAGATTTTAAAATCTGAAACAATAATGAAGGGGGTTCATTGGTGTCCTCTCTCGTCTATTTGGGACAGGTATACATGTAGATATGTTTATCAAATTCAACACGGATTGTTCTGAATTCACATTTATTTATTTTTTCTCTGAAAATATACGTCAATGTGTCTCCATAGACATAGGAGCTAAGTATAAACTTGATTTTTCTTGTTCTAAAAATGGACCCATGCCGACAGAAAAAGATTAGGTACCCTATTTTATGGCAAAGTTACAACATTAATGTGCAAGGTTATAACTTTTTTTCAACATAAGGTTGTAGATATGACACCGATAAACCCCTTTCATATTTTTTCAGATTTTTAAATCTTCAAAATAAGTCTGTAGCTCTGCAGTTCGACATCTGTTTTAAGTAATTAAAAGGGAATTGTCCTGTTCTTGTATGCATAATTTGCATACAAAACAACATGTAGAATCTCATATTTAAGGCTTTTGCATCTCTTGGCAACAGTTTTTGTCAGTTTCGGACAAAAACAAGCCAGTTCAAGAAATGTTTACATTCTTATCCTTAAATGTACAAGATGGCCGCACACCCCCCTTAGGCTATAGAGAATGGGTCTCTTTTCAGTGTCGTTTAAATGTGGAAAAAAAATCAACAAATTGCTTTTTTCCCGTAATATCTAGGCACTGATGGATACTTCTGACTCCAATGATTGCTTAACTTTACCAAAATTAGCATACTATCTAAAGAATTGAGGATTTTTTAAATGCCTATAATTAATCTAAATACCGAACCTATTTGAATTGTGTCTATTTAAATCTGAAGGAGGAGACATTTAAATCAACTTAATTTTGTTGGTGGATCGATTGGAGCGTTCACTGAATTATACCAAATGCGCTTTTTTATAATAAATCGAATAGAACTTTGAAGTACCGTATTACCAAAGTGATCAAACAAACATTCCTGACCATACAAAGTCGATAAAAAGCGATTTAAAACTTGTCATTGTTTTACAGTTAGCTCATTTGACAAACGTCAACCTGGGCAGAACCCACGTGGCTTTTTAAAATAATATATTCCAAATGTGGGTTCAACATGAGTTATTGTCCTTTTATTAATTGATTTGTGATATAAGGAATAAGGCATCATTCTTTGAGTATTATGAGGGGATAATTTTGGTCGGTGCGTGATCAAATCCAATAAAGCCCGAATATTTTTCTTAATTTTTGAATGAATCCATCATACCAATCTAAATTTGTAATACTCCAAATGTAAAGCAAAACATTTTAATATTTTAATATGCCTCCCATTGAAAACCAGATTAGATAGAGTTTAGGTTCTTTTTTACATATAAGGTAGAAAATGATTCTACTAATCACATATTACAATTTGAGAAAAAATGCTATTTTTTCAATCTGCTTCGAATTGCAGAAATAACAATTTCCTATGTCATTCTTTAGTAAATGTACCTGTATTTTAAGATGGCCACTAAAGAGAACCAGATGGTCATTTTTCTTGAAACTAAGGTTAACTAAAGTTAACTAAAAAATAAGATTTTTGCTATTGTAGTTATTCCGCAAAAAACCCAGATCTGCCTCCTTAAAATAACCAAATTTAAGTTCTTCTATGTAGATTTTGTTGACAAACATGTAGATTTTGGGACTTATTTTTTCATACATCTTTTAACGTCAATGTGCATAATTTTGTTCATGTATATGCCCGCAGTGTTATAGATACAAATGCACATTTACTCATAATCAATACAAAATTAGCTATATAAATAAAAACTAAACATGATTATCAATTAGAAATTTATTGTTCAAACAATTATTTTACTTTTTCCTGTATAGATGTGTAATTAACCCTAGTGACAGGGGTTTTAGCTTGTGTTTTTTAAGGATACATGTGCGATCCATTATCTACTCATATACCCAAATGGAGATAATTGTCTGATTCATGGTTTCTTCACTAACATGAAATTAGATTATTAAGAGGGTATACTTTTTTCATGCATATATGTTATGTACTATTTTTAATAATTTTATAGGTTTGCGTTGTTGGCGCAAGTGTAATGTTATCTGTGCTTGCGTTAACGTTAGCAACAGTACAGTTGCCCAAGCGTTCATCCCTGCCTGCGCAACCTACGTGAAGAGTCCCTGTTTATGTGCGGGCAGTGGTTGTAGTGTGCACTTGTTAACATTTGCGCAGCAATCGGGGCATCCGATTCTATCTCAGATACGGGCCCGCGGGGGAACACAGGCAGTGACCCCCTTGCACGTTACATAAGTACCAACCTAATGTTGTACAAACTTCTTATTTCCTAATGAGTTTTCTAAATGTATAATGCGTGTTTTGTCTTCTTTGTTTACAAGTTTGTACACGGTTAGGCTGATAGTAAACAAAGGCTATGAATTGAATGCCTGTCTTCGATTTACTATATAAAATCACCAATGTCGGCTACTGTTTTTTAAAAGCTTCGTGCATTTGATATACACTAAATTCACCACTAAAACTTGTTGATTCTTATGGTTTAAATATCAATAGATGATGTGAGATAAAAAAAAAATTATCCTTAATTTGATTATTCATTTCTTATGGTTTAAATATCAATAGATGATGTAAGATAAAAAAAAAATTATGCTTAATTTGAATATTCATTTTTTTTTCACTTTTACCGGGGCCCAAAAGTACACTCGTTCATTAGAGAAAATAATATTAAAAAAGAAAAAGAATTCACGGCTTCGTTTTTTTATCAGTTAGAATTACAAGTATATAGAATTCGTTGTTGCCATTTAAATAGTTAACCTTGGTGACGCTTGATAGCATGGCAAATAGATACGGTTTGATAAGAAATATTAAATTCAATAGATCTAAGAATGTTAGTCATCAAAAGAGAATGAAAATTTGGTTCAAATAATTTGCAACTTCTATTCTATTAATCAACTAAAATTTTCATGGATCCCGAGTTTTTTTACACTTAGGTCAACGATGACAAAAATAAAAAAAAAAACCGGACAACTGTTGGATAAATAAAATTATATGCTAAATTCCCTTTTATAATGCAAACGCCATTTTGTTGTCAGATACCCCCAATCCCAAAAGTGTAATTATATTAGCATATTGCCATTTGTTTTTGAAATACAATATTCCTATCCAGCATTAACATTACAAAAGTTATTAAATCACACTAATTTAAAACATATGAAAAGTATCTAAATACCGTAGACTCATTTAAATCGAAATTCCAAAAAAACCCGCATTATTTTGTGACCCGTAAATTGCAACTATTTAACACGTACTGGACTGATGCTCCCATGTCGTCCATCCGATTTTTTTTCGGACGGAAGCTACAGACCTGCAGCTAACTGACAATAGGCAAATATTTCAAATAGTGACGTATACTATAGCATTGAATGATTTATTTTTGACGTCGTCGTGTCAATAACTGCCGTCAGGAGAGCAGACAAATTGAATAACGCGCGTTAGCGCGTTATGATAATTTGTCTGCTCACCTGACGGCAGTTATTGACACCACGACGTCAAAAATAAATTATTTCATGCTTATATTTACATTCCCTTACTGAAGAAATCAATTGTTTACTTAAATAAATCGATATAAAGTGCAGATTACGGAGGGAGTGAATAAGTAACAGCAAGAACAGCTGTTTTGTAAAACCGGTTTTAACTGGTTTTCACATAGACTGTTGAGATGAGATCTGCGACCATGAAAATATAATCCATGATAAATAACTCTTGAAATGTTGCTTTTAACAATAAAGTCAACTTTTTTGTTGAATAATTATAAAACTAACTTGTTTTGACAACATTCATGAAATACATTTTTTAACCGATAACATAGAAATCACTGTTTGAGAACTACTTATGTAAATTACTCGTAAATTTATACGCAGTGATTAGGTGTTGCATTTAGAGTCATTTAAACATCACGGAATTTAATGGAAAAACACAGTAGAATGTAAATATAATGCAATCACGTACATGTATATAGCCACATATACTGAATTATGAAAATTGTTAAGTGCGTGGCCTATGGTAACGCGTAGGTCTTTTTTTCTGTAGTAAAATTTTATGATACAAACATATTGATGGGCCAATTACTTCTGCATGCATAACAAAATTTTAATATTCAAGAATACAAAGTATGTTAACAATGCAATGAAACAATTGCATCAACATTGCATACATAATGAACGCTTACTTAGAGAAAAACAAATTGCATATCAAATGACATTAGTCACTGAGAGAGAGAGAGAGAGAGAGAGAGAGAGAGAGAGAGAGAGAGAGAGAGAGAGAGAGAGAGAGAGAGAGAGAGAGAGAGAGAGAGAGAGAGAATGAGAGAGAGAGAGAGAGTTAATCACAGGGGTCCAATTTTCCCAGTCTGTATTGAACCTATTCGTTTCACTTCTTTCCTTTGCACAGAATTGCAATACTTGATACAACTGTTTAAATCATTTATACTGATATTAACTGTTGGTTTGTTTTTTCTGGCATCTACTTTTGATATGTATTTTTTTTATCATAATGAGTACAATAATAAACACTTTTGACTTCACGCTACTAAATCGCTAAAAATGCAAGTTCTAATATCAAAGTCTTATCTACTTCCTTTATAGTTGCAAACTCTAGCAAATTCTTCTTGTAAATGCTTTACCCTTGGATATTCCCATAAGTGATACATTTATATTGTTTGCTCATCATTTTCACAGAAGATACACAGATAAATATCTATGTCAGCAATTTTAAACATAAAACCGTTAGTATTTAGTAGATAATGGTTTATTCTGTACTACAACCAATGAAATATAGATTCTGAGGAAGAAGTAAAAACAGGTTGAAAGATTTAAATCGATTGTTTTTCAGTAATAGCATGAAGTTTACTCCATTTTTCCGTTCTAACTGGTGTTACATTTGTCTGATTTGATATATACATCAGCGGCTTTAAAAAAATTTAATGATACAAAGGTTTTAATTTAAAATAATTTTCTATAGTCAACTTTCCTTACTAATGTAGCAATATACCTTCATCACATGCATATGCGTTTTTGTCTCTCAGTTGATTCGATACGCAAGGGCATGCTCTTCGTATGAACAGTTTTTAAGACGAAGCAAGCTACTGACAAACAAGTGATAAAACAGGACTATCAACAGTCTCGCTTGAAGTCATCTTTTCGTAAGTTCTATGGTCGATACAACGACCTTATCAGCAAATACAATCTTCCACTGGGTCGCATGCTGACTGACGTTCTTCATACTAATTGTTAAACCATAATTAATCACCTAATTGTCTACGGACTTTTCCGATCCCCCCCCCCCGATTACGACAACGAGAACACGGCGTGTGTGACTGGTCAGCAGAGGGTGCTCACTCCTCCTAGGCACCTGATCCTACCTCTATCTATTTGGAGGTCTGTGTTGCTCTGCTTTGTATTTGTATTTCGTTTTATGGATTTTTGAGATGGTTCACGGTTTGTTATTGTCATTTTCTTATAATACAAACTGTTTAAAAACTTCATTTCGAATGAAGTTGTATTTTCTTAAATCTAAAAGTACAGCTCGTCTTATTCCCATATATGTTCGATAATTCATTTGAATATTAAAAATGTCTTTTCAATATTTTAAGGTCGAATCAGTTTTCATTTTCATCGAACAGGAAGATTTTACAACTGGGTTATCTTGGGTTTCTTTCAAAGTTGTGATAAAAGCGTAAGTCTTTTGATTTTGCGGTCGATTATTCCAGGAGTAACACTTTTCAGACGTGACCAAATGTGATCCAAATTATCGCAAAGAAACGCACAAACATCGCGTGTGCTTGCATAAGTGATGCACGATTTTTAAAAATCGTAAGATGAATTGCAGCTTTCTATGCATGTATTTTGCGACTATGAGTCTGTTGCTCAACGTGTCTCATGTAATCTTGCAACGTTTTACTTTCATTGCATGAATTATTAGCTTCCATTTTCCATACTTTACCAGTAGTATATATACCCTGTATAAGCATCTATGTTTCAAATCACAGTTGACCATGGATGCTGCTGCACAAATACCTCCTTACTGTATTTATATATACCCCCTATATATATATATATATATATATATATATATATAAAACACACCTCTGACTTGCACGAGCATTCGTATTATGGAACGCATGATCGTACGAGTGCCGCACGTCCAATCGCATTAGCACACGTCAAATTGTCCAATCACCTGATTACTGGCTCGATACTATCGCATTATATTACAACACTCACTTTCATTGTACAATGGTCGCATGTAGAACCAACGGTCGCTTTAGATCGTGCGAATTTTGTAAGAATACCTTTACCTAAATTATTTCGGCAACAGTTTACAATCTAAAATCTAAATTTTTCGGTCGCACGAATATTTTGTCGCTTCTGCTCGTGCGCCAATTGTGAAAGGGACTTAACATGTACATGTCTCTTGTCTGCTGGATTTTTTGTTTCGAACTCTTTTGTTTAATTCTGAGCATTATAAACATATTACTTCAATAACACAACACTATTTACACTTTATATTCATTGTACTTTGCTTGAAGTTATTAATGTTCAGAATAGCAAATGTCTCTATACAAAGAGTTCTATGTATACATTTCTCGATACAGGTTCCTGAATTTATGCCTAATCAGTATTTACAGACACAATAATGATTTTAAAATTAGTACCGAATGCGACTTGCATCTATTTCTAGTAACATGTACTTTTCATTTAAACACTAAGTAGGTATTAAGACACATTTTGAAACTTTATAAATGTAAATTTATTTTAACAGCCTGTCCAGAAATTTCCCACTGTCTTGAAAACCATTGCACAGCTCTTGGGAATAACCATTGTGTGAAATGCGATGGAGAAGTTAAGCCTGATCCACCATTCTGGGCTGCTTACACAAGACGACCAAGTGTTAACAAACTTTGCCAACGTACGTATGTTTATTTGAAACAGGTTTATATTTATTATAAATACATATTTCATACTATTCAAAATTTAGACATCAATATTTTATTTTGCTTGATTAGAAAATTTAAGATATAACAGAAAGACATTTACAGGAAGCTTAAACATGCGTATAAACCAATAAGCACAGCGTAAGTATAAATGTGAGGCCAGATTAATTTATTGAAATAATATTGAAAACTTCATGAGCTTTTTTTTTTAAAGCAAAGTATGCATGTAGTAACATTCAAAAACGCTTTTTTTGTATCATTGCTTTGAGGGGGATGTCCGGTCATCTTGTACTATTTATGGAAATAAACCAATAAAATCAAAAATAGCTAGAGGATGACTGCACTTATTGCCGGGTTTAGTCTTTTCTAGTCGCTTCTGTTGCGTTTATTTTTTAACCTAGTATCGCTTTTGTTTATTTTATTAAAGAATCTTGTCTATTTTCAACATGCATTAAGATTTAAGACTGTGATACAATAAACTCATTCTATATTTTTCTTCTTACACCTTTCGAAAAAAGAGAATTAGTCGCTTATCTGCCTTGATCGAACATAAGAATGCAAAGAGGTGAAACTGACATTATCAGAATGGTACTAAAATTAGACTAGCATGAATAACACTGCTATGTATAGATATAATGTGATCACTCTTTCACCATAGCGTTTTCTATTTTATATGGTATAAGTATCCTATTTTGCTATGGTTTCAACATTAAGACCACGCTCGTGTACGTACAGAAGACTTTAAATCAATGTTTGACAACTTAATGTGTTCGAAAACATTGTCCTAGTTAGCACATTACATGCTACCTTACACGTCACGTGTAATCACGTGGTGAATTATATACATTCAACATAAATATATTTAACCCTTGGTTACAACAGAGAAAACAAAAGTAAGAATAATTTTTTCTCATTTAAACCATGAGCGCGTGTTTGTCTATAAATAATTTCCCTTTGATATTTTAATACTTAGGCAATGCAAATATACAAGTACTGTTAAAATGAGAACAATAGACAAATTTGCGCTGACTATGTATGAAGACAGTATAAACGTGGACGTCCTCATTATCGTATGAATATTCAAGAAATCATGAGCACCCTGCCTATGAAATCAAATTCGTACTTTGAAACAATATACTTTTATTTAACGCAATTACGCAAAGTTGCAGTTTGGATGTTGACCATTGTCACCCCTGCGAATGTGTTCGGAATGTTTTCTTTATCGTTGCTAAGTAAGTAATAAATCCAGAGGTGCTCGAATGAAAGTTCACGAGACTTCACCGAGATTTGTTTAGTTCCTGTGAAATTTCAAGCGGAAGTATAAGTGTTCGGATAATATTCTCAAAATACGTAAGTACCGGTCGTTTTTCATATTATATCCTACTTTGATTTATGTTAAAGCGAGAAAAGCTTTCAAGATGTATGTCTTATTTCACCATCTAGCAGTTATTTATATTAAACGATAATATTCAGAACAGAGTTATCGTTCGTGTTCAACCACGTTTAGAGTGGTTTAAAATATAAACACTGGGTTGCTTAATAAAATCATAGCCATGTTTGATGCTTGTGGTGTGCAATACCATGTTTTAAAAAAGAATCATGGGTGTCTGTTTTGCATTAAAACTTAGTATATCGAGCCATTTTCAAGGAACATTCTGCATAAAATGGTAAAGTTTGTTTCACTATTGATGTTATTACTAGGTCAGGCGCGGATCAAAAATTAATCCTCAGGAGGGATCTCTTTTAAGCATGTTAGTTGTTGCAACAGCAGACAAAAACTTATTTTTGTATAGTCACATTTATTTCTAGAACACATTCAATTCACCAATTAATGAAGATAAAGTTTAAAATCAATAAACCTCTAGATTTTATATTTGACTACAAGAACGTAAATACTGTGAAATAGACTTTATACACGAGGTACGATTTTTACTGCGAAACTGAAAGGGTCAAATAAAACCACGTGGTCTAAAATTTGAATGACAATAACATTCGCAGGGGTGATTGTTGCAACTGAAAGAAAAAAGTCTTCTTTTAAAAGTTTACTTTCTCGCAAATATCGTATGCATTTCTTCACGATACATCTCTTTATTTTAAATGAAAATAATAGGATTTATACTTATGCCACATAGATCTCGTCTGAACGCATAATAAATTAACTTAAGTATGTAGAATTATTCATAAATAAATTTGCAAACATAAGCAAATCTTTGTCGTATGAAAAGCTACAACTTTAATGTGCAAAGTTTTACAGCTGTTAACGTTCTTATTGATTAATGTATTGTTCTGCATTTCTTTGCGTAATTTCCACATTAAACAATATGCAAAACTTCATTTTTGATTGCTTTTTCCTTTGACAACAATTTGGGTCAGGTTTTGACATAAACAAGACGGTTCAAGAAATTATAGATCCATATATGTACAAGATGGTCGGACATCCCCCGTAATTGAATTGAAAGTACAACTTGGTAGTAAAGTTGAACTTCGTTATCTTGAAAATTGTGTATACTATTAATATTTTTGGATAGGATGAAAGAGTACTTGTAAAATCAGTACTAAATGTCAGTTTTGTCTTGTCTACTAAATGTATATACATTGCATTTGGTTACCATTTTCTTTTCCTTTCGAAAGAGGCGTGTTCCTGGAGGAGTGATAGCACTAGATGTTATCCCGGAGAATGCGAACACGAGCTAGCAGCAAACTGCAAATGTTCGAAGGGATTTACCGGACGTCATTGTGAAATAAGTAAGTTACCATTATTTCAGTAGAAAGTGACGTACATTATCTAAAGTTTCAAAACAAAGAACTAACGCTTGGGGCTTGCCTTAAAATTTTTAATCGCAGAATATTTACAAATTCACTAATCAGGTCTTAACTTATACACAGTATATCTGATTTAACCACAGTTATTTTTTATGAGGGGTATTTTGAAAACTTTCCATCTCTATTTCATTTGTTAAAATAAATTTTGTTTCATCGTTGACGGGATGAAAATAGGTTATTGTGAAATAATTAACGGGGGTATTGCTTTTTATCATTTAGTATTCAGGTTTTATCTTTAAATGAGCATGTTTATCTTTTTGTTCCATTATTCATGAATTTCATGTGATTGTTTATATAAATAATGAAGAATGGTTGTAATAAGACAATTCTTGAAATAGGATTCAAGGATATGCAACAAAACAATGCTCTCACCTTAAACGTTAACTGATTTTTTTTCAAACATTTTTTATCAAAGTTTCTTGCCTTTTTCAAATTCAAAGTTTCTTCGGATGTTATCAAAATTGAAAATTCATTCTTATTTCAGTGCAAGATTATGCTCAAATCACGGATAACGTGTGCTCTCTTAAAATTGGAGATACTGAAATATTAAACAATCCTGACGATCTAAATGACGTAAACTCAACGCAAATTATCTGGACAAAGGAAACGGGGTGGCAAATAGCTGTCACCAAATGGAGTTCTTTTTATAAAACTATTGCTCCCACTAAAGTTCCATATGTTGAAGACTTTCGAGTCGGATTAGTGGATGCAAGGACCAGTTTAAAACACATATCAGGAAAAGGTTGAATATTTTTAATCAGTGACGGCATTTTCATTTAAGTCATCAAATTTATTGATGTACGACTTGTTTCGACCAAACAAACATCTGCTAGGACGTGTTCTTAATTATATGTTTGAATAACCATTCTGTTTATATATTCAGATGAAAGAGAAATTCTACTCACTAATAACTGTCCAGGTCCATCGCATGACGTTCCAAAACTAGATACGTTAACATGTAACCACGAATTTCAAATAAACGATAAAATGTCTTTCAAACACAATGATACGTAAGTAAATTGACTAATTTTTTCCACTATATTTGTGAAAGATTTTGATATATTTCCTAATATATATGGTTTTGAATAAGTAAAGCAATTGGAGAACTATTTAATTATAGGCTGATTTACACCATTGAAGCATCCATTGGTGGATATATAGTAATTATCGACCGAGAAAACAACGATTGGAGAAGAAGATACACGTACATTGGAACAACAAAGAAATTATTTAACCTCTACCGATGGGACACTGTGGAACCCTACCACTGCATTGCAAACAAAAATATCTCTTCATCAAATTGTCCACAGTACCTTACAGTCCCGGACCTCACTGAAAATGTAAGTCTTCCTATTTTTTCTTTCATTATTTTTGTACTCAATTACTATGTGAGTAAAATAGCACTATAGTATCCCCAATTAAAGTAAGCTAAAAAGTGATGATCTGAGTTGAAAAGTGTTATTTTACGAATCAACCTTCAAGTGTGGAAAAGTTCCGATCTCTTGTTTGATGACTGGTAGTTAAAACGAAGTCTTGTTTTTCATTTGTAATCTTTATTGTGCCTCACTGCGGCACTTATGAAGATCATAATGCCCCTTTAATCTCTGACAGCAAAATTAGGAATATATATAAGGCATAATAATACATGTACATATCTTAAATGCGCATAACCTTATAGTTCATTTCTACTACTTAGTATTTCATTTTTCAAGAATTCAATTTCAATGTCTTGGGGAGGATGGAATGATGATCTTTCTGGAATATGGAAGTTTGAATACGAAGTGTATGAGATCGGAGGAACCCCTATGGCGGAGGGAAAAATCATTACTACTGGAACTATCTACTTAAACACAAGTCATGTGAGCTATTGAATTTGAAGAAAAAAGGTTCTTACCTTTTAAGATAAGAGAAAGGCAATGTAATCGACAAATGTCTTTGTTATAGGTTACCGTAAATTTTAAGGAACCAGGATTGTATGCAATTCACTTCACCACTATTGATAAAGCCAAGAACCATAAAACGTCCCGCAAACTGGTTTTGTATGACAATTTATCTCATGTTTCCTTCCTACCTACTAAAGTGACGAGAATTGACACTGCCTCTGCTGCTACAAATTACACTTGGGTGAATGAAGACACTAATATAATTTTGGCCAAATGGACAGAGCGTTTCCGAAATGCAAGGCATGAATCTAATCGGTGGCTTACAACTGTCTCTCCTTATACAAATATAGAAGACGTGTATGATGACCATCACGGAAGACGAACTATTGAAGAAGTTCCTAATGTTTATGGTTTGTTATCAGTAAAAAAAATGTTTCATTTTATAAAACGTGCTCCGTTTAATGAAACGTTAACCGTACGCTAATATCTACTACGTTGCTGAAGTTATTTATATGGCCATTTTACATATCATGTTTTTTTAACAGGTTGCGTGGATTTCCTGGTATCGTATACAGTCAACGATGGTTCTTCTGTGAAGGATTCCAGGGCATTCAAATCGGTTCGGAATATCAAAGACGAATCTGAATATTTGAATTTGGTTTGGTCTGACGGTGACAGGGCAGACATAACTGTCCGGGCTGTAGATATATTTGATAAAACATTGGATGAAACTGTGACAATATACAAGGATGCAACACCACCAGTTATAGAGAACTTATGGTTAACGCGAGGAGACAGGTTGAACATAAGCGTGCACAGCGTAGAGGATTTTGCTGAAATGACGTAAACATAAGATTGAATAAATTTTTCTCTTAAACTTAGCACTTGATATCATTGTGATACATTTTCTTAATGAAAAAGTGAACTTTTTAAAAATAGGATCAAAAGTAAAAACACTAATTTTTAATCTGCAAAGAGACGTCAATTATAAACTCTGAAATGTTATTGAAATGTTATTGATCCATTTTATTGTAGAATTGAATGGATTGCATACGATCTACACAGTGGCTTGAAAAGCATTTATTGGAAACTGCTTGACAACTATACGGGTGAAGATATAATTCATGGACACGAGGATATTCCTTCACAAGGTGGAGCAAAAGTGTGTATAAATACTCATTACTTTTTACAATTTTTTCTTTATATAATACATGTATATGTACACGCAATGCTATCTAAATTCCATAAGGGGAATGCCAAAGTAGTTTTGTGTAATAACAGATGCTTAAATCAATATAACAGACTTTGTTTATGAAATATTAAATAAATGCATTTGAAATTGAATTTCTGAAATATCTTTACTGATATCTTTCAATAATTAATAAATTGCATTAAAATAGAATTTGTCCGAGTGCCAAGAAAAATACAATACATACAGCCGGGGACCAAACTGTTATGAAACAAATCACTGGGGTGCTTACCATCAACATTTTCAAGTTCATCCTCGAATCAAAGCGCATGGTGGTTTATTACAAGGGAAGGATCACGGGCTGCATGACTCAGATTACTTTCTTGAAGTACAAACCGTCAGTAATGCTTTATTAACCACTACAATGAGAAAGAAGGTATGGCATCTATTGTATGGAGGTTCATAAATTGTCACACTGTTTGGATACCTAGAATGAAAAAATGATAAAAATTATGTAGAAAAATCGTGAAAAGATTGAAATATTTTGATAAACGCTTTCAGTGAAATGGACAAGTACGTTAAGTCCAAGAATTTGATGAAAAATATTTTTAATGCCTAAATAATGAAGCTTTTATTTTTCACACAGTTTTGAACTTTAGGAAAATATAATAAAAACTGATAATCGCGATTTTATATTCTTGCGATTTGATACAAAACAGCAGAATCGCAGAATTAAGTACTCGCGTAAAATAAGGAATATAGAATCTCACGATAACTTTTCTATTGTTAATTTTTCTAGATAACAATTAAAAATATTGAAAGCAATAGAAAAATTTGAACTATGTATTGTTTCCTTATTGATAAATTGATGAAAAATGAACTTTGTACGATTTGTTTAGATAACAATCGATACATCACCTCCTCACACTGGAATAGTCCAAGACGGTATGAGAGGTACACCAGAGGTAGATTTCCAACAGAGTACAACTTTACATGTTCACTGGGATGGGTTTTTTGATAGAGAAAGTGGAGTTTTGTTTTATCAATATGGAATTCAGACAAAACAAATGTTACCTTCTGATTTCCAATTGGACACTGGGAACCCACTGGTAATATCAATTGAATTCTAATGATTAAAAGATGTCATTAAGTTTGTTGTTTATTTTGAAACAATTTTGTCATTTAATTTCAAGCTCATCGAGACATACTCTACAGATGTAATTCACACAGTTAAATCAGAAGGAACGTTCTACGCATGCGTAGTGGCCTACAATAGAGCACTAGAGCCATCCAAGCCAGTTTGTTCTGATGGAGTAACAGTCACGTCAAATGTTCCAAAAGTAAAAGAAGTTGCAATTTCTGGAGCATTTGTTAAAGGAGGCTTGATAACAGACATAACGAAATCTTCATTTTGGGTTCTAGATCAAAACAGATATAGAACAATGATAAAGAATCCTACTACAGACTGCTTGTGAGTATAGTATTTTCAGTGAGATAGGTTGTGTCATTTATATCAAATTACAAAGTATAAAATATATTTCACATATTATTTGCGTATTTTTGTGTTTTGTAGGACTAAGGCTACAATTGTGTCTGAACTCGATATTTTACCGGTACTGTATCACCAGAATGGATCCTTTGTTGACGTCATGGGAAATGTTTTTTGTTCAAACACATCTGGATCACCAAGTGTATTAAGTCCTGTTCTTGCAAAGGCTTCACATGTATGTCTGAGACTGAATATGTGTACATTAGACGTAAAACAATTTGTTAAAACAAATGGCAAACAGAGACTTGTGATGTTAGAACCGAATTACTTTATATGTTGTTGGGGTTTTTTTCAGATTACCATGACTTGGTCATCTGATAACGTTAGCGTTCATGATTACGAAGTAGGACTCGCTTCAACGTCTAATGATTCCGCTCCGGACATTATGGGATTTAGAAGTACCAAACAACATCGACGGATACACATCATGCATACAGACTTACCAGAGGGGACCCCATTTTACATAGTCATCAGGTCTATCAGCAAAGCAAATGTCGAAGGACTCCAGGTGGAAAAAATTATGACAATGATGTTTTTGTGATCTCATTTCTTATAAAGCAATTTTACAAATTAGCGCATTTTAAAAAAGACCTGATGTTTCATATTTTTCACAATCACGTTTCAGTTTATTGGCCCTTGTTACGTAGACGTGACGGGACCAATTTTTACACCCCCTATCAACGTTATTCATTCAAACGGACATCTGTTAGCTTTTTGGAGTAAAGATGCATTTGAAGATTTAGAAGACCCATTTTCTTTAAATTTCGAATATGCACTAGGTGAGAAAAAAGATACATTTTTTGTGAATACATATACTTTTATATAAAATTCTGCACGGATTGAATATATTGATTATAAGAATGTTAAAGGCTGAAATCATTCTATGGTTTCGATTCAGAAACTTACTGACTGCTTAAACTTAGCATTAAGTCCCTTTCACAATTGGTGCACGACCACATTTCACCACTTTGCGATCGAAATTTTTTAGCTTCGCACGAGCTCTCACATACGTTGCACGAGCCCTCGCTTACGTTGCAAGAGCTTTCGCATTCGTTGCATAGGTTTTACTGGTCGCATCAATCCCCTCTGAATAGTGGACATGCATACTATTCTGACGCGACCCAAAGCGATCCAAATTATCACAGTGCAACGCACGAAACATTAACACGAACGTTTTACAACGTTTTGTGTACTCGCAAGAGTGATACACGATTGATAAAGATCGTAAGGTAAATCGCTTATGTTTATACGTCTGTTTTGCAACCGTAAGACTGTTACTCAACGTGTCTCATGTAATCTTGCAACGTTTTACTATTATTGCACGACTTATCAGCCTCAATATGCCATGCTTTGCTACTAGTATATATACCCTGTATAAGTATCTCTGTTTCAGAACAAAATTTACAATATACATTTATTGCATGATGATGAGGGAAATACATGTATAAAGATTTATTCCCTCCAGAAAAATCATATTTCCCGAGGGCTTCGCCCAAAAGAAATTCGGTTTTTTTTTCTGGGGAATAAATCTTCATATTCCCTGAACATTAATGCAATAAAAGTTTTATTATACCAAGCAACATATGATTACACAAAATACGTTGATCTCTAATAATGTTTGACTTTTCAACATTCGCAACATTAACGTCGTGATTGTTTGATTTCCCATGTTACTGTGTCATTTTTCTTTCATACAATGTAATTCATAGATAGTTTTGATTCTGGGATATAAAGAAAACTATAATGATTAAATATTTTTGATTTAATCATATTTGTCTACATCGTATGATCATATCGGCTTTTTCATTCCTATGACATCGCCCTGTCACGTGACTTTCTGAACCAATCAGATATAATAGAATAATCATATTGAGGTTTAATAATATATGCTGCTGCATATATGTATCTTCTTGGGTGGCATCTTTTCTCGCTTTCAACTATTTCTACTGAATATGGGCGGTGTATATACCCCCTTTGACTCGCACGATCATTCGTACCATGGAACGCATAATCGCACGTCCAATCACATTGGCGCACGTTCAATCGTCCGATCACCGAATCTCTCGCGCGTTCCTACTGCATTATCTTTCAACAGTTGCTTTCATTGTACAACAGTCTTATACAGACGCAAAATATATCGCAAGATTCAATGCGTTTATATCGCACAACGCTCGCTTAGATCGTGCGAAATTCGTACGAATACTTTTTTTATATGCGATTATTTCGGCAACAATTAATGATTCATATCTAATTTTTTCGGTCGCACGAATATTTGGTCACTTCTGCTCGTGCGCCAATTGTGAAATGGGCTTAACCTATAGTGCAAACCTGCAGGTAGTGCATTCAAGCAAATATAAAGCAGACGTCTATTTGCATTTCAGAATATAAGATGGAAAATTCAAGTCTAAATCTGATCTACAAATAACCAAAAGTATAATTAAATGCAAAATCAATGTTATTATTTTCATACATAACATTAAAGGACATCATCCCAAAGGAGAAGATGTCAATAGCTATGCTCGGTTGAGGATTGGTGACGCATGTAAACAGACACAGCCTCCAACCTGTACAGCAATAAATATATCCATGGTAGAATGGGGCCTACACGGAAATCATACCTACTACGTGACAGTTAAAGCAGAAAATGTAGCTGGTTTAACAACATATGGGGTGTCAGAACCCTACGTACACAATGTACAACTTCCTGCCAAAGGCATCGTCATGGATACAAATGTATGAGTTTTTGCCTGTTTATTTATTAAAAATTTGATGCCGTAGTCAATAAACTTCTTGAAATATGAATTGTTTAAACATATATTTCCTTTTTAGTCAGATGAAGTTGGGCAGTTTTTGGTAAGTTAAATATTTCTTTAAAAAAGACTACACACAGAGTGTTATAATATCTATAATTACAAATAGGATGGGCATTGGCTTTTTTATTTAAACAAAGTACTGTCTAAGTGTAAGTTGCAACATTTCTTTATGAAATGGTGATTACAGAAATGCAGCTTGCTTCCGTAACCTATATACGATTTATAATATATTCATACATGGTTACGAGATATCTTATTAGCACTCTTTGAACTGTCTCACATAACGCTTTTCATTTCTGTCAAGGATATAGAGGACATAGACTTCACGACGTCTACATCTAGTCCTCTCTGCTCACTGGACCGGATTCTTCCATGTCTATCTTGGCGTGGACTTCAAGTTCCGAGCCGGTACAACGCCAGGTGGTGGCGATGTTTTCCCACGAACTGACGTTGGTAGAAATCAGACGTACACAGCAACAGGACTTACGTTAGAAAACTTTCAGGTTAAATGAAAATAATATTTTACAGTGAAAAATGAACAAAAACAAGCAAAACAGCTAATTAAACTTTTTTTTATTTTCAAATTAAAAGTTTTGAAAATCAATCAACATATTGACGATAATTCGCAACTAATTTTTATCAAAATACAAATCATATCATTTCATTGAGACAAATGTTGTTTTAAGAGTGTAAAAAGATGGTGCTTTGCTATAATAAATGATTTGATATCCACAGACGTATCGATATATCTTCTTTATTGTTTACCCCTTTAACTTTTAGATTATTAATTATGTTAATTGATTTTCTGATAACGAAGTTAAACAACTTTTGAATATGGAATACCATTGCCAACGGGGGATTTTATATAACATTTTAAAAGTAAAAATAATTCAAAAGGTTTTAAAAAACAAGTGTACAGAAAAAACAAAAAGCATTGTGATTAGACATTATTAACGTCTTATTCTATTTTACTAGTATATGACAATGTTTAATGATATCCACAGACGTATTATGTGACAATAACTGCTGTGTCATCTGCTGGAAATGTAGAAGTTACCTCTGATGGCGTCACCGTCGTTACACAAAATTCGCCTCTGAGTGGCGTGTATGTTTTTGATGGAGAACCATGCAGTTCTAAAGGTAACGATGTCAATTTTTATTCTAAATGTTGATGACAATTTATAGTAAATTTCTGCAGTATCATCTTATAATATTTCAGGTGAAGAAAATGTTACATTTAGTCATCATGAAACGGTAAGCATTGTCCTTTTTGACATTCCAAAGGCAAAATATGAAAATTCAATTTTATTCTTTTAAGATACATGCATTTGTAAAATAAGCTTGTAATTTTCTCAGGATCATCGGCTAAAGTGCATGGAGGATATTGATTACCAATCATCAATCGATACTCTAGAAGCCTACTGGAAAATCCCATCTGCACTTCAAAAGGTTGCTCCAGATATGCATGTATCCATCGAGGAGCATTTTGCACACAACAGTTAGTAAATTAGTGATTAAGAATAGTCCTGTCAATTTTAGTTTACATAAAACTAACATTGTTATCTCCTTAAATTTACGTTAAGAATTATAGCCTAAAACTGTCAAATTTGCGAGAGAAAGAACTGATCGAGGCCCATAGGGCCGAAATTAGTTCTTTCTTTAACAGAATGGACAGTTTGATGCTAATATCCGAATTAAAACGTTGTCTGCTTTGTTTTAAGAAAGGACAGTATCAGGTAAACCATGTTGACATTGTTGATAAAAAAATACTTTAAACTTTACACAAAAAAACAGTCTTGCGTAGAACTTTGTTGTGCAAGGGGTTTATAAAGCTGTATTGTGAAAATTATACGATATTTTGGTACGATTTAGAAAGTCATTTGATGAAAGATTAAGCTAATCAAAGCAAGAAAATATATTGACAGGCTCAGGTAAAGAAATTTCTCCTGGGATGTGGATGAGGTTGAGGGTCAAGGTTTAATTTCAAATTTTTCCAGGGAGAATGCAGTCCAGATCTTTTAGATATGTGAAGTATATGCTTTTCATATAGTGCAGCGATTGTTTTTTCTTAATCTACGCCATATATGATGTGATTTGTGGTTACGAGTAATTAATATGATAAAGTGAATTTTTATTCAAATTAAGATTTTGAAAAATTTAGTATATATATATATATATATATATATATATATATATATATATATATATATATATATAGGTATATATATATATATATATATATATACTGGATTATTTCGTAGTTTGTGTTTCTTCGCTGTATCTCTCTCAAGGTATTAAACATTTAATCTTTTCCTTTATTCGCAAATGTGATGTCTTTATTATTGTTTCCAACTTACCTGTAGCCGTCCAATAAGTCACCAGTTTTACCTGTCTCTGTCCGTTATTTTATTTTAAAACGGACAGTTTACCATCCATTATTTCTAAGAATGTACACCTACAGGTTGCATAATGGATTGTTTTTAAATTTAGATGTATTTTATATTGTATAAGAGAATTACATAGCAAAAATGCAGAAAATGACAATTGTCACGTTAAAGTTGCTAAGATAGATAATTGTAAATGTAGACAAGTGGACCACATTTAAGGATTTTTACTACAACCATGGCCACCAAGAAGTCAGATTTACAAATCTAGTGCTAGATCCAGGAATAAAATACCGTTTTGTGGTGAAATTATGTGCCAAACACATATGTTACGAGCCGCAGTATAGTGATGGAATAAGAATTCTGGCTAACCCTCCAACCACCGGAAACATTGAAGTTCAACATGTTAACACATCTGGGGGACAAGAACAGGTCAATCACTAATTTTAAGTATCGTTTTTTCGTGTCTTTTTTTCAATTACTGTATACAGTTATTTCGCCGCGAGTAATTCTCGCCCTTCTACACTTGTAAAGAGTTTCACCCCGTATTGAATTTGCCCAAACACAATTGTTTTTAAAAAGAAATAATTTCAAACATTAGGAATTCCACCATTCTTAAAATCGCCCGCTGACAACAAGGGGGGGAAGGGGCGCGGGGCGAATGTTTCACTGTATACAGTGATATCAAATTCTTGCATGATTGAGAAAAGTACATGTACTCAAGTAAAGAATTTTTATTGAACGTTGTTTTTTATCTAGCTCCATGTAAAAATGGATTTATTTTTCGACCCCGATGTTCCTGATTTTAACATAAAATACAACGTTGTGGACAAGTACGAATGGGCCATAACTGACCAATCCAAAATTGGGCGAACACACACTATATGGCGGGAATTGACCAATTACACACTGTCTGTTTCAAAAACTGAGGTATTTAAACTTTGACAAAAGAAACGTTGGTGTTTGGCTTTTTTTCATAGCATATTAATATACTAGCTAAAGGAGGAAGCACAAAAGCTTGAATTTGTTATATTTAACAATACATGTATGTGTTTTAACTCCTTATTGCAGATATCGTTTGTGCTGGAATTGAATGGACAATTTGATTTTTCAAAATGCAGAGGACTAGCCATTCAGGGGCTTTAACAAGATGAAGCTTTATTCCACGGTGTACTCACATATAAGAGACTGTGAGGCATTTGATCCCGTTTTAATTATACCAAAGACAGTTATTGACGCCGTTGGAACACCGGATCCAGATAGAGGTTATTCAAAATAAATGTTTGTTGTTGAAATCTTTCTCTTTTTAAAAACCTTTTACTTTTATTAAACAGAAAATCACATTATTATTAAGAGAATTTAAGATTTGAACTTATGTGAACCTTTTTGTGTCGAAACTATAATAGTCACAATAACGAACATTTGTTTTGAATACAAACAGATTGACTTTATCAAGGTTTATTAATTAATATTCAATGTATATATCGTTTCAGATGGGTATGGAGAACCCGTTATCCTAGAAACCAATGCCCACTGGTCTCAACCAGATGCCGACTATACACCTAACATGAATTATATATCTGCTGTGTGGCCTAAACTACGTTACAAATCGTACAAAGTCGCTGTACTTAACGCAAAGAGTGTTGATGTGACAACATACTATCTCCCTACCAATACATTGTCCCTCAGTGATCCGTGCAGTCATCCCGATGCTATCAAATGTTCTTCTACAGGTTGGCACAATGCTAATAATTGAACGCCATATATACTGAAAAAGTTATATTTTAAGAGAAGGCCTACTTAATTCGACATAATCTGTTTCAGCTAATGAATTTATCAACGTCAAGTTTGAGGCTGGAGAACTTGAACATGGTCAACGGTACATTGTATGTATTCATACGGAACACACTGAAATTGTCTATGAAGAGTGGACACAAGTTTTACCGGAACTTAACGAGTGTAGTGACGGTGTTGTGGTAGATCTTACTCCTCCTCTAGCTGGCAAAGTATGGATTGGAAGTAGACAAGGATTAGAATATCAGGTCACTTTTTCAATGTTTTAAAACAGTTTTTTAAACTGGATTTTAAATCGTTTATCCAACCCCAGAGCCAGTATCTTAAGCATAAAAATTGTATATCATATTGTAAATTTACTTGACCTTTTTCTTTTCCAGTATAAACTCACTAAATTTTTTTTTCATCGAACTATAAATGCCACTTTGCATTAATAACATGCATTAAATGAATATGTATATATATTTTTATGATCGACAAGAAGCAAATTAAAGACGGCAACGTCGCTGCCGTAACATCTTTTTTCATTATAATCTTCTTCATTTCACAATTTATTGATGCACAACAAGATTGGGTCCATGACAAAACAAACTTTTATTATGCCTTTTTAATTATTGTCTATGAAAAATGGTTAATTCAAAGCTCAGCTATGCTTCAATTTCTATAGACTTTAACAAACCGATATATTTTCATAGACAGTCAGTGACAAATTATGAGTAATTAGGGCTTTTCGACTTTCGGTCGAAAAGACCTTTTGTTTTCGTTCTGTTTTATTATTATTATTCTTCTCGACAAAGTTTCGTCATGGATTTTTTTAAAACGGAACCGAAAAATAAAAATTTAATATTAGATTCTTTTAGCAATTGTTTAGTTCTCCCGTATGTCCCTTTTTGGACTTCCGGTCTGTATACTTCCGGTTTACACATGTAAAAAACAAAATATTAAAAGGACCTTTGTATCTATTTAATTTTTTAATTATAAACTATGAAATTTTGGATTTAGATAGTTCATAGTTTGATATACAAAATTGTAAGCGACAACTTTTTTCTATCTCTTGCTGTTTTCGAGATATTAGACTTCAAACTATGAAAAAAGGGGGGATGAAAAAAGTAAAAATTGAAATAACCACCAAATTTGTTAAATGAGGAATGGGAAATGTTAAAAGTGTCATAATTATCATATATTTAAAGTTTCGTTTGAAACCATTGAGAACTTCCGGTTTTATAAGTTGATTAAAAATCGTCTATGGGTGTTTTAATGTTAAACTGAATTCACGCGTGCCACGTTTTCTCAAAGAGTTTTCAAGTAATTATTTTCATATTTAATTTTTATAATGAAGGACCAAATACGGAGACCGGAAAAGGTTTTGGGATTAAAATTTTGAAAAATAAGGGATCTAGAGGGGTCAAAGTTGAAAACAGCCCTTTAGCTGTATCTTTTTTATTTTTCATCCGATTTTCAAAATCTTTTCGGTTAATAGTTCAGAATAAAGAGTACAATTTAAAAATTATGGTCCAAGGGGCCACTTTTTGACTCCTTATAGGGGTTTGAAGGGCCTAAAGATCATAACTTGTTTAAATTTCAAAATTATTTTTTGGAAGAGTTATCTCGCTTTACTCTAAGAATGTAGAGCACAAATACTCTCCGCATACCAAGTTTCGCGTCCAAGGAATGAATACTTACTTTGAAATGATTTCTTGACATGAATTCTCATTTAAGCAACTGGTTATACCACGGTGTTCAGAAAATTTGGAAATAGATTAGAGATGTATTTTTTTGACACTTTAAATAAAAAAAAGGAAACTAGGGCTGTCGAAAAGCCCTTACTTTTTGTTGAAGACAAAAAAAGTTCTAGTTTTTTACTTAAGCTTATGTGGAAACAAAATAACTAATTAACCTACGTGTTAATAAAATTTCATGTTCATAAACAATACTTTCCACCTATAAATGTTTATCATCAAGAAAGGTCAATGTAACTGGGAAATAGCTTTAGTCACTGCCGGTCTATGTTTCTGAAACTCTATTGAATGTGAAATTATATTTGCATTCCTTTTGCAGACATCTACATCTGTTCTGTACGTTAATTGGGAAACATTTCAAGATGTTGAAGAGTTTCAGACAATTTCACATGCATCAGGGATCCAAAACTACCAACTTGGAATTGGTAAGATCTTGCTTTTAAAGAAAGAACTCATGGAAAAGGTAATTACATAATACATAGCATTGTGTTATTTTTTTCTGTTAAATAACAGGAACATCTGTTGATGGTAATGATGTCATCGCTTTCTTTGATGTTGGAATCGTCAACCACAAGGTTTTAAATGGAACGGCCTTGGTAAATGGTCGCACCTATTATGCCACAGTTATAGGTAAAGACAAAAATATTATTCGATCTATGTTCACATTTTAATTTTTTTACACATTGACATAATTTAATGACATATGTTTTTGTATTGAAGCTACGGACTATGCAAATAGAACAACAATACAATCATCACCACCAGTCTTAATTGATAATACCCCTCCTGTGAAAACTGATAACCCAGTGACAATATCCGGTAGACATATCACCTCCGATACCGAAATTGAAGCATGGTAATCATTAACAAGCATTTTACATGAATGGAAAAACAGCTGTGTAATATTGGGGGTTTTAATTGACAATGCATTTTTGTTACTTTTCTCGGTAGTTGGAAGAACGTTTTCTATGACGCAGAAAGTGAAATAAATTACTATGAATGGTCCATTGGTTCTGAATCTGGCTATGATGACATTAAGAATTTTACACGTGTTGAAGCAGAATGTGGCGAAAATAATGAACTTGAACGGCTTTACTTCAAAGAAGGACATGCGTATTATATATCAGTAAAGGTAAACTTATACGCATGTGTTCGGTTTGAATGTATATAATAATATAATATAATATTATATAATATAATATAGCACTCTAATATCAGATTGTGAATATTCAAGGCATACAACAAAGCTGGGCTTGTTTCTATGGCAACATCATGGGCCTTCAGCGTTGACTTTACTCCTCCTCTACAAGGACATGTTTTTGATCTTCAACCAAACGGAACCAGTCGATTTGACATAGATTTTCAAACCGATATGACGGCTTTACTCGTATTGTGGGAAGGGTTTTATGATCCTCACTCGGCAATTAAGGAATATATAATAAGTGTGGGGACTTGTCCTGAATGCGGTGATGTTATAGAAGAACAGTCCGTAGGAATAACTAATGGTATTCACATCAACATTTGATGTTCAGATGTCGATATGAGATGTTTTGTCCAGTAAATCAAAATAATTTTCAGTAAAATTTATACGTTTTTGCAATTTCTTATAAAAATCAGATATCATCTGATATACCAAAAACAGACAGTCACTTTAGAATTCTTGATTTTTCAGTAACCAAACGAACACCAAAATTTCAGTTAATTTTTTGTTATAGTTGTTAGTTCGAAAATCGTCCAATTTGTCCAAAACAAATGTAACATATTGGCTTTTCGGCCACAAGAGGACCGTATTAAGCATTCAGTACTAACAAAATCCAATGTCTGTGGCTTGAAAGTGATTAATCATAATGAACAGCTTTACCTAACAAAAAAGTGATTAGTTTCTGATTGAGAAAAAACCCATACTGCAGTAGATAATTGGTTTACTTCATTTTTTTATTTAAGAGATTAAGATCGATTATATACATTTTGGACCTGGGATAACGTACTATACAACAGTCATGGCGTGTAACACGGCAGATTACTGTACATTAGCAACATCAGATGGTGTTATCATGGACAACAGTCCACCTAGCTTAGGCATTGTTATCGACGGCACAGCCATAGATGATCTTGAGTATCAGTCAATAAGGTTATCTAAGATTTTCTACAATTGTTAATCATAGTGTATTTTCGTGATTAAAATTAAGAAATGATTTTTACCTCTAATTTGATCCTTCGGCAGAAACTTTATTGGAGCCAGATGGCTTGGTTTTAATGATCCGCAATCGGGACTCGCTCGCTTTGTTTGGTGGGCAGGTACAACACCAGGGGGGAAGGAAGTAATGGCCGAGCGAGAAGTGCACGTTACTGAAATTGCTACTGCGCTAAACATAAAACCTGAGATGCCTATCGGGAAAAGAATTTATGTTACTGTCAGGGCTTTTAATAGAGCAGGTAAGTTTCAAAAGGTGATTTGAACTTTATTCAAAAAATATTAAAGACAACAATTCATATGTACATGAACTTCTTTCAAGTTCCTTGGTTGAAATTGTATTGTATAAGACCTAATCGTGTCAAGGTGAAACCAATTACTTCAGATTTTTCCCTATTCATTGTATCATTTTGCTGTTACTTTATCTAATAGAAATTTGGTTTTTTTTAATATGGTGGCAAGAACTTTTCAAATGAATAAATTTTTATTTTTCAATGACAATAAAATAACGACGCCGATTGATTAGAATTAAAAGTAGGATATATCTGAAATAAAAAGTGACCAGAACAATCAGTGTACTATAAACCTGTAGTTTAAGTAAGACTTCATACAAATCTAGTGAAATATTTTTAAATAGAGCATTGAGATGCATAACTTTCCATCACTAGAATAGAATATTGCCAGGAACAATAGAAAAAAGGAAAAATAATAAAATAAGGAAATAAAGTTGCATGTTACAACAATTTACATAAATTTGATTTTTAAGGTTTGTTCAGTGATGCACCTGTCAAACGGATTCATCATAGACGATAGCCCTCCGGACATATCAAGGGGACCATTGTTCTCTAAAGACATTGGTACTGACGGTAAAACACAGTTCTACAGAACTCTGATGAAGGTGGAATGGGATGTCAGGTGATAAGGATTCGTTCATAGAGAAGCAGTACGTGTCATTAAGGGCACATATTGGTGGCGATTTTGACCTTCCGTCAGCACAGGTAATAGTTTTTATATGGTTAGTACCGGTTTTTGTTTGGGACTTTATAATTTCTGAAAGATTCGTGTTTTACATATGTGTACACAGAAATTTAAAGCTTTAAAATAATTTTATTTAACACTTTAGGTTAATGGAATAGCAAGAGATTTTGTGCTCAGCGGACTTTCTTTGCACGATGGTAGTAACCTATTACATTACTGTTATATCTTGTAATGGAGCCAAAATATGTACGTCCAGTACATCTCCTGGGATTTTGGTTGACACAACTCCCCCAAACAGAGGCAAGCATTCAGAAAAGCACAAATTCCTCCTTGTATAACTTTGTATGATCATATGAACGTAAATTTGATAATCAACAGATGTGTTATTTCGATGGCTCTCAAAAATATAACATTTTAAATACGCTAGGTGGTCAGCAAATTACCCATCAGGCCATTATGTAGTAAAAAAAAGTCCTTCAAAGTTTGGCTTTTAAATATGAGTCTTTGTACAGGGCTCATCTTCTAAATGAGATCTATACAGTCTAAAAATGACCATCCACCCTTTCAAAAATAACATCATACTTTTTGATTTAATACGAAATCAACGAGACATTTATGAAATATGTAGAGCATAGTTGTCCTTAGGAGAAAAGTCTCCTACTATTAAAGGTTTAAATTAAAAATTTCGGGAACTACGCCCATGAAACCCAAAGTGCAATCAATATGTTGAATTGATCATACTATATATGTTGTGCTGATTGATTTTGTTTACAAAGAAAAGAAAATAATGTTAGATTCAAATTCTAATTAAAAGTATATGCTTCACAGGTATGTTTGCAATCAAGACCGATCATGCAGCAGAACTAAGTCGTCATGTAGAGGGATCGATGACGTGGTCCAAGTATGCTGTAAACTTGGCGTGGCTCGGGTTTGCAGACATTCATTCAGAAGTTAATCACTACTTTGTCAATGTAGGATCCAAGTACATGGGCGCAGATCTGAATTCGGTGCATATTTTTTTATAAATCATTTTAGCTCATCTGAACCGATATTTCAAAAGAGCTTTTCTTATCACCCGTTAGTCCGTCGTCCGTCCGTCTGACCGTCTATCTTACCATCAGTACGGCGGTCCGTTTGTAAACTTTTCACATTTTTGACCCCTTCTCTAAAACCACCGGGTAAAATCTAAGCAAACTTAATACAAAGCATCCTTAACAGGAAGGGGCTCTAATTGTTAAATAAAGGGATAAATCCTTTTTAAAGGGAGATAATTGCAAAACAATGAGTAAAGGGTATTTGTCTTTAAATATGTTCTCTCAAGAACCACTGCAGCAGAAATGTCAATATTTACTTAAACGCTTGTACAGAAAAGGGTTTAAAGTTTAAAATAAAAATAGCATATGCTACGAAATAGAAAGTAACAAGGAACTGTTGTTCAAGTGAGAGATATGGCCCATGGACCTCTTTATTTCATAAATTTCAACTGTAATCTACAGTTAAATGAGAAATAGTTTGATAGTATCAAAAAATTATCTTAGAATTTAATTTATGCCTAAAACAAAGTCTCTGAATAGAATATGTTCTCGGTAGGAACCTGGTGTGCCTCAAAAGGTGAATCATTCAATAACGGGAGAAGACAGGGATGAAGGAAAAATTCAAATGTACAGAATGAAAACAATTAAATTAGACGGAGATATCAAGCATTTGTTCATCACCGTGTGGGCGGTAAATAAGGTAATTTCTTACCCTAAGCGTATATAATATAACTGTTGTCATTGCATATAATACACAAGATGTAACATATATTTTCATACTTAAAGGCTGGCCTCTCTAGCTCTTTGATTCATTCGCAATTCCTGAAAGTACCGGGTGGTACACTGTTTTTAGTCAGAAGATGTAGTGCAACAACATGTGAAGGACATTGCGTGTGTGCGCCCCAAGACCAAGTCTGTCATATAAATGGATCCTCTTGCAACGATGTCTCAAAACGTAAGAACTTACGTAATGGAGTAGATGTGTATTGACTATAAACATACTGCTAGTCAATACGCTACTGCTACTAAACATACTGCTAGTCAATACAAAAAGGTTAATAAATTTCATTTGCCTTATTATCAGATAACACAAACAACTTATTACAAGTTTTGGATGTGATGGATGGTGACGTGGACATTGCATACACGCCAAGTGATACCTTACTGCGGGGAAAGTGGAAAATAGTACACAGACAAGGAAAACCTCCACTTTGGTAGCTAATGATTATATTTTGAGTTTTTTCTTTCAACGAATTACACCTATGTTTGTTACGCAAAATGAATAAATCATTCCTACGTCAAATGATTAAAAAAAAATTTACACTTAAATTTAAAAAATGTTTTCTTCAAAGAATTTCAATTTTTTTTCTTTTTTCTTTTTATCAATTTTTTTTCTCCTCCTGTTAAGGTACCAGTGGAGTGTTGGATTGACAAGCAAGGATGCACCAACCGGAGTTTTCCACAAAGAGTTAGAACGAGTTTGGCACGATGGCGGACAGAACAATTTTATTGTATTTTCAGTGAAACCAGGTTTGTCATATTTTTATGTGTAAGCATAACATTTTTTATTTTACACGCGGGTTTTTTTTGTAATGCTTGATTTCTTTTATATTCTTTAGGAATTCATTTTTACGAAGACATAAAATATTCCGTTTTTGTGAGAGCATGGTATAGCGATGATACATATGCAATATTTAAATCGGATGGAGTTGTAATAGTAACAAAAAGACCATCGGTAACAAATGTCCTGGGAAGCTCGGTACTATAGTTTTTTATTATTGATATTCTGTTCTGTTTCATTTCGCATTTACAATTCGTTACATGAATTTGTACCTCTATTCAGCAATAAAAAAAGTTCACTTAAAAATTCACTTAATATAGGTTACAGAGAGAATGATGAACAGTCCTCTTAAAGATCAAGATTTTATCATGGAGGATGTGTCTTTTATGGTTGACTGGAAAAATAAGTTTATAGATGCAGATGTGTGCATAAAGTCGTTTCACGTTTATATCAGCACATATCCAGGAGGTAACATTTTCTACAAATTATGTTCGTTTATTTCTATCTCTAATTTTAACAATGAAAAAGCAGCTATAGTGGTTAAGCTCATTTGAGCTGAAAGCTCAAGTGAGCTTTTCTGATAACTTTTTGTCTGGCGTCCGTCTGTCTTTAATTTTTTTTACATTTTCGACTTCTTCTTCAGAACCACTGGGTCAATTTCAACCAAACTATGCACAAAGCATCAAGGGGAGATAATTAGAATTGATTGAAAATAAAAATTTGTTGATATTTTTCAAAAACCCTCTTCTCAAAAACCATTTGGCTAGAAAAGCTGAAACTTGTGCGGAAGCATCATCAGATAGTGTAAATAATAATCTGTTCAAATCATGGTCCCCGGGGGTAAGGTGGGGCAACAATGGAGGTCAAAGTTTTACATTGAATGTAATGAGTAAATCTTTAAAAATCTTCTTCTGAGAAACCAATTAGCAAGGAAAGCTGAAACTTGTGTGGAATCATCATCATGTGGTGTAGATTTAAAGTTGTGAAAATCATGACCCCAAGGGGTAGGATGGGGGCACAATGGTGGAAGGGGGTCAAACTTTAATTTTACATAGGAATATAAAGTGTAAATCTTTAAAAATCTTCTTCTCAGAAACCAATCAGCCAGGATAGCTGAAACTTGTTTGGAAGCATCCTCTGGTAGGGACAATTCAAGTTTGTTCAAATCATGATTCCCGGGGGTAAGGTTGGGCCACAATGGAAGTTGAAGTTTTACAAAAAATATATAGAGTATATCTTCTCAGAAACCAATCAGCCAATTGCAAGAAGAATCCTTATGTATTGTAGATACAAATTTGTGATCATGACCCCCGGGGGTAGGATGGGGTAACAATGTGGTGGTGGTGGGGGATATCTTTTTTTAAAAACCACTTGCCTAGAAAAGCTGTAACTTAACTTAAAGCAACCTCAGATAATGTAGATTTAAATTCTTTCAAATCAAAATCTTGAGGAGTAGGGTGGGGCTACATTGGGATTCCAATTTTACAAAGGAACATATTTTGATTATTCACCAAAAATGAGATGTTATGATATATGGTTTTACTTGAATGCAAGCATTTTCACATATTGCTGATTCTTTCAATTTGTTTAGACTTTTGCCCTTGGCACGGTTCTTGGACGAGTCTTTAGATTTAGCACACCTTCTGTTTGTTTAAAATATTTTGCGCATTGAACTACATATTTTGTAGCAACTAAAATCTTGTAAATTAAACAGTGTTGGCATGAACCCTTTTTGGATGATAAATTAACCATCCAGAACAAAAGGCGTATATATATAAATATATTGATCCCTATTCTCTTTAGTTTTTTAAATGGGAATGTCCAGTCATCTGGCACACTTCTGGCCCAAAATGTAGACATTTCTTGAACTGACTTATTTATACCAAGACTATTGTAAAAAGATAAAAATGTAAGAAATATAAGTATTAACGTGTTGTTTTGTATTTAAATTGCGTACACACGTACAGAACAACGCCTTTTTAATCACTTTGAAATACACATCTACTGACTTGAATTTAAGATTTAAAACTCTAATGAATATATGAGAGGGGTCATTGGTGTCCATTGTACAATCATTTCTTGAAAAAGGAATGAAGCTTAAAGTTTAATCAATTTTTTGCCGAAACAAGCCAGTTCAAGATATGTTTACATTTTGGTCCTCTAATCTACTAGATGTTCTTTCCATATTGTCTTTAATACTAACTCTTAACTTTACAAAACTTACTGACTAGTATTAAGGTAATTTAGGTTATAAAAGTAGATAAAATTTCGTATTTTCTTAACATTTTTAGATGCACTTTACATTGCATCTTCTGCATGCTGTCAAATAAACAATCAAAATAACAATCATAGTGCTTGTAAAATTAGTCAAATTTTTATTCTATTAAACAAGACTTTGACCCGTACGTGCACGGGTTGACATTTGACATTTACGAAATAGATATCGACCACCGTATTTGTTGACATTTCATAACCAAATTTTCAGCCTACAATAATGCTATTAATTTCACTACACTCTGCTTAGTTAGAATAATCTAACTGTGTGTCGGGACAGGCCTTCACAACAGTTAAAATGCCTCCCATATATACCCATAATGTAGCAAAAAATTGCAGAATCGCTCCGAAACGATTTTAGAGAAAATTAATGCAGCTGCATTGGAAATGAAAATTAAATTATTCATAACAAACCACATTGAGGCTGTAAATACATGTACCTTTCATCTAAAACTTTAATTCCTATTTATGAAGAATTAAACACTTTTTCACCAATGTTTTTTACTCGGCTTTGAATTTACACATCATGCTGACATTCGGAACTTTTGGGATTTTTCATATTAAATGCCCTGAGTTAGAGTTATCTCCTTTGATGTACAGAATTATTCAATACATGACAAATTTTCAATGAAAATTTAAACGTGTTTGTATTATCGTTTTTTAGTTTATCCATACAAATGTGATATTGTGGAAACATAAACTAAAGAGTCTCCCGTGATTTAGCGTGAATGTAATGCGCATGCGTAAGATTGTAAAATCCAAAAAAATTCGGATAATTTTCAGATATTTTAAAGGAATTTTCGTTGATTATTAATTAGCGAAGCTTGATTGAGAAAAATAAAATCAAAATGGTAATCTTCAAGTACCAACGATGTTTTAAATGTATAATAAAAACAAAAGACAGTACTCTTCCGATTTCTCGGTATTGAAGCCCAAAAATTCGAGTCTATTATTTTTAATATAGTAGTTTAGATATAGCTACATAATTTTTCAAATAAAAGAATTCTGGTGTACTTTGTAGAACATGCACCTACCAATGCTTTTATGATTTTTTTAAAAATAATAAAAGAAATATTTTTCTATTCAATTGGGATTTGTTATGTTTTAGTGTAAGAACATTTTGCTAAGAAACTTTGCATTTTTGAGTGTAGTTTAGGAGTTGGATAATAAACTGCATTGAATGATACGATGCTTTTCACAATTTTCAGGGCATGATATTTGGGACAATGAAAAAGATTTAAGGCAATACGGAAACGTCCATAGGGTGCGCAGAATCTCCCTCGCATCCGATGTGCAGTATTTTAGCAATGTTAATTGCTTATGGTTTTTCTGGTATCCATCATACTGAGTCTTCTGATGGATTTAGGACTGATAACAATAAACCGTCTGCAGGTGTCGTATATGATGGAATAGGTAAGAAGCAAAGTAATTCTATGGGTCAAAGATTTCAATTTGTAGACTAATATTGGAAATGCCAATGTTTTTGTATATTTGTTTTACCAAGGTTTGCATGACTTGGAATATCAAAATACATCCAAAGTTGTGGCAGCAAAGTGGCATGGATTTTCGGATACTGGTTCTGGGATTGTTGAATACAATTGGTGTGTTGGAAAATCACCAGAAGTAAGCGAGGAATATTCAAATACTGAGTGCAGTGTTCATGGTTGGATTAATGTAGGAATGCACACAATGGTTTCGCGAAAAACATTTGCCAATATATCTATAGGTAAGTATTAATATTGCCTATTTCTTTCTCCTATAAAGTCACCTGCAATCGAACGTATTTTGATCGACGCATGCATTGTCATACATGTATATTTCAGGAGATGCTATATATAGCAAGGTATATGCAATAGACAACGTCCATCGTAGATCGGACATCATTGTCTCTAATGGCGTAACAGTGGAAACCACGCCACCACAGCCTCAGTATCTCTTCCATGTGGATGAAAACCTTGCAGAAAACCCTTCCTTTGAAGGATTCTATTAAAACACTTTCTATAGAAAATGTTAACAAAACACATATTTGTTCAATAGGACCGGACTTTCATCCTGAAAAATGGAATCTTGCTTCAGGTAGCTGTGCAGCAGTTGTTTCTTCTGCAAAGAATATGGCAAGAAATGGAAGGTCATTTTTGTTCTTAAAAGGAAGTGTTAAACAAATTATCGGTGATTTGATTATTGGAGAACTTTATCGTGTAAATTTTTACACAAGCCACTTACTAATTTCTGCTTCTAGATTGTCAAATAAAGAAGGTTTCATATGTATAGGGAAAACAAAACATGTATTTTTATTGTATACAAAGGCCTATCGTCATGATGAAGCATGGAAAATCAAAAACAAGAGAGCTAGTGTCTTGGCATAGACACACATTTTATTTCATAGCAAGAAATATTTCAGCAGAGTTGTCAGTGGGTAGCATTGATGATAAGACTGGTCTTTTTATCGATGATTTGTCACTTCAAATGGTAGAAAGGAATCAAGTAAAAAAAACAAGTGATCAGCATGTTAATGCACATGTGGTTTATCTTCATGAATGGGGATCTATTCACGGAGCTTGGAGTTTTGTTGAAGATGTAAGCGCTATCAAAGAGTATAAATGGGCAATAGGTATGATATAGATTTTATGCTTATTTTCATATTGAATGAAATAATTAATTCAATTCTCAATAATATGTAACTATTTTTGGTGCTCATTTTGTGCCACTTTTTATATTTCGAAAATACAGTTATATTTATTTAAAGTTTTTTTTTCGATTGATGTAAAAAAAGATATAAATAAAACAGATTTTACTGGTTTTTTTTTAAATATCTATTAAGGTATAAATACGTAAACGCCATTAGATGAGTTAAACGTTTTTTGTAGGCTACACTAAGGGAGGTACACAAATTCAAGGCTTCCAAAGTGTCGGACTAAACAACTTTGCTTATAACGCCAATGTCACCCTAGTCCACAATACATATGTTCACATTACGGCTGTTGCTTCTAATATTGTGGGTTTACAAGGAATTTCTTATTCTAAACCAGTGTTGGTAGACCTCACACCACCAGAAATTGTTAACGTTTTTGATGGTGATCTTTCAAGTAAGCTGTATTACATGTATCAATATATTTTATTTATCATTGATATTTTTCATGCATTTTAGATTAAGCTGGAGACTAATTGATGCTTTCTTTCAATTTCAGACGAAGACCAGGAGGCCTGGACAGATAATGAAGTCTCTGTTAATTTTGAAGCTGTTGATAAGGAATCCGGGATTGATCATTGTGAATGGGCCATAGGTATGTTATGTTTTAACAACTCGACCATTATCATATTTTTCTTATCATTTCACAATTTTACAAAGCAATTTTGTTCTTAAATATTCACATCAAGGATACCAACCACAAGGGATAGAATTGCAGAGTTTCATTCGAATATCAGAAGGAAAAGGGTACCAAGATTTTGACTACAGTCTTTTAGAGAACAAGACCATCTACTCGTCGATACGCTGTCATAATAAGGCAGGACTAACGAGCACAAAGTCATCGAATGGAGTCAAAATCTCTAATCGTCCTCCCTCCGTCAAACATGCTACTGTAGAAGTTGTTCCTCTATCAGTAACCGAGTACGCTGGGAGAGATCACTTCCAAAGCATGACCAGCAACCTCAGGATCCAGTGGAGCGGGTTCGAAGACTTCGTTGGCATTGAGCAATATAAGGTATATGAAACTATTATTATTTAAGAATGCAAAATGTTACATCCTACATAATAGGTAATTATCAACATGTCATGGTACAAGTAATCAGTCCCACTTTAAATTCATATAAATAAATCTCTTTAGTCGTTACCATCAATTGTCTCATGATTTAGAATTATCTCCACTGTGTGAGTATCTATAAGTTACCGATTGCTTGCAGATATTATTTCATGGCAATATGGAGTTTAAAGAAAAAATGTCTTTCCCAATTGGACAAGACATTTTAAGTGCAAGCTTTACTCAAATGGATATGATTGAAGGTCTGAAAAACATAACAGTTCAAGCCATAGGAAAGCTACTCATTGTCAGCGACATGGTTCCATATAACCTGACAATCTCCAAAGCATCACCACATAAAGACTGTACGAAGTTTTATTTTCAACAATGTTTTAACCGTTTATAAATATAATTTTATAATCGCATATATTGACGAACATTTCTTAAAATGTATGTCTTTTCCAACTGAAATTGATTTTCTGTCATTTGCTTTTGCTAATTCAGCCAACGCCAAATTATCAGTAGCCTGGCATTCTAAGAAGAAGGAACTCACTGTTACCTGGGATAACATTTTCTGGTCTTCTTTGCCTTTGTACTATGAAGTCTCAGCAGGGACGGTGGAAGGAGGGGCTGACATCCTACAGTGGCAGGAGACCACATCCACTCGGACAGTCGTTGTTCTTCCTCCCTCCGTCATAAACTGGTCCGGCCTCCATGTTCACATATTTGTGAGAGCCATTACTGTAGGAGGAACCCATAGCGATATCAAAGGTTACATCCAGCTTCCGAAGTAACTAAACGATACTTATGAAATATCTTATCCAAAAATCTAGAGACATCCTGCAGGTTGATTTGTAAACCATCCAGTCTCCCTAGGATATTTTCTATTTTATTCAATATTGTATACATTGTACATTTTAAATTGTGTTTGATTTTGTGGGTTGTCTGTTAGTTTCTCTGACATTATATATACAAATGTCCGTCCATTTATTTTTTGCAAATCCTGTTTGTAATAAAATATGGTTTTCTCAGAGTTTTGCGCTATGTATTTCTTTCGGGGGTTATTTTACAGTTCCCTGATTGTATTGTAAAACAGAGATATCAATTAAAACTTTAAAATATCGTGAAAAAATATATCGCACAGCAATTACTTTATGCGAAGAAATTCAAAATCTTAATTCTGCATTTAGGAAAACTTATCGAGACTAGTAATTTAGAGGCATGTCATATTCAATTATATAATGAACACATTCGATATATTTAAAATTATAATGAACTCGGAAATCTATTCTAGATCAGAAAATACTTATCATCCCAAGACGTCAAATTCAAGAGCAGTTGTTGACTGATATCTTGCTAAAGTTTGAATTTTAAGTGAATAATCATCTTTTTCTACAGAGAATATCTCCGATAATTCCAAATCTGTCTCCATGTTCTTTTACTAATCTCATCTCTCCAAACTCAAAAGTTTCAAGTGCTGTGTTTGCGATAAGAAGTAGTTTGTTCACATACTGTGAGAATATTCTAGATAAGAACACAACATACCGCTACTCTTTGAATATTGTCGGCGTTTAAAATTATTCTTGTACAAACTTGATGTCGGAATGAAGCGATTTTTTAAAGGAAATTAGAATATTTTCACACAAAAAATTAATTAAAATAAATAATGAAAAAGTGTTTCTGATTAAAAGTCAATTTTAAAACGTTTGAGTGTAAATATTATTTAGTTGTGTGACGTCATCTGGGACAATCTTATTCACTTTTTTAGAAAATCCAAAAAATGAAAGCAAAATGATAACTGAATATTGACAATACATTTTAAAAACTACAAAATGATCTCGTTATTTTAATTTATGGTATACCAGTAAATATAGATACTTTTAAGATTGTTGAGTTTTTACATATATTTTCTAAGTTAAGCAACTTTTTCCAGGACAAAGGAAATCAAAACGATAAAATGAACCTCACTTTCAATGCAGTGTACCATTAAAACATTTTATTTACCTAGTGACTAGAAACAATTAACCAAGTAGGATTAATAATTATGTGTCATGACGTCAATCTGATATTTTGAATAACATTGCCAGTCATTTGATCATTTTTGGCCTCTAAATATATTATTGAAGCAATATTGAAATATGGTAACAAAATATTTGAAGGGCAATAAACACGGGGACCGATTTTCCTGTTTTTCCAAAATGAAGAAAAATAACTGCTTCCTAACACAGATACAAAAATTAAAGTTGATGTATCGTTTGCATCAGAGTTGCATCTACGCGTTTGGTGGTAAATCATGAAATCATTTAATGCTGGGGTTTAAGTTTAACATTTTTCTCAAGTGAGCGATTGTCTCATGTCGATAAGACATTTTGAAAGTCTGTGTACTTAAGTTTTTATCAGGCTGTTACTCCCGATAAGATATTAATATAACATTTGAAACGAATTAAATTTATTCATTCTTTGAGAAAATGCGCTTTCAAAAGTTCATTTTTCTTTTCATATTCATTTTATCCCATTTTTTATCATTTTCCTGTTCCTGGTATCAAAACTCATGTTATAGCAAATGTAGAGACAATGACTGTTTGAGTCGCCTGTTAGAAGGCAGGTAAGATTACCGTTTTGTTTTAGATTTATGTTTATAATTTACGATTGAATCTGTTAAATAGTACATGAAGGTTTATTTATTTTGTAAAAAGTCCTCACGTGATTCGACAAGGCAGAAGCTGCAGCGAAACCTATTACGTGCACTGTCACATTTGGAACATGGGCAGGTGTACAAAATACAGGTAAGTGGTGTTAGTTTAAAAATTTCAAAGTATTTAAAAAAAAATCCATGTAATAGCTAAGTTTTGCTCGGCGTAAATATAACAAAAAAATTTCCAGCGCTTAAATTTCTTTTTTGCGATGAACAGCTAAAATCTAAGAAGAAAAATTATATATATTATAAATTATGTTGAGGCGCGTATATATAGTATCCCACGAAATGATGGTTACAGAATGCGGGTCAGTTACTGGCACTCCTGCCATACTTTTTAAAAAGTAAATCATTTGTTGTATTTGTACATGTATAAAATAAAGTAAAAATCCGTGACGTGTGTATTTTATTTTTGGTTCACTTGATTTAGTTATCAATAGTATGAACTGTCAAAATAAGCAACAGCAATTTCGCTTCGTTATCCTTTGGCTAGTTCGATCCTAATTAATGTTCTGGCCAGATAAGTCGATGAAATCAACCAGCTGTTTGTATAATGGAGACAGCTTAAGAAACGTTTACTTATTGGTCAACATTTGTACAATATGGCCGGACACCCTCCTTTGTGATGGTTATCTATTTTTTTCTTCTTAGAACTAACTACTATTCCATATTACGTTGTGAAAATGGCTATCGAAGTTACGTGGATCCTACAACTTGTCCTTATGGTATCTGAAATCAATTTTTAGAAAAGATAAATGTTTAAAAAATCTTTAATAACGATTAGTAGTTAATCATCTTCATAAAGGTGTCCTGTACTTTTAAATAAATTTCTGTATTACTAATTAAATTAATTCCAGCTATATGCGATGGAAAAATCAATCCAGAAGGAGCATGTTCGACGTACATGGAAATTCAGAACCGTGATGGCCGAAATAGAACAGAACACAGCCAAGGAGATTGCCAAAAACCTGACCTTTGCATCTGTAAATCTATGAACTTTTATGGAGAAGGTGGTACATGTAAAGGTATTATAAGGGCTCAAGAAAAGACCCCTTTTTCATATATAAATTGAATGCATTTGTAATACATTATTGAAGATATTTGTCATGCACAGTGTTCTCATAAACAACATTAATTAATGGATTAATTTGGGATTTTCGCAGCATGTACAGAAATACCAAACTGCCATGAAGTACAGTGCACAACCGCCTCCGATTACAAATGCGTTTACTGCCATGGAGAGGTGAAACCTAGCCGTTTCTTCAGAGCGTATACTCGGGAGCCTGATCCAAAAAAATGTCAAAGTAAACTTTTTGTAACCTTCTGGCTTTCGATTGTGACTTCTTAACTCTTTATGATTTATGTACTTCTAAGGGAAAAGTCTCCCTGAAACGATATATCCTAATGTATAGTATAAACGGACGGCATCATGAAATACAAACTCAAATATGATCATGCATTTATTTTTTACTTAGAATTGCTGCTTAAAACTTTTTCAAGTACTTGCTTTCAACCTTGTTTACATATTCTTTGATTTATAAGCGATAATTTATATTAATATTATACCTGGAATTAACTTTTTAGATTTTAAGATTTTTCTTTCACGTGATCTTAAAGGCATATATATATATATATATATATATATATATATATATATATATATATATATATATATATATATATATATATATATATATATATAATATATATGTGTGTGTGTGTTCGAGAGATCAATTTGAAATTTAGTACATGTATAATAAAAAGTTACATGTGAAATAACAATATGATGATAAACAAAGATACTTCAATGGCGATGCTATTATAGAGGCCTGTTCCTGGAGGGCCGATAGTACGAGGTGTTTTCCTGGGCAATGTGACCAAGAGTTGGCGTGCGTCCAAATGCAATTGCACAAAAGGATTTACTGGACACCATTGCCATATCAGTAAGTACAATTGAATTCATGACTGTCGAAATAAAAAAAAATCATTATATTAATCAATTATATTTTCTCTCCAGAATATAGATATAACATTGCAATATTTAACAGAAAACATGTATACAAAAAGATTATTTAAAATTAATGTACAGGTTTTGTTTAAAAAGATACATGATTCTATTTATCTTAGTGCAAGATTATGCAGACATAAAGTACAGCATGTCTACATTGAAAATTGGCAACTTGAAGAAACTTGATAATCCATCTAATCCAAATGAAATTTCATCAACGGAAGTGATATGGACAAAAGAAACGGGTTGGTCAACGGCTGAAACAAAATGGGATGCGCAGTATAAATTACAAGAAACTCCGCCCGACTTGACAGACCATTATGTACAAACTTTTGTCTATGGTATCGTCAGTGCAATGACCACTCTACAATATACATCAGGAACAGGTGATCGATGATAGTTTTATGCACGTTAATTTTTCAGAAAACTAAAAAAACAATAGCACGTAAATTTCAATTTTCCCTAAAATGTACTTGTTACTTACTAATAATACATTTCATGATAGAATTATATTGTAGATTACAAAGATGAATACTTTAATTGGGATTGCCCAGGTGTTCATGAAGACAAACCAGTTGCTTCTCCTTTTTCCTGCCATAAAACGTTTTCTCTTCAGAACACCATACATTTCAAACATAATGACACGTACGCAAGTATACCCGCCTAATCGAAGCTTTAAGAGCAGTGAATATAAGCTTCTCGTTCAAACATATCTAGGCAGTAATAATATATGCAAAGGTTAATTACATGTTTTAAGGACATAGAGCAATGAAAATATTGGCTCATGCTTATAGGACACATCAAAGAGAAATGTATAATATAATTTATCTTCTCATCCCTTTAGAAAATGAAATTTCGTTATAATAAATCAGGGTCTTGTTATATGAAAGAGATACTGCTTATCTGGAATTTGACAATTCAAAAATATGTTTCAGAAATCTAATGTTCTATTGTTTTATTTGTTCTAATCAGTTTTAACGGGGCCTTACCATAAAAATCAACTTACTGCATTTAGAAGATATAGGAAAAATATTCACTGATAAATAAGTCTGACATTGCAGGTTGCTCTACATAATCAACGCAACTCTTGGTGCGCATGCAATCATATTAAATCGCGAGAACAACACGGAAGAGAGACACGACTATGTAGGTACAACAAAAATTCTAACATACACATATCGATGGGACACAGAGAACCCGTACCATTGTAGTGTATACTCAAATACATCATGTCCCCAAATTCTTAGCGTTCCTGATTTGACAGAACAAGTAAGCAATTGTACCTTAATTAATAAACAATGACATAATCCTTGTTTTAGAGACACGTAATTTTGAAGTAAAAGATGTTAATGCGTAGGGAATACCTTTATTAATGACAACTTTCCCATTATGTTTAGTCTACGATATCGTTTACATGGGATGGATGGCAAGATGATCTGTCTGGACTCGCTAATTATGATTATGAAGTTTTCAAAATGAAACCTTTGCATACAAGTTTACAGGAAAAATCTATTTTGCAACGAGATAACGCATCCCTTACTGTACCAATGGTAATAGTATATAATATTTTGCTCAAATATCACGTTCAAACAAAATCATTTTTATTTGTTAAATATTTTATAGATTCTCATAAAGTACATGTACTCGTTACTTTTATTTTTATGAATATTTAGGTAAATGTCACGTTTGATGAACCTGGAATGTACGCTATTCACCTTTCTGCTGTTGATAATGCGGGAAATATAAAAACAACAAGGAGGTTTGTTCTATTTGATGATCTCTCAGAAGTTACCTTTAACTATAAAGGTTTTACATTTGTGGAAACGGCATCAGCTCAAACAAACTTTACATGGGTAGCTAAAGACACAGGCAATCTTCTTGTGAGATGGACCGGAAGATTCATGAATCAAAGACATGAACACAATATGTGGCTAGCAAGGGTGAATCCATATCCGAATATTGAGGCAAGCTATGACGATTACGATGGCAGGAGAACTGTTAATGAAGTACCTAATGTCCAAGGTAAAATAGAACTCCTAAATGTTTATACACAATGTTTCATATATAACATAAATATGACATTTCGAAGGGTTGTTTTTTGCATGTGAATTAAATACAACACTATGGTCTGAAATTTTCATAAAAAGTACATGAAAATCGGGTAAAGAACATGTTGTCATGTAATCAACTTAAAGTTTTAAAATGAGATGAGTTTATTATACAATCAAAGTACTGAAGAACTGACGGGAGTTGATTTTGTCGATGTTTGTTTATCTTTACATCAATAATATGTTATTTTGCAGGACAAGTACATGTAGTTTCTAATTTGTATTTGAATTACGCAGATTTTTATAATATGAAGTTTTGGACTATTTCGACAAGAATGTCGAGAAACCCCCATATGAATCATGGTAAATAATGTTTAGAGTAAAATTAATTTAATCAAACTATGTATCAGCAATATAAAATATTTCTGGAAAATTGTATGGATCCAAGCAATATTGAACTCTAGTCTCGTTCAACCAAACGCTCTGCTGACACCGTAAATCTCGGACAAGCATTTACGGAGACAGCCGAGCGTCGAGTTGAACGAGACTACATTATATAAATAGTGCCTGTTTGGGAGGGTAACAGTTGAAATTGAAACCCCTCGAAAACCATTGTCAACCTCCGCTTCGCGTCGGTTTCACAATGGTTTTCTCGGGGTGTCAATTTCAAATTTCGAAAACCATTGTCAACCTCCGCTTCGCGTCGGTTTGACAATGGTTTTCTCGGGGTGTCAATTTCAACTGTTATCCTCCCAAACAGGCACTATTAATTTTGTTATACTAAGGGTCTTAATTTTTAAGAAAATTTTACTGCTTTTTACTGATTTATGTTATAACGTGAATTCTACAGCGAACCGTACGCGCATAATTTTCGCGCATGTAACTTTTTTTAATGTTACCCGTTGCTAAGTGCGTTGCTAACGCTGAGGGTAATAGAACGGATTATGAACTGCGTCTTAACCAATCAGATTTCAGTATTTAACATGAAAGTATAACAATGAACTCTGGCGTAGGAATACATACGACTTCAAAAAATATTTAAATTGTTCGTACCATTTAAAATCTGACTATTTTCAAGGTATTTATAAATAAGTTTCCGTGAAAAACAATGCTTTAGCATACATTACATCGAAATCATCAATCATTTTCAAGAAATAAGTCGTGTCAGCAGCAATGATTTGTGCTGAGGTCCAAACACTGTTTCACTTTCGGTTTGTCTGAGGAACTGCATAGGTGAGTTGATTAAAATCAACTCCCAATAATGATCGCCCTCTTTAATGCTTTAATATTCTGAATACATTCAGTCGTAAAAATTTATAATATAAATTACTACTAGTATACTTTTGTTTTACGGACAATTTACACAAAAAGCCCCTTTATGATATCATTATTACATGGTTTAAGATGTCAAAAACTCTTTTCAATAAACCAAACAATCCCTTTTGTGTACAATTTCTAGGCAAATGGTATTTTGAGAAGACTTTTAAAAGAATTTTCTCTATATAATCCTATGTAAAAAAAAATATTCGAACCTACTTAAACATTTCTCACTATAAACCTATGTAAAAAATTCGACCCCCATTATGGCCCAACCTTACTTTTGTGGATCGTGAACTTGAATCTACTACCTAAGGATTTTCCACCAAAACTATAGCTTTTCTTGTCAAATGGTTTTGGTTATCAAGGTTTTGAAGAAGATTTTGAAACTTATCGACAAATTTTCAATAAATCCTTATTGTCTCCCCTTGACAGAGGACGTGGCATCTCTTTTTAAAACCTCTGAATTCTGAACTTCAACCAGTAATAATTTGTGCCAACCTTAGTTGAAATTGGCTAGTGGTTCTGGATAAGAAATTGAAACTGGTAAATGTTTACAGACGGACTGACAAACAAACAGACGGACAAACAGAGAGACAGACGAAAGCCAGATAACAGGGCATCAGAAAAGCTCAGTTGGGCTAAAAATTAACAGCAATATCTTAATTTACTTTTATCTATTCTTTTAAATTAGGTTGTGTGGATTTTATGGTATCCTTTGAAGTCGATACTGGTAGTGGAGTCAGAGATTTCAGGACCTTTATTTCTGTAGATGATATAAAAATGGAATCAGAGGAATTGAAAGTTGTGTGGATAGATGGTGATAGATTGGATATAACAGTCCGTGCAATAGATATATTCAATCAGACCTTAGATGAAAATATTACGGTTTTTCGCGATGCAACACCACCAATTATCGAAAATCTTTGGTTAACTAAAGAAGACAGACTTAATATAAGTGTCCATAGTCTTGAGGATTTCGCTCAAATGACGTAAGCATTACATTTTTCTTGCTGCTGATATTTATGGAACGTTCTATTTGGTATTTTACTCCTTATCAATTTAGACTTTATCGTTTGAAGTTGAATGAAATTAAAGGCCTGTTAGCTTTCACCGGTCTAGAACTAGAATATGTACTGTTAAAAGAGTCATATCAATTATTCTAAACTCAGGTAAATAAACTAATGGAATTTAAAATAACTTTTGAGGACTGGTAAACGATTTGTGAAAGTTAGGAAGCAAGTTACTGCGTAAAACTAAAACTGAATAACGGCTATAACTTACAGTCTAACATGGTACTCATAATATAACTTCATTTCATTTCATAAATCTTATCATTTTGTTTAGCATTGAATGGGTTGCTTATGACTTGCATAGTGGATTGCATAGCATATTTTGGAAACTATACGATAATTATACTGGAGAAGACATTATTCATGGCTATGATGATATTCCAGCGCAAGGACATACACGAGTGAGTGCAATCAAACATATAAACATGCTTCTTTTCTCGGGGTAATTATCTAATCTACGTTTAATTTTGGTTATGTTTAAAACCATTGCACTATTTATTGTTTGCAAATATTTGTTTAATAACATTCGATATTCTAATGTTCAACTTTTGCTGAACTAATGTACTTGGCAACATGTAATAAGTATAAAAGGAGGTAAATATATTATTTGCGAATTGTTTCTTTAAAAGCCTAATACATGTATAGTGTTTGCTGATGTAGAATTTGGCAGAATGCAATGAAACGTATGGCAACTTCAGTAGAGGACCAAACTGCTATCTCACTCCTCACATGGGAGCATATCATCAACATTTTCAAATCAAACCAAAAATATCGAAACATGGTGGACTGGTCTTAGGAAAAGACAAAGGGCTACATGATTCAGATTATTATATAGAAGTCCAGGCAACTAACAACGCATTATTGACAACATTAATCAAAAAAGTATTTATTTTCAAATCTTATTCATATTTGTTACTTTTTTAGAATAATTTTTATGGAATTTTCTAAATGATCTGTGAAATATACAATAAAAAACAACAATACTTGTTTGATTTTAATCAGATAACAATTGACTTATCTCCTCCACACACTGGTATTGTTCAAGATGGTGTAAAGGGTGTACCAGAGGTAGATTATCAACAAAGTACAACTCTTCAAGCGCATTGGGATGGATTCTTCGACCGTGAAAGCGGTGTTCTTTTCTACCAGTACGGGTTTAGTGCGAACCCAATTTCTTCTGAAGAATTTCTTCTGGATACAGAAACTAAATTGGTATATCTATATCACATCGTAAAGTAATTAGCCGTCATCATTACGTTGTCTTGAATTAATCTTCTCCTCTTAAACTACCGTACAGTTCACCCAGTAATACCAATGAATAATCAGAAAATTATTAATAAAAAAAGAAAAATTAAAATAACTTATAGTGTTTTAAACATCTTATTCTAGACAACAAAAGTACTACTTTCTTGAAGTAATGTGTGTGAATCTAGACAATTTCTTAATTTTAATTATTGCTATATGAGTTAAATTTTAGGTAACGTTAGTTTACAATTCACTGTTGTTGAGTATTGGTGTTCAGCACTGCGCAATGGGTTTTTTGATATCATCTTTTTTAAAATTTACACTTCAGCTGAATGAAACATATTCAGTGGGTGCAGTTCATGAAGTATCATCTGAAGGAACATATTATGCATGCGTGGTTGCTTATAACAGAGCACTTGAACCTTCTAAACCTGTATGTTCGGATGGAGTAACTGTTACAACTGCTATTCCTAAAGTCAAGGAAGTTGCCATTTCTGGTGCATTCATCAAAGGTGGGCTTGTAACAGACGCTTTTAAATCATCAGTTTGGGTTTTAGAGGACACCAGAGTTCGGAAATTGATTGACAACCCGACAAAAAACTGTGTGTATGTACATGTATTTAATTTTGTAATGCTTTGTAATTTGTTTGTATTCATGGCGTTAGCTTATACTATTTTTTATTTTTTCAAACCACGATAACATTCAATAAAATTTTTAAAACCTATCTTGTAAATATTTTGTGGAAATTTAACGATAAGGATTGAAACATGCATGCAGCTAATAGCTTAATTAATCATGTTTAAGTATAGATATACATGCATTAACATCCTCTCGTATGATGTTAAAAGTTGTTGTTGGTCTTTCAATAATTACTCTATTAAAAAATCATTTCTGGATTTAATGCACTTTCAGAAAAGTAAAATAGCAGACTGTGGGTCAAAATTAAAAGTGCTTCGTCTTTTAATTGATCTTTTATTTAACAGTAGTAAATTTATTTCATTGACTTTCGTAATTGAAATTTTGCATTGATTTAGAAACAAAGCAACGGTGTTATCAGATTTAGAACTCTTCCCTGCAATGTATATGAAAGATGGCTCCTACATGAAAGTAAATGGAAGCATCTTTTGTACCAACATATCTGGATCCACACATATACTGAGTACAATATTAAGCAAAGCGTCACACGTAAGCAAAATATTATATTTTTTTACTCATTAGTACATGTTACGCAAATCCCATAAAATGAGGTTCTGTTTTGTCAAAAAAAAATTTCATTTTTATTTTCAGATAACAATTACTTGGGTAGCTGACAACACAAGTGTTCATGATTATGAGGTTGGGTTTTCGTCAACCATCAACAGTTCTGCTCCGGACATAATGGGATTTAGAAGTACCAAACAACATCGACGGATACATATCATGCACACAGACATACCAGAGGGAACTCCATTTTATATAGTCATCAAATCTATCAGTAAAGCAAATGTTGAAGGACTCCAGGTAAACATGTTTTGGCTCTAACTTCTTCCTCTTCCACTTTTACTTTTGAAATAATATTAATGGCTTGTTGATTTTAAAATAATAGTCGAACAAACTTGTCTTTCTTTTCAGTTTATCGGACCTTGCTTTATAGACACGACAGGCCCAATTTTCTCTCCACCAATTACAGTAGTTTTTTCAAACGGGCACTTGATTGCTTCTTGGCACTCAAATTCTTTTGAAGACACTGAAGATCCATATGCTTTAAAATTCAAGTATTCTATTGGTAATGACAAAATTGGCTCATATATAAGCACATAAGTTCACTGGATAGCTCATACATGTTATCTGTATGTATGGTTTATTGAAAATACTCTTTTCAGGACATCACCCCAAAGGAGAAGAGGTTCATGGTTATACTGTGTTGATGAGTGGTGACGCTTGTAAACAGACACAGCCTCCCACCTGTACAGCAATAAATATATCCATGGTGGAATGGGGCATACACGGAAACCATACCTATTACGTGACAATTAAAGCAGAAAATGTAGCGGGTTTAACAACATATGGGGTGTCAGAACCCTACATACACAATGTACAACTTCCTGCCAAAGGAATCGTCTCTGACACCAATGTATATCGATATTTTATTTTATTACAATCTTTTAATTATTCTTTTTTCGACAATATCATAATTTTCTTACATAAGTCAGACACATATATTGAGTTTAATTTTTTCTTCAATTTCAGTCAGACGCAGGGATACAATTTATTGTGAGTACATTTAAAACGTCATCTACATTGCAATACGAGTAAACAAATCGAATGCAAGAAATAACCAAAATCGGATAGAAGCAATTTCACTTGGAAGATCAACAAAAGGAATATGTTACGTTTAACAAGTTCAGTATCAAGAAGAGAAAAAATTGAGTGTTGTTATTAGTGTTATGTTAATGCGTAAAGTTTCAAATCTTTGGCTCTAATTTAAGGCTAACATCATTGAAATTTATCTGAAAATGCTTCTTATTTCATTCGCCTACACCGTATTCATATCGAATGCGTCAAACTACACGATGTACGTAAAAAGAGCACGCCAATTTTATATAGAAATAGTTGACACATTGTCAAGATGAAATACATGTATTTTAAATGATAAGAAAATAAAACACACTAAATACAATTAACACATCGCACGCGTAAAATACATAAATATCAATGTGATTGTAAACACTTGTTTTTATTAGGTCACATCTCGTAAAAGTAAACTTTCTAATTGCAAAAAAACATGATAATTGCCTGGAACTGTGTATAATTGTAGAGATGATTTATGTTCTCTGATGTTTTTGTTGCATTAATTTTTTTTTAAAAATGTAATACTTTTACTGTATATAATGAGTATGCATATTTTATTCAGGATAAAGAAGACATCGACTTCACGACGTCTACATCTAGCCTCTCTGCTCACTGGACCGGATTCTTCCATGTCTATCTTGGCGTGGACTTCAAGTTCCGAGCTGGTTCAACGCCAGGTGGTGGCGATGTTTTCCCACAAACTGATGTTGGAAGAAATCTAACGTACACAGCAACAGGACTTACGTTACAAAACTTTAAGGTGAATTATGAGCATTGATTATTACCCAACCTCCATATGCAGCATTCTATCAGATCATGAGGCATAACCTTTAGTTTTAGATATAAAATCAATTGGCATTTTTATTCACACAAACGCTTGCATGAGGGACCGTTTTATCCACATCCCATTTCAAAATATATTTTTTTTGTACATTTACTATATTCACTGGTAAAATTAAGGCATTTCGTCAAATTGGAAAGTGGTATAGATATCAATATAAACGTTTTTACTTAAGGAATACTTATGGTTTGAATAAGTACTTCTTGTGTAATTTATGTTCAATTATGTCAACTCCTCTATCTAGGCGTTATAATCAAAAAATAGCAATGCATTCTTATAACCAATGTTCTGTTTAATGAATATTGATAAAAGTTTTTGACAGTATGTATAATAAGTTATATTTTAAATTAAAGACGTTAGAAAGTATCCTTAGAATTGTTTTTAACTGTTGAACAATATTATTTGCTCTAGGCGTCGGCGTTGAGCACATCCGATGAGATGTTCTCAACACAATTTCTGGTAATTGTTCAATACACGGTCTCACATCTTTCAAAGTTAATGAAAACCATTCTTTCTAAGCTCTTAAAATATCAAAATGATATGAATAGCTAGACCTTTTTATATTGTTTACATCTTTAACTTTTAGATTATTAATTATGTTAATTGATATTCTGATAATGAAGTTAAACAACTCTTTTGAATATGGAATACCGTTGCCAATGGGGGGGGGGGGGGGAATAACATTTTAAAAGTAAAAATAATTCAAAATGTTTCAAACACAAGTGTACAGAAAAAACAAAAAACATTGTGATGAGACATTAATATCGTCTAATTTTATTCTATTTACTAGTATATGACAATGTTTAATGATATCCACAGACGTATTATGTGACAATAACTGCCGTGTCGTCTGCTGGAAATGTAGAAGTTACCTCTGATGGCGTCACCGTCGTTACAGAAAATTCGCCTCTGAGTGGCGTATATGTTTTTGATGGAGAGCCATGTGCATCAAAAGGTATAAAATGATTTTTATGTTATTTCATATTCATATTGATAAGATTCATAAAAAAACATTTATATTATTTTAAAATATCATTTCAGCTTTTGAAAATGTGACGCTTAGTCATCATCAACTGGTAAGAAAAGATAAGTTATCTACTGTACAAGTTCTATGATACATTTGAAGTATTTAGAATATTTGTGAATGAAACAATTATATTACAGGATCATAGGCTGAAATGCATGGAGGATATTGATTACCAATCATCAGTTGATACTCTTGCAGCCTACTGGAAAATTCCTTCTTCTCTCCAAGCGGTTGCTCCGGATATGCATATATCAATTGAGGAACATTCTGCACTCAATAGTTTGTTAACCTTTTTAATTATTGTCTTTATGTTTGGTTAAGGTTTTGATAAACATGTCGTCTTTAGTATTGCTTTTATTATTTAACTTTACCGGGTTTTGGGAACCTTGTGTACAACGGCACTTGTACTTGTAGACAATTGGACTACCTTTAAGGATTTTTACTACAACCATGGCCATCAAGAAGTCAGATTTACAAATCTAGTGCTGGATCCAGGAATAAAATACCGTTTTGTGGTGAAATTATGTGCAAAACACATATGTTATGATCCGCAGTACAGTGATGGAGTAAGAGTATTGGCCAACCCTCCAACCACAGGAAATATTGAAGTTCAACATGTTACAAATGCCAGTCAAGAAAGAGTAATAGCTTATTAGCAATTTGTAGTCACCTTTTGAGGAATTGTGTTTTTATGTGTTTTATTGTTGTATTTTCTGCATCTCTTGTAGCTCTATGTAAAAATGGACTTATTTTTGGACCCTGATGTACCCGACTTTAATGTGAAATACAGCGTTGTTGACAAGTATGAATGGGCGATAACGGACCAATCAAAAATTGGACGGACACATACTAAATGGCAGGAATTGACCAATTATACACTGTCAATTTCAAAAACAGAGGTATCAATTATTTCAGTAAATGTAATTTGACAGTATCAATTTTTTATTATTATTGATAATTTTTATTTTTTTTTCACATGAAGAGTTATTATGTCCTGATGTGTTGTTTTTTACAACAAAGACATCAAAATCAATGAGTACAGTCTATGCGTGAGTAGAGAAAGAAATAGACATTTATAATTATGCGTGATAAGATACAGATAAGAATTCTTAACTTCTGGTCTGGACCACTCGTTAACCCCAAGAAACTCCATCGTCATCATCTTTACTCAGCCTCAGGTCTAAGATTTGATATAAATGTTGTGCACTTTGTTTTAAGAGATTGAGTCGAGGATATTTGAAATATGGTATGTGAATTGCTATCGATATGCATTTAGGCTACAGGTTCTTCCTGTGTCAAAGTAAACGGATACCATATCTTTATTATTTCAAATAATTATGTTGGGTTACAATTTTTGAAGAGTGGTCACTGAACTTAAGAGATTTTTCCAACAACAAAAAATTAAACAAATATTAAGTATTATACGTTTCAAGCTTTATTCGAGACTGCGTTGTTTAACCCAAACGATCCCGCCGTAAACATGTGTCTAGTGTGTTTTTCATTACAGATATCATTTACCCTGGATTTAAACGGACAGTTTGATTTCTCAAAATGCCGAGGACTGACCATTCGTGGCTTTAACAAAATGAAGCTGTATTCTATAGTTTCCTTACAAATTAGGGATTGTGGCGCTTTTGATCCTATTTTAATTAAACCAAAAACTGTGATAGATGCTGTAGGAACTCCATATCCAGATAAAGGTACATATACATGTATTTGTTCGAACAAAAAAAGTATTTTGTGTATTTTTGTAATTTCGGGGAGCCATTTCAGAACAAAATATGTGTGGAATCACAAAATGGTTTTTCTGATAAAAAGGATATAGAGTAACCATTCAATTGTAGACGGGTATGGAGAACCTATCATTTTAGAACAGAATGCCATTTGGACCATACCAGATGCAGACTACACACCTAACATGAATTATATATCTGCTGTGTGGCCTAAACTGCGTTACAAGTCGTACAAAGTCGCTGTACTAAACGCAAAGAGTGTTGATGTGACAACATACTATCTCCCTACCAATACATTGTCCCTCAGTGATCCGTGCAGTCATCCCGATGCTCTGAAATGTTCCTCTACAGGTTTGCATTTTAAAAATTTGATATCTAGGTTTAAAAACTCCTGAACAAATTTACTTTACTCTGGTATAATTTTTTTTCTTCAGAAAATGAATTTATCAACATAAAATTTAAGCCAGGAGAGCTTGAGCATGGCCAACGTTATATGGTGTGTATTCATGCTGTACATACAGTTATCGTTCACGAAAAATGGACACAAGTTCTCCCAGAAATAAGTGAGTGTAGTGATGGTGTTGTGGTCGATCTCACTCCTCCACTAGCAGGAAAAGTATGGATTGGAAGTACTCAAGGATTGGAATATCAGGTCATACTACGTCAATATGTCAATAACAATGAAAGATTCTTATTTTTCTTTTTTCTTTTTTTTTTTTTTTTTACATGTATTCACAATTACTGTTTTTTAAACTTTGTGAAATAGATGTGTTTTGTTATTTTCTTCAGACAGCAGCATCCGTTTTATACGTAAATTGGGAATCATTTCAAGATGTAGAAGAATTCAAGACTAATTCACATGCATCAGGCATTCAGAATTACAAACTTGGAATTGGTATAAATCATTTTTTTCCTTACTGAATGCACAAAATTTACATATACAATTTACAAAAAATAAGCATTGTGTTCTTTTTGGAAATTTAGGAACATCCGTCGGTGGAAAAGATGCCGTTGATTTCTTCGATGTTGGAGTTGTTAACCACAAAGTTCTTAATGGAATAGCCTTAGAAAATGGCCGCGCCTATTACGCAACAGTTATAGGTACTTGAAAAGCTTCTATACACTTTGCTAATATATCGATGATAACGTTCAATTTTCAAAAATATACAGAAAAGAAACATTTTTTTCGTTATTATTAACATTCTTATTACTAAATTTGGATGTTACAAGAGAGATTTCAGCAATGTTGACAATTTCTTATGGAATATCAAGTTTCGAAAACACACACTCAAGTTATTAAAAAGACGTTTTAATCCTTAAACAATTACAAACTGTAAGAACGTTTACAGTTATTGTATTTGTAAAAAATTAATAAGATTATGAAAAATAAGTATTTTGTCAATCGTGAGTTGAAGTTATTTTATATAAAAGCCACAGACTATGCAAATCGAACAACGATACAGTCATCACTCCCAGTCATAATTGACAATACCCCTCCAGTGAAGACTGATAACCCAGTGAAAATATCTGGAAGACATATTACCTCCGACACTGAAATCGAGGCATGGTAATAACATTTATTTTTATATACATGTATTTTTATTCAAACTGAATTTCGCAAAAACGTTTTTTCGTTCTATAACAATTTTTTTCTTGGTTAGTTGGAGGAATGTTTTCTACGACCCTGAAAGTGAAATAAATTACTATGAATGGTCCATTGGCTCTGAATCTGGATATGATGATATAATGAATTTCTCGCGTGTCGTAGAAGAATGTGGCCAAAATAATAAAAGACTTGGTCTCAAGGAAGGACATCCTTATTATATTTCAGTAAAGGTAAAATCCTAATTATGTATAGATATATTTAATCTGATATTGTAATTCTAGAATGTATTACTGTGGAATTATTAAAATTCGTTGGGGTCAATTTTCGTGGATTGCTTAAATTTTACAGTTTCGTGGGGACGTAATCTCGTGTATTATCTTATACCTACAGAAGAAAATAAGACTTTATACCCCTTATTTATTAATTCGTGAATGTTAATTCGTGGATTAGAGGTACCAACGAATTCCTCATAAATTGAGCCACCACGAAATCTAATGATTCCACAGTATCGGTATTTTAATAAATCATTTCAGGCATACAACAAAGCAGGATTAATTTCCTTAGCAACTTCCTGGACATACAGCGTGGATTTCACCCCACCTCTGATGGGACATGTTTTTGACCTTGAACCAAATGGAACAAGTCGACTAGACATTGATTTCATGACAGAAATGTCATCACTACTTGTTTTCTGGGAAGGTTTTTATGATCCACATTCTGCAATTAAGGAGTATTTTGTCAGTATTGGAACTTGTCCTGGATGTGAAGATGTTATAGAAGAACAATCTGTCGGAATGACAAGGGGTATTGTTCTTATTATTCTCCTTCTGGTCTTAAATGTCTTTCTTTGTTTTAATTCCAACAAGATATTCATTTTGTTTTATTTCAGAGCTTCAGATAAGCGATGTTCATTTTGGATCTGGAATAACATACTATACAACAGTAATGGCCTGTAACACGGCAGATTACTGTACCATAGCATCATCAGATGGTGTTATCATGGACAACAGTCCACCTAGTTTAGGTGTTGTTAGTGATGGAACAACATTAGAGGACCTCGAGTATCAGTCAATAAGGTGTTTGTAATGTTAAGCTACAATCAAGATCATTTATTTATTTTTTTATTTCTATCAATTGAGTATTTATTTTTCAAACATTTTGTCAGAAACTTCATTGGAGCCAGATGGCTTGGCTTTAATGATCCGCAGTCGGGACTAGCTAGCTTTGTTTGGTGGGCAGGCACAACACCAGGGGGGAAGGAAGTAATGGTAGAGCGAGAAATTCACGTTACTGAAATGGCAACCGCTCTTAACGTAACTCCCGCAATGCCTGTTGGAAGGAGAATTTATGTGACTGTCAGGGCAATAAATAGAGCAGGTAATAATCAATCAAATATTAATTAAAATTATTAAAAATAATAGTATTTAAACATTTCATTTTGGTTCTCCATTATCAAGCTATATGGATATATAAGTCAAGTCTTAACAATTAGCTGGTCTACAGTTTTTCCAGTGCTAGAGATTGCAAAATCTACTACCACAAATAACGATTCTAATTATTAATATTAGAATACACTGATTAAAGCAAGTCAAAAAAAGAGTAATCGTGAATTATTGTGTGTTTGTAAAGGGTGTTCCATACCTTCATAAATCAAAACTTTAAATAATACAGGGTTATTCAGAGATGCGACCTCCAACGGATTCACCATAGACGATAGCCCTCCGGTCATATCTAGGGGACCAGTGTTTTCTAAAGACATTGCTATTGATGGTAAAACACAGTTCTACAGAACTCTAATGAAGGTAGAATGGGATGTAAACGACGAGGATTCGTTCATAGAGAAACAGTACGTGTCTTTAAGGGCACATATTGGTAGTGATTTTGACCTTCCGTCAGCACAGGTATAAGCAACATCGTTTATCAAAAGTTTAAAAGCTAACAGGTATGCGATATCGTATCTTAACTGATCGTTAAGAAAACTGTTGATTTTTTAAATAGGTTAATGGAATAGCTAAAGATTTTGTACTCAGTGGACTGAATTTACATGATGGTGTAACATATTATGTTACTGTCATATCTTGTAATGGAGCCAAAATATGTACATCCAGTATATCTCCTGGAATTTTGGTGGATACTACTCCTCCAAACAGAGGCAAGCATTCATACTAGCTTGCATCAAGCTCAAAACATAATAGTACTTTTCCAGTAACCGGGAATAAACAAATATAGCTGTGATTGATAGGGTTTTTTTTCAATTCAAACATAATTAACAATACAATCAATAAACCAACATAATTTTACTTACACCATCACGACTTAAAGAACAATGATATATGACATTTTTCCTCAGGAATGTTTGCAATAAAGACCGATCATGCAGCAGAACTTAGTCGTCACGTAGATGGATCGATGACGTGGTCAAAGTATGCCGTGAATTTGGCGTGGCTCGGGTTTGCAGACATTCATTCAGAAGTGAATCACTACTTTGTCAATGTAGGATCCAAGTACATGGATACCGATCTTAACTCTGTATGTCATTTATAACATTCATCGAGTTATTTACAAATGATTTCAAATGTGTTATCCTTTCACCATTGTAAAAAAAACAACAAGTCAAACAAATGTGTTACAAACTATTTGATCTTATATATATATATATATATATATATAGTGTACTGTCATATACACAATAGAAACCTGGTAGGCCACAAAAAGTGACTCACGTAATATCAGGAGAAGATAGAGGAGAAGGCAATATCCAAGTTTATAGAATAAAGACTTTAGAGTTGGACAGTGATATAAAGCACTTGTTTATCAGCATGTGGGCAGTCAATAAGGTACCTTTTCTTTTTTTTACAATACTTTAATACACAAATCGAATTTTATTTACAAAACAAAAGAACGTAAATACAATCTTTTGTTATACTCTAGGTGGGTCTCTCTAGCGCTTTAATCCATTCTCAATTTCTGAAAGTACCGGGCGGTAAACTGTTTCTAGTCAGAAGATGTAGAGCAACAACATGTGAAGGACATTGTGTGTGTGCTCCCCAAGACCAAGTTTGTCATATAAATGGATCCTCTTGCAACGATGTCTCAAAACGTAAGAGCCTTGGTACTAAACAATGAGTAATTATAGCTTTGCCAATACAAAAGCTTAACAACTTAAAACTTAACTTATCAGATAACAAAAACAACTTACTACAAGTTTTGGATATGATGGATGGTCACATGGACATTGCGTACACACCAAGTGATACCATACTGCAAGGGAAATGGAAAATAGTACACAGACAAGGACAACCTCCACTTTGGTACTTATGGGTAGTCTGCTCCATCGTTATACTTTGCAACATATTTATCTAAGAACAATTTGTTCAGTTCTTAAAAAAGGTCAGCAAGCATCACCCTTTTATCTTATCACCGTATATAGGTACCAGTGGAGCATTGGGTTCACAAGCAACGATGTACCAACAGGAGTTTTTCACAAAGAGTTAGAACGAGTTTGGCACGACGCCGGTCAAAATATTTTTTTTATTTTTTCAACAAAACCAGGCAAGTTGTATCAATTCGTTAAATTATCGTCTATCATTTTTCTCTATACATTCTATAATGTATTTTTTGATAAAGGTAATGGAATAGTTGTATAGTTTTGTTCATTTTTCAGGATTTAGATTGCATGAGGACATTAAGTATTCTGTATTTTTGAGAGCATGGTATAGCAATGATACTTACGCAGTTTTTAAATCCGATGGTGTTTCCATAGTAACAAAGCAGCCGTCTGTAACGAACGCACTTGGTAGTTCGGTACATTTATAAGATATTTCCATTTTGGTTAATATTATTAATATTAAAAAAAAATTATAGTCATTTATTCATATTTGTGTTGAACGTTTTTACTTTTCATACAAGCATCTACATGTATCTTTATCTAGGTAACTGAAAGATTGGTTAATAACGCTTTCAAAGACAAGGATTATATAAAGGAGAACGAAGCTTTTCTAATTGACTGGAAAAACAAATTCATTGAGGCTGATGAATGTATTAAATCATTCCATGTCTACGTTAGTACGAGCCCTGGAGGTAAATAAATTTTAAAGTAAAAGATGATTCCTATAGCTAGTTTTAATTGAGTAAACATCTCATATTAGTATTTGTTTTTTCGCCGTAGAAATCAGGATTATTTATTTATATATTTAGGTTATGATATCTGGGACAGTGGAAATGATTTGAGCAACATAGAAACGTCTTTCCTGGTGCGGAGAATCTCCCTCGCTCCCGATGTGCAGTATTTTAGCAATGTTATTGCTTATGGTTTTTCTGGTATCCATCATACTGAGTCTTCTGATGGATTTAAGATGGACAACAGTAAACCGTCAGCAGGTGTCATCTATGATGGAATAGGTACAGAAAACAATTAGTTCCTTTATATCTGAGATAGTTTTAACTAAGGATGGCAATCAGTTGTTGCAGAACTGCTAATTGCAATTAACTGGTTACAAGTATCAAATGAGCAGAATTTTTTTATATGATGATATCATATTTAATAATTGTTATAAGTAACACAGAAACCTCGATAGGGGTAGTCTGTTTATGTGTAGAGCAAAATATTATATAAAAATCATAAATATATATATATATATCTCGTGATGATTATTCAATAAGAAATCTTAAAGATCGAGCAAACAGTCATGAATGTTTCACTTACCCCCTGTCACAAGTTCGCAGTGGCCTTCAGTTCGACTTCTCAAAACAAAGGATTCTCATAACAAGTTATGAATCTCCGTTTACAAATTATATGATTATCCTTTTGGATAATATTTACATGTACGAGCCCGATTTGGACAATTGCATTTTCTATGTAATAAATTGATGTCGTGTTAAAGTAAAAACACTGAACATAGATACAATAATGGTAGCTTAAACGGTACGAAAGAGTGATATAAGTATCAATCATTAATAAGTTATGAAAGGCTAACAGGTAAGGAATTAACATGTTGTTTTTACAGTTATCATAATTAATATGTATTGTCAAAAAAAAAGCTAAGTCCTGGGGTCTTAATGTTTTTCACTTTAACTGAATTAAGTTACACTAGTAGCCTCGAAAGACCAAAATAAAATGAAATTTATTTGACATTGCACTTTTAACAAACATTTGAGTAAACACATACAATGTATTTTATATTTTGCCCTACAGGTTTGCTCGATTTGGAGTATCAAAACACATCCAGCGTTGTAGCAGCAAATTGGCATGGGTTTTCAGATACTGGGCTGGAATTGTTCAGTACCATTGGTGTGTCGGAAAAACAACCAGAGTTAACCCAGACAATTCAAAAATCGAGTGCAATGTTCTTGATTGGCAAAATGTTGGAATGCACACATCTGTGTCGCGCAGAGCACTCGTTAATTTAAGTAATGGTATGTTAATATCTCTCTCTCTCTCTCTCTCACACACACACACACACACACACACATAGAAAGGGCTAATTTTTCTTTCATTGTAGGTGATGTTCTTTATAGCAAAGTTTATGCCGTTGACAGCATCGACTTTCATTCCGACATCGTTGTCTCTAATGGTGTAACAGTTGATATGACGCCACCACAGCCTCGGTATCTCTTTCATGTGGATGAAAACCTTGCAGAAAACCCATCCTTTGAAGAGTCGATTAAAACACTTTCCTTGGACAATGTCAACAAGACAAATATTTGTTCATTAGTGTCAGATTATCTTCCAAAAATGTGGAACCTAACAACAGGCAGTTGTGCAGCTGTTGTATCTTCGGCAAGACACTTGGGTAAAAATGGAAAATCGTTTTTATTTATAAGAGGGAGTGTCAAGCAAAAGGTTCATAATTTAATTGCTGGTGATCTGTATCGTATAAACTTTTTCACAAGCCATCCGATGACATCAGCCTCTAGATTATCAAATAAAGAGGGATTCGTAAGTATCGGCAAAACAAAACATGTTTTTATGCTATATAAAAAAGCATATCGACACGATGATCATGGAAAATCAGAAACGAGAGAGACTGTCTCATGGCACAGACACACGTTTTATTTCGTGGCTAAAGGTATTTCTGAAGAGTTATCAGTGGGTAGCATTAATGATAAGACAGGTCTTTTTATTGACGATTTGTCACTTCAAATGGTAGAAAGAAATCGAGTTAATAAAACAAGTGGTCTGCATCTTAATGCCCATGTGGTTTATCTTCACGAATGGGGATCTATCCACGGAGCTTGGAGTTTTGTTGAAGATGTAAGCGCCATCAAGGAGTATAAATGGGCGATTGGTGAGTTTTAAATCATCTGATATCTCTAAATAATGGAAATTGTTCAAATATATCTTTAAAAAGGAAAATTACCATTCATGGTTTGAAATTCTTTATTTGAAGTGTAAATTATAATTATAAGCTTTTAAATGTTATTTTTTATTTTTTCTATGCAATAGGATACACTAATGGAGGGACGCAAATTCAAGGATTCAAAAGTGTTGGACTGAACAACTTTGCCTATAACGCCAATGTCACCTTAGTCCATAATACATTTATTTACGTCACGGCTGTTGCTTCTAATGTCGCGGGTTTACAAGGAATTTCTTATTCTGAACCAGTGCTGGTTGACCTCACACCACCGGACATTGTTAACGTTTATGATGGTGACATATTAAGTAAGATATATAATAAATACATTGTATTTATTATTAACAGTTTTATATCGGATTCTAAACATAATCGATTATTTTCAATCTTTTCTTCGATTTCAGATGTAGACCAGGAGGCTTGGACCAATAACGAAGTCTCTGTCAATTTTAAAGCTGTTGATAAAGAATCTGGCATCGATCATTGTGAATGGGCCATAGGTATGTTCTGTTTTCACAGCTCTACCAACGATCATATTGTCTTATCATTTCACAGTTTTAAATGAAAACCGGTGCTCAAATATTTACTCTTAGGGCACCAACCACAAGGGATAGAATTGCAGAGTTTCATTCGAATATCAGAAGGAAAAGGGTACCAAGATTTTGACTATAGTCTTTTAGAGAACAAGACTATCTACTCGTCGATACGATGTCATAATAAGGCTGGACTAACAAGCACAAAGTCATCGAATGGAGTCAAAATCTCCAATCGTCCTCCCTCCGTCAGACATGCTACTGTAGAAGTTGTTCCTCTATCTGTAACCGAGTACGCTGGGAGGGATCACTTACCAAAGCATGACCAAGCAACCTCAGGATCCAGTGGAGCGGGTTCGAAGACTTCGTTGGCATTGAGCAATATAAGGTATGGCAAAACTATTTAAGATTGCAAGCTGTAATATCAGAAGACATGTCGCATCAGTATTTACCCGATATTAAATGGTATAATTCAATCATTCCTAACCCTTTGTTGTCAATATCAATTTTCTTCTGATTAACGAAAATCTTCGTATTGTATCCGAAGTTTACAATTGTTTGCAGATTCTATTTCGTGGTCATGATAACGAGTTTGAAGAAAAAATGTCTTTTCCAATTGGCCAAGACGTTTTAAGTGCAAGCATAAGTCATATGAAAATGAATCAAGGTCTGAAGAATATAACTGTTCAAGCCATAGGAAAGCTACTGATTGACAGCGAGACAGTTCCATATAACATTACAATTTCCAAAACAATACCCAAGAAAGACCGTAAGAATTCTTACATTTTTATATAACCACTAATAATGACGAACATTTTCTAAAATTCTATGCATATTTTCACAAATTGTTGCTATTTTAGCCAAAGGCAAAGTATCAGTAGCCTGGCGTTCTGAGAAGAAGGAGTTCACGGTTAACTGGGATAACATTTTCTCGTCTCCTTTTCCTTTGTACTATGAAGTCTCAGCAGGAACGGTGGAAGGAGGGTGTGACATCCTACAGTGGCAAGAGACCACATCCACACAGATAGTCTTTATACTTCCTCCCTCCGTCACCAACTGGTCCGGCCTCCCTGTTCACGTTTTTGTGAGAGCCATTACTGTAGGAGGAACCCATAGTGATATCAAAGGTTACATCCAGCTTCCGAAATAACTAAACGATACTTATAACACATTTTATCCGAAAATCTAGAGACGCCATGCAGGTTGATTTGTTAACCATCCAGTCGGCCTAGGATATTTTCTATTTTTATTCAATATTGTATGCATTATACATTTAAAATTGTGTTTATTTTGTGTGTTCTCTGTTTGTTCTCTGTCATTATATATGTCCGTCCATATATTTTTTGCAAATCCTGTTTGTAATAAAATATGGTTTTCTTATATCAGATTTTTGCGCTATGTATTTCTTTTAAGGTTTATTCTACAGTTCCCTGATTGTATTGTAAAACAAAGATATCTATTAAAACTTTTAAAAATCGTGAAAAAATATATCGCACAGCAATTACTTTATGCGAAGAAATTCAAAATCTTAATTCTGCATTTAGGAAAACTTATCGTGACTAATGAGCCATGTCATATTCAATTATATAATGAACACATTCAATATACTTAAAATTATTATGAACTAGGAATTCTATTCTAAATCAGAAAATACTTATCATCCCAGTGGAGGGAGGGGCTGACATCCTACAGTGGCAGGAGACCACATTCACACGGACAGTCTTTGTACTTCCTCCCTCCGTCACCAACTGGTCCGGCCTCCATGTTCACGTTTTTGTGAGAGCCAATACTGTAGGAGGAACCCATAGTGATATCAAAGGTTACATCCAGCTTCCGAAATGACAAAAGTTTACAACGTTTGAGGATTGTGGGTCATCAACATGATACATACTTTATTAGTGAACATTTTATTAGCTATTTTCAAATTTTAATAGATTGTACATTTAATTATGTTCGATAAAATGTTTTCTGTAAAGTATTATAAACCGTCCAGATATCCGTCCATTTTAATATGTAAATCCTGTTTGCAATAAAATAGGTTTGTCTGATAACTAAATTTCGCGTTATTTTTTTTTCCTCTAACGAGCGCATTTTTTTAACGAGGCCGAGTACAGAACGAGTACGCACGCTTTCGCGCAGCGTTCATTTGTATTGTGACGTCATCTTTTTGCTTGGTTAACGCCATGGCGTGATAGTTTCAACTGCAGATATTCAGCGAAATTTGTTGAAAATAGCTCGTTTGATGCGTAAAATTAATGTTATATTGTGGAATAAACATAAATGTCTCGAAGTATAAGCTATATCTGGGCTTGGGTCGAAAACGTGAAGAGGGTTCTGCAAGCCTAGCCCTCTGTCACGTTTTCTTAACCCACCTAAATATAGCTTAATTCATATATTTCAAGACAGTAACCATGTATTTTATATCAATGACCCTTATTATGTGATGTTATATATTTATTTATTACTTAAATATATCTGAATGTTCTAATAATACTTTAAAGATCACCATTTCCTGCCTTTATCAAATAAAAAATAGCCATTATCTGACAAATCTGGGAAATTGGGCATACAAAAATCAACTTTGATAAGACCCCTGGAACAAACCAGGAGGTAAAAGGTTTTTTTTATTTTACCATTTGATGCCTTTTAGCAATAACTTTAATGTGTAGAACAGATAAAGAAATCCCTAGGGCAGAAGTTAAAAAAAAATGTAAAAAATGTGCAAAATTGATACATTTCAAGCAAAATCCCATAGGGTCCTATGTTAAAAATTAACAAACTTTGAGATGACCCCATAAACAAACGATGTGGTAAATGTTTTATTTTTTTTTTTATCTTAAAATAATAACTATATCAGTAGAAATTCATGTAAAAAAATTCATTCAAAAATCTAGGGCAGAAAAAATTAGACCCGGCCTCGTTAAACGATAAAATGCTTTCTTTGGTGATTCATTCGGGATATGAAGGTAGCAACATTGCAGAAAAAATACATGATTACATAATTATGTATTTTTTTCTGCAATGATCGCTACCTTCATAACCCGCATGAATCATCAAAGAAAACATTTTATTGTTGTTTATATTAATATCTTTCTTTTAGCTGATTAATAAATTGATTATAAAAAGTAAGTAATTACTGTTAATGTACATAAGTTCGTTAGCTAAAAGAAACAGCCAAATCGCCTCCTGTGAGCCTATGAGTCTGATATCATCATAATTATTTCGTACAGTCAGTGATTTTTCTTAGGTCATTGTAGATTTCGACCAATCGATAAAGAGGGCGTGCCAATTTCAGTCCTGTCAATTTCTTGTCAGTTTCAGCCGCTGTAGATTTCGACCAATCGATAAACAGGGAGTGTAGATTTCAGTCTGGCTGTTTCTATAGAGCTATGAATTAACTATAAGTTTCCGTAAGAAATAGAGGGAATAATACTTAGTAGATGTAAATATTATAGTTTATATTTACATTTTCCAGTGTCTTTGTCTGTGATAACACTACAATTTAATTTTGTTATATATAGTTCAATACATTTAATGTCATCGATGAATTTTTTTTATATTTAATCGTTACTAAATTAAAATTATACAGACTAAATAAGTGTTCATCAAATTGGATTTGATCACCCCCGACCGTATTTGATAGCCTCATATATTACATCTCTCTTTAAATCTCTCTCAAATAATAAAACCAACACTGAATTAAAATACTTTGAAATAGTGTTACTATAAACAACTTATAAATTTATTGTATATCGATTGGAGAGCCACTGCTTTATCAGGTTCCTTAAGAACTAGACATTGTTGAGATGGTGACCATCTCAAAGGGCTCAGCTTTATCAAAAGGGTTTGGGATGTAAAGTAGTACTAATAAGCTAATATTAAAATGGACTTCTTTAAACCAAGAGCTATATGGATATATGCCTTTTTATTGTGTTCTTTGTGGTTAGAGTCACTGCACATCCTCCACTGTCGGCGTTCTACATGTATGGATGAAACTTTGAACCTAACCTGATAAAAGAGACAGAAAAAAATGCTCTGGACAAAGGAAAGTTGCCTGGGAGATGGACATTTAAAGGTGATTTCATAGCGGTTTACATTACTAAGTGGTAGAGAAATATGCTTTCTTTACCCTTTTTAAATCTGCCAACTGGGGCAACTTGGAAAAAATGAGTTCCTGTCCTCAATACAGAACAAAAGATGTTGGTTTGCTTTAATTTTATTAACAACATAAAAGAAATGATTCAGAAATAACAGTGCTTGCAAAAATTAATTTGTTGAACAAATGTGTGGTTTAGTTAATGTACATAATCTGTTTACTACTCTTTGAAAATGGTGGCTTTGAACTGCTTGACAATTGAAATTTTGCAGGCTTTGTGACAGACAATAATACAGTTATATGTAAATGCATAACAATAATATAACAAATAAGTACATGTTTTAAGAATAGATTGTCAGAAATCCAACACAACCATATGTTATCACTAAAAATACAAGTAAGTTATTGTTACAATAAATTCTTATATAAAATAGAGTCATGTTTAAAACCATTTCATGAAAGAAATATTTTTTAAGGATGAAAATTGGAATTTATAATGTATATACATATATGATATCTATACTCTTCCTCTAAAAAAAAATAAAAAAAGAAATTCAAACAATTTGAATTTACTTTTAGACCAGAATTTGAAAGAAAAGAATGGACAGGCTCAAAAAAACATTTAAAATGTTGATATTAAACTTAGCTCGCTACAGGTATAGCTTATACTTTTTATGACACAGCATTACAAAATGGTGTTTTAAATTGTTTGTATTGATCGATTGTTTGAGTACATGTATCACCATAGCTTTAGTGGTTAAAGTACTGGGCTTGTGAACTGCTGAGGATTTAAATTGTTCATATTTTCTAAATTAAATTATTGAAAATCGTGCATACTTTTATAAAAAGAAATCTTATTTTTGTCTACCTAATGTACTAGTATAAACATACATGCACTTATGTTTCATGGTATCATTCATAATCAAGTCATTTTCTGCTGATTTGAGAAACTATTTCAAGTGATATAGAGCCACTTTACAACAAATTCAAAATTTAAAAAAAAAAAACTTTAAATTCTGGAACAAATTTAAAGTAACTTATTTTAGTCATGGACAAATTAACATCAGAAAAAACATATTGTATGAAGACAGGAATCAGGTGCATTCTCCGATTAACAGAGGAAAATGTATATTCCATTGTCACTACTATCACAGTCACCAAATTGATTGAAAAGCTTGCATCCATTTCTCTATAATTTCAATTCATTGATCTTCTTTAATTAAATATATACTCAGTGATCATGCATTCTCAAGTCATGCATTGTACTGAACGATTCACACAATATGAACATGGATTTTTTTTTCTTTCAAAAAACGTGCAATAACAACATATACATGATAATAGAATTATAACCTTATAAAAAAAGAAAGAAAACATTGCATGTAACTTTACATGATGATCTTGAATGAAGAATAAAATACATTTATTCAAATACATGAGGATTTAATCAAATATACATGACATGGAAGGTCATTTTCATTTTTTCAATTCTGAAAAGATAACCCAGACTTCATTTTTGTCAACTGTCACATACAATATGTATATAATTTAAGGGGAAGCAAAAAAATATTTCTTTTCAATATTTTGAAATTACCTAGCTACATATAATTCAATCAATGTATTGATTTAACAGGTTTTTTCAGATCTATAAGGGTAACATTATATGTATAGGTATTTTCATAAGTGAACAAAAACTAGCTGCAATACTTAACATGTAACATAGACAATCATGGTTACAACACAAAGATTGCAATAACCTGTCATGGGAAAGACTGAGACAGTTGATTGTTAACTTATATATCACATGATTCTAAATTGAATGTGTAAAAATAACTGCATTACCCTTTTAAAAGTATAATCACAGGCAAATTAGCAAATACAAGTGATTCAATCAAAAAATTTAAAGATTGCAAAAATTTCAACTCACGGCGAGTGAAACATGATTTAAGAGCTCACAGCAAACTGTGTGTGAGCACTCCCTTTGGCATGGACTTGCGAGATTTACTGGACTTGATTGAGCTTATGGACTTGCTACTCTTGCTACTGTCTGGCCGTTTCTTCCTTGGTGAAAACCATGGACTGTTCGTCCTTGTGGTCTTGTCCTTTTCTGACCGAAAAGTAGCATCGCCAGGAGAATTATTGGACGTATCTTCCTCTTCATCTCGATAGTTTGCAGAAGGTTTTGTTATACCCCGGGTTATAAAAAGACTTAGTATGCTATTGAAATGATCTGGTGCTTCCATCATTACCATATGACCGGTTTCCTCAACTATCTCCAGTTGGCAATTCACAATAATCTATCAAAATAAATCGACATTACATATTATTTATACAAAATAAAAACAGGACATGAAGCTCGATCATGAAAAACCAACATTTCTGGGTTGAGTTAAAACATACTTGTTCATATATTTATAGTCTCATGAAATGTTCAGAAATGCAAAAATTTGTCATGAAACCAATAAATTTTCAACTTTCTTATCTTTCTCAGTATTCCTGACCAATATACTGAGTCAAAACATAAAAAATATTATGAAAAATTTGCATTTATAAATTGATTTCAATTGAGTCTTAGGTTTGGAGGCTTATTGCTGACCTTGTTCATAGCTTCCTCCTCTGCCAGAGAAACAAACTTATCATGCCTGCCCCAGATAAGTAAGGTGGGCATGCTTATACAACTGTGATACAAATCATCTCCATCTAGCCACCATTGTCCATTCATGATATAATCCAGCACATATGAGGGGATGTCAAAGGCTTTCTCTTTATCCACTGACAGTTTAGGGTTGTTGTAGAAAGCACCTCTGGAGAGACAAGGAGACATTAAAACTATAAACTCTTTAAAAGATATGGTATATATTAAAATTGAATGAATATTGCAATTAATCTTTGGGTAGACATGTACAATGGTTCTCACCTTGTGAATAGACAAGTTATGCATGGCTTCATACATGCTAACATGCAAAGGGGCAAGGAGAAAACGCCAGGCTGTGGGGCCAGAGGAACAGGCCCTCCACCACTGACCAAAATCAGTTTGGTCACACGTTTTGCTCTCTGTCTGGCTAATACTGTGGCAAAAGCACATCTAAACAAAATATATGTATTTTTAAGTCTTAAAAAGAAAAAGCTTTATCCTTAAAGCAGAAATATTATCTTTGATACAGGACTAGATTTATTTGATATATATAGCCATGTAAAACTCTACATATTAATACATGTACAATGAATTTCCTTACAAGTCTTATATCAACCATAAAAAATTATAACTTATAATTAAAATAATTAATACATGTAATGTGCATCTAAAAAAAACAAGGATCAAATTATATTATGCAGTCTTTACATTAATTTAATCATGCATGGTTGAATAGCAAGTAAATTCATGGTTGACAGGTTTATATACATGTATCACAAATATCATTATATACATATGCTTACCCATATGAATGGCCTATGATAATATTGCTTCTTTTACAATACATATCAAACATCGCCTCCATGTCACGTAAAATCTCCTTAAAGTGGTAACTCTTTTTATTATCAGGTGCGTAACTTAAACCATGCCCGATCATATCAGGACAAACTATTTCATATCCTAACCCAGCAAAGTAGTCCATCTGTGGCTTCCAGATGTCAGAAGAACCTCCTACTCCATGGATAAAAAATAACACAACTCCAGGATCCGGCTTAGCAGGATTATTTTTAATTGTTCCTGTTTCAACATTTTTAACAGATTCAGAAATGGCACTTTTTAAAGGTCGAGAAGTGGCAAGAGATAATTCGTCTTTTTCTTCAATTTCCGACATAAAACCATCTTCATTGCCCCCTGGATTCATGGAAACCTCTACATTTGAGGATGATGTAATAGTCTCCCCTCCAACAGAACTTCTTGAGTGTGAAGGTCTAGAAGGATCTGTGTCATAGGTTAAATTTGCAGTGAAAGATGATGGACGACTTGAAATGTTTTTTTCTTCCGGACTCTTTGCCATATGAGGGTGGTTTGTTTCAATGTGCTCATTTGTGGGGCCAGCTTTATCAGATTTCCTTGGAATCTTCTTATTAGCATCAGATCTGAGTCTTCCATTATGTGAAATATTATGATTTCTTAGAAACAACTGAAAAAAAAATAAAAGACATATAGTACATACTGATATATGTATACTTGTAAATAGTACAGTTAATGTTTAATTTTTTTTTTCATTAATATTGCATTTTAATGTATGAATTTGTTCTATTATCATATTAGCATTTATGCAACGTATATTATATATATCTAGCATACCTGAAGTTCCTCTTCTAGAGCAATGTCCCTTGGTCTAGCATTTAAATGTTGAATTCTTAAATGTCTTTTAGGTCTGATTTCAATGATGCCATTATTGCTATCACTTCCTGGGCCTATTTTCCTTGACCTTCCATTTCGACAGCAACTGCTCATTGCTATGCATTCTGCTTTTCTCCAACTGTAAAGAGATTGACATTTACTGCTTAAAAATTGCGTGACGTGGTGAACTTTTATGTGGTCATGTGATCATTCTGCTTTCATTACTAAACATTTTACTGTGATTTTATTTAAAAAGTCAATTTTGGCATATTATATTTACAATAAAATCATTGAAAACCGAGTTATTCCAATATACAACAAAATTAATTTAAAAAATATATAACAGTTATAAAGTATGTGGTGAAGGAAATTTTATGGATAACAATTTAGCACAGATACCAAAAATCCCAAATTCAAAGATATTTCGATTTTTTCGGACAACGGGGTGGGGGGGGGGCAGAAACACTCTGAACTGTTTATATTTATGATGAACAAAGATATTGCAAATTTTATACAGATTTATATATGGAATAAATTTTGTGTGCGAGTCAGACCAGCTCATCCCTAGCACCCGATAGCTTAATTGGAAGAGTACCTACTAGAGATAGATAAAGGGGGTATATAGGTTTAAAACCCTGGCTGGTCTGTCATTATTTCTCCTATCCCTTTATATTTGGAGCCATGACCAGTCCCTAGAACTGACTCCCATTCCGTTACTTGTGTATTTTGTCTGGACGCTGAGCATAAGAACTATTAACAGGTTCCAAAGATAAAAAAAAAATTCATCATGATTTGTAGTCTAAAATTTAGGATAAATTCAACCCCACTTCTTCAAATATGAGACCAGTTCGAACTGACAGACAGCTGTTACCACAAGAAAAATTATGTTTAAAACAAAAATGACACAATTACCTCGATTAAGGAGGAGATGGATGAAAAGTGTCTGCAACCAAGGAAAACAAAACAACCGGAACTTGCTTTCCTTTAAAACACAAAGCCGTACTTTGGATATTCGTAATTATATCATCATCAGTTAGGATGAATATTTTCATTCCTTTGGGATTTCAAACAATTTCTCATTTTTGGTTAGGTGTATGGTTTTTTTCCAGCAAAATCCATCAATTCTATGAAAATTAAATAATGAAAGTCATGTCGAATAATTTAAAGTACGATTCAAAACTGACCGGACCTCTTCAGAGAAAATGCTGGCGATACCCCTTTTTCAAAGTGCAAGGTAAATATTCTCATTGTTTTATGAAAATTGTTACTTTTATAACTTATTTTCATTGATGAATTAGTATGACAGGTAATGTAGTATCCCAGGAATAATCATTTACCTGCAACTTGGCTGTTAGGCTAGTTATTGACTGCCTTACTGTAGTTTGAATTTCCTATTCAGTTGCGCTCAAGATTGTAGCAGTTACCTGACAGCTAGGTGTTTTATATATATATATATATATATATATATATATATATATATATATATATATATATATATATATATATATATATATATATATTGAATGTACTAACATCAATTTCCCAGCTGTGATGTCACATATCATTGAATCTTTTAATTAATGCGCAAAGTGTTGACTAATAAGATTTTGGCTTTCGTAGCGGTTTTTCTTCTTCTGTTTAGGACAATTGCATCTATTTAATAGGTAAAGAAAGGAATGATGTTTTTGAATTTCATAGCGAGAAAATGTACATACCAGGGTATGTGTACCGTATTTCTTAATTTATTGAAGCCTTTGGGATGCACATACAGGTAACTCGAACTCTGATCGCTTGAAATTTTTGATAGCTGGAAGTGAGTCTCCTGTCCCAATTTCTTTCCCTACATAACTAAGCAAATTTACTCTTGATTTCTTGAACTCTTGATCTCTTGATCCCTTGATCCCTCGAAGTCAAATTGCAGTCCTGTTATTCATGTTTTTTTTTACTCTCACTACATCAAAGTGGTTGTATATATGCAAGCATTACCTTATTATCACCTATACTTGGTCATTTTTATGGCTCCGGCGTTAGTCGCTTGACCAGTGTAAGGGGATCTTTATATAGGCAACACTTGTCCTGCAAGGTGATAATTGATTACTTAATTTACTGACCATACTGTTGCCTAATCTATAATCAACATCAACCGTCTTATGATAATTGGGAGACGTAGTGAAAAAAAAAGATACTTTTGAGCGAAAGTCAAAGTTTAATGAATTTATGAATTTTTATCCTCAGAAATTATGCATACATGTATCGGCATCATTGTCATTATAACGATTATTGCTTAAAATCACCAGTTCTTACAGCTTGTAGTGAACCCATACAGTTATCAAGTTTATGACAAGACGTCTTGCAGTCCAATATTTAGTACTCATGGCACTTAAGAATTAGATCATAATATTAAGATGTATAAAATAAAAAAAACTATCATGACTTAAAAATTATCCAACATTTGTTTCTATTTAGTTCTTAAAACATCATCTGTATGTTCAACATGGGGGGGGGAGGACCTTGTTAAAGCACATGCGTAAGGTTAACACTAAAGTAGATGGCTGAATATCAACACCCAGTAAGACTAAATTTAAAACCCATTGGTCAACTCAGAAAATTTCGAACTCTTAAAAACTCAAACTCTTGATACCTCAAAGTTTTTCCTGGGTCCCTTGGACTTTGAGCCATCGAGAGTCACCTGTATAATGAAGCCATGCATCCTGAGCAATATTAGTGCATATTTTACGTAGGGTGCACGTCAAAACAAATAACTGTTAGTCACATCAAAAGAGCCCATCTTTCTCTACTTCAGTACTTTGATTGTTATAGACTTAATAAAGCTGCTAAAGTAATGGAAATTGTTGCTCAGGTAAGCAATGTGGCCCCTAGGCCTTTTCATAATGGGAAGAGATTTAGCCAAACTGTTATTTTCATTACAAAAATCAGCACAAATAAAAGGAGATTTGAACAAGTTTTTAACATTATAATTTTCCTAGGATATATGTTCTTGTTCTCAAATTTTTGGGGGCATGGGCTGGGATGGATGAGTGGTGGTTTACTTTTCATTTCCAAATGCAAAAATTTGTATTTCAATAATAATGTACTTATAATTTTTTATTATTCTACCAATGCTCATGTATAAAAAATGTATTTTTTAATTGCAGAATTGTTCTTTCAACATGCAGAAAAGCTGTGCTTGGCATCCAGAATCGAACTATAATGAAACAGGGAACTATCAATACAACCCATTGTCGAAACTTACAGTCATTATCCTCATCCAGCATGTATGGAAACCTTCTAGGTGAAGCCAACTCGTGTCCGAGGCACAACAGTCTACTGAATGTACCATCCAGTGCTAACCTACAGCAGGTGCGATACCTCAAACAACCTGTGAATCCTAACAAGAAAATCAGATACCCGTACTACAGGTACAGATTCAGTGCCTGGAAGAGAATTCACAAGTTTGGATTAGAAGCCAGATTGTCCAGCGTGTCTCAGAAAAAAATCTTGTGGAGAAGGTTAATCAAAGGCAGGCCATATTTAACTGTGTGCGATAGAATTCTGGATCATAGTAATCGAACTGTACCTAACAGAGAGAAGCCCCAATTACGGAAACTGGGCAAGAAAACTAACTTTCCTATCTATTCTTACAAACCGCCTTTGTTTAAATTTAGAGGTGACTGAATAAAAATTATCCATCTTATTGCCGCCATTTCTTTTTACTTCAGACTAAAACATGCCATAAAATCAGAACTGGGATGGTTGTAATATATAATATACACCTTATGAACCACTGCTTCATAAATGCCAATTTTTTATTTAGACTTGTCCAAACAGGTTTCATTCCATAGTTATTTAAAATCATTACTTCCAGTCTAACAATTTGTTCCTTTGATGTATGAAAGAGTTTTAAATCAATATTTATATTAATATCAATATTAATAGTTTGGATCAATTTAATATGAAAAATTAGAATGATGGGGGTTCGAAGTTTAATATAGGAGGACATACCTGGACATACATGTGCTAATTTAAAAAAACAAAAAAACAAACTCTTCTTCTAGCAGACCTATAACAAGACAGAAGTGTTTTTGATATGCAAGAATATTGATAATTAGTCATTTAAATTGTACACCCAGGACCAATTGCATGTGTACATTAGTACTATGTTCATCATAGGATGATTTAATACCGGCATTATAGTTCAATATGTATGAATGAATCAAAGGTCTTTTTTTTACATAAGGAAACATAGCTACATGTACTGTAATTACTATAGGACCTGCTCTGAATACTTTTTTCTGGTTTACTTATCTTTGGGTCCGGAAAATCTGAAGCATGACTGACATTACAAATGTCTGTCCACAGATGATATAACTCTGCAATTTTGGTTTCATAGGGAATAAGATGAGACTTGTTTCAAATTTTTTTTTATCTGCTCCTGAAACCTACTGTATTCATTTACCAAAACATATTCCATCCAGCATCTAAACAGTACTTTGAATCCATTCAACTATTATAGTCTATATAGGCCACAAATTTATACTTATTACAAGACGTGAACATTTGTTGCAGACTCCTGAATATACTGTTTCAGCTCCACATAATTTGTCTAGCTGAGCTAAAATGACTCCCAATTCCCTCTTCAAAGATGAAAAAAAAATTGTACCCCCCCCCCAAAAAAAAAGATTATACTGAATACACACAAAGCTGAACTTGACTTATAATTAGGCACCAGCACTTGCACTTCTGAAGCTCATATGGTATGTCATGTAGTACATTCCTTACATTGTCTTGGATTTTACACTTTTTTCCTTCTTTAATCTGCATTTCCTCTTTGTAAAATACATCAGCCTCATTCTGTGATGTTACTTTACTCCTGGCTTAAAATAAGTGCATAGATAATTGCAATGCAAGATGCATGTGCACACAGGTGAGACCTGTACAGAAAAATTATTTGGACTGTTTAGTGAGCAGCTTGAGAAAGAGAAATATGGGAATAATGCCTTTCCCAAGTTGTGTTCAGGTTAACACTCTATTGATCAGTCTATGTGTGATTCAGGGAACACTATGAGAATAACCTCAGTAATTACAACAAACATTTAATATACGTAATTTTGATATTCTATTTATTTACAATCATGATAACTCATGTAACAAATAACACAATTATTTATAAAGCAATATCATAACACAATATTACATGTTACAATGATATAAAAGAATGGTTTAAGTCCCCTCATTCAAATATAATGGTGCATGTATTTTTAATGTGTCACAGACACAAAGCATTTCTCTACAAGTTCTTTAACATATATGGACTTTGCCTTTGATATCTCTGTCTTAAATACCGATTGAAAAAAAAAACTGCCTTTAATTTAAAAGTCATCAGGCAAAATTATACTGAATGTTGTAAAGAGATGTTGTGATTAGTGGCTTAAAATTGATACATGTGTCAAGATCATGTCTTATAATTTTGCTTATACAATGGTATATATACCATATACAAGGTTATTTTCGCCCCTCTACACTTGCGAACAGTTTCACCTTGTCTTGAATTCACCTAGACAGTTTCTTTAGAAAGATTTGATTTGAAACAATGAACTTCGCCCATGAGTATTCAATCTAAATTTGCAAGATGACAATAAAGGCAAAAGGAGCGAAAATAAAACGGGGGCGAATCTTTCCCTGTATACAGTATGCAAATTCCTTTGTGAAGAAAAAAATCTAAAAAGAATTTACAACAAAATATTGAGCACAGCTGATCAAGAAAACTTTTATATATGCACATAAAAAGCAGAGAAACAGGGTTGTAATGCCATGAATAAAATAAAAATATATCTATTTTATGTGAGCAAAGGTCTTGTTGCGTTTTGTTGTGGATTAAAGGTATTGGTATTTATTAATAAATACATCACCAGAAAATGTCTACTTAATTTTATCAACTACGATCTTTTTGTATTATCATATCTTAGAGAACAAGTACCCTGTTGACACTTACATACATGTACATAAGCTTGAACTAGATTGGCATATATTGCCTCAATTCTTGAGGCAATATTTAGAATATCAATTTTTACATATTGATACATAGTACGTTATACTTGTACTTGCAATTGCATGCATGGGTAATTGATGATGACTGTGTGACCTGTTAACAACTGTTTTGAATATAGCAGAAATGATTATCATATAAGATGACTGCATAAAAATCACATTGTTCACTAGTACAAATTTTCAATATCACAATTCACAACAAATAGTATATGTATTTATAAAAGAACCTGTTATATCATATCCCGTTTGAATTCATACTACTCCTTAAAACAGCCTTCCTCACTTTGTTCATCAAATGCGGGACTTCTATACCTTACTTTTATTTACTTTGACACAAATCGAGCTCTTAAAAATAGCCAATTCATAGTCAATTTCTTTGAAACTTTTGTGTTGACATTCAAAGCATTTAACAAATGTCTTACAAAAGCACACGTACTATACGCCATTATATGGGAAGATACATTTACATTTCAATATTCCAATATTTCAGAGTTCTCTGATAATAATCTCTTCTGTACAAGAAATGGATGCTGCACTGATTTCTCTTCTATGCAGGCCATTTGTAAACTTTATGTAGTATCTGAATTGTTACTTTCTGTTTCTGTATTCTGCTTTGCACTTTCACCTGTTCCATCGTACTTCTTTAGATGAATCTAAAAAGAAATCACACAAAAGAAAATATACTGAAGGCATTCTACTTCTTTTCATAGTAAATGATTCTTTTAAATCAATTTAAAGACATTGATTAAATAACTGGGTTTTTTTGAAGAGAGAGAATTTAATTGTGTTTAATTTATTCTATTTGTAAGACATGAAAAAATATCTAAAATTGAAACATATCTTCTATTCATAAACATTAATTCTTAAATGGTACATATACAGTAATTCCCTTCTTGAATTGAAATGAAATGGTATTAAATACATGTACTAGCAGATTAGCAATCTGGTATCAAGTTCTATATGAACTATTTTAACAATTTGCCATGTAAAGTACCACTGGTAGATATCAACATTTTTCATACAAATTCAATATCTGTACATTGCTACATGTAAATGTGTAGATACTGTATACAGGGTTATTTTCACCCCATGTAATTTTCTCCTTTCTACACTTGGAAAGAGTTTTGCCCCTTTTTGAATTCGCCCAGACACAGTTGTGTATAAAGAGAGATAATTTGAGACATCCGAATTTGCCAAGTCTTATGTTCGCCAGCTGACAATGAGGGCAAAAGTGGCGAAAATAAAATGGGGGGGGGGATATTTCCCTGTATACAGTTAATATAAGACAGTACCAATAAAATTTGTTTACCTGAATGAATATATTAACTTCTGCACTCCTACTCAGGTATGGAAAGTTCCCACCTGACTTAAGATGAGCACGCTTGGCATCTGGGTAACATTTATACATTTCCTCTCTTACAGCATAAGACAATGCACAATCATCAAACACCTACAAACAAAGCATATACATGTATATGAAAAGTATGATTATCGTATAAAGAACAAAAATCCTGGTGGCGCATGATCAGTGTTCTAAAAAGCTATTACATGAATAAATCTCACTTTAAAAAACTTTTAATTAACATTGTATTGTTAACTTATTTAACATCAATCTCAAGGTACATGTACACAAACATACATTTATATGGAATACATGTATTTATAATATAAACTTTAAATTACTTACATCCATAATGGTCACATCTACTCCTTGGAGCTTTTGAGGTTCAACATAACAGTTCATACAATTTAGGGTTAACCTTGAGGCTAGTTCAGACTGACTCAAGCCATCAAGCTAAAATAAAAAATAAACAAATTAGATTACACATTGAAATTTTCTTTAAGGAAAAAAAACAGCATGTTAAAAAGTTCATCAGGATATGAACTTGGTCAGTCACATAATTAAATCCTGTGAAGCCCATAAGGCTTCTTAAATTATTATGATCTGATCATGTACAAACCAAGTTCATATCACAAAGAACGTTTTAAAATTGCTGTTTATTCTTTATATTTACATTCAAAAAAGGCAAATCCTTTGAAATTCATAACATGTGTTTTATGTTTGCAATAATGCAACCAAAAAAGGTTAATTAAGCTAAAGCGCATGTGGTGGTCATTGTGATATCTCTAAAAAGTTCACACAGAATTGAACGTCTTTGTTATTCTATCGGTTCATATATGCATGGAACCATATTTGCAGATGTATTATGATTAATTCATAATTGAATCTTGAGTTAATTTATACAAAATGTAATATAAAGATTTATCTTTTAAAATAAATGATGCTACTGAGGCCAATGAAAATATAATTACTCTTTCAACTAGAAAATCGATGGAGTCACAGATATCACTGTCGTTGAAGCCTCTATCAAAATTTCCCATCACCATTTTCTTGAGAACCAAAGCTGGCATCATCCAAAACCTAGTAAAAAAAATTAAAAAATTTAAAAGAGTATGAACACTTTGAGTTTACATCTCTATTAACAAACATTCATTTAAGTACCAATTTTTTTTTCAATTTTTGTATCATGCATTTAGAAAATGCTCTCTCTCTCTCTCTCTCTCTCTCTCTCTCTCTTACGTTGGAGCTGAATTTGTTTGATTGAAAATGGTTGTGTCATAGAAGGCATTGCACAAAATAAGGGAGACAACTCTTGGAGACCGATGCGTATACTCTGCAAACTTCTGGGCAAGAAATCCCCCTAATGAAGTTCCAAATATATGAATCTGAAAAAAATAATGATATTTTATTTTCATTATTATCTAAATTTCGTTAAACTTTTACAAAGAAAAGAAAATCTGAAATATGTAACACAATCATTGCTGAAGTAATTTGACTTGGCACTATACAAAATATTAGGGAGGTATATGACACCTCCAAATTAATTGTGATCAATTTGTTAAAAGGTAGGGAAAAACTAGTAGGTAGGATGCTTTTTCTACAGATGTTTAAGTCACCTTGTCTAGTTGCAAATGGTCTAAAAGTTTTCTGAACCCTTCACAAAACTCCCTCATTGTCCAGTACACTGGGTACTCAACCTACAAAAACATAGAGTATACATACTATCATTAACATATTAAGTACATGTATAACAAAAGTTGCTGAATCAGCATACTGTAAATTCCTAATAAAACACGAGGAATTTATTTCTGCGTAAAATCACGAGAAGCATCCTCGCAGATTTTTAAACCTCGCCATTATTTTCTGAGAGTTTGGAGCTAAAAGAAATATGGTTAAATGTTCTGCGTTCGCGATTTAATATTCTCGCGATTTGATACAAAACAGCGGGATCGCGGAATTAAGTACTCATGTAATATAAGGAATTTACAGTATTAAGTACATGTATAAAAAAAGTTGCATGATTCAGCAATCATTTACATAATTATGAACCAATAAAATTAAATAACTATAGTTACTTTAAACAAATGTAACCCTTACAGATATAACCCTAAATCCAACAGCTGAAAGTGCCAGAACTTGTTTATAGAAGACATCAGCTGTTCCACTGGCTGGGGGGAAGCAAACCAAAGGACACTTGACTTGTTTGGGCCCAGCGTCATATAACTTCCATTCCTTACTTTCATCATCATCAACAATATACTGAAAGAATTTAATCTTTAATAAAACTACTGCAGAATAGGAACAACATTGAACCTTGTTTGATTCGATCGATTAATTTCTGGAATGCATTTTTTTTTTAATTCGTGCAAAGAGATATAATGGCTTCTTGTGTATACTTACAGTTTTCAGAGGCACTGAGCTACGAAAACTTTGGTACTCTTGCGAGTTGGCAATTGTGGATTCTGTCATTTTGAACTTTGGATGGGACAAGTTTTATTCAACATATTTTTCCTGGAATGTTACAATACATCATGTTATACACATGTTTGCTTCTTGAAAGTATATATAATCATGAGAAACGCAACATGTTAGACAAATCAAATGCAACAGATGAAGACCAATTTCCGATATGTGTTATTATACTTTATCTGTAACAAGATAACCTCAATTCACATTTTGCTTATTAACTCAATACTTATAAACACCTCAGAGCTCAAACTAAGTTCTTTCAAAAGTTCATGTTTGGAAAAATTCAAAGATTTTTCTTTTGAAGCTCCTGCTCCAGTTTTTCAGGTTTCAATACATGGCTAAATATTATTACCTCTTCAGGGATTCTGAAATTCAACAGACATTGAAAATACCCGGATGGTAAAAGTTGAAAAAAAAATGAGCAAGGTATTCCAGAGACGTCCGAATAAAAAAATTTGTCAACATATCCTATTATACATTGAAAATATCTATAAGAAATGTTTTCAATCATGTGAATTCTTTTCTCTGGTGAAAAATGATAATGTGTCAAAAAAGATATCTTGGATATCATCAACTTTATGTACTTCTTTCACAGGTACTGTAGATTCCTAATTAAACGTGAGGAATTCATTTTCACATAAAATCGCGAGCAGCAACCCTCCCGCATTTTTAAATCTCGATTTTATTTTTTTGAAAGTTTTGAACTATAGGAAATGTTAACAAAAAATTGGTGATCGCGATTTTATATATTCGCGATTTGACACAAAACAGCGGAATCGCGAAATTAAGTACTCATGTAAAATAAGGAATTCACAGTAATGTATGTATTTTTATTAAAGAAAGTCCAAAAGTGACAATACAATAACTTAAGATGGATTATAATTGGAGATCAAACAAAATACCTGTAAATCTACAATCATTATAGTATCAATAAAGTCACAATATTGTACTATGAATAAAGTCACATTATGTGTGGCTATAGATCTGTATTTTGCAATGAAATCTATATTTCTATTCGTGTATTTATCCCATATTGGACTATTATATATCCCATTTGGGCAATTTCACATTATAAAAACATCGTTAAAAAGTGTGTTTCTCGAAGGAAAGATATGTTATTTTTCCTCCGAGGTACATTGTACCCACTTTTTTAACGATGCTTTTTTTTCCTACACAAGCCCCTGTGATAAGAACGACATCTTGTAAACAATAATAAAATTGCGACTACTTCCTTGTCTTTTGTTATGTTATTTGAAATGTAAGCATTTCTTTTATCTATTCATATGCAAAGAAACAAATACATGCAATAACACAAGTAGCATACAATATATATATACCGATATACATCGTAATTGTTAATTCCTCGTTCTTAGAACTTACCAAACGTCACCCACAGGCCTGTCACATGATCTTGGCTCTCGAACCCGATCTATTATCACAAAACGAAGCGTCTTTGGGACTGAGACATTAGTAACCATAGATACTGCTGCCAAGTATCCATACCCGCCACAAATCGAATCGATTTGAGCAAATCTTTGAAAAAAGCCTTATTTTCTTGCCTTTGCTGACCAGAAGTCTCTTGAGAATCACACCAAAAATCGTCTGTTATTCGTACAACTGAACAATCAACAAATCAAGCCAACATCATCAATAATTTGAGAATCTTGAATATTCAACAAAGTGGATATGCCACAAGACGTTCCAAAGAAGCCGCTAATCATGATAGCTGCGAGAGAAAGAGGTAAATTTAAGATTATTTTCCTTTTATATCTATGCACAATTGAACTTCATCGTAATTTAATTTTCATAACTCATATGAATAAGTCTGTTTACTCACAGACATCTGAATTTTTATCAATCAGTAATTCTACAAAAAAAATTCTGAACATTTGTCACTGATTTAGAATCTTTAGCATTGCATACATCGGTATTTCTAAGTCAAAATATGAAATAACCTAGCTTTGACTATGTTTACCGATGAAACTGTCAATGTTTTCCTCTGTTTACCAGATCTCTTTGACTTTATTAAGGATGAGTATATACAATTGATACCAGTTAATCGCAATTCGTTTCGACCGATTGACCGGTTACTCGTATCAACTCAAAATACATAAATTTCGTCTTCGGTAGCCAAGGGTTTGGAGTAGAAAGAATAGCAAACCCATGGTTTGTGAAGATGAACAAATTTTTTTGTAAAGTACGCGTTTTTTTTGTTTGTTTTTTTTTTCTTTACTTTCATCCATGCCACAAAAATACAAATGTTTACAAGACATAGTATCATATGACAATATTATTTGTCATAATAATTTTCAGGCTAAAATCTAAAACAGCTGTGAAATAATTTCCATTTCCGCTATATCGTAGTTATTTCATTTAAAGCAATATGAGCTGCAATTTTCATGTTGAAATTTTTTTTGAAGAAAATGTTATTTTGTACTAAAATGACAAAAAATATCATGGTTTTAAAATTTCTGTTAGCTCTGTTTTTGTGAGAAAAGCCATTAAGAAGCCTTGATTGGAGCAAAATTGAATTATTGTCGTCCTGTACAAAAATTGATCTGCTATATATTCCTTATTAGGGAAATCTTTCTCCTGACAAAAATTAATGATTTTTAAAAATCTTATTTATCATAAAAGTTTGAGTTACAGGCAGACTTATCATACTAGCAGGTTTTTGCAGCAAAATAAAATTCTAAAAAATACAGCTCATATTGCTTTAATCAAATAAACAGAAGCAAAAGTGGTCATCTGACATCAAAGCTCTATGACAAATTTCTTGTTAATATCATCATTTATGGTCGTAATGTACATTATGTGTAAATTTATATAGACATGAGTATTTGCTTTCTGTAACAAAATAAAATCAATGTCCTATTAAATAACAAAATGTAAGACACATACATAAAAAAGTATTACTATAAATAACAATTGTATAAATACTTAACGGCGATTATTGATAATCAAATAGAAGCTTAAAAGGGTAGGGAATCGACATATCGATTTAATAGTCATTATCAATATTATTTATAAATAATAATTAACATCCGCTTACCAATTTTCCTTTCTGATCTCAGCCTTGGCTGTCTCCAGTTTAACTTGATCAAAATCTTGTAAAACATAAAATCAAATTTTGAAATGAATTTATTGTTGTTTTAAAATATACTTATTTATATTTTATACAACTAACCGATTACTGGTTTTGTAAGCGGTTACACCATTCCAACAGATTAATCTGTTAGACATTGCCAACGGATGATCCCTAGAATTTATTCATCTGTCCCTCTATATTGATCTTTGCTAGCCAAGATTACAATCCACTCCTCTCCTCCCAAGAGAGAGGAAAGGAGCGGGTCGTTAAACCTTTTGTTTTTCTGTGAAGATGTACTATAATGAACTTTGAGCGCATGGCCCAGTCATAATTATAGGCGTTGAGCCAGTAGGTTAAATGTTTCAGGTTCAAGCCCCATTGTGGTCACTTGAGGTTGTGTCCTTAGACAAAATACTTTGTATCTACATTGCCTAAGTCCATCCAGCTTAAAATGGACGCGATTTACACTGGGAGTTAATCTGTAATAGACAATGACACATAATTGATATACACATGTGACAAGCATTTAATGATTTCATACTAGACAAATTTCGCTTATGTAAAGCGATGTCCACTTACACTGTAAGTGTCTGCATACAGATAACTTTCACCACCCTCCAATGGTTATCTTTGTGCTTTAAAGGGACATGGTCAAGATTTTGGTCAAATTTTATTTTTCTATATTAATTGTCAACAACGCTTAAGTCATGCATTTCTAATGATCAACCAAACTTTTGGGCGTCAGTCGTAAAGTTATAGGCAAGATACAGAACTTGCAATTCTTTGTTTTGTAAACAAGTCTCGTGTCAAGTTTTTGTTTACTTTGGATCAATATATCAGTAAAAATTCTTTTTTAAGCTGATTTTCTATCTGCTAATTCTTTTTAAACATAAAATAACAGTTCCTAGCGTTTGAAACATGTATTTTTTGTCTAAACCCCAAAATTCAAAATGTAAAAAAGAAACCCTGAGCTTTGTTTACACAACAAATTTTCTCGCTTATAACTCGACGGCTGACAATCAAATTGTGGTTGACTATAAGTGACTTACAAATGCTCTACTGAAGCATTGTAAACATTAAAACGACAAAATCAATTTTGATAAAAATCGTGACCAAGCCCCTTTAAGATTGTGTAGCTGCTCGATGAGATGAAGAATTATTGATGTAAAACTTGAAGAGCATAGTCAGAGTTAAAGGGTTTAGATAGAACTACAGAGCAGGGTTTTTCAAGTAAACAGGTTTTAGACACATGTAATGTAGACGCACGTGTACGTTTCTCATTCATAATCAGTGTTCCAGAGAAACACGAACTTGAAAAAATCTTTGTATATTAAAATTTGAATTTGGAAGTATACATGTACATTACGAGTGTAAAAATTATAAATAATTTGTTGGCATAGTTTTTGTCCACCAAAACCCAATCTGAAACCTTCATGATCAATTGGTGTTAAACAAGCTACAATAAGTAACGTTTTTACATCTCTAAAATCAATTGGTCGTTACCGTTACGTAAAAAACTTTGCCTCATATTGATAAAAAAAAATCTGGAAGAAATTTCCATGAACGTGTTCAATAAATTAGGAACATGAGTTATTCCCCCTATATTGGAAATCTTTTATTCAATTTATCACGTGACCAAATCCCTTACAAGCGTCTTTGTGACTGAGACTAATAACCATAGATACTGCTGTCAAGTATCGATACCCGCCACAAATCGAATCGATTTGAGCAAACCTTGGAAAAAAAACCCTCATATCTTGCTTTTGCTGACTAGAGCTCTTTTGAATACCACAACAGAAATCGCATTTTATACGCACGACCAAACAATCAACCGAACAATCTATTGGAATCAATAATTTGAGAATCTTCATTCTTTAATCTTCAACAAACAATCGTGGATATGCCACAAGAAGTCTTAAAGAAGCCGCAAATCATGATAGCTGCGAGAGAAAGAGGTAGGCCTTAGGTCATTGTCCCGTTGTTAAGGTACACCATCTTTCTGGTTATACATGTATATATATTTCGTTTTAAATAAATATTCAATCGATTTTTTCCAATGATAGCTGGAGAAACAGTTATGATTATCTACAGTACTTGAAATTATTTTCCAAATAGTCACTTAGTTTGAAATGTATACTAAGTCATCTTTTATACTGATAAAACATTTAGATGCACGTAGCATCGATTTTGAAGGGGACAGTCAGACTCGTAAAAAAATTCTGATAAGCGTAATATTCTTTTATAGAAACGTGAAAGTCCTACTGCCCCACTCGGGGAGGGGGGGGGGGGGCAGAGCATAAGTGTATCTGTACATATAACTTTTTTATATAGTCATTTTAAAACTGCTTGGTACGATTTTATATCAAATTTTGCGAACGCCTTTAACCGATAGTTATGCTAAGTATGTGCACACCCCCGACACTTTTTCTCGCAGGATATATAATTTTGTTATGTATATTAGCCAGTTAGAAATGCAATATCTGTGACTTTGTCTGTTGATTTTCAAGTTAGTTTTAACTTTAAATTCAATCCATGGTCAATAATATGTACATTATTATTAAGGTGAATGAATATGTCTATGTAGATTATCAATATTAAGTGGTCATACTCGTGATATTTTTTTTATCAATTAGTCGCAATAAGACGTGTATACGCATGCATGATATAATTACATTGTATATATCCTTGTTGTCATGTACGCGGTGTTAATAAACCCACTCTCCAAACGCTGAACAGTATTGCACAACAAAGGGTAATCGATTAAAGGTCTCTACATTAAAGCTCTTTACCTTAAACATAAAGGTAAAAACCAGAGTGCATACGAATGTAGCGCTTTGTCAGCTCTTTCTAAATCCGGATTAAGTGACGTGTACCGGGGTATATAAACCTCCGTTTTTTCCAGAGGAAATCGGAACCGACCGTGTCGACTCGCCTGCTGCCGTCCACACAAACTCCATTTAATATGGAGGTGGATTGGAAGTGGGTCCTTTCACACGGGAAGAAAATTTCACCACTGATTTGACATGCATACTTCGTAACCTCCCTGGATTTCAATCTAGGGTCTGTTCCCGGTTCTTGGGCCCTTGCCGCAGCGACCCCGCCGTCACTTTACAGTGCTTGGGGTTGGCGAGGAACACCCAGGGACCACAGGACAGCCCAGTTTTGCGGACGTTTTCGTCTAATGCGCCGTGATTTGAGTTGTTTCTGTGGTTCTGGGTATAGTCAACATTGTCCTCATAGACGGGTAGGTATTGAGCAATATTATGGTCATTTTGTGAAATGTGTAATATTTATTCAGTAAGATTTTCCGCGCGAAGGTATGTATAAATATAAAGAAGGGGTGCTATTTTGCTCGTATAGTATAAAGCAATATGTTTAGCATTGGAATTAGTATTAAGACTACAAGGTACAGGTATGTATTAATCAGAAGGGATACTTTTATGACGTAAGTAAGCTAATGATACTAGTGTGTAATTACAAAGAGGCGCACAAGGAAGGTAACTATTTTTTTCCATTGATTGAAACAGGAGGTTACGAAGGAATGCATTGGGTCAGTGTTTGAATTTTGTTCCCCTGTGATTCGCGACAGATCGCTGAGAACCAAATGTATTGTTTAATCTTTGGTGTCAAGGATTGACAGTAAATCTTTAAATATAGATTTGGTTCTCAATGCTTCTGTATACAGCTGGTATATAGAATCGGCTGCTAATTATGAATAAAACATGTCTGTACACTTCTCTGTGTTTGTTTTCATTTGTATTAGAGACGGGATTATTAATGATCGTAGCAAATTATATAATTCACAATATTATAATTCGGATTAAAGGTTATTATTAACATGTTGATTCAGCTATATTCGACAGAAAAAATAGGCTTGAGTCAAACGTGCAATCAGCATAATCCACAGCGTGAACCAGTGTTGGTTGTTGGTTCACTCAAGCCGTACGCGTGGACTAACACTATCTCTTAACGAAACAAAGGTGAATGTAAACATCAAGATAACGTGGATAAAATTTTAACATTTAGGCGTGTATCTAAAAGAGGATCAAATGAAGTTTGAAAAATCAAACTTATCACATTCATAATTAAGCCTCGGTTACCCCCTCCCCGCCTGGAAAAATCTGGGATATACATGAATATACACCCGTGGGTAACAAATCGTTAGACGTTTTGCATGCATGATATTTGTCCAACTATCTATTAATACTTATATCTCATATACATATAATATTGTTTGAATAATTGATTAATTCAGCTGTATCTTGGGTCACACCCTCATCACACTTAGTACTTTTCGATAAAAAATAATCGTTACATATATCCACCCTGCAGACTTTGTCCCTCTGTAATCTATTCTGACCCGCGAAGAGCCCAATTTAAACATAGTTCATGTCACACTGAGATATTGATGTGGATGAAAGTACATCATCATCAAAATTTAACCACTCGCTATTTAAAAAAAAAGAAACTTGACCATATAGTGTATTTTTAAATATTCTTAAAAGCTGATTGCGCTACAAAGTTAGACATTTAGAAAAAAAAATGTTCAAGATTATACATGTATCATAATATATTTATAATACATACAATCTACATATTTATAGTACGTTACAACATGGAGGTGTCACTTAAATAATCATTGAACTAACAATCAATATCAATAATATATAAGAATATCAATAATCAATATCATCATCCCGCTTCAGTGTATACTCAAATTATTTATTTTCTTATTTATAAAAATCTCAGATGACGGAATATTCGGGATCATTTTGTGCCGTTTTACAACGAGAAAAGGTAGCTGCAGAACTGCGTGTAGCTCAACGGGAAATTTCACATGGAGCTATAGTTCTCCAGCTAAAAATATGCTTCACATATATATATAACAACTGAGGGTCAGGGTTAGACCGCAACTGGGCTTAAACCCGAACTAATTCCTTGGAGTACTCATTGGAAATAAATATTATTCTTTTATTATATGATTAAAGCGATACTTTGGATCGACATGTTGAAAAATGCCAATTTTTACAGTTTTCAGCAGGGGATATTAATACAAAAAGGCCTTGGATTTGTAGAAGATTTTTGTAATGTGTTTCTATACAAACAGTTATGAACATTTTTCAAATATCAATAAAATGATCCAAATGCTAAAATATTGTTATTTTGTTGTTGGATGTTTTCTGTGGTCACTAGGAGTCATTTACTACGTGACATTGTTCATGTAGTTTTTACATGACATTGAGTACATGTAAAAATATGGTAAACCTTTTAAAAACAGAAAATACGTTATTTTGATGATGTGATCTTGAAATTGATATTCTTGCATATAAGTCGTTGACACATTTTAAAAACAGCGGGTTACTAGAGATTCTGCATATATGTGAAATTTGTGTAGTATGTACCAGGAATCGTGTTTACAATCGTGAAACAATTTAGACTCTTCTGTTTCTCTACAGGGCCTGGCCCCGGCCGCTATCGCCTGCCCTCTACCGTAGGCTGTGAGGCCCACGACTGCACCAGACAGGTGCAGCCAGCCTACTCCTTCGGGAGGCTGGAAGGACGAGGTAAGGCTTTTGTCATCAAAACGTTTTCACAAGAGCATTCCGTCTTGAAATGGGAACATTTTATACTGAAGAATAATAACTATAAAGAGCTCCTATTGAATCGGTATTAATTTGACTTCCTTATTACAGTCCACTTCAAGGACTGGAGTCCTGGCCCTGCCTACTATATTGATCCTAGGATCACCCGTACTGGGATGGATGGTACCCCTGAGTACTCTTTGCTGGCCAGACAGAAGGATCTCAGTAAGGTTTTTTTTTTAATACACGAAACCGCACAAAATTATAAAGTATAAATGTTGTTGTTGATGGAAAATCAAAGACATTTGTATATCTGTTCACAATGTTGTTCTATTTTTTCACAGACACCTTCAAAGTCCCCTCCCCCGGACTTTACTCCCCAGAGAAAGTCCACCCCCAGGGGGAGCGCCATGCCCCTCAGTACTCCATCAGTGCCAGAACCAAGATGAGGCGCATTGACCCGAACCCGGCCCCCAATCAGTACACGCTGCCGCCCATCATAGGGAGCAAGCAGCCCAACAAGCCGGCCGCCCCCGCCTACGTCATGACCAATCGCACTGAGGTACTCTACTCAAGACCAAAAATGTCTTATTTATATGATGTACAATTGTTTTTTTTATTATATAACTATATAATTTTTTATATCTCAAATTACATTTTTAAAATATTTTATACATGTCATATTTGAAGGAAATTTACGAAATCTTACAGTTACTTTTTTTAATTACATGTATGTCAAAATTTTATGGAAATTACGGTATTTTTTACGGGGTTATTGTTTAGTTACACCTCTTACAAAGTCTATTCCACTTAGGGAAGCTCTCTTTGCTGCAGTACTTTGAAATTAGAAATTTAAACCCTGGATCCAGAACTCTTTTTAATGGTTCTATTTGAGCGAATTGTTAATGTGTGGTGGTGTGGGTTACTAAAATGTTTTTATATGAAAGTTGATAATGCACTGTGAATTAATTTCAGTTCATTGAATAAGCAGGATATAGCATCAGTTTTCATGCATATAATTTGTATACTTTATTTACAACCATTTGAATTATGCAGGAAAAAAGGTAAGTGTACACACACATTTTGCATGCTTTTATGGCTTTCATTTGTGCATGGCATTTACATGCAAGTTTCTCAAACTTATCAAGTATTTTTTTTTTTTAAAAATTAGATAAAAAACGCATAAGTATCTTTTTTATTTTCCGACTTATTATGTATTATAGCATAAACTGTTACAGGCTATTGTACTATGTTCTAGCTAGATTTCTCTTTGGTATTAACACTAATCACATTACACATGCATATGTTGATAAACGCACACGTATTCAACCTCTAAATTTTGCTTTGCATTCACCTCTAATACAAGTTACTGAAATACGGTCTGTTAAAAATTGGATAAATATTTTATAAAGAGCTAATCATTTCCTTCATTGCGTCGATAATTTTATGAATTGAGTCTTTCCTTTTATAAGAACAGAATTTGCTTGTTGCTTGTTACATGTACTTATATGTGCCGAGTTTATAAAACAAAGCTCCTATTGATTTTTAGATTGGTAGTTACTTGGAGGATCTGTGTAAAACTCCAGGCCCTGGCAAGTACAATGCTACCCACCCCAATGTGAACAAGAACATGGCACCCCTGTACTCCATCAGGAGCAGAAGCTATGCCCCAGGAGACACCACCAAAAAGCCTGGCCCCGGCGCTCACAGCCCAGAGAAGGTGGTCATCAGTCGCGTCCAGCCCCCCAAGTACTCCCTAGGGATCCGGCACTCGGAGTTCACCTGCCCACTCATTGCCGAGGGATAGATCCTCCCTTCTGTGGTGGCTTGCCTGCAAACTTTGAAAACGACCATGGATTTTTTTTTATGTTAAATATATTTTTAATGTAAGATTGAAATTTTGTAGATGTTTTAATATAATGTTTGTAGAAGTTTAACTGAGATTGTTTTATAAAAATTGTTAAGCTAATACATCGCTCATCATAATTGATGTAGTCCATAGAAGGATTTTTATATTTGAATAAACATGCATAGTTTTGACACCTGTTGATTTTCCCTTCAAAAAATGACAGCTCTTTGGTATATGTCTTAAACCAAGATAAAAAGAGCACCTGTAACAATGTACAATGCATGTGACTTTGTAAAAAGTACAATAGTGATCAGTTTACCAAGTATGATCATCCCTATCTGCAAGGTGAAGACAAACCACTAGTAAATCTACTATGACCAAGACTTTGTTAACCGGTTAACCAGGGCATCTTTGACAGAAGACATCCAACCTATACTGGACTTTTAAAAACTTCTGAACTATTAATTAAGTTGAAACCATTAATCACATGTAGATTATTTCTGTTGGCAAAATGATGGCCCATGTAATGTGAAAGATGATTAACCTGCCTATTTAGGATATGCTACCCCAGAATTTCCATTCTATGTTGTGACTTTGTCCTTAAACACAACTACTGTAATGTATCCATTTAAAGACAAGCATATAATTAAGAATACATACGAATTTATCATTACAGATTCCACCAAGCATTTATAATGAGTACAGACAATGTAAAGACAAATGATGAGATTTTATGTGCAATATTTTTACTGAAATGACCATACAAATGTACAAAAATAAATTCCTCTATTGGATGGAATGTTCTATAACACATATGTACAAATACATGTGGATGATAGTTCATTTTGAAGACATCCTATAGTGTGCTTCTTCAAATTGTTCTGGTACATTAAACATATTTCGGATAAGGCATCAGCAGGAAGTCACTGCAGAATGCATTTTTTAACATAATATTATTTTTCCTACAGTCCTCAAGCATGGAAAATAATACATTTTGATAGTACCCGGTATACAGTGATAGAGATGTTCAGAATTTGATTCTATACATGCATGTTCCAACATTTACATTTTCTTCTGCATTCATTTTACTAAGTTTTACATGTTCATCCATAATGTTTATAACTTTCCATGTATATCACACAGCTGATATATAGTATACAATTCAAAAGCAAATAAAGTTTAAAGTCAATTAACTACTACAGGCATTTAATCACTGAATAAAAACAAAAATGAATGAGAGTTGCAGTAGATATTACTTATAAACATCTAAAACTTAATATAAACAAACAGTCTAGAAGTTTTCGAAGTGGTGATTGAAAGTGGCGCCCTCCTGTTTGTTGAGGTTGGTACAAGCTCCATCCAGGTTGTTGGTCATGTTAGGTGGGCCGCAGCTAAAAACTCCAAAGGTACGCACCTGTTGCAAAAAAAAACCAACCCAGATTTTAGAATGAATCGAGGGAGTGAAAGAATTAAATGAAATGAGGGAGTGAGAAACATGTGAATAATGCATTTTTTTAAAGTATAGCATTCAAATAATAAATTACAGGCAAAACATAAGTTGCATACATTAGGATGTTCACTTCTGACTGATTTCAAGAAATCCTGGAAGTTGGGTCGACCAAAATGGGTAACAGCACTTAGACCGGTGAATAAACTTTTCCCTGCTACTTTCTGGAAATGTCTCTCACAAATGTACTAGAAACAGATAAAAGCATGATATTAAGAACAAAATCATTCTATTAAATACTCATGACAGTCACAAACAAGTTTAAAACAAGAGAGAAAAAATACTGGTTTATTAAAATTGTGAAATTTGAAAAAAGAAAAGAAAATGAATATTCTTACCAACATGGTGGTTCGTAAATCAAATTTCTCCTTGAATTGAGTGACAAATATGTGAGTATCCATGAACTGATTGCTGTCCACATTCTCCACCTCGCGGATGATATCCGTCATCCACTCAAACTGCTTCTGAGTACGCGTCACCCACAAAAAGTACACCTAAACATGCATGGGGAAGTTGATCAAGTTTTTGTGTAATGTTATTGTAATATATGTGAACAATTAAACACCACATCTCCTAGAATATAATAACAAACAAAATAGTATATTCTAGTACAATGTTAATTGCTGATTTTTATTTCAATAATAACAGAAACCTTAGCATATAGCAGAATAATTAACATGAAATCTGCGTTAAATTCTTTAACAACAGAGGACAAGGGAAATACCGGTAAGCTTAATTGGCATGTATTAACAATATCTTCACTTATACTTTCCAAAAAGATAACCTCTGTCTACAATGTCATTTTATTTTCCAAAACATTAATATTTACCATTCTTTTAAAGTTGAAAAATACACAAACAAGATAAACAAGATATCTGTGAGCCAATGCTCACTAGTGATACCCCCGCTCTGATGTGAATATGCAAAATAAGCAAAGTCGACATTTAACAGAAAGCTGGCATCCGATTGGTACAGAAATACATCCCACAATATGGCATGCCTAAACAAATAGTGTGTTAAAATTTCAAGCATCTGAATAAATAGCTGCTGAGAAATCTTTGAGGAAAATTTCTTTGAAAATTTTGCCTAAAATAAACAAAGTACTCATTTAACAGGAAGATGACGTCCGATTGGTACAAAAATATATCCCACAAATGGCATGCCTTAAAAATACTGTGTTAAAATTTAAAGCATCTCCGATAAATAGCTGCTGAGAAATCTTTGACGAAAATTTGTTTTAAAATTTTGGCAAAAAATAAACAAAGTCATTATTTAACAGGAAGTTGACGTCTGATTGATACAAAAATATATCCCACAATATGGCATGCCTATACAAATACTGTGTAAAAATTTCAAGCATCTGCGATAAACAGTTGCTGAGAAATCTTTGACAAAAATTTGTTTGAAAATTTTGGTTAAAAAATAAGCAAAGTCGTCATTTAACAGGAAGTTGACGTCTGATTGGTACAAAAATATATCCCACGATATGGCATGCCTTAACAAACACTGTGTTAAAATTTCAAGCATCTGCGATAAACAGTTGCTGAGAAATCTTTGACAAAAATTTGTTTGAAAATTTTGGTTAAAAAATAAGCAAAGTCGTCATTTAACAGGAAGTTGACGTCTGATTGGTACAAAAATATATCCCACGATATGGCATGCCTTAACAAACACTGTGTTAAAATTTCAAGCATCTGCGATAAATAGTTGCTGAGAAATCTTTGACGAAAATTTGGTTAAAAAATAAGCAAAGTTGTCATTTAACAGGAAGATGACGTCCGATTGATACAAAAATATATCCCACGATATGGCATGCCTAAACAAATACTGTATTAAAATTTCAAGCATCTGCGATAAATAATTGCTGAGAATTCTTTGACGAAAATTTGTTTGAAAATATTGGCAAAAAATAAACAAAGTCGTCATTTAACAGGAAGTTGACGTCTGATTGGTACAAAAATATATCCCACGATATGACATGCCTATACAAATACTGTGTAAAAATTTCAAGCATCTGCGATAAACAGTTGCTGAGAAATCTTTGACGAAAATTTGTTTGAAAATTTTGGTTAAAAAATAAGCAAAGTCGTCATTTAACAGGAAGTTGACGTCTGATTGGTACAAAAATATATCCCACGATATGGCATGCCTTAACAAACACTGTGTTAAAATTTCAAGCATCTGCGATAAATAGTTGCTGAGAAATCTTTGACGAAAATTTGGTTAAAAAATAAGCAAAGTTGTCATTTAACAGGAAGATGACGTCCGATTGATACAAAAATATATCCCACGATATGGCATGCCTAAACAAATACTGTATTAAAATTTCAAGCATCTGCGATAAACAGTTGCTGAGAATTCTTTGACGAAAATTTGTTTGAAAATTTTGGCAAAAAATAAACAAAGTCGTCATTTAACAGGAAGTTGACGTCTGATTGGTACAAAAATAAATCCCACGATATGGCATGCCTATACAAATACTGTGTAAAAATTTCAAGCATCTGCGATAAACAGTTGCTGAGAAATCTTTGACAAAAATTTGTTTGAAAATTTTGGTTAAAAAATAAGCAAAGTCGTCATTTAACAGGAAGTTGACGTCTGATTGGTACAAAAATATATCCCACGATATGGCATGCCTTAACAAACACTGTGTTAAAATTTCAAGCATCTGCGATAAATAGTTGCTGAGATAAATGCGACAGAAATTTTTGTTACGGACAGACAGACAGACGGACGGACAGACAGACATACGGACGGACAGACAGACAGACACACAAGGGTAAAACAGTACACCCCCTCTCCTTCGGAGCGGGGGTATAAAAACATTGTTTTATACAGTAATTTCAAATTTAAAAAATTCCCATATACCTTCTTGCATGGGAATCTGAGGTCGGCAATCTTGGATTTGTGGACGATGTCTTTTAAGATGGAAGCAAATGGAGTGACCCCAATACCTCCGCCCACCAATATGGCCACTTCATACCTGTACCAATCCTGGTGCCCCTCTCCATAGGGTCCATCAACGTAGACCTACATGTCAAAGTCACCAAGAGATTCATCCAACAATAACTCATGTACACAATATTGAAAATACATCATTTATGATAGTCTACCATCATAGTTTATAAATTCATGTTCCCCTTTTTAACTTCAGATTATGTATGTCATTTGATCATTTATTTTCATTCCAAATCAAGTAACCCATGGCCAATCAAATATGTACTGTATTTCAGGTACTTAAGATTTTCCATGAGATAAGACTTCTTATTCAAAGAGTTGTATGTTACCATATCCCTAACTCAAGCTTAGGGATAAAAAACAAGAGTTGGATAATGAAAGTCATTTCCCTTAAAATATCAATAAGGGTCATTGTAGCAATAATATACACAACTTACACTTGGATAAGCCAATTTTCCCTCCAGGTTGTCTGGGTCGTATAGATTTCTGAGATTGTAGGTCCAAGGCCCCACTGCTCGGATGTGAAGGCTGAGGTATTCCTCGTGGGGGGCAGAGCTGATGGTGAAGGGGTGGTACTCATTCTCCCCCAGCTCAAGACATGCAATTCTAACCCACTGTCCAGATTTATAGTCAAATGTTGTTGGTCTCTGGAAAACTAAAGCTGTAACATCTGAAAAAAAATAAATGAAGAAAACAAATGACTCTTATGGTTACCATTCTAAGATTACATTACGCAAAATTTAAAAAAAAATTTCTTTGCAACCTCACAAAATAATATTTGCACACACTGAAAAAAAAAATTTGCAATAAGGTGTTTTGTGGCTAGATTAATACATGTACATCAATTAATTAAATTCTAAATTAATTTTTCACTGACAACATACAGAATAAAATTTACAGGTATTAAACAGTAGAATTTTTAAATCCAGGAGTATAAATTTCCTGATTTTCTTTCAGGTTACTTTTGCTGAGTTTTCACTGATTTTGAAATTCTGAGTAAACTGTAGAGAAAACGTGAAAAACTCACCAGAGGGAAGTAACTCTGCTTTCACCACTCTACATTCAATCTTCTTTCGGCTGAGACTGATCAGCTTGTCAATGATGTAGATAAGGAGTGGTCCAATCAGGTAGGTGTGTGTGATAGGGGCCTGCACCAGCCGCCCCAGACCATGCATGATCATAAAGATGTACAGGAAGATGTACAGATTGTGGGTGTTCCAGAAAGCATTGAAGGCGTTCCGGCGGGCGTACGGGGTGGCAAAAACATACATGACGATCACAATTAGGGTCAGGAGTATTCCAGTAACACCTGCAATATTGCACCAAATAATTAGTTTATCTCAGATTTTCTGAGAAGGAAGCAAGGTATTAATAGAATCTATTTAAGCAACAAAAATTCATTCCAAGTACAAATTGTTCTCAATCATCTCATGCAATCTCTTATTGTAAAAGATTAGTAAGGCAGATTAACATGTGACAGATTAACGTTACCAGTGATTGTGGTGTAGGTCCAGTAATGGAAGGATGCTAGAATATGTGTTCTACAAACAAGATAATTAAATCATTACTGAATATTCAATGGAATGATGCTAGGATATGTGTTCTACAAACAAGATAATTAACTCATTTCTGAATATTTAATGGAATGATGCTAGAATATGTGTTCTACAAACAAGATAATTAACTCATTACTGAATATTCAATGGAATGATGCTAAAATATGTGTTCTACAAACAAAATATTTAACTCATTACTGAATATTCAATGGAATGATGCTAGGATATGTGTCCTACAAACAAGATAATTAAATCATTACTGAATATTCCAAAAAAAGTTTTTGATAGACTTGAATGCCATTTTTCACACTGTGATTACGAAATAAGACTTACGCTCTGAAATATTCCATGAAGTAGCAGTTTGCATCTCCCGAAGTTTGGGTTGAGATGTGATAGAGATTGATACCATGGCCAATCACATGAATAACTGAAAATGAAAAAAAAAATTATACCTTAAATCAGAATATCAACAGGACGGTGCAAGAGAGGCAAATCAAAGACATTTTTTTTTAAAAATCTCATCTAAATGATAATTACATGTGGATAGTAAGGCCTGGTATGCAATGAACTTGTGAAAAGCATGCATGGAGTCCCATGGAAAGAAGCGGTGCAGGAAAGTTTCTCTGAAGAACGTGATCATATTGCGGCTCATTGTTATCAACAGCGCGCAGTAGGTGAACATCATGGCACTAGCAGCTCCTCGAGTGACTGTTACTCCATATCCGGCGATTCGCCTCAGTCCAGCATGTTCACGCTCGAAGGAGTAGTCTTTAACATTCAAATAGTAAAACTGACTTTGTGTGCATTAATAAATGACTATAAAATTTCTGACAAAATAAGTAAAAAAAAAAGAAAGGAACGTGGAAAGCACAAAGTATAGTTCGTTTTAAAATGAAATCATCACTAAAATGACGATATCTATCTTCTATAAATGCTTTCACAATGATCTGATGACGGTTATAATGATTGGTTTATCTGTTACCTCTTGTGAAAAGGTATGACTGTTCATATTAAGGAAATACATACAGAAAGCTCTTTCCAGGAAAATTCCGATTAGAACCAGGGTGAAGAGGGTTCCCCAGAAGATCTCCAGTCTGTTCGATGAGATATAGCTGGTGATTTCATACATCTTCTGTGCAAATGGTGTTTTGGGATATTCCTGTTGATGGGTAGTCACACGAACGACACTCTGCTGTCTCTGAAAACCTTTCTTTTTTGCACCTTTCCTACAAAGAAATGTCAAATTACAATCATTTAATAACAAAATTGTAATATTGGTACGGTATAGGCAAAATACAGGTACACATAATATATGAAAACAAATCAATTTAGTTCAACAGATTCATTTAAGAATGCTTAGAGAAAATGGTGAAACTGAATTCTTTATTGTTAGAATGCATTACCCCCTGAAACAACTTACTGAGTGTAGTTCTTCATGATGGTGGCCCTTTTTGATCGGATTGTTGTGGTGTTGGCTACAGTCTTTACTGGTTGTCCAATATCTCCAATAGCTGTGTTTAATTAGAAAAGAAAAAATCCAAACTTATAAGTTAAGTTTCTGACAGCTGCCCTGTGATAAATAAGAAATCATAGTTTTCTATGCTGGTTACAGGAAAATTTGTTGTGTAAAAACATATTGAATCTCATTGTCTGCATGCTTCTTAACACTGAATAATTCAGTTATACAGGAACAAAACACAATAAAATATAAGAAAAGGAATTAGGTAAAAAGCTTACAAAACCATTATAACCATTTCCATAACTAGTTTGCCTATTACTTATACATGTATTACCAATAAACAATAAACTGCTGGATTTCAACAATTTTCAAATGAATTATATTAATCCCCTATTTTACCATTCTTACTACCAAACTGTACATGTACTTACCGTCCAGATTAAGGGTGGCCTTTTGCAAAGTTCCAGCGTATTCATCAGAGGCAAAAATCTTTTTGAAGTCCTCAAAGGTGATGTCTGAGCCATAGCTGATATTGGCCGCCTTGTACATCGAGGTCACCAGCTCCTCCATCTTTTTGTCATCAAGGGTTGAATCTGACAAGTCCAACAGGGATCTGGAAAGTTGTGTGTGTTAATTTTATTAAAAATTTACGTAGTTTATGCATCTATTATTGGGCAAAATTGTGAATGAACATGGGCTAGTATTCTTCATTTGATTTAGACAGTGCTATTGTTTTTTCACATGTATCTTTGGAGAAGGTGCAAATATCAATTTCCAAATGTCTAAACATGTTTTTCCAAAGATTTAAATGTCCATGGACCTTTTATCTCCCTACGAAATCATTACAAACACAGCTTTCTAATTAAAGTAGCCTGAGAAGTAACAGTTACAATGTATCTCATATATCCATGTATTATACATCATAATTATGCTAATATCAGGCAACAATTAGATTTGTTATATTCAGTAGTATATCCTCACTATATAACTCTATATAGACAAATAGTCAATAACTGTAATATTAGCTCGTCCGAAAAATATTGACCGGTCAATAATTTTTAGATATTGACTGGCTAGGAATAATATCTAGAGAACATTCCCTCTATTTCAAATAATCGCCTCTGATTTGTTGATTCGTAAACGATGACGTAAATAACTCTTCGCGACTCCAAAACAAGGCGACGTCATAATAGACAGTCAGTCAAGGCAAGTAAACAACGGACGCGCAATGCGACGGTTTGCAATCATAACGGATATAAGGATTTGCGAATTACTGTGAAGTAAAATCAGGTAGAACATCTGTATTTTAATTCTTCCGGTCGGCGGAATATCACCAGTGACCGTTTTATGCTGAGGATATTTTGGAAATGAACTTTGCACAAAATTGAATTCGTGAATTCTTTGTTGAGCTGAGAAAATTACGGCGATCTGTTTTCAATTACTTTCTTAAATTTTGGTTTGTTTCTTCATATAACAAAACAAATGTTGACTGTGTTTTCGGGCAACATTGATTATATTAGCCCCCTTGGGACGAAAATATTGCCCTCCGCTTCGCGTCGGGCAATATTTCGTCCCTCGGGGGCTAATATAATCAATGTTGCCCTCAACCCCAGTCAATATTTGTATATTGTTGTTCTGAATTATACTTTTAACACCATTAAAGATTGCGACATACTACATGTATTTCAGCAAAAAAGAAAGAATCTTGATCTAATCTTTACAGGTCCATCTTGATATTTCCAAATGGGATGTGAATTACTGTGGTTTCATTAATATTCAAGGGTATCAATTTTCGTGGATAAAGTGAAAATCAGTTTCAAGGATACGTAAATTCGTGGCCAATGACCCTATCAATACAAGATGTTATTGGAAATTGCACTTCAATGAACACTTAATTTCGTGGATCAACTTAATAACGAAATCCACGAAAATTGGTATTCAAGGAATATTGAGGAAACCACAGTAGTTCATTTTGATCTATTGTGTAAAATGGAAAATATATTGAACAAACAACCATTTAAAAAGACTTAGATCATAATTCTTACTTGATCATGTTAGCAAAGTCTTTCTTGGACAGTCTTCCTCTTCGTTGAATATCATACATGCTAAAGATCAGATGAATTTTGCTTTCAGCATCCTCTGTAATCAGTTTAATATCAAAATGTTAAAAATAAAAACATTTTAATGAGACCAATTGAGGTCATGCAATCATTTCATATCCCAGTATTAAAATCAATTGTTTCTATCAATTCATACTAAAAGAGATATCTTCTTAACTCTAGGTTTTACATCAAAGCAATCACATACCGTAATTTTTTTACATAATGACTACCATACCTCATACAAGACAAACTTGAGTCTTTTGTTATATAGTTACGTTCTTAGAAACGGCATAAGTTAATTTCTTATCAACAATGTGTTAACCAATCATATTCTCATATTAAAAAAATGTGGTCAATGACTTGAAAAAACGATAAATATAAAATACTATAAAATATTTATAATTACTTAAGAGGGTAAATTTTAATGATTTTTTTATAAAAAGTATGTCAAAATGAATTACGTGAGGAAAGGACAACAAAGAAGTCAAGGAATTCTCGAAAACTGACGAAACCACTCCTGTCTGAATCTACCAACAAGAACATGTTGCGAACAAAGATGGAAGTTGGCTTTAGTCCAAGAGCCTCTGCAAACTCGGTACGTGTCAGTTGTATTTCCGCAATCTTTTTGGCAGTATCATGATCCAAATTTTCTAGATCCAATTCTTTGCTAGTCTTGTCTTTGAATGCCTGTTGGAAAGAAAATGTTAGCTATTGAAAATTGACATTCAAAGTACATATATGTATTGATTAATAAAATCATAAATATCAAATAATTTCTTTTCACAAGATGCTGAGAATCAGATTTTTTCTGTCAACATTAGCCTACACAACTTAATTACATCTAGAAAAACTCAAATTGTTTAGTCCTGCATTTAGACCTTTTGTATAAAATACCCTAGAAAAGGAAAGGGAGAACATTCCTTTTCTCTTTTTTAATGGTAACAATATATTTCTTTGTGAATCAACCACTGCACGCAAAATTTTTCATATCAACATTTCAGCATTCTAAAGTATGAATTAACCTTGTTTGAAATAACATCCTGCAAACCAACTTTTATTTACGACGTTATTTCTCTATCTATACTTCCAATAAACTGGTTCGAAAAAACGAATTTTCAAGACATACATATCCAGACACGTCTTGTTATAACAACAATACGATTTAATACAACTGGTTTGTGGCAAGAAAAATTCTTTACTACAAGGCCCTCAGGAACCTCGTGAAAATTTCTCACACGCGAATAAAAGTTGGTTAACAGTAGCATCAATTTTCGTAAGTAAACATGAACCACAAAATAGGATGGTATTCCTTGATTTTTATGAAACACATTCCACACAATAGGGGTTGCCAAACTCTTGTAAAAAATTTACCTGCAAGCATATAACTCTGAAAAATTTGTCCAACAACTTCTGTCTATCTTCCTTGGTGGATGCATTGTTAAGTATAAGCTCAGCCTTGCCAAAATTGTTTGTAGAAAAACTGGCTCCAATTCCTTCCGCAAAATTCTTTAACTTTGATGAAAACTGGGATTTTCTTTCAACATCAGCAAATTTCAAAACCTATGAAATTTCAAGTTCATGAAACACTGATAAAAATGATCAGTCATATTAAATCTAATAGGTACATGTATTAAGTCTGACTTACATTTCGGTAAACTCCGAGAGATAAAACAACATTGTTTTTTAACAATTTTCAAAGCTTGTACCTTACGACGTTTTCGAAATCAAATTAATGACTAACTAAAGAATTAGACAAAATAAACATAATTGAGTAGCATAAAGTTGAGTATATATATCTGACCAAATCAATTTCTCCTTCAGCTCTGACAGATAAAAGAGGTCGGTCATCAGCATTCCAGAGGCGTATACTCTTTCCTTGGCTGGACTGTTTAGGTCGAAGGTCAATCATGCGCAGGGGTTTACCTCGTCTGTCATTCACATGCAATTTTTTCCTCTGACTGTCAAATTTGATGACTACATTTCTCTCTCCTTCTTTCTTCCCAACCCATTCAACCACTGTTAATAAAGCATTAGGTTAATTAGAGATTCTAACAACATAAAACTGAGCATCCAAGTCTTTTAAAAAACAAGAAACATAACAAATGTGTTGAGAGACCAAACCACTGTTTATTTTGGAACTGAATTCCAGAATATTTCCAAAGACTTTTCTTGAACTACCGGTAATATTAATGAATTTTAAGGTAAAACAAGGGTGACAGTTCTTCAAAATGAAATTTTAATTAATTCAGTTATATGAACATCCAATTAATTGTAACACCAAGCAAATATTACAGTTTGAATATATGTATTATTAATTCAAGTTTTTTATGTTATCTTATATTACTTCATTATTAAACAATCATATCCTCACCATTGAAGGTATTGGGATCGGTCGATTTGTCAGTACGGGCCCTCTTTTTCCTGGCCTCCATCATTTTCTTTCGTCTTTGTCTGGCCATCAGAAGCATCACTCCAATAGTGGCTGAAAATCAAAGCACAAACATTGGTAATCACAGATTTAATACAAAGCTCACTGAGACCAGCATGCATCTTTTAGTAGCACTAATGATTTCATCACCGATTTACCTGGCACTACCAAGCCAATCCAAATAAAGGTAAATGGAAAAGAAATATGGCTGTCCATCCCAAAAAAGTAGTCAAAAGTCTGCCAGGCGGTGCAGTTCTCAATGAGCGGCAGAGCACCTGTAGCATTGCTGGCACGAATAACTCGTGGAGGAACACCTGGGTCCAACTGAGCAGGTTGCTCACAGGGGTCATCTGTTCAAATAATCAAAACATATACAGGTCATCCTCAACAGTTATACATGTATTTTTACTGCTTTTCATCTCTTGAAATCAAATTGAACAATAAATGAAATGCTTGGAAATTAATTTTTTCGCCACCTGTAATGGACTTGCTCCACAGAGCTTATTACTGTAGATTCCTTATTTTACGCAAGTACTTTATTCCGCGATTCAACGGTTTTGCATCAAATCGCAAGAATATAAAATCGCGAACGCCAAATTTTTTATCATAATTCCAAAAAATTTACATCTGTCTGAAAAATTAAGGCGAGATTTTATCCGCGAGATGTTCTACTTGCGATTTTACGCCCATATTAATTCCTCGTTTTTAATTAGGAATTTACAGTAAACTATAAAATATCAACCCAACTGTTTACTTCTTCATGTATATGCGCTTAAGGGGGAAAGGTGGGGGGGGGGATTTAGTAAACTTTTTGAACAAAAGATCAAACTTACCAGTTCCTCTGTGTACAAAAGGGTCTGCCTGAATATCTGCATTGTTGATGTTAACCAGATTTCCGTTGGAATCTCGCTGTCCTTCCACTCTTAGGTTGGTGACTTTCGACAAAATGTATCCCAATGTAATCTCATTGTTGATGAAATCTATCTCTGTCTGGTTGAAGATCCTATACAGATAATGGGGGAAAACAAATCCAATCAATTTCAACTTACACATCCAAAAAAATTTATCATTCTCATAAAATTAGATACATACTACTTTTCAAGCTTTATGGTAATGTTTAATCCATTTTGGAATGACTTACTTGTTATTGATATTTTCATACCAAAACCGATCGCCATCTCGGATTCTGCAGAACTGTTCCACCATGATGATTCGGAACAGGTCTCCTGGACCATCTTCCGTTGTCTCCATCAGTCCCCCAGCAAACAAATCCACATCTTCTGGTGATGTCCCGTTGAGTCCAGAACCTTCGTACAGAAGTCGCAGAGCTTCAATTGCCTGAAAGAATCAGATCACATATCAAATGCATTACCGACTGAAACCAAATGTTCAAATTTCTATTCCGAAGAAGTAGAAGCATGCCAAGTAAGTTGATATTTATGCAGTAAACCATTATCTGTATATAAACAAGGGCACCGTGAAGTGAAGCATCCCCTCTCACCATAAAATATTGTGGGGGGGAAAATCCATTATATAGTAGATCAATTTTTTCCTGTAAAATCAGGGCATGCAGAGTTTCTGAAAACCATCAGTTATGCGTTTATAAATTAATCAGAGTAATATGACACAAGTATTTATCTTCTTCTCAAAACCACTTTGATTTCATAATTTCTCCTTTCTCCCTATCCCAAAGCTCTGGCGTGTATACATGGGGGAGGGGTTACATTTTACATTTAGATGGTTGTATAGTTCCCCCTACTCCTTGTAAAAACACTCAATATATGCTTTTAAGGAATTAAGCTTCATTTAGCGACACACATCAAGCATTAAATCTGATGATTCGTGTAAGCAAATCTATGAAATACAATGTAGCTGAAAATTTTGCGATCTGTAGAAAAATTCATCTAGGCATGTCGTATGTAAACCAAAAAATTCAAATAGATCAAGTTACAGATCTGCAGTTAATAATACGAAATGCATTCTTGGTGATAAATGTTGGCAATATTTGAAAAAATCTCTTCAGAATCTTGGACCAGTTCCACTCTTTTATATACCGGTAGTAATTTTGGAAATATTGCCTGAAATTCTGCTCCTTGTTTAGATGCAAATGGGATAAACTTAATTAATTTCCTGCCCGCTTCAACTTTTCACTTTGGAATCCTTCAAACATCCAATTACCAAAACACGATTTTCTTTCCTTTACAAGGTCTAAATCCAACAAAATAGCGATCAAATTGTTGATTTAAAATTTTACTTTCACTTAGTTTGCCTAGTTTATCAAAAGTGTCCATTGTCAATCGTACATAAAATTAATGATGTTTTAATGTTATTTTTTCTTCAAAAATAATTTTTTAAATATTTAACTACTGTAGACGTATTTTTTTCCACGGGGTCATAATTCCGCGGAATCACAATATCAATTTAATCCGCGGGTAAAAATTTACGCGGATTCTTTGAACGAAAAAAAAATAATTTGAATAACTATTATTAAATATAGTTCTGAGCGATTTTCATTATCTAGAATTTGTCAAACTTTGGACTTAAATTGTAAGAACTGTTCACAGTGAACAGTATAATTATCGGTTGTGCACTGGTCGGTAGTCATTAGTTAGCCCCCGTCAAATGTTACGACGCTGGCTAAAATCGTCTGAAACACCATTTAATCTTTATTAACTGTCAATTTATGGGTTCTCATGTCGTTTAAATTATGAGTTGATCAGTTTAATCAATTAAAAATCAGAGCACAAAGGGATCTAAGAATTGCAGTAAAAACACGGGTCTTGGCGTGTAGTTAATTGGGTCATTGAAAGACAGACCCGCTTGGGGCTATTTATCGTCTGACACGTGCCGTTATCTCAAGCTTGGAGAAGTTTAAATTTCATGTCAGTAAATTTACAGAAAATTCAAATCTTTAGGAGATTAAATTATTTATTATGTGAATTCTCATTACAAATTTGTTTGACAGTTTGCATAGATAAAAACCGATATACATTGGGTACACATATATGCAAGTGTTCTATAATGTAGTAACTTCCGATTACTAGTATCCTTATTCTTCTTCTTCTTCTATTCATGTAATGCAATTCAAAAATGCACTTTAAGTACACTGGGAAAAAATTCCGCGGAAAATGTGTGCCCGCGTTCATAGCGTAAATAAATACCACGCGGACAAAAGTACTTCTACAGTAATTGACTTGATCAATAGGGTTCATCCTTTTACTATGCAAAATAAGTGTGCAAAGTTTGAGAAACATTTGTGAGAGGGTTTTCTTTGAATTTTGCCCTTATGCTGAATTATACCCCTTTCTCAATAAGTTTTTTGAGGGGATAACAAGTAAATAGTCAAAATGTATTCCATCACTAAAAAAAGTTTCAGCTTCTAGGGTTTAAAACTATACTAGCAAGGAGAAGGCTAATACCCTCATAGTGTCATTATTCTGTGTATTAATTTCCTTCCAGCTGTTAAGGCGAGGTAGGCCAAATGTTTCCCTGATGGTCTGATAATCTGTCAGTCCGTGATCTCTTGCCCGCTGGATGTTCAATGCAGCCAAATCTCGTCTGGAAAATTCCAAGGGACCAAACACTTGACCTGCAAGGAACAGTATTAAAAAACAATTGAAACCATTAATTGATAAAACTTATGGTAATCAATTCCCTAATGGAGATCGAATTTAAGGACAAACAGTCTATAACTTATACAGAGGACAACTTTAGCATTTTATTTAGCATTTTAATATTTGTAAAATATTAATAATAAGCCATTGCCAATTCACTATTTTTGTAACTTTTTTACATTCATTGCTAATAATATATTAGTGTAATATATATAATAGTGTAAATATGTTAAAAGGTATTGTCCGGAATAAAGCTGCATGAGTCCCACTATATCAGCAAATATGTTTGTATAAGTTTATTGAATGTTTTATGTACATTTGATGTTTATGTACAATCTTCATGTTGCCCCTTGATATCCCTTATTTGATAAATAAAGAAATTAGTATATTATTGCTATTACAAAAACAAGTATAACTTAAGTTTACATTCAAATGTGACTTATTCATCAATTGTGCAAATGCCCAATAGATAAATAAAACAAACGGTGAACTTGCTGGTTTTCATTTCAAAATAAATACCAGTACATTAAACCTAAATGCAGATGATTAAACAGCAGAATTACCTCAATCTACCTGGTACTCAGTAATGGGTTTAAACTACTGGGCTTAATCAGATTAATTCATTCTTCTTCACAATAAATCATCAACATCTAAGTCTTTAGGAATATCAGATAGTGAAAATTTGTGTCTTATTTTCTCAGTAACTCCTGACCTGCTAAATCTTCCACCATGATGTGGTCCTCTTTCTCCCCCAGGGTTGAGGCTAAGCCTCTGTATAAGGCATCTAAATCATCCTCCACTGCCTCCTGGTCATCAAAACACACAGTGTCAAATATTTTGAATAAGTTACTTCATTGTAACCATAGCAAACAATTTTTGGCCAGTACACACATTTATAAAAAAAAAATATCATTAGAATAAATCAGAATTTTTTAAATAATTTTCTTTAATTAGTGCTTTACAAATACCAATACAATTTCTGCTTTTGACTTTTGTCTATTCCAGTCTTGGATATTGACAATAGACAATGTTTTTACCAATCTGCTATAATACCGGGTAATTATCATAATTCAAACTGGAATTCAATTCTGTCATTATATCATCAACTAATTGATCGATCACTCAGTCAACTGTATTCACTTATCAAAAGAATATAAAACATTTACCTGTGAGTTCCAGTAAGCATTGCAAAGTCTCAATCCATGTGTCTGCTGCACAGGGGGATTAGGTAGCCTTAGATTGGTTGGGAACCAATTACAATTATCTTGAAGGCCACCAGCACCTTTCCGGCCTCTATTCAAACAAAATCAATGTATATGTACTTCGCACTTTCATTAGGCACAGCCAAAAAATATCTTGTCTCCCTGAATTTACCTACTAGGAAGATGTTAATCTCAAGAAATTTTCAAGATGAAACTCTTTTAAAACATGAAGAATGATAAAAAGTGAAAATAAGTTTCCTATGACCTACCAGGACTTGTGAATAAAGATACTGTGCTTGAGAAAATTTTTAACATTTTCCTGAATATATTTCTACGTTGAACCCCTCTTGAAGCCCCAGTATTGGCCCAAGGGTCATGCTTTTAATAATTTAGAATCTTCAGCATACCTTTAAGCCTAGGTGTAAATACTTAATATTGGTGTTTCTGGTGCAGTGGTTCTTGAGAAGATTTTCAAGACTCACACCCTGTTATCACTGTTTCATTATTACCTCCCCTTTGAAAAGGTTTAAATAAACCCTTTATTTTAAAAATGGATGAATCCCTTTCCCATAAGGATGCTTTGTACCAAGTTCATTTAAATTTGGCCCACTGATTCTAGAGATGAATCATTCAATCCATTCAATTGAATCAATCATTCATTCTACAGATGAATGGATGAACATATGATGGACAACAGGTGATCAAAAATGGTAACTTGAACCATTGGTTCAGGTGAGCTAATAAAAACCCTCTTAGATGGAGATAAATTTATCAACTGCCATGACACTTTCCCTTATGCCTTTCAAGATAATGCAAACAAGCTCTGACAAAAATGCTTGGATTATTTTACCTGTCCTATATATGGGTATATGGGTAGTACATGAATTATTTTTTTTTTAAACCAGAGGGAGTTTTCAAATTTTATAAACCTTACTGGGACATCAAGTTGGTTGGGTGTCAAATCCAAAGCCAGAATCTCATTTGAAAAATTATTACCCTTTTCATAATAGCATTTTCACACAATGTGACTGCCTTCAAAACTATTTACTTTATTTTTTTATTCTATAGTCTACCTATAACATATACTGTATACTGGGTTAGTTTCGCCTTGTGTAATTTTTGCCCCTCTACACTTGCAAACAGTTTAGCCCCATCTTGAATTGGCCCAGACACAGTTGGATACTTGCTTAAAAAAAGATAATTTGAGACATTGGAATTTGCCCAGTCTTCAAATGGCACACTGACGAGGGCAAAAGGGGGAAAAATAAAATGGGGGGCGAATATTTCCCTGTATACAGTATCTGGACTTGTTATGTATTGAAGGACCAATGATTATTCTCTATATACCTTCTCCACAGGCCAGGAGTGACTAGGGTGTGTCCATATCTCATGGCAGCTGTCTTGAAACTCTGCTGTTATACCAGGATGAATGTTTGGATTGTAAACTGTAAACAATAAAAAAAAAATATTGAAAAGCTAACCAATTTTCTTTATTTTAGTGTTTCCTCTGCAGATGCCCAAAAGCCTTCATGGTCACCAACATTTTCAATGATCAACAGAATGCGAATTCATATCTGACATGAATTAATTATAAAAGCATTTGGTTGCAATATTAGTTTTATCACTCCTCATCAGCCACTAGGGTATTTATACCAGTCGAGAAAGTTATGGTCGGAACTTGCTTTGCTGCCTTACTTTGTGTGCACATCGAACACTTATGTTGTTCATACAGAGTGCATACTGCATAGCGTCAACACCTTATTGTAGGCCCCGTGGCCACACTACGTCCTATATTTTAGCTACACAGGAGATAAGTGATAGTAAATCCAAGAAAGTAACAATGCAATATTATTTACAATGATCCAGGATTTTTGAAAAATGTGCGCCTGGATTTTATTCTTTTTTGGTTTCATCTTTCATTGAATATTGCTTACCAGTGCAATAGTTGTCATATTATTTTTGTTGAAAATGCCTTTTCCACAAATATTTTTTGTCCAGTGTAAAATTTTCGGATGAATGAAAAACCTGAATGCAAAGAAGCATGAATAGAGCTCTCCACATTATATAGGGTAATAGGGTATGTGAAGCTATAGGAACGTAACTGATAGAACTCGACGACTAATATTAATATAACGAAAGTCAGATATAAAAGGGAAGTACTGCTTAGATATGAAATAATAATGTCAGCTTTAATAATCATTAATTTTAGCAATATAAACTCTGAAATGTCAGACTCAAATAGTCTAAAGTCACTTTCTCCCTTTCTCAGGATTCCCTTAAGTTATCAATATAGTATCACGTCACTATAACCATTCTAATTTTCTGATCTCCTGGTATTCATTTAAAAAATATTTACATCTACCAAGTATTATTTCCTCTAATTTTTACGGAAACTTATTGTTACCGGTAATTCATAGCTCTATAGAAACAGCCAGACTGAAATCTAGACACCCCGTTTATCGATTGGTCAAAATCTACAGCAGCTGAAACTGACAAGAAACTGACAGGAGTGAATAAGTTTTTAAAAGCAGCATTAATAAAAAAAAAAATTTAATGCAAATTACGACTTCTTTTAGACCAAAAGTCATTATTCCTTTGACTTCATTGCTTACCATATTGGCCACAGGTTGGCCTTCTAGGGTCGTTTGTTTTGGGGTCTCTGATTGGGTAAAATCTGCTGTCATCAGATACAGACGTAAAATTTTCTGAAGTTAGAATCCACCGAGGCAACCAATCATACATCACTATTTTCTGTTAAAATCAAATGTGCAATGTTATTTATCTTCAAGAAACACTGATAAATATATAATTCTAGAAGATTTTAGTTCCATGTTTGTTGCTATGTAAAATCCCCGTAGATTTTTTTATTATTAGCCTGTATTGAAAGCTGACAAGCTAGAGGGGGCATTACAAAACAGAAATCTTGGGATTTTTTAAAACTATTGAATGAACATCGTTTGAAACCTGAGGTATTTATGAATATGAATTAATTTAAGAAAATGTGCTGCATAAATATCTTGGGGCAGGGTATATTATATGAATTCCAAAACTGTTTCTCAATCTTGATATATTTCATATCAAAGTTAAGGATCAGATATCTGAAACTAAAAATACATTAAGACTATATCAATATTGTTGTTAAATACTAATGTGTATAGTTATTGTCAAAAACAAATTTTTCCAATCCTATGAATAAACTAATAATTTTTTTTTCAATAGGGAACTTCAATTCTCTAATAAGACTAAGATATATTGCAATACATATTGATATACTTATAAGGCTATATCGCCCAAACATGAACCCTATCTTCACCATTTTTTCTTTCTGTTTAATTTATAAAGTTTGCAATTTTTTTTTTATCTACCTATTCATATAAATATCACCCACAAATACAAGCACACTCAGAATTTTTGAACAATAGGTGCAAACCAGACAAAAAGTGATATGAAAAGCTCACTTGACACCTTTTTCGCCTCATTGAGCTAAAACTGAATTAATAGGAAATCAATTTTATCCATAAAAGGAAAACTGGAACTTCATTAAATGGACCAACCTGGTGACTAGCTACCACCCATTTTCTAGCATAGTTGAATATTTGCTCATCATATTTTTCCAGATCGCTCTCTTGAATGTTTTTCATCTTAATGTATTCCTCTGCCCAGTAATTATGCCATCGGAACCACAATACTCCAAAGGACAGGAGAAAGGGGTTCTCCATAGCTCGGGGGTTTCCAAATCCTGAATAATAATAGCAGATTGCATCAGAATTTGCGACAAAATCATGATAATATATTTAAACTATACCACTGAATAAGTATAAAAAAGGATAGATGGTATCGGAAGGAACAAAAGGACCTCTGGTCTTTCAAATTATGCTTTGAGTCAACTCACTCCAAAATCTGGCCACTGGAAGGAGTCTTCTCTCTCTGGTATTCTCACGGGGATTGGGAGGGTTGGCAAAGGGCAGACGGATATCATTGATGGCTGGAAGACTGTCCCGTACACCTTTAGAGGGATCAAGGACAAGAAGTTTCCCTCCCCGAAATTCCCTGATGGCATCAGTCCAAGTCCTGGCTGGTCCATACATTAGTTGCCCATCAAGATATGGGGTAATCTCATTCAGCTGTTTTTATTTTTAATTAAAAGTAAAACGATTTATTTATTTTTTTATTATTTATTTTTCATTGAGTAATTTATTCCCTTTGCATTATAGTCATAAGAATGAAGCATTAGAACTCCGCATACAATTAATATATCTATTTATTTATAGCTGTTGTGTTCACTGTTGTGTAAATCCCAAACATATATTTCATTGTATTAATGAATCATTTTGCATATTGTTGCCTGTAATATGAACCTGGACATTGTGAGCTGTTATTTCATTCATTATTTGTTATAATCATGCTATTATTTTTTTTTTTTTAATGTATATGCCCCCTGAGGGCCCTTGATTGGTGAATAAATAAATACAATTAATATATAAATGTTGTGTGTACAACGTTTTACCTGTTGTCGTGGATTGCTAGGAGACTGCCCAGTTCTTTGGTCAAATCTTGACCTTGGAAAAGGCATGAAAACCGTGTCCGTGGCCGAGTTGAATGCCTCGCTGTCCTGTAGAGGGTGTTGTTTTTAGGGACCGGAATGTTCTCGTATTCTCTGGGACACCCTGGGCGCTGGGAGTCCATGATCTCTTCCACAACTTGTTGTCCTGTAGAATACCAAACAGTAAATAGATGTACATGTTCTAAACATGACAATAATGAAAGGATAGCTACATGTACAAATATTACCGAACCAATGGCCGCTTTATTTTTCTATACCACCATGAACAGAACAGTCCAAGAGAAACTAATATACTACAGATAGTAAATAACTGGTCTGGAGATGACACTCTGGTCATGGGCAACCTAGGAAGCTTCTGATGTAGAATATGTATAAAGATTTAAGTATGGTACATGTACTGACACATTCCTACTTGCACCAGTTAGTGCCAGGGTTTACCCTTTAGTTCATTACAGGACGGTTTTGTGAATATGCCTAGCTGCGGAAACCCTGAAATGGTTTTCATAAGTGCCTGATGTGCTCCCAACAACTATAATGTAGTGGGTTTTTTTTTTTTTGCTATATTAATCCATTCAGTGCTCCAAAGGACTAAAACTGTCATATTTGCCATCAGAAATCTGAATAGAAACTGAAGGAAATCAGCATTTTCCCCACAGCTAGAATTAATGTTTCTATCCATTATACAGTGGAATCATTAAAATTTGTGGGGGCCAATTTTTGGTGGATTGTTTCAGGAATTGATAAATTAGAGTTATAAAGTCATATTTCCGTTCATGGGGACGTAATTTCATAATTATTTTATACCAACAAAAGAAACCATGATTTTATAACTCTTATTTATTAAACAAATCATGGAGGATGTTAATTCATGGATGAGAGGTACCCACGAATTCCACGAAAATTAAGCCACCATGAAATTTAATGATTCCACAGTGCACTGCATTCGTGAGATTATACAGGGCATGACTTTTTTTCTATGGTAGCTATATATAGTACATGTATTAATAATTTAACTTTTAAAATGTACATGTTTTCAATATTTCTGACACTGCAATAAAAAAAATATAAGAAGATCATAGGTTTGACTCCTTTTTTCTCCACAAACTTAAACTTGATAGTTTAATACAATAAGAGCCGCTCTTGCTTGCCTACATCAGTGAACATCTTACCAAAGTACACCTGCATGGCTGTTCTCCCCCTGGCTGAGCCCAGCGATGCAGCTACGTTGGATCTGTGGGCCCTCTCACTGATGTCAAAGGGGTTTCGGTCGGTTCTGACCCGCCATCGTGTACACTCCATCAGCATAGGCTGGGGGGCTCTTCCGCAATAAAACCGTGTCTGAGAGAGGTATTGAAACAATTTTTATTGGTAATACTATTACAGTGCGAATGCAATATTGTATATAGCTGTACTCAATACTGTAAGTTTTCATTCATAATAGATAGGTCTACTCTGACCTATATACTTGTTTTCTATGATATCGTGGGTTCTATGGTATTGCGGTATTTCTACTTTAGTATAGTACGTAGCGCGCGCTGAAATTGACATTTGACGCTGGGATATATTTAGACATAGTAAACAGGAGACACGCTGAATATCACTGAGGTATATGATAGAGGAAACGCACAATAACATTAGTTTCTGGAAATATTTCCTGTATCGATAGATTTTTCGACAAAATGATTTAACTACCACGATATCATAGGACGGGCTCATACAAGGACTTTAAGTTGCAACAATATTATTCAAACATTGTTGAGATGTAATAAATCAACAATTAAACCAGTTGTATTAGATAAACTTTGTTCTGGAAGTATGACTGAGGCTCCATACCCCACCCCCTGAAAACTCTTATCAAAAATTACAAAGTAAAATACACCACCCTACCCCCCCCCCCCCCCCAACCGCCCGGCAAACAAAATAGTATTTCTTGGACCCACCTGAAATTTCACAAATTTCTTCTCTGTGATCTTTACTGTGCATGTACTCTCAACTCAAAATGGGTGAGGGTCATATTATAACTGTATATCGGCCGTGGTTTGCGATATGTTTGCGTGTATGTATTTCAGTCTGGGGGAAAAGTTGAAAAAGCTTACTTGATGTTGTACTCACCAACTGCCCCCCAATCAGGGTGTAACAGGTTGTTGAAGTAGCCATCCAGTGGGTGCAGCTCGGGACTCTCCTCCTCTATCTCCTCCTGGCAGTCTGTAAAAATAAGAGACCTAATACTGGTCAGAGAAAATTTCAAAATAAATCTGTCTCAGCTGAGGACAGCCACAAAGTTGAACAAAATGGCGCCAATACCGTATGAAGGGAGGTAACTCCCATTCACTAACGTTAATATAGCTGCAAGTCTGTAGCTCCCTTAGCAGCAATAAAATAGCCCTCTCCGATTTTTTATATCTGACCGCCCCCCCCCCCCCCCCCCAAAAAAAAAAAAATCGGGAGAGGACTACATTATTCAGTTATTGCAGCTATAGCTCCCGGTCTGAAAAAATTCGGATATGAACCTGATTCACTGATATACCAGAGACATATTTCTGAATATACTTATTTTTTTAAATTTTTTTTTTTTTTTGTGGGAAAGGGGGAAGGGGGGGTCGAAAAAAGTTTACACGACCGACAAGGTGTCTGAGAAATAACAGCTTAATTCATAATCTGTTGACTTTGGGGCAGACTTTAAGATCAAAATTGATAAACAGCTGATAAATATGAAATGTCGGATTTAGTGTCAGAATATTACCGTATTTCTTTATCAAAAGTGCCAATGAAATCTGCACTAATTAAACGTTAACATCATACAAAAAATTGCTCAAGAGCAACTTAACTGAATGTTCACTTTATGGCCATACTTGTCACCCCCCCCCCCCCCCCAATAAAATAAAATAATGAATAAACAGACTTATCCCTTTTCCATAATTTCTCTGCTGAAAGTCATGTTGTAGAGAAGAATTTTCTTTATTTGCATCAATTTTTACAGTTTTTATCCAAAATTTCTGGCGCCTGAGGGGTGGGAGTCATGAATTTCACATGAAATGTTAAGGTTTTACTAAAAGCTAAATGTATTTGGTATAAGCTGTCCCTTCCTTCCCCGTATTTAAAAAAGAAAAAAAAACAAGGGTATATTCTGACTGCATGCCGCCAATTGACCTCGCATTTAAGTGACAGCCTATGTACACGTTTTAGAACGCGGTTCACAACATGGTTTATTGCCATCACCATGTTGGCATACAGAAAAAATGAAATTAAATGACAGACAAAAGAAAATTATAACATAAAGGCTACAGCATGCAAGACAGTTTTATATAATACTTCATAGTCCATGGAACTGTTTTCTCTGCATAAAACATTTATCCAAGTAGATACATAGATACAGCATTGTTAGCTGGGATCTTTCATGCTTGTTCAAGGTAAACTTTCAATAATCTTGTAATTTGTATTCGTTCGTGGAAATAAAAGATGAATGAATGAATGAACTGTTCAAAGATCATATCATCTTAAAATATTAAAATGATTATTTCAAATTTTTTTCGTTGTTAGCTAAAGCATTTTTTATTAGAGTAGCCTACATATTAGCCCCGTTTTTGTTATACTTCCTCGTTAGCTCTCTTTAAGAGACTGAAGATATGCCCTTTCGTTTGAAAAAGGGAAATCTTTTACCCAAGGAGATGTATGCTTATTTTTGTGGTTTGCCCATAGGTTTAAAGTTTACAATCCAGACGACTTTTACAAGTTGAAAATTAATACAGCTCACGTTAGCTACAGCTAAGGGTTCGGTTAAGCTACAAAGGAAGGGTTCCAGGGCTTAAGATTCAGTCATTTTTGTGATTCGTTCATCAGCCGTGCACTTTTTTGGTCATGCATTGATAATTATAAATTGTCATGACCTTCAGTCAACGTCCTTTCGGTTATAATTAAGTCGACCATTGAGGAAACACTTGCATATTACATGTAACAGTACATGTATTCCGTGCTGTGTGAATTTTGACAACGATGCAACACCCTTGCCAATAGAACAGTCTAGAACTAAAACTAAGTTAAATAGTAGTCGCCGGTGTCGTGATATTTATTATGCAGTCCGTCCCCCAAGCCCTCTTCACGATCCTCCCAATATCAAATGCTAATTATTACGTAACAACTGGTACTGCTTTGTGAAGACGGTGCATTGTGCACGAGTCCACTTTGTCGTGTCTTATTTCATTTTAGTGTTCCATTTGGTGCATGGTGGGGTATTTATTTACATAGTGTGTATTCTACGTTTGAAGCATTTAATTGTCAATTGGAATTTCTGTACATTTGACACTGTGATCGACACTCGTAATGAACTACGCCACTGCTTATCTATAGAACTAAGTACTTGACTGATAGAGATCGTTTCATCCTCTCTGGCTCTTCCTCTTATAAGACGTTATAAATGATGCTTGGCAAGAAAAAAAATCTGATATACTGACATCCCTTAATTATTTAATGGCTTCAAGTGCTCATTGTACGTGTCTACACACACGATTGTTCTCTGGAAATCGTCAACAATATTTGAATAAACTTTCTGAAATCGAACTAGTAAAAAACCGGTATAGAGTCCGAAGTCCAGTGCTTCCCATTGCACCGAGTGTGATTATGAAATCAATGGTAATCAGTTACTAAGCCCCACCCGACATCTAAGTCAGCTGAACAATTGGACAAGATTAAAAAAAATCATGTGAAATTGAAAAATTGTTTTCGAAATCAAAATAATTCTTATCATATTTTGTATTCAATTCAGTAAACTTGTAAGAAATAAGTTTCTGAAAATCATATCGCAATACTAGTATTTCCGTAAAATATTGTTTCTTATCCAAATTTCATAAACTTTTTTGCGATTTTTGTGAAATAGTTTATAGAAAAGCTTTCACGATTTGAATATATCGTATGTGTTGAATGCAGTACTAATTAAGTTTAAAAGAACGTTTTCTCCCACTCCCATTTATCAAAGAAAAAATAAAAGAATATTTGATGAAAATTGAAGGAAAGGGGGAAACATAAAACCAACCAAACACTTAATTGATCGAAGCGATCACGTTTCCGCGTAGATCCATTTGATGAACTAATTGTTCTGTGTGTGTGTACAATCTTTTGAACTTTAAAGGATAATGGAACACTTTGATCTACATGTATATATGTATGAACTTGTGTACTGATGTATATATGAGTTAATAAAAAATAAGACACTTCCTGTAAAACATTATCGCTTTCACGTCTAAACCATTCAAAATGATGTTAGATATTATATATTATGAACGTCTCTTTACGTGAAACATTAGATGTACTCTCTATTAATGCTTTTGGGTTTACCCACTTTATATCATTTTGTCAAAAAGATTCTTTGAATCGTTGTAAAACAAATTACTGGAAGAAATGAAATCAGAAAAATATTTACAAATCATTCAGAATTTTATAGGTTTCATTATATTCTAGAATGTACAAACACTTGCATGAGAGCAAGTCCAGATATAAAATAAGTTTAACGTTGCTCACTTCCTATATGTACCGATAATCCAATTAAAAAATTTTCAAAAAAGTTTCGATGATCATCATATTATCTAGTAACTACTTTCAAATGTAAGCGATTTCCATAAGTATAATATACAAAAGATTGTTTTTCCTTAGGTGGGAGTTGAGAATTCTCATTTCAATTTCACAAATAGCATACTGCACATATAGTGCTCAATTAAATATATTTACATACATGTATATACAACTACATATACAGTGACACCCCCTTTCTTATCAGATTAGTACTGTTACGCAATTTTGTCAGAGTCGTAACTTGCAAATAGTAAACGACGATTAACTCTTTTTTCTCACTCGCAATAAAACCCTTCCTTCCACTGGTCCCATCGGAAACACTTTCAAGAAAGCCTATAGACTACATGTTTGTACAAGCAGGGACTTAAGCTTGAGTTTCCGAAATCTATTGAGTAAGCGCCATAATGAGTTGAGACAATGTCATCCGGTGTGAGAGAAGAGAGGATACCATGTAATATATGTGTAATCGTGCGTCCGTTTTTGTTTGTTTCTGTACATATGTTATAGTCCATATTCATCTTTGCAAGGACAAAAGTATGAGGTGTGCGGCGCGAACATGTATGAAAAGAGAGAGAGAGAGAGAGAGAGAGAGAGAGAGAGAGAGAGAGAGAGAGAGAGAGAGAGAGAGAGAGAGAGACGTGTTTGGGAATGCATTGAAACAATATTTGCTTCTCTCTAGAGTAATCAATTACAGTAGGAGAAAATACACAGAATGCAAATAGTATGAACTTAGATAGAGGTAAGAGAGAGAGAGAGAGAGAGAGAGAGAGAGAGAGAGAGAGAGAGAGAGAGAGAGAGAGAGAGAGAGAGAGAGAGAGAGAGAGGTGATGACATGATGATGGTGATGTAATGATGATGACGACGATGCAGTGAAATATGTACTTATCTGTTGTTCGTGGTTAATCAAATGATGGATGATATATTTCACGTTTTTGTTAATATAGGTTTTATAATTAGCAACATTAACAGGAAATTAATGTGAAATTCATAATTATAATGGGCAAGAGACCTACTTTTTGAAAAATGTATCAATTTTAAGCCAGGAAACTTTTTTTTAAAACCAAAGCTTGATTGTGCAAATGCTTTATAAAAGAACAGTATGCTTTGGCATATTATATTTTTAGAAAGGTGGACAAATGATATAAAAACTCCAAATGACAATGATAATTACAGCAACTTTACCTGACACAACCAGAAAGGCCAAAATCACAAGCACAATCTTCAGGTCCATGGCGAACCATGCACGGGATGAGAGCGTCGGGGACCGTTTACTCCCAGGCTAAGGCAAGTTGTGATTCAGTTTCCTTTTGTGTGACTCTGCTTAATCCCAACCTCTACATCAATGCGGAAGTCATCGGGGATGATTTGGAGGTTTCCCCTCCGTTGTTTGGTCATCCATGCGTATTAGTATCACCCAGGACTCAAGAGACTTGAAAGAGAAAAATTATGTTTCACTTGCAGTTCGAACCTTCAATGAAATTTATTAATTTTCATAACCCTCCCTCCCCCCCCCCCCCATCTTCGGAAAAAAGCCTCTGAACACTGTTCAGTTTCTTCATACCGATGCTTTTAATGTACTATTATGACTGAGTGATGTGCATGTATAGTTTGAACTTTCGAACTCTCTCTCTCTCTCTCTCTCTCTCTCTCTCTCTCTCTCTCTCTCTCTCTCTCTCTCTCTCTCTCTCTCTCTCTCTCTCTCTCTCTCTGGTTTGTCATATTGTCATAACATATACAGTAAATGATAAGACTATAATTATGCTTTAGGAGAGAACATAAATTATAGGCACTGTGCCTTCTGTTCGATCCGATTCAATGTACGTGTATTTTTATATACTTGAATAAAATACTTATTAAATCAAATTATGTGCTGTCAGGGAGGGTTTTATCATGCAGCATAAACTAAGTAATGTAGTTAATATAGTTATTATAGACACTTAAAGTTTTCCTCTCTTGAACTGTGTGTAGACCATTTGTGATCACGTGAGGACCCATTTAGTTGTTACGCATTATATAAGAAGATGAGCAGCGGTTTTGTTTCTTGTAAAGTTCACTTTGTTCTTATTTATATACAGTCCCATCAATTTATACAATTCCCTTGTAGCATAAACCTTTGAAGCATCTGGCAATCATACATGCACGCATGTCACAGTTGGAAAAAGACAGAAGTAAAAATTTTGAATTCGACAACTGTCCGCTGAGAATCGTTGGCTTCAAAGGAAGAGAAAAAAAAAAGCAAAATTTGTCGTGATATAAAAAAGATATACATTTGTATATTCCAGATATCTTTGAAAATGGTCAATAACACCTCTCTTTCAATTTGCTACCTGAATTACAGTACGTACTTATATAAGCCTCAAAATGTTAGATAATATTAAGGAGTCTAGCTGTGTGGTCAGCAAAATAAGATAATTTTGACCATATTAAACTAACATTTAGTTCAGATAATTCCAAATATTTTAGCTTTTCAAAAATTTGAACATTTTTCATTTATCTTTGTACAGAGCTCTTCTTCGTAAGGAGGTCAATAAAGCCTAAAAATGGCCGCGACAATCCAGTTTAAAAAAAAAAAAAGAGTTGAGATATCGCGCTAGTAATAATATCTCATAATAACGAAATCTTTACTCGTTACGAGATAATTATATCGTATAATACGAGATCTTTTCTGGTAATATAAAGAGGTGAGTACCCCCGCAAAGAGGAGAAACTTATCTCGTTATTTCAGGCTATTTTTTTTTTCATATCATGCATCTTTGGTGATAACTTTAAAGACTGAAATTTATAATCTATACTAACTATCTCCTATGCAGAGAGCAACAGCCGATTCGATTAATAAAGGTGAATTCGGCCATTTTCGAAAAACAAGACTTCACAATAAATGCCAGATGTTGAAATATTTACTTATTCGTATTGTAAATGTGTCAATTTGTATTATTTTTCATCTGCATTTAATAATTTTAAAGGTATTTTTTCTTTGTATTTCATTTTTCAATTTGTATTGTCTAATTTTTCATTTGATAAATGTCAAACACTTCTTAATGGAAGCCCATGTACAGAGATGTTTTTATAAGAGATATTGCATTTAGATCATTGTACCTTTAAGCGATTTGGCTGGTTTTTAACCAATCAAAATATATATATTTCCATCCTATCCCTAGTGTTTTAACTGGACAGGGGCGATGCAATTCACATTTTATTCTCCTACTCTCAGAGAAACTGCATGCTAAATTTTAGTCGAAATTCCTTTTTTTGAACCTAGTTTAAGAGACCAATAAATTGTAAAACTATTGTAAAACTATTGAAAGATAAAATTTAGATCTAAGTATAACTTATGAGAAAGGAAATCCCGGGTTATTAAAAAATATATATATTACGTCTGAAAAATATTAAGTTCCCATTTTAAAGAGATCTGTTTGAATATTGTTGTAGTATGAGTGACGACAAGTGCCTTTTTTACTTTGACATTAATTGTCTCCAGTTACAAGAGGGAAAGTTGATACTTGTTATAAACAACTTGTTTTCCTCTGTTATTGTCATGTACGAGTACATGATGTACACACCGCAAAGCTGTTTTGATATAATCCCATAGTCATCTAAATTCTGAAGAGGCAGGTTTGATAATACCGGATGAATTAGTACTTGAGAAGGAAAGCGATGTGTCATGGCGGTCAACTATGTCGCTGCATTTCATGTGTAAGTTTGCAGTGAACATCGCATTAGTAAAACATGTATGAAATATGGAAATCAATATATAGGAAATTTTAGCGCGCTAGATCACGCGAACTGACACTCTGCTATATAGTGGATTGATTTGCGTTTCGGTTTTTTTTTAAATTCTTCGTTCTAACTTGCAATTGTCTCCATGTTAATTTTTAAAAGTGGTTTTCTGGGTTTTTTTTTTCTAATTCTTCGTTCTAACTTGCAATTTTCTCCATGTTAATTTTTAAAAGTGGTTTTCTGGGGTTTTTTTTTTCTAATTCTTCGTTCTAACTTGCAATTGTCTCCATGTTAATTTTTAAAAGTGGTTTTCTTAATCTTCGACGATATAAAATTTTCTTTATTCTTATAAAGCCCCCCCCCCCCCCCCCCCCCCCCCCCCCCGTGGATAACGGTTTCAATAAGATTTGATACTTTCTTCTATATATACTTTTCAATTTAAAAATTAAACTACATGGGGTCCATTAAACAACAATCTAATTAAAATTAGACTTGTAGAACCGCTCTACAGCGAATTGTTGAAAAATGATTTTACATTTCTAATTTTGATTATTTAATTTTTTTTTTGCCTTGAAAATCGGATAAAAAGTCATTGTTGCCACTCTCTTAATTTGCCACTTCCTTGTTTGGAACAATTTTGTATAACCTTGGAAATTAAAGCTCTTTAGTTGCCTTATCCAATTCTAACCACTGGCGCAATGATCTGAACAATTTGAATCAATATCATCAATTTTAATATTATAGAGAACTTATGCAAAAAAAGAATAGCTCAGTGATTTTAGAGAAAATACCGTATGTGAATACTGAATAACAAATCTGGCCCCGCCGTCACCAACTTTCCTCGAGTCAATACTCAGTCTCAAGTATGAGTTCATGCACTTTTCTTTAAAAGATCTGAGTTGAGGAATGAGTTGAGTGAATTGAAAATTTGGCGATGGTGGGACCAGACCATAGTTCCAAAATGCCTCGTCTGGCATATATTGAAAATCTTTATTTAGAGCTTTTAAAGTATAATATGATTAGAATTCTCAAGATACAGAGAGAAGCTATTTCATAACGCTAATAACCAGACATTTCGAAATAGCCATGCGGCCATTTGAGTACAGGCTTTTGGCCATAAAACTTACTATCACAGCATCACTGGTCTCGGTCTCACTTTTCCACGATAGATGCAAATCCCTTGGAAAAAGTGAGAGTGAAATCAAAAGTGAGCTTGTCTAAGTTCTTTCGGCCTTTAAGCATGATCGGTTTCATCTATTCGATTCGAAAACATGCAGTGTATATCATAGGAGTGGGCAACACTAAATTAAAAGTTCGGAACTGACAAGTGACAAAAACTTCCATGCAATGTGCTACTCTTTTCAAAGAACGTGATATATACATGCGCAGATCTAAATTTTTACCGGAGGGGGGGGGGGGGGGGTTCGAGGTACATATTACTGTTCGCCGACGGGCGGGGGCGGGGTCCGAGGCATATTTTTGGCAAACTTACTACGTAAGAAATTCAAAATTTTCCAGGGGAAGCGGCTCCCAAATTCTCCCACTAGATCCGCGCATGCAATCGAAAGCAAGAAATATTAGCCTATTGCTTGTACACTATTTGACAACCGGCCGTATTTGGTAGCAACTACATCTCCTCTACAGCTCTACAGGAAAGTCCCTGGCAATTCAACTCCAATAATATGATGGTTGTGGAAGATTTGACTATCTGTTTCTATTTGATCAATCTGTAAAATTATTTGACTATCTATAAACTCTGTACTTGTTTATCTTTAGACTAAGTGAAATTTGACAATCTACAGGAATAGAGAATCATTACCATATAATTGAAAAAAGAATACTCTTTGCCCCCTTAACTTGGCTTAACTTCAAATAAGAGCTTGTGACTTGTACTTCATATGCTAATGTATGAAGTACATTATCTTCCGTATACCTGATGAGTAACAGGTAAGAAGGATGCATATAGTGACACAAGCCAGTCAGCTTACACCAGGCTACAGCATTAAAACTGTGTACAGGAAAGATGCAATTCACACGTAAAGTTTCTTCCTAAAATACTTTGTATCAGCTCATCCCGGCTTGTCTATCCTGGAGGAGGCGCTTTCATACATGGTCGGTACGTATATCGTCATCATCCAATGAAAACAGAGATTGCAAAATAACAAGGCAAGACTTTTTAGAGTTTTTTTACTCTGTAATAAATACATGTATAATCAGAACATATTCAGATAACTACAATTGTAAATGTTATACAACTTGGGTATACAATAACAAAAAAAATATTCATGACCATATTTGTGTAAGAGAAATCATAAACGAACATATATACAACATGTACGAGAATACTGGTATTTCTGTACTACAAGAGATGAGTTTAATTTGTATGCAAGATTAAAATATTGTCTGACCACTGTCTAACAACTAATTCATATCTTCAAATAAAATGTAGATTTTATACAAGATTTGTGTCATGTATGGACCTACATCTATGGTATAAACCTCTCCCCCTCACCCGGACAAACACAATTATCTATATGACCCCCACCCCCACCCCATGAAAATTTTTTGAATCCCTGCATACATGTATATGTACATAAATACCACAACACAGTACATCTACGGTAATAAAAATTTCAAAATCAAAACCCACGGGTCACATTGCTTGCTTTAACAAAGTACATGTATAAACAAAACAAAATACAAACCTTAATCATGTCTAAAAGCATTATTCATAATGTACAAACTTTATTACATCATTTTCTCAAATAATGTACAGTAAAAAGATCCACAGTTAAAAAAACCCAAAGAATAAGCCATTTTACAAGTAACCTGACTGAACGCTAAGTTTGAATGAAAATAGCCAGTTGGTTACAATAAAAAATTAAGAGATAATGATTAAAATGTGATCAGAAAACCTCACTAGAACCTCTTTGTGAAGGTGGAGCGATACCCGTGAGTTAGTGTAGTAGTATACAACCAACTCGTGAATCACTGTCAAATTGGTAAACAGTTTAAATCTACGTGAGAAACATTTAGCTTAAAACACATTAAAATATATTACCCAGTATGTACTCATGGAAGGCGAAATCTGTGCATCACAGTATAGATTTCAATACAATGGAAAACTAATACTGGTCATATAATCAATCTATCGTGAATCAATTACAACATAACATGGCTTCTAGTTAAATACCATATAAACTATATGGGTTGCATGTATAATTTTATAAAATGATTACAAAAGTCATACATATAAACCAAGTTACCGTACTTTAACACCAGCATTTGGATAAACCCCTTTCCCTGTTTATGAAATTTATATAAAATAACAACACTACTAGAGTTTCTCCTGTCCATTGTATCTGGGGACTAATACTGTATCGATTCCTATTAAACATGAGAAACAAATATCCGCGTAAACTCACAAGAAGCAACCCTTGCAGATTTTTAAATCTTTCTATTACTTTTCTGACAGATGTAAACTATATAGGATGATAATCGACGACTTGATTAAAAAAATAAAATAAAAGAAATCTTGTTAAATAAGGAATCAACGGTAAGGAAATCATTTAAAAGATTTTGTAATAATGTTAGGGGTGTCAAGTTAAGATTGGACGAATAATCTATATTTCATAGAACAAGTACATTTTTAACTTCAATAGAACATTTGAAACATTTTTTTTTCAACAGTTCAGCCTCAACATATTAATCTATTCAATTCTTGGGGAGTAAGCGGAGAAGCATATGATAGGCAAACCTACAAACAGAAGAAGTTTTGAAATTACAGTAATTTTACAATAACCATGATCTAACAATATAATACTGTAGTTTCATTAATATTGAAGGGTATCAAATTTCATGGATAAAGTGAAAATCACAGTTTCAAGGATACTTTAATTCGTGGCCAATGACCCTATCAATACAAATTGTTAATAAAAAATGCACGTTAATGAACATTTAAATTCATGGTTGATCTTAAAAACAAAATCCACGAAAATTGGTATTCAAAGAATATTGATGAAACTACAGTAAAGTCTGTCAAATTGGACTCCATAAGAGGCAAACAATACTTTACACAGATGATTTTGTAGAGCACTTTGGCCATTGACTAACAGCCAAACATGAACATTTATCTGATCAGCGTAATAATTTATGTAGATGTCAGAGCAACTGTCTCTAAACAAACATAGTGACATCCATTTAAAAGTAAACATTAAAATTTAATACATATTAAAACAGCTATTGCCCCATCAAACTCCTCTAAAATTATCCAGAGAAAATAAAAAAAAAAATATAAGCAAACAAAAAAACTGCTATTAGGACATTTTAGAATTTTCAAAGTATTCCTAAATATGAACAAAGGAAGTCATGCTTATGCACTATGACTGTATACCAATATGTAAATGTATCAACAAAAATACTTGATTATTGTATATACAGTAAAAATGATACAACATTCATATAGATGCAGAATATCTGTTCCATATACTTCTTCAGTTTAGGGGTATACCAAGGGGGTTAACATGTGGAAATCTAATATTTAAATGAGATACATGACTGTATAAATGATTAATAGTTATCAAAAATAAATAGTGTTAATATACAGGTACATGTAAATCACAACCTACTGTTTTACAGAGAAATTTTTGCCCACATTTAATTCACCTCCTCATTTACCCTTACTGGCATTGTGTGAATATAAAACAAGACCTGGTAAAAAAAAAAACCTTCAAAACTGAAAAACTATGTAAGGACCAACTTAAAATGGAGGGAAGCGGAAAATCTTTAACAAGTGTGAATATTTGAAAGTAACATGGGGCCAAAATTAAATGTGTACTGTGTATTTCAATGCAAATTACGGCAACCATAACATTCAATACACTAAATAAAATATCACATCAACATGTTAACGACAAGAAACAAATAAAGTTATCGAAAACAGAAAAGATGACATGTCTTATTGGTCCATGAAAGTGGAATTCAATAAACAGATCATTAAAAAGTAAAAAATGTGGATGTCAAGAAAAAAGAGCCAAAAGTCATCAAAGTTTTTACCACAACAGAAAAACACAGTCATTATTATATATATTGCATGTATAAATCATTGATACATTGTTAGCATTTGGTTAAGACTTTGTCTGACTAGCATCCTTCCTTAAACATTACAGCACCATTTCTACATTCTTCTCTTTTGTTACACAATTAAAACATAAACTGTACATGTATTATGCTCTCCTCTATAAAGGTATACGAAAAATACACTGAATTTGTTTATGAGTTAAGAGTTATTTTACATAGTACAAAATAAATGAAAAGTATGTTGAAATATTGCATTCTTTTACAAAGTTAACAATGAATGTATCAAAACATCTTGAATATTTTTTATACATTGGAAAGGATAACAGTATGAAAAAATCAAGCTAACAATTATGCAGGTACACATTTATATTCAGTCTGTTTGGTTGGCTAAAATGGCAATTAAGAGGCTCCAAGAGAATAATAGGGAAAAATACAATTACATGTATGTAAGTAGATACACTTGTACCATCATATTGGAAACCACACAGTTCATCAGTTGATAAACAGTGCTTTATATATATATCCATTTTTGTCACCATCTGAATCACACTCTGCTTTCTCTCCCCATTGCATCACCCTCCCCGGGAACCATAACTTCACCAGTTCTCCTAAATGTAAGGTTTCTTCCTGGACAGCATTGCGGTCTAAATAACGTCAGCAGATAAATGAACACACATGCCCAGCTGGAGCCCATCTTGACCCATACTGCAGGCCCAATTCAGTCCAAATCTGTTCAGATCGGATTCTTCTGGCCTACAATATATGCACAATATGTTCATTTGTAAATATTTGACAAATATATTTGATTTTTATGCTTCCCAAATCAACAGAGTTAACACGGTAAATTGAATTTGCTGACATCCTATACTATACATGTTAACAAAATATATGCCTCATTTCAATATTTTAATGTCACTGACTTTGCAATATTGTAGCTTTATGAAATAGACATGAAATGCATACAAAAAAAATTAATTTGATATAGTGAAATAAAATAACAAAAGACAAAACATTTCCCTTACATTAAATCATGTACCATACATGTACATTGTATGTAAAACAATCTTTGAGACTTAAATTTCTTTTCCAAATAACATGTCATGGTTAAAATATCAAACTTACCTATACCAGTTTGTGAGCTGCATCATAACATATAAACTTGCCAAACAGAACAGAAAGTGGAAAAAGGCATAATTGTAAATTGTGGCATCTGCTTCATTATAATTGACCCGTTGACCCCCTTTCTCTGAATGGTTACCTCCTGCAAAGTAAGCCATTAAACAAATAGAAAAAAGATGATTGATTCCAAGAATGACTTTTACTTGCTTTTTGAGCAGAGACATTTAAAAAAGTACAATAAATGTGATTTAGAACATTTTATATATTTTTTTAACAGAAGAAACGAAGATAAATGTTTAGTTTCTTAGGCAACAAATTTTAAAAAAACCTGGTACATTTGTATAATGCAACAAGCAGAGATGTTATTTTTTTTTGCAAGAATTGAAAAGGGGATATAATTCATTTTTCATATTGATAAATTTAGTTATTCCCCTTTTCAATATTCTGCTTAATATCAATTCGCAACATCTCAGACCTTTCCGGAAGAGCTCGAAAAAATACCTCAAATGTATCAAGATTACTGGATGTTAGAATTTTATACAAAATGGAGTCGCTTCCCATTAAAATAAATATTGACTGGACAACCTTATATTTCGTTTCTGTGGTACCGGTATATTTAGGGTACATCATTAACTTTCATGTAGTCTAGCTCGCATCTCAACGAACTGTAAAATATGTTGTATTTATATCATGTTTTACAGAAAGGGGGGTTGTCATGGACGCCTATGTAATACATTTGATGTGTTTTTCCGAGCTCTAGCTGCCTGAAAGGCCCAATATGTTGTGGTAAGCTCAATTAAGCAACATTTAATAGTGCTGTGATGCCTGAAAAACTAAAAATTGATTATTCTGAACCAACACTTAGAAATCGTCAAAGTGCAAGGATTACTAGTCTATATGAGAACTAGCTGTCTCAAATAACATCAAATTCTTACTTCCTGTCACTTTACAGCAGCAGCAACATTCGTATCTCTCCTGCACTGCTGCAAAGGTCCTCTGAACTCCCAAACGATGGGAGGCAATGGAGGTTTCCAAGCTATAAAGTTAAAAAAAAAAACCCACAAAACTTTACATTAGAGAAATTGGGTCAGACAAAATCATAGTAACAGGGTACATTTTCTTGGTATGTTCAATATTTTGATACATATGTATATATCAATTCAGGTAGGTACATGCATATATGTCCATATGTGATACAACAACACCAACAAGGGACTGACTATTATCCTCACTCAGATATGGGTTTATTCTTAAAACGAAATAAAAGTGAAATAATATTGTGTTAATCTCTCTCTCTCTCTCTCTCTCTCTCTCTCATGTTTCTGTGAATCTTTATATTCTAGGCCATAAACATACCTTGAGTAGATGACCATAACGAACATAATGACCAAGCCAGCATAGGCGGATATCATTTCCATGTGGTCAAATGTGGGACTAGGACGACACTGTGTGGAGTTGGACATGGACATGCTGTGGATATTTCTCATATCCTCTATTCCATCCATGGACATGAACATGTCCTCTTTTCCTTTCACATCCACTAGCTTTGAATAAGCAATCTGTATGGTGTTTTCCAACTTTATGACTATCGAAAGAACATTTTAAGAACAGAGTGAATATAAAACTGCATTGATCACAATAAAATTTAAAAACCTTTTAGAAAAATTAAAATTCAAATGTAAATGTTTATGCCAGTATAGACATGGTGAAAATGAGAATTGTTGACAGGATCTTAAAACTAAGAGAAAATGATATAATTGTTTTGGTTTATTCATTATGTGTATTATCTACAGTGGATAATCTTACTGTCTTCTGGTGGTTCACTGGACAAGGCTGACCAAGTGAGATACATCACGTAAAACGTAATCACAGATGCCTGGAGAATTCCTGTGTTTGGGTTAACTAAAAATTAAAGCATAAGGTCGTCAAGGTGAGGTCTCGATCTGATACATATACATGTACAAGTATCACAATAAAGGGTGTGTTCTACATTGAAGTCCTATACGATGATCAATAAATTTTTTTAAGAAAATGATAAAGCTTGCAGAAATTGCCTGTTATTGTAAGTAAACAAAAACAAAAACTTCTGCGGTTGTATACTCTGTGAATTAACTTAAACTTAATGCAAATAAAAAGATTTTGGACTTACAATGTTTATGTACTTTTGTGCAAAATTTGCAACCTATAGAAAAACATGGATATATTGATACAGTACTGAGTAGACATACACAATTATATTTCCAGAAATCTTAAGTATTTATAGCATGTATGAAACAAAGATCATGATATTGGGACTTCTTCATTGATCAAATTAACAAACAAGAGCGTCTTACATCTTGTAACAGCTGGTACAATGGTGACTCCTGACAGTACAATACACAGAAATGTATTAACACCGATGAAAATCTTGTTGTGGAGGCAGCCCTCCCAACTTGTGTAGTTCCAGAACAACATGAATGCTGCGGCAACGCTGATCATATAGAAAATAGCGGCAAATATCAGGGTACCTGCAACAAAAATACTAGTATACATATTCACATACAAAAATTATATTAAGGACTGAAAGAATGGTAACTGTAGCTAAATCAGTATGCATGTACGATGTATGTGCAATTATTGTTATGTCATCTTATTTCAAAATCTGGTATAAATTACTGTACTTACCTAAATACCCACAACAATTTTTTCTCCCTGCTTTAGTTCCAACCCTGTTGATACATATCAAACATGTACATTACAAAATTACTCTATATAACATATTTACAATACCATTATTATGCCCCCCTTTGAAGAAGGGAGGGCATATTGCTTTGCTGCTGTCTGTCGGTCGGTCGGTTGGTCCACCAACAGTTTCCGTTCATTTTCTTCGCAGAGGATGAACATATTGAAATGAAATTTGGTATACAGGTTTATCATGATAATATCTAAGTCAAGTTCAATGTTGGGTACGATTGATCAATTTTCGACAGAGTTATGGCCCTTGGACATAGAAAAATTCCAGTTACTTGCAGTTTCCGCTCATTTTCTTTGCAGAGGATGAACATATTGAAATGAAATTTAGTATACAGGTTTATCATGATAATATCTAGGTCAAGTTTGATATTGGGTACAATCAAGCAATTTTCGACAGAGTTATGGCCCTTGGATGTAGAAAAATTCCAGTTATTTGCAGTTTCTGCTCATTTTCCTCGCAGGGGGTGCACATATTGAAATGAAAGAACTATATATGATAAGAGTTAAATTTGGCCCCCATAATTCACCATTTTTTAAAGTGTTTCGGTTACAATAAAATGTTATGTTATAATTTAGAAGAGTTCATATAAAATATATTTTTCACATATTTGTTTGATTTATTTGCACTCACTTGCAGTATATGACGTCAGAAGTGACGCTATTTCAAAAATTCAATCAAAATCAGTCGAAATTGACATTTTTCTCATCTTTTTCCGAATTGGAAATATAGAGCGCATGCTTGAACCAGGACAAATTTTTTGTCACTTATTAGTCTTGGCTAGATACATCTCTGATTAAAATATTTTGTTGGTTCAAGCATGCGCTCTATGATTCCTGAAAGAAAAACTTCTTGAAAACAAGCTTTTTTATGCTAAAATGCAAAAATAGCGTGAAAAGGCTGTCTTTACAATGCCGTATTTCTAAATTGTGGGCACTTGAATCAAAATGAACATTAAGTTAAAACGTGACATATATATCTGTACAAAGAAAACAAAGAATTACAGTAAAATAATGATATTCCTTTTAGGGGGCCATTTTAGGCCCATACCATATATAGTCCTTTGGTATACAGGTTTGGGTATCTAAATAATATCTAGGTCAAGTTCGATTTTGGGTATGATAGAGCAATTTTTTACAGAGATATACCCCTTGGACTTAGAAAATTCCAGTTATTTGCAGTTTACGTTCATTTTCTTTGTGGATGTTTCCAAGGGAGGGGGGCATAAGTGTTTCACAAACATCTCTTATTTAAACAAGATTAAACTTCTTGAATTTGGGGGAAAAATTATGTACATGTACTTGTATATCAAATTCTTTTTACACTTTTCAAACATTTCAAAGAAAAGGTTTACTAGTAAATATAATGGTACTTTTTGAGGATAATAACATTCAAGACTAACCATGATTGTGCATTGAAAATAAAAACCATTTGTGCTAAAGATAAGAAAGGGATTCTAGACTTACCATTTAGCATTCCAGGAATGACAAAAATCCACCAACAATATCAACTGGAAAATGATGAATATTACTCCTCCAACCATTCCTACATACATCCAATCTACAAAGCAGAAACAGTTACTTAGTGTTTCTGACCTCTCAAACCTTCTACACAGTATAAAATTTTGCTTTTGTATCAAAGTTTTCCACAGACAATCTAAATCAGAATTAGAATGCTAACATTTAGATTCATTATGGGGAAAATTTGAAAGACATTACCACTAAACTAAAAAAGCTAAACATGACTTATAAATTGGCACCGTCACACAGGTTTATAAACCCAGGCTTCCATTTCATTACATCCAATTGCACAATTGAAACTTGTGGCCAACATGTAGTACAATATAGTATATTTCTTTCGTGGTCTTAGATTTTTTGCATTTATTCATTGGTTTATGTGAATTTTCTGTTTGTAAATAATACATTAACTTGTATATCTGAAATTACATGTACTTTTCTCCTGGCTTGGTAAAAATGCATAAATTTTATAGTTTCATCACATCTGAGCAACATAGCGATGTCAGATGTACGTCCACAGAGGCGACTTCTCTACAGCAAAATATTTTGAACGGTTATGAGAAATATGGTGGACAGTAACCATTTAGAAGTGGTGTTAAGCTTTAAGAATAAAGTGGTCTATCTATATCAGTATTAAAGAATTATCTCTCTGGACATATACAAGGTAAGTAAATTTTGATTTCTGTAAAACATGAAATTAAACCTAAGTTCTTGCAGTCATTAATACATGCACATTTTACTTACAAAGTCTGAACATGTTTGGCATGAAAAAAGATCCCGCAATACAACCAATGAAAAATAAAATTTTCCAAAACCAATACCTGAAAAACAAAAAATTACTGGTACACCAAAAACATAAAGAAAAGTAATATTTGTGCATCTGATTGCATCCATAGATCAAAAGAATACTGTGGAATCATTTTATTCATGGGTGTCAATGTTCATGCGTATACTGTAACAATTTTGATAAATATTTTAAAACAAATTGTTGTGTATATGTATGTTCATGGGGATGTAAATTTGTGGGCAATTAAAGGTTACGTACAAATGCCAAGAACATTGGTCCCACATGAACAATGATTATTCCACAGTTTTTGTTTTCACAAAAGAGAAGAGTAATTAACAACAAATAATAACATAAGTGCTATGGCCAGGGAATAAACATGTTTCGCTTCTCAGACACTGCAGTATCAGATCACAGGCCACATTGATCAATTGGTTTTACTGTCGTATAAAAATTATGAAAAATTCTTTTTTTTAAAATAATTCAGAGTTAAAATACCAAAAAAATGGGTCATTCCTTAATAAAATCCTTATCTTTTCAAATCTTGCAATAAAGAAAACTCATCTGCCTGCCACATTGAAATTTTTGGTCTGAAAAACTAAACATTATTTTTGTTTGGCCATTTCTTCATAGTTTTTGTGCACAATTGAGAATTTAATATCATGATAAATATCATGCTTGGTTGACAATTTTAGTGAATGTGAAACCAAATATCTCAAATTAACCTTATATTGCTTATACAGTAATTGCAAAGTTTCAAAAGCCTTACCCATTGTGTATTCCGCCTCGACAATAAGAGCTAGATTTGACACATGCTGTGAGGAGACATAAAACTAAATGGTAGGCCACAATTCCTAGGCACAAGCGATACACTGCTTTGTATCCTGTTAGTTTACTACAGTTTTCACCTGCCATCAATCCAACACAAGTTTCATTAAAACCAGGTACCTAAAACAAATATATAAAAGATGATTAAAAAAAAAAGATCAAAAGAAATGAAAAAAGTATCAAACATAAACTTATTCAATAAGACATAAAAAAATTGCAATTAATTTATTAAGACGTTCATGCTTCATGACAAGCAAAATCAATTATCAGTATTCTATACTCACATTATCAATAAAAGCTTGTTCCAATTGAGGAGAAAGCATCAGTGAGGCCATGACAAAGCCGATGATCAGCATTAGTGTATACATGAAACGAGTGGCGGTCGATTCGTTGATCTGCGGCAGGAACCGACAGCACAGGCCACAGGAGGCCGGCCCACACCAGCACCGTATCTGAAAGTTGAATAAAAAAATCAAATGATATTTATCTCTTTATTCATGTGATGGTCAGACAGTTTTGATAGCTTACGTGGTTGAGCACCTTACAAAAGATTTTAGGGAGTCAGATTCAAATCCCTGTCTGGTCAGTCATTATTGTACTCTAATCCAGTTAGGTTTGGTGCCTTGCCAACCTCTGGAACTGACAGGTTAACTTAATGATTCTGCTAGGGGAAAGAACCTGAGATTTTGATCCTTGAGGTCAAAGATGATTTAAATGAGGGATTTAACAAACCGATTTGATACAGGTGTCAGATAGCTTTGACTGTAAGTAGATCACCAGACTATATTGAAGCCCATGCATGGATCTAGAGGGAAGGTTAGGGGGGTCTGGACCCCCCCCCCCAAGCAAAATTTAATTTCTTTTAATTATATTGTAAAATTACCAAAAATATGCCACAAACCCCCCTGGCAAATTTGAATAACCGTCGGACTCCCCCTGGAAAAATTTTCTGGGTCCACATAGAGCCAGAGTTTTGTATCTGATCAACTGGTCTGTAATTATTTCTCCAACCTCTTACACATCAGTGGCTGAAAATTTCCACACAATATGGGTTAAATTGTGCGTCATCCCCCCTCCCTCCCCCCACCCAATTAAACTTAGTAAGCCAGGTGAGCTAAAAATAGATCTAAAAAAGTTAAAAGACTTATAATGGAGTATTTATATATAGATAGGGTATAAATATTACCCTTACCATATTTTCAACGGCTTATTAATATAAATTCGGATGCCTGTGGTTTAATATTCATAAACAGCAGAAACTACAGTTTACAGGTAGGCTGAAACTGAAACTAATTTTAATATCAACAATAACACGGAACATGGTAAAATAGGTCTACATTCATTTTTATTAAATTCCGTCAGTATAACTAAACAATCGTTACCTGTGCTGAGCAGCATCCTCCCATTGTAAAATATCTAAAACCAAAGACTGGCACAGAAAACGTTCAAATATTTTTAGACGGTGGCTATAAATAGCCACGGTCTCTACGGTCCTGACCGGAAGAGTATTTCTCACGGGGACCCTAGCGGATAAGGAACGATAACTCTGTTAGTTACATGTATGCAGTGTTACAGGCAATGTTTTATCTATGTGTCGATTTCAGTATGAGAATTAATTTTCATCTTATCAGATATATTAAGCATTATAGCTGCTAATTATTTTGTACATACATTTATATGATGTATGAAATTAACATGTGTTTTATTCTAAATGAGCCGTTACCCTGTCTGCTTACGCGGTATTAATAATTTAAGCACCAACTGTCAGTTGTGACGTTTAACTCTGTATCAGGACTGCATTTAAACTATATCACTGCGATAATTTGTCAAGAGATCTCACAATAATTGCTTCTTGTTTTTTTTTATGATGTAAACAATTGTCAGAAACACTATTTAAACTGGTTTGCCATTTCATATTTCAGCAATTATGCTTCATCGATAAATTCAGTCATTTTCAACGCATTAGTTTTAGTTGAGGCAGAATATTTATTTTGTTGTTGCTTATTCCAAAGAATTCACAACAGATACTGACAATGAATATTACATAAATATCACATAAATTACATTTTTTTGAACTTCAACCGATCAATGGCACACTTTCTTCTACAAGTGTGCATGTGTTTTCTATGGAACGCCAAATTAACATATATTCAAATATTTGTACCTATCTTCAAATAATTGTACCTATCTTCAATTCAATTGTACCTATCTTCAATTCAATTGTACCTATCTTCAAATTGAATTAGAGATAGGTACAATTCAATTATACCTATCTTAAATTCATTGAAGAAAGGTACAATTGAATAGAAGATAGGTACGAATGCAATGAATTGAAGATAGGTACAATTGAATTAAAGATAGGTACAATAGAATTGAACCTATCTTCAATTACTAAAATATTGGCAATAATGAATACTCCCTGTATAGTACGTCATTTCCGTTACGTCACAACTGGCGCGAAATAAAATCGGGATCGGGATGATAAATTAGGCAATATGATTTTGTCAACTTTTCGAAAGATTGAACCTTAAAACAAACAAAAACTCATAATAACTGTTACTGCTTTAATAAATAGAGGGATTAACAACTGAATTACTAGTATACATTCTTTGATAAAATTATTGAAAATAATAAAGCCAGTTTTTTGTTTAGGCATATAGTGACCGTAACTACGTCACTACCCTAACTCCGTCACTTTTGGGGTATTTGGGTATACATGTTTTTGGCTTACTTATTGATATACATGTATATTTTAATAAGTAAATGATGCCTTTTGCAAATATATTGCCCACACACATATATATATTTATTTCTTCTTTCATCTTCGTTGTTGGTGCTTCCCTCGTTTCCCTCCATGTTGAAATGTCTTCAAGGGAGCGTTCATTATTTTCAACAATACACAAAACGAATTGAACCTAGGTAGAATTGAATTGTACCTATCTTTAAATCCTTTGTAGATATGTCTGAATTGAACCTATCTTCAAATCAATTGTACCTATCTTTAAATGAATTTTACCTATCTTCAAATGAATTAGAGATAGGTATAATTCAATTGAACCTATCTTTAATTGAATTGAAGATAGGTATAATTCATTTGTACCTAGGTATAATTCATTTGTACCTAGGTATAATTATTTAGAGATAGGTATAATTATTTACACCTATCTTCAATTCAATTGAACCTATCTTTAATTCAATTGTACCTATCTTTAATTCAATTGTACCTATCTTCAAATGATTTGAAGATAGGTACAATTAATTGAAGATAGGTACAATTATTTGAAGATAGGTACAAATATTTAAATATATGTTAATTTGGCGTTCCATAGTTTTCAAACACACAAAAAACTTAAAATTTACGATACAAATGTGTTTAATTTTGGACTGACTTGTGATTTACAATGTACCTTATTTGTACCTCACCCAGTCTGTAATATTTTTATTACAGACACTTCAATATTCATCAGACAATATTTACTACTGATGTTGACGCTTTATTTGCTGCTGACTTTCTCTCAAACACGCTAATCGACGTCGGATTGTAAAATTCACGTGCAAATCGAGTCGCCATTTTACATGTATATAAACTACATTTTACGATGTTTCAAAGATTTTCATTTCAGATTTTTGTAAGCAAATATGGGATTAAAAAGACATTTGCTGTAAAACGTCTTCTGGATTTCACGGCGTGTCATTGATCAGCTCGCGTATCTCTAATTTGCAGCAAACGCTACTGTAGCGTTTTTGTGAGAAAAAAGAATCGGTTCAACTCGTGCGATATTCCATATACATTTATGGTACATTGTGAACGGTAATGTAAGATATGATAATTTTGTTAACTAAACAGTTTCTGTCGAATTTTTTCCACAATGATTTGAATAACGCAATTCGATGAGCGAAGTACAAATAGTGACTTTAATTCATATGCGCCCGTCCCTGCTAAATGTATTAGGGCTTTGGGGGCATTTTTTCACTAACAGATAACATTATTTACATATGTACGTAAACATCGCCCCGTTTGTTCGCAAATAATTTTTAACTCGCGAGTACAACTTTACTATGAACTTTCTTCGACATTTGTTTCCAAGTGTTAGCATTTTGTCAACATGCATTTACAAATAATGCGCCAGATTGTTGTCGACTCGCAATTGAAATACACACCGGTTAGAAAGTGTCATCACTTAACGCAATGCTACATCGGCCGTAGCGTATACATCCATGCTATATTTGCAATAAATAATGAATCATGAAGGCAAAAAAAATGTGCTTCATAGATGACTGTAGAATTCTGCTGAGCTACAGAACTATAGCTTTCCGAAAATATTGCCGGGATTTGCGAACCCTAGATCTATTGTCTAGTACATGCTAAGAATAAAATCAAAGAAGGTGGGTGAATAAGGCGTGTAAAATGCCTATATGAGGAATGATTAGATACGGCAAAATTAAAATATCATAAAATCTGATACTTTTTAAAAAAATAATTAAAAACAATGTATATTTAACGTAACATCGGGTTGTAACCTTAAAATATTTTAAATACTTGCAATATATTGATTTAAACTGGCGCGTGTGTGTCAACACCTCCAAATAATGTACATTTATAACTTAAATGCCTTTTCTTTCATAGAGTGGGTCTGAGCTCCATATTTTTTGTCACAGTCTAAATGTGGTTTAATGGAATTTAAACCGATTTTTCTCAACAAAAATGTGGAGAGATGACCCACTTCAGTTTTAAAAATGTCATTTTGTAGCTCAACTGTTGAACGTTTTAGAAAAGTCCGTAAATTCGTGGTCAACTTCTCATATAGCATTTAAAAACAACTCACTTTGTTGTGAATGAAATGGCTCAGTGGTTAGAGCACCTGAAATTAGGACACTTTATAGAACTTGGGTTTTGGGGTTGTGGGTTCGATACCAACAAAACTTAAAGATTTATTATATTTTTCTTATCTTTTTTTTTTTAATATTTCAAACTGAATATAGTTAGAAATTACCATTTTGTAAACTTGTATTATAACATATCATATATATATTTAATTGAAAAAAGTCATTCTGGGGCAATCAAAATACATAGTATTACCGAAAACGGGTTGTCAACTGATATAGATACTAACATATAGATACAAAATATAGATCTATACAAGCTTCTATACTACAAAGGCTACTGTGATAAATCTTTGGGTTTTCCCCAAAAGATGACGGCCAAGAGACACAGCATTTGTAAAGTGTGGATTGAGATCACAGCTACGATTTCCACAGAATCATTCATGTAGGAAACTCACGACCAGTTGTGCGAGTAAGCGTTAAGTATTAGTACATGTATACGATATTGGCCGCAGTTTTCGACAACAATAATTATCATACATCACTCATTGTTACATGTAATATGCCACTTTCAAACGAAGCCACCGTCTAACAGTACTTTCAGTACTTTGATTTGTTTTTATTTCATTAGGATAGGCGGATGTGTACCGAGGCTTTCCGAGAAGGATTATACTTAAGACCAGAAACGATCCAAAATAAAAAGAAAACCAATTTCCAAAAAAATATCTTCCATAAAAGAAGATAATTCATAAAACTAATTCTCCATTATTTCTATAGAAATTAGGAAGTAACATATTTTTAATTTTAAATTTTTTTTTCATTGAAAATAGGACAGATGATGTTCAACTGTTTGTTTCGGTATTTAGACTGACTTGCAACCACGTTGTGGATTTCTTGTGAAGTTGTCAACATCATGGGAAAACTAAATGTCACTGTGCTTCGTTACTTGTCGAAAGAAGACTTCAGAGTTCTAACTTCGGTAATATTACATTTTACTTATTATTGTTTACCCTGGTCACAATGACTGAAACAAGAAATCAGACCTTACCTAAAGGGATGCTGTTCGGGGGGGGGGGGGGGGGGGTCAAATAACTGTGATGTACAGTAGAATAGATACGTACCGGTAACCAATACTCTATGTTCATATGATTTACCCGAAATATTGAGTGGCAAAGCTTTCATTTATGGATTGGTAAAGACTAAGCCACCACCACTTTTATTTTAGAGAATACTGGGTAGGTACATGTACAGTACTGATCAGACCCAACCTATCACCAGAGTAAACCCAGGGTTTACTATGGTTCTGCTTATGTAAACCCAGGGTTAACCCCGAAAGCAAACCCAGGGTTTAGTCTGGGTTTCCTTTTTGGTAGGTTGGGTCTGATCGGTACTGCACTGTACATGCAACTTTTTGTAACATGATTGATGGGAGAAATACTGATGAACAGAACTGGGGTTCGAGTTTCATGGGCCCCTGGATGTCTAGTTAGGCGCTGTATCAATACGAGGTCTGGCACCAGCAATCAGATTAGTCTGACGGTCACATTTTTACTCCTTAAATGATCGTTGCCCCTGAATGATTAACAATTCCCAGGTTCTTTTCCCTGACAGGAGTTAACCAGTCAGTTGGTCACTGTGAGAACCAAATGGAATGGAATGAGAGAAACAATGATGGACCAGACACCGATTTTGCTTTTTGAATCTCTGTAGTCAGGTGCTACTGGCACAGTACCAGTTATCGGCTAAAATTTAACGTTTTCTTTTCGTAATTCCTCATTTCTTGATATTTTTGGATAAAACTTGACATACTTTAAAAAGTGAACTCCTTATTTATCAATCTGTACGTTTATATCATTATTTAGAACCCAAAACATCTTTTTTTGTGCTTTTTAGCGCGCCCCGATTTTGCCGAGTTTTTACGATTTACTGTACCAGTTATCGGCTTCGTGATAATAACATAGTAAAGTCTGTGTTTATGTCGATTTTATACTCTGCTAAATATAGTTTGAATTATGCCCCTTGTGGGGTCAGACTAAAGTAGTGGGGTCATGATACATTATAAACAAAACTCATAAAATTATTCGTTTATTATCAGACGGTAATACACTAAATCGTAGACTATTCAAAGCATAATTATGCAATCAGACGTTCAATTGCGCTACGAATCTGTCTGAAATTTGTGAATTCCTTTTGTTTATACATGTTAAATGTATTGATTTTATATGTGAAATTAAAGAAGGGATATAATAACATATCACAAAGAGTTAATATTCTATTTTTAACTTATTACGTCACTTCCCCCACTGCTGAAAGTGCAAAGATGTAAACTCAGCGGTAAACAATGACCGTTTAAGCTCATGTATAAAACAGAAAGTTTTCAAGCAAATTTACTGTTCTTTATTCGAATAAGACGACTGAATTAAAAAATCTTGGATTGTTACGTGCTTTAAACCCGAACTCTCAGTTTAGCCAATAACTGGTCTTAGCCGATAACTGGTACAGTACCATACCTTGTGAGATATCTTATGTGTCTTAAATTGTAATTGTGAATAGGCCCCCGATCTGACCATTACATCCCCCCTTAAATTATTTTGCCCTTTTACTTATCAAAATGGTTTTACTTGTCCTAATTGATTAAATTGGCACAACCAAGAGATATGAAGGTATTTCATCTTGTAATGAAACTACAGGTATTAAAGCCCCAGTTTTTCTCCCATGGGAGAAACTTTTTTTATCAGGGTCTGCTGTCAACAAAAGGTTACAATCCAGTCAGATTTATGACTCTGCAGTGATGCTCTGCCTAAAAAGCTACAGCATTACTGAATGAAATAACAAGAATGTGTTGAAATTTATTCCCACTTGTGTCCAAGGTAAGGAAAACTAAGTGGGTTTGGATACCTTGACCATACTAATTTTAAAACAACCTTGTCCGCAAAACCTTCAATATATTGAAGATGTGGAATAGTTCAGACTCGGACTCTGAGAGTGATAATGATGACTGAATATTATGTAAATATGGTTTATTTGCTGTGATAAATAATTGCTACCGTTAATAAATTGTATTAATTTGAGAAATTTTACATAAAAAGTTAGCAATTGGTGTTTATCAATGAAAGTCAGTGATATACCAGCAGTGCTGAGCTGACGGCTCTGCAACTCAGCTGCTCTATATACAGCTGAATCTAATGCTAGGTGACAGATTCTGATAACAAACCAATTAAATTGAGTTTAAAACAAGCAGTGTGTGTCATACAGTGGCTGCATTAAATTCCCCCGAACTTGGGGCTTTAAGCATGTCAAGAGTGACCAAGACAACTCAATCAAGATTCTTTTTTATGCATGCATCTCCATGATCCATCATATAGTGTAATTTATTTCAATTGTACTTGTACAGTTGGGTAATCATTGCTTTGAAATATCAAAAAATGACTCCTTAAAAATTATTCCACCTGAAAATGTAATCCATGTACATATATTGTATATTGTAGGTTGAAATGGGAATGAAAAACCATGAGTTGGTTCCTTCTCCTCTTGTGGCATCTATAGCACATCTTCATGGAGGAGGGTGTCACAAAGTTCTGAGAGAGCTCAACAAACACAGACTTGTGGCCTATGAGCGTGGTGGAAAAAGATGTAAGAAACTTCAATATTTAGATAAACCGGTATTGTTAGTTACTGTTGGGATATTGCTCTTTATCCCTCCAGGATATTTCCTGTATGTGTAACATCATGTCTTCCCACTGTACACAGTCACATACTGTAGGCATCATATGTTATCGTATATCGGAATATTTTTACTCATAATGAAAATTTTTAAGTACCCCAAGTTAAAATGCACAACCACTTTTATCTTGTATTATTCTAGGACCATCATATCAGTTTGAATTTTCTCGTGAAACTCTGCAGTAAATTTAATTAATTTATGATCTTCTTTATCCTCAAATTATCAGCAAAAATTATATACATTGTAAGTGGTTCACATTTATTGCAAATTTAAATTATAACTTTTAACTAATTGTTTATGTATAATAATGGGTTTAAAAATGCATATAAATTCGTAATGAAATACTAATACAAACACACGAGGTATGGAAATCTTATTTACTGTAAAAAAAAAAACAACAAAAACCAAAAAACGAAACTTTCCCCTAACTCCGGCCATTTGTTGCATTTCTCAAAGCAGTAGATACAGAATAGGAGCAATTTGATCTAATTAATTGCAAAAGTAAAGCCCTAATTTGGTTGAATTGGTACCATAGCAAACTAAGTTATTTTACGACCTAAAGCAAGACAAAAGATCCCAAAATGAATTTTAAATTATTGTTAAGTTGTATTACTATGCATGAAGTCAGGTTGATGTGACAGTCCCGAAAAATTCAAGTTGGCGGTGATGTGTACCTTAATTGTGCATTTAATGAGAAAAGAATACAACATCAGGTCCTGTGCCAATTTAAGTCCCAACAAGCCCCATATTGTGGATTTTCATCTGTTCAAAATTTTAAATATCTGGATCCTAGTTTTGTAGTTTTCCAATTGCTTAAGGGTAAAAATAGAGATAACATTTGAAATTCATCATAGATCCTAGATGTGAATGTTTTGTTGTTGCCAATGGAATGAATGAATTTTTAATATTTAGTTGGTAAGGCCTAAAAAAAGTTGTGTGTTTAGGGTAACCCGACCTAACCTACAAAAATGCCCCGATCCTACCATTTTTAGATGTCTATTTTTATCCAATTGTGAATTTTATATTATTTCTATTTAAAAACACGTTTTTAAATATGACACAAACAAACATTCTTAGGATTCATGCAGAAAAAAAATGATTAAATAAAAAAAAAAAACCTACCTACCTAACCTAATTTTTTCATCAGTGTTACCTTAAACACACAATTATTTTTTATAGGCCTAATTATTTGAGTTTATATTAAAGTTTGATCAAACTCATTTTGTTTAAATTAAAGAAGTTGGTTGTGTTGTTTTGTAGTTGAGGGATATAGGCTCACTGTGTCTGGTTATGACTACCTCGCACTGAAAGCTCTAGCCAGTCGAGATGTGATTTACTCACTAGGAAACCAGATAGGAGTGGGTAAAGAGTCAGGTAATGCCACGGACTTCCTGTCATGTTACATAATGATTTATTTTTGTTAAGAACTGGCTCCATTATATTCAACTTTAATAAAAAATCAATTTTGCGATACCTGTTAGCACTGGTATATATTTTCAATATTCTATTATTGAATGATATGTGAAAACATGATTATAGATTAGATAATATATATCCACCTTATTATCATTTACAGATATTTACATAATAGCAGATGCAGAGGATCATCAATATGCATTGAAACTTCACAGGTAATATCATTTTCCCAGTGATTTATATTACTAAGTTCAATTTTCCTTGATTTTTAAGCTAGAATGTTATATTTGTTTGAGAGACTTGTATAAGTTGTCAAGCTGAGGAAACAGTAATTTTTTGTCAAAAACTGAAAATTTGTTTTTGGAAAAACAGTACTGTAGTACAACTTCAATATTTCATTTGACTGTAAAGAAGGATGATGCACCTAAATAAACAATTATGTTTTCCTTTCATTGATTAGATTAGGGAGAACATCGTTTAGACAACTTAAAAACAAGAGAGACTACCATAAACACAGGAACAATGTGTCCTGGTTGTATCTGTCCCGTCTGGCTGCAATGAAGGAGTATGCTTATATGAAGGTATATTGAATATATGCTTACAAAGTTTTACAGGATTTATGAATAGAGTTTAATAAAGGAATAAGGAATCATTCTTTGAGTATTATGAGGTGATATTTTCGGTCGGGGTGTGATCAAATCCAGTAAAGCCAGAAGGGCTTTATGATAGATTTTATCACACCCCGACCGAAATTATCACCTCATAATATTCAAAGAATGATTCCTTATTACTTATATTTAATAAATAATTTTAAGCCATCGTACGATTAAATTTTTAAATATAAATAAGCAAACCCCACTGGCGCCTCATTTTTCAACACACTGAATTGTATAAAATACCATGATATGTATGTTTTTCTGTAATCAGTACATGTGTTAAAACCCCCCAAAATATATTAAAAGCAATGATAATTAATGTTGTATGCTGGTATTTGTATTTTTCCCTCTGTAACAGTCTCAGACATATAACCTCAACATTTCTCCTCATAGGCACTCTATGATAGAAAGTTCCCTGTTCCTAAACCAGTGGACTTCAACAGACATGCAGTTGTTATGGAACTCCTCAGTGGTTACCCTATGTAAGTTATGAAGAAGAACGATGTTGTGAATATTCATATATAATATAAAAAGGCAAATTTAATTATTGTTTGTATGCGAAGCCTTAAAGCTATTAGGCAGACAATCGAAATCTTATTCAGGTGCAATGTGAAGAGTGTGGCTGATCCATCGCAGGTCTACCACGACTGTATGGAGTTGATAGTGAGGCTTGGAAACTGTGGAGTGATCCACGGCGACTTCAACGAGTTCAATCTGATGATCGATGACGAGGGGAACGTAACCATGATCGACTTTCCTCAGATGGTCTCCACATCTCACTATAACGCTGAATGGTAAATACACTTTGGAGTAATTTAGTACATATATTGTGTTGAAGGCATTGTTTTAGGTGACATTTTACATGTATTTGATTTATGGATGAAACATGACAGTAAAGCTCTTTTCAAATAAAAATTTGTTGATGAAAATGTTATTTTAATCAAATGTAATGTTTGTTTTTGTTCTTTTGGACAGGTATTTCGACAGAGATGTTACATGTATAAGGGACTTTTTTGCCAGAAGATTCAACTATGAAAGTGAACTTTATCCAAAGTTTTCTGACCTAAGGTAAACTTTTTTATAGTTGATAAATGTTACATAAATTGCTAGAAATGTTCATTTACTTAATACACAATTTAATACTTACCTGTAGAAGTTTATTTTTACCAAAAATATTTAAAGATCATCATCTTTATTTTGAAAAGAAGTTCCTTTAATAGTATCAAATGTACAGTTTTTAAGAATTTCATAAATTATGGTGTCAGCGTTCTACATTTTCACTAGACATTCATCAAGCTTAAATTTACAATACCTAAAACATGAATACATGTATATGAAGACTTTATTAAGTTTGTAATATATATGGGTTTTCTGAACTTTTCTCCATATACACTGTAAGTGTAATCTTTCTGAACTTGGCTGTAATTATAGGTTTTCCCACTAGTTCAAGTATGAATTACCGGCATATGAATTACGGTATTGATAATAACAATGATGAATAAATGCTTGTACCAGGTTGGCTCTGAATGACATATATTTTTGTGATTTTTTATTGTCATTTGATGAGAGAGATTTAGGATTGTGCTACTTCATGTACACCTCCACTAAAGTGATGCAGATGCAGTATCTTTTTCTTTTCTTTTTTTGAGATCATCATGTTCTCAAATAAGTGATGATATGAGACTTACAAGTATAAATGATACATAATTTTTTCTCCTATGTCTTGAATGTTGTAGAAGGGACGATGACTTGGATGTGGAAGTTTCAGCTAGTGGGTTCACAAAAGAAATGGCTGACACTTTCGATGAAGTAATTATGTTATTAAAAACTTCCATTTATATTTCTCTTTCGTTTTATGATTTTTCCTCTTCAATTAATATTTATTGCTGTTGTTGTGTTTTTCTTGATTAATATTAAGTCAAGAATACAAACATTGTAGCATTTATTAGTTACACATGTATTTAAAATTCATGGATCATATAAATCGTTAGTGGGAAGAGATTTTGTTCTAATTGACCTTTGATGTATCTTTATACATGTATCAAAACTGCTTTTAATTATATTAGGCTGCTGAAGAATTTAACATTAGAGGTGGTCCTGGAAATCCCAAAACTGATGAACCTGAAGAGGAACCCAATGAAGAGGTTGAGGATGAGGAGGAGGATGATATTGATAGTGTTGAGGAAGAAAAGGAGGAAGACTCTGTAGAGGCGGCTCCACCTCCTCCTCTGGTGGAGGACAGACTGAGTCCTCCATTAAATGAAACATCAACAGAGAATGAAAAACAGAGAGATTCAGCCACTGGACTAGACAGGGCTGTTGAAGCAAGTAATACTGTGAGTGAAAAGGATGAGGACAGTGATGGTAGTGAGGAAGATCTGGAGGATCTCCATAACCAAAATAGAACTCTAAGGCCATTCAGAAACGAGGAGAGTCTTGCACACACAAACTTACACAGGAGGAAGCATTTGGACAGTACAAGCCTTAGTGTGACCAGTACAACATCTAGTATGGATCCCAGACTTATTAAGGAAAAAGTGAAGCGACAAATGAAGAAGAAGGCTGCAGTCCAGGAATCTAGGAGGATACGCAAAAGTGGAGAGTCTGCCATCATCACCAAGAAAAAGAGGGAAATATCTCAGGATATCAAGCAAAGTGTTGATTCTGACTGGTTTTAGTTTGAAAAAATTGTTACCTTTATATACAAGTTGATCATTATGAAAGCAAGCTGAAAATAAATTCCAAGATTTTTGAAAATATAGATGTTTCAAAAAGGGTTCAATTTCTAGAAGGAAAGATATTTTTAAAAATCTTAAGAGTATAGAGGATATAATTATGAAATTGCATGGTGTCCAGTTTAATTCTTCATTATGCATACCTCAGTATAAAATGTTAAAACAATGTTATTTTGTGATATACCGGTAAATTTTTTCTCTGTTGTATGTTCCTGTGTATATGGGAAAATCAATCAATGATCGATAGAATATTGTTAAACCATGTACTCGAAGATATTTCACCCACGAAACCATAGATTTTTAGGTCACCACATTGATTTGATTATTATAAGGTCTTGCTATACTCTGTCCCAAGATATCCTGGATTCACATTTTGCTTATAATTACTCGATATTTATAAATACCTAAGGGTAAAAACGATGTTTGTTCAAAAGTATAGAAAAATTTCCAAGATTTCTCTGTAGAAACGCCCCCTCTAGCTAATCATGTTTGAAATTCAGTGCACGATAGAAAATGTAATGTCTACGGGGATTTTGTATTGAAACAGACCCTGATGATAACGTTGAAAAATTGCGAAAATCTCCAATGGAGAAAAGATGTAAACATTCTCAATTATAAATCTCTGTAAGAAATCTGTTTTCGTTCCTGTGAACTTATATGAGTGAAAAATGATAATGTTTCAATGGAGATATCTTGGAAATTTTCCCTTTTATTGAATTCAACTGCACTTCTTCAACAGGTATGTGTATTTTTATTCAAAATCGGACAAATGTGTTGCATAAATATCTTGGGACAGACTATAGACAAATTAATTGTCGAGGACCATAATCATATTTTCAGTTTCAGATATACAGTATATAAATTGAGAATTGAATATAGATCTTGCGTTTTATTTTATTTGTTTGCCTTGAAGCATTGATGAAACACTTCAGTGTATGAACAGGGACGTATATACTAACATCAATGTATACGTCCCTGGTATATCATATAAAAATGTTTTTCGAAACACTTTTGAAAAAAAATAAAAAATAAAGTCGGGTTCAATGTACAAATAAATTATTAAGGATGTCGTGTACGTAAAATCATTCAAACTTAGAAATAACGAAATCGCGATAAGGTGTTGCGAAGTTTTGGACAACAGACATGGCAAGGAGAAATCAAAATCTTGGTGTTTTCTTACTTGTGATGCAAATAATGAACATTGGAATAGAAAATATTCCCCCTGTTACTTTAATTTCAACAGCTCTTCAAGTGGCTATTTTTCTAGAAGTGGGTATTCTCGAGCAATGGTTTCTGTCACCAGATTACGTTTGTATTAGCGCATTTCACGTATGGGACAGAAAAAGATGGAACAGAATTATTTTAGGTTCCTTGTATCATGCAGACGACTTCCATTTATACTACAACATGGCATCATTTCTTTGGAAAGGAAGACAGCTGGAAAGACGGTTTGGCAGTGTTTACTTCGGATTTTTACTGACCATTTTCACAGTTTTGACCGGTTTAGTGTATGTAGCAATTAATATTGCTTTGTCAGAAATTATGGATGACGGATCATACAGACTGACATGTGCAGTAGGATTTTCTGGTGTAATATTTGCTCTGAAAGTTTTGGTAACGCATTACAGTCCTTCGGGAACACAGTACCTTATGGGCTTTATACCAGTGCCAAGTAAATACATCTTCTGGGCTGAGCTTGTGCTCATTCAATTGATTACCCCAAATGTATCATTCGTTGGTAACCTGGCTGGAATTCTTGTTGGACTACTTTATACAAAAGGACCACTGAAAGTATTCATGGATAGTTTTCTTCAATCATCTGAGCACAGGCGCTTTTACGGTGGAGGTTATTCAACAGCCAGTGATAACGATTACTCTGGTTTCAGATATAATACTCGCTACAGGAATGATCGTTACTCCAGTAATAGAAGTGACGATTACAACAATTATACAGGCGGCTTATCGGAAGAGGAACAAATGAGGAGGGCCCAGGAGGAAAGCGTTGGGGATAGAGGAAGGATGTACCCAGATCTTGATGACTTACGAAGGAGGAGAGCAGATCGATTTAGCTAGTTGAATGTACATGTATACTGATTCTAATTGAACCGTTGAATTGACATTTTAAGAAGTATAGTTTTTCTTTATTACATGTACATGTACTATACTCTATGGTTATATTTAAATTTTCATTGTTTTCATGGTTGACAAAACAAGAACTTTGTATGTTTTACCAAGCAGAACATAATTATAAAATGTTGAACACACCATCTGTATAGTTGTTTTTACTGTACATACAATTCAAATAGAATGTATTTAATTCAGATCAATTAATAAATAAGTAAAATTGTAATTGAATAAAAAATCATACTATTATAGGTATAATAAAGAATAATTTCGTACAAAAGTACATATGGAATAAGTAAATCAGAAGTTTCCATAAATCAACTTGTTCAATAAGCTGATTTTTAATTTTTCCTAATATTAGTATGCTCTTGCAATACAACACAATACAAGGATCTGATCAGACATTAGGTTCCCTAAATTTTCTTGAACATTCATATTGTCATGACTCATCTATATTATTACATGTATGTTATTTGTTCTAAATAAATACTTCTTTGAACACTGTTCTTAAAAATAAAGGCCGGGTCTTTGTTAATAGAGAATGAAACTATCGTTATATAAGGCCATAACTAATTATTTATATGTTTAATGTACCCTGGCCCAAATTTTTCATGGTGGATAGGTAGGTAGCTCTTTTTAAAGACATGTGACAGGTAAAAGTGCCTATAGTGAACAAAGAATGAACTCAAAATGAAATATGCACTTAGTACTTTTAAAAACATGGCGCCTATATTCCATCTTGTGACACGTATTAAAGTGTGTTTATGTTGTATTATAGTACAAATCATGCCATGTTTACTGGCCTAAAATGTATTGCATAACTTAGAACCATTTTAACAGGAGCTTGGACTTCGGGAAGTTGTGTCAAACAGCATTGTGACGTAGGCCTGTCTATTTTATTGTAGGCCACTCAATCATGGCTCTTTGAAATCAACAAGATTTGTCTGGCTTTTGAGCTAAGGCTACGCAATCGGTGTATATTTGCGTGAAACCAGCGTCATTTTAACTTGTTTTGACGCAAGAAATAGATAGATACATCCTACTGAAAGTCCAAGGACTTGTTAAAATGGTTCTAATAGTATTCTTGACACTGACAGTGTTTAGAGGAATTGTTATATGTTATCTATCTCAATGTTAATTCACAATGCTGCGTGCCTGGCTTTGACAAATGGCGTACTATAGTATCGCATTTAACCAAAAACATTTAATTAAACGAGGACGTACGATACGCTATTATTTTTTGTTGTTGGAATAGCTAGCTTTCAACATTAATCAGTTTGTTTTAAACATCCAATATCAGGGTATTCAGGGCGAGACTTGCAGTTATTATCCTGTACTGACATGGTTTTTATATTTAGATTTCTTGCGTAGTAAACTCAAAACCGGATGCATAAAAATTATGAATTAATGTAAAGTATGGAATGACGGTATTTTCCGGAATCGTAGTAATTGCATGGTTTACGATGAATACTGAATACTAAATATGCAGATTATAATTCAATGGAGTCTCAATACGATTTTTTTTACGTGCAAACAATAGGAAACCCAAATCATAAGACCTATGCTTTGCAAAATTTTGTGTATTCATTTGCGTTTTTGCCCAAAGGGCGCTACGCCACTGACATCTCTATCACCAAAACAATGCGCATGTACTTCCTGTTGCACACTCCTCGGCAAGATGCTTGAAAGAAGTTGTTCTCACAGGCGCCTGACGTTAAAAATATAAGATGATCCCCTATATTCAGTAATATTATTACAGTACAGGGAATTCAATTACCGAATAGATTATGAATCCACAAATTATCAAAATTCGAATCTCTAGGTAAAATGAATATTTTTGAAGTTTCTAAACAAAAAGAACTGATAATGGATTTGAGAAAACTATTAATTATTTGAACATTTGATAAACCGTTACTCAATAGTAAAACTCCGAAAATCTGTTTACATTGATGTATTTTTTGAAAAATCTTTAAGTATTCATGCTTTAGGCATGATACTTTATATTTGTAGGGAGAGACCAAACATTTCTACAACTTTCAAATCGCAGAAGTTCGGGGGGAAAAAGAAGAACGAATGACCGTTGATTTGAAGTTTTCAAAAAGTTTAGATTTCTCTATGAAGTTAATAATGATATTACAATAGCAGCAACACTTTTCTGTTACAATTGTTCATGTATATTTGATAAAAAGTCATTTTTTTTCGCAAATGGCAAACTCGGTCTATTTTGTCGCTGGAAACATGATTTTTATAGACATTTTCATTTCTCTATGCACTCGACTGCAGCAGAAGTGTAGTGGACACCTATTGGAATCCGCAACATAAAATACCGAAATAGCTCTTTAAAAAGAAAATAAGAAGATGCCAACTGTTATTCATCTTAGCATAATTATAGGTACATGTAGTCAAACTGTGTTAAAAACAAAAATGATACCTATTTAATGAAACATTCATAGCCTTAATTACTAAAAGGGGGCTCGCTATCACTTGGAATAAATAACCCTTTCAAAAGCGGCGACAGAACAGGAGCAAAGACACAATAACATGCATAGAAGGGAATGACTTGCGTATATATAGGCTCAGTTTATCAATGTTAAATATAAGTAGTGTATGTACTTGGTGGTGGTGGGGGGGGGGGGGGTACAGATATATGGCCAAAATTTCTTTGTGGATGAAAACATTCATTCTTGTAATAACCCTTTCAACAGCGGCGACAGAACAGGAGCAAAGACACAATAACATGCATAGAAGGGAATGACTTGCATATATATATAGGCTCAGTTTATCAATGTTAAATATAAGTAGTGTATGTACTTGGTGGGGGGGGGGGGGGGGTACAGATATATGGCCAGTATTTCTTTGTGGATTAAAACATACATTCTGTCAGATTATTTTATTAATGACTAAATCAGTAAGCACATTCTTGTTCTTTTTTTCTTGAATATTTAATATTTTAATTGTAAAAGGACACCCTTAATGACTATATTAGCAGGTAAAAGTTTATTAGCACATTCTAGAGACTCACTTTCAAATAAGCTGTGGCAATTGACACTGAATATTACCTTTGTTTTGATATTGGTCATCGACAAATAATAATCTAACAGTTAACAAAAAATCACCTCCGTGAGTTGTTTCACTACTTTAATTTTTTAGGGGTTGTAAAGATGTTATAGGCTATGTCTGCCCACTCTCCTTTTTTAAAAAAATAATGCAACGCGTCTATCATCGTCGGAAACCCACAGCCAGTCTCGTATGTACACTTACTGACCAACTCGATAAATTTTTCCCATTCTCATAATTATTTGTGCTCTATTTGGATCAGCTCCTACATACTTTTGAGAAGGAAATTCTCAAACCCTGTATGTAAATCAACGGCGTGCTTTCTCTGCATGATCGTCATCAGTAAAGCGTATACAAGTCTCACTGACCGGGGGGTTTCCGATGACGTCTGTCAATGTTATATATTAGAAAGTTTTGTATTTGATTAAGACGGGGATTAGACATAAAATAGTTAACAAATATTCCATTATTGGATATACTTGTGTATAATAAACAGATTTTGGTTGTGTCGGAATAGTACACGAAGGGTTTTTTTTTTACCCTAAATGCCACTGATTAAAATCATCAAGACTATTTTACAATTTAATACATTATTATCAATTTAAATTACAGCGAATTATAAAAGATTGGCATTTAAGGTATTCGATGTATAACGACCACATTTTGTACCTAAGAAATGAATGGTCCGGTATTCCTAATCATGGTATCATTTTGAAGGTGTTATCAAATGAAAATACTCCACCAAAGGAATTTTCAAAATATTAATCATGGTCAAACTAATTACACCTTGAATTTTGAATTGAAGTCTATGGGCAACGTATGTTTTAATGCAATATTGTAAAAAGAAACTTAAAATTTGTAAAACTCTCTTGGTTATTACATGCATAAACTTTCTCTTTATCAAAATATGAATTAAAATGAATCATTTACCGAAGATATTCTGACGAATTAAAATTTTCTTTTTTTCAACAAGGGGAGATAACTCTTAAAAAAAATTAAGATGCAAAATGACCGGCTTCTTATATGTTGTCAGTCATGTGAATTTGGTTCATTTCACTTTCATTGTTTTTTTAGCAGTACATATTTAACTGGTTTTAAACGATTCAAAATTATTCAATATCCCTTCATTATACATTGAATACCTTAAAAATTTCATGGGAAAGCTCAATAGGGTATTTGCTCTGGCAAGCGTAATCAATAGATTTTTGTTATGCATACAATATCAATAAACTTTTCACTTGCAGTTGGTAATCTAAAAATATTGCAATAGACACGAAAGACATTCTCACCCGAGCAACCACGCAAATCTTGCATTGAATCACACTAGTTCGCTGAAATAAAGAGGGTTACTGAGGTATGTATTTGGAATTTTTGAAGGCTTCATTGCATATATGTATCCTCATCTCATTCGATCGTGGAAAAAAAATCAAAGTCGCTTTTTTTATCCAATGTTACTATTGGTCATTACGACAACTTGATTACAGCTCAGAATACCTTATTCAAGATATGTAGATTGGCAAATAATCACGATGGTTTTTATTTCACTATGTTCGCGATTCATCATTTTCCCGCGAAATCAAACCCATGGCGAATACAATCATTAGTTTTCAAAAACGTTTCAATGCTTATAATTCTGGTCAATTAATTTTTCTGCAGCGTGAAATTAAAATCATCGCAATCGGTACTTTATGAGAAATCGTGAAGTTTTAACACCGTGGAATTAAAACGACTTACAGTATCTATCTTATTCACGTGATACGTTATTATATTTAATAATTTTTCAAACAAAAGGTGAAATTGAAGCACTTTGTTTGAGTCAATATTGGATGACGTTACAAGTGGATACCGTAGTTCTCGGTATGCGAAACGAAAGTAGAACTATACTAGGAATGAAATAGGCATTGTGCCAGAGTCTGAAATAAGATACCCAGGACTTGAGTAAGTCTAAAGGACTTTGTATTTATTATTATTAAACTTAATTTCTTGCTTGATGTAACTGTAGAATCTGGATTCTATCTTCTTTATGATTACGTGGAGTGATTCTACGCTGAAAGAATAAATCGTAAACGAAGCCTTCCTTTTTTATTGCGATTGATTTAACGAATTAGGTATTATGAGGTGAACAAATACGGTCAAATCCAAATCCGAAGGGTTTTTTGATGGATTTGATTACGCCTTACCGTATTTGATTACCTCGAATATTCCAAAAATGACCTATTTATTATTATTTTCACCAACTGTTCAATTAAATATCAAATTATTGATATTTTTTAACGTTATTTTTATTTCATTTTATAATATAATTATATACAAACCCCGCTTGCGTCACACAATACGTAATTTGCGTAATTGATAAAGTGTAATCGGAAGTTGATTCGTACATGTATGTAAAGGATATAAGCCAAAAACTGTCCATTCTGTGAGAGAAAGAACTGATCGAGGCCCGAAGGGCCTGATTAGTTCTTTCTCTCACAGAATGGACAGTTTGAGGCTTATATCCGACTTAAAACATTCTCCTCTTTTGTTTTAAGAATGGACTGCAACAGGTACACCAGTAGACAACAAAAATTAAGAGAGCTATTTTAACCACCCCTAACAAAAAAAGCAGCCCTGAGTAGAATTCTGTTTCTATTGTCTACTTAGTGGACAGGTACATGTGACTTTTTAGGTATAACTTGAACTGCATGATTTTTCATTAATTCACACAACTTGTGTTTTAGTATCGAGATGTCTCCCTCTGATGGAGAAAGCATTTTCTAGAAATAACTCAGTCAAAATGCAAGGATGATTATGAAAATCATCCAAACACGGATGGTGTTCTAAGTGACATTCTAGATATGGGGCCTGGGCCAGATTTTGATTTAATTCAGAACTGTGTCTTTTCTGATATCTCTGATGAAGATATGATTAACGCCAGTCAAGAGGTAGAGAGCAATAATAGGTTTTTAAAACCTCTGAATCAGCAGGATTTGGATGACTTAATACGGAGTGGTTTATCTAAGAAAAAGGAGGCAAAGTCAAATCTGGATTTTCCTGATTCCACATATGTATACAACTGCATTTGGATTATTTTCCACTCATGTACCAGTGCATTTGAATTATTTTACAGAGTTGTGTCAATTCATTTGGATTATTATATTTCAAAGCATGCTTAATTAAATTTCATTTTGTTCTCAGATGTATGGCTTTGCATGGTATTTGTTTTATTACACGTCACCTGTACCTGTCCAATAAGTTTACAATTACTATCCATTATTTTTTACTGGGCAGATTTCACTGTCCATTCTTTAAAATAATGGACAGTTTTTTAAACTTATTGGACACTTACAGGTAACTTTTTGGATTTGTTTTCAAATCTACAAGTACTTTATGCTATATAATAGTTTAAAATAACAAAGGATTGCATAACGAAAATGTTTTAAATAGTGTTATCACAGACAAAACACTAGAAATGTGAATCGGGAAGTTGAGATAAAATCACATTAGTTTTAAAAGTTAAATAATACACATATTTTGTTTTTTTAAACTGATGTTACATGTAAGTAGAAAGCAATAACATCCAAAACTATGCTTATGGAAAAGTTGAACTTATTTTCTGCGCATTATACTTTTCCTTTTGCTTTCATAAAAAAAATGTCAAAAACTTTAAAGGTTTAATGGTCACGATTTTTGGTCAAATTTTATGTTTCTGTTTTTATTACATGTATTTACAATGCTTTAGGAATGCATTTCTCATGATCAAATGAATTTTGAGAGTCAATCGTAGAGTTATAAGCAAGATACAGGGCTCACAACTCTTTGTCATGTAAAGAAGGCTCGTGCCCTGTTTTTGTTTATATATGTTAAATATATCAGTAAAAATCTTTTTCAAACTGATTTGTCTATCTTCTTATTCATTTTAAGCATAAATAAACAGTTTCTAACGTTTAACACATTATTTTTGGTCTAAAACCGCAATTTTCACTTCAGCATTCAAAATGTAAACAACGGCTTTGTTTACATAACGAAGAATTTCAAGCTCTGTAACTCGCTTATAACTCAACAAATGACACTCAAATTTTGGTTGCATATTAAAAATGCCTTACTGAAGGATTGTAAACATTAAAATTGGAGAAATGATTTTGACCAAAATTGTGACCTTTAAAATGCTCCAGTTTCGAAATAAAATCCAAAATATGCAACGTATGGTAAAAATCATCACGATATATTAATTTGATTTTAAAGTTTACTTGGAATGTGTGGTTTATCACGATTAATTGTGAAAAATTGAGTTTTAAGGAGACGAAGGATTTTAATCATTCTTTTAAATACAAGTAAAGCAATTCGATTTGAATACTCGCACTTTGGCACTGAATCAAAATTTTTTATAAAGTTGGGTGTGAACTGAATATTCATTTGCATTATCCTAATCATGATTTAAAAAAAAAAATCAAAAAACTTTTTCGTCTGGTAGGATAGGAAGTTTGTTCTGTTATCTGTGCCTCTCCTATGCAATTGATTTGATCGCTAGTAATTTACCAACAAGTAAAAAAACCGTTCTTTTGAAGTCACTTAAGTCCGTAATGATACGATACCATATAAACGTATAATTATAATATCCGTAATATGTATGAAATAATCAAATATAGTTTTAAGATCCATTATTTTTTCCATGATCTAATCAATATTGTATTTATGATTATATACCTTTGCATAAATGGCGGCTTTGAAAGAAGATGGTTATTCCAATTCAGATCTCAAACAGTTTTACAGTATTCCAGTACTTGAAATCTTCAAAAGCCATACCTGGTCTAAAAAACGCTTTCAAGAAACCACCAAAGACTGCTGTGACAAACAAAATTCTTTATTATTTTTGAAAGTTGTTGTCAAAATCGCAACTTGTGACGACAAATCGTGTCAAGTACAAATTAGCGACATACTATCTACATTCTCTAAACAAAATTTTTTCTCTCAACTTTGCAAACTTTTGGATGGGTCAGAAGACATTTCGCTAGATTTCAAGGCAGAATGGCTAGAACCATTGAATTGTGTTATACAAAGTTTACACGATATATGTAGGAAAACGCCATCTAAGTCAATGGTCGCTTTTGGATTCTGTTCAGGATTGGCTTCAACAATTACAAAATTGATACTCTCAGGCAACGACGATGCTGCTATAAATCAATTGTCAGATATGAAAAGCAACGTTGAAGACATTCATAACTATTTTAGAGATTTACCAATAATACCTACGAGTGATGATATATTTTGTAAACCGTTTTGGGGTGAAAATCTGACATATGGGTCATTTCACAATTTGGATCATTATTTAGACGTACAATTCAGACTTCTAAGAGAAAATTTTATGGCACAATTAAGAAATGACATATTTGAATACAAAGCTAGAAAGGCATCAAATGCCCCTTCGGAGATAACAAGGCTAGATTTGAGAATGCACCAAAATGTGACCGTAGAATGTGAAAACTGTTCAAACGATTGCCGTTTTTATGACATCAAACTAGATGAATCCCATGTTAATCGTGTCAAGATGAATAGAACCAACCATTTTCTGTATAGAACACTGATATGCTTGTCTCCAGACGATTTCGAAACATTGTACTTTGCCATCATTGAAAATGAAGATCAGATAAGAGATGATTACACATTGAAAATAAAAATGAACAAAGAACGTACTACACCAGGATTATTCGTTGGTATGGCGGTGACAATGATAGAAAACATACGTAATTTGGAGACTTACATGCATGTTTCAAGTTCTTTGCAAAATATTCATGAAAATGACTTGCCATTTAGAAGATACTTAGTTGAAGGACTTAAAAAAGTGCATCGACCACTGTATATACAAGATAATACTGATATAGAGTACGATTTGAGACCCATGATGATGAGTGAAGTTATTTATCAGAAAGCTACTGATGGAAAAGAAAAACAGTCACGTATGTGCAAAGTGGTCTCATGTAATGATTGGCCTACTGCTACGGAGCTTCATCTTGATGACTCTCAACACAAAGCACTGCACCTCGCATTAACAAGAGAGTTTGTAATAATTCAGGGCCAACCAGGCTCTGGAAAAACTCGTGTTGGAATGATGATAGCAAAGACACCAATACATAACAAACATTTGTGGATGAATGAACGAAAAATAAATGAATGTGTTTTACAACGAGATATTATGGAAAAATTAAACAAAATTGTGAACCATCATCAGCTATGCTGATTGTTTGCCACACAAGCCATGCATTAGAGCAATTCTTTAAAGGAGTGGTAACGTCTTTAGATGCAAAAAATATAAATAAATGGGAATCGAAGCTTGTTCACGTCGGATTAAGAAGTTTAAATCTCGATAGATTTTCTTTGAAGCATAAGAGAGACCGGTGGAATGAATTGAATATACATGGAAAGAATTTATCGAATCCACTTAGTGAAAGTCACGAGAGAATCTGTAAAATAAAGTGGATGTTAAAAAAATCCCATGAAAATATTTTTGGAGAAGAAATTCTAATGTCATGGGTACCAGAGGTGAATTTGTTGGTAGAAAACGGCAAACGATTCAATATGTTAGAATGGTTGAACATTGATGGATATTCACTATGTCAGTCTGCACTAGAGGGGTATTTTGAAATGGAAATAAAAAGCTCAAAGGAAAACAACAACAACACCGATATCGATAAGGATATCAACACCGATTCTGATGCTATAAATGGAGAAAAATACATTACTGACAACGATACGGATGTATGTTCTAAATATGGGGAAATTGGAGTTCGTTAGATTTAATAGTTCACGATATTTTAAAAAGAAACAATTTTGACGAACATATTGAATATTTTTTGAAAGATTACATTAAAAAGTTGCAATCCAATATTTGTAGTAACGAAATCATGTCTCAAACAGACGTTGAAATCCATGTACATCAACCATGGGGAATAACTATCAGCGAAAGATGGAACATGTATCGATATTTTCTCCACCAGTTACGAAAAAAAGCCAAAACACTGTTAGATGAAGAAGAAATTCAACATGAAGACTTGCGCAGAAAAGAAAATGAAAGACAAACTGTGGTCGACAATGACATTCTAGCACACTCGGAAGTCATCGCAATGACAAGCTCATGGGCAGCACGCTATCAAAATGTCTTAAAAGAAATTTGTCCCTAAGATAATCATAGTAGAGGAGGCGTCTGAGATTTCAGAGGCACATGTTATTGCAACTTTGAACGCGTACTGTGAACATCTGATTTTGATTGGCGATCATAAACAAATAGATCGAACGCCAACAGGGTTTGAATTGGCCAGGAAATATCATTTGGATGTATCTTTGTTCGATAGAATGATAAATATGGGATTGCCATATGTCCGTCTTGAAAAGCAACACCGTATGCGGCCCGAAGTTGCGCAGTTACTACATTCGTTATATGAAAAGCTTGATGACAATGAAAATGTTTTAGAATATGAGGATGTAATGGGTTTAGAGAAAAATGTGTACTTTGTGTCTCACCAAAAAAAGGATCAGGCGATTGAAGATAAGGATTCATATGCGAATGAATTCGAGGCGTTCTACATTGAACGTTTGACACATTATCTTTTGAAACAAGGTTATTCGACCAGGCAAATAACAGTCCTTACTCCTTACTTGGGACAAAAGATTATGATTCGAAATCAAATGCAAAAAGCTGAATATGAAGGAATACGAATTTCAAATCTTGCTCAGTACCGCGGGGAGGAAAATGATATTATTCTGTTGTCTCTCGTTAGCAGCAACAAGGAGGGGAGACTTGGGTTTCTTGACGATGACAATCGAATGTGTGTGGCCTTGTCCAGGGCTAAAATTGGTCTGTATGTCATAGGCGATTTCGACTTTATACAGAAGCATTCTCATAAATGCCATATATGGAAAGAAATAATAAAACAGATGAAGGTTAACGAATCAATTGGAAATGGACTCCCGTTGATTTGTAGAAATCACAAAGATATAATAACCCAAGTTGTGGATCCGAAGGATTTTGATAAAGTACCAGAGGGAGGGTGTTCTAAAACATGTGATTTTCGATTAAACTGTGGACATTCGTGTGGCCTGTTTTGTCATCCATTAGATCCTCATCACTTGAAAATAACATGCCAAAAACTGTGTGCAAAATCTTGTAAAAATGGCCACAAATGCATCAAACCATGTCATTTCCCAAGAGCTTGCAAATGTAGTATAGCGGTAGAAAAAAAGTTACCTTGTGGACACCGTCTTACTCAAGTTTGTCACTTTAATGCAAAGAGAAATCAGTGTCAAACAGTGGTTACCAAAATACTGCCATGTGGCCATCATCGTCAAATGCGTTGCTTCGAAGACCCCTTGCAGTTTAAATGCACGGTTTTGGTGAGGAGAAGATTAAAATGTCAACACCGAAAATGGTACATTGTTTTGTTGATTTAAAATCTTGTATTTGCCAAAAACAGGTAATGAAAACCCTCCCTTGTAAGCACCAAAAAATGTTGCCTTGTAATATTGACAAAGATTCATATCAATGTAATGAGCTTGTACTTAAAAGTCTCCCTTGCAAACACCAAAAGGTATTACCTTGTTATCTTACCATGGAATTATATGATTGTGAGGAGCTTATAACGAAGACACTCCCATGTCAACATGAAGCAGAAATGCGTTGTTGCCAGAGTCTTCATAAGTACAAATGTACAAAATGTACATAACAAGTTTCAACTATTATTTTGAAAATTTGCTTTCATGTCCTACTGATGAAATGTTAGTATGCATGTGGGTTAACTATACATAACTCATCGAAAGTTGGGTGTATGAAAGTCCCAAACACGTTGCGGAGATTAGATTAGTGAACTTTACTATGGCAGTTTTGTAAACCATAAAACAGATATTATTTGTAGATTTTTATATATTATACATGCATAGTGACCCTAAATCTATTTATATATGGATCATATACAACTTCTGTATTTATTTTATATTGTAAAAAGCAATAAGATTTTTTTTTAAATTTGTTGCAATCAGTATGTATAATTATTTATTTTTAATAGCAATAAGATTTTTATCAATTTGTTGCAATCAGTATGTATGATATAGTATACATATAATAACATAATAATATCATTTATATTTTATACTGTTTATTGTCTAAAGAATGAAACACATTGAAATAAATTGACCAGAATGTTTAAGAAGCAAGGAAAGTGTACGCAAGCATTTTTGTTTTGTATCTGCGTTAATGTTAGTTATTCTATCTTATATATTTATCGTACCTACATTACTTCTATAAGTGTTCTTATCAAAATTTATGGAAAAAAACCTGTTGGTCTTAAATATGGAATTGGATGCCAACTAGGACAGGACACGTAATTAAGGATTAATATACAGCTTTAAGAATCAACCATGCAAAAACCATTTTGTTATGATTAATTTTGCGAAGCATGAACATGCATATTGTAAATATATTGCATTATATACATACATAATGATTGTATGTGTATCACAGATATGTCTTAAGTGTGTGAAAGTTAGCAAGTTTAATTGCGTGTATGCATTGATAATTTTTAATTACATGTTAGAATTACGGGCAATGCCATATAATTTTTTAAAAAATTTTGTATAAAAGAACAAATATGATTAATTATTCTAAATATTAGATTGAATTGAATAAATTTTATTCCAGTGAATAAAACAAGATTGGGCGGCTGAGATACCGGGGTATTATAATTTATGTGAGATATAGTCTTTCAAAGCAAAACTGAAGCCAAAACTGCAATACCTTAATTTGATTTCGGGTCAATGGTAGATGATGTACACTGAACATGTTTAACATCATAGATATGTAGACAGGGTCAATTTAGAAATCTCTATAGGATGTAAAAAAAATATCCGCAATAAAGGCTAATTGCATATACAACAAGTGTAGACTGACGAAAAATGAAAGGGCGGCTGTATATATACTACCAAGGTTCTACCTGATTGGTCAGATCATACTACATGTATTTTCTATCAGGCAAATGTTAATTACTGATTAAGGAGACTTCTGATTGAGTAAACAGATGATACATGAAGAAGCATAATAATTCTCAAGTCGATATTTGGAATTTAATCAAATTTAACATTTAAGGTATCTAACTGTTTGGTAACTAGATAATAGGTTATGGCTAAAAATGAAATTCAATATTTAAGGTAGAACTGTTTGGTAAATCATTGACTATCCGGCATCCTTAGAATGCTTTAAGGGTAGATTTAAAATAAATCTTGCAGATATCCGGTGTTTAATACTCCAGCAGCAACTTCTCTTACTACAGAATGCAGTTGATGCACGGACAGGAGATTCCCTTAAACAATGATTCCTTGGCACTTTCATCCCCTGCGAATGTTTTTGTCATTTAAATTTTAGACCACGTGGTTTTATTTGACCCTTTCAGTTTCGCGGTAAAAATCGCGCCTCGTGTTTATAGTCTATTTTAGAGAATCTAGGTACTTGTAGTCAAATATAAATTCTAGAGGTTTATTGATTTTAAACTTTATCTTCATTAATTGGTGAATAAAATGTGTTCTAGAAATAAATGTGACAATACAAAAATAGTTATTTTTCTGCTGTTGCGACAACTAACATTCGCAGTAGAGACCCCCCCCCCCCCCCCAAGAATAAATTTCGATCCGCGCCTGACCTAGTAATAACATCAATAGTGAAACTGACTGTACTATTTTATGCAGAATGTTCTTTGAAAATGGCTCGATATACTAAGTTTTTATGCAAAACATTCACCCATTATTTTTTTAAAAACATGATATTGCACACCACAAGCATCAAACATGGCTATGATTTTATTAAGCAACCCAATGTTTATATTATCAACCACTCCACACGAACACGAACGATAACTCTATTCTTAATATTATCGTTTAATATTAAAAAACCGCTAGATGGTGAAATAAGACACACATCTTAAAAGATGTTGATGTTTTAACATAAATCAAAGTAAAATATGATATGAAAATCGAGAATTTTATCCGAACTTTTATACTTCCGCTCGAAATTTCACAGGAACTGAAGAAATCTCGGTGAAGTCTCGTGAACTTTCATTCGAGCACCTCTGGATTTATTACATACTTAGCAACGATAAAGAAAACATTCCGAACACATTCGCAGGGGTGACTTTTAGTGTACTTGGCGTAGACGATTCTGTTATGCCGTCATCTTTGGTACTCTTATCAGACAGGCAAATCGTATTGGACTTGTTCATTCTGATTAAAATGTTTTTCAATTTTGACAGATCGCCTAGATCATTGTAGTCAATCGTAGGCCTTTTACCCACCTAATTTACCATTCTAAGTTATAAAATACATAAAAATTTATTTGTGGTGGCATATATAGAAGTAAAAAAAGGGTATTCCAATGTAGCATTGAGTTTAATATACATGCATCTATGATTAACTAATTACTTGCACGTCAAATACCAGTATGAACTTAATACGAACATTCTTCAAATGTTATAACCAAAAAACCTATATTGTTATGGTAGATATTTATAGATGGATCAATTAAATTTATATATCGATCGAATAAATGGATTTTAATTTGTGTCAAAAGTTTAGAAATAAGTGGAGGTTAAGTTTAGAATAACTAATTTACTTTTGTCTCTAGCTATTGATACATCTTTTCCTTCTTGTAAGTAATGAATAAACGTTGTTAATTCTTTGTTTGAGGATATGACGTAATTCATGTTGCACAGCTTGGCAAAATGTCAGTACAACTATGACCAGCTCTTTTTAAAAATCGAGTCTTTATTGAAAGCCACAATAGTCTATTTATCCTCTCAATCAGAGGCGTATGCGTATTGGAAGTACGTACTGAAACGTGTCAAAACTAAAATCATATAAACTTTAAATTTTATAAAAGGGAGACGGTTAAGAGCTTTTAAATGAAAAGATGAAAAGACAGCCTTTCAACAAGTGTTTGATAGTTGGAAGACAAGAAGGTATACATTATGGTGACAATTAGGTAGTTATAATTTATTTTCCAATTTTAAAAATCATGTATTGATATTATATTATTATAAGGGGGTGGGGGTGGGGTATATGCCACGATCTAATATTAAATTGCTACATGAAGACTTACAAGATGCGATTTAACTAAAATAAGGAGGAATCATGACAGGACAAAAATTTAATAATATTGATTTTGTTAATCAATAACAGCACTTATTGATTTCTGTCTGTTGACTTGGCAAGGCACAAGAGGCATAGCTCATGCATAACGTTGTGAATGGTTGGGAATCAATAATTTCTTTATGATATACGTATAACGATTTGAAAAAAAAGGATGACTGAACATTTCTGATTCCAGCAATAATATAGTGCCTGAATATTCATCTTTTTCTTTCATATCTACAGAAGATATGTTGCGTTGTACGAGGTACCGGTGCAATTTGAATAGAGTTCAAAACGAAAGCTGTTACTAGGAACAAACATTGCTGAGAACGTGAGGACAAGCAAAATCTGTGGTATGTCTTCGAATTTTGGGTTGATTTAATCTAAAAAAAAAAAAAAATCCTGGTAATGCATTCATAAATCAAATTATTTCTAGTTTTGATGTCAAGATCTGAGTTGATCAACACATCCAAACTTGTAGGTTCAGGGACTAACAGAATGTATGATGTAAATAGCAACTCATATCCCATTTGAGGGTCATTTCAAATTTTAGTTTTAGATACCGGTAAATATTTAAACAAGAGGGCCATGAGCCACATTGCTTACCTGAGTAACAAAGACATTATAAAACCAGCTTTACGGAGAAATATACCCCCCAAAAAATATGGACAATGTAGTCTAACAGATCCTGTATAATAAAAATTCAAATTTTCCCCTGGATACTGTGGTTTCATCAATATTCGTTAAATACCAATTTTCGTTGATTTCGTTTGTAAGTTGATCCACTAAATTAAGTGTTCATTGAAGTGCAATTTCTATTAACATTTTGTATTGTTAGGGTCATTGGCCACGAATTTTGGTATTCTTGAAACCGTGATTTTCACTTTATCCACGAAAATTGATACCCTTGAATATTAATGAAACCACAGTATTCTGTTTATCATTGATCCCTTTTTGTCACAGTATAGTCATTTCACATATTGAGCATTGCAGTTCTCAAGAAGATCAAAATTAAATGGGATATAAACGTACATCAAACTTGTAAAGCCCAAAAATTGTCCAGAGGCCAAAGTCTATACAATTTTAAAGAATCAAAAAGAACTAGGTATAGTTTCTATTATATTTTGCCGTTTGAGAGTGATTTTTAAAGATATCACAAAAGATTAAATGCAACGTTTACTTACACAAGAATACCCATAGATTAAGAATCTATATATAGTTACCAATTAGACTTCCACAAGTTTAATTGTGACGTCACAAACAGTGCATTTTCCCGTAATTGTCATAAAACTGAGCAAAAGACACCAATTCCCTAGTGGTTTTTTGAATAGTAAAATATATCCGCAGCTGTCTCCCACGATAAAACTCGCATTATAACTTTATCATGTGATATCACATAAAATATATTAATTTCGTTGTACGGCTGCAGACACATTTTTTTTCTTCCAAAAAAAAACTGTGAGAAAATATGCCATTTTTCATCATTTTTTACCAAATCTTAGGAATTTGCCAAAATGTTTCGGTTAAAACTATTTGTTGAAACAAGATAAAAGTGTATAACTTGCTACTTTATATACACATATGTTCAAGATGGTACAATTGTATTTGTATTAGATTTAAACAACTTTTTAATTTTAAGGGCAAATATTGAAAGAAACTGTACCTTCTTCTTTGTCAAAATGCTTGCATATAAGTTAAACCATGTATTATAACATTTGAATTTTGGTGAATTTTAACTGTTTTCTTCTGTAAAATTGGACCCTCCACCCCATGTGGCTCCATCCTACTCCTGAAAAATATGATTTTGACAAATTTGAATCTACACTATCTAAGGTTACTTTCATTAATGTTGCAACTTTTCCAAGAACATGTTATTTTTAAAGAAAAAGATTTTTCTCAATATATTCCATTGTTAAGATTTAACCGGTCCCTATTGTGCCTCTCTCCTATCCACCCCCCCCCCCCCCCCCCCCGGTGATCATAATTTGACTAAACTTGAATCTACCCTATCTGATAATACTTCACACAAATAATGTACAGCTTTACTGGCCAGTAGTGTTCTAAATAGAAGTTTTAAAAATAAAAATTCTCTTTATATTCCTATGTAAAAATTTGACCTCCCCCCCCCCTCGCGTGGCCCCACCTTATGATTTGAACAAGCTTGAATCTACACTGTCTGAGGATGTTTCAGCTTTTTCGGCCAAATGGTTTTTGAGAAGAAGATTTTTAAAGATTAACTCTATATACTCCTATGTAAAACTTTTTTGTGGCCCCACCTAACCCCCAAGGACCATGATTTGAACAAACTTGAATCTACACTATCTGAGGATGCTTCCACACAAGTTTCTGCTTTTCTGGTCACATGGTTTTTTAAAGAAGATTTTGAAAAAGAATCACCACATTTTAATAATTCCTTATTAAATATAAAATAGGATGTGTCCCTTTCTTTTAACAAACTTGAATCCCCTTTACCCAATGATGCTTTGTGCCAAGTTTGATTAAAATTGGCCAAGTGGTTCAGGAGAAGAAGTCGAAAATGTAGAAAGTTTACAGACAGACAGACGGACGCCGGACAAAAAGTGATCAGAAAAGCTCACTTGAGCTTTCACTCAGGTGAGCTAAAAAGGAAAGGAATTCGAATCTTATTGGTTGTTTTACGATTTTTATGTACACATGATCTGTATAGCACAGATATTTTCTACCGATTGATAGTGCCATATACATGTAACTGCTGTATATAAAACATAAAACAGTTTGAAAGAGAAAAAAACCCCACTTTTTGCAAAACAGCTATTCGCCTCTGAGACTGCATCATTGAATATAATTTAGTTTGATTCGTTAGTTTCGAATCATTTTAATTAAAACTTTTTTAATTTCTAGATTTTTGTTTTGTTTTCTAGAACTTCTCTTAGATGGCGTCTTTAGATGGAGAAGGATTTTCTTATTCTGAACTAGAGGTTTTGACCAGTGTTCCAATTCATGATGTCCTCAATAGTCAATCTTGGTCCGAAAGACGCTTCATAGAAACCGCCATAGACTGTCGTAACATCCAAAAATCTTTATTAATTTTGAAATTATTCGTCAAAATTGCAACTAGTGACGACAAAGCATGCCAAGAACAAATCAACTTTATTTTTACTAAGTCTGTTAACCAAACATTTTTCTCGCAAATCTGCGCACTTCTGAATGAATTGAAGAGATATTTCAACTGATGTCAGAAATGATTATATGACCATTTTGGAATGTGTTTTACAAGTTTTACAAGAAATATGTAGAAAAACACCTTCGTTGTCCTTGGACGCTCTAGGACTGTGTTCATGTTTATCATCAGGTCGTTACTACGCTGATACTCTCAAGTAACGATGACACCGTTATAGAACATCTATCAAACATTAAAAGTGATACTGAAGAGATTCAGAGGAATATATCCAACTCGCATACAGAGAAATCGAAAAGAAACAAGACAAAAGATAATCGGAAGCCCCCGAACAATATCCGAGATCTATCAATAGTTCCAACGAGAGATGACATATTTTGCAAGCCCTTTTTGAGAGCAAATTTGACACATGGGTCATTTGACAATTTGGATCATTACTTAGATGTACAGTTTAGACTTTTAAGGGAAGACTGTATAGCGCAATTAAGAAATGGCATATTTGAATACATTACCAGAAAGGAATCGGATGCTACCGAAGAGATAAAAAAGTTGCAAGATGTGAAAATTTACCAAAATGTGTCCGTAGAGTCTAAAAGCACTACAATGGATTGTCGTTTTTATGACATTAAATTAGATAAATCCCATGTTAGTCGCATCAAGTGGAATAACAGCAAGCGATTACTTAATGGATCATTGTTATGTCTATCTCAAGATGATTTTGAAACATTGTATTTTGCTGTAATTGAAAATGCAAATCATGAAAAGATGAAAAATGAAGGCATTTTAAGAATAAAAGTGGACAAAGAAAGTGGCTCACCAGAACTGTTTGTTGGTATGACTATGACTATGGTAGAAAGTACAGCTTATTTTGAGGCATACAGACATGTTTTATCTTCCTTACAAAACATATACGATGATGACCTGCCGTTTAGGAGATATCTAGTTGATGGTCTTACGATAGTTCATCCTCCACTTTATGTACAAGACAACACTCAAATTGAATATGACTTAGGACCTTTATTGACGACAGATGTTATATACCAGGATGATAAGGGTAAGGAGGCTGGCGTTGACAGGGCTCGAATGTGTCAAATCGTCTCAGATAATTGGCCATCAGCCCAGGAGCTTCATCTTGATGAATCTCAATACAGAGCACTGCAATTTGCATTGACCAAAGAATTTGTTTTAATTCAAGGTCCACCCGGAACAGGAAAAACGCATGTTGGATTGATGATTGCAAAAACATTGTTGCATAACAAACACTTATGGATGAATGAACGAAAAATAAATGAATATAATCTTCAAGACAAAATCTGTGAAAAAGAGGAAAAAGTAAGCGAACCATCATCAGCAATGCTGATTGTTTGCTACACAAACCATGCATTAGATCAATTTATTGAAGGAGTGGTAAATCTTTTAGACCCGAAAAATATAAAGCAAGTGGGAATCAAAGCTTGTTCGAGTCGGTTCAAGATGCTCAAATGAGAATATCAATAAATTTAGTCTTATACACAAGAGAGTGCAATGGAACCAGTTGAAAACGGACGCAAGAGACGTTTGGGTGCAGCTTAGAAAGAGTCACGAAAGAATCTATAAAATCAGATGGATGTTGAAAAAATCGTTTGAGAATATATTTGGAGAGGAAATTCTATTGCCATGGGTACCAGAGGTGAAAACGATGCTAGAGAACAGAAAACGGTTTAATATGTTAAAGTGGTTGAAAATTGATGAAAATTCCCTATGTGAATCTGCATATGCGGATTATGAGAAATTAGAAATAAAAAACTCCAAAGGAAAGTGCAAGTTCAATGTAGATGTCAACGATGATAGAATTGAAATAGATACAGAAGTTGATCTTATTAATAGGGAAAGATACATAGAAGATGACGATTTTGAAACGAGTTTTGAATTTAAAGAAATTGGTGCAAATTTTGATTCAATGGTAAATGCAATTCTAAAACATGGCGATTTTGATGAACAGTTTAAACAAATATTGAATAAGTACGCCAAAAATGCACAATCAAAAATACTACGTAAAGAAATCATGACTCAAAGAAACGTTGAAAACTGCATACGACAACCTTGGAAAATAACGGTGCACGAAAGATGGAACATGTATCGATACTTTCTCCATCGTTTACGGGAAAAAGCAAAATTATTGTTGATTGAAGAAGAATTAAATTATGCAAACATAAGAAAGAAATATGAACGCGAAAAGCAAACGCTTGACCGCGAAATTCTAGCCCACTCAGAAGTAATTGCAATGACAAGCTCAGGGGCAGCACGGTATCAAAATGTTTTGAAAGAAATTGGTCCCAAAGTTATTATCGTAGAGGAGGCTGCAGAAGTGTTAGAGGCACATGTTATTAACAACTTTGAACTCGTTCTGTGAGCATCTGATTTTGATTGGTGATCATAAGCAATTAGAACCAAAGCCGGCGGTTTTTGAGTTGGCAAAGGAATATCATTTGGACGTCTCTTTGTTTGAAAGAATGATAAATTTGGGTTTGCCTTACGTTTGCCTTGAAAGGCAACATCGTATGCGACCCGAAATTTCAAAATTAGTCCGCCCTGTTTATGAAAAACTCTTTGACAATGAAAATGTTTTAGAATACGAAGATGTCATGGGTATCGAGAAAAATGTGTATTTTGTATCACACACAGAGGAGGAACAAGCTAAGGAAGACATGCAATCCTATGCCAATGAATTTGAGGCGTTGTATGTTGAACGCCTTACACATTATTTATTGAAACAAGGTTATTCGACCCGGCAAATTACAATAATTACTCCTTACTCGGCACAAATGATATTGATTCGGAATCAAATGCCAAAGAGGGACTATGAAGGGATAAGAATTTCAATTCTCGATAACTACCAGGGAGAGGAGAATGATATAATCCTGCTGTCTCTTGTTAGAAGCAACAAAGAGGGGAAAATTGGATTCCTTGACAAAGATAACCGGGTGTGTGTGGCACTATCCAGGGCTAAAAAAGGTTTGTTTCTCATTGGCAATTTTGATTTTATACAAAAGCATTCTCGCAAATGCCAGTTATGGAAAAAAGTAAACAAACTAATGATGACAGACGAATCAGTGGGAATTGGTCTACCGTTAATTTGTAGAAATCACAGTAATGTTCGAACCCAAGCCATCGAGCCGAAAGATTTTGATAAGGTGCCAGAGGGAGGGTGCTCTCAAAAGTGTGATTTTCGATTAAAATGTGGACATGTTTGTGACTTATTCTGCCATCCATTGGATCCTCGTCACATTGAAATAATTTGTAAAAAGTTTTGTTTAAATTCTTGTGAAAATGGTCACATATGTAGTAAACGATGTCATTTCCCGAATGATTGCAACTGTACTGAACAGGTTGAAAAAACATTGTCTTGTGGACATATAACGACTTTGCCGTGTGAAACTAATTCTGAGACAATTGAGTGTCAAGCTATAGTCACTAAAAAACTGCCGTGTGACCATGATCGCCGAATGCGTTGCTTCCAAGATCCATCGCAGGTGAATTGTAGTGTTTTAGTTCAGAGACATTTAAAATGTGATCACTTTCAAATGTTGCACTGCTTTGTTGACGTAAAAAAAACATATTTGTCAGAAGGAGGTAATGAAAAAGCTTCCTTGTAAGCACCAAAAAATGTTACCTTGCTATGTCGACATAGAAAAATATAAATGTGATGAAGAAGTACTAAAAATACTCCCTTGTAAACACCAAAAGATATTACCATGTAACCTTAATATAAACTATTATAACTGTAAAGAACGGGTACAGAAGACGCTACCATGTCAACACAATGCAGAAATGCCTTGTTATCAAGACCCCCTGGGATACAAGTGTACACTACCTTGTCAAAAAGACTTTGAGTTGTAAACACGAGTGTTTGCTCAAATGCTCTCTTGATATTGAACAATTCGATTGTCAGGAAATAGTTACAAAAAAACTCGTTTGTAAGCACGAAGCTCAAATCCCATGCTCGTTTGAAATTTGCAGATACATTTGTAAGGAAGACGTTACGGAAAAAAGATCAGGAACTGTTTGCTCTCACAGAATTTTCGGTTTTTCAAATAGTGATAAGATATGTAATCACTTGTATACGAGAAAATGTTATCAATCAGCAAGAAGATTTCAAATTGCAAATCCTTGTAAAGAACTTGTAGAAAAAATCCTGAAATGTGGCCATACAATTGAAGTAGAATGTCATCTTCAGGATGAAGAATATCAATGCAAGACATTAGTACAGACAAAATTTGATTGTAATCATGAAAACGTCTCTGTATATTGCAACCAGAAAAATCAGACGCAATGTCTGTCAGTATGTGGTAAAATGTGTCAATCAGGACATGAATGTATTAAAGAATGTCACCACCCTGAGCCTTGTGTTTGTACATTTCAGGTTCAAAAGGAAAAAGAGTGTGGTCATCTTTTAGATGTTAAGTGTTGTGAAGACGTTTCAATGGTATCTTGTGAAAAACCTGTATTAAAACAACTTAATTGTGGACATTCTAAAGTTTTACTTTGCAGACAGGGGGTGGATTATGTAAAGTGTGAATTTGAGGTTGAAAAAGAATTGAAATGTGGTCACTTTCAAAGTTTGCCTTGCTTTAAAGATCCTGACAAAGAAAAATGTTTGAAGAAAATAGACAAAATTCTACCTGATTGTGGTCATAGTGCAACAACAGAATGTTCAAGAAGCCCCTCTGGTGTGAAATGTGAAAAAGTGGTTAAGATAATTAGACCCGATTGTGGACATGAATTAGACATATTTTGTTGCTTAAAAGAAATAGGAATGCAAGACATTTTCAAATTACCACCATGTCATGTCAGTGTAACAACGCTCTTGCCCTGTGGTCATGCCACACAAGTCCTATGTTGTGATAAAAACATACTTTCAATATTTTGTACCGAACCATGCAACTTTTTGCTAGTATGTGGTCACAAGTGTGCAGGATCATGTTCAGAATGTTCAAGTGCCTTTCAACATAAAGAATGCGAAGAGATTTGCAGCAAAGTACGTGTTTGTGGTCATAAATGCAAAGATAGTACACAAAACCATGTGACTGGACTTGCGTACATTACAAATGTTCGAATCAATGTTTTCAAGCGTGCAACCGGCCAAAGTGTGATGAATTGTGTACGAAACGGTTGAAATGTGGTCATAACTGTCTAGGATTATGTGGTGACCCGTGTCCAAATCTATGCAGAAAGTGCAATGTATGGAAATTTCGAAAATCATCCAGTGCAAAACCAATTCCCAAAGTTGAACTTCAGGAGTGTGGACATGTGTTTGATTTCAATACCCTCGATAAGTACATGGAAAGTGTTGAAAATCTTAATGTACTAAAACGATGCCCAAAATGTTTAAAACTTATTCTTTGGCATCCGCGTTACAGTGCCGAACTGAAGAACCAAAGAATGCGCCTTAATGGGATTAAAACCGCTATACAGTCGTTATCAAAGAATCTGAATGTTTTTACGTTCCCAGTTCTTGTAAGTAATACTGTAGACGCTCTCTCATATGTAAGAACATTTGGTACTTTCTTGGCTGCAAATAAACAGTCTTTAGTACAATCAAATGCTTACTTATATTCCTTTACTCACACTTTTCTGCATTCTTTGAAAACCCTAATGGGAAAAAGTCAAGCACACAATCAGACATTCCAAAGCATCTTTGAAAAATTGGACATTTTACGGGGTTTGTGGAAGTTATTTATTGCATTTCGATACAGTGTATTTTCTGAGAAGTCTACTTTGAAATCCTTGACACGGAGAAAAGAAAGTTCTGGTGAAGAAACATCGGAAGATTCCGACACCGACACACAGCTTGTTCATGAATTAAGTGATGTATATGACTGCAGTGAAGAGTATTGGCATACGTTATTCACAATTCAAGAGACTCTTTTAAACGCTGAACAAAACAAATTGGACGAAGATTTCTCGAAAAAGTTTCATGATGTCACACCGTTTTTAACAAGTACTGGAAAAGCATGGATAGAGAGGGTGGACACATTCCCTCGGGTGGTTGGCATCGTAGATATACATTTAAGGAACTGGAAAACATGTACAATTGGTAACAGTAAACTATAATTGTATCTATTCATCTCATGTAGTTTCAAACTGAATAAGCCAAAATATGCACATAAATTATTAAATATAATTTTTTTCTATTTAATAGGTCACACTTATGCTTCTGTGTCAAAGAGAGAAAGGTGTCTGGAGTGTTATGGGGTCGACAAAATATGTTTGCAATCCTTTCAAGTATACGCTAAAGAGCCAGCTCAGCAAAAGACGGAGGATTATGGGGAACAGGGAGCAAGACCAAAACAACCGAGAACAAACCAGCCAAAGACAGGAATATATCCTGGAAATGAAGCCACAATTACTAGTAATCTACACAGAAGAGAAGACAATTCAGAAGAACCAACCAATTTATCCACGCAAACGACTTCAGTTGACAATCGGAAAAAACTTACACCAGAGTATAAACAAATTGGCTCCAAAACACTTACTAGGGAAGATAGCCCCAGATCTAAAAAGAAAAACAAAAAGAATCGAAATGTTCAGAAACCGGAGATATCCATAGAACTTGGCTTCAAAATCTCGATCAAAGAAAGCACACAGCAATCGAGACAAAGGTTGACTACCCGTCACGGTTTTAACAAGGAATCCAGTCCTGGTAACAATCACGGAAGAGAAGGGATCATACAAAGACCAGTTGATATTAACAACGACTTTCCAGCATTAGAACAAAGGAACTGTAGTAATCCTGTGAGCAAAATGCTAATGGATGACGAACCTGTGGATAAAGACTCTAAAATTCACTTGTCGTTCGGAATAGGAAAATGGAATTCGAGTAAAAAGAAGTGTAAGAAGGATAAAAAATAGAGGAATCGAACTATTTTATGAAGTCATATAGCTTTATGCACGAAATATACCGTATAGTACACATTATGATTTCTTGCTGATTTTTTTTTCTCTCACAGAAATGTAACAATTTATCTTTAAAAACTATGATGTTCTTAACACTTTGGAAATACATATGTATATTGACTTTACACGTATATTGAACTTTTTTAAAGGTTTCATCGTTTCGTTTTTTGTTTACGTCACATCAGGTAATATTTCTATTACCAGTATATCATTATTGTTCATGTTATTGTAATGTTAGGGAAAAAACAATTTTTTTTAACATTTCAAAATAACTTTCAGTTGCATTTTTTTCTAATGCATTACTTTTACGGATTATTTTGAAGTTTAAAATTTTTTTTATAAGCGTATGATATGATTAAGAGACTAATTTTGTCATCAGTGTAACAAATTTAAATTCAAGTAAATTGCAACAAAATTAGGCATCATTTGATAAAATGCAAAATAGGGGTCGACCATGATTTATCAAATGCAGAATTCATAGCTACATGTTATATTAATTAGTATGATCATCAAAATTTCCGAACCCTTATTTAAGTTATATTCAGAAGACAAATGTCTGTTGAATTAAACTGAAATGAATAATAATCGGTTGTTCACATTAATAATATATGGTGAAACTATCTTCCGCGCTATTTTCAAACAGTCATGGTACTTAAGAGGGAAAGCCATAATATCTTGTGGGTTTTTTTATGTATAATATTAAATGTATACTTGTTAAGGCATATCATACTGTGTAACCTCGTTGTTTAGAATTTTTATTTACTGGTAATTAATTTTGATTTTGAGTTTTGTTAATAAACAAACTTTAAAATAATCAGAAAAATTAGTGTTTGACTCTTTCATTGCTAATACGGGTATTATTATTGTATTAACAGGCAATAGATTTATTTGATTTTCTGACTTCAAATTAGATTGCACATCTTCTTTCTAAATAAATTCAAAAGCAAAAAGTGTTATATCTTAGACATGTATACATAAATTTAATTTAAATTGCACATTAATTACTTTTTGAAAACAATTTATATTAATTATTTGGTCAATTTGATTTTCTGAATATCCTGTTTAAACATTCTGGCTATTGTTAAGGGTCTTCCATTGACCTTCATACCAGGGGGAGAAGTTCTGCTTACAAGCCCGAACTTTTATATTACTTACAGATATATATGGATTTCTAGCATATGTTCGATTTGAAAATGACCAAAAAAAATAATTTGGGGGGGGGGGGGGGGGTAGAGGGAATCAACTTTTAAAATTTTACAGCCATTCAACAAATTCTTTGCGGTATTTGAACTCAGGACTTGCGGACCAGTAGATCAAAGCAACACCCGATGCGCTAAAGAGATAAACATTAAAATTTGACGATGTTTTATACTGGGTAAAAATCGTCATGCTGTGATGTACTGTTATAAAAAGTAGAAATCACAGAGTATTGAGGATCCCTAATAAATGTGAACATTTTTCACTCATATAACTGATTGTATACACTGTATATGTATAAAGATGTGATGTGGAATAGTATTCAAATCAGTTTCCAATAGTTTTCTTCTCTATGCTTAAATAAAATTCATTACATTTTGTACTCAATACAATAATTGCCTAATGACGTCCATCATTATCACATTAATACATGTAGTAAAATAAGATATATATGCATGTTTTTGTAAACTACTGTAGAATCCTATTCAAGAGGAATTAATAGTTGTGCAAGATCACGTTGACACCCTTGCATATTTTGCAGTCTAGGCTTTTCATGTTTCAGACTTCTTTAACAAAAGTTTTGTTCATGCAATTATACATTATTGTTTATACTAAACAACAGAATTTTTTTAATTCCGTACTGAGTAACTCGGACAAATAATATAAAGAATCTACAGTATTTTACTAGGATAGCTGAATTAATTATATAGCAAATGAAATAAAATAACAATATCCTCTTTTGTTCATTTATTAAAAACAAAACAAATGGATATAATTATGTACATGCAATATTCTGATAAATTAATCTAGTTGACAGACTTAATTGCGTGCCTTAATTAATTTGACATACAGCATCTCAAATAAAGCTGCATCACTTAAAATTGAAAACGTTTAATTTTTAGAAAAATACGTTATCCAAGAAGAAACTTGTTAGGAAATTATAACTGTTTATGCAATCAAGAACATTTCTTTAAAGATCAATCAAAGTTTCTTGGATACGGTAATCTGCACGTAAATTAGAGTACACAAAATACAAGAATCAATCACAATATTATCAATGAGGAACATCACACTTACATGTGTATACATGTACATGCATGTTGTGGAACTTGTTTAACCTGTTTACATTGTAATTCATGATATTCACAACAGATGATGCACTATGATGATACATGTGTACAACCACAATATCAGTTCTCTTTCTTGCTCCCACCTCCTCCTGCTATAACTTCTGACTTGGCTGTTGTTCCATTTTGATGGACTCCATTTTCTGTTGGGATTACCTATTTAAAAAAAAAATTGAAATTGTTATATGATGTTCGATAAAAACAATTTACATGTTTTTTCAGAATGTATGTTCGTTCGCCCTGAAATGCGTTCGCACTAAAATGCTTTCGCCCTAGTTTCTGTTCACCCAAGGTCTGTCCCCCTTGATCCCTTTGCCTAAGATTCTGGTTCATTTTTTTTTTTAATACAGGATTAATGTAGTTGTATATTTTTATATTGTGATCATCTTAAATATTATGATTGAAGAGATATATAATTATAAAACACACCACTATTATAGAACCTTTATATAATAATGATGGCTTGATAACGATAAGATGACTTCAATATTGTGAATTAATTATTTAATTACGGTTGACAGTACTTAGTTTGATACAGTTTCATGTTCCATCTATGTATATATCTCATTTAGAGATCAAAGGGTTGTGCGGTGCTCGGGTTCTTCAAAGATAGAATAGGTGCTCATCCGTTGCTTATCTTCTCTATGGGCAATTAATGTCTCAATTTCTTTTATTGTTCAAAAACATCAAGCAAATCATTACAAAGAACAAAAGACAGTTTCTTTAATAATTGACGGCATTAAAGTCTAACAGTTAGACCAATTATGTCTTTTTTGGAAGTAAAACAATAATATATAAAAGTAAAATTAAATATAATAGTTCAGAGTAAATGAAATAAAGATTTTTATCTATTAATAAATGATGGAGTGTATGAAGGAGGTTTAGGTGGAGGGTGAACAAGGATTATGGCAAACGATACCAGTAATTAGAGCGAACAAGTCTTTGAGTGAACAGACTCAGGTGAATAGTTAGATGGGGCGAACAAATCTAATATCTGTTTCTAATACCCCTGGAAGAGCTAGTTTGGGATAAACGGACAGTAGATATCACTGGATATCTGTTCGGATACTAACTGGATAGCTCAGCAGTAATGCACTAAACACAAAAGAATACAAGGATCCCCGATTTCATTCACAGTCCACATTTTGAATTATAAAAGTGTGTCAGAGGGTACATATCCCGGCTATAGCTAAAAGGCTTACTTAAATGAGGTTTATGGCATTTTTAAGGGGGAGGGGATGCTTTAATTTGAGATAAATGAACTGAATACATGCAGTGGTACATGTGGAACATGTACTGATAAAAAGCAGGGGTCTCATATTCAATTCTCCACCCTGTCACAAATTACTCCCAGATAAACTAGGAATCAAACTTATGAAATCTAATAAAGTACCTTAGTGTCTTCATCTGTTTGTGAACAGCCCTTGGCGTCTTTGACAGTTGTTGTTTTACTCCATGGCCAAAACTTTGAGATAAGAGGCTGAATAAACTTGTGGAACACCCATAGAAGGACAGGGAATAACAATACACGGAACACAAACCATTTTGATGTAAGTCTATAATCTTTGTTCTGGTTGTTGACAGTACACCGGAAATGATTAAATTGGTCCGGGATCGTTGTTCACAATTTCACTGCCTTGACGCGTTACATCTTCCGGTTTTACTTTCGACACATCACAGTGATAATCACAGGGTTGACAGACCTATGTAAAAATGTAGAACCGAAATGTATATATATAGCAAACGCAGCATCCTCTGTTATTGTTGATCCCCCTAAATGTAGAAAATGAAGATATTTTTAATGTGTGGTATGGTAAAGCTTTAGATTGTGTGGCATGAGTTCAAGAAAGTCCAGACAGGATGCTAACAACAAACCTTACAGCTACCAGCAACTAGGTGCAGAGGTTCAAAACTCCAAGAAGTCCAGAGTGTATGTGTTTGGTAATGCTGATGTTCAAGAAGATGAAGTTGTTGAATTTGAAATGTCTGATGTGCGATCCCGTAAAGGGGGACCAAAACCTACACAGAAAGATGAAGATGAACAACTGTACTATGAGAGAGAACTTACAGAGGGTGACACATTACGCAGTCTTTCATTACAGTATGGATGTCCGGTAAATTAACTTTTTTTTTTTTTGGTTGATACAATTTAGATTGTGAAAAAAAGTAACAATACAGTACAGAATTATTGAAAACGATTTCTAATATCAAAAGATGATGAAACATGTTTATATGAAACTTTTGTTTATTCTATTCTTTTTAGGTGGCTGAGATCAAGAGAATTAACAATATGATCCAGGACCAAGATTTTTATGCTTATAAGAAGATTAAAGTGCCAATCAAAAAGTATTCTTTCCTAACAGAAACTCTCAAAACGGAAACAAAATCCGACAAACCCCAATTTAATGGCATTACAGTGGTGGACGAAACTGACACAGAGAACACAGAAACAGACTCCGAGTCTGTGTGTAATATGAGTGACCCAGACACACAGCGGCTCATGATTAAAAAATCTCTAAGCATTAGAAGTCAGACAGGTCTCCAGTCCAAAGAAGCCAGAAGATTTCTGCGCAGCATGGATAAAGACTTGGTGAAATTTTGTAAATCTGCCAAAACGAGACATGAGTCTCTGGACGAAGTTGTGTCTCTGTTGACCAACAGGTCAATACAACCTATTCCACCTCCGAGACGGAAGTTCTTTGGCCACGACTGTGGATTAACCTGGTGTTCGATGATTGGTTTCATAGTGGTTCTTGCAATTTTGATTCCATTAGGAATTTTAAGTTATTTATGGTTCACTGGTCATTTTTCTACCCACAGTTCTGCAGGTCAGAATAATGGATGATACATGTATTTGTAACGTTTAGAAATTATAAGATTTGAATTGAAAATTTGTTGCATATAATATATCAAACAATCATCACTCTAGACAGTGCTCCTTCTGTTAGTTTTAAATCAATTGTGGAAACTTTACAGTGTATGATTTTGATGATTTGTCTCATATGGAAGTTCAGAACAAAAAAAATATTTCTCAACAATACTGTCCTCTTGTGTTGATTGTTTTTTTTTAAGATGTTGGGGATGAATGAAAGTTGAACTTTTCCCAGTCTAATAAGCTGATTATTTTTCAACTCTTTTTTTTTCAATTTGACTATGTAGATGTGTGACAGTTAAAGATGTGCAGTTAGTATTATTAAGTCAAAATTGAAAATCAATTTCTTATTTGAAATATAGTTCTGGTGCTCAATACACGATAGGTTGATAAGTTTTTGTTTAGAATATGATCATTGTAAAGTACAGAGTATTAGAAATAGACAATTTTTCTAATTAGTATTTTCAATTTCTACCCGCATAGAGTATCATGAACAGAATGAAACTAAAAGTGCCAGATGTGATTTAACAAAGTCAAATTTTCCTTCCTTAAGTTACTTCCAAGAGTTGCAGAGTACTTTGATTACAGAGATTGGATTCTGGAAGTTAAAAAAAAAAATCATTTTAATTAATTACTAGCCCATTGCAAATAACAATGTGACGAAAAGGATATTATAATAAATGCTTCTAATTAAATCTGATACTTAGACATAAACTTGTAAGATTATTTGCAGTCCATGTATTTCTGCCTTGTCAGTTGGTTTACCACCTGTAGTGATTCGATAGCCAAATCAAATCCTCCCCAAATGTGTTTTAGCTTTTTTTCACTAAAGGCAATAGTTATGAACAAGGCTGCTTTTATTTTTGTGATAGATGTTCAGCTTAGCTGCTTACTAAACACTCAATAAAATACCTATAGTATCTTTATCTGTCACACCTTTTGTCATAATAGATTGTCAGGTAACCAAACACCTAAAATAATTGATTTAAAAAAATATTCAATTTAGACCTTTTTTTTTTTTATAAAAATAAGCTTTATCTTTTACACGTGTCCTCTAATTATCTATACACAGCTACCTGTTACCTTTATATAACCTTTCAACAGTGCTTTTTCATGTTTGCTTGCCCTTTTTGTATCAAGTACACAGATATAAGATGTGTAAATATATGTGTTTAATCACTGTCATTTTTTCTCATCTGTGTACCTTTGTTTATACATGAACATGTACATTGTACATGTATGTGTTGAATCACAGTAACTTGCATTTAAAGTCAATGCAACTAAAATGCCTAAATTCTGTAGAAAACATTAAAAGCCTGTAGAATTCCAATAGCATCCCACAATAAGCCGGCCTTTGGATTTCACTGTTTCATTTATATTACTGGTTGTGGTTTGATACTGTGTATCTGTAAAAGTCACATGTATTCAAAGACATTTACTATCACTGGAAAGGATATTTATTTTGTTTTTATTTACAAGAGCATGTTCATGTCATTTATACATGTTATTTTGTGCATGTTGGGGGATAAAGCGTGGAGTTAAAACATATGTAAATCTTCCCAAACACCGGTATCACAAAGGAATGTTAGATTAATCACTGAATGTATCTGTTTAAGTTCCATTGATGCCATTTTGTTTTATACCATTTTGCATTTTTTTTGTCACTTGTGATCATAAATTAGAACATGGCAGTGAACCAGCTTTTTGTTTCAGAGAAAAAAAAATATGTATTATGTATTAATTAAGATATGTTGACTTATCATCTTGAATCTTGAATCCCCTTTATTATATTTTATTTCATATGCTATATTACTTTGATCATTGCTTCCTTTAAGATTGTGAAATCATGAGAGAACTGAGATACATTAATAACATTTGAATCTGAAGTTCACACATTTCAAGTAAATTACATGTGTACATTGGATTCTTCTGCCATTTTTTAAGTTGCATGCTTTAATTGTATCATACAGTACATGTACGTATGCTTTGTCATCATTTAATATTTTTTGATTGTGTAATTAAATTAAGAACAGAGTTTTGCCATTTGTTTCCATTGTGATAATTTCGTGGACAGTTTATGAAATAAGATATATTGACTTATGAATTATTTTGTTTCTACAAAATCTCTCCTGATATATAAATGTAATGAAAGAACACAACCAAAATTTCTCACTTGGCATTCAAATTCTTGTCTCCTTTACTTGATCTATACTTAGGGATATACTATTGGAAATTATGGTGTAAGCTAGTCATATTTTACTGAATATGGTTTGGTTCATAATCATTAATGAATCATTTTCTGTTCATATTTGTATCTTGTATTAACTTCATTTTGGAATGACATTTGTTCGACAAATTTTTGAGATTAAGATTTCTAATAAGTGTAAGAGTTGTCACTCCTGACTTATATTTTTATGAATTTGTGTTAGATATCTGGAGACAGTTTGTGGTTGTACCTCAAATGTGCTCTCTTAATGTTCCATTTTATTCTCCCCTTATTTGTTGAAACAATCACTTTTCGTGCAGAGTTCAGGTTGTATAATATCCAATGTATTAGCAGAACAACATTTGATATTTTTTCACTACATTTCACTACATAAATGATTTCCTTTAGGACATATCGTAACATATTTACATGTACAATGATGTTGGGTGTAAGATGGTGTATAAGTCAGCCATGAATAAAAAATGCAAAAGAGTTTATAGTCAGTTGTCTTGTTTTTACTTTAACTGAGCCAGAGGCTTGAGATCTTTATTTGTCCATCGCCTGTCATTGTTTAACATTTTTATCTTCTTTTGCGAAAAATACTCTACCAAGCAAATAAAATCAGATCATAACATTACTGGCCTTCGAGTAAATTGAAGGGAAAAAATTACTTTCTGTTCATTACGTACGCGTATGTTAATATAAGAAGTATTTGTTGACTCAACGCGTATGATAATATAAGAAGTATATGAGCTAACTCAGTTAAGTTTCTAAGAGATTTAACGTTTTACTTTTCATTTTTTCAATGAGGGTTAATCAAAAAATACGAAGACAGTTATGCTGTCTATCACATATTTTTCATAAAAGTCACGAATAGCAAAGGAATTTATGCACCAACATTTATTGATAAACGTAGTTTCATTCCATTTAATGAAAAGGTATTTTTTGTTATCCGATTTTTAAAAAATTAAACAACATGTTTTGTCCCAACTGCGCACGGTAACGTTGAAATACCCAATCTTAATATCACCATGAGCCTTCTGTGCTTTTCAAGATACAATTCAAATCGGCACAATATCACTTGACATCTTATTTATTCACATTTGTTCGATCGAGAATCATAACTAAGGTAGTAAATCATTTTTTTGCCGCATGTTTCATTGTATTATTATGATTAGTAAGAAAAAACCCTGAACGCCAGAAGACGTTATAAATTCTTTTGACCAAATATTTACAGATATTCTAGTCTCTTTTGGACTGTTTGATGTTCTAAATATAATTACCACTACCCACACAAAATGTATTTATTTACAGTTAAACACAAACGTGCAAACAATTTTTGACTTATTTTATTTTTACAACTGAGCATTTAATTTAATGTATGATTTTACTGTTTATATTTTTTTTCGTTGCGCCGTGACTTTGGTTACGTCGATCTATCTTAGTTCCTGATATCTGTTCAACAAAACGTTATATACCCGTCAGTATTTAGTACAGCGAATATCACGACGGTTCTAAATTTGAGGTTTCAATGTTATTTGGTTTTTTAAGTTTAATTTACAAAAAGTATTACTTTCAACATTATTTGGTTTATTGTTGCCATTAAATTCATTTTTACCGTGCGCCTTTATCTCGTTTTTGCAGGCTTAGGTTCTAAATAATTCTTAGAAATAAGGAAATATTTTAACTTTTTTTAAAATTTTATATTGTTTGAAACTATTGCTAAATCATATCTACTAAAAGTAATATTATAACGTTAAATTACATAACTATGGCAAAAGTCTTCGTATTTTTAGGTTGACCCTCGTGTACAGAGGGGTTTTACAGATGATCGGTGGGGGTGCTCCTGTACTGCTGGCCTCTTTATAACTCTTTGGACAGATCACCTCCAGTGTACTGGAAAATTATGTCATAGACATATATTCACATCTACCGAGTATAATACCCTCCATTTCTTACGGAAACTTATTGTAATTCATAGCCTTGTAGAAACTGACAGGACTGAACCGTTTATCGATTGGTCAAAACCTACACTGACTTAATGAGAAAAATCACGGACTGCACGAAAAAATCATGCTGGTGTCAGATTAAAATCCCCCTTTAGAGACGATTTTGGCTTTTTCATTTCGCTAAAATTGTCTTTTCTCATGGGCCTGTCAGTTGAATTCATACGATTTTTCTGGGGACTATTTCTTCCTTGTCTGTGGTTTCATAAGTTGATGGAAGTCGAGAGCCACAACTTTATATCATGTTAATTGCACATACCACTTTAAATTTTCACTACAAAATATATATTTAATGCAGATAAGAAAAATAGCTGTATTTTTTTGTTTGTTTTTTTTTTGGGGGGGGGGTCTACGGTAAATCGCTTGCTTGAGAGCGAGGTGCATTTCAAAAAGAAGAGCCCCCGTCGGAATAATGGAAAACTTGAAAATGCTTGTATATGTAGTACCCTATAGGTATTTCAGATACACGCATTTAATAAATCATAGTCATTACTTCGACCCCATTGCTCAAACCTAAGTTAATTTTGTCATTGGAAAAATTGATGAGTGGTGCGGATTAGGAACACTTGGCAAACCTTTTAAAAAACTGATAAATATTGAATTCATATCTTATAAAATAATGTATTTTATCTTTAATCTTTAACGTTATTCTATAGATTATTTGGGTAATTAAATAGATTTAGTTTCTCCGATTGATTATTCGAATCCTGTACAAGTGTAATCAGAATCAGAAAATTTCTCAAAAATATTTAATATTTTTCTTTCTTTTTTTCAAAAGGGAGATTCCGTTCTCCAAATATAGAATTGTATTTTTAGCATATTAACGTTCATTGGATATCGTTAGACTGATGACGTCATGATTGCCAAGGCTTGCGTTGTGTTTTGGTTACATCACCAGTGTTTCAGCATCAGATGTTGAGGCAAGACGTGTTTTTCGCAGAGCGAAAATTTTCTGAGAATTACTGTATCGAAAGACTTCAGAAAGCGACAGAAATGAACAGCTATTCATCTAAGAGGGTAAAGTTCATGTTTATTCAATTTTACGGCAAAATATCGTATATTTTGTCGTCAAGGCATCAAATTTTAGAATAGCCGCATTCGATTTGGCAGAGTAACAAGATGGAGGTTTATCTTATGAATGTAACTTATACCATTCATACATAATATCATTAAAAGCAAAGTATATTAAACACTTCATTGAAAAATTTATTAGCATTTTAACAAAATTCTGTGTAGGCCTAAGGTACATGAGCTTTAAGATTAGATAATCAATTTTAGTCGCGTTAACTCATTCAAAATGGCTGCATAGCAACTGCCAGAAATACACTTACAACATAAAGACTTTTAAAAAAGAAATGCACAAAAGTCACTTATTTAATCGTGTAATGAATGCGATATAGTTTATGACAATTCATAATAAATAATCAATATATACACAAAACAGTTGAATTTAAATTTCAGAAACAATATAGGCCTAACGTTATGCATTTACAAAAATAAACATAGGCTACTTTACGATAAACAAAGCGAAACTTTACATCCCATTGTATTTGAAAATTGAATACACCAATACAAATAAAATATAATTATATGGGAATCAACTTTTCATATTAAAAAAACAACAAAATACTCATTCATAAATAACATCGCAAAAAAACCCACCACGTTTTCCGTTCTGTAAATTAACGCATGGCCCTTTTTATTCCAGAAGAGAATGGATGAGCAGTGTTTGGCCCCGGAAGCTGCCTCCAATATTTACGAGAGGCCAGAGATGGGCTTCCTGACCACTCCCCTAACTTCCGGGACTCTTATGGAGGTCTCAGATTTATTCTTATGTAAAAAAAATATTGGTGTAGGAAGTAAGTGAATAAAATCAGACCTATACTCTGTCCCAAGATATTTTGGATTCACATTTGGACGATTTTTAATAAAAATACACTTACCTGTGAAAGAAGTGCAATTGAAATAGTTGAAAGGGATATTTTCCAAGATAATTTCATTGACACATTATCATCTTTCACTCGGAAAAATTCACAGGAACGAAAACAGATTCCTTACGGAGATTTATAATGGGGAATGTTTACATCTTTTCTCCATTCGGAAATCACTCGGAATACATCGCGCAATATTTCAACGTTATCATCCGGACTTGCTGCAATGCAAAATCTCCGTAGACATCACATTTTTTAGCATTGTATTGAAACCTGATAAGCTAACAGGGGCGTTTTGACTGAGAAATCTTGGAAATTTTTCATACTTTTGAATGAACATCGTTTGGATCCTGAGGTATGTATAAATATCAAACAATTAAGCCAAACGTGAATCCAAAATATCTTGGGACAGAGTATAACTATCTTCTCTTCTTCTCACTCTCCTATCTGTCCGGCGTACGTCGTTCTTCTGTACTGTATGTACTTTAATTCTTCTTCATATCTATGATAAATTTTTTTTCTGCCTAAGTTACCATAAATTATTTTCAAAGCTATATGCATACATGTATATATTCACAATTTCTAATCTTTTGAAGAAATTGGCTTTAAGTTAATTTGCTGATTTTAATATTTAGGCTAACCAAGTGTTGAGTGTTGAACAGATTCAGCAGTTTATCAGTTCTACGGCCCTTGCCCGCCATCGAACAATTACAAAGCCTAGCAATGTCTGCTGCCAATCAGAAAGCAGACCAACACTACAGGTACATCATAATATTAACGTATTCAAACATTTGTTTATCCTTATTGTATTTCACATTTGAAGAAAACAAGAATTAAACAGATTGACAATCATTTATTTCAGAATTTCAAAACTTCTAAACAGAGAATCATTGTTCCACAGAATCAGGACTCTATGTCTCTACAGACAGTCAATCCTCAGGTCCCTCGCGAACAACCCCAGCATTATGCTCAAAGAGACATGTTCTATGGACACACTCAGTCAATTGTCAACACAGAATCATACAACAGTGTTCAAAACGGACAATTCAGACCATATGCAGTCATTGCCTCCGACCGAATCTGTCCTAAGAACAAGAAAAATACCGAAAGACGACGGAAAAACTACAAACCAAAGGCCAAGGAAGCCCCACAAGGATCTTCGACATCTCCTTTTGTCGACAACCAACAGCCACCAATCGGCATATCCACCACAAACCACGTGGCAACTGGCGACCACTACCAGAATTCGCCAACAAATCAGCTCGTAAGTACAGAAAATCAAGACAAGCCTTGCCTATATTTAAATTTAAATAAATATATTTATATTGAGGCTATTTCTTTAGAAAAGTAACACTGACTTTGTGTTTTAGAAGCCATGGAGTCTGGTCCCCCAACCCGTGCTTATGCATGTTAAGCCCATGGAAGCACAGACAAACCAAACCCTTTCTAGACTGATGGCTCTCAGAGCAGCAGAAAAGGTATGCTGATTAAAGTTTCCAAAAAAACTTAGTTGAAGTCCAATAATAATTTTCTCTTATAGTTTAAAAGTTAAAAATGCATAAAATACTAGTATTTACTACGTTTTCTCAGGTGGGTGCAGTTGGTCACTTTGGTAAAAATGGCTACAAGAACGTTGTTCCAAAAAGAAAGCTAGACCCAGAGCAAAGCAAAAGTGGTGGCAGAACAAAGAAAAAGATGAGGGGTCAGAACCATGGTCATACAAGTGAACAGCTATCCACAGAACAGACTGGTGGCAAGGTACTACTACTACTACTACTACTACTACTACTACTACTACTCTCTCTCTCTCTCTCTCTCTCTCTCTCTCTCTCTCTCTCTCTCTCTGCTTTTAAATCGATATTATTATAAAAATATTGTGTTGTATTTTTTTTCACTTGAAACAGAAGACAGTCAAACGTATCGTTATTCCACCGAAAACCAGAAAAAACCCTGTGAGTCCCCCGTCTTACGTGTCCAGAATCATGAGGATCCTGGCCAGGGGACAGCAGACACAATCTGATACCTCTGATGATAACGAACACACCAACGAAAAACTGACCCAAAGGGGATCTGCTGAACTCAGGACTGAATCTATCTCAAAGGTTCGTTTTTTGAGTTTTTCAAGGAAGTTTTCTCTATTATCTACGAAAGCCGAATAAGGCCACATAAAAAATATTTTTATCTCGTAATTACGAGAAAAGATCTCGTTATTACGAGTAAATTATCTCGTAATTACGAGAAAAGATCTCGTAATAACGAGAAAAGATATCGTTATTACGAGTTAATTATCTCGTAATTACGAGAAAAGATCTCGTAATTACGAGAAAATATCTCGTAATAACGAGAAAAGATCTCGTTATTACGAGTAAATTATCTCGTTATTACGAGAAAAGATCTCGTTATTACGAGAAAAGATCTACATAAAATGGTGCGTTTCTTAAAAGAATTTGACTGGATCACCCTTTCAGTCTTTTTCATTCAAGAAACGTTGATTCAATTTTGATTATTTAAAAATAACAACGATCATTTTTCATTAATTTCTACATATCAATAATTGGATTTGACATTTTATCTTATATGAATAAAAGGAGAGAACTTCATGTAATTTTACTATTTATATCATATATATTATAACCCCACTACGAAGTAAATATACCAGGTAGTCCTATAGTCGTAAAAGTTACAGATAACTTTAATGACTTTATAGTTTCAGTCATGGATATGGATATACACAATTTACCCGAATTTGTGCTTTATATGTTTATACACAACCTACATGTATATTGAAAATAATTGATTTTGTATTCTAACATTTTGGAGTCTGAAAACAAATTACACGTATCCTTCTTAATTATTGATAAACAGTTCGATGAATTTGTTAATCAATCTGCTTTGCTACTTCTTCTGAAATTTCTTTAAAACTGCTTGATCCGATTTTATATCAAATTATGCGTACGCTTTTAAACCATGATTATGCTAAGTATGTATATATCAATAGACATTGCAGTAGTTCATACACTATACATAAAAAGATTAGAATAATGAAAGGCAACATTTTAAATAGATCTTTTCTCGTAATAACGAGATAATTAACTCGTAGTAACGAGATCTTTTCTAGTAATAACGAGATAATTAACTCGTAGTAACGAGATCTTTTCTAGTAATAACGAGATAATTAACTCGTAATAACGAGATCTTTTGTCGTAATTACGAGATCTTTTCTCGTAATAACGAGATAATTAACTCGTAATAACGAGATATTTAACTCGTAATAACGAGATAATTAACTCGTAGTAACGAGATCTTTTCTCGTAATTACGAAATCGTTTCTCGTAATAACGAGATGATTAACTCGTAATTACGAGATCTTATCTCGTAATTACGAGATAAAAATATTTTTTTAAGTGGCCCTATTCGTCTTTCGTAATTATCAGAGTGTCTTTGAACGTTTATACTGACTTATATATACACGTAAAACCGGTTTACTTTTAAAGATAATAGAATATTGTGAATAGGGGATTGTAAAAGCTTTTTATTTCTTAGTTACCGATATGAAATAATCTTCTAAAAATTATTCTACTTGCAAGTTGATAATGTAGTTTACTTATTTGTTCAGTCTCGATAATGGTAACTTGACATGGGTTAATGTTTTCGTAAAAGATTATAATGGTATTAGTTTACCCTTTTCTCAAATTCTTTTTTCAAATTCCAGGAAATCAAACCAGAAGCGGTCACATCACGAACCTTGGACAATAAAAAGTTCGTAAAAGACTTGTCTTGTGACGCTCTGCTAAACACGGACAATTTCTTTGGACCGGAAATGTTTGCCATTTCCGGTGACCAGAGCTTTGAGGGCCCCTCCCCCTTCCTGTAATCTCACGGTTGAATCTTGGCCAGGGCAGGGATGGCCAGTTTTTGATTTGAGTGTAGGAACATCAACAGATACCTCACAGTCTTTCATCAAGACTTTTTTAATATCTGTGATCATTTTTGTCGGACTTTCATCTGATGAATCTTTATTTTTTACTCACTTTTTAAATCATGTGCCAAATGAATCAGATATATCAGGCAAGGGTTTTTGTTTCTTTAATTTGTCGTCTTTTTGGGGGGGTTGGGGTAGGTGTGGGGATGGGGGGCTTATTCCTGATTACATTATCTTTCAAGGATTATTTCACTAGTATATCCATTTTTATGGTTAATTATATTCATGTTAATTACTCATTTTTTACCTATTCGAAAATTACTTGCGCCTGATATATCTGATATTGATTTTTTAATTGATATAAGCAAATAAAATGTGCATGCATGCTTATATTATAGTTTTGTTATTTTTTATGACTTTTATACATGTATCATAATTTCCTCAAAATATTTTTCCCCAGTTTGATAAGCACCAAACAATGTGAGTTCAAAGCAGTTTTATCCGCACCATATAACGTCATGTTAAATAACAGTGGGAAAGTAAATAAAAAATGGGGGAAAACAATATACTAGTATGTAATACATTTTAAGATATTCTGCTACCATTCATTGCAACTATATGCATTCTTAATGTGTAGACGTTTACCCACATACCATTAATGAAAAATAATGCAGGGTTTTTTTTCTTGGGGAGGGGGGGGGGGCTGGGTATATAAGACATCATAGAAACCAATCATCATTTAGCAGTGCACGCTGAATTCGATCAAGTTGATATCTCATTAGCTAAACAATGCATATAAAGACGATAATGAAATGTATATATATTCAAAAATCTCTTTGCGGTCACTTGAAATGAACAGCCACTTTTTGTCCCCCCCCCTTCCGCCCCATCCAATGAGTTTCCTTATCAGGCACGTAGCATCGTTTTGGAAAGTGGGTGAAGCAGACTCATCCAAAATCTTGAGAAGCAAAAAATAAATAAAGAAAAGAAACGTTACATTCCGAAATCCTGAAAATCCTAATCGGAAGGGGGGGGGGGTGTCAGCAAGTATTCCTTTCACTTCAATTTCACTGTTTACTGTTCATTATCCCATATAAGTGGGGGCCAACTCCAAGTTTATTCAATTTTTTTGTATGTGAATTTAAGGAAAATCAATGCTGCACAAAAAAGAGGGGGGAGGACAGCCCCCCCCCCCCCCCCCCCCCCCCCCCGATGCTACATCGATGATGCCTGCTTATAAATTGTATATTTGCCCTGAAATAAGCGGCCATTCGCGGAACGCAGCCAGCAGCCACCCGAATTTACCAGTCGACAACGTACTGTAATTACACTAGTACTGTATTTAGTATGTCCATGTATTGAATATATTTGTAGGTGGACTGGTCGTTTCTTTTTTAACTGTTTAGAAGTGCTTCATGTAGATTTCAATTTTGCCAGTTTCTATACTATAGTTCTAGTATATGAATTACATTTATATGATATCATGGCTCTGCGTGGGATATCAGAGACAGAATTTACATGTATAGTAACAGTCTCGGGTTTGATAAAAAAGCTATCATACTCACAACCATTTAACAAATGTATAATATTGAAAAGGGAGTGTCTTTGTGTATTTAATTGCAATGCTCGATGTTCATTTCAGATTATTTAAAAGAAGCCTACTTTTTTTTATCATTATATCCTTAGATCTAAGAGGCATCAACTTTGCAATCTTAATATCCAAGGCCTCAACGTATTAAAATTAAAAAAAATTGTAAAAATGAACTATAAATAATAATAAATAGTGAAAGAAGGTCACTTTGTCCTTGATATGAAGATTTGAGAATGTTAACATATTTAAAATAACCAAAAGTAGAATTGTTATAGTAGTTCTTAAAAGAGGAAGATTTTTAAAATCATTTTTCACATATAATTATATATTTCTATGATAAACTTAGAACCCACCTTGGGGTACCCGTATTGGTCCTTTGGTCAAGGTTTTAACAATTTAGAATATACACTATATAGTAATTTATTTTTGGTTAGGAAACATGATTAAACACTATGAAAAGGCACATGGAAATGGGCGGACGCTACAGGGGAGTAAGGGTGGCATACCGCAACGTCACGTTGAAGAAAAGTTCATGTGTCTAAAAGCGTAGTTAGTCCCAACTTCACTTTTTACTTGTCATTTCGATAATCAGAAATACATTTTAGCCTAAACTTCATTCCTTCACTAGAAGGAAAAAGTGCAGTTTTTCTGCTCTGAGACGCCCCTCTAGCTTGCCAGGTTTCAATGCACAGCACAGTTTGCGAGGATTTCGTAAAATTCTATAAAATTTTCTTAAATTTTTTTATTATTTCAAGTCTTTACCAAACACAGTGGTTTTTAGGGTGAACGATGTACCTGTAACACAGTCGAGCTGCACCTAATTTACCGTTAAAAAGTTGCCAACAGAACTCATCGGCTTTTTCTTGAGGACACAACTTCATTTTATAGACTGCAGACAGCCGATCCTTTAAATCTGAAAACAATGATTTTCAGTCAGAAAGCCTATTCCGAGTGCAAATGAACAGCTTGTTATCCGAGGAAGAGGGTTGTGAACGCTTTGACCGACTAAGTAGCAGCAATCTGATTCCGAAATAGGAAATTAAAGCCATTCACATATTTATGCATTGTCTGAATGAGTTTGTATCGGTGTCGATAGCAATGCATTGAAAGCGATTAGATTATAACAAAAAAAAAAAAACTTGTTCTCTGGCTGATTGAGTAAACAATCTTTAACGGGGGAATAATAAAAGAAATATATAGTCTGTGCTTCTTAATTAACGGTATAATTGGAAAAGCTAGTGATGGAACCCCCCCCTCTCTCTCTCTCTCTCTCTCTCTCTCTCTCTCTCTCTCTCTCTCTCTCTCTCAGAGCAAGTAAATCTCATCAAAAATCACAAACAACATATACATGTTTATTAAACATATTTTTTCAAAAGAGGACATAAGCTGGATCCAAACAGATATTGATATCGAGTTTGAAATAAACCATCTGCAGCAGATATGTCAAAAATTTTTTTTATTAAAAATCGTTCTAAAGAAAGGTACATATTGGGAGTATTATATATGCATCTTAATTTTGTGTACTGAAGATGATTGAAAATTGCTGTCCACCGAAAATAGAAAACAGTGTCGGATTGATTTACAAAAAAAAAAACCATGCTGCTAAAATTGAAACGATATGGAAGGGCAAGAAACGGATAAAAGTGTTTGTTTTCTCAACGCATGGACTGAACAATATCATTGGATGAAAAGTTGAAAGACGTCATTGATTTCTGGCCATGAGTTCGTGGAATTGAGTTGGCGTTTCTCGCAGACGATTTATTTTTTACGTGCATCAACACGGCATTCTGCCTATGTCAGATCACCAAAAGTCTATTATAGCTTTGGACACAATGCAACGGTTTTTTAGGGTGTTTTTTTTACATTTTATTTCGAATTTACAAGAGAGTGCGACGATCCTTAGCTGATATCAATAGTTGTTTAGACATTACTGATATTACTGGAATGAAGACCGAAAAACCCCATTATTTTAACATTATATGAATGCTTAGACATTGATAATATTTAAATAAAAGCAAAAAATCTTGATATCTGCTTAGTTAAATTTGATTTTACCTGTGAACTTAAGATCAAGATGCAAAAACAAGATTAGATTGCTTTCTTAGCGCTAGACCTTTTAAGTCTTCCGACGCCATACATACACCCCCCCCCCCAAAAAAAAAATTAAACAAATATCAGCACAATTGGAATTTCAATTTTAAAATATTTAACCCATTTAAAATATTGAATTGATTACTGTATAGGGATTTCTGCATTACCAACCTCGTTTTGGTGAGGAACTTATGTATCGGAATGATAAGTTATTGGAACACACAGTGCCGAGTAATTAATTACAAAATATGTTATTATAATATGGTTTTCTTTTCTATATATTTATAGAGAATAACTTTTAAATTATTCGGTCAATATTGTCGTCTTTTATTTTTTTTTTTGCTCTTCCTAACGATCCAACGTGCTACTTCGATATACTTGATTTCCTAACTACTTGAATGTCGATAGCAAATCAAGCACATACTAGTTGTTAGCAGGGAAAACCGCCCCGACCTTCAGCGCACAGGAGAATGACCATTCAATGCTTTCTTCAACCCTGCCCACGATATACAGTGAGAACTAATTCCTGGCGTGCCGTCAATATAATGGCCTTATATATCCATATGAGAAACCAGGATATAAAGGTTGTGGTTAATTATTTGGAATACAGTTTCACAATTATAGTTAAAATAATAATGAATGAATAACCACATTTGTTTCTGGTCCTCAATTATATATTTAATTAATATAGAGACTATCTACCTATGATTATATAAAATTTGTTTCGTTTCGTTTTGAATTGATCATTCTTATAATTATACATGCAGTGCACGCCCGTTTAATTTGCGATAAGAATCAAAGTTACTTGAGTTTTACTGGTTATTCCAAATACATTTACCTGCATGTTTCTAGACAGCCGACACGTAGGACAAGTATTTCAGTTATTTAATAAATAATGCATTTCGTTAGGATGTAAAATAGCTATGCTAGTAAGTAATAATAAAAAAAAATGGCGAGACTAGACAAATTCACATGTATGTTCAAGACTCAATAACCATAAACTGTGCAAGCATAACCTTTTGGTTCTTCCCTACACTGAAGAAAATCCACAGTGCAAGCTTCTTCACTACCCACATGAATATTTAATATACTTTATATTGTAGGTATACAACTATAATGGAAACAATGTATAATTTGATTGAAGGTTAAGGACCGGTTGCTACGATATTTGCCCTCTTGAATTTTCGATCAAATTTGAAATAATGTGATGATGATGATAATAGAATCTAGAAATAATGATCATACATATACACTGTACTAGCTTGCTATCCAAAATCTCTCCACGTTCAATCAATTTTATTATGTTGTAAAATGATTGCTTGTTCAGTTGCTTGTATGGCTTCATTTCCAGTAACAACAGCGATGTTCCAAAGCAAACGAAGACATTTTAGTGTGTCGGTATTGGAGCAAGACGATTTCATCATAATATTCAACGTTATGTAATCAATTTCAACTAGCAGAAATCAATATATAATTATGTTTATGAAATCTGATCCTCAAGCTATTTAATTAAAAATCTCGATTAAACTGAACACGCTAATGAAATAAATTTCATTAATAAGTTTTGATTTCATGAATCACGAGGTTTTGCAGCAGAAATCTCAATCCTGCGCAAAAGATGAGATCATTTAACTACAAAAAAAAAAATTCCATTATATGAAGCTAAAGGTCCATATTCGAATAAGGTCTCAATATGGCATCCAATGGCATTGCAATGGCAAACGGGCATTAGATATCCATATTGATTTCCGCAGAGTTTTGATGGCATCAAAAAGTGGACGATTTTTCTCCCTCTCGAAACTTGCCGTGTACGTCACAAGTAAATACACAAGCTAACAATGGCACTGTCGTCTGCCGTGACTATGGCAGAGACTTGGAGTATTGATTAATTTCCAGCTCAGTGGAATCTTTCAGAACTCCAACATCAGCCAACTCTACGCACGGATCTCTGGGATTGTTAGCGATACTTTAGTGAACATGTGAGAGACTGACTGTTTTGAAAATCACAACAAAGTTCTTATTTTTTTTTTAATTTTACGGATTTCTTAGTTTATAATAATAGTAATATTAATAATTAGAAATGAAGACTGTGGAGATTCATCCAGTGCATACAACCTATCATACAAGTAAGTATTTACTTACTAATTTGGCATTAACTTAAACTAAAATTTCATTTTTATATTAAGTATTTATTCAATGATATATTTTGGGGTAAAAGTGATACGTAGAATATGTTTTTTGTTAAGGTAAATACATTTAACTGAAAAGTCCATATTGTGAGATTATTATCATTTGTTAATCAAGACTGGCATGAAATAAAATCCCTTATCTTAATATCATCAAGTCCATGACTTTGACAATTACTACTTTGACAATGAAAATTAAAATTTGATGTCCCTCAATCTAATTGCAAATTTAAATGATAAAATTTTCAAAATGGAATTGCAGGTGAGAAATGACATACATCAATTCATAAAAATTGATTTTCCAACATAAATACGAATATTTGTGACTCCATTTCAAAAGCCTGACATGCTGCATGGATTTCCATTGGTAATAGTTTTGAGAAGCTTTATGCACTTCATGTAATATTTATTTGTATTTTCGTTGCAAAGCGTTATCAAAACATCAGTGGCAATCCTAAAACACGGCAATTTACCGTAGGAGACAATCCTTAATCACGTTTTTTATCAATGGCGCGGCGTGAGAATGAATCCGTGTCAACATCAAAGTTGTAAAGCATGAAACGTCTGCAAACTACTCAGTTAAATGGGAAAAACAGATGAAAATTTTCATTCCATTTCCTGGAATATTGATGAGAAATGATATTGCTTTTTGAATTTCACCAATAACAATGATCCAAATAATGATGTTTTGAAATCCATCAGCAGAGTCTCCAATGTTTTATCCATCATAGATTTATTTTGCTGGATATTTTTCCCGATCTCAGTGAACCTTGTCTTTGCATTCAGTATAAATAATAGTCACCGATCGATTGTATCGAAACTCAGACTAATTAACCATTCAAAAATTTGAAAGAAGAATGTTTTTTTTAATTTTAAAAAGCACATTATATGATCGAAGTCCTTAAAAGCATATCTATAATTTAGTAGTGTATACTTGAATGTCAATATTACAATATAGTAGACGGTTTTCTACCCACTGCAGAATAAAAAATTCCCCAGAATCACACATTTAATAAATTAGTTTTTTGTGTTAAAAGTAATTGTTAAAATAATGTCGCGATACATTTTGGATAACATTCATAATTCAATTGCATTAACTTATCAACGCGTTTTCATCTGCCTACAAGTTTCTCATAGAAACAAAATAAAAAGGTAAAAAAATTATCAACAATATAAAGTTTAATATATACATAAATAAAGAAGAAAATTAAAATAACCCCCGGCCCAAAACTACAATTAGTAAAATTATATGATATATAAATAAATCATGTTGCTTGCTGTTTACATGAACATGTAAAAAAAAACTTTGAATTGTGGCGTTTTGTTTTAGTTACAGCAGGGGCTGTGGCAGGGATCTGCATTGGGTCCATCGTGTTTCTTATCGGAATAAGCATCATAGCGTACAGGTGCTATCAAAGGAGACGAGCAAGGAACGTACAAACAAGACTGTCTTACGCTATAAAGAAGGGACTCAAAGAATCAACAAATGGACGCAGGACTAGTTCGTCAGTCAAAAGCACGCCACTGAAACAACACAGAGCAACTAGTCCAATACTACCACCACAAGATAGCATACTGGATCGTTCGTCCGAGCAAGGGTATAATATGCCTCCAGAGAACGGCCAAAGATCATCATATCCTGATCAAGCTTTTTGTGAAAATGAAAAAGAGGCTGTTACTACGCCGAGCGAGAAGGATGTGAGTCAACGTGAGAAGCAAATTGACGAGAAACAGAGACTTGGAATGTTATACTTTTCTGTGGAGTATGACGAACACAATACAGCCCTTCTCGTTACAATTGTCCGAGCGAGCGACTTACCACCACGAGATCCCAGCTTAGGAGGGTGCGACCCGTATATAAAGCTACAACTTCTGCCGGACAAGAAACACAAATGTAAAACTAGAGTACTGCGCAAAACCCAACACCCTTCTTATGATGAGACTTTTACTTTCTATGGTATCAGCAAGAATCAAATTCCGGGAATCACTCTTCACTTTGTTATCTTGAGTTTTGACCGATTTTCCCGCGATGAAATCATCGGAGAAGTGGTGTATCCCCTGACAGATGTCAGCGCAGACCAAAAAGAGCTTTTGCTTTTCAAAGAAATAAATCCAAGACACTTAAAGGTGAGTTATATGAATTGCAAAATCAATATGCATTATAAATGAATCTATTTTCTTGTTGAGTATTAACCAGTTCATGCTCGTTTTTAATGGAATTATTCTAAGCTGCTGAAGATAAGCAGAATTTTGTGATCAATAAAATGGAAAATTCCGCAATATCTCTGCATCGGATTTTTTGCAAATATTATGATCTCGTGTTTGAATGCAAATATATTCAAATATGAATGCCAAAAGAGCTTATCTAACAGTTGAAAATATTGCCACATTGTGATTTTGATAAGGAATCCAATTATACACCAAGGGTTCTCTCATGCATCCTGAATAAGCGTAACTTTATCACAGCGATCTCACGGGAAATGTCATCTGACAGAAGTTAGCTTCAGTTGCTAGGAATTTTATGCCTTTTCTTAATTATAGAATGCTACCGAGAACTATTATAGTCTGTTCTTAGCTGCCGAAAGTTTTCTTGAAATAACAGAATCTTAATATAAACATCACAATTAAGGGTAAATCTTTCGAAGCAGATGAAGGAATCGACCCCGGCAGACTCAATTACAGCACTATTGATCTGATATCGACGTTTTCTTATACAAATCTGGCTTATTCATCAGATTCATGTCAAATTATTAGACTACACTCCCACTAAACGCCAGGGATTGATTAGGAGATAATAATAAAGAACTCGAAGCAATAAGGATGTTGTTGGACAAAAATCATCTCTTTCTCTTCGAAATAAATGAAAAAAAAAAAATAGATAAATAATGCAGACGCACAATGCAACCTTACGGTTATTGCAATACCAACTGACAGTTTCTTCTGTGGTCTTAATGCAGAGTTAGAATACAGAAGGAAGGAGGAAAAATTAATTACAGTCAGCACCTGCAGACTGAGATTAATAACTGGCAGTTTTCCTTGAAATAAGAAATAAGCACAGAAGGAAAGAAAGAACTGGGAGCTTAGTTAGACATGGACTCGCATCAAATTTCAAAGTGGGCGATTAATATACCGGGGATTATTTTCTTGGAAGTTGAAGTATATTCCCTTCTATTAAAAAATTGAAAGTTTTCCCTAGCCTTTAAGTTGTCGTTTACAAACACAACACCCATTCGTTTCCGGTGAAAGCATTATTTACATGTAAACGTATGTGTCAGAAAACAAAAGCTAACACCTTTAAATTCGGAAATAAAACAATCACTTGAAAACTTTCATGCATGTGCCAAACCTCTATAAGCTGACAATACCAATATTTTTTTGTCCAAAAACCAAATTCAAAATATAAATAGGTAAAGAATTTTGAAAGGAAACACTAGAAGATTCGAACCCAAAACACTATGAAAGCGTGTTTAAAATCCAAGACGTATCCTGTATGCCGTCCGTTATTTTCTAAATGGTTGATCAAAAGAAGCATTGAAAACATATTGTAAATAATCTACATGTAAGTTATATTCATATCTAAGTCATCTCTCCATATTTTTTTAATAGCAGCATATTCTATGTTGGAATAATGTAATCTTTACTCGTTTTAAATCCGTTATGAGAAGACAACGAAATTATTCAAAAAACAACTGTAAATAAGTAGGATTTTGAATTCATTGCCTCGTGTTCACAGTTGCTATATATTCATACCCATATTTTGTTAAAACTAAAAGCCGATATAACCAAATAACAATAATAGTTTTTAAAAAAAATGTGCACGAATAATTGATGAAATTTTCACTCTTCCTATGCGCCCACATTCCTGTCGAATTAACATCTCATGCGCCCAATTTCTCTTATGTAACTTGGAAGTGTTGTCGTCTGGATTCCTAACGGTAATATAGGGATATATTTAGAAATGCTTCGGAAATGACAACTGCCCAAAAAATCTTTGCATCTCTATAAATGAAACATTCGAAAAGTTATCAGAAGGTCTAGTAGGAGTAGGCTAAGAGCGATGTAGGCGGGGTCTGATGGGCGTTCTCGCCTACAGATTCATCGCCGCAGAATCTTGAACGGAAGTTAATACCCAATATAATGGCTACAGATCAAGGTAACTAGAGAGGAGAAAAGGCCATTGCACGGAAAGTAATTGAAAAACTTTGCCGGTTTCTCAAGATCGTCTTTCTGTTGGCTTTTCCGTGGTGTCACAACGTCGACATGGTTATGCGAGACATGTAGATACATAGGACGAGCAATACGAAACAAGAAAAACACCCACATCAACTTGCAAAGTTGTGAACGAAATTATTACAACGATACAATATAAAATTAAACAGACAAGTTTACATGAATTTACGAGGCCGTCCTAATGGTCGTCGTAAGTTTCATGTATGTTTAATATGTGTTTGACGAGTAAACCATTGCTAGATAGAATATTTATAAATTATACCTGAAGTTACCATATTGGATGAATAGGACGTGGTTTCTTTGTCGTCATTGTAATATATATGCGTGGCAAGATTGTAGATCATAGAAAGCTCTTATATTAATTTACATCTAGTTGTTTTATGTAGAAAAGGAATTCAAAACATTTTTTGGCATTTTATATAAATGTATAGGGCTCAAGATAATATTCTACAGTGTTGATATCTGTACATTAAATCGCGTACTTTATTTCAAGCTAATTGTGTAAATTTCGGCAAAAAGGACGCTATAATTTTCCAGAAATGTATCTTTTAGACGTTTTATTCTATTAATTTCCAGAATGTATCCATAAAAGCAATAACATTTTGCAAGTTGGCACAATGAAGAGCTTATCATGCGTTTTGACACGCAGGCGTTGTAAAAATGAACAAGCCAATGTCAATAACAATTCACTGTGAAATTTAAAAAAAAATCTCTAATAATACTATGCTGTATTTTCAATAGTTCTTATTGTGTTAACGAGTCGTTTGAAGATATAACTTTCCCTGGTTATCCAAGAACCGTTTGAAAACGTGATTTGAACGCTGAAACAAGATTCCCTAGTCCATTGGTTAATTCCGATTTAGGAATGGTTTATTTTGAATTTAACCCAAGACGCAAAACGGAAATGGATTTTTTTTTCGTTTACTTTCACAATAAAAATGTCGACACAAGGTTTTTACAAAAATATAAATAATTGATATTCTTGATAGTAATTAATTTTTATGTAAAAAAAAAAATGTTTTGTTGTCTACATGTAACGTTATCACTATTAATTTTTTTAGAATTAATTTTATTGCTATTATAGCAAAGGCGTCTTTTAATGATTATAGAGTACAATGAAATAGTCATAACAACCGCAATTAATTATGTATTATTAATTTCATTTCTGTATTCCACGCTACCCCAGTTCAATGCCTCCGTCAAGTTGCATGTTGTTATTATTTCATCCAGAGTCCAGAGAAATTCGAGATATCCATAGAAACATGACGTCATCATACGCACCCTCTTGTTTGTAGTGCACACAATAACAGGGCATCAGTATTGTCTAGATTATCAGGATAAACACATTTTATTGAACAAGGAACACATCCTCGATCATTTTCCACAACAATCTTTTGTTCTCCATTTACATAAACTTGAACTACACAAACTTTCACTGTGCACACAAAGCCGTTAATCAAAACATTTCTTTAAAAAAAAAATCAAATCGAATTTTTGGTAATATATTAATACTTGTAAATTCAAAGGTAATGAACACTGTTTATGACAGATAAGTAATGCGTGTATAAAACCATCTGGTAATTGAGGAAAGTGTTTGATTTCTAAAAAAAAAAAAGCTAACATCAAGACAAATGATTGTGAACAATCATCACCAACTCAACCTGCCATTATTTTTTAAAAACATATCTATATCTTTAAGATTTTTTCTCACTTCTTGTTATAATAAAGTAAACACCGGGTGAGTGATTTTGATAACATTTGCTGATTTAGACTAACTATCCAGTGTCAAACAAAAGTCACGATCAATAGAGATATTGTTGAATCTGTTACTCGTATTAAGTTCAGTCCAAATAGGAAGCTATTTTGGTATACATTAGTTCAAGAATAACTTTTTTTGTTGGAGTAAGAAGAATGATATGTGATTGGACAAGTATTCCAAACCTCTCTTTTGTCTCTGTCTGCTCTCTAGTGTGCTGAAATCGGGAAGGTCGTTCTTTTTATATAGGCCATTCCTGTAGGTGGCTTCGTTGCTTCTGCCGTTTATGTATATTTTTAGTCTGCTATCATGCAAGTAAAGAACATATTAGCAAGAGGAAATTCTTGTCTTAATGGACATTTTATGTTTCTTTGGAAAACAGATGCGACGTAAGTTTCCAAAATTAATTCATGACTTTGTTGGAAGTGGAACCGCTTCTATTAAATTGGGAATCTCAAGAGGAATTCTTGGCTGCCAGAACCCCTTTTTAGTCACTAAAATACTAGACATCATGGCGCACAAGAGATTATTATGTTGATTTACAATATGGAATGCTTTGTTTGGACCATGAGGAGAGGTATATAACTGGTCTGTTGAGAGGTTATGGGATTTTGAAATCTATGGGAAGACACAATATCAGTAAATAAATAATTTTCTAATCTATTCAACACCTGTTTAAAATAATTTATGATGATTATGAATAAATAAAAAAGAATTGAAGAAAGAATTTTGTTGCAGGACTGTATGATTATAATTACACAAGTATAGCAATGTAACGTGACACATTTGGGGAAATATTATCGTACCGTGTCTGCTGCTGGAATCATCGCATTGCTGAAGAGCCATCCGGTAAACATAACGGGTTATAACCAATCTGTCGTGTCGTTGCTATAATGGCCAGATTTACGAAGAAACCCCAATAAAGTACACTTTATTTGAAAAATCCCGACGTTGTCGCGCTGAACTTGGGAATTTGTAAGCATACGAACAGGCATTGGGGCTATTAACTGATCAATAATTGAGGGAATTGGATTTTATTTTTCCTAAACGAAGCTACTAATGTGAAACTCATGCAGGATTCTAATGTATCTGACGGTTTAGAGAGACATTTCTGTCTATGCGTGGACTCTCTTTCTCTTCGTGTATTTATTAATGTAACATCCGCGTCATGCCTGTCATTCATTAAGGTAAAAGCTAATAGGTACGAACTCAGTACACTGTGATTTATTCTTGGTAGCACGGACAAAGATGATTATTAATTCAAGGCTCAACTATAAAAAAAAAAGTACTGAGGTGATCACGTGATTCTTACTAATGACTCTGTGAAGAACTTACTCTTTTAGAAAACAATATTACTTATTAGGTTTGTTACTGACTGTTTAAAGAAATTTGTGGGGTCGGTAAAGTCCATAGAAGGCGAGGCGGAGCCGAGCCTTCTATGGACTTTACCGACCCAACAAATTTCTTTAAACAGTCAGTAACAAACCTAATAAGTGTTTTGTTTTGTTGAGGACCTAAAGTTTGATATGTAAACAAACGTTTGTGTAGAAAATCAGTTCAAATAACGTTACGTCCGCCATGTTGCGCTATAAATTTTGACGCTTGCCTTTTAAAGAAATTTGTAAGGCAGCCACGTGACGCGTTTCATCCAATGACGTCGCGACATTCTAGTCCGAGGCAAAACAACATAAGTTAAAGCTCAGGAAAAAAACATAAAAAGTATAAAAGTACTTATAAATAACGTAAAACACACTTTTTATCCTTTAATTTCTTCTTCAGTCTAACAAACACTGACTGACTTTTGCAATTTCAGGTAAACAACACTAAATTTGGATGGACCTCAATTAAATGAGATTTTTTATATCATTTAATCAGATAAGCTAAGGTTTAAAACTCCTTTAATGGAATGAATGACAATTGCGCAAACTTGGACTCTGCTATCTTGTTTCATTAAAAGTTCTGGGTGCAACGATCTAATTGTAATTTCCTTTTTTTAATTGTCTAGAACACGTTAAGACTAGTGTTCACGAGCCGTAATGGTAATTAATGGCGCTGCTTTCGTGATTTATAACGGAGCAGCGGAAACGCTGAGTTCCGATTAATCGTTGTATGTGGCACCAACAGAGGTTTGTCCACAAATAAGGAGGAAAAGCAAAGCTGATAAACTCCATTCAACGACTTAACGCACGGTTTCAAGTGAATCTCAAGTTTATCCCATGATGGCGCTCAGGAATGAAAGCTCGATAAAAGTCTAATCCCAGTGCTCTTCTCTCTGAATGTGGCGTTTTATGAGGCGCCATTAAACTTTCTTTAGAAATTAAAAGTACTAAAGATAGCAGACATAGTGCTGCATCTAAATCCTTTTATTTTTTATTGTTAATACAGAAATACTTTTGCTTGATTCCCGATTTTGTACTACTCAAACCTCAAACAGTCAAACAGTGTGTATGTATATATATATATATATATATATATATATATATATATATATATATATATATATATATATATATATATATATATATATATATATATAATGGGGGGGGTGTCTATTGATTTTCTTTGTGGGGTTGTACGTCCAGCATATTTCTCTTATAATATACAAAGCAATAAATTCTGCCGTGTAATGCAAAAAACAAATGCAAATAGCTACACGACTCCCGGTCAAGCGACTAGGAGCAAGCTAATTTGAATAAAAATCTCGTTAGATTGGTTAACTCTGACAGGATGATGCTGTTTGCCAGATGATTTGAAGCACCCTATTCTGTCAAAGACGATTAAAGTCACATCAACTTCATAAAAACGGAAAACTAAAACGATGTCCTACGGTGTCTTTGTCAAATAAGTAAAATATCTGCTGGTACGAATGATTCACCAGATGTTATTCAAGGATCTTTGACATTGAGTACCGTAATCTGAATTAGTGACTGGTATTACGGAAGCAAACTGGAAAACCGTCAGCCTTCGGGGTAAATTGTAACAGTTTCCATACGATGGGAAACCTAATAATAAGCTTGGAATATAAGGATCTAATTCTACTACAAATATCCGTGGGTGTCTCTAGTCTTTAGTATTCCAAATGAAAATGAAATTAGGAAAGAGCAATGTAAATGCCCTCTGTAGAATCAAAGGGACTAACGCAAATGAAACACAGATTTGCAATGTCGAGAGATTACACTGATTAAAAGTGCATGTAATTGAGAAATTTTATTTAATTTTATCGTTACTGGAGTAGAGTTTAGGATGTTTGGCTTTCAATTTTGCTGTTTGAAGAACAGTTAGAAATAAGCCCAGATAATAGCATATAATCTGTCAACTGAAATTGTTCTCACTGACGATATTTCAAAGTAGATTTTATTGCTTTATACTTGTAGTTCAGGGCCCAAGGTCGTGGGGAGCTGTTGGTCTCTCTGTGTTACCAGCCGGCCGCTAACAGACTGACCGTGGTGGTCCTCAAAGCCCGGAATCTGCCAAAGATGGACATCACAGGACTTTCAGGTGGGTGTTAATAAATGGAGGAAATATAATAGTCTCGAAAGGGATGCCTTAACGAACGCCTTTTCCTTTTTCACAGCTACTTGTATCTCATCACTGCTTCCGCCCCCGCACACGTAGTATGATTTGGTTCGTGTCCGTTTTTAAGCCATCTGAGAATTTTGAAAATAGGAAGCGAATTATTCTTTAAGGAATTCTAGTGCACTCACACATTTTGTTAGACGAGTATAGAAACAATTGTTCTTCGTGATACGCAAAATGTATATAGCGATCTACGACCTTTCGGGATATAATTTTTGCAACCACTCAGAAACTGTTCCGTCATAATCCTCTGAATCATTCCTCCAAGCTCAGAATAAAAGTCATGAACCGACAAGTGGAAAAAATAACTAAAACGTATGTTCAATTATATATACATTGCTACATTATCTTAAAAATATTTGATCACTATAGAAGGGGCTGCATCAAGGATTCAAAGCAACCTCTGATTTATGGGGAACAAAGAATTGTATGTTGTATGGATGATGCTGTGTTTTTTTTTTCATCGCTTTTACAAAATCGATACACAGAAACCAAAAGATTTCAGGATGAACGAACTGTATTGAATTGAGAAATTCATCTGATCCTCTGACGAAAAAAGAGCTTTCTGTTAGAATTTAATCAAACATGATATAAAGCAAATGTTACCATTAAACAAATCAAAATCCTAAATGTCAGATGTGTAACATACCCAACGCAGTCAATTCTGCCAAGTTAAAGGTAACCCCAACTGAATTGATAATGGAACACAAAGGAAACAGGATAAAACTCTTAAGCTGGTCTGGGAAATTACTCCACATGAAAAGCTCTCTGATGAAAACCTAACTATCTCTTACTCTCATTGATCTTGATGTTAAACGAATTATAACATTTGGTTATGTGTTGCTAGTTTTCAACCAATCATTGAATTGGTTTGGTTCTCTGTTTGCTTGCATGAAACAACAAAATAAATGTTAACTTAACAATTGCAGATACTTTTGATGAATAGAACAATAACTTGTAGAATTTACCGATTTACCAATAAGTTTTAAATTAATAAATGACATTTTAATAAGGTGGTTCTTTATTATTTTGTATAGTTTGTGTTTGTTTTGTGTTTCAGATCCTATTGTAAAAATATATTTGCTGTACAATAATCAGAGAATTGCCAAAAAGAAGACGCACGTCAAAAAACGAACTCTGAATCCAGTGTTCAACGAGTCGTTTCTTTTTGACATTCCCTATAACGAGGGCTTACAGAACATCAGCATGGAATTCCTCGTCATGGACTGGGACAGAATGACCAAAAACGAAGTGATAGGTCGACTGGAGATCGGCGGAAAGAGTTCCGGTCAGGAATTACATCATTGGAACGAGGTCATGAACTGTCCAAGGAAGCAAATTGCAGAGTGGCATAAATTAAGGGAATGAAACAGAATAGCATGTAAAAGGGAATTGAAACAGAATAGAGTGAAATTAGGGAAAGGTTCAAAATTGAATTGAATAAACTCAAAAGACCAAAGATAAACGTTGTTTTATTTGTTATGATAACCAATATTAAAACTGCCATTATTTAAAATAATGTCTGAGTAAGTTAACATGATGTTTATATACCATTTTTGTAAAACAAATATTTGGAAGTTGTTTCTATTAAAATAGAACTTGAAATTCGCAGATTTAGATAAGATGGTCAGGTAATTAATGTATAAATGAAACAGAGCTATGTATTTAAGGAATGAATTCAATATTTATTAGTTTTATACGATATAAAATGGTTTGGGGCAGTTTACACTTTATAAACCGCGAAACGGTTTATAAAAAAGCGCAAACTGTTCCAAACCATTTTATATCGTATAAAACTAATAAATATTGAATTCATTCCTTATAATTTAATTTATTTGCTATCAATTGTTGATAAAAACAGTCATTTGATATATAAAATGACATCAAATTGTACAAAGTTCAAACGTAACGTCAGGCGGATTGATACGTTTTTGACGTAAGTCTTACTATGACGTAGGCAACATTCTTTATACGATATAAAATAAATTTTTCAACCAATCAGAAAGCGTGTTACAACCAGAATTAAATTATTCAAACTTAAAAGGCAGAAAACCAGTCAAAAATTCCATCTACTACAATGAAATTTTTTAAATTGAGCGGCATATTAATTACTTGTTTCTTTTTTATTGGTGAAACCTATGAACACAATATGCAAACATAAATACAAACACCACAATTCACTGCAGATAAAAGGACAAGTATAAACGTTTTGAGTATCTTTATTTTGACCCTTGTGTAACTTCAATGGTTTTTATTATGTGCAATTGGTGGAATTGGTGGAATTTTGGGCAAATCCGATGCAGTAAGTTTTTAGTTATTAAGAAAATTAAGGTTTTCGTTCGTGAAGTATCTACATAAAAACATATGATAAAGCGACGCAAAACAATCAGATTTAATGTTTGTATATCGTTTATCAGTATTTTCGTAAATGTAAAAAATAAAAATAAAACTTTGAGATGCTTTGTTTCTGTGTTGTTGTTGTTATTTTTCAAAAGACACAAACTGTTAATTGTTGGAGGACTTTATATAATCTAAGACAATTGTATAGGTACTGGTTTTTGAATATTGTATTGGAGGAGGGTAAATCGAACCATTTAAATCATAACAAGTTTTCAAGTTACGTAAAATAAACTTTTAACTTGAATTTTTCCAACTGTACCATGATTTTATTTTGAGAGACATGAATTCATGCTTTTTAAAGACATTGACTAAGAAGGACTTACTTAAATAATCTCTTGGTAATACCAATTATTCGACAGCAATCTTTATATTTGAGTTGAAACAGAATAAAATAGGTAAAAAGGGAAAGTAAGTTACAGAGAAGTATGATTTAAATTAATATGAATTTTCCCTCATGAATATTTCTAAAGATTTTAATATGGCATTTTTTTGATTGGGATAATATCTGGATACAAATAAATTAGGAGAACCATGCAAATTATTCGATTGATTTGAAAAATGCTGTCATTAATGTTTATTCATTGTATGTACAAATGTAGATATACTAAAGCATGTTTAAAGGTGTTACCTTATTGGTATTTAGTAAAAACAGGTCTATCATTATGATTGTTCTTTGTAGATAGAAGAAAATTAGAGGAGAGATGTCATTTGGGAAACAGACAAGATAACCCTCTAATGCTCTCTCTGTAATAGATTAAATAATTTCTGTTGGATAACTATTCCACCGCCAGAGACTATTTAATGCGTAGTACAGTCTCGGCGTGTCTATGAGGAATTCAGACATATTTTTATAGGCAATCTAGAACACTAGAGAAAAGTCTGACTGCAAAGCATGTTCTATAATTCATCTGGATCGACATTTCAAACAAATTATATAGTCTCTAGATACTAAAGCCAATTAAGATACCAATACAGCATACATGCTTGTTAGTACAACAATGAGTGGGGGAATTTCCTTCTCTTGCAGAAGGAGTAGTTTAAGAAGAAGTAGCAGTACTTCTAGTTATAATGGTTGCATAGCATTATCCTTAATTAGGACAAGTTAACTAAAATATGTACAAATGAAGTATACAATAGTTGCAAGTAAACCGAAAAAAATATTTTAATTTTAACATTGATTCATGAATGGATGTTGGCGATCTCTCTCTCTCTCTCTCTCTCTCTCTCTCTCTCTCTCTCTCTCTCTGTTTGCATGTGTTGTACAACTATATTAAACCCTTTCATACATTAATAGCACGGATCCTCAGACCTGTATGCTTCACTTGAATGTGTCAGTTCTATATTAGGAATGCACTAACACAGTCAGAACTAAACGGATTATTGTAAGAGCACCTTATTAATGAGAGTTGGAAGCAGGAAAAAGTTAATCGTATTAAAAATTGTTATTTTACCTGACATTTATGAGTATTCAATGCTTACTAGAACTTTCTTGCTTTCAACAAGATACTTTTGTCATTCTGATTGGAGAAAAAAACAAAAATATTTTCTCATTTTGAAGAATTAAAATACATCAATAATATTTATTCAGGCAACTTTGATTGTTGATTACGGTAATCGTTCCATATTGTTGTGGGCGTTTTCTAGAAGTATGTAACATATGTAATAGCGAGAATCATAGAAATTTCTATAAGCTGAATGAAATATTCATGTGGGGTGAGACTGCTCTGAGGAATTAAGATAAGATTTAGTATTTATGATATGCACTCACAAAACCCACCTTTTTTACAGCCACTTTTCAATGGCCAAGTGTGGAATTATTTTTAATCCTGTATATAAACGACTAATGTTTAATGAATACAATATTTTAAAAAAAAATTAATGTTTCATTTTATGAAAAAATAAAACATCCCTTGTTGCTGATTTGATTAATTGGGAAAAATGTTTTTTTCTTAAGAAAACGAGTAAAAATCGGTTTTTTTGATAATTTTGATAGCTGATATCAAATAAAAGTGTATGTTGCTATGAAGAAATACAGATGAAATGCAATTTCCCCTTTAAGTTACAAAGACGTTGGGCCGAATAACAAGTTGAATTACTTTACAAATACACTTATGATTTTATATCATGTTGATAAGTACCAAACCGGAACTCTACTGATATATTTACATATAAATCATATTTTGGAAATGCAAAATATCGGAAAACAAAAGCTCATTAAATTCAAATTGTACGAAAGTATGAAGCAATCTATGATTCGTTTCGTTCACGTAGTTAATTAAAATGTCACAAACAATAAAACCCACCTGTATACATTAGTACGTCAAAGCCCCAAGTATAAAGAAGTACCTTTTTTCGTAAGGAACTGTTGGATTCAAATAACATGTTTCTGTAGACATTGATATTACGTATTATTGATTAGAACTTTCAAAGTGAATAAGGAAGCCAACGATAAAAAGATGGGTTTTTTTTTTTTAAATTTAATTAATCAGCCCAGGCATACTTTCGCTACATGCCATCGATACGGGATAGTCAGGTTTCTAAAACAATATGTTGTATACAGTATATGTTAAACAATGAAAAAAGTGTCTTTTTATTTTGAGGCGTTTTATACTTCACAAATCCAACTCACATCACATCCATATATGATGTGAGTAGGGTTTTAAAAGTTATTTATTTAAAAGTATTTTAAAGTTATTTTGTTTTTGGCATTTAAAAAAACAGAAATAAAGTTGTTTATCTTAGGCAAATTATTAATGTCATTGTTACAATGTTCGATGTCTGTATTAATTGGTCCAATATAATGAGCTTATCTTCAAATGAAAGAATGATTTCCACATCTTGCTTTTATTTTCTTCACTAAAGTTATGAAAATTTGGAAAGTTAAGGATTTCTGAAGTGAAAAAACATCAATTATCAATAATATAGAAGTCATAACATTTTTTGTTCTACAATAAAGCACAAAAATTTGTACAATATTCTAAAATATTTACATTCACTTTCTTTCCCCTTTTTTATTGTATTGATTAATTTGAGTGATATTTACGCATAACACAGAAAACCCAATCACCAAATATGATGCGTATTAATACATGTACATTCAAATTTTCTTCAGTATTTCTCGAAATACATGGATGACTCTCCTCGCGACTTCAAACCGGATTACCATACTCACGCTGGTTAATATTTCATTTATGTAAATATTTTTTTAACAGTTAAATGATTTCAATTGATCATTATCATAGTATACCAAAAGTAATTTCATCTAATTACAGAATGAAAAATAAAATTATGCTATTAGAATTCACAGCTCTATGCACTATTTTTGTCGGCATAATTCGGCTGTCCTAATGGCTCTTCAGTTAATTGCGCATTACTCCTTAAATAATGGGACTTGGACACGGTTTGACTTATAATTTTTAGATTTTATTATTCCATTTTCAAAGTTTATATTGATAAATATAGAAGCTTATAATATTATGTCAAAATTTGAAAGTCAAATATCGAGTTAAAGGCAAGATACGGAGGTCATAATTCTTTGTTTTATAAACAAAGCTTGAATAATGTCATTTTTTACATATGTGTTGTATTGCCGTTAGTTTCAATCAAATGTAACTTTCTTTTGTTGATAATAGTATTTATGAAGATATTGAGTTAGTTTGAATTGTTTTTTTACATGTCATTTTGTCCAAGAAATGGTATTTCTCTACATTTCATTTTTTGTAAACAACTATAAAACTCGAGCATTGTTTACATATCAACCAATTCTTTCCTCTGTATCTCGCTTGTAACCTGACTTTAACATTCAATATTTTGATCAATCATTTAAAATGAACCAGTAAACCATTTTATACATACAAAATAAAAATAAAATTTTTGATCTCATATAGTGTCCAAGTCCCTTTAAATAAGGCAAAGATTTAAAAAAAAATCATAATTGCGGAAAAGGAGCAAATGTCAAAAAACGTAAATATATGCATTGGATCATTATTTTTTTGAAAGATGTGGTCTCATAACTGCAACGATGTGTGAAACAAATTTTCATAACGCGCTAGCGTGCACTATTCTATTTGTATGCACACACAACTGCAGTTATGAGAGGACATCTTTCAAATCAAAGTACTGAAGAACTGACGGGAGTTGATTTTGTCGATGTTTATTTACTTTAAAATCAATGATATGTTATTTTGCATGACAAGTACATGTAGTTTCTAATTTGAATAACGCACATTTTTATAATATGAATTTTTGGACTTTTTTCCGACAAGAATGTCGAGAAACCCCCCCCCCTATCAATCATGTTAACTAATATTTAAAGATAAAATTAATTCAATCAAACTATGTATCAGTAATAGAAATATTTCTCGAAAATTGTATGGATCCAAGCAATATTGAACTCTAGTCTCGTTCAACCAAACGCTCGGCTGACACCGTAAATCTCCGACAAGCAAGAGAGACTCTCTGCTTGTCGGAGATTTACGAAGACAGACGAGCGTTGAGTTGAACGAGACTATATTGAACTCTGGCGTAGGAATACATACAACTACAAAAATATCTAAATTGTTCGTACTATTTAAAATCTGACTATTTTCAAGGTATTTATAAATAAGTTTCCTTGAAAAACAATGCTTTACATCGAATTTATCAATTATTTTCAAGAACTAAGTCTTGTCAGCAGCGATGATTTGTGCTGAGGTCCAAACACTGTTTCACTTTCGGTTTGTCTGAGTAACTGCATAGGAGAGTTGATTAAAATCAACTCCCAAAAATAATGATTCAATGCTTAAAAAATGATGTAATACTGAGAAAGACATGGGAGAAAAAAAAAGAGGTAAATGTTTTTTATAGTTATTACATGGAAAACGCATTCTGAAAGTAGCTGTTTAAATTTTAAAGAAAGAAATCATTTAATAAAGTAGCAAAACTACTATAATTCATACTAACAGTTAACTATACAATTTATTTCGGTTAGAAAAACACTCGAAAGATATCATCAAGATTTTTATTTTTTATTTTTTTAACAAGCAGAAAATGTCAATTTAATGTTAACTTTCAATCCTTCAACTTCAAGATCAAACAAACTGAGATAATTAAAAGAAAATTCACATCCATAAACGCCGCTTGTGGCATTCAAATTAGCACACTTCCACTTTGATCCAGGGTAATTATTTTGCATGATGCAATGCACATCAAATATCATATTGTTATCTAACCAATCTCTGTAGAAAATTATGAATAGGATGCAACTTAAAAACAGAACAGAACAGACAATCCTTGGGCATGTTTACAATTAATCAAAGACATTGATTTGTGATGAAAAATATTAAACCTCTATCTTAACTTCTCAACTGTGCTTCATTGAACAAAAAAGTCATAGAGATCGCTTTGCAAGAACTAATTGAAATATTTTAATAAATAAAAAAAAATCCTATAAGCTCTCCTGGTTCTCATTTTAAACAAAGCAAATCATTCATGGACAGTTCTAGGTAGTCGAAGACAATTCTGAAATGAAAATTCCAATTATATATTTTCATTGTATTAAAGTTTTCGTCGAGGTAAATAAAATTTTCTAGAAAATTAGAAAAATTCGTTAGAAAAGTTTAAAGTTGACAGCGTTTAAAAAAGATTCAAAGATAGATATTCTAATTGTTTGCTTTTTGTCGTTAAAAATATGATGCTAAACAAAATAATGTATCATTATCATTTATCATTATTATTATTTATTTCGCATGACTCACTGGCTCTGTTCTGGATTTATTTAGTGAATACAATCACGCAGTGTTTTGTATTCAAATTCTCCTGGTGATTCCTTTTAAAAAGAATTTTTTTTAAATGTTTGTTGATATTACATTATGTTGAATCATTAAATACTGGTACATTTCAATTTGTCGTTTTTGATTTATGTCGTATGAACACTATTTTCTGTCCTTATTACTAAGTTAATATGATATACAAGGCAGCTGGATTAAAATATAATTATATCCACTAACATTTCCAGTATAACTACTAGTATTTATCGGTTTATCCCTTATTGTCCTTTTAAGATGGCTTGTGAGGTTTTTTTGTGTTAGTCGGAATAGACATGTACGTCAACTCAACATAATATAGTTTGAGTTATCAATTTTTGTTTAAACCTGTACAGTATTTCGAGGTTATATACATTTAAATCCAAAATGATTTCTTTCGATGATTCCTCATTCTTGTGCGCCCAATTTCTCTGTAAAGAAAAAAAATATCGAGTCGATGATAAAAAAAAGTGTGAAAATATGGGGGGTATATTTTTTAATAAATATTACGAGCAACTGCAGTAGAGTTTATTTTTATTGTTAAATTTTGAATTGTTCGAAACGTGTCACCTTTTTCCGACTAGACCAAAAAATGAGGGTCCTAAGAGAAATACTAAACTAAAGTCAACATAGAAATACACCAGGAAACCTTTAAACTTGTCTTCTTCTCAAGATCTTTAATGCTACAGTTCATGTTATGACTTAATACATGTGAATAGTGCATGTAGATTCTTTTTTTAAACCCACCCATATAAAGAAAAAAATTAATCAGATATTCTAAAATTTCATTTTAGAATTAAATAACTTATAGCTTTGTAGCTATGTTGCCCTTGGGCCTCTTGTACCCATGATGACATTAAAAAAAGTGAGGTTTTCATTTTTAAAAAATTTTTTTTTTGCATGAATATGATTCTTTAATTTCAAACGTCGCCAAGATGACGGGTATTGGGGCTAGATGCATTGGACCGAAAAAAGAAAATCGAAGATGTTTTCTGGCTTCTTGGTACGTGACACGAGATTATTTTATCTTTCATGTCAAAGCAATCATTGCATTCTGTTTTTGTTTTTACTTCCAGAAGCAATATTTAAGAAAGAAAATGCGACATTTAGCCTGACTCTACGTTTCTTTGAGGAATTGATACAAAGATGTCATCAACAATTTAAAAAAAGAAAATCTTTTAACGTCCCATCGATTCACATTATTGTTTCTCCTTTAGATATGCTTTATAAAGCTAGCTAGACATTCTGAAGGAGATCCGAAGCAAGACTTCTGAGAAGGCATGAATCATTTGTTGGTTTCAAGGATTGGCTAATGAAATGCATCGGCTATACCATACCTTGGTAAAAAGAATATCTTAATATTTGTTAACGTCAGAAAATATTAGAGCTGACATCATCGATACCGACTCTTATTTATATTTTAGCTCTTTTAAAAGTATTTGATTTGAGTTCGATTACAAATAAAACATAATGAATAAAATTACGTTACATTTATTCAAAATCGTTGAGGGTAAAATATATGAGAAAGTTCTCATTAAAGTGCCTAGTAAAGGGTCATAAACTTGACGTCTATATTTTATTACTGATTTATAGAATCTCTTCGTGACCAAAATTGAGATCTTTTTGTTTCATATCTCAAGTGAAATAATTGTTTTGATAGAAAGTACAGTCCATTTTCTCTTCTTTATTCTCGGAAAATTGACTATATTGTTTGCTATTAGAACACCTCATTTTATAATTTCAAACATTCTGGTTATAGGTTAATCCGTACCAAACATGTACAATGGAATAAAGAGATTCATTTACATAATGTTGATAACGTTATCAATGTATTATATAATATGTTGATACATCGTTAAATGATTATTATTTTTATTTACATGTATGTTTTACATGTTTTTTTTTCTTTAAAATTTTTTACCAAATTTTGAGTAAAAATTTTTCGCAATATAATTTGGTCTTTTCATTTACCATTTATGATTTGGGTAAAAAACTAGATGCAGGTTAAATTTCTGTTATGTTTCATGATGAGTGAGGAAGGCATAAATACCTTTAATAACATTGATTTATAATCAGCAGTATGTAAAATTCTCCTAAACAGGGTAGTTTCACTGCGTCAGAATTTTCCTATCTGAATGCTTGAACTGGAAGATACAAAATGAGGCTATAGATACAGTCACATGTATTTGCATGCGAAAAATGACCTTTGTGAATATTTGAATATTCTACAAGACAGACGAATTTAATCTGAACTTCAAACTGACATTTAGTAGAAATGGCTAATGTTATCGTATTTGTCTAATCTAAAAATATGGATCGCTGTCTGTTTTGATTTCTCCATTAAATACAATTCTGTTGAAAAAATCAATGCTAATGCAGACATTATGTAATCGATACGATAAAGATAGTAATGATTAAATCTTTTTGATAGTCAAACGTTTCAAAGAGGCCAATCAACACCCGTGAATTATGTGATTATTATTGCCAATAATGGCAAATAAAGACTTAGGATGTGATCTACTTTAGAATTAATAACACCGAAGCATTATGTACAATTAAGTACATGTGTTCTAACATACACAACACTGATCTTTAATTGTACTTTTTGGGGACTTTCAGTTCTTTTTGGAGTGAGGGAGGGGTCAAAATATTGAATGCAAGTCAAAAGTGAGTCTTATATTATACATTTACTCTGACAAATGATAATACAAGGCAAGAATATCGAGTACAACTGATTCTGTTGGTATAATTATATGCTGTACTATTAATTTCTCTACAACTGCTACAACTACTGTGGTTTCATCGATATTCGCTGAATACCAATTTTCGTTGATTTCGTTATTTAGTTGATCCACGAAATTAAGTGTTAACTGAAGTGCAATTTCTATCAACATTTTGTATTGGTATGGTCATTGGCCACGAATTTACGTATCCTTGAAACTGTGAATTTCACTTTATCCTCGAAAATTGATGCCCTTGAAAATTAATGAAACCACAGTACATTTACTCTGACAAATGATAATACAAGGCAAGAATATCGAGTACAACCGATTCTGTTGGTATAAGTATATGCTGTACTATTAATTTCTCTACAACTGCTACAATTAAATGGTATGAAATGAACGCATGGCAGTGTTTTATCACCACTAATTCTTCACTTTTTCCTTCTCAGTATTCCGAAAACAAAGGTGCTTCTAACGAAGTCTAAATTTATAAGAAAAATTGGGGTATGTTTATCCCAGACTCTCTCATCACCCAATTTTCTCCCAAATCACAATCTTTTTTTTACATCATATACAATCGATAAACAGTGCTCCACTAACTTGGTTTCAGTTCAGTTAAGGTCAATTAAGGTCAGTATGTTATTCTGAGGCAGCTCAATGACGACGTTTTATAGACGATTGAGAGGCGATAATGCCATCCATTTAAGGAAGTAATGCAACAGAGGAAAACTTTCTCAGTGTGCAGGAAATATAACACCTCCATATTATGTCTATCCTTGATCGCTTTTATAAATACATTACATGAATACGTGTTTTAGATCTAGAACTAAATGACTTCGATGGATGTACTTGCCTTCGTTTGTTGTACTTTGCTTGTGAAATTGACTAATAGAAACTCTGGTTTTCATGAGTTACAAAAGAAATAAGCTGACGAGCTGTCATATAATTATTTTGCTCGATAGTATTTTCTTCAGTTGCTTATGTAATATGTATGTTTTAAAAGATGAGACAAGATGTGAAAAGAAAAATACAAATGTATATGCAGATCGCATTACTCATTGAGTACCTAAATTCCTGTTTCGTGTTAAATGTTCCGGTATATTGGTACTTATTTTGGAAAATAGAATACATTTATTTTAACATTTAATAAATATACGAATAGCATGTATAAAACGAGATTAATCATTTGTTTGGCTTAGAATTAAATTATTGTCGTTTTATATCAAGTTTCATGTAAAAAAAAAAAAAAAAAAAAAAAAGAGAGAGAGCAATATACGTAATTTGCTTTATGAAGGAAGTTTGTTTCAACGTTTCGTAAGATATGACAATTCAGACATTGGGCTTTGCTAGCCAAAGAGCAATGATTTATCATATAAACCGTGGACCTTCAACATTCCACACCCAACGGCGGATTCAAACTCGCTGTGTAATGTTGGTATAGTAGCCGCCTATGTAGAAACAAAGTAAACACCAGCTTCTTTTTATCCCTATCCATTACGGCGAGATAATTTCGTGGTTTGTGTTTTTTAGGTAGTAGATATTGTTTTCCTCTTGAATATCTTTCAATTCTTAAGTCGTTTAGTATTTATAGATAACCAAATAAATATCAGCAACCCACACTTTCTATGCAACAAAATTAGATTTTTCAAATGACTATCTTATACTGATTTAAAGTGTTCTCACATTCTGTTCGACATGCCAATCATACTGTTATTCCGCCTCAACAGGACTTTCTCAGACTTAAACTTCACTATGCTTGCACCTGAAGAACTAACATTTCAGTTTCAAATCAAAATTAATGCACTTTTGTATTGTTATGCCTTTATTATTCAAACCTCTCCGGGGAATTGAACACAACTGTTTTATAGACAACTGTTTTTAGCAAGAAAGATAGTTTTTCAAAGAACATAAAATCGTAATGTCTAATCATTGTGAGGCTTTATTGCAAGGATAAGAGAGCATTAGACATCAATAACCGAGGAATACTACATAAAATTGATAGTGCATTGTTTGCAGCATGCTTTTTGGTGTACTTTTAATACATATGGTCGTTGCCAATGATATAAGTGCACGACAGGTGTAGGATATAAGTGCACAACAGGTGTAGAAATATTGTTATTTTTGTCATTTTGTCATTTGATATGCAAATATGGTATTAATCTAATTATTTCACCTCGCGTTTGTGTAAAAATGATTTTAAAGAGTGCACTGCATTGTTTCACTACCCGCCTGAATACATTTAAATCATTAATATTTACATTTAAAGTTAAACTAAAGACACGATTTTAGTTCCATGAGATGATGACTTGTTTAATCTCAGGTAATTTCGTGTTCACGAGATACTGTAAACTTCATGACTGCCATAAATTGTCATGATTATCTGAGCTAAACGAAATATACAAATATTATCAATGACGAATCGCTGTGATTTACACGTTCATATTTTCCATAACATCATAATGTTGTTTTACTTAAGACAATTTACACGACATGTATTATATTTTGAGTAGCTAAAATCTTTGGATAACATGCACATATAAGCCAGAAAGATCCATACGCTGAGCAAAACGGATATTTGGGGACGTTGTACAGTCTTTGTTATACCATAACACCATGTATACGAAAAATCAGTTGAGAAAGAAGAGTTGCACGAAAGAATGTTCTTTGATACTTGATTTATTGTCCATTGCCGGCAAAGCAGACACAGTTTTGCATTTGATTTTAAAAACAAACGGAATATCATTCTGTAAGAAGGTGTTTTCATATATTTATTTAATTATTCATCTAAAGCCAGTTTTGGTAAATAAGGTAACAAATCTACTAGCATCCAAAGATCCAGGATATCTAAGAAAACAGTCTTCAGCTAATGACTTTTGTACAGTCGTTTGAAAACACACGTTGTCTAGGAAGAAGTAAAAGGAGCAAATATCATACTATGGTTTCATCAGTATTCGTAAAATGCCAATTTTCATAGGATATCAGTAGTATGGTCGAGCTTGTATAATCAAATGTGTATTTATGAAACCATAGTAACCCTGCCCGAATATCTGATGATATTTTAAACATTGGAAGTTGTTCCTGGTTATCAAAGGTTAAGATAAGTTTGATATCAAGATCCAGTATCATATATGTATTATCAAAGAATGATTTCATACACTTAAGAATATTAACAAACTTAACAGATAGTAAGGAGTTGTCATATGTTGTCTAATTACGTCATATCTACCCCCGCCCGGTCATTCAAAATCAGAAAACAACTAAACCTCTGGCAGTGTTATATTTATCCGACCAATAAAGCCGACTATCATTCATAAAGACACCAAAAACATAACACAAAACGATTAAAGAAAATCCAACAAATGCGAATCGAGGTAGTTAAATCCTGAATGTATTCGCCATGTGGATGACAATTGCGTTATTGCATAAATGCTGTTGATTCGGGCTTTGATCTTGCACTGTTATATGAATGGACCGTTTATTAATCAAATTCTCTTTGTCGTTGCTATTAAGAATTTTAGAAGGAGCAGTTGATTTGATGTGAACGAAATATTTTGTGAATAAGTAATGAATTACTTTTATGGAAACTGTAGACTATATTGTGTTTCTAACCTTTTCTTGATAAATCCTTCCTAGAGAGTTTTGACTTGATTGTTTATTTCTCATTGGTTTGACAATGTTATTTATTTGATATATGTAAAACAAGTGCTAACAGGTATGATATGATTTTATTGTGAGACTTAAAAACCTATGACTTGTAAGTGCGCATTGTAGATTTGTGTGAAATTTAAAAGAATAATACAGGCATATACCGTAGGTGACAAGGCACTGAGGCAGTCACACAAAACTCTTTGTCCATAATACGTGAGGATGATAAACTCGAAAGCTATGCATTTTCCTCTTAATGGTCCAGTATGGGTGACACAGGAAAGATGGGTACTTGTGAAAACAACAAGACTTTGTTTAAATTTTTAATCATGTTGCAGTTTCTTTATGATATCTTTATTTTCAGCAGACTAAATGAGGTTTCTCATGAAGAATTCACATTTCTTAAAATGTTACTCTTCATTTGCACAGTGTATAACAACTTTTAAACTGTAACGTGTAAACTGTAACAGGAATATGACTTTTAGGAGAACAGTTACTCCAGAAGCTTGCGATGTTGCCGAATAGCTTTTTGTTAACTGGAAATCTTTACCATATATCAAATTCAAATGTTTAAGGATGCACAACTGTCCTTCGCAAAGTACACACCAAAATCGTATAGTTTGCTTTATGATCCCTAATATTTAAAATACTTCAACATATACTGACTTTATTCAAATAAGAACGATAGCCATTAGACGGATCTTCATGATAAAAAAATATCTTCAAGAAATTTCTATACTTTAAAATATGATGACATGATTTATTAAATGAGTGGTTTTTAATAGGACGGGGGTAGTATAAATATGATTGTGTAATTCAAACGTCGCCAAGATGACGGATATTAGGTCTGGAAGCATGGCTTCACCCTAAGTGTGCTGGTTTTTTGATACGTTGACACGCGACATTTTTTATCTTTCATGTCAAAGCAATCATTGCACACTTGTTTTTTTGTACTTCCAGAAGCCAGTTTTAAGAAAGAAAATGCGACAGTTAGCTAAGCTTTACGTCCCTTTGAGGAATTGATACAAGGATGACATAAACAGGGGTCTATACAATTAAGGCAGACCTGTTTTAACGTCTAATCGATTCACATTTTTTCTCCTTAAGATAATTATGCTTAATAACGATAGCTAGACATTCTGAGAAAATCCATAGCAAGACTCGTGATAAGGCATGTATTGCTTATGGGCTTACAAAATACATTGGTTAAGATCGACGTTGACATATCTTATTGGGAACATTTTTGTCTGGAATCTGCGCAATAATGACCACTTAAGTTTACCGGTTGTACCAAATTTTGGCTATTTTTAGATAACTATTCCTAAGATTTTACGTTTATTTGAAGAAAAAAAACCAACATTATTTTATTTAGAATTCCGATATAATATATCCTTCCGACAAATGAACGACGCTTTTCAATACAGAAAGTTGATTGTAAAATATGCGTGAACGTTCTGGGGTACCATAAACTAAAGTTATTGCCTTTTTAATTATTTTAAAAATCTCTAAAAGGGCAGATTGAGATATCTTATAAAAATGTTTCGTATGGAAGAAATACTTTGGTTAGGAATAAGGAACATTTCCCCCTAATCATTCCAAATCATATTAGAACGAAACATTTTATAAATATACGTTCAAGCAATGATAAAATTGTTAAACTCATAGTGTACATTTACATTTCTTAAAGGAAAGGCAGATGCTTGATATCTTAGTGCTTAACAAATAAATATTAACAAGATACAGTAATCAAAGCATAATATTCAATACATCGTTGAATGTTTTCCATAACAAAGTTATATATTTTTTTACTTTTGTAGGCAGTATCATCGTAGACGGAGTCGTTTATAGCACCAGAATTTCACCATTAACATAATTAAACAATAAGATACAATAAAAAGATAGAATTGTTGTGGTGCGAGGCACATGTATCTCCATTCAAAATTGGCTTTCGTGAATATATTTGGATATTCTGTTAAACAGACGTATTTGATATAAACTTCAAACTTACATGAAATCGAAATGCCAAATGTTAATGTATTTGTCTCATCCAAAATAAGGATTATCATATCTGATGGCTTTACTTTTTCTATTTAAATATAATTTTGAAAGAAATTAATTTCATAGCAATAATTTTATTACTAGTATCGATAAAGATAAAAAAAAAGATTAGATCTTTAAAATAGTCCAACATTTCAAAGAGCCTAATCAATATACTGATTATGTAGTTATCATTGTCAATAATGGCAATAAAAGATGTGACCCCATTAGAAATGAACAACAGCGAAGCTAGTGCTTACAATGCCTGCAACACTGATTCCTGAATCAAAAACTAATTATAAAAAAAAGGGTCAAATGGGTTGGAAGTTACGTTTTTTATAATACAAAGCAAAAGTACCTACTACAACTACACTTTACCTCTACTACTCAGTGAATCAATACTACTATTGCTACTGCTTCTGTAATTAACTAAATAAATGTGGAATTATGGCAACAGAAGCTGTGGAACAACTCTAGATTTGTAAGAATCTTGAGTTTTAAAGTCATAAACCGCTCACAACCAATATATAGTGTTTTTATTTTAAAATTCATTGTCTCCTTGACATTTATACATAATTATGATCTGAAGCTCTGCTAACTTTTTGCTATTCTGTGGCAGCGAAACGTCAGCGCTTTTGCAGACGATTGAAAGACGATAATGCCAACCATTTTAAGAAGTAATGCGACAGGGGAAGATTTATTCAGTACGCAGGAAATATAACACCTCTACATAATGTCTACCCTCGCTTCTATACATAAACAAATTTTGAAGAACCATATGACTTTGATGAATGCACTTCTCCTTTGTTGCACTTTACGTTAAGCATGGGATAATGGAAATTTTGGTTTTCATGATTTGCAGAGGTGTAAACCGACGAGCTCTGTCTACATTGTCTCGCCTGATATTTTCTTCAGATGTCTATCAAATGTTTTTTATGATATGAAAATGATCGCTAATCACGCAGTCCACTGCGTCACTTCCTTTCTCGTTTTAAATGCACCGGTATACAGTATGTGGTAGCTATTTGGCTATGAAGAATAAAATAGCATTGGTAAACATGTCGAACTAAATTCAACAAAGTTTGCACAAACGATATAATCAGTTAACTGTTTTCTTTCAAAATGTATTGGACTTTTCATTTAATTATTTTTTTTTTACATCACCTATCAAAGGCATGAATATTTTAGAAGGATCTACTCCTAAAAAACATAAAATCTTAATGTGTAATCATTGTGGGGTTTTATAGCATAGGTGAGATGAGAGAAAAACTGGAATACTTTAATTATTAAATTGATAGTGCATATCATCTGCAACATGCGCTTTCGAGTACTTTAAAATAATACTGTCTATGCTAACGACAGAAGGGCATAAATGGTGAAGAATTTCTGGAATCTGTCGTTCTAATGTGTAAATATAATTGATATTTGCTTGAACCACGCATATTTATGTAGAAATGATAAAAGTAGAGACTGCAATTTTGTTCTCATAATTATAAGCATGGAAATAAAACATATCTCCGAGAACATTTTTTTTTAGATAATGACCCGTTTCCAAGGCAAAATTTTGGCCACGAAATAATGTAATCTTACCTCAACTACATATTTATCGTTATCAATATACTTTAGAATACATGTAATAACAAAATATATAATTACTGATGGATCATTCATGATGTTGATATCTTATTTTAAAAATCACGTTACAAGCATTGCTATTTTGAGTGACCAAGGTCTCTGTAAGCCATGAAGAGCGTTAGTAAAACATTTATTTTTTTAAACTAGAAAATGTTGTTATGTTGTAAAGTTGGAATTCACTGGGTGGGTGTAAATACAAAATTTACAGCATGAAAACTAGTTGTCATGTTATAAATGTTAAATTTAAACCCACCCAGTAAATTCAAAATTTACAACATAACAATATTACCATTTCCATGTACCATATATAACTTAGAACGTGTAACAGTCAGTGTAATGTGATTGAATTTAAGTTATTTCCTAATACTATTAGATATAATTTACATTTTTACGTATTTTTAGCTATAAACTTGTGCATGTATGCAGTTAAGAAAAGTTCTTAATATTTTAGACTTAACATTTATATAATTTTATAATATATAAATATTATTTGTATATTTATTTATTAACTAAATATATATTTATTTATTTATTTTCATACAGGTTTCAATGTTGCTTGTAATATCTCTTTTCTAAATAGAAGTTTATGACTATAAATATCATATCTAAAATTTCAAGGTAAATTAGGAAAATCTTGATGGTGAATTTGTTAGTAAACTTATTCATGTAAATAGAGTATTGATGCGATAAATAGCATAGGTTTGGAGGAGCGAGAACATGTACTTGTAACGTTTGATGCTTAATCATATTTGGTCATGTCATGCAATTGATTTATATAATTCAACTAGTTTTGACGAGTTTTAACTTCATAAAATAAAAGTTCAAGAAGGAAGGAAAAGATGGAAAAGAAATATCATAACCTCAGGAGGGATGACGAATAGTGCTCTATACAGTGTACATTGACAGTTGTCATCAGTGATCACTGGAGAGAGGTCAAAATAAGGGTAAAAAATTAGTTACAAAAACGGATACAGCATGCATGCTCTCTCTCTCTCTCTCTCTCTCTCTCTCTTAATGAATAAGCTTTATACCCACAAATAATCGTGGTTTTATGCACTTTAGGACATTAACGACCTTCAGGTACAGAGGAGAATTATCCTATATTGTCTCGTTACGTCATATCTACCCCCTGCTCAGTCATTCAAAATCAGAGACAACAAAACCGCTGGCAGTGCTATATTTATCCAAACAATTAAACCGACATTTTATTCATAAAGAAAAAAAAGCAACCACACAAAACATTTCAAGAAAATCCAACAAATGGGAACCGAAGTAGTTAAACCCTGAAAACATTCACCATACGGAAGGCAATTGTGGTATAACATAAAGATCTATCGGAAAATAACGCCATTTGAAGACATTCAGTCATGTTTTTTTTTTCACATCAAAACAGCTTCTCTTTATAAAAATTCCAAATCACAATGGTTATATGCCTCTGATTTAAAAACGATTCATGTCATATAGCAGTACAAAATCAAAGCCAGAATTCTTGCACAAATCCGAACATTCCTTGCTATGAATTGGTGGTTTATTTTTCTAGTCTGCAGCCAATATTTTCAATAACAAATTAACTTTGACCATGAAAATCATTTATTAATTTCATACCGCCTATCGTGAATTCATTGTGAGACGCTTGAGCCAAATTGAATGTTCTGTAACACATGCGCAGTGTACATTAGAATAATATTCAAACACACAAAGCTCACTCGCTTACCTTTTAAGAAACGTGATCAACGAAGGTTTTTTTTAAAGCTCTCTACAATTGATTGCTGAAAACAAGACTTTTTTATATGCTTTTAAAACCATATAGCAATTTTTTTATATAAATATTGAATTTCTAATGCATAGTAGACTTTCTCTTCAAGAATTTTAATGGGTTTCGTGACATTTTCCAAGCCTAAAAAATCTAAATTAGGAATTGCATGCAGTGTACATACAAAAGTATAGTTGTAATCTCTAGAAGATTCTCTGAAAAATACGTATTGTACATTAAGTTGCAGCAAAGAAAACCATTCGGTATCCAATTCCATTTGCACAGTGGTCACGCAATAGAGTAATGACGTAGCCGAAACGGAACAGAACATTTGTCCGCTGATCGTTCGCGTGGAGAAACGCACTGGTCCCATTCCTGCTCACCATAAATAAAGATTTAATGGATGGTTGCTAAATTTGGCGTCTTGGTTTATTTCCTTACATCAGCTGAAAAATGTCAAGTTAGTAAGAAATGCGGGCTGAGAGTGGCAACAGGAAGTAAAAGATGAAACAATTTGTATGTTTCAGAAAAATAAACATTTTTATCTATATTAAATATAAACATCATTCATCATATCACACACATGCGCAGAGAGAGAGAGAGAGAGAGAGAGAGAGAATGTTTGCTGTCAAGTATCTCATCATTTACGTAAAAGATCAAATCCATTTCGCAGATATTTTTATGTAGTCTAATCGATGTAAGAGATGAAAAACCCTCGCATACAAGTTGTAAAATACAGGCAAATGAAATAAAACACACCTAATATAGTTATGAAACATTAGCAAGGTGTTAACATTAGTATTATTGAAAAAACAAGTAATTGGACTGTTTTCCCTCAAAACATCCAGCTAATACCAATTTACCAATTAAACGATATTATCCAGGAAGTCTGCATATTTCAATTTGGTTTTTATTTCTGTTTTTATTGCTATAATACTTTATTTCTATAGGGCCTCAAGACGTGGGACCGTGGTATAACGACATATATGTACCTAGAAATGTAGAAATAAATATTGTTTTTATTTATTAAACATAATCGTAGCGTTTAAATATTTTTTTATCTGTATCAATCATGTCTATTTTTGGTTAGCAAAATATAAAAAGCGTAAAAAAAGAGTTAAGATATCTTTTCATGTAATCCTGATCGATTGAAAAACAAGGACAACTTTCTCCTTCGATGCAAAACTTTAAATTGACATATTTCACAGTAGGCAACCAAATTACGAGCATTCATGACAATTATGCACCTGTATATAAAAATCAGAAAATAGATATTCACGAACAGTATTATGTAAGAAAAATACAAATGTATCAATTTTAATTTTAAAATCCCATTGTGTAAAACGACTATTCGACAAAATATAATCCCTATCCGACCAGTTTCATGCAATTCTACAACTGCTACAGCAATTTAAAAAAAAAAAAATACCAATGCAATGCATCAGCATATTTTGTTACATATCGTCATTTATCAAATGTGATGTGTTGCAGTCTGTTTTCTGGAGTTTCTTCGTAAATGAAATACTTTTCTAACGATTGACATTGTGATAACCACAAAACCAAACCTAAGTATACTTTACTCTCTCTCTCTCTCTCTCCCTCTCTCTCTCTCTCTCTCTCTCTCTCTCTCTCTCTCTGTGTGTCTAAGGTGTTCTTAGTAACTATATATCGCTTGCAAATCACTATAAAATAAAGGAAACGAGAGAGAGAGAGAGAGAGAGAGAGAGAGAGAGGGAGAGAGAGGAGGGGGCTTTTAATCCTGTTTCTTCTCACGGAACAGGATATTTCGCGGTGTATCACTAATGTAAAGACCAACCTTGGCCGTTGTTGATTAATTATACCAACATCAATATTTTTAGCCCAAGTCACTTCCATCAAAGGATTGCTATTCCTTGGGGGCTTCATAGAAGTAGGAAAAGAAGGCCTTGACATTTTACCTCTGATGAAGATTTTATCTTTTTCCCCCTTTCTTTCACTCTTTCCATCTTTTCCTTCAAGGAACTCATTACTTTGATAATTTTACAAGTATAGACCAAGCACTACATGGCAGCTCTTATCAAACTGAAAAAAAAGTCACCGCAATTTTTCTAGCCACATAAAATTGAAATGTCATTGTCATTAAACCCAAATTACAAACTAGATAATGTCATTGTGGTACCTAGGTTTACTAATACTATTGAAAATTGTCTGTCTGATTGAGGTGTTGGATTTATTTCAATATTTTTTTAATCACATACACATGTACGATTGTAAATGATATATCGGGAATTAAAAGCAGAAATGTTTGAACTTAGCGGCTTTCTGCCAGTGCACTGTGTAATCAGATTTTATACATTCAATTCTGGAACAACTTATTTTAGTAATAGGGAATCATTCTTTGAGTATTACATGGTGATCATTCAAATACGGTCAAGATAATCTAATCCAATAAAGCATGAAGGGCTAAATGATAGATTTGATCACGTCCGATCGTACTTGATCACCTCGTAATATTCAGAGAATGATTTCTTATTATTTATGTTTATATAATTTTTACCAATTGTTCAATTAAATCATTGATAATTTACATTTTTTTTAATTTGGTATAATAATGCAAATCCCGCTTGCGCCACACAATACGTCACTGATGATTGGACATAATGCACTTAGATTTAGATGTTGAAATTATACTTCATTAATTAACCGTATATTACTTTTAATTGTATACATTCTGTATATTTGATTTGTACAATTTTCAATGACAGTTGTGTAATTTACATTTATTTACAATTTAAGGAGAAGAACTCGGAAGTTGTTCAAACTTGTTTTTTAATCCTTTTTTTATATGATGTATACAATAAAATATTTAATTCAATACACTTACTAACCGTTGGCCTTGATGAGTTTTTCTCGTTCCACTGACAAGAAAACAGATCTCTCCAACCCCCACCCCCAAATATCTAGTGCCACTGTGGCAAAGAATGTAACCGTAAAAGATGATTAAGTGGCTACTAAACAACCACACAATACATAAATATCACATTTATTACATGTACTATTCATACACACTCTGCATGAAGTTAAATCATATCTTAACTTAAATCAATTCAAAATGTTTTATATCTTCTATATGGCCTCAGCTTCTTCATATTTTGTAACTGTTCATATCAGGCAATTGGTCTTCAGATTAAACATCATAATTTTCATGGGCAATTGATCTTTAGACTGAACGTTATAATTTTCATGAAGATTAATATTGTATTTGGCCAAGATGCTGACTTTTATGTATTTTTATATCAAACATATCTCCTCCAGTCTTTTTAGCTCCACATGTTTACATTGTAACACAATATTACATTATGTGCAGTGTTCGGTGTACTAATACTGTTCTATCAGGACTGGGCCTCCTCCTTGGGGAATACTATGTCAAACACTTCCTTGTAATGTTTCACAAAATGAACTTCCAGATCAGATTTCACAGCTTCATCCAAATCTTCAAATTTACTCCTGTTCTCTTCTGGGATTAACACACATTTCATTCCAGCTCTTTTGGCCTGAAAAAAGTAAAAAGGTTACATGATTTTTAAACCTCAAATTGAAATCAGCTGTGTATCAAAAATGTTTGAGTAAAAGCTCCATCTATACTTTATTCTTTCAAATATTGTTTTAACAAAGTTTTTCATTTGTCCCTATTTTCAAAAGAAAATTGCTTTTATATTTATGGTTTAAAAACAAACACTGCATCATTCAATTAAAATATATTGCAGTTTAATAAAAAAAGAATATTTTAACAGATATATATTTCACATACAGCTAGGAGTTTTTCCTTGAGTCCACCAATGGCCAATACTTTCCCGGTGAGAGTAATTTCTCCTGTCATCGCCACTTCCTGCCGACATGGGCGATTCATGGCTAGTGACATCAGAGCAGTTGTTATGGCGATTCCTGCACTGGGTCCATCCTTTGGTGTAGCACCCTAAACAAATATGAATATGAGATACAGATACATGTACCGGTATACAAGTAAAAATAATACACCCTGTCAAAATATGACAGATTTAACACAAGAAGCATTTGACTACAATACTAAACAGAGGTAAGTTAAGTTTGATGCTGAATTATAATAATAAAATATATTTAACAAGTTAGGCATCTGACTTCAATACTTACCTCAGGGGAGTGTAAATGGATGCTAGATGTTTGGAAGAATTCGTTGTTGGGGTCTATCTCGTTGAGCAGAGTCTTGGAGTAGGTGTAGCTGATCTTACTGCTCTCCTCCATCACCTTGGCCATGTTACCAGTCACACTCAGGGTTGGAGCGCCCCCTTTCTCTTGGTCCTTGGCTGGGGGCAGTTTGACACACTCCAAGTAAAGAGTGGTACCACCTGCAATAACAAAATTCAAATGTACTTGGTATCTGCTTCTAACATTGTTTTTCTCTTGTTGCACATGTAACGGTATCTCAGCAATGTATCAAAATTATTAAATCTTTATGTTCACCCAGTTTAATATGATAATATGATTTGGTGACAATATTCCCAAAGAAATCACAATTTACTGTAATTTACGTATCAAATTCGACTATGTTTTCTACTTAGCAATTTTGGCAAAATGCAGCTTCTGCCATATCAAGTAGAGTGTCAACTGTCAAACATGATTATAAATAAGCACATTCAGAAATTCACTCATTCAAATCCATGACAACCTGTTCCAAACTCCATATACACTAGATATAATATATTTACAGTGCCTGAAATGCATAGGATTTCAGCATAGCATGCAGGGTAAAATCTGACAAAATTTCTTCCTATTAAAGCACTTGATATGCTTGTCCTGTTGAGAGTTTTCTCTTATCATATATTCATTGAATCCAAATCAATTAAATTTGTTGTTTTTTTATTTACCATTTGATTGGGATTTCATGTATGGTATTTATCTTTACTTTGCTGCAGCATTTTACACATTTATTTTGCCTTTAATTTAGCTTTTTTTTTATCAGTTATCATAACCCTGGTTCGGCTTTTCATTTATTCCATTATACATATAACTTCACCTACCATAACCAGTCCAGGCCAGCCCAGTAACCACTCCAGGTGGAGTGACATCATACATCCTGTCCGTCTGGAAAATCGGCAGACCTATAAACTTCTTCAGCGTGTTGTCTGAAACTTCTACCTTCTCCGTCTCTTTTTTGGCAATCGATAAAGCACATTTTCTATATATCTGTAAAATAAATTTTACACAATAATGACAATACATATTAAGGTTTACACAATCTATAAAGAATACCTGAACTTAGTTATCCTTAAGTCTAAGAAAATTTAAAGAACTTTTCAAAACACACCTTTTCAATATGTTTCTGTAGATTTCTGACACCGCTTTCTCGACAGTAAGAGTGTATCAAAGTCTTCAAAGCATCATCATATATGTTAACTTGCTCCTTTTTAATACCCGAGTTTGTCTCAGCTTGTGGAACTAAGTATCTCTGAAATACAAGACATCAAACACTCATGTAAGTACTATAGTATTTGAATGTATAAATTTCTACTCAAACTTTCAGTGACAATTTTCAGTGCAACAGAGGTCACTTAATTTATAGAAGTTTAACCTGTGCTATTTGGAATTTCTCGTCAGCTATGTAACCTGACACTTCAATCACTTCCATCCTGTCTAGTAATGGATCAGGAATGGTTCCAATATCATTGGCAGTGCTAATAAATAAGACCTGAAAATGCAAAATCATTTTTTATTCAGATATACCGGTACATAAATGTCACTATTAATTTCAAATGGAAAAGGATTCTTATTACAAAGAGAGACAAAATAAAAAAATACATTAACACTAGAATGGTAATAAATGACTTTTGACCTTTGACACATCTATTGGTACATCCAGGAAATGGTCCAGGAAGTTGGCGTTTTGTTCAGGGTCTAACAATTCCAGTAGGGCTGCGGCGGGATCTCCATGGAGTCTGTTGCTGCCTATTTTATCCACCTACACAATGGAAGAATACAACTGTTCTCTAGTAAATGTCCTCGATAAACTACAATGCTTGATAAACAGGCAAGCACTGCAAGTTAAAAAATATGTGTCTTTTTAATTTGTAAATTATGGCCATATTCAGGACAACTGATTTCTGCAATCAAGCAGCCATTTTCTTCATTTCCTTTTACAAACAGTAATGAACAATGCAAATGTTGCAGTCATTGGCATTAATCACATCTGTGTACTGCTTAATTTACAGTGAAGAAAAAATAAATATGAATGTATTTTGTCCTAAGCTAAGAGTTTATAGACCATGACACACCTCATCGATCAGGACCAGCGGGTTCATGGACTTGGTCTTCTTCAGACACTGGATCATCTTCCCGGGCATGGCTCCCACGTAGGTCCTCCGGTGTCCCTTGATTTCTGATACATCATACATCCCTCCAACACTAAACCTATAGTACTGCAAAAGAGATCAAAAATGTGTAAAACGATCTACAGTTCTGAACTAACTAATTGATTAAATTAAGTAAGCTTTAAAGTGAAAACTTGTACATTGTTTAATAAGCTTTACCAAACATCGTTTTCTCAAACTTGATGGTACCATTACAAAAGACATCCAATAATTTCTGTCAGATGTAGACTGAGAATTATGTGACTCAGACTCACTACACCATATCCATAATATCAAAGGTATCGAAATCAATGTGTGAGATACAGTGTCAAGTTCCACTCCATCTGCATGTTGTATTACATGTAATACTGTAGATTCCTGTTTTTTACGCGAGTACTTGATTCAGCGATTCAACCGTTTTCCACCAAATCGTGAGAACATAAAATCCTGATTGCCGAATTTGTTTCATAGTTTTATGTAGTTAACATATGTCCGATAAAATAAAAGCGAGATTTTAAAATTCACGTGTCCTGCTCCTCGCGATTTTACACTTATATTTATTCCTCGCGTATAATTAGGAATTTAAAGTACACATACCTCTCTCCCCAGTGCCCTTGCTATAGATTTGGCTATGCTTGTTTTCCCTACACCAGGAGGACCTTGGAAACAAAGAATCTTCCCTTGCGTGCTTCCTTTCAGTTGACTGACTGCAATGAATTCCTGCAAAAAAATGTATAACAACTTGTACACTTAATCTGATGTCTTCTACATGTAGAGTTACATTTTAACATGGTAAATTTAAAAGATAAAATTTCTCTACAAACTTTTGCTATAAATGAATATTTCAATTCAACTTTCTTCAACATTCTTCTACATAAATCCTTTGATATAAAACTATGACAAACACTTAAAAATGCTACTCCCTACTCAATATTCATGTATTTTAATACAAATCATACCATGATTCTGTCTTTAACATCTTTCATGCCATAGTGGTCCTCTTCTAAGATTTCCTTTGCTTTGGTCAGCTCTAGATTTTCTTCAGTAAATTTTCCCCATGGTAAAACTGTTAGCCAGTCCAGGTAATTACGGGTAACACTAATGTTTAAGATACCGTATTTATTATTAGCCTTCACTGACTTACATGTAATAAAAAAAAGTACTTGTACATGTTTTTTTTCATGTTTACATATTCATTTATTTACATACATGAATTAAATGTACTGATTTTGGACTACTATAGTAGTACTATTTTTGACTGCCTTCTCTGCATACCTAAACTCCGAGGAATGGTTGTCCAGGATCGATAATTTAGTAAGCTCTTCATTGATAACCTCCATTATTGGATCAGGAACTTCCAAACCCTGTAAATATCAATTCAAAACTTGTATTCTTCCATATTTTTTCCACAGGTAATTTTGATCTGACTAATTCTTATCCATGTAACTTTAAGTTTATAAAAGTCCATCAAGAATTCTAAACATATTTTTCTTTAAAATACTCTATGATTTTATAGTTCTTTTCACTACTTTTATTTTTTTTTTTTATTTGGTAACTTTCTGTAATTTACCTCTAATCTTGCTTTGAACTTCTCCGCGATGGCATCCTTGTCGTCCTTTTCCATTCCCAGCTCCTTCTTAATCAGCTTCAACTGCTCTCTTAGGATAAAATCTCTGTGTTGTTTCCGTACTTTCTCTTCCACCTGAAAAATTCACAGGATTAAGTGTTAAGCTAACCTTAAAACAAAATAGAATTTCAGTGGCTTTTAAATGAATACAACAAGCAAGGTAAGAAAGTTCAATTCAGTTTTATCACCTCTTCTCCAATTTTCTTTTGAAGTTTGTTTCTTTCAAATTCTTTCTTCAGTAGAGTCAGCACCATGTGTAGTCTTTCTGATACCTACATGTAGATTTCAACATACCATAATAAGATATTAATAAATGAAATCATCTCTTTGATAATGGTAAAAATCAAGCAAATCATTTTTTTTTATAAACAAGCACATTTTTAAACTGAACATAATTTATGAAAAAAATCACATTGCTAAAATCATGGAAAATGAGTCCTTTAAAAAAATTAAAATATTCATGTATGAAAAAAAATATATTTATGACTACATTATTCTCTATTATGACTACATTATTTTCTCAATTTCATATCTAATTTCGAATTCAAATATATTGTATGATTAAATGAATATACATGTACATGTTATTAAAAACATCTTTTCAGTAAATAACCCAAACATATGTACATAAAGTACTATGTGAGTATTTTTAATTTTTATAGTATAAATGTACTTACATCCAGTTCCTCCAAAACTGACTGTAGATCGGATGATTCTGCTGCAGTTAGTTGAGCACCTGTAAAAACAAAATTTAACATATAACATCTCTTAGAATATACAGGTATTATATGAACTTCAATTTATTTTGTAGTCATATTGTGTACAAACCTAAATCACTTATATATACAGGGTTATCATTAAATCTATTGTGCTGAATCATGTAAGCCAAATTCTCCCTGAAATGAAGTAAAAAAAAAATGTCAAATTTTTAATACACGGACAATAAAAGTAGATTCAAACATTGTGTGCGATTTTAGAATCTTAATCTGATAATCTGATAATCCAGTAACTACATACCTGTATATTGGATTAAGTGATATAATGTCTCTTATGGTTTCTACAACTGCTGCTGTAGTGGCCTACAATGAAAAACATACTTATGTCACAAAAATTCAAATGTATATGTAGAGTCATGAAAATGAACAAATTTTCAAGCTTACTAAAATTTCACTACACACATTTTATTAGTACATTGTAGATACCATGTACAATGTACCAGAATAAACTAATATGATGAGGATAAGTACTATAAGTAAGCATTTTTACTTTCATCTGATCACTGTATTCGTAGGATTGGTCCTTGACATTCTCTGTTTCCACCATTAAAATCTTGTTTGAAGACACAGGTTTGACAACACTCTCGTCTATCTTTTCTCCCATGGGGGGTGGTGTTGGGGTGTTTAGTGCTACAATCAAAATACATTTACAGTACATTAATTTTGTAATCTAACATATAAAACCCGACAAAACAGTTATGGTAAATCTACTTTGTCAAAGCAAAAATGATTACTGTTTTTCCAATTAATTTTTTTCAACATGTTTTTTGGTACAAAATAATATAAAACAATATATGTATATTGAAATCCATTTAATGATTAAGCTAGAAGTAGAAAATGAAAAATTGAGTTTCTGTTTTCTCTTTAACCGAGACAAAATAAAATTAAAAATAAATGCTGTAGAACATCAAATCTTCTTAGATTGACTCCTGCAGGGATTTTTCAGTAACTTTTATGAATAATACAGCTTATTTTCAAATACAGCTTATTTCTCAGAAGAAAATGTCTGCAAGAAGTAAGAGGCTTATTTTCAAGGGAAAAATATCGTCAAATATTATCAATAAGTGGCTTATTTTAGGCATTCATAACACTTTCAAGAGAAATGCATTTAATTTGCATGAAAATAAAGAAAAATCACTTTAATTGTATGTGTGTACCATTATCTTTTAATTTTTGCTTTATTAAAAAATCAACCTACGTTCAATTGGTTTCTCCTCTGCTTCAGTTATCTCTGTTTTTTCTTCCTCACTTCCATTGTTGTTCTTTCCATTCTTTCTTCTTTTCATTTTTCTTTTGCTGTCATTTTTCTCTTGAACTGTTTTAACTAAATCAAGAGATGAATAAAATAATATACCGGGTAATTCAACATGGAAGCTTAAAGAACAAAAAAGGTTATTTCCCTAAAAAAGGATAAAAAATTCATTTTTCCTTCAGTTCCTAAGTAGGTATTTTGAAAAGGAAAATGCTTTTGCTAAAAATATCAAAATGAAACAAATATATGATGACTGGTTCTGTTGAACATTATACTATGTACTTTTACATGTATATCTTTAATACAACAACAGTAGTAACAATTTTAACATGTATTACTGGTAAAGTCAATTTCACCTTAAGCTTCACTAGTTATTCACCTATATTTACATTTTCCAGTGTCTTTGCCTGTGAAAACACTACGTTTCGACTTTGTACTATATAACCCATAACATCAAATTGGGGCGCCAGCGGGGTTTGCTTATTTATATTTAAATATTTAATCGTAGAATGGCTTAAAATTATATAAATATATGTAATATTAAGGAATCATTCTTTGAATATTATGAGGTGATAATTTCGGTCGGGGCGTGATCAAATCAGGCTTTATTGGATTTGATCATGCCCCGACTGAAATTATCACCTCATAATACTCAAAGAATGATTCCTTATTCCTTATTTGACTTCAATTCAAAAATGAAATCTTGTTTTGTATTTACAAATAACGGTATATGCATATTTAAATGTTAAAGAGGAGCTTAGCGTTGACAGGAAATAAGATTAAAACAAAACAGGCTTGTTCAATATAAAATTCATTGATAATGAGAGTAAAAATAGGGATAACAATGTTACAAGATCTTTAGTTAGCTGTGAACATACGTGAAGGAACTGCACCTGTAGGGAATGGTTCAGCATCTTCTGGTAGAACTTCTGTTATCTTTATTCTACATAAAGGAAAAAGGAAATTATTACATGATGAGCTGTTCCCCTTAAAATAAAGATTTTTTTACAATAACATAGTAAAAATAGTCTAAAGCTAGATTTTATCATAAATCTCCCTTTACAACACCTTAGTTTAAAAATATACCTCAGTCAACAACAAAAAACAAACAAAAAAAACCATGAAATTATTTGCTTAAATGAGAAATCCAATTTTTGTAAAATTAACCATAATTATTAATCTTTTATAGCAATAAACAAACCTTCTGTGGCAGTTGACAATCAATCTAACTTTTGTTTTCATATCCTGCAACTCAGCAATTTGAACAAAGGTTCCAATCTTATAGATATCATCCAAAGATGTTACACAATCAGCTTCATTTCTGGTGGGGATAAAAATACATATCATTAGTTTTATCTATGATAAACAAATACTTTCTTTGAAGGACAGTGAATATCAGAGGTTTTTCTGGGTTAACAACCTTTACCTATATAATTTTTTTGTTATGGAAATTCTATTGAAATAAATTCTCGCAATATGTGGCCTTGAATTGTCATATGACTTGCATTATGATCTGTGGCTAGTTAAAGATTTATGTACGTGTAGAAAGACTTACGAATCACTTTTCTTTAGGAAAACTCCTGCATATGGTTGATTTAATCTTACTTTTCTTCTCAATAACTCCATCAATTCTGGATCTTTAATCTACAAATATAGCCACAGTCTTACTAATAATGATCAATTATAATAAAGAAATAAAAGGTTATTTCATCAAAAGGTTTGAAGAATTGTTCTTGAATTAAGTTAAATATTTGAAATAATGATGGACATTTTCTCTAATTTAAAGAAAGTAAATATTATAGTATTTTTAATAAATAAAGTAAGAGACTTGAATTTAAAAAAAAAAACTCACACACACACAAAACATACCTCTAACATTTTACTAAATTTCGGGAAAACAGGATTTCGGTTTACTGCTAAAACAGGTACCCTTGGGAAGTAATCAGGGACAGTGAGGGGTGTTGGAAGATACTGAGACTGGGACCCCTGCCAAGAGGGGTTGTCTCCTCCATCCTCTGAATCCCCGGGATTTTCCTGACTCGAATATGCCCTCAAGCATTGCCTTTGCACAGACAAGGCCCGTTTACCTTGATTCAAGAAACATTTATTCCAAACAGAGAATTTTCTAGAATTACATAACCTGTCTTTCACAGAAGAAATGTGATGCAACCTTCGCCCTGCCGATTCCTTCACCGTTTTTGTCTGAGGTGTACATAAATTACGGATAGAGTTGGATCTTAAATTTTCACAAACTGAGTGTCGTTGCTTTGAAGAACATAAATATTGCCTATGGCTTCCAGTTAATCCAAAATGTCTCGTATTATAATAACATGTGCGAAAGTTTCGTATGAAGGTCGCCATTTTTAACTTTACTTCCGGTGTAAACAAAATTAGGTAAGACATCCGTGTTTTATTCGCATGCCAAATTTTCAATAGTATCATTTTATTACAATTTTCACACATCTGGATTTTCACAAGTCTTCATCAAAGTACAATCGTTCAAAACTTATTCTTAAGAATTTATATTGAAATCATGAATTTTTTATTTCAGAGGAAACTTTTCATAAGAATTCCCCCCCCCCCCCCCCCCAAAAAAAAAAAAAAATTAAAGTTTCTTCGTTCAATTTGAAACTGATTAACATTCTCATAGATAAAATTTCTACAATTAAATATTTTTTCTAATTGGTCAAAGTACGAGCAAGCCTTTTTTAAGTTTTTAAGACAAAGAATAAATACAGATGAAATTATAAATTCTATGTTTAATTAATAATGAACATGATAAAGAAATTGTTAACAAATGTAAAAAAAAAAAAAAACAAGACCAAAATCAATAAAACTTTTGGCAAACAACCACTTTCAATGCACAACCAAATACTGGAATGATCCGACACCACATCACAGTCTCTCTTTGGTCAACATTTTATACTGACTTTATCAGTGTCATACATGTACATTTATTACCAGTTAAATACCATCGAGACTTTGCCGTATAGTTAAGGGTTATAAAGCATGTATCTGTGAAAAAGTTAACTTACATTTATAAATGAAAATCTAATTAACTTGAAATCTTTTTTTAAGCACTTAGTCCATAATACATTTGGCATAAGTTACATGCATACTTGAATCTACGATTTAAATCTGTTGTGACAATGTCATAGAAATACAGTACGGTAATAAGGTACTGTTAAAAATTGCAATATGTAAGCATAAAGCAGTTCACATTTTACGAATGAACACAGATCATTACAATAGCTGCATGTATATAATATAGCCATGCATGGAGCCAGGTCTATTATAATTAATTATAATTATTCTACGGGCTTCAGTGTTATCTGTAGAATCAGTGAGTCCTCCACCAGCAGTGGGGAGTTAGGTTGACAGAGCTCTGCCACAGACACCTTCTTGTCCATTTCTGTATCAGCTGTGTAACGCGTCTTTGAGAAATTTTTGCGGCCACTGACAGAGTGCAAAATCTCATCCTTTCCAACAACAGAAAGCAGATACTCGATTGGTCTGGGCTGGTCTAAAATAAGATTTGAATAAAGAATGCACCGGAATTCTTCAGACGTGGATGAGAATCCTTTAGGGTGACATTTCAGATCCCAATCCCAGGTTTGCTGTGGAAAGGTTGAGGCTCTTGTTGAGAACCTAAAGCTGACTTCTGAACATTTGGGACAGGCAGAGAAGGGTTGTAACACAAACCGCTTGTCCCACCTCAGATCTGTGTAGTTTCTCAGTAGAAAGCAGGGTCCAGTGAACTCCTTCACAGTGGCTCTGCTGGTCAGCGGTAGAGCATGGTACTTGTAGGCTTGGAGGAAGTGTTTTTGGAATATATCCTTATACTTCTGAGCCACCTCACTAGACTCCACTGCACAGAGCTGCTCCGCAGTCATCATAGGGAAACGGATGTGTTCCACAATTTCCGTCAGCTCATGAATCTTTTCTCCAGCTCTCGATGGAAACTGAGGGCAAAGAAGCCACTTCAGCATGGCATTCCAGAGTTGGAATTCATCTTTAATGCAGAGTTCTGAGCACTTGAGAAACTCAATGAGTTGTTGGTTGTCCATGCCGACCCATTCATCCTCCCATTCCACTGAACCAATAATGTCATCCATCTTTTCAGCCATTGCACTGATGCAGGAATTGGTCAAGCGAATGTTGTTGCATTTTGTAGCATACTGAAACCAGACATGGAAGACATCCTTTAGCTGGAGTTTGGGAATGATGAAGGAACATGCAAAGGAAATGCACACATTGCGTAGATCTGTGACATTGTATTTGTCTGCCAGAATCAGAACTGGTAGTGTGTTGTCTATGTTCAGCTTGACATGACAGCTGTAGAGAAACTGAAGAAATCTGGGAAAGACATTGACACACATACTGTCTTCTGTCAAGGTCAAGTCCTGGAAGATCATTTAGACAAAAAATTAGTATTTCATAAAAAATTTCATATAGAATGTCCCAATATTATCCAACTAAAAATGAATTAAAATATTAATCAAAAAAGGCAGTTTCTACGGAAATATTTTTCTTTGAGTTAACCGTAATTTGTTTAATCTGCAATGTATATACTGGTACATATGTATATCTAGAATTAAGATATATGATTGAGTAAAAATTCTGACCTTCTTGCTTCCATCATTCCACTCCTCACTAAGCATGCGCTCAAACACATCACTGGAGCGGACCAAGATCAGCTTGTGTGCGTAGAACTTGTTGCCCCCTACCACAAGTGTGACGTCGCTCAGGGTGGTGTTGTTGTAGAATTTGGCCTGGTCACTCAGCACCTGTCTCTCGTTACCATAACAATCAATGCCCTCTGGGCTGGCCAGGGACAGGGCTGTAGGGGAGGAGGGGAGGGATACAGACATCTGACTTCTGGAGTTAAAGGAAACCTGCTCACCATCGTGCTGTGCTAGGGGTGCAGTGTCTAACTGAAGACCAGCAATGTTCAATCCAGCAGCCATTTATTATTCACCAAAGTCTAAAAATCAATTCAATATAATTATGAAAAAGATTAATAATAAAATGCAGTCACTTTTTTTTATGATACGTGTAATTAAAATTTGCTTAACCTAAAATGCATAATGCAACATTTTGGATTAACTGATTAAAGGTAATCCAATAAACCAAAACTTTATTTTTGTTCAGTGCCCCAATAAAGCCTTCTGAATTTGTCTGATGTTAAAAACATCATGGCATTAAAATGTTTCAATCATACATGCAAATGGCTTAATTTTATTCTCGCATGTAGTTGCATGTAGTTGCACCAGCATTATGAACCAAGATTTGCCATTTGAAATTAAATTCATTGATTCATTATTTCTCCCATCCCATTTGGTGCCATGCCATCCCTTGGAACTGAGATTAACTCCAGCCAGGAGAAGAGCCTGGGGTGATCTTCACGGGCAAAGATCATTTAAGTGAGGAGGAATGTGACGGTCAGACTACCGGTAGTTCAATTACTGACACCAGATAGCTCATTTGAGCACTTGACTTGAGATTCAGAGGGCCCGGGTTTGAATCCTGGTCTGGTCCGTCATTATTTCTTCATCCTATTACAAATGTCTTGATATATATTGAGCAGTATTAGGGTTTGGTGGAAAAGGTGACCATCAAGGGCTCGATAAGGAAGCCTTTGCATTCTGCCACGATTTCTTCTATTCTAGCTGCAGGTCTGTAGCTCTTGGTCTGAAAAAAATCGGATTGACCAGCCCAGATTGCCCGTTTGAATTTTTTTCAGACCTGGAGCTATATTATAGACCTGCAGCTACCTCAATTCTTACCCTAGCTGAAGTATTGCAAAGCATGTTTTAAAAACTTTATCATGTTTTTATTTTACTGTTTAGTGTTGTCACTATAGAAATAAGAAAATTGAAAGAGGATTAACCCTTTAGTTCCTAAATAATTTATAATTTCCAAAGAAAAGTCATCCATAATACATGTAGATTAATATTGCACCTTATTCAGTATTATAATTAAGAGAGAATGCATATTGACATGCATGTAATGTTATAACAAATATTTCCTATAAGAAATTATCTATTGTACTTTATTCACTGTAAAATGAAAATGACAATAATGAAAGGGTTTTGTTCCCATTAATTTTCATAATTTATTGAATTTTAAATAAAGAAAATATTGAAAACATAATAAAGTATGCATGCATATAGCTGAACTTACTTAATTTACATGTACGACTAACACCTACATCACTTAGGATGCGTGTTTAGTATTCTTGGTATATTCAGCTTTATCAAAATGCAATGCACATGATGCATGCTGGCAATGGCCAAAATGTTGCACTGGGCATGGCATGTCATATTTCACACAAAAGTCAAAATGACACATCTAGTTGTTTTCACAGTTTTCAGATATAAAACTTTCAACGTTTTTATTTCATTGCAAATGTCAACAAATTACCTTTGTTGCACAGAACGGTTTCCACTCAGCTGATCTTCTTTGTTTATGTTTTGCGTGTTGTCTACTTCGACCGGAAGTGAGTCTGTTTACGTTCTTACCTCCCTTTTCCAGGACTACCACATGAGTAGCTGCAGAGGAGAAAGAGGAGAAACTTCGGTAAAGGTTCGCAATGTTGCAAGCAATAGATGCAAATTTTGCAGTTGAATTGGACTATTGATAGTGATATTTTATATGTGATATAAAGACTCTTATAGCAAATATGTTAGGATGCTTTGAGGATTTTTTTCAAAAGGGGGGTGGGGGGGGAGGGGGTAAAACACATTTTTCAAAACCGTTAATGTGTTCCATAAATCAGGGACGTACATACGTCCCTGCATAAATTTCTTTAAAAAAATTGCTTTAATTTTGATGATAAGGTATTAAAGAAGTGAAAGAACTTATTTTACATCAGATTATGTTTATTGTTTGTGCTTATAAATATTAGATTTAGTGTAAATATTTCACTTAAAAACTTTAAAAAAGAATATTACAGTATTATATTATTGTAGGAGTTTATGATGTAAGATGTTTGGCTGACTGGGCAAAGTCTTACCATTCTTACCGTCTGCTTATTATTTAAATCCAAGTAAATGTTTTCACAATTTTATTGTCCATCAATGGTACAAAACATTAATATGAACTTGAGAATATGTCAAAGGTTGACAGGAAACATGTAATTCGTGACAAGTACGCAATGGCAAAGCTTTAAGTATAGAGTCTGCAATTATAGTACCAATCAGACCCAACCTAACACCAGAGTAACCCCAACTAAACCCTGGGTTTACTTTTGGGGTTTACTATGGGTTTACTTTTTGAAAATTTAGGTTTGTTCGGGGTTTACTTTGGGTTTACTTGGAAATTGCTTTTTTGGTCAACTGTATGCACTGAAGTGTGAAACAGACTGGTAATTTATCTTACAATCCTACTGCCTGTAATTCCTGCCCCTTGTGTATTCTGAAAACACAGTTAACGTCTGTTTTCAGGGGTGCATGTACTTCTGATCGGGGTTTACTCTGTACATGTGTGTCCACTCTGGGTTTACTTTGGGTTTACTCTGGGTCCACTCTAGTAAACCAGAAGTAAACCCAGAGTAAACCAGAAAGTAAATCCAGGGTTTAGTTGGGGTTTACTTTCGGTTAGGTTGGGTCTGATCTGTACTGTATCTTTGGAAGAATCCTTTTCACCTCCGTCACCATATCTCCTGCGGCAGCGTGACCAACAATCACCATAGCAATTGCAAATGCTACCCATTTTTCTAACAGTTTTTCTCTTCTTTATACAAATCCCTAATGTAAAGATGACTGCCAAAGTTAAATTGACAAAAAACCAAGCACTCTTCACTCAATTTGATGATCCCATGGACTGTAACTTAAATTAGTTACTGGCAATTTCACCATAAGTGTGCTCATAGGAAATTCTTTAATATGTCTTAAAATTTGCCTGATATCTTTAAATCTTTTCTAAGCCTAACAAGGGTAATGCCTCTGGGTAGATTGTGCTGGGGGTATATAATGAATCTATCTTTAATGATCTCTCTTTGATTTCATCAGTTGTTTCCATAGATTCAAATATGCTCACCAGTGAATCTTCAGATTCTGCACCTGCCATTTCTTAAAAGTTTTTCTTGTCCTTGCTGTCGTACTTCACTTTATCCTGGTCATGGCACCAAAAAATATTTATACAGATGTAAGATGTTCGGCTCGCTGTGCAAAATCTTCCCGTCTGCTTATTATTTACTAAGGTAAATCCAAGTAAAAGTTTTCACAATTTTATTGTCAAGCTGATAACGAGTTGTATAGTGGCATCAAATCAAGTCTCAAAAATAAATCTTCAAACAAATGACATGAGTATATACTTTCGACTATGACGGACAGTTTTGATTAGTCTTGATCACCTGTGCAGATCATGAGTGTAGATTCGGTGACTAAATTTAAAAGCAGTATATCAGTTCCAAATACAGTATCAAAACTGTCAAACTGTCCATCACTGTGTGACAGTGTTGAGGGGTGCGGGCCTAGAGTCTACATTAGTATGAAGATGAGTATATATCAAAGGTTGACAGGAAACATGTAATTTATGACAAGCACGCAATGGCAAAGCTCTGTAGAGTCTGCAATTACTGTAAACGTACTACATTTGGCTGTGTATTCTATTTAGCCTTTTTGGCGGAATGCGGCTTCTACTAGATCAAGTACATCGCTAAATGCCATGCATATATGTATATAAGAATAGTCACATTTTGGGATGCGCTAATTCAAATCCACCCCAACTTGTTCAAAACTAATTTCCGCCAATTGTCGTACATGCCAAATATAATACATTTACAGTATGATAAATGTAGTACTATCGTCCCATACCTGGATGTATGACATCATACTACTGCACAATTAAATACAAACTGTACTTTCCAAAGGACTTCCCAAAAGAGTGATTACTTGGTTAAAATTCATAATAATTGCACAGTTTATATACATAATTGTTTACTTGTTCTGTTGTTCATATTAATAGTTTTTATCAAGTCATAGCTTAGTCATTTGTTTATATACACCTGTTTACAATGTGTATCATATATCTATTTTCAGTGCATAAAAGAATAGAAGATTTTGACAAAATCGGCATTTTCTCTGCTATAAACAAAAAAAAAATGCGAGCCTTTCAAATCTGGAGAAAAATCTCCAAATCAGACTTCACTTTTTGTAAATCCAAAGTCATCACCAGATTTCTAAGCTCTCATCCTGTCCCCGAGGCCTGGACACGCCCATTTGATCCACCCAGCCCAGAGTTTGATTGGCTGTACCTGTGTGATGATAAGAATCGAGCAGCCATAGAGGAAAACATCGTAAACCGCAAAGGAGTTGGAGATATAAACGAAGTTGTATGTAGGACTTGCTTTGACCTGATTCTATACCAATGTACACTTTAAAAATCTTTTTACATTAAGCCATGTTTAGATAATGGAAGAGATGACAGGAAGTGAAATACATGAATATGCATTTTGGTTTCAGATATCACTATGGAAGACATTTCAAAAAGAGAAGGATGTAAGTTTTGCATTTTGTATATATTAAGATTGTACCCATGCAGTGAATGCTTATAAACATAAGTTACTTGTACTTTTAATCAAAACATAAAATAACTGTTTAGGTTGCAAAAAAGGAGTCCCTTCTTCAACAACTGAATGAAGCAGCTTCTAAGATCCCAAATAGGACCTCCCCCGCTTCTGTGAGTAAATCTACATGTAACATTATAACCATATTCAGAAATTTAAGAGTATTTATGGTATCATAAACACAATTTGTGTCATAATATAATTGTATGAAAAAATTGAATCATTGACTTGTGTATACAGTTGTTTAACAATGAAGTTAAAATAGTTAACTTTTTTTGTGAACTACAGGCAATTTAATACAAGTTTACATATAGTATTAATAGTACATGTATTTTACTGACACCTTAGCCCATAGGAAGTGAGGAACAGGCAGAATGCAAAGGCCTTTTTGGAACCAAAAAAGGTATAGGATTTAGAACACTTAAAAGATAGAATGTTTTACATGTATCTTTGTCCAGCACTGAAAATTTATTCCATGCATTATTTGACATCATTTTAAGTGATATTGGTCACTTTTCCTCCTAATACATGTATTTTTTTTCTCCCTTTTTCTTTAGAATTTACATTTAAACCTCAGTCAGTGATGGAAATTGGAAAGAAATTAAATCTACTTAGAACAAGGTAATTTTGCACAAAGAAAATACAGAAGCACTTCTTTTTTAATTAAATCTTTAATCAATAGCTAGTCAGGGGCAGTATTATCGATAAACAAGAGGTAATATTTATCAGGAATTATTTTGGGTTTTTCTTTTCAGTGATGTTGGTCATACTACAGGGCCTCGAACTTACTACTTCCTGTCAGATTTTGCAAAACTAGAGCAGGCCCTGATTAGGTATACCCTGGATAATATTCTTCCACGGGGATTTACTCTAGTTTCTGTCCCAGATATTCTCAATGCCAGCATTGTTGTAAGTCTACCCAAATCAGAATATATTCTAATATAAAGACAAGCAATATTTCAAAAACAGTGTGTACTAAAGATGTTTGGATATAAAAACCTTTTGTGTATTTGGACCAAAGGCAGCTTCTGTCATAACTCTTGATAATCTTTGTTTAAAAAAATATAGACATTCAATTTTTATTGAAAACCAGGAAGCTTGTGGATTTAGGACAACCGGTGACAGGAACCAGGTATACAAGCTGGAATCTAATCGCCATGACAACCCTCTCTGTCTAGCAGGAACAGCTGAAATATCACTTGCTGGTATAGATTCTAACTTTCAGTCTATTTTATAGTGTATGGTTTTGATATCCAATAAACTGACAATACCAGTACTTGCATTGATAATAAAGTTAATTGTTTCAGTCTTTGGATTTTTTGTATGTAGTCCATTTTTACTGGTAAGGAATTTTATGCTGATCTAAAATTCATTGTATTGATCTTACAGGTCTCTATATGAATGAGTCATTAACAACTCTTCCAAAGAAGTAAGTACTGGCATTAGATAAGATGCTCTACTGGTCTGGTATTATTTGCAAAGGGAAGTAATTCAATTATTTTCTTTGATCTTTGAAACTTTCTTTCTTAGAGGAAAGTAACAATATTTTTTTTTTTTAAAGTTAATTGTTTTTAGGAGTTTTAACATTCTACATATAAATACTATTGTAAATATACATATAATTGATGTTTGTTGAAACATTTGATAGTATTCAATGAAACTTGCGATACAATTTGTATAGTTTTGAACTGTTTTTGCTCTGTGTCCAGGGTGTGTGCTGTGAGTCGTTGCTACAGAGCAGAAGTCTCGCGTTTGGAGGAAGAACAAGGCATTTATAGGGTTCACCAATTCACTAAGGTTTAACATAACTACATTCACCAATACATTACTGATGTGTTTTCAAATTTAATTTGCATTCTTAAAAACTTTTTCTTAATAAAGACATTAATTGGTTGAAAATAAAAGCCCTAGTCATGAACATTAAGCTTGTTGGCAGGTATGGGATGAGAAATGTCAACATTTGTTCTGCCTATTTCAGGTTGAAATGTTTGGAGTTACTCAAAATCAAGGAGGAGATGATTTACTTCTAGAGTTTTTGGAAATAGAGAAAAAACTTTTTCAAAACTTAGGATTGCATTTTAGGTAAAACCCATTCTTTCATTTTTATATAGAATGGTTGTTCTTAAAAAAAGGAAACAGCTTCACATTACACTTTATCACATGTTCACACAATGCAAACATTAGTCTAGCTATTCTGTGGGACAGTTATTTACATTCAGACTCATCGATAAATATCTGTAGAACTGGTTCTCTGTAGGAAAATTTGGGTTGACATACCACATAACAAACAATTTTGTACATTAAAAAAAAAATTATCACACTTTCTAACATATTTTTGGACATATTTACCATATTTCTTACATACCCTGTGTATATAATTCATGAGACATTTCACTTGTACCTCTCATGTCATAACTTTACGTGCATACTGGTAAGAGGTTTTTTATACACCTTATCTTATGAAGGGAAGTACAGTGATTTTGTTTGGAGGCAAAAACTATTGCTAATTATTGATACCCATATTTATCACACACCATTTTCTAAGCATTGTGAGTGTGTTTAAATAATTTTTAGGTTGTACAATATCTAAAAAAAAAAATTTTGTTATTGAAGAACTTAAACAGGCTCTTATAGAAACTAGAGACATAAGTCCAAAAGAACCACAGCCTCTTACTTGACAGTTTCTTTAAAATAAAATGCGATAAAATGTTTTCACTAAATGTCAACTATTTCAACTTTGCATGCTTTTGCAGAGTACTTGAGATGCCTACACAAGAACTAGGAGCACCCGCTTACAGGAAATTTGACATTGAGACCTGGATGCCAGCTAAAGAGCTGTGGGGAGAGGTAGGGAGGGTTCTTTTCAATACAAGTACTGACCAGATTAATGTGTGTGTTGAATGATTAGAGCTGTTTTAACAAGAGCTTGGACTTACATTGGGATGTTACTACATATTTACATGTGTAGTTTGCTCATCAAAACAAGTTGTCAAATATTGAATTCCTTTCTTTTAATTTGCGAAGAGAAGCTAATTTATATTCATAGACTGTCAAAACTGGAAAGTTGTTTGCCAAGATCTGCTCTGTTGTTTGAAATTGACACTGTTCCAACTGAACTATACATACATGTACCTGGATGAAGTCTGATAAGTATGGTTGCATTCGGTGTATTCATATCTATTACCCAATGACTGTTATCCTCAAGAAGACCTTGCTTTCATTAAATCAGATATTGTTACGTACTGTCCCAAGTCCCAAATTTTAAAACGGCTTTATCACTGAATCGATAAAACAAGAATTTTGAGAGAGAGAGAGAGTATCTATAATTGTTACAATGCTTTTTGTAAAAATGACTTCTAATTCCCAATACTAGATATGTAATACATGTAATATGTTTTGTCAACAAAAATGTGTCGGGGATGCATTGTATTGTATAAATGTGTGAAGGTAATTGTACAAATGATAAATGATATGTTAGACCGACTTTCTCAATGTGACATGTATTTTTACCAGATTTCAAGTGCTTCCAACTGTACAGATTACCAAAGCAGGAGACTAAACATCAAATACAGGGAGAAAAACAAAGACGATGGAGTGCATGTAGAAACAGTATGTTGCTTATTCCCTCATGATCCAATAATCATGCAATGGTCAGTGATAAACATACGATGATATTGCATTTTCATTTAATGATTTATTGTTAAATTGAGAATTTATACAGTGTAGTAGCTATTTGGTATCTTGATCATCAATTACGTCAAAGTGCATTGGAACTTCCAAGCACTCTTTCTTTATGTCCTTTAACCTCAATATTTCAAACCCCGGCTTCACTGTCTCCGACTTTCCTCAAAGCAATACTCAGCCTCAAGTCTGACCTCAAATTTATGTACTTTTCTTTTAAAGATTTGAGTTGAGAACTGAGGTGAGTAATTAAAATTTTTTTGGTGACAGTGGGGCCTGGAATGTTTTGAAGCTTTTTCAGGAAAATATCAAGTTTCAAGATAGAATAGATAAATTCACTGCATGTATAAGTAACTGATTCTCTCATCATCAGGTGAATGGAACAGCCTGTGCTGTGCCAAGATTGATCATGGCCATCGTAGAAAACAACCAGCAGGAGGACGGGAGCGTGGTCATTCCCGAGGTACTCCGACCCTACATGTACGGACAGACTCATCTCCAGAGGTCACCACTCAGGGGCAAGCTGACCTTCTCCAAGGGAAAGCACCCCAGATAAGAGAACAGCCCTGCAATGTCACATCTGTGAAATAAACAGACATCCTCCAGATAAAAGAACGGCTATATTTGTTTCATGTGTAAAATGGACATCCTACAGATTAGAGAACGGCTATACTTGTTACATATGGGAAATAGACATCCTTCAGAAAAGGAATGGCTATATTTGTTACATATGTGAAATGGACTTCCTCTAGATAAGAGAACAGCTATGCTTGAATAATCTATGAAGTAGACAACCTTCAGATAAGAGGAAAACTTTGCATGTTTTGAAGGGTGATCTGTGAAAATTCTATTGAACTTTCAAAGATTTAGTTTTCCAAATTGCAAAGTGAACGTTTTAACCTTTTCATAAGGTTATTCTAATTTGCAATTAGAGAAAAAGAGTTGTTATTTGAATGGAGCCCATTTTTTTTACTTAGATGGCTTCTCTTTTGAATAATTGGATATCAAAATAGCCTTTCTCTTTAATTGCAAGTGACAGCTTGCTCAAATGGGGACAGCTTGCTCAACTTACTTGTTCTGAAATTAAAGGTCTTTGATGACCTGACCAAATGAGAAGGTTGAAAGGTTAAAAGGTTCACTTTGAAATTTGAATAGGTAAAACTTTAAAGGCGACTTCAAATCTATTCATTCATTTCTTATGTAACAGTGAAGGATAATGTCATGTGCCAAATTTTAAGGTACAAATAAAAATGTTTAGTAAAAAAAACCCGACCTATTTATTGTTTAAATTGGACCAAAAACAATGCTATATGAAACTTAATAATTTGATTCTTAATTAAATGGAAATATGTGAATGACACTTAAAAAGGTCCCTGTGTAACCTAAAAGTTGTTGAGACATACATGTACAAAGATACTAATGTCAAGGTGACATGCAGATGTTGTTGTGAAAAAACTGAATGTCATTGTGACACAAAGAAGTTAATGTTACATACAGAATGTCCTAGTGACACACAGAAGATACTCTTACATATTAGGTGTCAAAGTGACAGCCTAAAGTAACTTGTTACACACTTAATGTCACAGAATTATTGAATGTCATAATGACACACTGAAGTTGTTATATACACAGAATGTCAGTGACACAGAATTTAATGTTACACACCAAATGTCATAATGTCAACCTGAAGTTAATGTTATATATGAAAGTTCAGTAATACAAAATTTACCGTTACACACTGAATGTCATAGTGAGACGCTGAAGTTAATGTATACACAGGATGTTAGTGACCCACTGAAGTTAATGACTGGATGTCATAATGACACAGTCACAAGTAAACACTAAATCCCATAGTGATAAACCAAAGTAACACTTACACACTGAATGTCATAGTGATAAACGGAAGTTAAATTTTACACAGTGGACATCATAGTACACTTTATGTCATTTTAGCTGTCAGCAGAAACTTTAGTATAAACCAAGTTACTGCTACACTTAAAAGTTATAACGAAACACATAAGCTAGTACACACTGAGTGATAGTCATAGTGACACTGAAGTTACTGTTACACACTGAATGTCATATTTACTGTAGCATGTTGAAAGTTATGGTAACACACTTACTATTACACACTAAATGTCAGAGTGACACTCAGGTATTATTATATTCTGAAAGTCATAATGATGTTATGATGTTTACTGTTACACATTGAATGTCATAGTTACTGTAACACACTTCAAGTCACATTGACATGTGGAGACACATTGAAGTCACTGTTTCACACTAAAGGTCATAGTTACATACAGACATTGATTACTTTAATTTATTCTATGCTGAAAGTCATTGCTAGTGACACAGTGAAGTTACTGTAACATACTGCATATCATAGAAACACACAGTTGTTATTGTTACACATTGGATGTCATAGTTACTGTTTTACAGTAAGTATAACAGTGACACACGTACACATACGTTTCATTAATACACACAGAAATTGCTATCACATTCTTTTGTCACTGTGACAGACTGATGGCCTCTGTGGCAAGCTGTATCCCAAAGTGGTCTCTATAACACATTGAATGACCTACTAGGTAAACCGTGAAAGCTTTAGTTTTATTTACTATAAAGATCATATTGACAAATGAAGGTACCCTGTGTAAGACCTTATTTTGTCCTTGCAGCATGTCAAAGGTCTCTTTGACACACCGAGGGCACTTACGGTACGCTTGTACAAAGATATACTTTAGACCTTTTAAAGGTACCCCTAAAACGCACACGATTGACGGATATAGCAACTTACTGTAGGATCTATGAACACGCTGGCAATTTCTGTACTACATCAAAGGCTCCTCTGCCATGAGTAGGAGGCCACCCCGTGGTTTTTATTTGAGTTTTTGGGGGAAACAATTTCCTTTGATTGAGTAAAGTTATAATATTACAGTTTTGAGTATGCTTTAAAGTTTGGGCGAAAAATCAGTATAATCAACGAATGAAAATTTTGTCCATGGATGGACTGAACAATGGAATCCACAAAAATTGGTGCTCAGCGAATCATGAAACCACAGTATTTATGCATCTTGCATATACTTATATGTACATACTTAGAATATATCTACTTAGCAGGAGTACGTGTACCTTTTGTTACATCATTGTATCTTTGGAGATGACCGATAAAGATTTTCGGGGAAGGGGGGAGGGGGTTAATAGACTAATAACCAGTTAAGTATCGTGTTTAGAATGACATATTTTCCTGTTACGTGTCTATTTTATGAAAGGTTTTCAAATTCTGAATTAAGTTTCAGAAAAGTCGTTGACAGACAGGTTAGCGAATTACTTTGTCAGAAAGTTCCTCCCCTAGTGCAATTAATTCCAAATGAACATCTCGATCTCGCATTTCTCTTTTAATTGCAGTTTTAAATCTTTTGTAAGTTAACTTTGCATCCGTGGGAAAAAAGAAAAACAGTTTTGTTAATTTTGTTTCAATTACATGAGCGTTTTCTGCCCAATTTAAGGAAAATAATCCGCGGCATAGAAAAGTCTTAGCGCTATTGCTTGTACCCGCAAATACAAACACTCATTACGATATAGTAGTGAGAAACCAATATTTATTGTCGCGATCATACATTTTCCTTTGAGCTTTGAAATGTAACCATAACAGAATCGTTCTTCAATTTTCTTCATTTACACAATAGAAGGTTTAAAAGTCCCCGATTGAAAGATTAAGCTAAAATTAGCGCGCGGAGGATGGCAGCAACCTTTAAAAAAAAAAAAAAATTCTGCTTCTTCCGAGACTGGAACTTGCTTTTAATAATAGTCTATAGAACTTATGTATCGAACACTTGAAAGTTGTGGATCATTAAATCCTATGTACATAGTTATGTGTACTAAGACAAGACGGGTTCTACATTGCTGACCAAACACGCTTCCGTCTTTATTTGACGTGTTTAGTATACAGCAAACAAGGACCAGAATTAAAACCTGCACGTGCTATGTTTGTGCTTCGGATAATTTTTCTTCTTGTAAAAATTTGATTTTCAAAAGGAAAAGTACCCTACCCAGAAGTTTTGGATAGACTCAAAGGAGAAGTCTTGTTTTTCTGCCTGTCAAGATCTTGACGTCAAATCTTCCGAAGGTTATATTATTTTTTTTTTACTTTTTCGAAAACATCGTGTTGTGAAAACTTCAAGAGATCTGCGTTTCTTCCTTTATTCAAGTGATGGCTGTTACGAACTATTGGTTGATATGTTTACGTATATTTGAAGCAGAATGATTGTTTAATGAGTGGTGTTTGTCGATGATCAATTTAAACTAAAGGATTCCTTAAACTTTAATGGACGAGTTTGTTCACTTTTAAAGAAATCATTATGCAATTTTTACGGTCCAAAATGACCCGGATAATTTGTTAAGAGTGGTTCAATATTGGCAGTCGAAGAATTCCGTGAAGAAAAGTTAAGATGGCGCTCATGCAACAGAGAGTAGTGAAAATAATTTCAAAGTCTCCATCAGAACGAAGAGATGCAGAAATTCAGATGGTTTTGCCATGGCTTCGGAAAAAGAGCGAACTGTTTACAGATCTAGACAAAAGTTAGTACAGAGAGAGAGAGAGAGAGAGAGAGAGAGAGATTCTTTTTTAGCAACTAGACAAAATGATGATAATGTTATAGACATTATATGTAGTACATGTGAAAATCATTTTTCATTCCTTGGAGCGATTTTAGAAAGATTGTCTCTTTCTTCTATCAATTTTAAAAGCTTTTTACATGTAATATAAAATGAGAAAGAAATTAACACGAGTTATTATCACTGTTCAAACTTTAAATTCTGCTACTTATTTGTAATGTGATACATTATAGAGAAATCCGAAAAACCAACGTATCTCCATTATATTTAGTTATCGCACCTTTATTTCAAATATGTACAAATGTACTTTCTATCTCCGATAAATGTTTGTTCAAGAAATGAATACCATGTCAAAATATCCATTTGAAAATTATTTCTGGACTTTAAGTCGGATTAAAATCTGACACCAGGAGAATACCCTTGTCATAAAGTGAATACTTATTATTAAAGAAAATGATTCTTGAAAAATGGAAAGAAAAAAATTCTCCCGCCAGGATTCAGTCTTTAAGTGTAATTATGTCTTGTAAATGAGTCACTTGATTGGCAAGGAGTTCATTTGTAACGATTAAAAGACCAATGTATTACGCAAATTGCGTGACCTTTGCCGGTGAAACTCGCGATTAATAATCTTTTCTACTGGTATTGAATTATACATTTCTAAAGAAAGTATTGGGACAACCGACGAATTATGACAAATTACCAATGAAAGAAGCAAAGCTCGTCCTGCCTGTTTCATTACGGGGGTCCTTGGTTCATAAAGAGGTTTGCAGTCTGACATGTTTGCATCAATATTTCCCATATATTGGTCATCAGCAACAATCAAGTTTCACACAAAAGAACGGTATCACACTCGAACGCGCTATCAAGAGCTTTTTAAACGTTCTCAAATATTAACTGCATCTAATGCCCTCCTCTAAGTATCAATGGACTTGTGTGAGACTGTGTTTGATTTTAATCTAGCGAGTAAATTTACAACAAAGCCGAATAGTTCTAACGATGTTGATTTCCCAGTTCTTGTGAAGTTACACTCTGCCTCCCCATTCATATCTAGCCACATGGATTGGGACTTGGACAAAGACCCTTGTTTTTTTTCTTCCTATTTAATCCCTCAATCAATAGCCTCTCCTAATTTAAATGGAGCCCGATATATTTATAACATAATATCAACAACTTTCACATTGATTTTATTTGAACATGTATAAGTAAGGAATCGATTTGCATAATCGAAAAATATATGACAGGATACCGACCATTCTGTTAGTTTTACACCTTTTTTAGTGCACGTCAAACAAAAAAGGACCTGACTTTTGACAAGTTTAAGGACATAACTTTTTCGTTGGAGAAAATTTTAGTGTTATGATTAGATTCTTACGCTTTTTTGGTTTTCATTGAAAACGTAAATGCACGACGCAATCGAAATTGTTATCAAGATAAGCTCGTTAAGAGAGAGAGAGAGAGAGAGAGAGAGAGAGAGAGAGAGAGAGAGAGAGAGAGAGAAGAGAGAGAGAGCGCAACCAAAATTACCTGTCACTTCAAAGAAATGCAACGTTTTACTAGGTTAAATATTTGATAATTTTTTTCTACATTGTAGGTGTTTTGACAGATGTAATACGAAACTGTGCCTACATGAAAGCTTTCAAAGACGATGTTATTATTGCACAGGGTGAAAAGGGAAATAGGTAAACTTTCACTAACATTGGAAGACTGTTTTGTTCGTCTTAATCCTAACTGCTTGATATTCTTTTAAGTATTTGACTTATCATGTAATGCACTTAGTATAAAAATGATCTCAGACGAAATTAAAATAGAAAGAAAGAAAGAAACAAGGACCATCCCCTAAAAAAGGAATAAAGAAAAAAGAAAATGAATAACCAACAAAAAAATAAAGGAATATATGTAAATGAAATACACACACAAACAAAACAAAACAAAACTCAGGTACCTTTTACACCCTCCCAAAATTTAACCTTTCATTGTTAGTTGAGAAAAAGGAGGGTTGATTTAATTCTCCCCAGAAATGGTTGGGGTTTATTCGGTAATTTGTTCATTGTCAAACCGTCATATGAATATACACTGCAATGTTTACATGGGTGTATGATCTGTCAATAGATAGGCTTAAAATTCAAAATACAACAGCGCTGTTCTTGATAACAGTATGTGCACAAGCTTAAGTAGCTGTGCCAGCAATTTCTGCCCTACCTCCTCCCCCGGTCGCATGCAGGTTGAATTTTAAATTACAGATCATGTCAATATGCAACTATATTTCTACAACTCTGCGAATAACCACTAAGTTGACATACAACTGATATGTTGACATGCGAGTTAAATATTTTTTATCTCCTCATCATTTTGACAAAAGTTAATTAATGCTAGTTGAATATGACCATTTTTGACAAATATTCATTGAATAAATGGTCATGGAGAGATTTCAACTTTACAACTTTCCTTCATTTTTGCTCTTCCCGACCTCTTTAAAGTTGCTTTTCATAGATAAAATTCTAACTGTATTGAAAATGTAATTGCAGACAATTGAGTGCTAATTCTTACTTCTCTGTGCAATTCTTCACAAGATCGATGAAAATTAAATGTAATGATCAAAATGGTCGAATGTATCAATACAAAAATCAAATTGAAAGCATACAACTGTCTGTAGAACACTTATTGAGGTTATAAAAACCTCTTCAAGATACAGATAAGTGACGTCTGTTTTCATAGAACTCGGATTTTATTTTCTTATCCTTATCAAATTATTCACTCGATATGACAATAATTCATATTGATTCAATATTTGAATACAGTACAGAAGAAAAAAAATGTGCGTGTCATTTTTGAAGTAAAAACACGAGGCAATGCCGCTAATGCTTCAACCAAAAGGAATTGTATCGTTTCATTTCTTTGACAAATGTTTTCAATTTAGTTATCAGAAATTGTATCGCGAAAACCCGCTGTTCTGTCACAATTGTTATCCATATTTATCACACCGGGGCGCGCTTCCGTTAGGATTTACTTTAAAATACGTTCAATCAAGGAAAATAATTTGTTTACTTTTGCGGACATTTTAACAAAACGTAATGGAATTTGAATCTTGGTTAAAGGATTGAGTGTATATTTTTAGTAAGTATACCTTGTTTGAATCTTTCGTGGGGTGGTAAGAACTTTATCGCTTGCAAGAAAAAAACTTTATTCGACATTCATTGGATTTGTAACTTTGGATGTTAGAAACGGTTTTGGAAAAAATGTGAAGGGAGAGTGGATCTTGTCATTTGAAGAGGAATCGCCACATAATATCTCTTTCGTTGTAGCTTTTTCATCATGCTGACTGGGAAAACTTCTGTTCTCATCGATACCCAGAAATCGGATGATGACGCATCAGCAGTAGCAGACGACACCAATCAGACGATAGATTCCTCAGTAATGGACGACCAAACGGAGGAAGGAGAAAACGAAGCAGACGATAATTGTAAAAACAAACGTGACAGACCCAAGCAAGGAGGCGTCATGAAAGCGGTCGATCGATCCAAGTTTGGAAAGTTCATCATCCACTATGGTAAGACTTTCATTTTATTTTTTCCCCAATACCAATAGTCAAAACAAACATTGATAGGATCGAAGGAAAGATATTGTGTTTTAAAGTAATCAATCACTCTTTCTTTAAATGTATATGTGTGCGGAAACAATTAATTGTTTATCTAAGGGTTATTGAGGCTTTCACTATCTCTTTTTGCTTCACATTCTCCCATACCAGATAGCCAGCCTGAGTATACCCTACCTAAAAAGAAAATAACCCCAAAAATTGTTGAGTTCGATCTTTGTTCAATTTTTGATTTTTTTTTTACAGTTCCGTATTATATCTAACAATTTCATGAATTCATATCTTTACGAAAATATTGCTCTGTGGCACCGTATTTGATATAGTTGTTTGGTAAAAATGTAGTAACAACTTTTGTACAAAGAAAGCTTTAACTTCAAACGAAAAACAATCATAATTTGTTTAACAAAAAGACCCTACTGGATTTTCTATGAATGATTTTTGATGCTACTAATATTTGCTATAGAAGAAGGAAAGAGTTTTGGCGAGGTGGCGCTAATGTCAGAGGACTCAGTTCGTAACGCAACAGTCATAGCAGACGAGGAAACCGACCTGCTGGTCATCAGCCGAGAGCTGTTCAACAGATCCATGAAGGTACAGGCGCCTGTGTACTGTTTCCTTTGAAAAGAACGGTGTACCCGTGAGGTTAATGCGGTGCCTACCCCAACAATGCGTCTATTTTCCTTAAAGAGTCGTTCAATTCCGTTATAAGCGGAAAGAACAAGATCCGTCGGTTTATAAAAGTTCCTTTTTCACGATTTTGATACTTCAAATAAGGTTATGAATGCTTTAATTCTAGGCCAAACAAGAAGAGGAATACCGTGAAAGACAGGATTTTATCAAAAAGTGTCCGTTCTTTAGTAACTGGTCACCGAAATTTAAGAAACTGTTGGAGATGAGTTTGAGAAAAGAAGTCTATCATTACGGGTCTACAATCGTCAGACAAGGGGACCCACCCCCGGGGTTGCTCTTCATAATTCAGTATGTTAAAACGCATTTAACATATTTATATTAAAACAGTCGAAAGAATGATTATAGAGTACTCCTTCTCTATTCAGTTTCAAAGCGTATGTATTTTTTCTCTTTTTTTTAGAGGCCAGGCGAAAATTGTGATGAACCCAACGCAACATTCTAGTCAATTCCCAATCATGCTCAATCAAAATAATGTACCAATACAAAACCAACTCAACAGGTACGTGTAAAAGGAAAATATTTTCGTACTCTAATTAATTATGACGAATTACCGGTACTATATGTAGTATATTTTGATATTTCAGCGAATTCAATTCAAACATTTCAATTATTTGCGTTTTCATAATAGAACAAGTCATATAAGATCTAAAGGAGAGGTCGAACGAGATGTTCTTCAGAAGCAGGTGCGCGTGCGCAGACGAGACGGTTACGTTGCTGCAGAGAAACGCCAACGCAACATGTCAGTTGAACTTTGTTGTGTGGAAAGACATGACGTCATAGGTGAGAATTAGTATTACATTTCTAGAACTATTTTAACAAGAGTTTGGACTTTGGGTAGTTATGTCAAACAGCAATGTGACGTAGACAAGTCTATTTCATTGCTGGCCACTTATTCAGCCATGGCTGTTTGAAATCAACAAGATTAGTTTTGGCTTTTGAGCTAAGACTACGCAATTTATGCATATTTGACTTGAAACCGGCGTCATTTTTAACCGGGTGCCAAAAGGGTACCTTCATTGTACGGATAACTCCTCCTACAGTTTTCAAGACAGGAAGTTGTTCTTTTGCAGATCAATTGTACATATATCAGAGGTGTGCAAATTGCTAGGATTTTGATTTCTGATAATTTATCGGAAAAATACCAGCTTTTGAACTTCGTCATTTTTTGGCAAAATATTGCATATAGGGTACCCTCATTGTACGGATAACTCCTTCTACAGTTCTCAAGATAGGAAATTGTTCTTTTGCAGATTAATTGTACTTATATTAGAGGTGTGCATATTGCTAGGATTTTGATTTCTGATTATTTATGAAAAAAATACTAGCTTTTAACTTAGTCATTTTTGGCAAAATATTGCATATAGGGTACCCTCATTGTACGGTTAACTCCTCCTACAGTTTTCAAGATAGGAAGTTGTTCTTTTGCAGATCATTTGTACATATATCAGAGGTGTGCATAGTGCTAGGATTTTGATTTCTGATAAATTATCGAAAAAATACCAGCTTAAGAACTTAGTCATTTTTTGGCAAAATATTGCATATAGGGTACCCTCATTGTACGGTTAACTCCTCCTACAGTTTTCAAGATAGGAAATTGTTCTTTTGCAGATTAATTGTACATATATTAGAGGTGTGCATATTGCTAGGATTTTGATTTCTGATTATTTATGAAAAAAATACTAGCTTTTGAACTTAGTCATTTTTTGGCAAAATGTTGCATATAGGGTACTCCATTTCACTGGATACGGGTTGACATGGAATATGGATACAGTTCACATAAAAGATAACCCGGTTTGCTGTCACATTGACAGCTTTTCACTTGTTGACCTTTTATGGTGCAAGAAATAGATAGTTATGTCCTACCGAAAGTCCACGATCTTGTTAAAATTGGTCTAATTCAATGCTTGGTCAAACCCTTGTCGAAGACCGAATTCTATATTAATTGCATGTGTGTGTTTTAAACTCACTTTAATTTACAGGTGATATTGAAATGGCCCTAGAACTTGAATCTTGTATAAGTTCCGTCATCTGTAACTCAAACGCCACGGTAATGGTTCTGGACACAAAGAACTACGATCGTCTGGTGGCAAAGAAAAATCAGCAGACGATCATCACAATATGCAAGAGGGCATTGCAGAAAACTACAGTGCCGTTGTCACACAACCAAGGGATCTAAGATTCCACTACTAAGCAATCTCGTGGAAAAGTTAAAAGATAAATTACCGAAAACACAGAATAATGTCCATTTGCGTCAACAAATAACTGATTTAGACAAGGAGAAAGAACAATTAATGGAACAATTAATAGACTTGTATTTAAGAGGAAAGGTGCCTATGATTGAACCATTTGTTCCCAATGCGCTGTACTACCGCAAGAAGACGATACGAAGAGCAGAAATAATGGAGCATAGAATCAAAATGTTGAAAGGCAGTGCGCAATCGGAGAAGCGAAGTTTGTACGAAGCACCGAAGCGAAAGGTTGCGAGAAGTATGAAGCAACTGAAGACCGCGAATGCCGAGCAGGAGCTCCTGAGCCCCACGATGAGTATGGCCAGACCGTTCAGTGAGTATGCTATGACAACTCGACGCGAGTCCCCACAAAGACCCCGCACTGCTATAGGGATCACAAGCATGTCCTTCCTGAGAGAACGAACCGCCCGGCCCGTGTCAGAAAATGCTCGAGTTTTCCTAACTGAATGTTCTAATCTAGAAGACGAAAGAGAAGATTTAACTGTTAAAGAAAATGATAGTTTATTCAAGCAGTTGGATAGTTTGCACAGGGAGAAACACGAGAACAGATCCAAGATTATTTGTTCTGCAACAGCGAGAGAAGAGTTGATTAATGATATGCGGTATTTGAATGGTAAATCGAGTGATGTGTCGATTCCGAACGACGATGCGTATTTTGACTGGGAGACCAGCGAAGGGAATCTCAATAGACTCGAAGACAAAATCAAAAATTTCTGTGATAAGCTAGAGAAAACTGCGAACAACAAAGACGCCCCTAAAGTGTTACCTCTGAAACGATTCTCAATTCAGGATGATAGAGATGTAAGTATTGAGATAGTTTCTCGAGATGATGTAAAATACAATCAGTAAATCACATTAATTTCTTGGCATATGATATAATTCATTTTTATAGTAAGTCCCAAGTTAACGTCTCCACCAATACTGTCGACTTTCTTGATATATAGACATATACAGTACCTCTCAGTGAAGAACTGAAACCAAAAGATTGCTTAATTTAAGGTTTCTTCCTTCAAGTGAATCCTCTTTATATACTTAGAGAAAATTCTGTCAGTTCGGGGATTCTCGAGATTCCTCTCACATCCTCGCAAATATTTTTCAACATTATTTTCCCGGGTACTTTTCATGTCATTTGCAACGCAAAGTCCCAACTGCCTTTTTTTTTTTTGGCTGTTTCTGAATAACTGGACATATTTCAATTAGTGAATTAGTGTAATTTGGACACAGTGGTATTTCTGAATATTGAAAATTATATAGATATGGTGGAAACGATAACTTGGGACAGATTATAATTTTGATTTATAGATAACTTATAGCAAGCAGTTAGAAACAGGAGCGGGATCTGCAATCGTGTTGTAAATTTTGAATTTACTGGGTGGATGCAAGTGCAAAGTTTTTACAAAATGACACTGTCCTCTCCCCCCTTTTTAAAAATGCAGACAATTTTCTTAGATTCAGATTAATTTTGACGCACTTTTCCCTTAAGATTCAACCCAATTTATTTTCTTTTATAACGGTATCGTTTTTATATAGAGAAACTTAACATGTTTTACATGTACATGTATATAATATTAAATTACCAATATATTTAATATTATACATACTTGAATAAAAACTATAACACACGAAAGAACCAAAAACTCTTAGAACCATTTTAACAAGACCTTGGACTTTGGGTAGTTGTGTTAAACAGCAGCAATATGACGTAGGCCTGTGTATTTCATTGTAGGCCACTCAGCAATGGCTGTTTAAAATCGACAAGCTTTGTCTGGCTTTTAGCTAAAACTACGCAATCGTTGCATATTTCACCTGATACCGCGTCATTTTTAACTTGTTTTGACGAAAGAAATAGATAGCTACGTCCAACTGAAAGTCCAAGGTCTTGTTAAAATGGTTCTAAATGATGCGTTTGGGGACAATATTTTTAATGTTCAAGGGTATAATATAGACAAAGTGATTAAAATACATGGAATTATTCTCACGCATATTTACTTCATTTTTACAGGAGAATAATTTTGACCTAAAGGTTCCCAAACCTGGAGGCACCGTGTTTGTCCGCACAAAGGTTTGCAATAGTCACGTGACGCCATCTACGGAACCAGAAGTTCATCAACACGTTCGTAGATTTATACTGAAAAGAGAAACTGGTTTGCTTGACGATGAACTTCAACTTCCGGATAGACCGAAGTCGGCGTTTGCCGGCTCTCGGCAAAGGAGATGACGTTATATATTATAGAATTCTCGAACTATGTGTATTTGACTTTCTGTATATTTAGGTGCAATGTTATACTATTTGAAATATTACCTTTCATTTTACCCTCGAATGCTGCAATAACCCATCAGGAAAAAGTAATTTTGAATTAAAATGTGCTTCAAAAAAATTATTGCGACTATATTTGTTATTATGAATGCCTCAGATATATCAATTTTTCAACATTATCAGATGGGTATGATGTGAATCATGATAGTCAAGATAATTTTTTATCTGTTTCAGTGCAAAATTCCCGTAATTTTTTTTATTTGCAGCTAACGCTGGAACATGTTTTAAATCAATTGAAAATCTTGGAATCATTATACTATTGGGTGAACATCATTTGAACCCAGAGGTATCATTAAATATCAAATAATTCAGCAAAATGTGATCCGAGTTTATCTTCTTTCGAGGCAAAAGAAGCGAGATCGACTGTGAATTTTCGAGGTTGAATAAAGAAGACTAAGTATTTTTAAAAAGAAAATTCGGTGTCATTTTTCTGTTTTTGTATTAATTATAAATTTATAGAACTCCCTTATACTGTTTAAATACATTTTTTTCTTGCAAGTGCAATGTTATTCAATTTGAAATATTTATTATACAGTGGTAACGAACTGTTTGAATGAATATTGTTCGCTATTTATGGATATTTTTTTTATATGTATACCAGTCCTTATTTTCGATGAAGTTTTATAATTCTGTTAGATCACTTATAACTATCATTTTATTAGATATTGAACTTATCATAAAAGGTACAATGTTAATCTACAATTTGAAATATTAGAAATTACTAGATAATCTTATTACGCTTCAGGAAATATGAAGTTTGAATCAAGCAGCTAACTATCATTGCGTGTAATTTGAAATTTTTATTTCTGCAATCTTACATATTATTTGTTCATACAATACCAATTCCAGAATGAACATTTTCAATTCTTGATGTTGGTTAAAGTATTTAATTCTTTTAATTTAAATAAAAGTTAAAAAAAAATTATTACTGTTGTTATTCTCCGGTTTCATCAATTTTCGTTGAATAACAACTTGAATAACAAACAGATATTTTTTCTGAGATGATCAATGAAATAAATGTTCATCGAAGTGCAATGTCTGATAACATATTGTATTTTAGTATTATTACTCACGAATATACGTTTTCTAATGATTTTTAATCAATTTAGAAAAAGCATTAATGAAACCGCAGATTTTTAACTTTATTTTAGAATATCATACTAGTCAAAGATAAATAATACTTTTAATGAAATACATTTTCCAGTTAATAAAAACGAAATCGCTTGGAAACTATGCTTTTGTTAATCGATATTGAGCTATAAAGTGTCATGAAAAATAACTCTGTGATCAAAATTTAAGAAAACTTTCAGAAATTTTAAAATAAATATTGTTTAACTTTTATATCATTCAAAATCAATGATAACATGTATATATACACGTAAATCATATCTAATGCACTGACAAAGCGTTATCATAATTCAGTAGGATATAAGTATTTATTTGCGTTTATTTATTTATGAAATGTTAATAAATATTAAGAACAAACTGTAAATAAAGTTCCTTTAAAAAAAATTCTTCGAAAATTTATATGGCCAAATTGAAGCAAAAAATTTAAAAATAATATTTGTACATATGAGCATGGACTCGGGATCATAAAGCATTTTAGATTAAAGTGACTATTAACGTAATATAGAGACATATTTTAATAACATATTGATTTCATATTTTTTTTCTTCATTTTTTTTCAATTACAAGACAATGAGACTATATGCACGTTTTGAATTAGGTCTTAGACAGCGTTATGATACTGGGACGTGTTTATTGCTAAATATCGGTTGAAATTCTACATAACAGTACTAGTAAACCGCTCTTCCGTCTGTCCAATCCTTTAAAACAGGACACAGATAACAACAACAACAACAACAACAACAACAACAACCCATTCGTTGGTGTATCGGTAGCTAGTAGACGCCACAACAATACACCCTAAAGAAAAAAAAACAAGGACCAATATTACACAGGCAGATATTTTTGAATACTTGTTTATCGGAATTGCCTCAAATTGAAATAAAAGTTATGATAGTACAAAAATATTCATTCAAGAAAATATACTAGGCCTATTATATATGTTATTCAATTACATGTAATCGCATCATTTAAAATTTCAAACAATACCTGGCTTGCTAGTCAAATATTATAAGATAACATAGATATAAAATAATATGCAATCTTCAAAGGTCGGGTCATTTTCAACTCTATTTCTCATTAAAGAAACAAATAAGCTGGTATTTCTTAAAATTCGAAATCTTCGTCAAAAAAGACAGATATTGACCATTTGCCAGTAGTATACAAATGTATTGGGTAATTTGATAGTTGAAACTGAAAGAAGTTGGAAACAGATGTTTATGAACCGAGAGTTTGCTTTTGTTTGCATACATTTATTTTGTGAGAGTTAATTTCATTTAATCAGTTGTCTTCTTTTCCTATTAATTTACAAGATTGACATTTTATGCTACTTTTTTTTTCACTTTAAACATGGCTAAACATAATTGTTTTTCAATTTAAATCGGACCATACCACATTAATAAATTTTATTAACATATTAAACAGATTTTCTTGCACTGAAAAATCTTTTATTAAAACATTTTCTTGACAAGAAGAATAAACGAGGTATTAGTTTGAAAATATTTAAAAAATGTTAGAGAGAGTTTAATTCACTCTAAGAATATTAGCATGTATATCTGTATTTAGCTAGGTTAAAGGTAAATCTTGTTAGCCGAAATTTAAATGCCTAAATATTTATTGATCGATTGGGCCCCAGTGTTACCCGTATATCTACAATACCTACATAGGGACATGGAAATCAGGACCCGAATTGCGAAACCCTCATGCACGGCTTCGGCAATTATTACGAAATACGCTGAAAGAGAAAACTATCTATATACATGTATAAGAATGTCGTTTGAAATATACTAGACTTGGATCTGCACATTGAGGTACAGTAAGCACTGTTTTAACAGCAAGTAAGTATCTAACTAATCATGAATGCCAATTCCTCGATATAGTTCATTGAGTATATCTTACTGACGATTTTTAATGTCCCCTTAACAATAAACATACTCTTGCTCGCTAAAAAGTGGTACAAGTTTACTTCAACGTTAATTTTGACATAGAATTTGTGTAAGTAAAAAGTTGATCTTTTGATCTTTGACTTCGATATTAGTATATAGCGGTGTTTGACATGTACCGATGAATATTCAATGGTATTTAAAATTTTGAAATCAATAAGTTTTGAGTGTGCCTCATGTGTTTGCGATGTTTACTGAGCAGTTTACTCGATCTATGGTTGACTTCTTTTAAAACTTAATTTTGGGAAGGTCATCTTGTACCCATGCATTACTTATAGAACCATTTTGACAGGAGCTTGGACTTTGGGTAGTTTTGTCAAACAGCATTGTGATGTAGGCCTGTCTATTCATATACTTAGGGCACTCAGTCATGGCTCTTTGAAATCAACAAGATTTGTCTGGCTTTTGAGCTTAGGCTACGCAATTGGTGTATATTTCGCTTGAAACCAGCGTCATTTTAACTTGTTTTGAAGCTACATCCTACTGAGAGTCCAAGGACTTGTTAAAAAGGTTCTAATAAGCTTATTATCCACACAGGCACCTGACGTTATTTTATGAGAAAAATATATCACGATAGATGCCTTTGATTATATATTATGCTTATACCTTACACTTCAGTATTTTATTTACATAGTAAAAGTTGTCAAAACCAATTTTTTAAAATGTTAATACATTACATGTAGCTCAATATGTACTGAAAATTCAGAACTCTTAGATGCTGCATTTTTGTACTGCGCCCAGAAGTAAAATTGAGTTGCATAGATCCTGATTTGTAGATTGTTAACGCGATGGGGAAACTGCGGAGTTTCCAGATATACCTTGACAACCCCCAGGGCATATTTTGGTCCGGTCAACATGTCACTGGTAGGGCAACTGTGGACCTGGAGGCTGAAATGAAAATGAGAGGTAAATCCGGAGAATGTATTTACCATTCAATTACTAGTACCAAAATAATTCCCGCTTGGGTGATCGTGTAATTATTCAATATGTTTTACTTTAAACTGTTTGAATGAACATTTTTTGCATAATCAATATACAATATGCTTTTTTTAGAGATAAGGTTAGAATTTTTAGGAAAAGCCAGAGTACACTGGTCCGAGTCCCACGGGAGCGGCAAAAATCGACACACGGTCCACTACACCGCAAACGAACTCTACTTTAACAACATCGTGTCGGTTTTTGGCAAAGGTATTATGTTAAAGAGACACTACAGCTAATTTTCCCCATTTTGGTTATTTCCTTTTTTAAAACATAGTTCAATAAGGGAATAGAAGTTGTGCATATACTGAAAGTTCGAATTTTTTTTACGGCTCACGATTGCGTGTTAAAGATGTTCCGGAATTCAAAATTTATATCATAGAGACATTGAAGTTTTATTTACATCATAAGATCTTATTTTATCTTACAAGATATATAGTTCGCACTTGTTTTGTCTCCATCTCTTTTGGTCATTTTCTAGCTAAATGTCTCGAAATTCGTGGTATTTTCATCTTCTTGGTGAAAGCCATGTTGAAATGTTTACAATTGATGCGCATGCGTTGTTGAACGAGAGGCTGGGCTTGCTATACTTACTTTATAAGCCGCCTAAAAGTATTAAGTTTAGCGATAAATTGAGAATAAATTTTACAAAGCGTAATTTTTGCAAAGTTAATACTTTAATCTTTACTAGAAAATCCATTTAAGTTATGGGAAAATTCTTAGTTCATGGTACATGTATTGGCGAAAAATGAGCTATATATATGGTGTCTCTTTAACATTGATAAAATAAAATACTATTGGTTGTTTCGAACAGCTTACGGATTCTTGCAATTGTTAAAAGAATCTGAGCACATCTTGTAGTTCCGTCATGTACGTAGTTGTTTAATGCCTCGTTCTAGGTTTGAGTGGCGGTGACGAATACGCCCTACCCCCGGGACAGCACACATTTCCTTTCTCCTTTGTGTTACCTCCCAGCTTACCATCGTCTTTTGAAGGCGGAATAGGTTATGTCCGCTACCTCGTGAAGGGTACAATAGACAGACCCTGGAGATTTGATGACGAAACAGTTCGACCATTTACAGTTCTGAGTGCTCTAGATCTCAACCAACAACCAATGGCCGGCGTAAGGAAATTCTATGGGACTACTCGTTTACATCTTTACAAAAATATGCATTTAATTTACAATTTTAATCAATACATGTAAAAGCAATATCGTGTTTTATAGAATGGAGCTGAGGCAACAGATTCAAAGAATCTGTGTTGTCTGTGTTGTAAATCCGGTCCAATTACGGGTACAATAAAAATCAACCGGATCGGGTACGTTCCCGGAGAGTCTTTGTACTTTGAGGCCAGTGCTCAGAACTTGTCCAGTCGTAATTGTGGCATGTCTGCAAACTTGGAAATGGTACGTACATTAATAGGAAAAGAAAATTAATTACAATCGTCCATAATGATAACAATTACGTCTTCAAGCAACATATCTTTTTTAAAAATATTATTAGCGTAATATAATCGGGCATTATAAGATTTTATCACATGGTCAACCCGTATTTATATATCTATATACATCAAAATGATGCGTACTTATTTGCTAATTATAAATGTATCCTTAATATGCTAGATTTATAAGTTTCTCAATCAGTACTTTACTTAAGATCTAGTTTTAATAAAAAAAAAAAAACTATTCTTAAGATTTGTCCATTCATGATATTGAGTAATTCTAGACAATCAAATAAATTATCTTAAAGGTCACTACTTTTCACGCGACGAGGAAGAGCCGCACTACAGTTCAAGTGATCAACACGATTCCGCACCGAGATATAGGCCCTGGAGACTCAGATGTGTGGGGTGGAGAGAGATTCATCATTCCCCCCGTGGCGCCCTCCTTCCTTTCTGGTTGTAACATCATAGATGTCAGATACATCCTTAAGGTACCTACACTGTTCGTTGATATTTCATTCGTAATTGACAATTATTCGAAAGTTAGCTTTAAAATATGAAATTATCTATCATATGAATTGGTATTATCTAGGCAAAGAGTGACGGACACTGCTGGCGGATCTAACTCGTATGTCTCATGTTGTCTAAAGCAATGAGAGAAATTGTTGTTTTCATTATGGTCTTAGATTCGTTGTTGTTATTTTTCAATCGTTGTTGTCGTTGTTTTGTATTTTTTTTTGTCTAAAATAAAATAGACAACAGTTATGAACATATTAAAAGTCACGACAGTCATGATACATTCCACCATTGTAGCGATTTATATTGCATTTCATTTGATAATAATATGGCAGACATATATTGCAATGTTGTAGCGATGGATATTGCGTTGCATTTGATAATAATATTAGGTTTTTTTGTTATAGCTAGTTATTGACCCTTCAGGTCCTGCTTTTGACCTGAACGTTCCGGTTGAAGTTATCATAGGGACCATTCCCCTTCAGTCGGCTGTACAACAATACCAACAGACACTTTCTTCAGCCCCATCGGCTCCGCCACAAGTCGCAATGCGTATGGGTTCTTTTCTTCTTCAATTAAAATTATTGATGTTTTTGACACTGAACTTTTCAGTTTATATCAAAATGATTTCAGATAATAAATGTGAGGTGATTTTGCTGTAGAAAAGTTTTGTGGTACTGATATGGAGAGCGTTTTTGTACAGTCACGTGTCTTACAATTTTTTTCAGCCGCGCCGTCTTATAACGAGTCTATACTGGGGCCGACGAACATCAGGGATGAGGAGCAAGGGGAACACACTCAGGGACAACTCGATTTCACTCCGACCTACACATACTACAACTGGTCTCGGTGAACTTAGATGCAATATAAAGGGGACAATTACGGTCTCTCGCAAAAAAAAGAAAAACTCACCAATTGCGTTGCACTATTGACTGAAGCCTCAAGCACTCATTCTTCTGCACCTTGTGTAAACACACACTTAAATCTAGATTTTTTTAAAAGATTTTACAGGCAAACAAAACAAGTTTTTTTTTATTTTATTGATTGCCCGTCTCATTTACATTTATTCATATAATCATATGATACGATGTTGCAGCTATTTCTTTCTTGAGTGATTTGTTAATCAAAAGAGCAATTTATAACATGCTGTTTCGTTTTAGAACATTTCATTGTTACAATGCAGGATCTTCATATTTCGTCAATGCAATAATTATTCCATTGCAAATTAAAGAAGATAAAAGGCTTGCATGCAATGCCTGTAGTTATAGCGACACTGTATTGAAATGGTTTGCTGATAATCTAAGTTGCACATCACAGGGCATGGTTTGAAAAATTAATTTAAAAGTATGTTTGAGAAACAACAGTTATATGTAAATGTAACGTTAAAAATGTGCTTCCTTGATATTATTTATTTGAGTGTTGACGTACATATAGCATTTCATTCGTATTGAAAAATACTGTTTAGCATGTTTTTGAATACCACAATGGTTTTATAGGCAAACCTCTTTGACAAAATTAATGAATTTGGTTAAAGAGTTAAACAATTTGAAAGACGATTTGACATTAAATGTATAATCATGTAGGTTTTAAAATTTGAGTCATTGGTTGGAATAAAAGAGCCAGCACAAGTCAACTGTATTTGGTTTTTTTTTTTCTTTAGTTAAACTTTTAATCATAGTTTGAATAGATAACAATTACAATTAAATATATTAAATCATATTAATATATTTGTGTAATATATTAGTATATACATGTACATGTACACCTCTATAAGATATATACATGTACACTTCTAGTTATACATATTAGTGAAGTATTTATAAGATGAGATGAACTTATCTACATGTAACAATAAGAACTTCAGTAGTCCGAGGATATGATTAATTTTCCAATTTAAAACGATTTATTTGTGTATTTGATAAAATAATTAATGGTCTAGGCATATTCTTATCAACTTCATACTTACTGTCATTTACTTATATTATGTACAGTAATAAAGTATTTCTGAATATACTTCAGATGTCAAATTTATTATGTTTTCAACTCTTAAGAAAGAAATTATATTGAATAATTCACCATTATGATTTTATGTACGCAATGAATGAATTTAAATTCACAAATTGAAGAAACTTCCATTTCAACTGAATTTGTATTGCACATTGGTTGTTGTTTTTTTTTATATATATTTGTCACAAAGGGTTTACTTGGAATAATCATATCATATATCAGGTCGCGATCTGGATTGTTTATGAGGAATTATCGTTCTTTACCATTTTTCTCAGTAAATGTAAGACTTAAGTTGTGTGGATGGACTGAAAGTGTTTTTGGAATGGTGAAAGAGCAATCAACATGATAAATTAAAGCAATTATCAGTTTGATATCGTGGGTAATATGTCATGACGTATCCATTATGATAAAATTGATGACGCAACCACCAGCTATGCCATTCAATCACCTTTCAGTTGAACGACACAAATTGAAATTATGCAATAAAATATGAAATTATACAATACAAATGAAAAACTATGCAAACGAATACAGAGTAAAATTGTACCATACTACTTAATTTTTTTTTTCAAAACGAATGAAAGACCATTTATTTGTGATCAAAAATGAAAAAAAAATCATACAATAAAATGAATCAAATATTTTAACGTTTGACATGCCATACTTAAATGCACATATACATGTTTATGCATTGACAAAACAAACAATTGAAGATCGATCATGAACATGCATGCCGTTAGATATTAGCGATTGTCCAAAATAACAAGACAGTTGCATAACTATCATTGTTACGGTGAGACAAAATCAAAACGGAAGTTTGAACACGAACAATACTTTTGGCAATTCCTTTTGATATATAGAGCGGTGGTTTTTTTTTTCTTCCCAAATACCATTCGGATTCAGACTATCAGATTAAGACGTTGAACGTGAACGGGTTATAACAAACAGGTACGATTCTCTCTGTCTCTGTCTCTGTCTGTCTGTCTCTGTCTGTCTGTCTGTCTGTCTCTGTCTGTCTGTCTGTCTCTCTCTCTCTCTCTCTCTCCATAAATGCCATATTTGTTTATGATTTTATCATTTATTCTTTAGAAAAAATGCTTAAAACTAAAAATCATGCAAGAAAAGGAGCAACCTTTGTATAATTAATCTACATTGTGTAGTTGATGATAAATAAAAAATAAATATAAGGGGCACAATATGAGCAAATGCCTCGATGACTCTTTTTTTAGGGGGGGGGGGGGAGAAAGGATTTTTTTTAATGCTTTGGACATTATATATGTATATTTGGGTAATTATGTTCATTAGTGTCATTTTCACTTAGTCTGGAATGATTGATTTCTGAGAAAAATAGGGATATGCGTATTTTGCGATATAAATATCCAGCTACTTTTAAAACTGCTTTTGAAAAATATGTCAAAAATGTGGTTTTTCAATTAGAGAGTACAGTAAGGATAGAAGCATACAAGAGTAAGCGGAGTGGATAAATAATGCATTTTACTTGAAAGACCTATATGCATGTAACAGATAGCTGCTAAAATCAGCAATGAAAAAATGCATACATGTATATCCAGATACTTAAGATGTTTGAACAAACTATCAAATTTTCAAATAGGGCATTTTAAAAGAAGAAATAAAAGCTGACAGGATCACGATAAATTTGTGAGTGACTGAGGCAATATATTAGCATTAATGGGACCTAGACAAGATTTGAGCCCTAATTTGTCACATTTTATTTTTCCATATACTATGTGATATGGGTATTTTCAATATTTTGTCAACATTTGACAGTCAAATACCAAGTTACAGGCAAGATACAGAGACTTGTTATGTTTTACATATGTGTTGTTTTGGTATAACTTTCAATCAGATATTTTGGTTAATAATATTATATATGAACATGTTGAGTTCATTAGCTTTTATGCCACGAGTCATTATCTCGAAGAAATGCTGTCTTGCTAAAACATAATTTGGTAACAAATACATGTATCAGACTTGAACTTTTTTAAAAATAATATTACAATACATTCCTTCCTCTGTGCCTTGCTTGTAACTTGACTTCCAACATTCAGGTCAATTATTCAAAACGCACACAATTTGAGCTCAATTTAAAAAAAAAAAATATTTCCAATATTGATGTCTAGGATGGGTCATAATATACTGTATACAGGGAAATATTCGCCCTCATTTTTTTCGCCCCTTTCGCCCTTGTTGTCATTGGGCGAATTTAAGACTGGGCGAATTCCAATGGCTTAATTATTTCTTTCAAGACACAACTGTGTATGGGTGGATTCAAGACGGGCGAAACTCTTTGCAAGTGTAGAGGGGCGAAAATAACCCTGTATACAGTAATAGTATTTTCATTGGTTTGTCAAAATTTGAAAGTCAAAATTCGAGTTACAAGCATGATACAATTTTGAAATTGTTTGTTTGGAAAACAAAGCTCGAGTCGTGTTATATTTTTTTTTGCAAAGTGTTGGTTTAAGTTTCAATCAAATGTTTCATTATTTTGTTGATAATAGTATTTAGGAACATATTGAATAAGTTGTCTTGTTTGCCATGATTCATTTTCTAAAAGAAATCGACATTTCTTACTAAAACATCATTTGAATTAAATTGAAGACTGGAACATTGTTTACATAAAAAAGAATTCTTTTATCTGTATCTTGCTTGTAACTTGACTTCTAACTTTCAAATTTTGGTGAATTATTCAAAATGCACAAGTAAAGTATTTAAACATAAAAAACGAGTTTGTGTCTTAAATTGTGTCTAGGTCCCTTTAAAGGGTGGATGACGTGGCCAATTGTATACTTTATAAATCTGAAGGTGGTATGGGACATCTGTTGATATTAATGTGGATAAAAGTACAGTCATTACAGATCCGTAGTGAACCCTCTAACCCACTGCGCTAAGCTTTTAGATAGGAATTTTGGGGAAAATGAGCATGGACATTTAAGTCTCTCAGTTGTATGAATTCATCATAAGATTCCCCAATTCATGCCAGTTTAGTGGAGTAACGACCTGACGTAGATTTGTTATCAAAGAGCACCTTCCCAAAAAACTCAACCTTCTCCAAAACCCTTAACGTCCTCCAGTATTGGAAAAGTCTCTTAAGTTCATAAGTATACCAAAATGCACAATTAATGCAAGTTTGGTGGGGAAAGGTTTAGTAAAAACAGGAACTGCTCCACAAACTTTGACCAGGTCGCCGAGGTGTAGCAAGCTCAAAATTAAGACACTATTAATAGTAGATCTCATCATGTGTAATTTTTGATCATACAGGGTTTTTTTTTTTTTTTTACAAAAGTACGTAAATTTCACTTCACGCGAACTTCATGTTAAACTCACGGGAAATTCGCGTGGACTTCTTTTCACGTGCTTTTCATTTGAGACTCAATTGGCTGAGTAAATATCGTATTTCTTCTATATTTAATGGTGTTTTCCCCCATCGAAATCTATGAAGAGTATGGTGTCCATTTTATTTGTAGATTGGAAATGGGAAAGAAGCTGCGGTGTTTCAAGATTGACTTTGACAATCCACAGGCAATTTATTTTCCTGGTCAGCCAATCAGTGGGAAGGTGATTGTGGACCTGGAGTCTGAAACAAAAGTCAATGGTAAAAACCAGACTTGAAATTTTGATAACTAATATGAAAGATACACGTATTTCCAGTTGGTATTAACTAATCAAGGAGAGGTTAAGACCTCAAGATTAAAGTTTAAAATTGAATTTGAATATGAAGATTAATCGTTCATATACAGCGTTATATTTACATCTACCGAGCATAATTCCTTTATTTCTTACGGAAACTTTAGTTAGTTCATAGCTCTTTAAAAGCTTCAGAACTGACATCTGCACACCGTGTTTATCGATTGGTTGAAACCTACAGCGACCTAACAATAATCATGGACTGCACGAAATAATCATGATAATGCCAGACTCAAAGTCCCATAGTACACGATTTGGCTGTTTCTTTTAGTTAACGTACTGATGTACATTAACAGTAATTTAGTTTATTTTACTTACTTTTTACAATCACTTTATTAATTTCTCAAAAGAAAGATGCAAATATAGACGACAAGAAGCTTCATTTGGTGATTCATGCGGATTGTGAAGGTAGCAATCATTGCAGGAAAAAATTTACCATCCCGCTAATGCTGGTTAATTATTTCAACAGAATAGAATAACAAACACGTCTGTTGGCAGTTTTTTGTCATGGCTTTACTTTAGTATTATAATAAATGGCAAAGAATACAATATATAGAATAAGACTTCAATGAACAATGAATTGAGGTATCAATGGTTAAACAACGGTCACAACAAAGATGATCAATGAAGTTTGATAAATGTTCAAAATGGTTAAATGACAAAAATTCAATGTCAATCAATGTATTATGCACAATGGTCTACGTCGACTTTTTCAACAGTATATGCCGTAGAAAAACAATGACAATGACAAAATGACGGAAGCCCATATTATTGGCCAGAGACACTGGAAATAAACAGAATCTGCGGCGGGGCTTCATGCAAAATTCGGCCATATGTACGAAAGCATCAAGATGACTTGCTTGATGCTTGCGGACATCCGCCACAAGCGGGCAAATTTTGCCCATGCCATGACAAAAACTGCTTCATGAATGTAAAGGAGGAAAAGTGTCAAGGTTTTCAAGCAATATTTTGTACAAGCCAGAATGAATACCATTCAAAAATAAAGTTGAGCACAATCAGAGAGATGAGTGCCATCAGGGTATAAATTTGAGTTGCATTTTTTTAAATATGGGTAGTTGATATAGCCCCCATTTCTAGCAATGACGAAGTTTGACATGGAACTGTTGATCCTAACGCGTGTTTTTTCTGCTGCTATGTGCGAGAACATATGACGGTAATATGTTCTTGGCAAGATCTGAGACCAAATAATTCTACAATTTGGCCGCATAGAGTGAATACTGGCAACTGTCAGTTTCATGTATTTTTGAAGGCGACGCAAGGACATACTAGTAGTACCAATACTGTTACCCCCACAATGAAACATTAGTACATCTGGATAACCAAACTGTTGGACTAGATCACGAAAGCCTGGCTCAACGTCCTCCCACACCATTCCTTTCTTGCCAAACCACCTTATGGAAATATTGTGAGGCTCCAGATGTAGGTCTTGATTTTTGTAATTGGTAAATGAGTACTGATAGGCGTAGCAGATCAAGGATGAACCCATTATCCATACTGTAGTAGGGGTACCTGCAAACTTAGCATACTATTAGAAAACAGTATTTGTGTTGCAAGGTACTTATATTCGAATGTATGAATAAACGGCATTTGATTTTCCAACGGCCTTTTATCTTAATTTCTTCTTCAGGTATACCTTGTAGAAACATATGCGGTGCACTACCGATGCGAAATGAATGGGATTTAAAAGATGTGGTATCCAGACCAATGAATTTTATTGTTTTGTGTAGGATTGAAGTAAACTGATATGATGTTAGGGGTTTTGCATTCAAGTGGCAGAAGAATGGGCCTGAAACATTAGGTCTTATTGATAGGTATTGATTCAAATAAGTAAATTATGTTGTTGTTTGTGTGTTTAGAGGTATTTGGATTGTGGCACCTTTGCCCAGTTGGTCAGTTTTAGAGCCCTTAATCTGAACCTTGATTTCAGAGTCTAATAGATGAATGTCAGTCTCAAGTAACACCACTGCATTCCTACTCGATACAGTAAATTCACTCACTCTCAGTAGTGCAAAGAAGGCTAGTTCAAATGCGGTTGCAAACAGTGTAGTTTCATAAGAGTAAGCACAAACTGAAGACAATGCAGAACCAAGTTGGCCTAACAGGGGTAAAGTTATTGGTGCTCTAATGTCTTTGGAGGGATTCAAGCGATGGCATTCCCTCAAGCATTTTTTGACGATAAATGTTTTTGTATGGTCAGTGTGGCCTTGCAATTGGAGCTAATAGCTTATACCACTATTATAACATCTTGCAGTTGAATATGAAATGGAGTTTGATGCTAAGTATGCAATATAATTAACTAACTGGTGGACTGGTGGTGGCCAAAGTAACTGCAAGGAAAATTTATTACGAAATGTACCAAATGACTCGAGACCGCGCTGGTATGTATCAGCTGTGTTTTTTGCTATGGCAGCAGATAAAATCGCATCTACGTGGGGTCTAAGAGGTTGAATAATTCCGTCGGTATCTGTGTAGGCTGAATGTCTGCATTCGGAGAAAGTGTTCTGAACTTTGCCCACTGAAAACGAGAGATAGAGTCTGCTATAGAACTATAATACCCAGGAATATGAACAGATTTTATTTGAATGTTGCGACTTCTGAAATTAACACTAGCGGCCTGAGTAAGCGCATGACACGGTGTGATTTACTTGTTTGGAAATTGATAATATGGAATAATGCCAAATGATCTGTATTCATGATTAATTTTTTGCTTACAAAGTAATCCTGCCATAACCAGATTGCAACAACTATTGGTACAAGCTCCAAGAATGTAATGTCTCTGCAAACTTCAAGTGACCATGAGTTGGGCCACTTAATTACTGTCCAGTGATTGTTAAAAAATGCACCCCCACCACAGGAACCACAACTGTCAGTGAAAAGATTGAGTGCATCATTACTGGACCAGGCTAACTCAGGGAAACTGGATCCATATTCTAGCATCCTCCTTAATTGCATGGGTCACTTTAATTAGAAAATGTGATTTCTTTATGCCAATAGTAGCATTATAAAAGCGACGACAAAATGCCCTGCCACCAGGAAGTGCCTTAGCAAAAAAATTAAGTGAGCCGCAGAGTGATTGCATTTGTTTCAAGGTAACCTTTTTCGATTGAAGGAGTGATGCTAGTGCAGTTTGAAGCTCAGAGCATTTATGGGTTGGGATGAAAATAGTTTGTGTAACAGTGTCAATACCCAAACCCAGGAAAGTTAGTTGCTAGAAGGGCCCTCAATTTTGCTAGAATTGAGAGGTATACCGAACTGTTGACACAATGTTTGAAAAGACTCTGCCAACTGGGTACAATGAGATGTGTCCCTACTACCCGCAAACAGGAAGTCGTCAAGGTAATGAATAATGTTTGGACTATTGCAGCTCTTAGCTAGTACCCAGTGATGGAATGATGAGAATTTTTCAAATGTAGAGCATGCTATGGCACATCCAAATGGCATACACTTGTCAAAATATTATTTACCTTCAATACACATGCCCAATAGACAGAAATCCGAAGAGTGAATTGGCAGTAAACGAAAGGCGTTTGACAGGTCCATTTTACATAACAATGTAGCTTTACCCAAGGAACTGATCATAGTTATTGCTTGATCGAAGGATGCATACGAAACTGAACATAATGCGGGGTCAATGAAATCGTTGACACTGTTACAAGTAGGGGCAGACAGGTTTGTAATTAATCTCCAACCCCCATCTTTTTTAGGAAGAATACCTACAGGATTACATCTAAGATTGAACATTGGTTAATTGTTGAAAGGTTCTGACATGCGACCAAGACTTATTTCCTTATTGATAATAGCAAGTAGTTCAGCAATATGAACCTGGGTTGATTTCATATTCTTGGGTTTCAGAGGAAGCCTTAAACCAGTGTAATTGAAATGAAAACCAGTACGGAAACCAAGTGATAAGTGTTCAGCAGTATCTTTGTCAGGGTAATTATCCAAATAACTTTGCATAATTTCAATCTTAACTTAAGTTGAACCTAGGTCCCATAAACCTTTGTCTGGCTTGAAATGTTTGGCGTGGGCGGTTGGGTGGCTGGTGCAAGTTGGGACGAAAGGGAGAGTTGTTTGGTTGGTTTATTTGAGTGGGGGTATGTCGTGTGCTAGATGATTGCGATGACCAGCAATGTATGCGAGGATGATTTTTTTGGCAGTACATGCACAAATGTTGGTCTGCTACAAGAGCCTTTGAAATTATAGTCGTAACATTTTTGAGTTTGAATGAGTGTTATGGGCTAAGCTGGATAGGACATATACATAAGCCATAGCTCAGCGTCTATAGAACCCCAAGTGATAGATGTGTTGGTGGAGATTTTTAGCCTAAACTGTTTATCATACTCCAACCAACTTGCATTTGGATTTCTGCTAGCCCCTAACCTGATAGTTTGAATGTACTTTAGGATGCCCTGAATGTCTGGAAGGGTGTCTCAACAAATAAATGCTGGAAAAAATTATAAATGCATCAGTCAAAGAATCAACTGTTGTGATTTTCTTGGGATTTGTTTTTGGAGACATTATTGACTGACCTTCGACAATTGAAAATTTTTGGTCTGGCTTGTCAGTATCAAGGTCGGTGTGCAAAAGTTTGGCTAGATCAATATAATCTTTGTACCAAATTTTTTCTTTAATGGATTGGGGAACAAAATTACCAAGATTGTCTGAAACGCTGATAAGGGGTGTTGGGTTTGTAGCAATAGCAGATGACAACATGCCATTGCTGCTTGCGGGTAAAACAGTACCTGAAGTTGCAGGTACTGGAATTTGCTGATTGGCGGGCGTGGAGATGGCGACATCTGACACCGATATTTCCACTGGTTGTACAGGAGCCTCAGGGGTTGACAAAGCAGGTTGGGGTTGCGGCTGAGTTCTCGAACCACGTCCTAGTCTTGAGGCCGCTGGATTGGACGCCGCATATGGGGACGATAAATTCCTCTTGGACTTCCTTGCTCTCAACATTTTAAGGCGGAAAGGAACGAACTTTGTTGGTATTTGTGGCAATATTTAAGGATGGATGGATCCTGATTGTTGGAGATTGGGAATGATCGAACTACCGCTTGAAGGCGAAATCCGAAAATGAAGCTGACTGTTGCGCATGAACGATTGCGCGATGAACTAGGAACGATAACTCTAAATTATACACGTGAAACCAATAGAGGTAATTGAGAGTTATTTTTCTTGGATCAGCTAGATTTCTATCCGTCTCAATAACTGGACTAAACTCATATTGAGTTAAGTCGTCTGATTATAAGTATTTTTTCTGCAATGTCGCCACCTTCATATCCCACATAAATCACCAAAGAAAGCAATTTATTGGTTAAAAATTTACATCCACTAAGTAAAATTCCCTCTATCTCTTACGAAAATTGATTGTAATTCACAGCTGTATAGAAACTGACAGGACTGAAATCTACAGGATCCGGTTTTCACCAGTTTATCAATCGGTATAAACCTTCAGCAGCCTACGAAAAATCCCGAGACTGCACGAAAAAATCATGATGATGTCAGGCGCAAATTTCCATAAAAGACGATGTGGCTTTTTTTATCTAACGTACTGATGTGCATTAACAATTAATAGTTTATTTACTTTAACATTTTTACGAATAAAGAAAGAAAAAAATATAAAAATAAAATGCTGTCTTGGATGAGTCACTGTTGGTTATGTTTTCCCCGATATCTCTGCCTTCAGATACCGCATGAATCGCCAAAGAACGCTTTTTACTGTTTTAATTTGTCCAGCTCAGGAACACAAAAATTTGAACAATAATACTAGTATGCAGCGTATGCTCATTGAAATAATATGCAGCGCATTCTCGGTTACTTGACAGTAAGTTAAGATATGTATTGTACATACATTTTGTAAATCGAAGCTTTGGCTTTTTCAGATATCAAATTGAGATTTTTGGGAGAGGCCTATGTTTATGTTGACATTGCAGTTGGCAATCAAAGACGGAAATGCGAATCAGAGGAAGAATACTTTGACAACACATTTTCTGTTATAGCCATGGGTAATTTTGTAATGATTTAAACAGCCATTGAAATCCGAAATAGCAAAATTAACGTTGTTGAGCCATTTTTTGAAAGTTTTATCACTTTCTACTACAGATTTAGGTGACCGTGATGAATATATTCTGAAACCAGGACTTCACACGTTTCCTTTCTCCTTTGTGTTACCTCTGGAAATACCGTCTTCTTTTGAGGGCGAACATGGGCACGTCCGCTACATCGCGAAGGGCACAATAGACAGGAGTTGGAGTTTTAATGACCACACAAAACGTGCATTTACAGTAATTGGTTTACTAGATCTCAACAAGCTGCCACTGGCCGATGTAAGCAGCTGTAAAAATTTTATTAAGAAGGTATTGCAGTGATTTGCTAGAAATTCAGTTTTTAAATATTGCTATATTGTATCACATTTTAGCGCGAAGCAGAGAATTCAGTAGAAACGAACGTGTGTTGTCTGTGTTGTAAATCGGGACCCATAGAGGCAACACTAAGACTCAACCGGATCGGGTATGTTCCCGGAGAATCTGTCTTCTTTGATGCCTATATCGTAAACAAGTCCAGTCGTGTATGTGGAGTTCGTGCACGGCTGTATATGGTAGGTACAAACTTTTATTTTAAATTCATGGTTGCATATTTCTGCCATCCACATCACTTTCGGCTCACATAACTCAACAATTAACATTTAACAAATTAACAATTAAAAATATCCTTAATGTTATTTTGATTAGTTCTCACTGTTATCATGTCTATTCAAAATAGAGCTTTCCAAAGGTAAAACTCCTTTTTACGAGATATCTATACTTACCTGCATCAACTTTACATTTCCCCGGGCTGCATACGATCGTGCCTGAAGTTTTGTGAAGGCCCAGACAATTAGAGCCCAAACGAAAAGGAGTGAGTGATGTAGGTAAATATCGATATCTCTTAACCAGGGGGTTTACCTTTAAAAATATCCACTTTATATCAATATCTGTACTTACCTGCATCAGCTTTTTGCAAAATTGGTAGCAGAAATACTGGGCGGGAGATTACGATTACTATCGTATAATAGTAAGATAAAGAATGCTATCACCCAAACGGGTATTACATTTCTGTTCTTACCTTTTCGCCCATCTCGATATATCAAAGACTGGAGACTTGGCAAACCAAGCTTCTTCTTCAGGAACATCTCTTATGTAGAATGATGTAAAGGTTTTATCTGTTGTCGAACGAGCTCTGTAGAATTTCTTCAAATGTTTTTCAATTGAAATGGGCCCATGAAGCTGCCAATCGTCTAGAATCATGCGCACGCATGGGATAAAGTTTTACTGTTCTGTTTATACACACATTTTACAAGTGACACAATCCATCTTTTGGATGCTGTTTTTAGTGAGTGTGATACGTAAGTCAAGAATAAACACTTTTCATCACTTTTCTGTATATTTTAAGTGCTCTACGAGGACACAAAAGCAAGTTCTTATTGTCTGTTACAAAGGTATTAAACTCTGGTTTCGATGGCTTTCCTAATCTCTGACTTTTGTCCAAAAACTGTATATATGGTAACTAACGTATTCCATTGCGTTCAAGACGTAAATGTGTCTCTCAAATTGAAAGAGCTTGAATTTTGCTTACTATTGATGCAATCGTCAGAGCTACAAGGAACACGTTTTCCGCGGTAGGAACTTCATTTCTTCATACGATTTAACGGCTCTAATCGGGAGTCACACAACTTCCAAATGACAGTTGGCAAATCCCAATTAGGAAGTAATGGTCTTACATTTGGTTGAGAATCGTTGATTTTCTTTATTAATTTTGATAGATCAACGTTGTTACTGACAGAGCTATTGCTTCAACCCTTATGTATTGATGCCATTGCTGACCTGTAACCCAGTTATTATAGTGGACTCAACTGAATTCTTTTGGTTCTTGGCACACCATTCTTTGTAGATTAGTATTCTAGCATCATACATTTTTCTTGTTGACTGTCTTCGGAAGTTGAAGATAAATGATCCAGCTTTCTCACAAAATCTATTTTCCGTTTTTTCTTATTTAAAATTTTCCAAACCGCCAGATATAGACTTTCTGGACTTGGATGAATGAACTGTCCTCTTTTTTGAGCCGACAAGTCCTTTATAATTGGAAGGAAGTTCCCCTGGAATGTCTACCAATAAATGTATAAGGTATGAAAACTATGACTGTTTTGGTGAAAACGGAGCTATGAGAAGAAGAACACACGACTCCAGTTCCACTTTCCTGTATACCTTCGGAATAATATGGGAGGAGGAAATGTATACGCATACATTCCTGTCCAATCTACAGCTAATGCATTGTATCCTCATGCTAAAGGATCTGGGAACAGAAATTAAAATACCGTTTGCTTCCGGTTTACCCTTGTTGCCAGAGCGGGAAAAACTCGAAAAATCTTATGAACTATCTCTTGTGTGAGACTCCATCCCGTTTTCTTGGGAATTTGTCGCCCTTGTGAAAACTGATCAGCTATAACATCCCTTTTTCCCAAATCGTGAGCTGCTTGGAGCTGTAATCCAAAATGGAGACACCAATGCAGAATCCTCCATGTCATCACGCACAGGACTACAGGCTTTGCCCCCTATCCCCCAGGCGATTGATGTTAGACACTACTATTGAATTTTTTGTCCTCAGTAAGACTTGTGATTGTAAGTCTGTGATTAACATTGTCCCTGAAGTGACGTGCACAGAATTCCAACATATTTATATATGATGACTGTTCTATCACTTTCCATTCACCGGGCACATTGTTATCCTCTAGGTGGGCTCTCCAACCGTATGTTGATGCATCCGTCCACAAGGTTACATCTGCTTAGAAGCTCCAGAATAGATATCCCTGCCAGAACATTCCTTCTTTAATTTCTGTCCACCAGCGAAGAATGTGGGGTGAGAAAACTGTCGATTTGAATCATCTGATCTAGTTTTGTCCACAGTTTTGTCCACATGTGGACGCCACTGAGACAGAAGAACTGAACTGTAAGAATCTTGAGTCTGGCAAAAGAAATCAAATCTCTACATGCTGCCATTAAATCAATGACTGGGGTATTTCCTGTCTTCTGGATAAATCGGGAAATGTAAATAAGCTTCCTTTAGATCTATTGATGCGACCCAGTCTCTCTTATTCAGAGCCAATATTTTTTACCTTAGAGATTCCATTTTAAAATGTTGATTTTGGAGAAATATATTGAACGGTTTCAAATTGATAATTAGACGGTAACAACAAAAAGGCGGTGTAAAACTTTGACCATCTTGTGTCTTGAAAATCTCTATGACATGTTTTTCCTAATAAACTTTCTATTTCTTCTAAAATACATTGTCTTTGGGCAACATTTTGTTCATTTGTCATTCTTGCTCCTCTCATTGAAGGATGTTTTGTGAACACAAGTTTGTGTCCTTCCTGAACTATTTTAAAAATCAAATCGTCGAACGTAATTTACATCCACTCCCTGTGGTAAGAAATGATTCGACAGCCTACTTTAGCTGATTTTTGCAAGTTGAGCCGAGTCTTTAATTGATCCGTCATAACCCCGAACGATCTTGTTTAAAGTTATGAGTTGAACATCTGAAGGAAACTTTCGAACTGAAATACCGTCCTTTTTCTCGAGTGGTCTTTTCCGCGGCAAACGTTCCCTTCTTTGCAAAGGATGTTCTTCTGGCTCTGAGGTACTCGCCGACTTATCTCTCTCTCTCTTTTCCTTGCAAAACTGAGGCCTAGGGATGAACCATCCCTCTGCTTTGCACCTGTCGTGTGATGCGTGTCTTTAGCAGCACGCAAACTTTCTGCACTTGAGTGAAGAATGTTAAAATACTTCCCAAAAAACAGTGTAGGATTCAGAGTTGTCTGTACAAGAAGTTTGTTTTCAGTTTTGGTTTTTTTTTTTTAAAAGCCAAATCCTCAATGTGAATTGATTTGCGTGCTGTAACTGCGCCCACTAATATGCGAAAAGTAACATAAGCCATCGACTTGAACACTTGCATCAAAGCTTGGAGGGCGTCTGTTTTGTCCTCATCGGATACAACATTATCAACATAAGACGTATTTAGTGAGGCATATATCAACTCTCTTAAAAGAAGTCGAGATCCTTGATCTATATTCTATAAATCACTGATGTGTAAATGCAATATACGGATGCGGACACGGTTGGAATTTTTGTTTCCTTTCCTCCCTGTTGTAAAACTGCTATCCTCAATGTTGCCATCAAGGTGTGGCAGTACTTGTCAAAGTCAGAAAAAGTGACTCTATATTTTTCATTATCTGACGCTTTGTAAGTTCGAACTGCACCTTTTTGCTTGTGCATTCTGGATGATGAATTCTTCATCAACATCTGTCAATGTGTTTAAGATGTACCCATCCATACGCTTAGCCTGTTGTGCGGTAGATTAGTTTGTCCTCATCAAACGATCTGACATATAGGATTTGAAGTCTCGGCTCTGAGTTTCAGAAACTTCAACTTTATTCATGTTCAGTTCCATTGACACTTTTTTAACAAAAATTTTTCAGTTTACCATGCATGAACCATTAGAGTAGGTTATGCGTATGCACTGAACCCAAGACTGAAGTCTGAACGATTATCTTCTTCAAATACATCATTAAGTGAATTGCTAAAGACTTGATTAGTTTCACTTCCGTGGCTTACCAGATTATCGTCACCCGATTCTCTCGAGCGTTGATCATCGACTGTTGAAATCTATCGAACCTGTTACACGTCCGGTCTGAACGAACATCAGACGTTATAGCACCAGTTTATTGTTAACTCGAAGTTGAACAAACTCTTAAATTCTAGCGTCAATTAAATTTCTTATGCAATTCTTTTGATATTGTTGCCATTAGGCTTCGAAATTTCCCAACATGAAAAGCGGAAAATTATATACTTGAGGAGGTACTGAACCCTGCACCCAATCGCCGCCATTTTGCCTTGTTTCTATCGGAGAGATATTTTCTGATACAGCTACGTTTCCCGCAATAAAGACTTGACTATCTGAACGATTCAGATTGCCATCCCCCCAACACACACACAATGGAACTTCGAGGTTTCGCGTTGTCGCCGATTTTCTCCTCGCTTCTGTATTCTTTCGCTTAATCATCTTTTTGATAACCGTCCGTTTTTCCTCTAACCAGTTACTGCAAACTTCGTAATGGAAATACTTTGTTGCAAACTCTGTGTCTATAGCACTCTGAGTGATCACCCATAACGGTAATGTCTCTATCACATTTTACGCAAATTTTAAATGAATCCGACATTCTAAGACCGCAGGCTTTAAATAATTATTCGAGGCAAACACACGGAAGTATTCTTGTGCGCTATGCGATACCACAGGGGTATTCTCAAAAGTCCAGGCATGATTGTATGAAGCCCGGGGAAAATGCAAAAAGTTGATGCAGGTGAGTACAGACATTGATAACTAAGTTATCATGATTTGAGGAAAAAACTTAAAAGTGAGAATTTGTCGAAATAACAAAAAAGTTATCTTGATTTATTAAGAGCAATCGTGACTTGAGAAAATAATTATGCTGACCTAAAGTTATATTGATAGCAGAAAGATGCCGCCATATACTAGTACATGTAAATTGGCCATTTGTCATGTTATCAACAATATCCGGTAAAAAAAAAAACGTACGCGCGCGCGTGTTCTGTATGACTGTAGTAGAAATAGCAGTGAATGATAATCAAACAGTGTCTGAGATTTTGTTTATCTGTCGCCGCCTTTCCAAATTCATTGAAGAAAAATCATTAAGAACACAATATCATGTTTGATGTGTAGTGAGGGCTGTGTAGTTGAAGTGTGTTTGTATTGTTTTATTATTTATATATAAATTGAGAAACTTCTGGAATACAGGTATTCTGGAGTGGTCAACAGGGTGTTACCATTTTTAAAGAACATTCTTGAAGTCTTGAATTCCGTGTACGTCCAGAATGTTCCAGTAACATCTAGTATCTAGAATTTCTAGAATTTCCAAGATTTCTTTTACATAATATAAATATATACACTTAACTGTATGTATGTTTGCCGGATGGATTCTTGCTGTAAGTTTGTATTTTTTTTATTTTTATATGATATAATTGTAAATAATTAAAGTACTGTTAAGTTTAAACTAAGTGGTTTCTTTTGCTGGCACTTCGGGTTATTCTGATGTTACTTGATATTTTTAGGTGTCCACTTTTATGGCAGGGGATCTCGTTGACAAAACGTATGATATTCTCAACACCCTTCCATACCGAGACGTACCCCCAGGGGAAGATGATGTATGGACTGGAGACAGATTCATAATCCCCCCTGTACCCCCTTCTTTCCTTCCATGTTGCTCAAACATTAAAGTTGAATACTATATAGTGGTAAAACTATCCTTGTCAACTTAAAGAAGTTTGTAAGACAAGCTAAATCTATTAGAAGAGTCATTTCAGAGAATCAATTGCATCGCTTTTGTAATAATTATTGCTTTATTTCCTGTAAATAAGTATTGTATGAGAAGACTTTGAAGTAAATTTTAAACGTAAAAACGTTAAATAAAGGTGTATGGTCATGATTTTGGCTAAGGAAGGAGTCTTTTCTGGATTTAAGACTTGTTAAAAGTAAATTTGGTTAAATGTTCATTAAATCAAGATAAAAGGAAATTAATTAAAGTATCATATTTTTCTTTCTTTTTACTATCATACAACTTGGCATAGAAATAGTAATCCAAGTTTAGAATTTAACAAGGACTATATTTTTGGCGGAAGATAGGCGTAGAAAAATATCACGTTTTTGCAATTCAGAATTGCTGTAGATTCATGAATCTTAGACTAATTAGCATTTTTAAAACAATAATATTAAAGTTAGCGTTTTTCAACTAGCTAATATGAAGTAATAATAAGATACTTGGGTTTCCGAATATGTTTTGAAAATATGTTTTGCCTATCAAATTACATTTTATTAGCATTTTAAAGCTCTCATTCTAAAAATTGATTTTTGTGAAGAAATAACTAAAATCGGATTTTCTCTCTTATTAAACGGTCAAAAAATTATCTTTTCTGTCAATTTATATCTTTATATAAGGTCTTCATTATTGTAAAAATCAGAAATATTTTGATATTGGAATTATGAAAAAATAATCAAAATATCTTTAAAAATTCAGAAAATTAGAGGAAATGCGGGCTTAGCAATATCAATTTGAATTTGAATATTTAACCCAATTTAGTAGTATGAGCTGATAATATCACTCTGATATTCCATCATTTTATTGAAGAATAGAAACCTCATATCTTAAACAGATGTTAACATTTCTGCAGATAACTACATTTATTTTTATCATCCTTTAAGTTGAGTGACCTGACCTTGATGCGAAAACAAAAAGGTCAACTTTTATTAAACCTATAGAATCATTTGGTCATATGATCTGTTTGACTGTGTAAAAATTTCATGAATTCCTTAATGTTAGAAGTACAAGATGATATCCCACACAACCGCGGGAATTGACAATTTCCACATTAAAATGATACAGTGCTTAATATGTAGAACCATACGTTTGTTCATTTTTTGTATATTCTGTATCCAGTTTTTTTTCATAATAAGCTTCCATAAAATATTCTTTAAAATTGAAATAAAAGAAACAGCATCGCTGGATATTAAGAGGAACGGGCAGGGATAAAATGAGGGATATTTTCATGTACGTGACCTTAATTCTTTTTGTTGCAGCTGACGGTGAAAAAGCAAGTTTTTTATTAAATTCCAAACCAGTGAGTCCGTATTTAGTGTATCGTATATCTAAATTTTGTTATTTAGGTCAAATTTCACTATAATTTTTGTCACTGTTCCAAATAAGATTTCGGATAAAAGACTGTTTTGAAGATAAAAATTGCCCCCCCCCCCTATTCAACTTCCCAGTTTTATGCATACATCATTTATTAATATACAAAAGTATCTGTCCAATGGTTAACTCGCCCTTCACTTTCCGCCAAGACGTTAATTAGTCCAACCACGTTCCTTCCATCAAGACTAAAATTTTTATAGAATTAATCCCATTTTTTAATTACGTTTTTTTTAAATTAACCATAGATTGCCGATCAAATGTATCAGCCACGAACTCGTCAAGTCAAGCCGCGTCCTTGGTTATCCTTTCTGGGAATTTCTATCCGATTTTCTCACCAAAGGTTGTGTTTTGGAAGCATGTATCTATCAAAATTAAAATCGCGCGTTCAAGAAACGAAGTGATTCCTTTTATTTATTCAACATTTGTTAATTCCTAATTTCTATGTAAACCCTAAGTAATTTCCCAGTGAATATATTCACTCTTTACGTAATCATTCAATATTTTTTTCATTACAAGCATATATTTTGATGCAAACTCCCACTGACTTGGATCCGCCAAAGCGCGTCCACTACCTTGCTCTCATTTGAGGCGATTTCAGGCTGGTTTATCGAAAATGAAAGTAGGTTTTTGATTTTTTTCTGAATGATTATTTATCTTTTATAATTCAAATAGCTTTCGGACATTATATCACACGTGTTGAAATACCAAAGATATAAGCAGTTACTCTGGTGCATGCGAACAAGATACGCTGTTGACAAAATATCTTAATTTATAGGCATAAATGTCTGATAATGAGAAGACTCCTTCCTTTACAAATTAATATTTTGTTTATAATGTTTACAATGCTTCACTGAATTAAAGCATTAATAACAGTCCATCAATATTTGAGTGTCAGTCGTCGATTAATAAACGAGATGCAGAACTCACCACTCTTTGTTATGTAAACAAAGCTCGGGTCATGTTTTTTGTTAACATTTTGAATGTTGAAGAGAAATTTCGAGGTTTAAATCTGACCAAGCCCTTTTAAAACAAAGCCAGAAGTATATGGATATAAACATGTATAATATTATCAGGTACTGATGATTAATATTCTAGCTGATGATATCGCCCTCAGGACCTTCATTACCAATTGGTGTCAAGGTTGACATCATCATAGGAACAATTCCTCTGCAGTCGGCTGTTCAACGGTACCAGCAGATGCTTTCTGCAATTCCATCGGCACCCTCCAAAGTTGCTACGCGTATGTCTTATGCGACTGTATATTTCCATTGTTCTTAATAATGAAGACACAAATTAAATAGTGAGATTTAACACTAGTTTTGCATGTCCAGAATCTGCTTTCAACTACTTTTTTGTATGCAGAGACGCTGCGTTAAGGTAATTAATGATACAAAATGATCTCGTTTGATCTCTTTTCTGATTTGATTAACCTTCACATATTTAGCTTTAACTAAAGGAGGAAACTAAAGCCCTTAAGTATTAATTAAATAGATATTTTATCATTATATCAGTCTCATGTTGATATTGCATATAGGAGCAAGGATAGATCAGAATTAAATGGTGTATAGTTTCAAAAGTTCTGTTGACCGGAAGTACTATGTCACATCTTATACATTTTAACATTTTTTATTGAAATCCATACGCAAATCACACGCCCCCAAAACACACTGAAAAGCTACATAAAATTCTTGGTTTGTTTTTTTAATGCTGCAGTTGAGCCATCGTACAACGAGTACATAAAGGGATCTACAAACATCAGAACTGGAGAAGACGGCAGACACACGCAAGGTCAATTAGATTTCACTCCCTCGTACACGTACTATAACTGGTCTCAGCCGTCAACTCAGTCTCAGGAGTAGTGGAGGCTAACAAGACTGTCCAATGAACTAAACACGGTCGCAATCTCTTAACTATTATCATAGTACATGTAGTTTAGTCATTAGTCATATCGTAAAACCCGCAGGAAGTATTCGTTACCAAGACAGATTTTATTACAGATTTTATTACAGTGGTAAACTCTATGCTTATTGTTTTATGTGGGATTTTTTTTTGGTGTGTGTGTGTATTTTTTTCCTTGTTTGTTTGCATTTTGTTTTTATATATTTTTTTTGGTATAAGGAGAACTGTTCCCGATTTGAGGGAATCTAGCCATTTAGCCTTGTCCGTTTCACCGGCTGCAAGGACCACGCTAGACATAAAGACCTGTTTCATGCTATGCTATGCGAAGAGGTCAGATTTGATTCTCCCGTAATCATTATATGGGTGTCATTTTAAGCTCACCGAAATCTTAATCTGCATGTATGATAATGTGAAAATCCTTTTTAACAATTTCATTTTTTTAATTTTATTGATTGCCCGTCTCATTTACATTTATTCATACAATCATGTTATACGATTGTTGCAGCTATTTCTTTCTTGAGTGATTTGTAAATCAAAAGAACAATTTATAACATGCTGTTTCGTTTTAAAACATTTCATTTCTACAATGCAGGATCTGTATATTTCATCAATGCAATAATTATTCCATTGCAAATTAACGAAGATAAAAAGAATGAATTTTAGACTTGCATGCAATGCCTATAGTTATAGTCACACTGTATTAAAACGGTTTACTGATAATCAATGTATTATATCCCAGTGCATGGTTTGAAGAATTAATTTAAAAGTATGTTTGAGACACAACAATTACATGTACATGTAACGTTAAAAATGTGCTTCCTTGATACTATATATTTGAGTGTTGACGTACATTGAGCATTCATTCGTATTGAAAGATACGGTTTAGCATGTTTTTGAATATCACAATGGTTTTATAGGCTAAACTCTTTGACAATAATGAATTTGGTCAAAGAGTTAAACAATTTGAAAGATGATTTGTCTTAAAATGTATAAATTTTAAAAATTTGAGTCATTGGTTGGAATAAAAGAGCTGGCACAAGTCATTTGCATTTGTTTTTCTTAAGGTTTTAATAAGAGTTTGAACAAGTACAAGTAAAACTAAATATGGTAAAATAATATTTTTATTCCTGTAAATTATACGCATGTGTTAAGAAGACATATACTAGTGTCGTGAAGAAATTATAAGATGAGACGTACGTACGTACATTAAGAACTACAGGGGTCCAAGGAAATGAGTTCCAACATTAAAAATGACTTTTAAAATGGTATAGTTGGTAAAATTTAAAAATTGATTAATGGTCAAGGCATATTCTTATCAACTAAAGACTTAATAAATAAATAAACAGCGATTTTAAAAGTTCACGGGGATATGAACTTGGTTGGTCAAGTGATCAAATCCTGTGAAGCCTCAAGGGATTATCAGAGGATGAGATATCACATATCCTGATGAACTTTTTAACATTGCTGTTTATTACTTATATTTACATTAAAATTTTGAAAAAGGCAAATTCTTCAGAATTTTTAACATTTACAAGATTTTTAGTTCACAATAATCAAAGTCATAATATGCCTAATGATATGAAGGAAATTTGACATAGTGAATAGAAGAGCAACATTTTACTATCACTACAGCGTGATATTGAATATATCAAATGGACATGAATATGAAAATAATATAAAGTGATATTCGTCGTCAGTACATATAAGGCCTCTTTTGATAAATCTTTACTTTTTAGTTAAGTATAGCACTTTTGTAAAGGTTATCTTTTTATTTCCATGAAATAATGAAGGTTTGCCAATTGCTTCTAACATAGGCGTCAGAACCGGGGGGGGGGGGGGGCGCTTTTACAGGTTGTTGATTTATTTATCGAATAAAATAATTGTAAAATGGATCCATATGTTTTTAAAATGCTAAAATTGTAAAACAGAACCAGTAGTTGGTATACTCATAGGGATATTATGCTAGTCGGGAATAAAATGAGATTTTGAGTGGTTTTTTATTTAGTTTTTTTTAGCATATTTGCTTTTTTGCAAAAAAGAAAACCCTTATTCCATTTAAAACATTCGATATGTTTTTGGTTTCAAATGATGCAAACTAAGTCTAGTGTTTGCTATAGTCTTTGTCATCGATGTTTTTTTTCAGTTGCAATACATTAACCTCTGTGACATAACTTTAATTATGGAAATGAAATATTTACCCGAAGATTCACTGTACTAAAACAGTGAATATAGTTATATTTGAAAATAAGAGATCCGTGTGGAAGGGGACATACACGTACATGTAAATCGTTTGCCCCATTTTTTAAGTTTTCATCCATGTGTTTAGTTTTCTGTAATTTTAAGGTTTTCTTTAAAAAAAAAAATGCGCCCTGCCCCTGGCGAAAGTTTGGGATCAGATCCTACACAATTCATTTTTCTTCAAATTTAATTAAATGTCGCTTCCTTAATCAAAATATCTTGTAGCCCAGCGCCGCCCTTGTTGCTATGTTATCTATGCTGGTTATCAGTGGGAGTTAACTGATTTTAAAATTTGTCAACTTAAATTTAACTATAATAGTACTGTTATAGTTAAGTTTAAATTGATAAATTTTAGACTTTTAATGTAACAAATATACGTAATAAACATCAATGTTAGAAAGATTACCGGAATATGAACTTGGTTGTTTGGAACAATAACAAATATTTTGAGAAGCCCTTCGAGTTTCGCAGTATTTTCTCATGTGACTTATCAAAGTCTGTCCCATTGAACTTTTTAACAATGCTGTATGTTTCTTAAATGTCCATGTGTAAGTACTGTCTGACAAAACAATTTAAGAACTTCTGATAAATGCCATGAGATTGTTATTGAATTTACATGTGTATAAACAAAAATAACCCGACAGGCACATAGCCACATATATTTTATTGAACGGAGAGATAAAATCAAGGTGGAAGTTTGAAAATACATTATGCAATCTTTAAATATGACGAGTGGTAGTTTTAAAACATATAATTATAACTGTTTGTAAAATCTGCTCTCTCTCTCTCTCTCTCTCTCTCTCTCTCTCTCTCTCTCATAAAATGTCAATTTTTACGAAAGAGAGACTTTGTTCTTGTATGCACGTGTTTATATCTTTAAAAATCATGCTTAAAATAATGGAAGAGAAGGAACAAAATTTGTAGGCTATTATAATAGGTAAGACTTTAGTTATGTTGACAAACTTGAAGATAAATGTTCTTATTTTAATTTAGGAGATGTTTTAGTGTCCACTTTTAAAACTCTTATCCTTAAAAAAGTGTAGTTGATAATACATATATAAGACAGACACAATATGAGCAAAGTAAGTCATATTCTGTAGAATGTTTTTCTTTTAGAACACTATACATTAAATGTGGTGCAACATATCACCTTGGAACTAAATAAATATGTGTCAAGAATTTAAGATTACCTGAATGAAAACATCCCCTTTGATGGCCAGCATAGTCATCGGTTATTTTTTCATATTTCAAAATTTAATTCAATTTTCTTAATAAAGATGCAAGACGACCTTTAATGGTGAACCGATTGCCATAATAACAGAAGCAAAAGATTTTAAAAAATGTCAATTTCAAGCTCTTTTGAAGACAAATTGTCGGTCATTATAGCACTTTCAGCACTACAAAATACAATAACCATACACAAAATAATTGGAATTTTTCAAATTATAGGAAATAACATTTTTATTAGATTTTTTAAGTGCATAAATAGTTATAATGAAAAAAATTATCTGTTAATTGGCTTTGCAACAAAGACGGAATATTCCGATGCTTTGTAAACCAGACTTAGATATCACAAAAAGCTGTACACTAGTATTTTGAATGTTAAAAAGGAACCAGGATGTAAACTTGTTTGATCAAACATTCTGAGAAACCCTTCGAGTTTCGCAGAATTTGATCACATTTGAATGTGACTAACCAAGATCTGTCCAGGTGAACTTTTTCACAATGCTGTTTATTTCTTTTAAATGCCAACGTGGAAGCACTGACAATACAATTGACAGACATGAATATGCATGTCATGAGATAATTGTGATGTTAATAAAATTATCTTATTCTTATTAACCAAAATAACATACAATCATAATTACAGAGAAGTAAAATCAAGACGGAAGTTTGAAAAATAAAACAATACACTCGTCAGTCCTTTAAATATTTCGAATGTTGGTTTTTAAAAACAAATTCAATCTGGATTCAGACTAAGACGTTTTATTGCTTATAACAACAGGTAAAAATATCTCTCTCTCTCTCTCTCTCTCTCTCTCTCTCTCTCTCTCTCTCTCTCTCTCTCTCTCTCTCTCTCCTATAAGAAAAAGATTTTATCTTGTATTGATTTTTCTTCGAAATTCATGCCTAGAATTTGAAATCATGTAAGTTTGCATAAGTATTTTAAGTTAACGAACTAAATTTTCTTATTATAATTTAGGCGTTCTAGTTTCCACTTATAAACACCTTATTCGTAAAAAGGTGCAGTTAATAATACATTGGGGCAGTGTTACAACGCACTTTTAAAAATAACGCACTTTAATTTTTTTTTTTTCAAAGATGGGTAAATTTGGGACCAAGTCAACCACTTCGATTTTTTTCAAAGCGCGTTGATATGGTCGATATTAACGCACTTTGAAAAAAAATATTGTGCAAGGTTCAGTCGAAATTTTTAAAACCTTTTAATATGATTGATAATTGTGTTAACCTAGCTTACCTCGATGCTACATTGACAAGAGAATATTAAATAAAATTTTTAGCTATCCTGAATTGCAATTTCGCAATGAAAAGGCTTGTCGATAACATAATTGAGTTTGACAATTTACAAAGAACAGCAATTCCAGGGTTCATTGAGATTTGTCTATCAAAATACCGGTGTCACGTGAACTGCATCTATTAGCCGTCAGCTGTTCTTCCAATTTTTGGGAGTTGATTTTTAATCAACTCTCCTATGCAGTTACTCTGGCAAACCGAAAGAGAAACCGTGTTTGCACCAATCATCACCGCTGACAAGATTTAGTTCTTGAAAATAATCGATAAATTCGATTTAATGTATCTTGAAGCATTTGTTTTCAAGAAATTTATTGATGAATACCTTGAAAATGTTAAATAGTACGAACATTTTAGATAATTTTTGCAGTCGTATGTCTTCATACGCCAGAGTTCAATAAAGTCTCGTTCAACCATCGGCTGTCTCCGTAAATCTCCAACAAGCAGAGAGTCATTCTATATTTAGAGGTCGCGTCATCAAGATATCACGTGACCTGGTGTACAAATTCTCTTGCTTTTTGGAGATTAACGGAGACAGCCAAGCATCTGGTTGAACGAGACTAGAGTTCACTTTTGACTTGAATTTTTTGAATATTTCGATTACTTGTACATAGTTTGATGGAATCAATTCTATCTTTAATCACGATTCATAAGGGTTTTTTCTCAAAATTCTTGTCGGAAAAGTCCGAGAATTCATATTATAAAAATGTGTGTAATTCAAAAACAGATTATAAACTACTTGCCAAGCAAAGTAACATCGTTGATTTTAAAATGAATAATAATCGATAAAATCAACTCCCGTCAGTACTTCAGTACTTTGATTAAGAATATATTTGGGAGTTGATTTTAATCAACTCTCCTATGCAGTTACTTTTGCAAACCGAAAGTGAAACAGTGTTTGGTCCTAATCACAAATCATCACCGCTGACAAGACTAAGTTCTTGAAAATAAATTCGATGTAATGTATGCTGAAGCATTGTTTTTTAAAGGAAACTTATCTATAAACAATTTGAAAATAGTCAAATTTTATATACTACGAACAATTTAGATATTTTTGTAGTCTCATGTATTCCTACGCCAGAGTTAATTTAGTCTTGTTCAACCAGACGTTCGGCTGTCTCCGTAAATCTGCGACAAGTAGAGAGGGGACTCTCTTGCTTATCGGATATTAACGGAGACATCCGAGCGTCTAGTTAAACGAGACTAGAATTCGATATTTATAGTGCTTGGATCCATACAATTTTTAGAATTGTTTCGATAACTGATACATACTAGTAGTTGAAATCTAGCTTTAAATACTAGTATTACACAACATGATTCATATGGGGTTTCTTGAAATTCTTGTCGTAAAAGTCTAAAAATTCATATTATAAAAAAGTGCGCAATTCAGATACAAACTAGAAACTAATTGCCATGATAAATTGATTTTAAAATAAATGATAATCGATAAAATCAACTCCCGTCAGTACTTTGATTGTACTTTGTGAACGTTTACTCCTTGAAGAGATGGGGGGGGGATGATTAATTTATATGGCTAAACTCTGTAGAATTGATGTGATGAGATGCGTGTGCATTCTTCAATTTGTCAATTTGAATACTTCGTCTAGTATTTAATTTATTGTGTATTGGAAACCTGGGCTGTATGTTTGGTTTACAATAAATATAAACCCTTGATCTGACTAAATACGAAATCAATTAAAGGCGAAGTCAATATTTTCTGATTTATACATATTTTTTCAAAGTGCGTTAAGTGTCTTGATATAAAAAATGTTGATGTACAGTCACAACACCCTTTCAAATTTATTTTTAAAGTGCGTTTACTTAGTCCAAAAATTAATGCACTTTGAAATTTTTTTTAAAATGGGTTGAATATGTCCCAAATTATTAAAAGTACTTTAATTTGATAAAAATTATTAGAGTGCGTTATTTTTTAAAAATGCGTTGCCATATAGCAGACACAATATATAAATTTGTATGAGCAAAAGAAGTTTCATTTTGTAAATACAAAGCGTATGCCTATTTTAAAGACCATCTGTGACTTTAAGAAACTACATATCAGATTGGGTGCAAACTATCACCTTGACAATAACTAAATATGTGCCAAGAATTTAAAATCAATTTAAAATCTATGAACCTATAGATTTTGTTGGTCATGCAAAGTCATTGATTTCTTTTTTATTTTGATTTAATATACTTTTGATAATAAAGATGCAAAACGAACTTGAATGGTTGCAATTCGGATCGGTGTCTTGATAACAAAAGCAAAATATAAAAAAAAATGCAATTTTGAATACAAATTATCAGTCATTATAGCACTTCAGCTATACACAAAAAATATCACACAAATTAATGGGAATAGAAAACTGTTCCTGGGAAAATAAATAATTTAAAATTGTTACCATGTAACCTAAACATCTTTCAAAAAAATAATTTTTGTACGTTTTTAAAACGTAAATAATTATATTGAAAAAAAAACCCAATATTAATCTGTTGTAATTTGCTTTACGACAAAGACAGCATATGCGTATTTAATTCCGACGCTTTGGAATCTTCTCGAGTTTCGCAGAATTTGATCATGTGACTCTATCCCGTTGAACATTTTAACAATGCTCATTGTTTCTTAAATGCCCATGTGTAAGCACTGACAAAACAATTAAGGAAAATGGGAAATGAACATGCGTGTAATGAGAAAAATGGTGATATTATATTGAATTGAAACACTATATAACCGGACAACCAAATATCTTTCATTACTACGAAGAGATAAAATCACGACGGAAGTTAAAAATGACAATACATTTGAGAAGCCTTTAAATACATGTATATTAAATTGTGCTCCTTTAAGAAAAAATAATTTGAATTCAGATGCAGATGTTGAGTTCGAACTGTTTACAACAACAGTCTCTCTCTCTCTCTTTCTCTCTCTCTCTCTCTCTCTCTCTCTCTCTCTCAATAATATTGTTTACGATAGAGAATTTTTCTTGTATTTTTTTCTCCCCAAAGTTATGTTTGGAATTGGATATTATTTAAGGAAATGAGCAACGTATTAGTAATTTATGTTGACAAAGATAAATTACTAATTACTTTTAGGAGTTTTAATAGTTTAGCGGCTTACAAGAGTAGATGAAGCGGATATCTGTGGTATACCTTTTCAGATATACTTGAAAAATTATTTCAATCTGCCAAAAATGGGTTATTTTTAAAGGAAGATTCTTGATAATACTAAAGTATTGTCAGCATAAATTCTCATGATAAAGATTTGTACTATTTATTTCCATATAGCTGGTAGAATCACAATAAACATAATTACAAAACGTGTGTTTTTAAGATTTAATTTTCCATTGTTGTTAATTGTTCTGTTATGATAATAATTTCTTATGTGCAACTGAATTTGGATGTTGCTTGTCCAGTTTAAAGCAAGATACAGCTTCACACTTCTGCGTTTTGTTAACATAGCATATGCCATATTTTTTGTTAACATCAGTTGTATAGCTTAGTTCAGATTTTTTTATTTGTCAGTTATTAAAACTATGCACATAAACGAACAAGTTCTACCTTCTGTCACATTTAATTTGTTTTAAATGTTCAATTTCTATCTAGCTACCTAAATGTTAACAAAAGCTTGAAATGAGTCGTGTTTTCATAACAAAGAATTTAAAGTTTTGTATCCCACTTGAAACTTGACAACTGACAAATTTTGGTAGATCATTTAAAATAGCTTTGTTAAAAATATTATCCAATTTAGATGACCATTGATTGGTTAATTTCCTGAACACATCCCTTTAAAGGACCTAGACACGATTTGAGCACATTTAAAAAAAAATAGTTGATATTGGTAAGTTTAATGCTTCCTCAGAATTTGAAAGTTAAATACTAAGTTACAAGCAAGTTTGAAATCTTTGTTTTGTAAACCAAGCTCGAGTCTTGCTGCTGATTACACATGTGTTGCTTTGGTATAATGTTCAATAATTTCTTTCTTTTGTTGATAATAAAATTCATATTCACATTAAACCAAACATTAAATGTTTGTCATTTATTCAAAATGCAAAATGTTTTCCATAAAAAATGAAAAATTTAAATATTGATTTCAAATCAGGTTCTTTTGAAGAGGACGAGTGGCTAGGTCATATTTAAACTAAACAAATTAACTTAGTAACAAGAGCTTTAGACAGTTTGCATACAAACAACACGTATAATCTCATATTCTTTGAACGTTTACATTCTTATCCTCAAAGGTTCAAAATGGCCGCTTCACCACCCCACCCCCACCCTCTTAACGTGATTTTCACGTGAGGCACAATTCAATTGCCTGTGATATCTTCAATCTCCACAGGCATACGAATATTATTATAGTAGTTTCTCATTTCAAAATCTAAGAGGTGTACAATATCCTTTTGATTTGTAGATTGGAAATGGGAAAGAAGCTGCGGTGTTTCCAGATTGACTTTGATAATCCACAGGCAATTTTTTTCCCGGGTCAGCCAGTCAATGGGAATGTAATTGTGAACCTGGAGTCTGAAACGAAAATAAATGGTAAAAAACCCAGAATTCAACCTTTTATAGCTAAAAATGTTAATAGATAATTGATGAATGATTAAACATGGTATTTAAAAGTATGTACTAGAAAGCCAGATATGTCCCAGTAGTATCAATTCATATTAAAGAGAGGAGATTTTAGATTTTTTAAAGACTTTACTTCGAAGGTTGAATTTAAATATGAAAGAAAATGCTTAACTACGGTGTGTATGAAAAATATTTGTCCATATCAGGAACGCACAATTTTAAAAGTTACATATATTTTGACAATTAAGGCTTTGGTATTTTTTTCAGATATTAAATTGAGGTTTTTTGGAGAGGCCTATGTTTATTTTGAAATTGGAGTTGGTGGTGAAAAACAGATATTCTGCTCAGATGAAAAATACCTTGACAACACATTTTCTGTTGTATCAATAGGTAATTATGTAATTATTCAGCTACTGAGATCTGGAAAAACAAATTAATGTTGGTGGGTCTTTTAAAGGGGCATCGTTACGATTTTGGTCAAATTTGATTTTTCTATTTCTATTGTTTACAGTGCTTTAGTGAGGCATTTCAAATGGTCAACCAAAATTTGATTGTCAGTTGTAGAGTTATAAGCAAGATACAGAACACACAATTTTTGTTATCTAAACAAGGCTCGTGCCATGTTTTTGTTAACATTGGTTCAATGTACCGTAAAAAGTTCTTTCTCAAGCTGATTTTTCTATCTGCTGATAAGTGTTGAACACAGATAAACGGTTCCTAGCATTTGTTACATTCATTTTAGGTCTAAACCTGGAAAATTTAAAAAGTATAAACAAACATAACCGTAGCTTTGTTTACACAATAAAGAATTGTGAGCTTCGTATCTCACTTAAAACTCGCTGACTGAAGCTCAAATTTTGGTGTAATATTAGAAATGCCTTACTGAAGCTTTATCACTTTCTACTATAGGTTTAGGTGATCGTGATGAATATATACTGAAACCAGGACTTCACAAGTTTCCTTTTTCCTTTGTGTTACCTCTGAAAATACCGTCTTCTTTTGAGGGTGAGAAAGGACATGTCCGCTATGTCGTGAAGGGAACAATAGACAGAAGTTTGAATTTTAACGACCACACAAAACGTGCATTTACAGTAACTGGTTTACTAGATCTCAACACGAAGCCAATGGCTAATGTAAGAAGCTGTGAAATGTTTTTTGAAAGTAAATATATGTATGCGGTTTCAGTTAAATAATGTTATATTATATCACATTTTAGCGCGAAGCGGAGAATTCAGTAGAAACGAATGTGTGTTGTCTGTGTTGTAAATCGGGACCCATAAAAGGAACACTAAGACTCAACCGGATCGGGTATTTTCCCGGAGAATCTGTATTCTTTGACGCCTATATTGAAAACAAGTCAAGTCGTGTTTGTGGAGTTTCTGCAAGGCTGTATATGGTTGGTGCAAACAATTGATTTTAATTTCCGGTAAAAAAAAAATGTATTCGAGGGCGCGTGCGTGTACATGTGTGTGGTAGTAGTACATTTATTCTCTTTTGAGAAGTGGACTATGCCTCTCCAACCTCTCAAAAGTGAACAGTAGTAATAGATACTTACACTGTGTCTGAGCTTTTGATTATCTGTGGCCGCCTTTTCAAATTTTTTAAAGATAAATCATGGAGGATTTACGAGTACCCACAAAATCATGTTGTAGGTGTTACTTGATATTTTTTTAGGTGTCCCATTTTATAGCAGTTGATGTCATTGACAAAACGTGTGATATTCTACACATCCTTCCATACCAAGATGTAGCCCCAGGGGAAGATGATGTATGGACTGGAGACAGATTCATAATCCCCCCTGTACCTCCCTCTTTCCTTCCATGTTGCACAATAATTAAAGTTGAATACTATATAATGGTAAAACTATCCCTGTCAACTTATCAATGTTGTAAGACAACTCAATTTGATATTATGATAAGAGTTAATATTATTAATATTAATTAAGAGAATCAATTGTATCGTATTTGTATTTGTTTTGTTTTAAGTAGGTATTGTGTGAGAAGTCTTTGAAGTAAAATTTAAATGCAAAAAACTTTAATCAAAGCAAAACTATGAAATGTGCATGTATCTAATATCAGGTACTAAATATAAATGATATATTAATATCTGTAAAATTATTAAAATTATAGCTCATGATATGCCCCTCAGGACCTTCATTGCCCATTTGTGTCAAGTTGGACATCATCATAGGAAACATTCCTCTACAGTCGGCTGTTCAACAGTATCAGAAGGTGCTGTCGGCAATTCCATCGGCGCCCTCCAAAGTTGCTATGCGTATGTCTTATGTTGATATACTTTGTCATTGCTTTTAAGTCACTTATTTTTTTTCTATTTTTAATAATATTTACAAAATTATAAGAATATAAATATTTATGATAATAATATTAGTCGGAAATGTTATCATTCTACGTATAAACTGTATATAGAGTCTATAAAGCATAATAATTGCATAAGTGTTCGTAGGCATGCGTATTTATAATAAGTACTTATTGATAAGGAGTAAATGAAATAATTTTAAGCTTGAGATGTTACAAATTAAGATGTAAATACATTATTACATCATAAATTATAGCACGCGGTAGGATTTGCTTCCACATAATCACAGTATCTTTGAAGACACATAATATTGTTTTTTTCTTAAAGTAAAAGTAACATTTAACACTAATTTTGCATGTCCAAAACCTGCTTTCAACTACATTTAGTATGCATAGACGCTGCGTTAAGGTAATAATAAAAAGTGATTTTGTTTGAACTCTTCTCTAATTTAACTTCATATTATTTATGTAGCTTTAACAAAACGGAGACGAAATCCCTGAAATTTTAAATTTAATGAATACATAATATTTTATCTTATGTTGATATCGCATATAGGATAAAGGATGGATCAGAATTAAATGGTAAAGTATCAAAAGTTCTGTTGACCGGAAGTACTGTGTCACATTTTATACATGTACATTTGAACATAACTATTGTAGTCCATACGCAAACAAAAACAACCCAAAAACATACTGAAAAGCTACATAAAATTCCTGTTTTTTCTATACCGCAGTTGAACCATCATACAACAAGTACCTCAAGGGACCTACGAACAACAGAGCTAGAGAAGACGACAAAAACAAGCAAGGACAATTGAATTTTACTCCATCTTACACGTACTTCAACTGGACTTAGACAAGTCAGGCGTAGTAGAGGATAAAAGAACTGTCAGAATGTCTAAACTATTGAACATGGTCGTAAATCTGAAAATAATGAAATGGAGTACATGTGATTTAATATTTAGTTTATCCGTCCGACTGTATGCACATGTACTTATCAAATTTTCGAATTCTTCTGATTAGTAAAAAAAAACTAGCTAGAATGAATAATTTCCAAGTACAGTCATATCGTAAAACCCAGGGGGTATTCGTTATCAACCTCTTCTTTTATGGGTCTTATGATATACCTGTAAATTAAAATTTAAAACGGTTTTTTTCTCTCATATTGCATACAGTAAGAGAGAATACCATCTGGGAAAAAAATACTGAGTTCAAATACAGCTGTATAATAAGAAATGAGGACAAATTCTGTCCATTTGTGCTGTACTGTCGAATTCATCTGATTTTGTACATTGTCGCCTTTTACTGATAAAGCTCTTAAAGTCTGTCTTGTTTTGTGTTCATTCCAAGTTAGAAATCCGTTTAGTCGATACAAGGAAGAGAGCACATGTAAAGTGCAAAAGGAACTTGGACACGATTTTAGATCAAAATTTTATTTCTTATTTTTTAAATAAAAAATGGTTTACTTGAACATTTTGAATTATTGACCAAAATTTGAATGTTATAATTCAAGTTATAAGGGAGATAAAGAGGTTAGAATTCATTGTAATGTAAACAAAGCTCGAGACAGTCTTATATTTGTTTACAAATAATGTGAAGTATGGATTTACCATTTTTTGACAAAATAACTCGTAAGAAACAAGGCAAACTTCCTCAATGTGTTTATAAAATATATTATCAATAGAAGAAAGCAACATTTGATTGAAACTTTTATCAATAAAACACATATGTAAACAATAACAAGGCTCGAGCTTTGTTTACAACACAAAGAGTTTCAAGCTCTTTATCATGCATATAACTCAATATCTGACTTTCAAATTTTAATAAAGCATTTAAAAATACCCATATCAATCATTCTTAACATTAAACATGGAAAAATAAAATTTTAAATTTTGAGCTAAAATCGTGTCCAAGTCCCTTTAACAGTAATGCATTGATTAAGACACACCGCTATTTAGTATATTAATATGAAAAATATTCCGATCAGTTTATAGGAGAAAATTTGCCTGTATTCTTTCTTTCATTCTTGATTTCCTCTTTACAGATATTACACGTCTGAAATTTGTCACATTAAATAATGATAAATTAAGTAGAGGACTTAAACTCTCTTCATACATTGATACCCGATAATACACAATATACATTTATTGGATTTATATAGACAAGCAGAAACTTGTGCAGAAAGGGGTGGAGGTTGGGATTAGCTAGTCACTGGTCGCATAGCCGATGACGTTCAAACAAGGTGAAGTACTAGTGCAAAACAGTCTCAAGTGTAAAACTTAAAGTAAAAGGAATCATTTCATCTTCCGATTAGTGGTAAACATAATGATAATTTTGATCTTAAAATTTGTTTATACACATAAAAACTAACATTCTTGATGCGTATATTATTATTCTTCGTGTAATGAACAACCATTGCTACTTCTATACGGCCATCAAAGTTGGATTATTGTTAAATTTGGCCTTCTCCACAAGAATTTCACACATTAAGGATTATTGTGGTGTTTAGAATAAGATCTTTACAGAGAGCTCTACAAACATTGTCGTTTGGAAAGACATTGATTTTGCGCCCGAAAAGGGTCTTGGTGTCTAGACATTTTGCTGATAGACATAAGAGTTTACTGTCCAGAAGGATAGTGAAATAACGATGAGATTAAGTCACAAATCACGAACATGTAAAATGACAAATAAATGGACAAATCTCGGAATAAAACATCACAGTCAAACAGGTAACATCATGAATGACATGTATCTATATTAGCTGATAACAGCCTATATAGATGAAGTCGCACTGATAAACTACGTACATCAATTTGGTTTTTTAAACATACGTGTAGTTATTATAACAATCATGTAATAAGCCGTAAGCATTGTCAATGTAATCCATCGTTTTTCTTCTACTAGTATTTCTTAAAACATTGGTCAATGTCGAGACCAATCGTAGTAGGCATATGAAGGGGCAAAGTTCACGTCACCTCGTGTTTTTTCGGAATCACTCGATTCTTTGATACTGGTTCTACCAAAAACACTCTCCGTATAGGATGGCAAAGCTGCAAAAGATCAGATATAAACATGTAATATCATTTTAGCATCTAAAATTATATGCCTGCTCAATATATCGAAATAACGACTTTCTAAATCGACCGTTTACTAGTACCCCCCAAAGAGTGAGTGCTAAAAGATATGTATATACATCTCATTTTGTGAGCCCTTGAGTTCAGATTTCCTGTTGAAAGTCAGGCCAGGTTTTTTAGGTATGGAACATACCGTATTGTATTTTTATTGTTTGATCCTTATCTGAGAGAACATGTAATTTAAAATGAAATATACTGCAAAAGACCCAAAGTGCTATAATAGTATAAGATTACACAATTTTGGCGATTTTTCATAATTATATGTTAGTCTAACTAAAGCTAAACCGAGTACTATTCAGTCCGAAATTAAAAACGAGTGTTTCAGTCAACATATCAAATCATTTTCATGTTGTCAGTAATTGGTTTTTTGTTTATTTTTTTACAAAAAAAAATATAGTTTGATTCATTGAATAGACTAAAAATTATAGGAAATCAAGCTCAGCTCAACTTTGAACCCAGACTCACGTGTATTGGATTTAGGTAGAGTATCTGTCATTGGTGGCGCCGAGGGTGTTTGAATAGGAAAATGTGACGACGCTTGAGCAGAGAGCTGTGGTGCAGAAACTCCCGGATGTGTCTGATATTGCTGGGTAACTACTTGTAGAGGAATTGTTCCGATGATGATTTTAGCAGGAATGTGAAGTTTCATAGCAACCAACTACGTAATTAAAGATATATTATAACTTATATCAATTGTAGATATATTGGTGAATCTAGAAGTTTGAGCAAAGCAGTGGTTATCATATTTAAAAGAAATAAAAAATTAACAAAAATTATACTGAATATTTCAACTACAAATGAATAAAAATTATCTACCTCAATGAAATAGTCTACATCGATGATCCCACATCCAATCAGATCCGATGGGGGCACGGAAGGGATGGAGAAAGTTTCCCCGACCCAAGCCTCCGAGTCCCCGGGGGGAACATTTTGATGATTTACTCTCGTTATTTCTCTGGCCATCGCTTTGCATTTTTTAGGGGTTCGAAATGTAATGCTCTGTTCAAAAAATATAATATAAAATTGAAAATATATCTCTTCACATAATTATTGGTTCCATGGATTTTATATGAGAGAGAGAGAGAGAGAGAGAGAGAGAGAGAGAGAGAGAGAGAGAGAGAGAGAGAGAGAGATGTTACCATATAAAACTTGACGTAACTCTTGCAGACTCTGTTTGTCAAATTCTGAATTTCGGACTGGAACCGGACTGTGTCCCCCGGAACATGTCCTATCCTGTCCACTCTAATTTTCCCCGTAACTGGCCCCGGATTTACAGCACAGACAACAGACGTTTTTACTCTTCTGATTTTGGGTTGCACACTGCAATTGCATACATAAATTAAACTAAAAAATAAATACGTTTTAAATGGTTACTTTTTGTATCTAAATATTATTCAGGGTGTTTCAAAAGAGAAAGTTTTAGATATTTTTTTTCATTCTAGTTCAAAGATTATCGTTTAAACCACGAGGCGTTTTAATAAACAGCGAAATTATTTAACAACATTTGATGAGATGATGTCTGTGGTCAGAATATAGAATGTACTAATGACAAGTTTCGGATCATAATGTTATATAACAATAGTTACTAGTAGTGATGAGTACGAACCGCGGAGTTAGGGTATGTGTTGAGATCCAAGAGAGCGATGACTGTGAACGGTTTCTTAGTGTCCTTGTCTTTCTTGATCCAGCTGGACCTGTCAATCACACCTCTGATGGTGTAGCGGACATACCCATCACCCCCTTCAAAGGAGGAAGGCAGATTGGAAGGCAGTTGAAAAGAGAACGGATAGAAATGCTGCCCTGGGGGTAGGCGGCACTTATCTCCCATTCCAAGCCCTGTTAACATGAAAACAAGCATGAAAATTTGATCCTCTACTTTGATAATGCTGATTGTGGTGAGGGGTGTCAAAAATGTTGACCTTATGATAAGTCTACGAATGATTCAAAAACTTTTTAAATAAAATATAAAAGAACAAATATTTTGATTCCAAGAAATACATATTGTATTTGTATTAAGCATATTTTTATGTTCATATGAATGGTTTGATACATCTAAGATGTATATATGTATATAAAGATATCAGGATCTTGCCGCATATTGTATAATACAATGTACAAGTACATGTACCTCTGCCGTAAACAGGTACAGACTGATTGAAGTAGGTTTCCGAGGCAGCGAACGTTTCCGTGTTAGTCCCGTGTGTCGCCTCCCTCAGTGGCAGACGTATAGGTCTCAGTCCAGTAGACCTCAGGCCCCGCCCTTAAATATCAGTCGTATCTCTACCGTGAAATAAGGAATAGGTCAAAATCTAGGCAACTTTACAGGCTGTTTTTGGCAATTGATTAAAAATGTTAAATGAAATCAAACCAAACGAGAGAGAGAGAGAGAGAGAGAGAGAGAGAGAGAGAGAGAGAGAGAGATGGGGGTGTCATACATGTATGCATACATATATGTACGTTATAAGTATCATCTAACCTTTCATGTGCATTTCTTCTATTAGTTCTACAACTAGCCGCCCATTCATTATCTGTCCAGCATAATACACGCCGTTAGGATTTTTCAACTCCACGTAGAAAGACTTCAATTTCCCCATGGTCGTCTTTACTGTGAATTATTTTTCATATAATGTCACAGCAGCTTTCTAGCTCAACATACAATACAAACTAAGCACAACAAGAAATGATGCATATCGTCTGTCCATTTATTTGTGGCTAAATGTTTGACCCCGGAGCAATATTCTCGTAAATCCGGTAGACCGATCATTTCAGTAGATGAGCAACATGGGTATTTAGCTGGATGGATAAGTAATATGTATAAAATCGGTTATATAGTGATTCAGTAAACTGAATATCGCTCGTCTTGCGTGTATGCACGTGTATTTACATAAAGTATAGTTTTGGCATTAATTCATATTGTGTAACAGTTTATTTTTTTTATCTTATTCATCATGTACATAAATTTAGAAATATTGGAATCATGTTAAGATGATTTTTTTAAAAATGATAAAAACCTAAAAGCTATAATTTTTAACAATAATTAAGTTCAAGATATTGTTAAATAAAAACAATACTATAAATAGTACTCTTTTTACTTCAAGTGTATGTGATTGATGTAGATCCAACGAAGTATCAACAACCATTAGTTTAATGAATTGTAGGTACTGCATACATGTATGTTCACGATTTCCGAATATCATAAATTGATTATAAGAATTGATTGATTTTTACAAGGGAGCACAGAGAGGGGAGTTATTATCATGCATTTTTATGTACACGTGAATACATTGAAATTGTCTGTTAATCTGACGGCCATTATTGAAGGGACATCATTAAAAATGGTTGGGTCTATGCTACAGCAGTAGTGAACATTTCATTTCTTTTTCCAAAGAAAAAGAAATATATACACCGTTCCATGGCAAAACGAATAGTTTTTTTGTGAAAGATTGCCAACCATTAAGGTATCCGATCCATAATAGCCTCAGATTCAATGAATCTGGGTGCATAACAGATATGTATGGGCTAAATACTCAGTATACTTGGGCATAATTTTCCTATTTAAGTATCAATTATATAAGTGTGGAATGTGTCCTAGTTAATGACCTTTTCCTTTTTTTTAAGAGTTGTCCCCCTTTGCTTTTATTCTATAAAAATTAATTATTAAAAAAACTTACACGGTATAAAATTTATATTTAATAGTTTTTGTATTCCTAATATATGATAAAATACATCTTTCCACCAAAGCATTTTTGATATTCCTTGTAATTAATGTTTTATCTTAAAAAATGTGTTTGTCTCCATAGACCTTAATGCAATCTTCATTAATTAATTACTGCTTAGTTAATAATATTTTTGAAAATTTCTCTCGGTAAATCTTTTTCTACTCTAAATGCTTTAAATAGATATCAAAGTATTGAATACATGATGGATATTCAAGGTTGGAAAAATTTGGTCCTAATATGGATCGGATACCTTAAATAAAGTTTCTTTGACCATTTTTAGTTAGTAGAAAATTTATTTAATGATAAAACAATTAAGTTAATTTGTCTTGTTTACAAATGAATCGACTTGTCATGTATTGTTTATAGACCACGGGGGTCTGTGTAAGTTGGAGTTTGGGGTTATATCTACATGTGACGAGGCACTATCCAATGCATTATTGAATTGGCCATAATATACAAATGACTTGTTTGTACATCTTCGAAACTAAAAAATTAACATGTTCACAGCTTCCCTTCCCCTGTAACACTCAAAAGCGATATGCAATTCACAACGTTCTGTGGAATCATCGCTGTTCGTAGAGGACCAATGTTCGTGGCTTTCGTTCGTGACCCTTGCCCATGCATTTACATCCCCATAAACGTATATACAAGCATTTGTTTAATATGTATGAAAATTATCCTGATTTTTTTACCAACAAAATTATGTCCCCAAGAACCAGGAATAATTTGGCTACCCAGGAACATTGACCCCCACGAATAAAATGATTCAACAGTAAGTATGAGCATCCTTGCCCCTAAGGATGCTCCTATATTAATGCACTTTAAATAAGGGGCCCTAACTAATTGATGTACCAATTTTCATTTCAAGGAGTCTTTCTTACACGCCTCGTTTTTGGTAATTGATTTTGATAAACTTTCCTATGCAGTTACTCTGACCAAACGGAAGTGAAACAGTGTTTGGACCTAAGCACAAATCATCGCCGCTGACAAGACTTAGTTCTTGAAGTTAACGTTAATCGATAAATTCGACGTCATGCATTCAGAGGCAATGATTTTTTAAGGAAACTTATTTATAAATTCCTTGAAAATAGTCAGATTTAAAATGGTACATGTACAAATAATCTAGGTATTTTTCCAGTCGTATGTATTCCTACACCATAGTGCAATAAGACTAGTTCGCTGTCATAGATTGCTAAAGTGCCCTTTCTACAGCTAAAATTCAATTTGGAATCAAGGGCAGGCTATCCAATCTAAAGATTGAACCATTACTGGTGTAGACTTGACTTACTGGTTTGTTAAAAATTGCTTGGATACAATTTTCCAGAAATATTTCGATTACTGATACATATAATTCATCGTTGAGTTTGATGGCGTTAATTCTTTAAATCTTTAAATATTACAAAACATGATTCATATGGGATTTTCGTCTATAGCTCAGAATTCTTGTAGGAAAAGTCCGGGGATTCAAATTAGAAAAAAATGCTTAATTTTACAAATGCAGCTAAGAAACTACTTGCCATGCGATATTACATATTGTTGATTTTAAGATGAATAATAATCAATGAAATCAACTCCCGTCGGTACTTCAGTAGTGTCAACTCCTTAGCATCAAGCTGGAATTCTGTTGAATCGATACCAGGAAGCAAGCAAAGTGCCATGCGATATTACATATTGTTGATTTCAAGACAAATTATATAATAATCAATAAAATCAACTCCCGTCAGTACTTCAGTACTTGGAATTTTTTTAGTGTCAACTCCTTAGCATCGAGCTGGAATTCTGTTAAATCGATACCAGGAAGCGAGCAAAGTGCCCGAGTTAAAACATAAAAAGTAATGTATTGATTAAAATACACGCTTAATTAATGAACTAACGTAAAAGATATTCGATAAATTGATACTAATTTTTCTAGTGAGTTTTTGATCGACAACAGGTAGGGTTTCCATTTTTATTTTGTTCATTATATTATGAATCTGATAAATTTATTGTCATATGTACATGTATATTTTATAATCGGAAGCAATCTTCATATACTTGCCATGTAAAATAGCACATTCGTATAGCTGAAATCAAAAATCATTGTCGAGAACAGAAAAATATCCATGGCAAATATTTTAGCTTTAAAATTTGAATATTTTTATATAATTTTACCGAGTATGATTCCCTCTATTTCTTTTTACGGAAACTGATTTTAATTCAAAGCTCGGTAGAAACTGACAATATCAAATATCGAGCCTTCTAATCTTAAAGCAATTTACCATCAAGATATTAATTGAAATTTGGTTTTTCTTCAAGCTCAATACTATAGTTTGCGAAAGATTTCGTTATTGAGCATACATATTTTTGTTCAAAGTAATGTATTCTTGCATTTGCTAGATGTGCAGGATTCATAAAGTTTTAATGAGTCGATTTCATAATACATAAAAAGATGATAACAATGTTAGTATTATTAAACGCCATGTTTACATTTTTTTAAATAGTTTTATCGTTCGATTCCATTTTACAGGAAGGATGCGTGATGGGAAAACTGCAGCTATACAAGATTGAACTTGATGACATAAGGGGCGTGTATAAGCCTGGTCAGAATGTGACAGGGAGGCTGATCATAGAACTAGACGAGGGCATTACCGTTAGAGGTATCTACCGAATCGGGATAATATACTGTGCGTTACAAAACATATACAAGTTATGCTTTCAAGTTTAAGCATATCATACAATTACCGATATTTACCATACAGACAGGTGGGTTTTGGTTTTTTTTAGGGAGGGGGTTGGGCGGAGGGGGGGGGGGGGTAATTGGAGCTGAAGTCAGTACAATTAGGTTGCCTCGTCCAATACAAAATACTCGGTGAAGTACATGTATGGTATCGAATTTTATTTTAAAAAATTATTGCAACGAAAATATAGCAAAGATAAAGAGAAATGTGTATGTTTTACAGAGATACGTATGAAATGTCTTGGATGGGGAGAAGTCCATTGGACGCAGACGATTCAGTCCGGGGGACCGGGTCAAAAGCCAAAATCAGAAACAGTACACTATAACGGAGAGGAGAATTACTTCAAAAGTATCCTTGCATTGTATGGGAAAGGTACATACCTGAAGTTAAAAATCAATGAATATTAATGAATTGTTTTCTTATTATCTGTAATTTGATCTTAAACTTCCAAATTTTTAACATTGCCAAAGTTCAAAATGGATAAAATATAACCTGCCAAAATGTGTTTATTACATTACACATGTATTTTTACTTTTTTTAATAAGACAACATTTTACCTGTTTGCTTCAGTGGCGGACGGTGGAGAATGGCTCTCGCAAGGTCGACACATCTTCCATTTTTCTTTCACGCTCCCTTCCTTACTGCCTTCGTCGTACAATGACAAATACGGAACCATTGAGTACGAGGTGTCGGCCATATTGGATCAGGATTTTTGGTCTTCGAAAGAAATCACACGAAGAGAGTTCAAAGTTGTCAGTGACGTGGACCTCAACAAGTACCCGGAGGCCGAGGTATTGATATTTATTTAATCAAGCACACAGCAACATATAGGGCCCGGGGTCTTTCCTTTCTGCTGTTTAAAAAAAAGAATGTCAAACGACCATTTCCCTACAAAAATGCTAAACACCAACTGGCCCCTCAACAACTTTAAAAAGGTATTTAAAAGAAAAGTTAAAGTAAAGATTGCGGCGTCGGATGCAAATTGAAAATTGGTGGGGGCAGCTAGATTCATCAGAACTCTTTAAAAGCAAAAAAGAAAAATTATAGTTATGGTAATCTCTAATGTTGCAAAAAAGTGGGTGCACTATGTAACTCTTTCTTCGCCCACATACACTCACATCACAGAACATCGATTAGGTCTGGCGAAGTTCGTGCCCCTTTTTTTTTTTGCTTTTCAAAAAGATTTAAGGTAGGTGTGTCCCCTTCACATTTTAAATGAAGGAGGATGTTACGTGTATGTTAATAGACAGGATGGAAATACATTTTTCTATCATCCTAGCTTTTAAGCGAAATTGACTCGAACTCGAGTGATTCCACACATTCCACTTTGTGGCTATTTATAATACTTGTCGTCTTAGACCTCTTCACATATCTGAGTTTGTTAACGGAAGTGGAGCTCCATATTAAGGAGAATCTCACAAAGCGCGAGTGGCCTCTTGTGCCAGTAGATTAAATATGCCCATATAGGGACATACAAAATGGATACTAGTATAAAACAGTTATGAATTAACTAATATAAAAACATGAAGATGGCAGTTAACCAAATAGCCTTATGGTCCTAATTTCTTGTTTCCTTTCCATTCTGGGATCTGTTTGACATATTTTTGTAGGTTTTTTTTCCCTTTATTTACAGCGACCCACGGAAAGTCAAAACTACAAACACCTATGCTGCTGGTGCTGCAAATCAGGGCCCATCACGGGGATCATCCGGGCGTCTAAGTCAGGCTTCGTGGCCGGGGAGACGGTGGTGTTCGATTTCATCATACAGAATCTCTCCCGCCGTGTGTGTGGAGTAACTGTCCTGTTCGTGAAGGTCGGATAAACAATGTTTTATTCATATTAATTTTGTAAATCCCGTTACATAACTTGATAAATATTGGTAAATCAATGGTAAACATAATGATCGCATACGAATCCATCTCCAAATGTCTGCAGGCATTGATAACTTTTATATACATGTACTTACATTAAACTTATTGGAAAAACCAAAAACGATATCAACGGACAACAATTTGAGGTTTCAGTCAATCACGTATATTTTATTTTGAATGAAGGGAAATCATGTTCATCATATTCCATTTAAAAATCTTGAAAAGTGCTAAATAAAATTATCATTCTGTTTTCTTGTGATAAGGAAACGATTTATCACGCCAAGGGGGAGAAAAAAGTGTGCGTGACAGAGATAGACAAAACCAAGTATGATGACGTCATGCCGGGACAGACGACTTCGTGGGATGACGAAGAATTTGAGGTTCCTTCTGTTACCCCACCCTGCCTAGAGGGTTGCAAAATAATAAGCATTGGCCACTATTTAAGGGTAAATGTTTGAAAACATTATTTTAAAGCTTAACAGCTGCAATTTCGTGGAAAAATTAGAAGTATGTTATTTTTTAAGAAGATATGTTACACATATCTGCATGATCGGTTGAAGGGGAGAGGGGGGGGGGGGGGTAGGATTAATCTGTGTAAGAATTACAGAAACAGTAGCTGCTTGAATATAATACCGGTAACTTCATAAAATAATATAAATCTTATTTCATCTTTGCTTAGAAATGATATTCTGTTTATTTCCAGCTGATAATAGACCCATCTGGACCAGCTTTCCTCTTAAATGTTCCACTGAAAATTATCATAGGATCCATTCCTAACTTTGGACCTTATCATCTCGAGCTTGTATAATTGGATAATAGTGTGATACCCTTGACACGAAAATCACGCAAATACATGTACATGTGTACTAGTGTTGGTTGTCATTTTGTTGCTGATCATTCATACAATAAAAATGCAGAACAAATAAAAGCAGAAAAATAACACGAAAAATATAATATCAAATCTGCTATATCAAAAAAGGGCGAACGTGTATTGATAAAGATTTTTTTCGTCAAAGTTGTATAAGTAAAATTGTGACAATGCAGAAAGTTATAAACACCCGTGCATTGTATGTATATGATAAAACTATGATAACAATTGTACAAACAAAAATAAAATAAAAACAACGATCTAATCGATCCAATTTGAAAACACAGTATTTCTCACTATGAGTAGATGATTGTACGAGTTGTTTAAATTATCGACAAACAACAACTTCCGGGAGAGATGTCTTCGAACGAAAACATCGAAGGGGAAATAAAAACTTTGAAACAGAGAGTACACGCAGCAGCCAGAGATGGGAGGGCTATTAGTATATTTGCAATGTTATGGAATCTTAGTAGTGATCTTGTAGATGAAGTCTTGGATTTTCATACGAGTGAAAATGGACAGATAACAACACCCCTAATAATAGCCTGCAGAAATGGGGAGGAGAAGGTGGTTTCGATTTTAGTGTCCAAATTCAAAATAAATCTAGAGCAGACTGGGACTGTGAAATTTGATGGGTTCGTTTTAGAGGGTGCGACCGCTCTGTGGTGCGCTGCGGGCGCTGGACACCTGGGAATTGTTAAGCTTCTGTTGGAATGTGGGGCAGATGTCAATCATGCCACAAAAACAAACTCCACACCACTTCGTGCTGCGTGTTTTGATGGACGGCTGGACGTTGTACAGTGCTTAGTCGAACATGGTGCTGATATTTCTATCCCCAACAAATACAATAACACCTGCTTAATGATAACCAGTTACAAAGGACATGCAGAAGTTGTGCGCTATTTACTTGAAAAGGGAGCAAACCCAGATTCAACAGCGCACTGTGGTGCCACTGCAATGCATTTTGCTGCAGGAGTGTGGACATTTGGAAGTAGTTCAGGATTTAGTCAGATTTTACGGAAAGCAAATTCCAAATGATTATGGAATGACACCTTTATTAGTAGCAGCGGAATGTGGACAGTCTTCTGTTGTCGAATTTCTGACCACCAAAGTGGAAACTAAAGAAGAAAAAATCAGCGCCTATGAATTGCTCGGTGCTTCATTTGCAAATGACAAGGAGCACTATGATGTCATGAAAGCATTTTTGTTTCTGTGTGAAGGTATGCATTTACGATACAGCGATCCTGATAACATCATTACTAAAGAGGACTATCCATGTGTTGAAGCATACAATAATAGACTTGAGTGCAAAACCTTTGGTGAACTAAATGCCATAAGATATGATTTTGAAGCTCTACATATGGAATGCCTGGCCATAAGGGAGAGAATTTTGGGACCCAACAATCCTGATGTTCCCCATCCCATCATATTCCGAGGAGCAGTGTATGCTGACAGCAAGCAGTTTGATCGTTGTATAGCGCTCTGGTTACATGCAATGAAACTACGACATGATAATAAAAGGTCAATTGCCAAAGACCTGTTAAGATTTTCCCAAGTATTTGCACAAATGATTCACATTTGTGAGCCTGTTTATTTTGTTAATGTGAAAGAGGTTTTTAAGTATGCCATGGCTGAGCTTACCAATGATAAAGAGAGGATCCAGAATTCGGAAGAAGATGGTGATACTCTTTTCGAGATACATCAAACAAATATCCATACTTGCCTTTATCTTCTTGCCATTATTTTAAAAACAACCAATGAAGAATCAGACTTAACAGAACTGTACTCCCTTGTTTATCAGTTTCAGAAACTAAATCCACTTTTAAAGAATAATTATACTACCGTTACATATGGCCTGTAGACAGTGCTACCTTAGTTGATGACTTCCATGTGAATGATGTGGTGTCATTTCCAGACAGTCAGGGTTGCCCAGCTTTTGATTAAATGCGGAGCAAACGTCAACGCACAGGATAACGGAGGAAACACGCCCATGCATGCCCTTGTAAACATCTCGCCGAAAACCAATGCCAATTCAAAGGAAGTTGAGAATGCAATTCACGTATTGGTCGATGCTGACTCCCATTTAGACATTTGCAATAAAGAACGAAAAACAACAATGGACTGTGCAAAGAGGGAAGAAGAAGCGACTTTGCTGAGGACATCCTTTCAACTCTCATTAAAATGTCTTGCAGCCCGATATATCCGCAATAATGGTGTTCCTTACCATGGTCTTATTCCTTTATACCTAGAGGAATTTTTGGCTCTTCATTAAGTTGATTTGTTTGATGAAAAAACTTTCAGGATTTTTTTATGAACATATGGTTACTTAAGTTGTACAATTTTTTGAAAATTTTTTGAAAATTTTTATTTAAAGATATGTCCACCTTTTACCAAAGAGCAAACCCACATTTGTGTTAGTAACTTGTTGCTTCCTCCATTAATGCATGTCCTGCAGTATTCTTCATTTAATTTAATTCAGCTGTATTCAACATGTTCAACATTGAATGGAATGATTTGGGTTTGGGTGGGGTTTGGTTTAGGCAAGGTTAGCATATTCTCTTTGTTGCAGAAAATGAAATAAATTATTAAGGCTTAATTGAGTGCATTAATGGAAACTGAATTAGATCATGTGTAAAAACTGTTATAAAATTCAACAATTATGTATAAAGGAATAAATTTTTTGATAAATTGCCATGCACTATGAAAAGTTTGAAAAAAAGAAAGAAAAAAAAGAAATTTGTGGATCTTCGAACTATCGATAAGATTTTAAATACCTGTAACTAAAGATTTTGTAGACGATTTTTGTATGTCTATTAATTTGTTGCTTTCATTGTCACGTGTAATTTATTTGATGTACATTGGTATTGTTTTAACAAATGAAACATGCTTATGAAAAAATGAGAATCTTTACTTGGTATTTGATAATATAGCAACAAGGTAGAGGAAAAACAACTTTTTCAGCATAATTTGTTAACAAACTAAGAGATATATATATATATATATATATATATATATATATATATATATATATATATATATATATATATATATATATATATATATATATATATATTCCAAAGCCTCCCATCCTCCTACTTTTTGTTTTAAATAAAATGCCTGATTTTCAAATGCAATCAATCATCATGACTTTGCAACCTGAAAATTAACTACCAAATAGACATTTATACACAATCTTACAGAAACTCAAGTCTTGTGGCAGATACAAAAAAAATTATACATTATACGTTTATGTGTTTTTTTTATCATGATCGCTGAAAAAGTGCAAAAGTGTAGTTGGTTGGTACAATTCAAATGGAAGTGAAAAAGCTAGACATTTTATAATATTTAAATGTCATATGCATTAAATAGCTGCAGGTCTGTAGCTCCCGGTCTGAAAAAAATTCGGATAAATGACCTGGGAGCTACAGTGCCGCACTCCAATAGTAAAAAAACTGCAATTTACAGCGCACCTAAAAATTGCGCTAGTTTTGGACTGATTAATCTCACATCCGAACACAAATATTTGATTCCAAAAAAATCCTCGGACAATTTGCTACAGATATCGCCACTTCACTTGCCTCTGATATTCTTTTAAACACGATCACCAGCCCTGTAAAATGAAGTGGTGTAGTTTATTTACATGTAAAAATGGCGACTCGATCTCGACGTGAATTAATATACTTTATTTTTCGAGGTCGGTTAGCATGTTTCAAAGAAAGTCTGAGGTAAGTAAAAGTAACAATATCAGTAGTAAATTGTCTGAAGAATTAAATGGTACTAATTGATTTCACAGAATTTGTGTGAAAATAAGGTTAATCAGTCCAAAACTAGAGCAATTTTTTGTGCGCCGTCAATTGCAGTTTTTGGGAGTTGATTTTAATCAACTATCCTATGCAGTTACTCTGGCGAACCGAAAGTGAAACAGTGTTTGGACCTAAGCACAAATCATCACCGCTGACAAGACTTAGATCTTGAAAATATTAGAAAATTCTGTGTACTGTACGCTGAATTATTTATTAATTTTCAAGGAAACGTACTTATAAATACCATGAAAATAGTCAGATTTTAAATAGTGGGAACAACTTAGATATATTTTGTAGTCGTATGTATTCCAACGCCAGAGTTCAATTTAGTCTCGTCTAACCAGACGCTCGGCTGTATCCGTAAATCTCCGACAAACAGTGAGTCTTAACGGAGACAGCCGAGCGTCTGGTTGAACGAGACTACAGTTCAATATTGCTTGGATCCAGACATGTGTACAATTTTTAGAAATATTTCGGTTACTGATACATAGTTTGATGGAATTAATTCTATCTCTAAATATTACACAACATGATTCATATGGGATTTTCTCGAAATTCTTGTCGGAAAAGTTCGAGAATTCATATCATAAAAATGTGGGTAATTCAAATACAGATTAGAAACTACTTGCCATTCAAAATAACATATCGATGATTTTGATATTAATAATAATCGATAAAATCAACTCCCGTCAGTACTTCAGTACTTTGATTTACTATGGAAGGCACTGTAGCTCCCAGGTCGTCCATCCGAATTTTTTCAGACCGGGAGCTACAGACCTGCAGCTAATGCATTAAATTGTAATCCACTGTTTCCAATTCATAACAATGTTTTGACCGATCATAGTACGCGTGGTTATGATGGAACAAACTTAATTTCCTAGGGTTTTTTTTATATTATTGATTTCTTTTCTCTTTTTTTTTTGGGGGGGGGGGGGGGTTTAAGAACCACTCGGTAGGCTGTGGTTAGACCCAATATGTTGTAGGAGAACCACTGGCACAAGTTTCTGTGATGACATTTAATCTTTAGCATTCAAAAGCCGCCGTTGACCATTCTACCTCACAAGAAAAAAACTTAAACGGATAATTTGGTGGTGTTTGAATTGTTACGAATTCCAGATGATGATAATGATGATGACTAGCAAGCTAGATCTTTACTGACCACACTTAATGTCTGACTCGTCGTAGATAAAATTAATGCATGAACTGGAAGGGTGAAAATAAGATTAAAGAATGACTGGATGAATCAATATATGAATTGTCAAATGGAAACAAACCGGTTTGATGGCTAATTTATCACAAAAACCCTGTCTCTTCATTCCTAATCAGAAATTTAAATACATCAACTGTATTTTCATTCTAGAAAGTTGTCCTCTATTGGAAGCACTTGTGGTAGTAAATTGACCATATGTATCTAGATTTCTTTGGTAACTTAAAAGTTAAAAACCACTGTTTACCCTATTAACACATCTTAAGAGGTGTAGATGATGAGCATGCGCGGATTTAGAGGAAACCTAGTGAGGGAGAAAGGATTTCAGGCCCCTCTGGAAAATTCAAATTCCTTAAATTTACATTACAAGCCTTCTTTAAAAATTACTCTCCAACATGACCCTTTCAATTTGACATCACAATGATGAAGTCAACACTTCTAGAGTAATCTGCTCATCTGGAGAAACAACCGATTGGTGAAGACCATTAATTTAGGTAATAGTAGGTATGGTACTTGCGTGTAAAAGCAATAGGTACAGTAATCAATTGTTTGACACTATTACTTATATAGGAACAATCGATCAAAAACATTACCCAAAAAGCAGGAGAGGCCCAAATAGTTAACATTACTCAAAGTAAATATACATGAAATCAGTATATACTTCTAATTAGACTAGGGAGATCCCGATCGATGAACACTATTCACAAGGCTAGGAAGATCCCAATCGGTGAACACTACTCAATAGGCTAGGGAGATCCCGATCGGTGAACACTACTCAATAGACTAGGGAGATCCCGATCGGTGAACACTACTCAATAGGCTAGGAAGATCCCGATCGTGGAACACTACTCAATAGACTAGGGAGATCCCGATCGGTGAACACTACGTACTCAATAGGCTAGGGAGATCCCGATCGGTGAACACTACTTAATAGGCTAGGAAGATCCCGATCGGTGAACACTACTCAATAGGCTCGGGAGATCCCGATTGGTGAACACTACTCAATAGGCTAGGAAGATCCCGATCGGTGAACACTACTCAATAGGCTAGGGAGATCCCGATCGGTGAACACTACTCAATAGGCAAGGGAGATCCCGATCGGTGAAAACTACTCAATAGGCAAGGGAGATCCCGATCGGTGAACACTACTCAATAGGCAAGGGAGATCCCGATCGGTGAAAACTACTCAATAGGCAAGGGAGATCCCGATCGGTAAACATTACTAACTAGGCTAGGAAGATCCCGATCGGTAAACATTACTGACCAGGCTAGGGAGATCCCGATCGGATAACACTTCTCAATAGGCAAGGGAGATCCCGATCGGTGAACACTACTTAATAGGCTAGGGAGATCCCGATCGGTGAACACTACTTAATAGGCTAGGGAGATCCCGATCGGTGAACACTACTCAATAGGCTAGGAAGATCCCGATCTGTAAACATTACTGACTAGGCTAGGGAGATCCCGATCGGTGAACACTACTCAATAGGCAAGGAAGATCCCGATCTGTAAACATTACTGACTAGACTAGGGAGATCCCGATCGGTGAACACTACTCAATAGGCTAGGGAGATCCCGATCGGTGAACACTACTCAATATGCAAGGAAGATCCCGATCGGTTAACACTCACTGGACTAGGGGAACTAATTATAGTTTATAGTTCAACACATCGAATCTCAAACTTTTAGGAAGATCTAATGGCCAATTTGGTAAATTTGTACAAAGAAACGAAATTGTTATTATAGCCAAATCACATAAATTGATAAAAAAGAGGAAAATTAATTTTTCTGCAGTATTGTAGTAGTTTGATCTATATGGACCGTGGATGTCGGCCTGGGTAGTTCAGTGGTAGAGCTCCTGACTACAGTTGCAGGGGTCCCGGGTTCGATTCCCGGTCCAGCCATATGTTTTCGTTGTATTTATATACCCATTCCTCCTTTCCTACTACAGTATTATGATGAATGAAATTTATGTACATGTATATACCATTTAAGGAAACTGTGATTTGAATCCCCCGTCCTTATAATGAACGGTTGGTAGCCAGGAAAATTTATCAATACAAGTTTTCTCGAATGTTTGTTTTGGATTGAAAATAAAGCTATTTAAATCGCTATTCATGTTGCAGTGACGCATTTTACATGCAAGGTTATCAAGAATATGTATGATCTTCCGCACGTTTGTTCTATGTTTTATTCTAGTTTATAACCCTCTCCCACAGACACTGATTCTTATCATTTTCAGCGGGTTATATAAACTCATTCTTTCTCTAACTGCCATCCCAAGTGTGAACAAGCTTCCATTCCGTCCATTATGAACAGCCTACTCTTCATTGCTTTTACTGTATTCGCAACTGGTAAGAAATCACTTACTTTTTTTCACTTACGTTATATCACCTATATTTAGAACCATTTTAACTAGGCCTTGGACTTTCAGTAAGACGTAACAATTTATTTCATGCGTCAAAACAAGTTAAAAATGACGCTGGTTTCAAGCGAAATATGGACCGATTGCGTAGTCTTAAATCTAAAGCCAGACAATATCTTGTTGATTTCAAAGAGCCACCGTGACGGCTGAGTAGCTAGCAATGAAATACTAGTAGACATGCCCTCGTCACATTGCTGTTTGACACAACTACCCAAAGTCCAAGCCCCTGTTAAAATGGTTCTACGCATTATTTGTATATGGTCACAAGGAATGAATTTGGTGATTATTTTTTTTTTCATTTCGAATTTCAGTTTTGGCGAGATGTCCAGCTGACTGGAATCACTACAATGATAGGTGTTTCTTCCTCAGTCGGGATAACGAAACATTCGCCGATGCCCTTGTGAATATCATCTCTTTATCTTAATATCCACTGTTAGATGGCTCGATGGTCGAGGCCATTTTTAGACTGTATTGATTATTATAGTAATATTTAAAAGAAGAGCTCTCTATGAGAATGTAGGAAAATGCCCAAAGTTTAACAGTTAAATATATTTTTCTTTACCAGATAATAGTTTATAGCCAAAGAGATCATACCTTGAAATTTTAAAAAAGATATTATGGCTAATTTGTTCACCACCTAGCCTCCTTCAGAATTTTTTTTAAAGCGTTAATTACTGTAGATAACAAAGTTGTTCTTTTTTTTAAATTAATTTTACAAAATTAAAAGAGGGAATGTTTCTATAACATCTATGCAAAATACAACATTTTTATGGTGATTTTCAATAGAAACTGTGCGAGGTCATTGGTAAACAGTATGGAAGAGTCGCCACGCTTGCCACCGTTGATGATGCTGGAACGCAGAAACATCTAGCCGACCTCGTTGCACAAACAAGTTAGTATTATTATTTTTTCTTCATTTTTGAAGTCTTGTGCTTTCAAACTGCTCTTACTTTGTGCTTACTGAGCAAATCATCATGTGCATTCAAATATCAATTATATTAATTTTTCAAGTTAACTTCATTTTTTAAGTCATGTGCTTTTAAACTGCATCTTACTGGTATGTGCTTGAATCATGTAAAATTCTTTACTGGAATGTGTTTTTTTTCTCTTTCAGATAGCCGTTGAATTTTACATTGGTGCCAATGATATAGTCCATGAAGGAACTTGGGTGTGGTCGTCCAGTGGACAGACTATAACATACAACCACTGGGGACCCACACAGCCCAACAACAGAGGGGGTGCCGAGAACTGTGCCGCCATCACGTACGATGCCCCGTACGGATTCCTCTGGCACTGGGTAGATGAGCCATGCACCTTCGAATCCACTTACATCTGTGAAATGCCGTATGTGTATTTTTTCAATAATGCATTTATCAAATATACTATTCGTTACACCAAACTAAAGGAAACTATGGAGAAGGCTTACATAGGCATTGCCTGCTTGCCTAATCCATTTATGTAAATGTATATTATTTGCATAACAAAATATGTTCAAATCAAACTAAAGGAAAACAAATATTGGTTAAGTACAGAAGCGTATCATTTTTACAGGGATAATTGGATTCTAACCATAGTAATAGCGTTTAAACCAAAATCTAAAGCGAAATATATTCAGCGAAAATCTCAGAATACAACCACATGAAGCTCTTCGTGTTTTCCTTTTAAAAAACGAATTAGTTCGTATATTTTATAATTTCTTATTGCTTAAAGAAGCCTGGATGGTGGTGGCAATTTTTATGCAATATTTATAACCTTTAGACAGAGATCTATAATTAACGATACAGGAGAATGACCTTTTAAAGCTTCTATATTAATTGGATTTTTCTTTACTAAATAATGGTTTTTGGACAAAATTATTAACATATTTTAAACTTTGAGGCAAATCTGATAGTAATAGTTTTTCTTTTCCACAAAGCCTCCTTGAATGATATAGAAAATTATTATCTCGAATCTTCTGGAATTTATAGTGCATAACTGAACTGCAGTTGTATGGCTTATGAGGCTTAAAATATGCATAGCAAAATTTAACAAAAATATTTACACATCTTTATTATTTCATATCTAGGTTTGCTGAGGTACACTCTCCTGTTGTGGGATAAAGAACCTCCAGTTGTTGTCACGTGTTTGTATCTAATAAATAATGAAATTAAATGTGCTGTGTTTATCTGTGTTAGTTATGATTATTGATGCGTTTTAAACGAAAAGATCGCACTATACTCTTAGAGGCTAGTGGAGTTCTCTGCAACTGAAATTTGAATTTGAATAATTTAATGACAAATGATGATTCTGTTAACATATCAACAGAAATCTATAACAAGAGGCCCATGGGCCACATCGCTCACATGAGGAACAGCAGGTATGATAAAATCAGCTTAATGGAGTCATAATACAAACTATCTGGACAATGTACAATAATACATGTAGATCCTGTATAAATAAAATTTATTTTTTTTAATTTATTTAAAATTAAAATTTATTCATTTTCCCCCTAGATATTCTTATGTTTATAATCATTAGTCCATTTTCTAACAGGATGATTTTATAGTCATATCATATGTTGAGCATTGCAGTTCTCAAAAAGATCCTTAACAATAGTTTATTTATGGGATATAAACCTACATCAAACTCTGAACCTTCTTGTGAGGCCAAAGAATTGTCCTGGGGCCAAAGTCTTAACAATTATAAAGAATCATCTGGCTGATTAGTTTCTGAGAAGAAGATTTTTAAAGATTTACTCCATATATTCCTTTGTTAAAATTTAACCCCCCATTGTGGCCTTACCCTACCCCTGGGGATCATGATTTTCACAACTTGGAATCTACACTACCTGAGGATGCTTCCACACAAGTTTCAGCATTCCTGGCTGATTAGTTTCTGAGAAGAAGATTTTTAAAGATTTACTCTATATATTCCTATGGAAAACTTCGACCCCTCCCCCCATTGTGGCCCCATCCTACCGCCCGGGGTAACGATTTTCACAACATGGAATCTGCACTACCTGAGGATGCTTCCACACAAGTTTCAGCTTTCCTGGTCTTATGGTTCATGAGAAGAAGATTTTTGAAAAGTTCTCGAAAATTTTCATAAATTCCTAATTATCTCCCTTTGCAAAAGGGCGTGGTCCTTATAAAAGGGCGTGGTCCTTAATTTTCACAACTTTGAATCCCCTTAGGCTAAGGATGCTTTGTGCCACGTTTGGTTGAAATTGGCCCAGTGGTTCTTGAAAAGATGTTGAAAATGTGAAAAGTTTACAGACAGACGGACAGACAGACGGACGACTGACAAAATGTGATCAGAATAGCTCACTTGAGCTTTCAGCTCAGGTGAGCTAAAAATTAATCATTTTTAAGATGCAAAATAAAAAGTGTTAGATCAGTATCAGGGAATGATTTAGCTAATGTGTGTTCCGTTGAATCTGACATAAATTAATTACCATCATGCATATGTTACAACCATGAACGCATGATGATAATATGCTAATGTGACCGTGATTTTTTTAACAAGTCTAAAATGCAGTTTCCAAACATTACAAATGTATCATATCGCATTGAATTCTTAATGCGATATCATGTTGATACCACATTTTGTTGCATGGCAGTTTTTTTATGGCTACGGTTTTAATATTTTTGATTTTTAACGCTACATAAATATTGTCATATACTGAGAGAGATTATGAGAGAACACGTAAAGGCATATACATGTAACTTGCTGTTCAATGTTTTAAAGATTTATATGCTTGAAAAAAAAAATCTGAATTAATCTAGACATGCAGCTAGAAAGATTGATGTATAAAAGGACAAATACACAAAATATTGCAAAAATTCCGTCCTTAATTTGATATCAACTCTACATGTACGTGAACACAGCTACAAGATAATATGATGTCGACTTTTAAGCATTAATGCATCAAAATTATCTTAATATCCTTTGTAAGCAAGATATATATGACATCAATGGAGAAATGAGATTCATACAATATCGTAAAACTCTAAGAACATTTTAAAAAAAAATAATCGTAAGTACATGACTGTGTAAACAAATGAGGTTTTGCCAAGCATAAATATAAAAGTATCTCTGTCAGCTTAGAAATATGATTGTTATAAGTCATATTTTTAAATTGAACTGAGACTGTTTGGACCAGTCATAATAGGTGTAGGCCGGGGCGTAGTCCATTTCTCCCCGCGTGTGTTCGGAGTCGTCTTCCTCCCGGATGTTGGTTTTACCGAACACACACTCACTGTAGCTAGGGGGCGCTGCAACGAAAAAGTAATCTTTTTCAACAATGGCTGATACTGAAGTTTTGAAAAAAAAATGTTTAGGATTTGTTATTCTATAATCATATTGATACAGAAATGCATACTATGTCACTACGAACTCTTCACTTCTAGATCTAAACTGAATTTGACTTACGCATGGGTAGTTGCGTTAGTGAGGTTTCCGCGCCTGGCGGAGCAAAGGGAGGTGCTTGTTCTTGAAGAGATGTTTCATATTGTGTTTGGTATTGCTGGACAACAGAGTACAACGGTATTGTTCCAATGATGATCGGCACAGGAACCTTAAGATCATAAGCCGGTCCAGAGGGTGCAATGGTTAACTACAGTTAGAACATTGGAATATTTCATAATTATGCATTTGTTTGTTTACTTTCTTTTCCTGTATTAACGCCGAGGTGGCGTGAAACCTCCTGACAGCTGATTTCCCAACAAAAGTAACGGCTACAAGATTCTAAAATATTTTTTTTAAGAAGAAAAGAGTTGAAAAATTATTTTCAAAGATACCTGGACTTGCAATTCTGCATGATGGTATGGTTTTGAATGCGTAACTGTTACACCCCCCAAATGTAAATAATTCTATAACATCTCTTATTTCTGATGTCATTTTCAAAAAATTAAATTCGATTATCCGATTTTTTTTTATACATTCATATGTAACTTTAATTGTGTAGAGTTATTTCAAGTCATATATTAAGCATATTTTAACATTAAATGGCTGCTCTATTTCAATCTAGAAAATAAATGTTTAGATCAACTCTCTTTAGAAATGTCATACAAAACAACATGTTCATCTACATGTTCATCTATGTTCTTGGACACACTCTCGGATATAAACTAACACTTCATGTTATTTGATGCCGTTTTAATTTATTTTCAAGTCATCAAAAAGCCACAAACAGAAGAATGTATAAATTTTGTCAACTATTGACTAGTTGAGTTTAAAAACATGCATGAGAAGACCTAATTTTAATACTTATTTGTAAATTAATCATTATTCAAAACTATATTCAATATTTCTCATCGATATCAACTTTGGTTTACAGTGAAATAATAATAATTCCTGTTATCACAAAAACTGACTACAGGTGTAGTGCATGTATTTTTTTTACCTCTAAATTATAATTGATATCGATGATGCTGCACCCCATGAGAAAAGAGGGAGGCAAAGGAGGGACCTGAATTCGGTCTGTCCAGATCTCTGTTTCTCCTGCGGGGACGACTTGGTGATTCATTCTGATGATTTCCTGTGAGGTTGTTTTTGTACTGGTAGTAGCGTGGAAAAGAGTAACCTGCAATGCAGAAGCTATGAATTATGTATGGGCAACTACCTTCCTCGGTTCCATACCATGCATACACAGGAACACTTTAAAGTCCCTTTAAACCCCTCCCAACCACCACCCAGTAAGCATGCGTAATCTGAGATTTACTTAATAAGGTATTGCTTTCTGAGTGACTTTTTATTTGTTCAGCGGAAGCTTTTTTCTTAAACGCTTTTCAATTTTTGTTTACTTTTGCAGTTGTTCTATTTTTAGTAACATCGGCGGTTTGCCTGCTAACGGCCAAGCTTTGCTTTAGCAAAAGCCCGCCTTAAAATCATAAATGACACTGAAATCTAAAAAATATACCTACAATTGTCTTATTCTTAATCATGCGTTTCTAGAAATATGTAAAACTATATTTAAAAAAAATGAAATATATGTTCACCATATTTACCATATTCAATTTGAGAGATGGAGCACAGTCCCTCGAGCTCATGTTTTGAATTTCAGCGTTGAATGCTATCATTTCTCCAGGAACGTATCCGGATCTGTCCAATTTAATTAGTCCGGAAATCGGTCCGGACCTACAGCACAAACAGCACAGGTATTTCTGATGGAGATTCCTTACCTCACTCTGTTCAGAAGACACAACGTATCAGGATTTAATAAAGATTATTAACGTATAATTATGTTATGACAAACTTATTGAGAAATAGTGTGATGCCATGAATAGATAAATAAATAAATAAATAAATAAATAAATAAATAACAAGGTTTTATACCGTAGCGTTGGGATAGGTGTTCAAGTCTAATAATGACGTGACAGTAAAAGGCCTTTTTGTGTCGTGGTCAAACTTCCAGGGTTTGTCAATGGTCCCCTTGATTGTATAACGGACATATCCTACCCCGCCTTCAAATGACGAGGGTAAGGTAGGAGGCAGTTGAAGGGAAAATGGAAAGAAGTGCTCCCCTGGGGGTAAACTATTTTCACTGCCCATTCCAACACCTTTCATTAAAAGAAAGCGTTCAATTGCTGGGATACAAAATGATATTTCTAATGTATACAGTAGTGAGTCATCTGTTTTTGTTGATTGATTTATCTTTTCATTAGAACTTCTTTAGAATATGACCAAAAAAAATGCGGAGCGCAGACTCAATCTATAAAAGAAAGGCATTAAAGTTTTAAACAAGAGGCCCAGGGGTTACATCGCTCACCTGAGCAACAATTGCCTTAATTCTGATCAAATTAGCATTACAGTATCAAAATATCCCTACAACTGAGTACAGTAGATCTTGTTAAAAAAATTGAAAATCTGCCAATTTTATCCACCTCTTATTTTTTGGTAAATACCAAGCCCCTTTTGTTGTTTTAACTGTAAGAAGATTTTTCTCTATTCCTATATACTTCCCCCCCCCCTCCCATTTTGTGGCCCCACTTTTCTCTAGGGAATCATGGTTTCATCAAACATAAATCTGCATAACCTGTGCTTTCACATTAAGTACTGAGTTATGGACCGAAAACTTTCCCAGAATATTTTTAAAGATTCTCTCTATATATTCCTATGTAAAACTTGATCCCCCAATTGTGGACCCACCCTACCCCCGGGGACCATAATTTGAACAAACTTGAATCTACAGTATCTGAGGATGCTTCCACTCAAATTTGAGCTTTCCTGGCCTAATAGTTTTTGAGAAGAGTATTTTTAAAGATTTTCTCTATATATTCCTATGTAAAACTTGATCCCCCCAATTGTGGCCCCACCCTACCCCCGGGGACTATGATTTGAACAAACCTGAATCTACACTACCTGAGGATGCTTCCAATCAAATTTGAGCTTTTCTGGCCTAATAGTTTTTGAGAAGAAGATTTTTAAAGATTTTCTCAATATATTCATATGTAAAACATGATCCCCCAATTGTGGCCCTCCCTACCCCCGGGGACCATGATTTGAAGAAACTTGAATCTACACTTCCTGAGGATGCTTCCACTCAAATTTGAGCTTTTCTGGCCTAATAGTTTTTGAGAAGAAGATTTTTAAAGATTTTCTCAATATATTCTTATGTAAAACTTGATCCCCTCTTGTGGCCCCACCCTACCTCCGGGGACCATGATTTGAACAAACTTGAATCTACTCTATCTGAGGATGCTTCCAATCAAATTTGAGCTTTTCTGGCCTGTTAATTTTTGAGAAGAAGATTTTTAAAGATTTTCTCTATATATTCCTATGTAAAACTTGATCCCCCAATTGTGGCCCCACCCTTCCCCTGGGGACCATGATTGAAACAAACTTGAATCTACACTACCTGAGGATGCTCCCATTTCAATTTGAGCTTTTCTGGCCTAACAGTTTTTGATAAGAAGATTTTTAAAGATTTTCTCTATATATTCCTATGTAAAACTTGATCCCCCAATTGTGGACCCACCTTACTCCCGGGGACCATGATTTGAACAAACTTGAATTTACACTACCTGAGGTACTCCCATTTCAATTTGAGCTTTTCTGGCCTGATAGTTTTTAAGAAGATTTTTAAAGATTTTCTCTATATATTCCTATGTAAAACTTGATCCCCCTCTTGTGGCCCCTCCCTACCCCCTGGGACCATGATTTGAACAAACTTGAATCTACACTACCTGAGGATGTCTCCAAACAAGTTGAAGCTTTTCAGGCCGAATAGTTTTTGAGAAGAAGATTTTTGAAAAATACCAACAAATTTTCAATAATTCTCAATTATCTCCCCTTTAAAGAGGGAATGGCACTTCATTTGAACAAACTTGAATCCCCTTCACCAAGTGGTGCTTTGTGCCAAATTTGGTTGAAATCTGCCCAGTGGTTCTTCAGAAGAAGATGAAAATGTGAAAAGTTTACAACGACGACGACAACGACGACGACAACGACAACGATAGACACGGACAAATTGTGATCAGAAAAGCTCACTTGATCCTTTGGCTCAGGTGAGCTAAAAATGAGACTATTTGAAAATTTGGTACAAAAATGCCAGTTCAAATCAATGTATTCCAAGTATTGAGCCCATTTATCTCAGGTTTAGAAATCGATGTTATATAAAATATACATCGTTTGAACGAATTTTTGAAAGACTTTACAGATATTTTGATGTATTCATTTTTCAGTATCTTATCTGAGCCCCATTGGTATTTTCCCTGTCTTATTCCCCCATCTTCTTAATTAATATGAACAGATTTTCTTCAGAAATTAATATAACGATTTGTGTAGTGTTTAACAATTCGAAACAACAACAAAAAAGAGAGAAAACAGAACTTTGTTATACTAGAGTAAACAGTACCTTTTCCAAAAACTGGAACACGTTGTTCGAAATATGTTTCGTGTGCACTGTAACTATCTGTTACCGTTTCGGCTTTACTTCCGGTCCCTGTGGTGCGTGATTCTGTCCAGTAAACATTTGCAGCTCCTTTGAATTTCAACCTTATTTCTGATATTAGAAAAAAAGTGAGAAATATCTAAGAATCTGAATATGAATTAAAACTGCCATTTAAATTAAAGTTCTTTAAAATTTGTGCTAATTTCCAAACCAGCCTATATTCCCAAGTCAAGGATTTCTGATCCGCTCCGCTCTTCATAAACTCTTGACCGAAAAGACAATACATCTGCAAGTTAACGACTACGCCATCTAGTGAGAGTACTCATTTTATAACTTTTGTGACCTCTTGTTTTTGTCCAAGAGATATTATGAAAACCCAAATATTATAAAATTTAACGAGCTCATGAATACATTTAATGCAGAACAAGAAGCCCATGGGCCACATCGCTCACCTGAGGAACAATAGATATGATAAAATCAGCTTAATGGAGTCATAATACAAACTATCTGGACAATGTACAATAATACATGTAGATCCTGTATAAATAAAATCCATTTTCCCCCTGGATATTCTTATGTTTATAATCATTAGTCCCTTTTCTAACAGGATGATTTTATAGTCATATCACATGTTGAGTATTGCAGTTCTCAAAAAGATCCTTAACGATTGTTTATACATGTATTTATATATGGGATATAAAGCTACACCAAACTCTGAACCTTCTTGTGAAGCCAAAGAATTGTCCTGGAGCCAAAGTCTTAACAATTATAAAGAATCATCTGGCTGATTAGTTTCTGAGAGGAAGATTTTTAAAGATTTACGCTATATATTTCTATGTAAAACTTCGACCCCCGCATTGTGGCACCACCCTTACCCCAGGGATCATGATTTTCACAACTTTGAATCTACACTACCTGAGGATGCTTCCACACAAGTTTCAGCTTTCCTGGCTGATTAGTTTCTGAGAAGAAGATTTTTAAAGATTTACTCTATATATTCCTATGTAAAACTTCGACCCCCCGTTGTGGCCCCACCCTACCCCCGGGGATCATGAATTTCACAACTTTGAATCTACACTACCTGAGGATGCTTCCACATAAGTTTCAGCTTTCCTGGCTGATTAGTTTCTGAGAAGAAGATTTTTAAAGATTTACTCTATGTATTCCTATGTAAAACTTCGACCCCCCCCCCCCCCCCCATTGTGGCCCCACCCTACCCCCGGGGATCATGAATTTCACAACTTTGAATCTACACTACCTGAGGATGCTTCCACATAGGTTTCAGCTTTTCTGGCTGATAAGTTTCTGAGAAGAAGATTTTTAAAGATTTACTCTATGTATTCCTATGTAAAACTTCAACCCCCCATTGTGGCCCCACCCTACCCCCGGGGATCATGAATTTCACAACTCTGAATCTACACTACCTGAGGATGCTTCCACACAAGTTTCAGCTTTCCTGGCTGATTAGTTTCTGAGAAGAAGATTTCTAAAGATTTACTCAATGTATTCCTATGTAAAACTTCGACCCCCCATTGTGGCCCAACCTTACCCCCGGGGATCATGAATTTCACAACTTTGAATCTACACTACCTGAGGATGCTTCCACATAGGTTTCAGCTTTCCTGGCTGATTAGTTTCTAAGAAATTTTTTTTAAAGATTTACTCTATGTATTACTATGTAAAACTTCGACCCCCCCCCATTGTGGCCCCACCCTACCCCCGGGGATCATGAATTTCACAACTTTGAATGTACACCTCCTGAGGATATGCTTCCACACAAATTTCAGCTTTCCTGGCTTTCTGGTTCTTTAGAAGAAGATTTTTGAAAATTTCACGAAATTTTTAATTAATTTCTAATTATCTCCCCTTGAAAACGGCTGTGGCCCTTAATTTTCACAACTATGAATCCCCTTTGCCTAAGGATGATTTGTGCCAAGTTTGGTTGAAATTGGCCCAGTAGTTTTTGAGAAGATGTTGAAAATGTGAAAAGTTTACGGACAGACGGACAGAGAGACGGACGGACGGACAGACGGACGACAGACAAAATGTGATCAGAATAGCTCACTTGAGCTTTCAGCTCAGGTGAGCTAAAAACTAAAAAACTTGTCAAGATTTATTAACTAAAGAAAATTTTTAAAGTCTGTTCTTCCAGAAACCAACTTTAACAACCTACTGTATTGTAAACTTAACCTTTTTTTATCATTATTACTCCTACTGTACATGTGCTCCTTGGCTGTGTTTGCGTACATTTGTATATACTGATTTTGAACCTCAAATACCAGTGAACTGGTCTTGAGTGAATAAAGAATTGAAATTGAAATTGTTCTGACCGACAGAAATAATTTAGCAGTAAGGCTGCTCCCATGAACAAAATCAAATTTGTAGAAAAGATGGATTCACTCGGACTAAAAACCGATAGCAGTAAGTCAAATACTTATTAGCCTGTCTCAACGGTTCAACATTGATCAATGCACAATTAACATTTCTTATTGGATCATGCAAACTTGTATGACACTAACCAGCGTGTGAGGTTTCTATCCCCGTTAAACTCTGCCTATTCGGTCAAGGGTTTATGTAGAGCGGAGCGGATCAGAAACTCTTGACTTGGGAAATGAAACCAGTCATGCTTCTTTTTAATGTTGAACAGAAAGCAAAAGAATATTTACCTCAATTCCCTACATTACACGAGTGAAAGGATTAACGATAACGATGTGTTAATGAAAATCAAATAAATTTAGCTCTGTGAGCCCCCATCCCCACCATTTCACCCAAATTTCAAAAAAAAAAAATTACGGCTGGAATAGATAATAATAATTATGATTTCATAACTTAAACGAAAAAAAATGCATTCACATTATTTATTATCAAAAAGAATAAGAGATTCTCTTTTCGAACCATATTAAGGAAGGAGTCTTCTCGTTATCAAACATACTTCTTATAATAAGAAATTCATGAAATTTTGACAGAGTCAAACGGATCATATTACAAAATGATTCGATCAGTTTTATCAAATTTGACCTTTTTGTTTTCGCATAAGAGCAGGTCAAGGTCACTACCTTTTTCCTCAACGTAAAGGATGATAAAAACAAGTGTAGCTCTTTGAAGTTCTGTAGTCATTTATTTAAGATATGATTCTATTCTTCAGTGAAATGATAGAACATTAGAATGTCTATCAGCTTATACTACTAAATTGGAATAACTATTTATAATACAACTAATATTGCTTAGCCCGCATTTCCTCTAATTTTCTTAAATTTTGAGGGAATTTTTATTATTTTTTCATGCTTCCAATAATAAAATATTTATGATTTTTATGTATAAAAAAGACTTTATAAAAAGATATAAATTGACAGAAAAGCTAATATATTGACCATTTAATAATAGAGAAAAACTGATTTTAGTGATTTTTCACAAAAATCGGTGTATAGAAGGGCACTTTAAAAAGCCTACAAAAATGTAGTTTGATAGGCAAATCATATTTTAAACACATATTCTGAAACCCAAGTATCATATCATTAGTTTACATTAGTGAAAAAATCCAACATAAATGTTATTGTTTTTAAAATGCTAAACCAAACTCATTAATCTGCAGCAATTCTGAATTGCGCAATATGTGATATTTTCCTACGCCAATATTACGCCAAAAATATAGTCCATGTTTGATTCTAAACTTTGATTACTTTTTCTATGCCAAGTTGTACGATAATAAAAAAGAAAGAAAAATATTCTATTATAATTTCCTTTCATCTTGATTTAATGAACAATTAATCAATTTTACGTTTGACAAGTCGAAAACCATAAAAGACTCCTTCCTTAAAGTGTTCAAGTTCTAGTTTCAACAAATGTATGTTACTCATCTGAAAAATGAAAGAAGCATAACCATGTCCAGAAATTACCCCTCATGTTCATCTCTGCATCCAGCTCAATGTACAACCTCCCGGAGACACAATTCCCGGCAAAAAAGACGCCCTGTGGGTTGTCCAACTCAATGATAAAAGCCCTCAGCTTTCCCATTGTAACAAAGGGGTTGTTTTCACCTGAGAATATAATTTTTTAAAATGCATCATAAAATCTTTAGATTTTTTTAAGTGTCTTTGCCAGTGATAACACTACGTATCGATTTTGTACAATAAATTCAAATGACATATAATTTGGGCGCAAGCGGGGTTTGCTTATTTATATTCAAATATCTAATCGTACAATTTCTGAAAATTATATAAATATAAGTAATAAGAAGTCATTCTTTGAATATTATGAGGTAATAATTTCGGTCGGGGCGTGATCATATTTATCATAAATCTGTTTGGGTTTTATTGGATTTGATCACGCCATTATCAAAATTATCAACTCATTATACTCAGAGAATGCAAACGCAAATTATGTCTTTTCTTCGAGTTTTTTTTAATATACATGTATAATCATGTTTCAGATGAGGCGTTTGGGGGGGCCCTACAGCTTCCACTTTGTTCATTCAAGATATCATCGATTCACATTTTGCTTAATTACTCGATAATCATAAATACCCCGGCGATCAAAGGATGTTTGATCAATCAACAGTATGAAAAATTTTCTCATTTGAAACGTCCCTTGCTAAAATTAAGGAGTGCGGGGATTTTGAATTGAACAATACCTAGATGCAAGTCTTTAGCTCCCGGTCTGAAAAAAAAAATCGGATGGAAGAGCTAGGAGCTACAGTTGCCACCCATTGAAAAAAAAGTTGTGTATATATTGCACATAAAATCGTGCGCTAGTTTTGGATTGATTCGCCTTATTTATACGCATATTCTGTGAAAACAATTGGTACCATTAAATTTTTCATGCAATTTACTACTGATATCGTCTCTTTATTTGTCCCAGACTTCCTCCGGAGCACGATATCAACCTCGGAAAACCAAGTACTTGTATGTCAAGTTTACACCGAGACAAGAGTCGCCATTTTTACATGACATTGTAAACAAACTGCACCACTTCACTTTAGGGGATTGGTGATGGTGGTTAAATATGGAGGGTAATCGTGTTCAAAAATCCAGACATGTAAACTTGTAAATCTGAATATGCAATCGTGTTGATGTGTGAGCCGGAGTATGTAATGCTGATCGTGTAACCTAAAAAAACTCGGGCATACATACGTGTAAGATTTGACTCAGTTCCTTCGCATGATGCACATTTTGCAACTTAATTGTTTACATTAGTTAATTAATCCTTCAACTTTGCACACTTTCAATCCGTAGTTTCTGCATTTGTAACTCCAGGCTCGGCAATAGCACATCTGACATGATACAAATTGACAAATGTAAAGTCAACAAGTTTGTCGAATTTTGACATGACCTTATATGGCAACTGCCTTGCTGCGGGAAAAGGCATATGCCGTAACCGCCGGAATGAACGAAAAATAAACATAATATTCAGCTAAACTGTCGCAATAAGCTTTTAATGAACGACACCTTTTCTATCGAAAACACCAGTATTATTTTTATTTTTAAAAAATGAGGTACGATTGAAACTGGACCAAACAGGAAGAGGTTCATGAAGAAAAAAAATCGTTGCCGATGTGATGAATGCGCTAATTTCCGTAATATAAATCTCGTGGTATTATAAAAGGAAATGCCTAATATCTTATTTCTATAAAAAAAAAAAAATGACATGTAATTTAAGCTGGAATAAAAGTTAATGCGTACTCTTTTCTAAAAATGAGACGGATCAAGAAATTTCCTAAGGGGGTAAATATATTTTAAGCGGCATGGGGTTCGAAGACCGCCGTGAGGTCCCATGTAACTCCATTGCTTATGAATTCTACGAATTTTGAGAGAGAATTTTTAACCGGGTTTCCGATTATTGAAATAGTAAAAATGGCGGGCGGGCGAGTGGCTGTCAAAAATATACCCTTATTGTACCGATAACTCCTCGAACAGTTTTCAAGATAGGAAGTTGTTCTTTTGCAGATCAATTATACTTATATCAGAGGTATGCAAATTGCTAGGATTTAGATTTCTGATAATTTATGATATTTCAGCTGTTAAACTTAGTCATTTTTGGGCAAAAACTTTGCATATAGAGTACCCCATTTCTTTCGATATGTAGTATTTATCAATTCAGGATTGACAAATGGATTATGGATAATGTTCACACAAAAGAAAACCCAGTTTGCTGTTACATTGACAGCTGTACTCTTGTTATTTTTCTGAATTAGTTAGAATAAACGACCTGCAAAGATTTGGTAAAGTTTTACTATGGGAGGCACTGTAGCTCCCGGGTTGTCCATCTGATTTTTTTCAAACCGGGAGCTATAGACCTGCAGCTAGTTCACAAGTGGCTGTAAAGCTGTATTATAATACCGGTATATAGCTCTCCAGAAAATTTTTATCAACCAACTTCACAAAGTGAGTCTGTATTGAACCGACATTCAGGACGTCATGCTCATATTCCGTAATAATTGCTTGAAATAATTTAAAAAATGCCAATTCTTACCTGCATGATAGGCTTTTTTCCCCATATATTGCCGACAATGCAAAGAAACATTTCTTAAAATAAATTATACACATTTTAATTTCACGACAGTTAACCTTATCTTTGAAATTTTTATTCATTTTTTAAGGGGGTGTCGCTTCTCATGTCTCATATTAATCACAATCTCAAAACCAATGTCTTTAAATAATTCTTATTGATAACTTTGTAACTCAGCTGGCCGACCCCGTGTAAATTTTCGCGGGGGATGTGCTGCGCGCGGGGGGGGGGGGGGGGGGGGGGGGAGGGGGGGGGGAGGGGAGGGGTCTTTTCACAACTTTGTGGTAGCGATAAGGATGCATTTGGAGATATTTTCTTAATTCAGCCGAGGCCTATACTTTAACAATTTGTTGCATGTACTCTAGCTAATAACAGTGGCGTCGGAAGCAAATTGAAAGGGGGGCTAAAGTAATCATAAAAAATCTTGACAAGAATTCCCAAAATCATGAAAATCCTATATAATCCGTGGGGGGAGGTATACCTATAACTCCAATCTTACCTGCCCAGTTTTTCCCCCAAATCATGAAATTCCTAATCCGTGGTGATGGTGGTGGTGGGGGGGGGGGTGTGCTAGTATACCTACTATGACTCTACTAGTATACCTACTATCACTATTAATATTTCATTCTCTTTAAGGTCTTTTAAGGAACAATTTTGTTTGTTGCGAGGAAAAAGTGGGAGGGGGGGCTGAATCAACCCTGTTGCTATGTTCCTAATGGTTAGGTCTAACTTGGCAACTTGGCTAAGCCCCCCTTGCCCCTCACCCGGTTCCGACGCCTATGAATAAGAATGCGTATATATCTGTATACACGTGTATTCATACAAAGTCATTAAATGTATTTTTTTTCAGTTCTAAGAGGATATCTGAAGCCAATCGAATACTTTACTCGCATCTTTTATACATTCTCTTGATAAAATGTACACCAATCTCCTAATTCAATTTTCCGAAAAATGATACTTTCTATGATATGTTGTTATTCAGAGATACTATGATTATAGGCCTACCTAATATTTTTTTTTATTTATTCCGTCCTTATTCCGGCGATTACGGCATGCCTTTACCTGCAGCTATCCTTTTTCTATCGGTGACGTCACTGTTTCCATATATGGTCATGTCAAAATTCGACAAACTTGTAGACTTTACATTATGTCAGCCGTGATATTTCAGAAAACGGAAATACAAATGCAGAGATTACAGATGTAAGTTTGTATTATACTTGCAGGTTACATGTGAATAAACAAACAGCATTTTACAGCTGCAATTAGCATCTGTAGGAAAAATTAGATTAAAGACCTGCGGGGTCAACTCTAAAGTGTTTATCCCCGAGTTTTAAAGGTTACACGATCAGAATTACACATATTCATACTCAGACTCACACACCAACACGATTACATATTCGGATTTACAAGTTTACATGTCTGGATTTTTGAACACGATTACCCTCCATAGTTAAACACTTTCAGAGCCATGTAAACAAGTTTTTGTGCGCAATAAATACACAATTTTTTGAATGGGTAGCATTGTAGCTCCCAGGTCGTCCATCCGAATTTTTTCAGACCTGGAGCTACAGACCTAAAGTTATGCCCGGATGATAACTTTGAAAAATTGTGCGATGTCAACATTTCCCATTTTAAATCTGTGTACAAAAATCTGTTATCGTTCTTGTGTTTTTCTTTTGGAGTAAAAAACAATGTTTCAATGAATATATTATCTTGGATATTTTTGCTTTTATTGATATCAGTTGCACTACTTTCACAAGTATGTGCATATTGATTAAAATTGTCCAAATGTGCTGCATAAATCAGTATGTCTTGGGACAGACTATAGCAGGGTTTATGGTGTGGTGTAACTTGGAATTAAGCATATAGTAAATGTAAAACAAGAGGCCCATGGGCCACATCGCTCACCTGAGGAACAATAGGTATGATAAAGTCAGCTTAATGGAGTCATAATACAAACAATCTGGACAATGTACAATAATACATGTAGATCCTGTATTAATAAAATCCCTTTTTCCCCCTTGGAACTCGGATAGCCCTGATTGCTGCCAATATTTACAAGAGCAGACTTTAATCACCGCTCCTGCACATATATAGGGACTCAACATTACGCAGGCAGGGATGACCGCACACCTACGCAACTCAACAGGTACCAACGTTTACGCAAGCAGGGATGACCGCACACTTGCGCCAACAGCTCAACCTAACGCAAGCAGGGAGTGCCGCACACATGCGCTAGAGAGGCCTGAACACCAGCAGGGATGACCATACATTAGTGCTCCGCCGCAACCACCACCAATACAAGCAGGTATGACTGCACACTTGTCTTAATGCAATACAAGGCAGGAATGACCGCACACTTTGTATCGAAGGTTAGAAAACACGTAGATTAGATAGAGCAGGGATGTTCATACACTCAATCTTTCCATACCTGTTCAAGTTTAACCCCAAACAGTCGCTTTATGCAATAGACACTGTCCCTATATATGTGCCGGCCTAAAATAATTCATAGTATCTAAAAATTGGAAATCAAAAATAAACACACTAATCCGGCCTAACCCCAAACTTCTTATGCAGAACAACTTATATACATTGAATATTTAATATTTATTATTGTATAAAAATAATCATCACAATAATTGGTTAACAGTGGATGCATTAATTAAAATAATCAAGAATCAATAAATCAAGGGCAATAACTCAATACAGTAATACAAAAAGATTCTAATGAAAAAATAGCTGCCTGCTTTAATTTTATAGTCATATCACATGTTGAGTATTGCAGTTCTCAAAAAGATCCTTTACAATTGTTTATATATGGGGTATTTAGCTACATCAAACTCTGAACCTTCTTGTGAGGCCGAAGAATTGTCCTGGAGCCAAAGTTTTAACAATTATAAAGAATCATCTTGCTGATTAGTTTCTGAGAAGAAGATTTTTAAAGATTTACTTTATATATTCCTATGTAAAACTTTAACACCCTCCCCTCCCATGTGGCCTCACCCTACCACCAGGGATCATGATTTTCACAACTTTGAATCTACACTACCTGAGGATGCTTCAACACAAGTTTCAGCTTTCCTGGCTGTTTAGTTTCTGAGAAGAAGATTTTTAAAGATTTACTTTTTATATTCCTATGTAAAACTTCGACCCCCCATTGTGCCCCACCCTACCCCCAGGGATCACGATTTTCACAACTTTGAATCTACACTGCCTGAGGATGCTTCCACACAAGTTTCACCTTTCTTGGCTGATTAGTTCCTGAGAAGAAGATTTTTAAAGATTTACTCTATATATTCCTATGTAAAACTTCGACCCCCCCCCCCCCATTGTGGCCCAACCCTACCATCGGGGGTCATGAATTTCACAACTTTGAATCTACACTACCTGAGGATGCTTCCACACAAGTTTCAGCTTTCCTGGCTGTTTAGTTTCTGAGAAGAAGATTTTTAAAGATTTACTCTATATATTCCTATGTAAAACTTCGACCCCCCCATTGTGGCCCCCACCCTACCATCGGGGGTCATGAATTTCACAACTTTGAATCTACACTACCTGAGGATGCTTCCACACAAGTTTCAGCTTTCCTGGCTGTTTAGTTTCTGAGAAGAAGATTTTTAAAGATTTACTCTATATATTCCTATGTAAAACTTCGACCCCCCATTGTGGCCCCACCCTACCCCCAGGGATCATGAATTTCACAACTTTGAATCTACACTACCTGAGGATGCTTCCACACAAGTTTCAGCTTTCCTGGCTGTTTAGTTTCTGAGAAGAAGATTTTTAAAGATTTACTCTATATATTCCTATGTAAAACTTCGACCCCCCCATTGTGGCCCCACCCTACCATCGGGGGTCATGAATTTCACAACTTTGAATCTACACTACCTGAGGATGCTTCCACACAAGTTTCAGCTTTCCTGGCTGTTTAGTTTCTGAGAAGAAGATTTTTAAAGATTTACTCTATATATTCCTATGTAAAACTTCGACCCCCCATTGTGGCCCCACCCTACCCCCCATGAATTTCACAACTTTGAATCTACACTACCTGAGGATGTTTCCACACAAGTTTCAGCTTTCATGGCTTTCTGGTTCTTGAGAAGAAGATTTTTGAAAATTTCTCGAAATTGTTCATGAATTTCTAATTATCTCCCCTTGAAAACGTGTGTGGCCCTTAATTTTCACAACTTTGAATCCCCTTTGCCTAAGGATGATTTGTGCCAAGTTTGGTTGAAATTGGCCTAGTGGTTCTTGAGAAGATGTTGAAAATGTGAAAAGTTTACGGACAGACGGACGGACGGACAGACGGACGGACGGACGGACGGACGGACGACAGACAAAATGTGATCAGAATAGCTCACTTGAGCTTTCAGCTCAGGTGAGCTAAAAAATGATACTTTGAAACAGACTTGTATATTTATTTATTAGGAATTAGGAATTGGGATTTGTATATATATAAATTGTCCAATTTTACTATAACAAAATGCATAATACAGCCTTAAAATCATCTAGGCTCTTATCATCTATGTGTATGCAACATTGCTGATCGCTATATACTATTAGTCATTGTCTTTGAAATCAGTTATGTTCATAGAGCTTATTTTTATTTTTCGTCAAATGTGGCGTGAAGTATATATCAAATAACTGCGGTCACAGAAATTTACATAAAATATACAGGTAAGGCAATATCAGACAAAACTCTCATACGTTTGAAGTTTGGAAGCAAACCTTTTGTAGATAATGAACTTTACAAAATAAATTGTAACCTATCATATCTAGGGGGTATACCTTCACAATACATATACATGTACATGCAACAAAATTCAGTAAGGTCAAGCAGGAACTGCCCGCCATACCTTAAAAAATGTTAATGAGCATGAAGATAAACATTATGAACTCCATACTATTATAGTAGTGTCAGAGGAGTGTAAATGAAAATATTATACAACCTTATAACTCAGCGATTCGATGGTCCATCATAATTAATGCTTGTTACACTCGACAAGGCTGTTCAGTTAGTACTAGCTGTTAGGTGTGCCAAGCACCGCGCAGATGTTTGTTTGCATTGATGCTTGTTTATCTTGGCTTGGTGGGGCATACTCTAAAACCTGGTCTAGTCCCATTAGCCTGGACTGGCCCTTAAGCTTCTCCGATCCTCAGCCTCATAAATTTTTTTTTTCATCATAAAAATGTTATTTATCCTTTAAACTTTATAACTGAAATAAAATAAAAAGAAATTTGTTGATGGTATCAATGCATTTTACGAAGTTATTGCAATTTTGGCTGCGATGAATATGATGGAATAAATTACGTATACACGTTGAGATCAAATTATAAAAAAAGGTTGTACTGGTGCATCGGTGGCTCGACCTCTTGTACCTCTAGGTAGTACATAGGTCTCCGTGGAGCCACTAAGCCAAGCAGTTCGTTGAATGACTTTGCGTAATATTAACACTTCAATACTTACTAAATTTGTCTTTAAAAAAGGCAGATTTATGATACGAATAAAAATAATTCCGGATAATTTAAACTTATCGAACATTGCTGAGGATCGGAGGTCGTTGAAGTACTAGACTAGTATATTTTGCTGATAAATATAGATTCACATCTGTGAACTATGATTAACATTTGTTAACTACATGTATATTATATTAGTGATGAGCTGTTAATCATAGTTTCATATACCATGAAACTTTATTTATCAGATGAACTATGTTTTGCAATCGCAAACGATTGTTTTCAGTGTTAATTACAGTTTACTCAAACATACTAGGTCATTGTGTTAACTGTGGTTTACAGATTAATGTCGTTAACTATAGTTTAAAGCTGATGAACATAGATTATCGCTTTAACTATGGTTTACAGATGTGAAAAACGTTGTTAACTATAGTTTACGGTTCGTAAACTACAATTACAACCGATAAAGCTATTTATCCACTATGAAACTATGTTTATTTCACTTTTGAGAATTTGGCGTGCCATTATAATTATTAGAGACATAGACACTGGAAATGCAAATATAAAAACATATTGCTTATCTTAATCCCGACAACTTGAAAACGTGGAACGTGGTATATTACTAGTACATTATTATTACTAGTATTTCATACTTATAAGAAGAAATTAATAACAGATATTGAAGACAACACCCACCCCCCTTTTCCGTTTTATGGTGAAATTTGAAAGATAAATGTCAATAAAATATATTTTTGCAAAAACATCAATTAAATCCTCAAACACGTTTTTTTGAACTTCCCAAATCGTTGTCAATATAGAAAATATCACAGCTCTAGAGTTATGTAAGTAATTTACATGTACAAAGTATATACATATTCTATTGACTATGATTGTACAAAGTATTCCATGTTGTTGTTTTTTTAGCTTAGAATTCATATGGTTCTTTGTAAATACACAATGCAACATTGCAATACCATTTACCTATTGAAACCTTAGTTTACTTTTGAATACATTTTATTATATACAAATACAAATGAATACAGGATACAATTTAAATCAAACATCACGTTAACTAATCTTATCACCATATAATGTATGTAGTACTGTACAGTTACTGTATAAAGGGTTACTTTCGCCCTTTTTCACTTGCAAACGGTTTCGCCCCGTCTTGAATTCGCCCTGACACAGTTGTGTTTAAAGAAAGATAGTTTAAGACATAGGAATTCGCCCGGTCTTAAATTCGCCCGCTGACAACGAGGGCAAAAGGGGCGAAAATAAAACGGGGTCGAATATTTCCCTGTATATTATAGCGTATAATCCTGAATGTCCTTTTCACTGTTATCAGATAATCAAACTCACAATAAATATATAGTCAAAACTGACAATTGGCGAACTAAGAATTCATGATTATAATGAAATAGTATCTAAAATAGTTTTCATATGATATCAAAATGATTACACTTGACGCAAAATCAAAAGAAAATATGCTGTCATCTTTTATATGATATATCAATAAACCAGTATTTTAAATAAAGATTACAGTGATACTCTCATCTATGATTGAAAAAAAAACATGTTTAAGTAATATTAACCAATAATCATTTATATAATTTGATACGAAAAAAAAAACCCTGATATTAAACAAGATGACGAAACATCTCAGATTATTAAACCGTAGAGCAAATTGACTAATAAAGCCCCACCCCACCTCAAATTCATTATAAAGAATGGATTAAAGAAGGGGGTGGTCAGCTACTGGAACTGGGATTGTTTGGACCAATCATAATAGGTGTAGGCCGGGGCGTAGTCCATTTCTCCCCGCGTGTGTTCGGAGTCGTCTTCCTCCCGGATGTTGGTTTTACCGAACACACACTCACTGTAGCTAGGGGGCGCTGCAACAAATCGAATTGAAATGTTAGATTTGTTTTTTTCTTACCTCATTAGATAAATTGTGAAAAATTGTAAATCACATAAAATTGTGTAAAAAAACTGTATGATGAAGGATCACAACCATATATATAAACACTATAAGCAAATTAAATTAGTAAGTAAAGAACATGAAATAATAACATGCTAATCAAGCATGCTTAAAACAGAGTCCGTGCCTATGCTCAGACAGCGTCAGTGGATCTGCAATGTAAATAATATACAAAAGTATCGTTATGTATTGATGTTGCATATGCACTCACGTAAATTCAACATGTTGGTTGGAGCTACAGAGGGGTTTGGGGCTGGACCGGGAGAGGGTAACGCCGGTGTCTCTGGGGTGGACATTCCGAACTGTGTCTGGTATTGTTGGACAACTGAGCGGAGGGGTGTCGTTCCAATGATGACGTGTACGGGTACGTGAAGATCTATAGCTGGTCCAGAGGGATCAACGGTCAACTGTTTGATTAAAATTTAAATAAAATATTGGATGGACTTCTAAGTTGAAGTTACACAATTTAGCACTTATTACATGTAATACAATAAGCTAATTTGTATAATGGCGCTTTGCATTTGGTATTTCTATTTTTTTTTTGAGTATATTGTTTTGAGTATATTGTTTTTGGAAACATCTATTCTAAATTCCTGTAACAAATAAAGCTGACATCCCGTGGTAATACATTGTAGAACACAAAAAAAACTACGCATACCCCCTCCACCCCTCCAACAAAGGATAAGAAAGTTAATGGAAAAAAATGTCTTTCAATTTTCAAAACACACAATTTGGTAAGAAATGATACAGCTTGATCATACGAAAATAAACTTTCATTGCAAGGCGATGATCTTTTGGACCAAGTAAAGGGGCAATATTTAACATGTAAACATGCGTGTCTTAAAAATGTTCATGATAGTGCAATGAGGAAATATAGTTTTTATTACCTCTAAGTAATAGTTGATGTCTATAATCTTACACCCCACCAAGAACGAGGGGGGTAGGGGAGGGATCATAAGCCGGTCACCGGTCCAGGTTTCTGTCTCCCCGGGCTGGACATCCTGATGTACCACCCTAGCCACCTCAGTAGTGGTTGACTTGGATTTCGTGGTGGCATGGAATATGGTGGTCTGTGTAATGGTTATTGTGAATTAATTAAAGAATTTAAAAAAAAAAAACATGATCCGTCGTTCAAACCAAATGTCTTAGACTCCTATAACCCCAAAGAATGCATTGTCCCTAATATAAAATAGATTTCATCTCAACATCACTCTTTACTCTTTTCAAAATTACAAACAGCTGTTATGCTGCCATTTTCATTAATCCATAATTTACCTCACACGGAACTACTCGGATGTCTCGCGCACTCGACAATTTGTATGGAGCGTAGGGAAATCAGCCGAGGATCGCCGATTATAATTTACCTAACTTTGCTAAAGGTATAAACGACATAAGGAATTGGCAATTCACAACCATTTCCGAAGTGAGCGTGTTAACTGCATCCCTACACTTATATATCCAACCATTACGAAAAATTCCCAAATCGGCCGTAGAGTTACAAACACTATTTAATTTTTGTTTCAAAACAGTTGAGGTAGCTTTATAGTAACAGCTAAAACTTCCTTACTAACCATATTAAGTTTGACATAGCAACCGCACACTCGGCTGGTCATGTTTTGGAATTTCCGCGTTGAAGTGGATGGCCTCCCCGGGGACGTACCCGCTTCGGTTCACGTTGACTGTACCGGAAATTGGTCCGGATCTGCAGCATAAACAGCACAGGAACTTGCTCTCTTGGTTCTGCGCTCCAGTCTGTCACCAAAACAGAAAACAGGGAAATGGGTAATATTTAGCATAAACAAAATTGCTACGTGTACAATATGGCTCTGCAATACCGACAAAACGTTGATTTTTTTTTATTGATTTTTTTTTTTGGGGGGGGGGGGGGGTTCAAAGGAATGTTGGTAATATTTCCTAAGACAGCGGAATGGAATTGCATAAATTAAAATGAAGACTGGCGTCAGTTTTACAGTCACTTACTTGTACTTATTTTTTTAGTCTGCAATTCACAGCAATATAACATACCGGGTATATGCAACCTTATCAATTACTGAAACTTAAAGTCAACTGGGAAATATCTATACATGAAATCATATACTCATTTGAGAAGATTCATTTGTGAATCTGTATACCCATTTGGAAAAAAAACAACAACAAAAATTGGCCACATTGAATATGGTTCCAAGGTACAGAATGTAAACGGGGAGGGGGTGGGGATGGGGATAAACTTACCTGCAGCATTAGGTTGAGTGTTCAAGTCCAGTAAAGCGATGACAGTAAAAGGCCTTTTGGTGTTGTGGTCAAACTTCCATGGCTTGTCAATGGTCCCCTTGATTGTGTACCTGACGTATCCTGTGCCTCCCTCAAATGACGAGGGTAGATTGGGAGGGAGTGTGAAGGTGAAGGGGTACACATGCTGTCCCGAGGGTAACTGGTTATCATCACCCGTTCCCAGGCCTGTATAATTAAAACCATCGTATTATTTTTGGTTTTTAACTTATAATTCAATATCAAAAAATTAGGCTATAGCATCGTTGAAATCTTTAAAGCAAGAATTTAGTGGAGTATACATTTTAATTTTTTCATTTTGATCAAAATTTTGTTATCTTGGCTATTCAACATACATAGGTTGTTGTGTATTACATATATCCAAGCCTCTTCTTAATACAATATATTAAGTTAAACAGGGATGTCATTCTCTGTCAGCTGATTACTTCCGGTTCCGGTTGTATGAAACTCGAACAAGTATACATTCTTCATTGACTTTAAATATCAACTATATTCAAAATGATAGGATTCTATTAGCAACTGAATCACCCATGCACCAAAATGAAAACCACAGCTGACCTTTTCCGTATACGGGCACAGTTTTCTCGAAATAGTTCTCAGTGGCGCTATAATGTCTAGTTGTGGTTATTGTAGTCTTTCCGGTACTAATGGTCTGTTGTTCCGTCCAATGGACATAAGCCAACCCTTATTTCTGAAATATAAGGTACATAATTAAAAACTGATGTTGTGAATCTTACTGCAAATCACACAGTCGTTTAGAATCTAAATTGCAGTTTCCGTTGTGTATATAGATATGAAGGCCTGGGGGGGGGGGGGGGGGGAGAGAGAGAGAGAGAGAGAGAGAGAGAGAGAGAGAGAGAATTATGATAAATTATTGTTTGAAACCTCTCATTTTCATTTCGGCATCCAATTCTACCACCAGTCTGCCATTAATGGTTTGTCCTGCAAAATACACCTGTTGTGGATCAAGCAGTTCCACGTAAAACGACCGTAGTTTACCCATTGTACTGGCGTCTCACTCTGAAGAAAAAAGAAACGCAAAAATCAACATGAATTTTGAACCATCAATATTCTAAAGATATAGGAAAGTGTAAGTTTGGTCTTTTCAATTAAAAATATAAAATACATGATTTTTAAATTATCTTACGTCCTAGTCTAGAAGACAGGGTAAGCTTTCCAAAAAGCTTAGAGATCTATAAAGCCAGTGATGCATCATCTGCCCTTTGTTCTTAATACCTTTTGTAATCACCACACTTACACGAATTTGAACATTTATTTTAGAATCTTTCTGCATTACTAAGCTGCATACGTAAGTTATAGGCCTAATGTACATCACAAACAAAGTGATTTCAGAGTTATCAACAAATTACGAAAGCCCATTGAGCTCATTTTCGTAGGTAAAAAAAATATTTTTTTTTCATGAATAAACCCGAAACTTTAACGAATAAACGCGTTTGTTTCGCGTAAAAACGCATAACTTTCGCGAATAAACGCATAAGTTTCACGAATAAACGCGTAACTATCGCGATATAACGCGTTACTTTCGCGAATAAACGCGAAACTTTCGCGATATACCGTGTTATTTTCGCGAATAAACGCGAAACTTAAATGTAAATATTGTTATTTCAGAGTAGAACCCCTATGAAGAATAATTACTGAAAACAAATATCTTGATAATATTTTATAAAGATGTAAATGAATTAGATTTAACCTTTTACAAATTAACATAAATTCAAACGTATGAAATCTTTAAAATCTTAGTACTGATTTTAAAGGACATAATGCATCGCGCTTCTCACATTCTAATGGCGCTGTATTATTAAAAATGAGGCAGTAGCATATTTTATTTATAACAATTTTAATTCGAATTAAACGTTTTATTAAGTATCATTTTAGAATTTAAAGGATTTAATTGTTTAAAACGTTATAATATATGTTATATCGCCGCGACATAAATCAAGGGTGTTGTTTACTCAGGGTTTGAGTTCTCAAATTTGGATTGTTATAAAGTTCAATGTCATGAGTAAAATTTGTTCTAAACACAAAAAAAGTATCAATGAAATGAATTATTGACAAAACATTCGATATTTTTACTTTATTATGGAACTAGCCTAAAACAAAAATAGACTTTAAGCCAAACATAGGAAATTCGAACTAAATTTTGCAGATTTTGTTCTGTAAAACTTACGCCTTTAATTGCGAAAGTTTCGCGTTTATTCGCGAAGGTTTCGCGTTTATTTGTGAAACTATTGCGTTATATCGCGAAAGTTTCGCGTTTAAACCCGAAAAAAATATTTTTTTTTACCTACGAAAATGAGCTCTATGGGCTTTCGTAACAAATAAACTTTACATGTAATTATTAAGTATATGATTATATGCTGGGTTTTTTATTCCATTTTTTTTTTTTTTGGATAATTTAATTAATGTACATAAATTTACCTACTTACTTTCCAGGAAATAAGAAACCCTTCCAGAACAGGTACCACGGGTGCGTACAAATATCTACAGAGGCCTAGACAAAGAGGAAATATTGAGTTTAAGGTTAATATATGGCACGGGTTGTTTCTTGCGACATGTCCGGTGAAGAGGCGTGAACGTTTTATGTACAATATTTATAAATGAAAACATAAAAAGATATTGTCATCTTTGTGTGTTTAAAGATTGGCCAATAAATAGATCTATAGAAATCTTAAGAAAAGATTTAATTTGTTGAAGAGTTGATATACATGTGATGTATCGCACTGTCTGCATGCACTTCGCTCATAATATTAATTTACATTGTAAAGGATATTCTCGACTGGCCTGGTCTAGCTTCTATCGATTTGTGAAAGAATTGGGAAAGCCTGATTATGTTTTAGTTATCAAGCAATTGGGCTTTCAACAGGCTATTAAGATTTGAATAATGCATAAATCCCCCCTTCCTAAAAAAAAGTGTAAGCGTGTAGGCCTACGCGTATTTGGTTGCTTTTGAAATTTCACCGCTGTCATCGTGAAACATACTGGCGCCAGTACAGCTTTAATTTCTTCTCCGGGGTCATGACCTGGTCACTGTATTATTGGTATATATACAGAATCATGTCCTGCAGTAAAGGGGTTTCCTATTGATCGTTTAACGACTTTTATACCCTCGGCGTATTGTGAATTTTGAATTTACTGGTTGAATGTAAATATGACACCTTAATCTAAAGATCTGTTAATGTACAAAAATATGAACTATATACAGTAGTGTTAGGCTGTTAAAGTTACTTCGTTTTCAACATATTAAACCTACGAAATGAAGATGCAAACCTAATGGGTTCAAATTACGATTAAAATGAAAAAATATCAGTTTTCAAAAAAAAAAAAAATTAAAAAAGAAAATTAAAAACCCTACCTTCTCTTGATATTATACAAGTTTATTGTCCTAAAACTATTGAAAACATGTTTTTTTTAAATCAATAAATCTATGGCAGCCTCGAAGAGACAATACGGTTCTTAAGGTTTACAAAAAAAGTATTATGGACCGGACGTCTCTACAACAATATCGAAAAGATCTTTCTTTTTAATGACACAACAGCAATGAAAATTAAAAGAAGATGGATGTGATTAGAACAAGATTTATTATTAAAACATACACTTCCATATACTGATATACTGATTGCAACAATTCTTTAGTCATTGAACGGTGCATTTATCGATTTGAGCTGAAATTTAAAATCATTATTTTTTTCATGGCCGTATTTAATAGTTAAGAGAGTTAATTTTTAAAATATTAGCCAACCAGAACATGAGAGTCAGTTTTCGAGCTAGTTAGTAACATACAAGAATCTTTTGTTACTAGTATGTAAACAATTTGAAATTTTTCAGCTGAAACCGTAACCATCCAATTTAAACTGATTGAACTGTAATTGTAAACCCTTTTTTAAACACATATTCGCTTATGCAAATATTACACGTTAACGACAAACAAAAAACACAATACGTAAGAAATGGTACAGCCATGAACGATCTGTAATTATTCATACATTATTGACTACCAGATATTTATTTCATAATAAATATTACATATATATATTTGAAACATGTATTTAAACTTACTAGCTCCAAACAAGTACATGTATATAGTATGTTAAAGCAATCAATACGCCATTGCATTCTATCCATTATATTCTTAGTATAAAAATTACGCATTCTTTTTTAATCAGCTTTACAAACGTGTTAATTTTTTTAACCAATAGCTTGATAACTTTTAAGGAGGCCGGGGGGGGGGGGGGGGGGGGGTCAACACAGTTAACCATCGGATGTACCTTAACTTTTTTTCTTTTCTTTTTTTTACAAATGATTTGTTAAGCTATAAACAATTATTGAGGAAAGACCATTTTAACTAAAGTTGAGTTAGAATGTTTTCCTATATCTTTATATAGAGCTCTTCTTTTTCAGGAGATTTATAAAGTCTAAAAAACGGCCACAGCCATCCAGCCCTCTTAAATTAGTAAAACAAAAAAATTGTTGTCACATCCCTTTGAAATTGTCATTGATATTCTGAATTCCCATGAAGACCTTATGTTTCTATGATAAAATAGAATTTATTATTTCAGATGAGTAGAGAGAGCAAGGTTTAACAATTAAAGGTGGCATAGGTAACATTAGAAGGGAAGAGGTTGTGCTTCACGAAGCTGAGACTTTCAACAAAATGATGACGTTGTATTTTAAAACTTATTCGTGTAAATTGATTACTAGCTGCAGGACTGTAGCTCCCGGTCTGAAAAATTCGGATGGACGACCTGGGAGCTACAGTGCCTCCCATAGTAAAAAACTGCAATTTACGGCGCACAAAAAATTGCGCTAAGTTTGGACTTATTAACCTTATTTTCACACAAATTCTGTAAAAATAATTAGAACCATAAAATTCTTCAGCAAATTTACTACTGATATCATCACTTTACTTGCCTCAGACCTTCTCTTAAACATGATAACCGACCTCGGAAAATGAAGTATGTTAATTTACGTCGAGATCGAGAGTCGCCATTTTTGAATGTAAACAAACATGCACCACTTCAATTTACAAAGCTGGTGATGGTGTTTAAAAGACTATCAGAAGTAAGTGAAGTGACGATATCTGTAGTAAAATGTCCGAGGAATTTTTTGGGATCAAATATTTGTACAGAATGTGTTCATAAATGAGATTAATCAGTCAAAACCTAGCGCATTTTTTTGTGCGCCGTAAATTGCAGTTTTTTACTATGGGAGGCACTGTAGCTCCCAGGTCGTCCATCCGAATTTTTTCAGACCGGGAGCTACAGTCCTGCAGCTAATTGATTACTAGTATTTGTCCTGCTTGTCCTAAGGCAAAGAGATGCATAAACCATCATACACTGTATATTATAAATGACTGATGACTGGTGCATCTTATACACACACGTCTGATGGCATGATGTTTCACAAAAAATAATTCTTCGACGTCCGATGGGGGGGGGGTCGGTAAGGAAAGGTGGAAAGACCTTTCCAAAAAGTTAATATTGATTGAATGCACGTCGGTTGCAAATACTTTCTGCAATACCTTAATTTTAACCGTATGAAATAAGGAGAATTTAATTATTAAATTAATTGTCTAATCCCTTTCTTATCTTCAACGTAATTCAATTCAATTTTTTAAATATTATATATAGCTCTTTAAAACGTCGTAACTTTAAGATTTGATATTTTCAAAAATACATGTACAAGTACATGTATCAAGCAGTATATAGAACTTATATACTCTCAAAAATAAGAACACATATGGTATTATATCGGTTACTATGAAAACATTTCATTGTTTTCATCTGTTGTAGCCATCTTTTATAAGCAGTTTTAAAAAATCACTGACACGAGAGGAGGGGGTTATTTTCGGTGACGGTAACTCTAGGACCTGTAGATACAAAGTTAACGTTTTTATTATATAGATAGAAATGTATCTGAGTGAACTATTAATATCGGTAAACAACTAAACATGGAATCTACATTTAGCCACCATGGACAAAGATGTTTCCACAGTATCTCCAAGATAAAACAAAACTCATCAGTCAAGTTAGTTCAATTGATGTTGGTGAACTGGGTAACCTAAAACAAATAGGATAAAGCCGGCATGACATGGAGATCAGATAAATCCATCGCCAACTCCCATAGTGTCATTTGTATTGCTGTTGATTGAATGGAAGGGGGTGGTCAGCTACTGGAACTGGGATTGTTTGGACCAATCATAATAGGTGTAGGCCGGGGCGTAGTCCATTTCCCCCCGCGTGTGTTCGGAGTCGTCTTCCTCCCGGATGTTGGTTTTACCGAACACACACTCACTGTAGCTAGGGGGCGCTGTAAAAATCGAATTGAAATGTTTGGGCATTGTTCAAGATACATTTACATGCTGTGATACATTTACTCCATGAGACATTTCAGTGATTATCGAGATTTATTCTAAACCTTAAATCAATTACAAAACTGTACTAATAGATATCCTTTTTCAGCTCGATATCATAATGGTAAAGTAACCTTTTGCACCAAATTTGACTTGCTTATCATATGTAAACACCTGCAGTTTCTATAAGACATAGTGTCCTTTTCCTAATATTTATAACTTTATAATATTTTTTTGACTTATCAAAAATAGAAATTAAATATTGAGTTAGGCACTCACGTAAGTTGGACATGTCAGGCATGGCTGCGGCCATTGGCGGTGCAGAGGGCGCTGACGGGGCCGGACCAGGGGGAGGTAACGCTGACGGCTGAGGGGTGCTCATTCCAAATTGTGTCTGGTATTGCTGGACAACTGAACGCAAGGGTATTGTTCCAATGATAATGAGTAAAGGCACATGAAGGTCTATGGCAGGCCCAGAGGGATCAACGATCAGCTGTATGAAAAAAAGTCAACATCGCTAGATTTATTACTTTTAATCTGATATTAATTAATAATCAAGCTCTGTTCGTCAATATACATGCATATGGCCCGCTTTTTTATACAATCTTTACATATTAAACATATTACTACACATGTAGATTTAAAAGTGCAAACCAACTCTCAAGAAACAAAATTGCACTTTCGAAAATTTTAAGTAAAAGGGCAATATATAAGCCGTTTTTAGAATATGTTTCTAATACTGAAATGAGTACACAACTTTTTGTCACCTCTAAGTAATAGTTGATGTCTATAATCCTACACCCCACCAGGAACGAAGGGGGTAGGGGAGGGATCATAAGTCGGTCACCGGTCCAGGTTTCTGTCTCCCCGGGCTGGACATCCTGATGCACCACCCTAGCCACCTCAGTAGTGGTTGATTTGGATTTCGTGGTGGCATGGAATATGGTGGTCTGTGTAGATGGTATATTGGAAAAAAATAATTGAAAGGTCTTTGATATTAAAACTGAGATTTACTCCCCTGTGGAAAATTCAACGTTAGACTAAAGCTACAGCGTGAAAGCTGGCATTCGGGGAAGTCCTACTCTGAAACATTGCTTTAATTTTCAGGAACGAATAATTATAAATACAAGAGGCCAAGGGGCCACATCGCTCACCTGAGCAACAATTGCCTTAATTCTGATCAAATTAGCATTGCAGTATTATAATATCTTGACAACTGAGTACAGTAGATCTTGCTAAAAAAAATTGAAAATCTGCCAATTTTTATCCACCTCTTATTTTTTTGGTAAATACCAAGCCCCTTTTGTTGTTGTACCTGTAAGAAGATTTTTCTCTATTCTTATTTCGTGGCCCCACTTTTCTCTAGGGAATCATGGTTTCATCAAACTTAAATCTGCATTACCTGTGCTCTCACAATAAGTACTGAGTTTTGGACCGAAAACTTTCCCAGAATATTTTTAAAGATTTTCTCTATATATTCCTATGTAAAAATTCAAATCGCCATCACGGTCCCGCCCTACCACTAGGGACTGTGATTTTGCAAACTTGAATTTACACTTCCTGTGGATGCCTCTATACACAAGCTTAAGCTTTTCTGGCCAAATAGTCTTTAAAAAGAAGATTTTTAAAGATTTTCTCTATATATTCCTAAGTAAAATTCATCCCCCATTGTGGCCTCACCCTACCCCTGGACTATTAATAAACAAACTTGAATCTATATGATCTGGGGATCCTCCACTCAAATTTGGGCTTTCCTGGCCTAATAATTTTTGAGAAGAAGACTTTTTCTCTATACATATATAAACATTTATCCCCCATTGTGGCCCCGCCCTACCCCCAGGGACCATGATTTGAACAAACTTGAATCTACATTATCTGAGGATGCTTCCACTCAAATTTGAGCTTTCCTGGCCTAATAGTTTTTGAGAAGAAGATTTTTAAAAAAAATTTCTATATATTCCTATGTAAAAATTGATCCCCCAATTGTGGCCCCACCTTACCCCCGGGGACTATGATTTGAACAAACCTGAATCTACACTACCTGAGGATGCTTCCATTTTAATTTGAGCTTTTCTGGCCTAATAGTTTTTGAGAAGAAGATTTTTAAAGATTTTCTCTATTTATACCTATGTAAAACTTGATCCCCCAATTGTGGCCCCACCCTACCCCCGGGGATCATGATTTGAACAAACTTGAATCTACACTATCTGAGGATGCTTCCACTCAAAGTTGAACTTTCCTGGCCTCATAGTTTTTGAGAAGAAGATTTTTAAAGATTTTCTCTATATATTCCCATGTAAAACTTGACCCCCCAATTGTGGCCCCACCCTACCCCCGGGGACCATGATTTGAACAAACTTGAATCTCCACTTCCTGAGGATGCTTCCACTCAAAGTTGAGCTTTTCTGGCCTAATAATTTTTGAGAAGAAGATTTTTAAAGATTTTCTCTATATATTCCCATGTAAAACTTGACCCCCAATTGTGGCCCCGCCCTACCCCCGGGGACCATGATTTGAACAAACTTGAATCTACACTACCTGAGGATGCTTCCATTTTAATTTGAGCTTTTCTGGTCTGATAGTTTTTGAGAAGAAGATTTTTAAAGATTTTCTCTATATATTCCTATGAAAAACATGATCCCCCTCTTGTGGCCCCTCCCTACCCCCGGGGACCATGATTTAAACAAACTTGAATCTACACTACCTGACGATGCCTCCACACAAGTTTAAGCTTTTCAGGCCGAATAGTTTTTGAGAAGAAGATTTTTGAAAAATACCAACAAATTTTCAATAATTCTCAATTATCTCCCCTTTAAAGAGGGCGTGGCACTTCATTTGAACAAACTTGAATCCCCTTCACCTAGTGGTGCTTTGTGCCAAATTTGGTTGAAATCTGCCCAGTGGTTCTTGAGAAGAAGATGAAAATGTGAAAAGTTAACAACGACGACGACGACAACGACAGACAACGGACAAATTGTGATCAGAAAAGCTCACTTGAGCCTTTGGCTCAGGTGAGCTAATAATGTGTGTGAAACGAAGACCAACAACAAAAACTCCATCAACATGCATGAATCAAGATTTTTCATTTTTGGTTTAAAAGAGTGTCAATTTTATAGCAAAAGCAAACACAACCTAGCAATACTAACCATAGTAAGTTTGACATGGCAACCGCACACTCGGCTGGTCATGTTTTGGATTTCCGCGTTGAAGTGGATCGCCTCCCCGGGGACGTACCCGCATCTGTTCAGACTGAGTGTACCGGTAATCGGTCCGGACTTACAGCACAAACAGCATAAGAACTTGTTCTGCTGGTTTTGGGTCCCACACTGTTAAATATTAAAAAGCAGGAAAAAAAGTTAATTATGAATAAATTCAAAGAAGGCAACGAGATCTCATGTCAAAACTGAAAATCAATTTGCGAAGGAAATGGATGGATTGGTTTGACTTTTAAAAACTGCCAAGTCAAATGAGATCACTGCAAGACATTTATAGGTAAAAATATTACATGTATTAATGGAAAATATTGTAACATGCACTTGTTTTCTTTTACTTTTGTATATGTTTGGTTATAGACTTTAAAATTTCTTTGACAATCATTATCCTAAAGCCAAGGAAACACTATACTTAGCGAGGGTAAACAGTTTATATTTTATCAATCGAGGACAACTTATCTATTTATATGTACACAAGCAGTACAAAAAATGTTAAGGATTACTTTTTTATATATATAATATAATAGGACTGTTCTGTACGTCCCTGCGAACAACTTAGCCGAAAGAATTGGTTCCTTGATTGCAAATAAATCCACAGCTGGACTGTTCAATACTCATAGATACCCGTGAAATGAACTTACTGCAGCATTAGGTTGAGTATTCAAGTCCAGTAAAGCGATGACAGTAAAAGGCCTTTTGGTGTTGTGGTCAAACTTCCATGGCTTGTCAATGGTCCCCTTGATTGTGTACCTGACGTAGCCTGTGCCTCCTTCAAAGGACGAGGGCAGATTGGGAGGAAGTGTGAAGGTGAAGGGGTACACATGCTGTCCCGGGGGTAGCCGATTATCGTCGCCCATTCCCAGACCTGGACAAAATCATCGTCGTATTTTTTTCAATGGTTTCTTATTTTTGTACACATCTTTTATAATTTGATGTTTTGCTATGGTGCGCAATTTCAGTGATATGCTATGGGATATAGAGAACAGTCCAAACATTTCAAATAAAATAAAAAACCAAAAATTTCCACCAATATGCCATGTAAACAATTATTCTTTGTAATAAAATAAAATAATTATAAACTGAGTTGAAATTATAATGTATATGTATGTTATGATATGGTATGCTATGATGAATGAGTATCTAATAATGTGCTATGAGATTGTATGCTATGGCATTGGTAAGAGATTAAGAACACTATGCTATGGTGTAAGCTTGAATTGACAGGATCAAAATGCCGGAAACGTTGAACATTATAGAAGCGGAAAATAGGTTTGTTTCATGCTTAGGTATGTATAATTCATAAAAAAAGTCTTTAATTTTTTCGGCAGAAAAAAACGTGTGTGTACAGAATACAATAATTTTGGTATATCCTTCAGTTGCACATACGCCAACAACAACTGCCTTCATGATATTATAATTGCATGACTTAAAGAGGCACGGTAATTCAGTTAAAAATTACAACCTCTTCCATACACAGGAACAATATGCTCAAAGTATGTCTCTGATGCTGTGTAATATTCAGTCTCGGTACGCTGATTACTTCCGGTTCCGGTTGTATGAGACTCCGACCAGGATACATACGACATGCCTTTAAAGATCAACCTTACTTCTGAAAATACAGAGGGTTATAAATGAAAATGCTGACCTCTTCCATAGACGGGTACAGTTTGATCGAAGTAGTTTTCAGTGGCGCTATAATGCCTCGTTGTGGTTCGTCGGTTCTTCCCGCTTCCGGTGCTGTGCTGCTCGGTCCAATGAACATAAGCCAATCCCTTAAATTTCAATCTTATTTCTGAAATATATTTGTATTAGATGTGGAATATAAACGCAGGGCATTTTTAACTGACTTCACCAGTTCTTTTTTTTTAAATTGCACTAAGAAAATTATAACACGTACAGCACATGTTTTACACGTCCTCCGTAATTGTGTGTAATTCTGTAATTGTGTGTACGTTTATTTTTTTCCATACTAATTTTATGTTATAAAAAATTATTACATGTAGCAAAAAGGTCAATTTCTATAACACACGTTAGAACGGTCAGATAATTTTTTTATTATGAACAAAAGAAGAAATTGTAGTTTTTAATGACATTAAAATATACATGTAATATCATTACGATTAAATCAAGTGTTGTATACACCTGTAGATGTTAGAACGATTTTAACAAGGCCTTGGACTTTCAGTAAGATGTTACTATCTGTTTCTTGCATCAAAACAAGTTAAAAGTGATGTTGGTTTCGAGTGAAATATACACAGATTTCGTGGTCTTAGCTCAAAAGACAGACAAATCTTGTTGGTTTGAAAGAGTCTTGGATGATTGGTCAGCAATGAAATAGACAGGCCTACCTCACATTGCTGTTTGATACCAACTACTTAAAGTCCAAGCCCTTGTTAAAATGGTTCTAAGTAACCATCTTTTGGGTTATACAACTTTACTACTAAGAACAAGTTTTGTTCACTTTTAAGGTTAGCCTTAAATATCGTGATAAAGCAATACGATATCCTAGTGTACATAATTGTTCCCTGTATATTGGAGTAAACTTAAGCTTTTTTTACACTTCTATTCATGATGCGCTGTAGTGTATGATTTATTATCGCATAAAAAACCAATGTACTCAACAGGTCGCTATTGAACATATAAATACAAAGGCTTAGTACGCAGTTATGTACAATTGAATTATAATATCCATATTTTATATCTCTACCGTTGTCAATTTCTGTGTGCTATTGATTACATGGTCGTGTATACAAATTACAGGGAAATTCAATGAAATCTGAAACTCATTTAAGATTTGTTTACATGGAAATAGATTTAATAAAAATGAGAATCGATATATATCGAAAATAAGATAGCCAATTAATTTTTTTCATTTAATTCCGACGCATTCTCACGTTCTTCGCACGTTTTTATCTTATCTCACTTCTGTATTGCTATTCTTTGCAGCTTCAGTGCCAAGAGCTCAAATAACCGACTTATGGTAGCCCGTATCTGACTTGACCTACATTTCATTGTACATAGAGTATGGTGTATCGATACCCCCGTGCAATATATCTTTACCACCATAACCTGTTAGCCTCACACCCTACCGTCCCTGACTCTCGACCACACACGAGACACATACACATACACACATACCCAAGCTTACATGTACATACAATTATCAAAGCAAATATTAATAGTAATAATTATTGTTTGAAACCTCTCATTTTCATCTCGGCATCCAATTCTACCACCAGTCTGCCATTAATGGTTTGTCCTGCAAAATACACCTGTTGTGGATCCAGCAGTTCCACGTAAAACGAGCGTAGTTTACCCATTGTACTGGTGTCTCTCTGAAAATAAACAAAAATATAAAGCATTTTTCATACTAGAACTATAGCTAGAACTCGAATTGTAGTACAGAAAATCACGGTTATAGCGAACACGCTTATAATGAAATGATGATTACAGCAAAGTGGTTTTCATTTCCTGTACTTTATTACATATTGTAAACTTGACGGTTATAACGAATTACGCTTATAACGAAGCGAAATCGCCCGTCCCTTGGACTGTTTTACTGTATTATCTTAGTAAATTAATTGATACAGAATTGGAATTTCATACATTTTATTTACTTACAAAGAAGATTTATTATAACAAACAACTGTTAGAGATCATATTACACACATGAAACTGCAATAGCATACTGTTACTTATATGAGGTTTGTTACTGACTGACTACAGAAATATATCGGGTTGACCGAGCTCATTGTACATGTAAATAACATTGCAAATTTTACAATCTATGAAATTGATCAACCCGATATATTTTTGTAGTCAGTCAGTAAAAAAACCTAATAACTAATAAGCGTTTTGTTTTCCCAAGTACTTTCAAGTGAGACACTTGTTCACAAAATGCGATGATCAACGCAAATCCATGTAAAAGTGGCCTTAGGCATACATCTCGTCCATTTTAACACAAAGAAACTAATCGTCGATGCACCTTTCTTTACTTACAGTGTTTTGTTGCTATTCAATTTTAAACGTTTTCTTCCTTAGTTTTCTTCGCAGAGGTTTGAGCAAATCTTAACGCTCAGACATAGGTATATTGTTAAAAACTGTGTGGCATTCGAAATTCAATTCCAAGCGCCGAAGTAAATTTCAATTTACGATATGTCTTAGGATTTCTTTTCTGTCATTTAAAAAAAGATACAAAGAACTCAATTGAAATTGATAAAGAAGAAATTCAATACTGTTTATAAGATTATTTTCGCCCAGTGTTATTTCGTCCTTCTACACTTGCAAACGGTTTCGTTCTTTCTTTGAACTCGCCAAGATGTTAAAAAAGGTATTCATTGCGAGAATAGAATTCGCCCAGCTTTAATTCGCCCGCTGACAAAAAGGGCGAAAGGGGCGTAAATAAAACGGGGCATATATTTCCCTTCATTCAGTAGTTCTTCGATGACATATCGTCTTGTTAAAATAGGAGATGCTAATAAGAACGAAAACAAATATCTTTGATACCGGGATTTATAATTGAAAATCTGACATTCTTTAACTCTACCTGCTTGTATTCGAAGGTTCTTTGAATAACTGCACAATTTTTCAACATTACTAGCATACAATATCAATTTTTCTACAAAAGCCAAGTACTATAGTAGACTTTGGCGAATTTAAGACTGGGCAAATACCAATGTTCTAAGTTATCTCTTTAGTACACAATCGTGTCTGTGCGAATTTAAGACTGGGCAAAACCATTTGCAAGCGCAGAGGGGCGAAAATAACCTTGTATACAGTTCTATTTTCTGTCCCAGAATGCATCATAATTTGCACATTTATCAAACAACTAATTACCTAAGCTATCAAGTGTAGGTCTATAATGCACGTGATAAGAGATTATATCTAAATCTAATCTTGCTGATCAAAAGTGCGAGCCTAAATAAATAACTAAATTGGCTCGTATCTTGTACTTCCTTTCAAAAATTGATTTCATTTATTTTAATACTTTTTTCCAACTCAAAAGAAGTTGTTATATAGCTATCGGTTTTCCTTACATCCTTCCCCAGTCAGCCCTTCCAACAATATTATAACCCCAATGTTTTCTGTTTCGTTTTTAAGGTATGAAGAAAATTTGTGTTGGAGTTGTGTTCCATAGTTTTTCTCCGGATTATTCGCAGGGTGGGGTTTTTGCACGGTTGACGAATTTAATCTTCTTTTGTTGCATTGCTGATTGCGGAGTCTCTTGCACGTGGGTTTCATTCACTAAGATGCAAGGATTTGTAACAATATTTAAACAGGCAATCAGTAAATCACAATTGCAGTATACCTGAATTGACCTAATTATGTATTGTTGACATCTTTTTAAAAAATATGATGTATGGATCGCCTGCATGGCATATCCTAATTGTATTTTATTAATACAAAAGAAATGTTTTACTCAACAATCAATACTGTGTATATATTAAATAGTTGATAATCTAAGTTATCACTTATCGATTTTTATGCGAGCGCGAATCAACCCGTAAAATAATAATCGTAAACGTTTTTAACAATTTCAGGTAACCCTGCGATCATATTAAAATCAAATTCCTAACATTGTGGTTTTACATACTTGTTTTGTAGGTAGTTAGATCTACGATCGTCTCTGTTAGATACACCCCGCTGAAAGTAGAAAATCTGTTTGTAAATAATACACATGTATCTGTTGTTGGTACGGAAACCCACACGTGACATGATTTTTCTCGTGGGGTATTTCGAAATAGGGGGATCTTACGTGCATCAGCCACCGTTGGACTTTAAGTTGAAATCATGTGTCCACTAGACTTCCCTAGGTACGAATATTCTTTTTAATAGATTTGTATGAAATATAAAAATAAATAGCTAAGAATTATTTATATTTATAACGTTATACAATGGATATATAAAAATGTAGAATTCGAAAGATTTTAAAAAATACAAAATGATATGAGGGTGGATTCATGTCAATGTATTAAAAATTCTTATATTTACAGATAGGTTCACTCCGGTGAGGGCTTAATAATTACATCAGGGACGGTTATATACATGTACATATAACGTGCAAACACATACAATAAAATTGGATTTTTAATAGCCCCATCCATAACCACGAGATTTTGAGTGAAGAAATGTGCGTTTTTGTTTTGTTTTTGTGGGGTTTGTGGTGTAGGGGTGAGGTCTTATATGTTTGCCTTTGTTTGTTGTTGTGGGTTTTTTTTTTGGGGGGGGGGGGGGGTTAAATAACGCATACTTAGAGAAACTCTGTTCCGGGGAAATATGCATGAATATTTGTGCTTTAGAATGCGAAGCGTATGTTTCAACTAAAAACAGGGTTTTTTTGCGACGTGGAATTAATACATCAATAATATACATGTGCGGATCCAGGGGGGGAGGAGGTCCGACAGTTTTTAGATTTTTGCCGGGAGGGGGAGGGGGTCGGAGGCATATTTATGGTAATTTTATAATATTATAAAATTACCATAAATATGCCTCCGACCCCTTGACTTGATCAACGGTGGTTATTATATTCTGTCGTGAGGGTCTAATTAATACGACCATAGTTTTCACACAGATTATTACATACTTCTTTTCTTTAAAACAACATGTACTTAGTTTATTCGTAATAATTGTCACGTATGTCACACTGCAAGATTATCTATTTTTACTCATTTTAGACCTCTTTTAATGCTGGTATTGGTCGATACTTGTTTTACAGATGATGTCTTTAGAATTCATTACATTTGTCGATCTTGTCTTTGCAGATATTGTTGATATACAACGTCTGCTCTGTTTACATGTGTTGGCGTTTTCGTGTATACATATACTTTATAAGGATGCTGTAATAAACAACCTTGGTTATGCAATTGGTTATGAGTCTATGACTCATTGACAATTAAAAATTGTTAATTAGTAAAAGACAGTTGTTATAATGACGGGCATCATCTGATTGGTGGAAAGACCTAAAAATTGGTTAGACATTTTCCCTTTTTTTTGATAAGCGTTCTATTCGCTATACAATTTTAATCGAATTCCATCATCTCGCACACCAACACTATTAGCGAACAAAAAGGTATTTAGTATACAGGTTCTAACGGCAAATAAAGTCATAATTCGAATTTATCCTAGCAATGTGCATGATCAACATAAATGCCTATACTTTAACTGTATATGGACACAGAAACCTTTGACATTTTAAATTATCGATGACCGAGTTTAAATGTGACAAATCCACAGCTCAGAACAAGATACATAATTTAAAACTTGAATTGCATTTGATTGTCGGGCTCACACTGACCAAGTTGTACATCTGCGTTTACTTTCCTGAATTAAACCAATGGTCCCATACACTTGCTACAAACATAAGTATAGCTACAGTTCTTAGCATGCAAAAGCTTCCTAATGTACTATGTATATTTTAAATACACATTTTCTTTGTTAAAAATGATCAATTTATATGACTAAACTCTGTTTTATGTAAGTGTTTTTGGGAGAATGTAAGAAGAAGTGGAAGTAAGAAAATTGACGGCAAAAACGACGCTTCTGTCATGTTGTAATTTTTGAGTTTAGTGGGTGAGTGTAAATACAAAATTACAACATGACACTACGTGCCGGATGCAGTAATGTATAATAAAAGCACTTTACCTTAAAGGATATAAACAAATATGATACGTATCAGTATCACCTTTATCACGAGTGACACCTCTTGTCTAATTTGTGTTCTTATTGAGAACTAGTGTGAATTTTTATAAATTATCACCGGCTTATACAGTAAACATTTTTTATATAAACATTTATTTCTATTTCATAGAATAAATGAGAAATCAAAACGTGCTCATTGCTTGCTGTTCGAGATGAACGTGTAAAGAAAAATCATTCATAATTAATCACAAATATAAAACATGCGATGAGTTTCAAAAATTACAGGCACATGTCAAACAGGATTACCTGTATAGTATAGAGAGTACATGTTTTTTAAGGTGGAATAACACACCTTAAAAAGTTACTCATATTAACAGTAAATTATTTGATTATAAAAGATATAATAATATACATTTATAGATTGTACCTATATCAAAAAAGCGAAAAATTTGCAGTCAGTCATCTTGTGATGATGTGTTATTCCACCTTAGGAGATTTCTAAGAAAGACTTCGAATGAGACTCAAAATAGATCTATATACCTATATATTGTCATATAAAAATTAAATTCATATTCTTTTAGATTAAAACCTGTTCATGAAAATAACCTCTTGCTTTTAAAAAAAATTGTATACAAGTAAAGGACGTTATTACAGTGGACCCCCCCCCCCCCCCCCCCCGAGACTATCATGTGCAATAAACAGAAAATACAGAACCATCATTTCATTGTGTGGACAGTTGCTCTTTTATTATCGCATGTATTGTACATGTAACCTTTAAGCGAACGCTAGCTGCTCTGACCCTTGATTCATTTTCCAATACTATAGCATCCCCACCTACTTATATATATTCATGCTCATAGATGTATATGCTATTCTATGTACAGGGTTCCTAGGATACGTCTATAACATTGGGTCGATATCAACGCATCTCTTACACTAACTGTAAGTATTAATAATCTTATGTTTCATCTTTAATAAACCATGATTTATTTAAACCCCCACCTCCCTATAATTGTGTATTGAAAAAATAAATAAATAAGAAAGCCGTTACTACTAGAGAATGATGTCATTATGATTGTTGACATTTAACTGATTACGATTTTTATAAAATAGTAAAGTTAAGGCATGCTTACAAATGTCACTTGTTCGAATAAATGTTTAATTAATGCGACACATAATTTTTATCTAATATTTTTGAGTTTGTTTTTTTTTTAAAGAAGTTTTTGGACTATTTTTCCTAAATTTAATATTCTGTTTTAAAAAAGTATTGTAATACTTGAACAGTTCTGCTATATAAATTGAAAAACCCCACTCAGTACGAAAAATTTGTCGCCAAAATCATTATGAGGAAATATGCTTACTTCGTTGTGATGAACAATCCAATAATTAAGGTCAAGATAAAAAAAACTCAAATGTCGATAGTCGAAGTAAGATGACCACTGAAAGAATGTACATAGCGCTGGGGAGGATCGAGGGCTCCCCTTACTCTTTGATATGCATCAACATTTTTTAAGCCAAGTGGCCCTTCAACTTCATTTTTTAAGTTAAACATTTAATTTTACTGCAGTTAGGTATTGCATTTTAAGGGGATCTTTCATATATGTTTAGCGGTATCCAAGCAAAGGACAACGTAGGAGACGGTTGGGTTTTGATCAGGCTTCATTTGATAGGAACATTTTTTCTTTAAATTCTGAGAGCTTGACAAAGTAAAAAAGTGATATCACACAGTCCCTCGTATCATCACATCGCAATAAACATTAGCGCTTTACAGGATACGTCTTAGTTACATTGTAATAGCATAATTATTTGAAACCAAAGACGTGTTCAGTTGAAAAGGGTGTAATCTCGATGCAAATACGAAACCAAATACTTGTAATTACCAAAGAAGATACTTTGGGTGACTATCACTTTGTATCAATGACTCTAACATCATATTTGAGCATTTACTAATGTAAAATTTATACACTTGTTTTAAAGGTATCACATTTTCTACATGATTTTCAGTCGATAGAATGTCTGGGTGCCTAGAATACACAATAAATGAAACAGCCAACCACGAGCTGGGTGCAACATGGAACAGCACTCGATACTTGGAAAGGGACGCCAAAGATTTTATTTCGGCCCTTGTTGCATTCGTCACCGGAGGGACTTCTTTCGTGCTCAACGTTTTGGTCTTCATAACTCTTTTTATCAGCAAAGAACTCCGACAAAACACGCATTATAATCTGGTTCTCTGTCTATCCCTCAGTGATCTGGTTCTCGGACTCAGTATGTGTGTGGGCGGCTTCCGGCTCTTCACCCCGCGCTGGGCCACCTTCTACGCACCTTGTGTAATGACCAGCGTCATGTTTATCAGCGGCATTACTCTCTCGTTCTTTCAGACTTTCCTCATCAGCTTCCATCGCTTTTTGAAATTATCGGATACCGACCTGGACCGGGTTTTACTGAAAGAGAATAGGAAGTATGTGACTTACATTTTAATTTGGCTCATTGTTCTTGGCTTCAATATATCCATGGTCCATTTTCGCCACCATACCGAAAAACTACTATTTTGCAAGTTTAAATGCGTATTTGGCTCTCGTTATCCAATCATGGTGATATATTTTCAGACTGCAACAATATTGCTTCTATCTCTCACCATCATCTTTTACTGCCTGACCATTCACCAAGTGAGGCAACGTTACAGGCGAACGTTTGCTTGGCATGCGCACCAGAGGAATCCCACTTCGAACGACCCCAACTCAAATGAGCTCACGCCGCCATCGTACGTGGGAGGCGAACAAATGACTCTACAAATGAAGAAAAAAATATTTGGGTCTATGAAATTAATTGGGTTCATTATTTGCGCCCTTCTCTTTTGTACTTGCCCTATGGTAATAGCGTCTTTCTTCGACCCCTCGCAAAAGGTTTTGTTCGTAGTAGCCACCCTCGCCTGTTTCAACTCTGTTATAAACCCTTTCATTTATGTTTTTAATATTGAAAAACTAAGGAGGGAATGGAAAAATATTTGGCAAATTATTAAAGTGTTCTAAGTGGGGTTTTTTTTATGATAAGATCCGACGAGATAATTTACAAGTATATTTGGTATATATGTACGTTATTAAAAAAAACGATAGTGTTGCCCTTGTAGAGAAACCAACGACTACTCGAACAAGTTTACTGGCTGTGGATTCGTAAACTCTGTATAAAGGGATCTGTCCGCCCCGTTTAATTTTCGCCTCTTTCGCTCTCATTGTCGGCGGGTGAAATTTAGACTCATTGATAAAACGAATAAAACATTTTTTTTTAATTGCTCCGTTGATTTTAAATAGTAACTATTACACAACTAGGTCTGGGCTAATTCAAGACGGGCGAAACCGTTAGCAAGTGTTGAAAAAAGGGTGGGGAAAACACGGAGCGGAAATTACTCTGTATGCAATCTTTATGGTTGTTTATCAACAACTCTACGAGATAGCCACCAAATTGATAATCTATAGGCAATATAGAGCCACATTTCGTCACGTTCAAACAAAAATTTAAAAAAAAACTTGCAGTTTATGACGCACAAAAATGGAAGAAGGTGGAAAGTCTTTAAAAGTATTTTTTCAATGAAGTTGTGATGAAATACAAAGTGTTGTTAAGTTAGCATTAGTGTCTACCAGAGTGCCAGATCATGAGTGTGTTATCCATTCAGCTTTTGTGACACGATTAAGCTCAAAACACATTCAAAAGATAATGGAAGTGAATGATTTTCCAATATTGAATTACAGGAGAGGACTTTTTCCCTCCAGTATATCAAAAGTGCATTTATATTTCGGATTCATTTTACAACAGAACGCACGACAACATCGTAAATACTTTTAGTCTTATGAATGCTCTATGATGAAATATATATATATAAAATCGGCTATCAAATAAATGATTATATATACCAAATACAAAAATATTGATTCTCCTCGAATCGATGTTAAATGTTTATAGGTCATGTAAAATGTCATCCTCGTATAAGATTAATTTTTTTTTACAGCTATCCTAAAACCTGTGAATTTAAAGAAATCCTTAAGTTTTTTCTTTTGGCATTCATTGTTTATTAAGCAGCGGTTTTGAATTATATAGAAACTTCATATGTTGTTTAATCTGTTGTGGTTTTATCTGCGTTCGTTATGGAACGAAACACAATGCTGTTAAAACCGTGATTCAAAATTGTCAAGAAATTACGGGATTTTATCTTCATCTACATTGATTAAAAGAATTTTTTTAAATTTTGATAAATGAACATTAAGTTGCTAAAACTCCATTTACAAATTCAAATCAATTATAAAAAGGAGATTTTGTTAAAATACTGACATTTTATTCTATCAATGGCTTAATTAATCATGCATACGCCTTAGCATGTACCTTTAGTTATTGTTTTTAAGGCATGTTTTATTAAAGATTTCTACTTAAACATGCATCTATGAAGGGTATATAATACATCAAATTAAATTGAATTTAAAAGGATTAAGTTACCATCGTATCCATTTCGTTCAGACTGTTGGAAAAGACAGTGTCGGAAACCAATGAATAATAGATTCATAGAAAATTTGATGTCGAAATATAAAGGGAATCAGATAAGATAGTTTTCGGCTTAATTGGGTTTTGTTGTAAAGTTAGCTACCTAAATATAATGATAAAAAAAAAATCATTGTTATTACATGAACATTGAAGAAAACGTTTTCAAGTTTGACCTATTTGTATGATATCAATTAATTAATGTTTTTAAAAAAACCAACAAAGTGTTTGTGTATTTTGTTGTAAGTTCTGTATTCAAAGTAAAATTGTCATATAAATGGCTGTTCTGTTATATAAGTTTGCAAAGCCAATGTTTCATTTATTGCATTTTACTCAATGACAACTTATTACATGGTCATACATGCATGTAAAACATAGCAATTCTGTGATTTAAGAATGCACTTGAAAGTACATGAACAAAACGGTGTAGTACTGTTTACATGCAATGCGATACGGTACTACTATTGCACTGCGTTATTGATTGTAATATACAAATTAGTATTCACATTCAGCCTGGATATGGTCAATAAATTACCTATCAAATTAACTTACTGGAAATATACGGTAATATAAAATAATACGTCGAAAGATAGGCATATTCGCTAGTTAATACATATGGGGGGTGGGGGGGGATGTGTATTTGGACGTTAAACAGTTAGAAAGATAAAATAATATTAGTAAATAATTAAACAATTTAATGCTTTCTTTGGTGACTCATACGGGATATGAAGAAGGCGACATTGCAGAAAAAATATACTGGGTGTCCCAAAATATTTGATACCATTTACTGTTTAAATAACTTTTGATTAGATTTATTAACAAAAAATCAAAGGCATTTCCATAGCTTTATATGATGTAAATTTTCACTCAACACATTTCATAAACATTCGTATGTAAGTTTCTGACAAATTAAACATTGTTTTTAAAAGCAAAATTAAAAAGAGAGTGCGTCAACATGGCGTCCTTTTTCGTCAATGGCAACTGATGAGTAAAACTCCTCACAGTAACCACTGTACGGATCCCATTTGCTCAAATCTTCTCACTATTAAAAGAATCTGTTGCTTGTTGGGAAGTTATTTCATAAATCGTACAACTAAATCTGGAATATAGATTTATATTAAAAAAAAGTTTGAAAAATTTAAGAAAGATGCTTTCTCTCTTGTCTGATTCATCTTGAAAAAAAATCAATTCAACCAGAGAAATACGATGCAATTTTTGACAGTCATAATTCATAAACTTTTTTGTTGGAAAAAATTAAACGATTATACTTTTTATCTGAGTTACAATTTGCATGTTTTGGCCAAATATTATTTAATTTATATGAATTTCAAATGGTATCAGATATTCATGGACACCCACGTGTCCCCCCCCCAAATGATCTTAAACTGTGCATGCGTCGTCTTGACGTCATGTTTTGGACGTTACCGTGCTCCGTGGTGAACAAAATGTCAAAAATACTTTTTAATGATCAATTAAGTGGAATGAAACTTCTTATTTCAATGAAATAGATGTCTCTGCTTATATATTAATGTGTCAGTCATGACTAAAAATTATAAAAAAAAAAAACTAAAAACAAAGAAAACGCCTGTTATTTAGACAATAACATCTTTTTAGGAGAGATAATGAAAATATAGTCTGACACATGGATATTTTTAAAGAATTTTTCTCAAAGTAATACTTCGAAATTGGAAAGATTATTTGTAAATATGTTGGGAGCATAAGACGAGAAACGGGTTTATCTTCTTTGATATACGATATCACTGCAATACCATGCATTTCTTTGTTCGTTTCTTTTGTTAATTATTAACATTTATTTCTGATTTCCCTTGGGTTTTGTGAGATGAAATACGTTTAGCAGAACTACAAAAAATAAAATCATCCGCAGATCTAAAAGAAAACTGTCTGTCTTGATTCCAGATTTCAAGGCTATCACTCGGTACATGTTGCTATGACATTAAACTAGCTTGTATATCTTAAACTGTTAACTGGCCTATATTCCTTCCACTTAAAAAAGAAAGCCAACCCAATCCCACTACGGGTACAAAAATAAGCATAGCCAATGTACGCACAGTACAGAATACATATGTACATATAAATGTCATTTGGCGGCATGCGCGCACACACACACCCCCACCCACCCCTCTCTCTCTCTCTCTCTCTCTCTCTCTCTCTCTCTCTCTCTCTCTCTCTCTCTCTTGTATGTGCTAAAAAGTTAAGGAGCGTTCTGACACAATAATTTTGATGCGAGTCCTGTCCATCATTGTCAAGTAATTTATCTACCATTTCAACTATCGGAACATCGTGTTTGAGTATATTTCTGGATTAAATTAATTCAGAATTTGATAAAAAAAAAATTATTTGTAACTCTATAAACTGTCACTTGCTTTCATATTTGACATTTGGATACATTGTACATCGATACATGTATATTTAGCGTGGCCATGTATCGCGATTGCCGTGCAGAAAGTCAGCGACAACCCAATAACTGCTTGCATTTCTTTTCTCATTTGTCAATAATAAACCTTCGTTAATAACGTGCGTGGTTGAGATTTGTATTGTGTTCTTAAATTGGTCAACGTATGGATATTGATAATGGTCGTCACATACACTCTGTTGGAAGTTCATCAAATATTAAACAGGTGTAAGCTAAAGGTACATGAACATGGTATTATTATATTTATCTAATAGGGTGATCGATCGCAGAACTGTGAACGAAATTAACTGGTTGATACTTGTTCGTTCCTATCGGTTAATCGTATTTAGAAAACGCATATATTTATGACATACAATTTAATTTTATTATTAGAATTTTACTAGCACTAGACTATGTTTACCTTGCTTTTTAACGATTTTAATGATTTATTTGCCAGAAAAACTGGAATTTATTAAAAAAAAAAAAAAAAAAAAAAGAAACGCAATGAAAACGGCAGATATTTCGGACTACGTGTATGTTAGGGAGACTGAATAGTCAATGATTCATCAGATTTACTTTAACCTTTCAAAAATTTAAGCTTTCAAATTTCTAATATTTCCTTATATAGCTGTATAAAAAGCTCTTGGTTAATACAGTCTAAAATTGGCTACTACTATTTGCAGACTATAGTACAACGGAATCAAAGCCGGTGTTGTATAGCAGTTTTTCCCCCATAGTAGCTTTTCCCCCCGGAAAACCTACTATATAGTAGACTTTCTCCCCGGGGGGAAAATCTACTATATAGTAGCTTTTCCCCCATAGTAGGGTTTCTCCCTCACGTTTTTGGTTCAGATTTTATAACAAATATTTATGGAAATCCAGTAAGGATTAAAATCAATGTATCTACACTCCCAGGTTGCATACTAGTACATGTATATGCATTCATCTGTACAGGTTAAGTTTCGTTTTGCCGATTTATTATTTTTATAGACAATGCTGAAAGTTTAACATGTGTGTAATGGAACTACACATAGAACTTAATGTAGGTAATTTATTGAAGAAATTTTTATAAGTTATACACCTATATGCATAATTCTGTGTTCTGAAATTGTATTAAACGAGAATGTTTTTAGAATTTCTTGATAAATTTATCAGACTGTTTGTCTGTTTGTGAAAATTTCATCCAGGGTAAACCTCTGTTTTAGAGAAATTTTGTTTCCGATGTTTCAGAGCCCGATCCTATAAAATCCTATTATAATAATTATAGTGCATATTGTTTAGGGTCAAATGTCTCATAAACTAGAGATGACCATATCACCATATTTTTATAGTGGCAGTGGTTTACCACTTGAAGATGATTCTGAAAATTTCAGCCCTCAGGGTAGGGGCCCTTGATGTTTCAGGGCCCGATGTTTAAAACCCCATTATAATGATTGAATAGTGTTCTATAAGTGGGGACCCGAATCTCAAATTCTAGAGATGACCAATTAACCATATTTTCACAGTGATAGTGGTATACCACTAGTAGATGACACTGAAAATTTAAGTCCCCATGCAGGTTAGGAGCCTTTGTTGTTTTTGAACCCGATGTTTGAAATCCAATTATAAAGAATATGTATTTTTTAGGGCCCCATATCTCAAAAACTATAGATGAACACATGAACATATTTTTACGGTCATTTAAAAGTAAAAACATCATTAAAAAATACACAATCACTCATATATATCTTTATCAAAATGATTGAAAATTACGTTTTAATTCTGCTGCTTTTTTTTCATTAACAAACAATTTTTTTTTAAAAAGGTACGCGCGTAAAATTCATTATTTTTCAAAACATGTAATCAATTTTTAAGATGACTAATGATATAATAAATACTTAGATAAATAAATCAATGAACTTTTATTCATAAAAGGAGAAACCGAAAATCAAAAATAAATAACCAACCTAAGCGCATATACGACTTTTTTACTTGTTAGTTGATAAGCAGAACAAGCTTATATTTAAAAAAAGTCAGCTCATCACAATATGTGTTGGTTGTTTTTTTTTGGTTGTTTTTTTTCTGGTTTTTTTTTAAATTACCCTTGTTTAATTGTCAGAAGAAATAATATGGTACACAAGTAAATCTTTATTGCCAAAATATGAAACAAATAGTATAAATTTTTTAGGTAATGGAATCGTATATATCTTGATTTATATAGCATCGTTTTCAAAATTGTATATTTATAAATCACGTTGCAAACTTAAAAAGGGAAAAATTAGCAAATAGTGAGTGACAATATAAACATAAGGTTAGTTCAGATTCCATTTCACATTTTCCAAAGTAACCAGTAAAGATACCGACATTGTTCTGGTTGTGAAGACATTTCATTGTTTTTTAAAATGTTTACATCATAATATCTCGCGTTTCGTACATGTAGAAATGTGCTTAAAATATGAATATGCGTAACTTTAAAACGAAATGGTGAACACTAACTTTACACATGCTTTTAATACATAATTAAAATACCCCTTAACCATGATTTAGAACCCCATCAATCAAAGTAAAACTAAAACATTTCAGTTTCTCATCATATCATTGCATCCTGTCTCCCGTTTGATATTTAGAAGAAGAAATATATACTAGTAATTGTTTTTAAGATCGTCAATTCTAGCGGTATTAATTTAAAATTGATGGCCTTTTGGACGAAGGGAGTGATACTTTTCCACTTTTTATTCCTTTCCTCTACAAAATTAAGTCAAGATTGGTCAGTTAGTTCCCTGGGAGAAGCTTATACATTAATGGTAATACATTTCCAAACCGGCGTATTTCACTCAAATGTGTTCTTACATGTTCATAACGTCGAAGTCAAAACTGTAGATAAGCATCGATTAGATAAAAAAGATTCAAGGTATTCCGAAATCCGTGTAAAAGGTGTTGCAAAAAGGGGGGAGAACAGGTGAAATAAACGATGGTGACACATGCATGTTATGAAGGCGCATGCCTTAGTTCATATTTGGGGTTGAAAAACCATGTATTTTATTCTAGGTATTGATAAATGGCATAATTATCCTTTTTTTGAGAAATTACTATCATATCAGTTATTGCAAATTATTGTCACGAATGGTCCGCAATAAACATGGCCGGAAAGTAAAAATGGGGGAAAATCCACTATATAGTAGGTTTTCCGTGGGGGTAATCTGGCTATAAAAAGGGGGAAAGCCCACTATATAGTCAGCTTTCCGTGGGGGAAAAACTGCTATATAGCCATTTTTCCGGGGGGAAGAACTGCTATATAGCCATTTTTCCGGGGGGAAAGATGGCTAGGGGGAAAAGGCACTATATAACACCGTAACCGTGTTGTCATCGCTGGAAAATTAAGTATGTGATGATGGAAATGGATTTAAAATGATTTTGAAGGATAATTTTAGGCAACTAAATGCGAGGAATTGATAAAATAACACCACGGAGTTGATGTTTAATGTCGGTTGGATAGCGAAATAAAGAAAATCTAGAAAACTGGTTGCCATACTGTCGCTCACTGGTAAGATTTTGCCTGTTTCTCATTTATTTACAAAAATTGATAAAATCGCCGACTCATGTGATTTATCTTGCACTTGTTACCTAGATAACTGCAACTGCGAATGAATCTTAATCTTTTTTTTAGGTCGTGTGCGCAATCCTAAGTGACCGTAACCGTGTTATCATCGCTGGAAAATTAAGTATTTGATGATGGTCGTATTATTTTGGGACATACTAACATGAAACGGTATTATTTATTGGCTGTGTTTTCTTTTTCATTTTTAAACTATCATTTTGAAAACAAAGATTTCCTACAGCATATTCTCGAGTCAAGGGTTTTAATATGTAGTGTTTCTATGGTTCAAAAATCCAGACATGTAAACTTGTAAATCCGAATATGCGATCGTGTTGATGTGTGAGCCTGAATATATGTAATTCTGATCGTGTAACCTATAAAACTAGGGCAATAAACACATGTAAGATTTGATTCAGTTCCTTCGCATGATGCACATGTTACAGCTTTATTGTTTTCATAAGTTAATTAAACTTTAAACTCGACACACTTTCAATCCGTCGTTTCTGCATTTGTGTCTTCAGGCTCGGCAATAGCACATCTGACATGGAATGGACGTTGTTTAGGAAGCAATAATTGCACTTTCTACAATTACTGCTAAATATGTATCCATTTACTATTATCTTCTCCAAATTTAAAAACAGAAAAACTTTTCCGAAAATTTGGAAACCGTGTCAATTTGTCATGCACTGTATGTAAAACATGTTTGTAAAACCTTCAATAGTCTTTGATAAAGAAAGATAACTCTTTTATTTGTTAAATTACATGATCCTAAAAATAAAACTGGGTTTTTATAAATGTATTTGTAGATATGACGTATTTCAATCTAAAAATGCAATGTAGTCAGATAAAATCCCATTTATTTTTTTTTTATTTTCGATTCAAATGAACATAACATATGTAATTTGGACTTCATGTACACAACATCGTTGTTAACATCGTATCTGTAGATAAAAGCAGAACAATTATGAGGCCAGCGATTCCATTAATTGCCGGGATAGTTTTGGGCATACTAGGAAAACATGGTAATCTTGTCTATTATATTGTTCATTCTCTGTTCCTTTCACTAGTATACAATACTACAATCGGGTAGTGTACGAAATTATCACAATTTGCGTTTGTGAATAGCGAGCCTGGCGCGTCTTAGAAATTTAATTATTCTTAATTGTGTAAGTGAAAGTAATAGAATGATAAAGATATAAGTTAAATTATTATTATTGGTAATACCGGCGATTTTTTTATTAATGAAAACGAACATGATCTTATTGAATATTGCAAGTGAATATGATTACCTCTGAAATTAATACAGGTTATTCATATGACGTGTGTATTCATATAGGTATAAATTTTAACAGGTATTTTATATACTCAAATCATTGGGTATACGTTTTTATTTTAACTATTTCTATAAATTTGTAAAACATTAAACATATATAAATGCACTGCCCAAATTTAAGGAACAATAACTTAAAAATAGATGATAAAAATAAATAATTAAGACTAATATATAATAATCATCGAAGACAACTATTTACCTCGGCTCAGTCTCGATAAATAAATGCTGTTTTGTGTGACAATAAACTTTCTATCGTATTTGATCATAGCCAGTAAATAGGTACATATGGAGGGTAATCGTGTTCAAAAATCCAGACATGTAAACTTGTAAATCCGAATATGCAATCGTGTTGATGTGTGAGCCTGAGCATGAATATGTGTAATTCTGATCGTATAACCTATAAAACTCGGGCATAAACACGTGTAAGATTTGACTCAGTTCCTTCGCATGATGCACATTTTGCAACTTTATTGTTTACATTAGTTAATTAAACCTTCAACTTTGCACACTTTCAATCCGTAGTTTCTTCATTTGTAACTTCAGGCTCGGCAATAGCACATCTGACATGATACAAGTTGACAAATGTAAAGTCTACAAGTTTGTCGAATTTTGACATGACCTTATATGGAAACAGTGACGTCACTGAGAGAAAAAGGCTAGCTGCAGGTAAAGGCATGCCGTTATCGCCGGAATAGGGACTGAATAAATAAAAAAAAAAATTAGGTAAGCCTATAATCATGTTATCTCTGGATAACATTTCATAGAGTATTATTTTTCGGAAAATTAAATTATGAGATTGGTGTACATTTTATCAAGAGAATGTATAAAAGATGCGAGTAAAGAATTCGATCGGCTTCAGATATCCTCTTAGAACTGAAAAAAATACATTTAATTAATGACTTTGTTTGAATACACGTGTATAAAGATATATACGCATTTTTATTCATAGGCGTCTGAACTGGGAGGGGGGCTAGGGGGGGACTTAGCCCCCCCACCCCACTTTTTTGCCAAGTTAGACCTAACCATTAGGAACATAGCAACAGGGAGGAATCTACCCCCCTACTTTTTCCTCGCAACAAACAAAAGTGTTCCTTAAAAGACATTAAAGAGAATGAAATATTAATAGTGATATTGAAAATTAAAGTCATAGTAGGTATACTAGCACCCCCCCCCCCACCACCACCACCACCACGGATTAGGAATTTCATGATTTGGGGGGGGGGGGAATTGGGCAGGTAAGATTGGAGTTATTGGTATACCCCCCCCCCCCCCACGGATTAGAATTTTCATGATTATGGGAATTCAATATTTTTCATGATTAGTTTATAGGCCCCCCCTTTCAATTTGCTTCCGACGCCACTGTTATTAGAGTACATGCAACAAATTGTTAAAGTATAGGCCTCGGCTGAATTAAGAAAATATCTCCAAATGCATCCTTATCGCTACCACAAAGTTGTGACAAGACCCCCCCTCCACGCGAAAAATTACACGGGGTCCGTCAGCTGAGTTGCAAAGTTATCGATAAGAAAAACAAACTATTTAGAAACATTGGTTTTGAGATTGTGATTACCCGGTAATATGATACATAAGAAGCGACACCCTCTTTTAAAAAAATGAATAAAAATTCCAAAGATAAGGTTAACTGTCGTGAAATTAAAATGTGTATAAATTATTTTAAGAAATGTTTCTTTGCATTGTCGGCAATATATAGAAAAAAAGCCTATCATGCAGGTAAAAATTGACATTTTTTAAAAAACATTTTAAGCAATTATTACGGGATTGAGTATGACGTCCTGAATGTCGGTTCAATACAGACTCACTTTGTGAAGTTGGCTGATAAAAAATTTCTGGAGAGCTAGTATAATACAGCTTTACAGCCACTTGTGAACTAGCTGCAGGTCTGTAGCTCCCTGTCTAAAAATACAGATGGACGATCTTTGAGCTACAGTGCCTCCCATAGTAAAACTTCAATTTACGGCGCACAAAAAATATGCGCTAGTTTTTTATATTATTATTGAAGATTGTGTTATTATTTATCTTTCACTTACACAACAACAAAAGGTATAAATACATTTAAAGTAACATAAATTTTTCCGCGAAAAATTACCAAATCCTTGCAGGTAGTTTATTCTAACTAATTCAGAAAAATAACAAGAGTAAAAATGGGGTACTCTATATGCAATGTTTTTGCCCAAAAATGACTAAGTTCAACAGCTGATATTTTTATAAATAATCAGAAATCAAAATCCTAGCAATTTGCATACTTCTGATATATACGTATAAATGATCTGCAAAAGAACAACTTCCTATCTTGAAAACTGTTCGAGGAGTTATCGGTACAATAAGGGTACCTTTTTGACAGCCACTCACCCGTCTGCAATTTTTGCTATTTCAATAATCGGAAACCCGGTTAAAAATTCACTCTCAAAATTCTTAGAATTCAGAAGCAATGGAGTTACATGGGACCTCACGGCGGTCTTCGAACCCCATGCCGCTCAAAATATATTTACCCCCTTAGGAAATTTCTTGATCCGTCTCATTTCTAGAAAAGAGTACGCATTTACTTATATTCCAGTTTAAATTACATGTAAATTTTTTTTTAGAGATATATAAGATATTAGGCATTTCCTTTTATAATTCCATGAGAATTATATTACGGAAATTAGCGCATCGGCAACGATTTTTTTTTCTACATGAACCTCTTTCTGTTTGGTCCAGTTTCAATCATACCTCAATTTTTTTTTTCTAAAAATAATACCGGTGTTTTCGATAGAAAAGGTGTCGTTCATTAAAAGCTTATTGCAACAGTTAAGCTGAATATTATGTTTATTTTTCGTTCATTCCGGTCCGGCGGTTACGGCATGCCTTTTCCCGCAGCAAGGCAGTTGCCATATAAGGTCATGTCAAAATTCGACAAACTTGTAGACTTTACATTTGTCAACTTGTATCATGTCAGATGTGCTATTGCCGAGCCTGAAGTTACAAACGCAGAAACTACGGATTGAAAGTGTGCAAAGTTGAAGGTTTAATTAACTAATGTAATCAATAAAGTTGCAAAATGTGCATCATGCGAAGGAGCTGAGTCAAATCTTACACGTGTTTATGCCCGAGTTTTATAGGTTATACGATCAGAATTACACATATTCATGCTCAGGCTCACACATCAACACGATTGCATATTCGGATTTACAAGTTTACATGTCTGGATTTTTGAACACGATTACCCTCCATAGTTTCAATCATACCTCAATTTTTTTTTTCTAAAAATAATACCGGTGTTTTCGATAGAAAAGGTGTCGTTCATTAAAAGCTTATTGCAACAGTTAAGCTGAATATTATGTTTATTTTTCGTTCATTCCGGTCCGGCGGTTACGGCATGCCTTTTCCCGCAGCAAGGCAGTTGCCATATAAGGTCATGTCAAAATTCGACAAACTTGTAGACTTTACATTTGTCAACTTGTATCATGTCAGATGTGCTATTGCCGAGCCTGAAGTTACAAACGCAGAAACTACGGATTGAAAGTGTGCAAAGTTGAAGGTTTAATTAACTTATGTAATCAATAAAGTTGCAAAATGTGCATCATGCGAAGGAGCTGAGTCAAATCTTACACGTGTTTATGCCCGAGTTTTATAGGTTATACGATCAGAATTACACATATTCATGCTCAGGCTCACACATCAACACGATTGCATATTCGGATTTACAAGTTTACATGTCTGGATTTTTGAACACGATTACCCTCCATAGGTACATGTATACCGTGATACGATATGTCAACTAGTCTTAATGAAAATGGTTTTGAAAGTGGAGAATTTAAAAATATTTCAACCTAATATGTCTCAAAGGAATCAGTGATATGTTGCTTAAAAAGCAATTAATAATTTTTTTGGATTTTTTTTTTTTACAGGAAATGGTGCGTCAGTGTCCATTCCTGATGAATCTATTAAGGAGATTTGTGCTGGAGACACAATTTGTGAAGATATCAAGCTAGAAGCAAACACTAGCCAAATAATTGAGGTCATTCTGCGGCAACAACAAAGCAATACTTTTCTTCAATGCAGTATAAGGCCCAACGAAGAACCCAAATGCGCACCAGATTCTTCTGTTTCGTTCAAGTACAAAAGAGAAACTCAAATATTACAGTTCTGCATGAAATTCAACCAAACGAAACATTCTGAAAATAAGATGGTCGTGAAAAGAAATGAAGAGATTTATTTGACAATATTGCTTCTGTCATGCAGTAAGTGTACAACATTGATTTATAAGATTTCTGACAAAAAATGCTTTAAAAAAACTGAAACATTTAAGACTACAAAAAGAGAACATTTAACATATCTTTAACAATAATTTATCACAAGATTTCAAAAATATCTGTATTAGTACACAACTGCTGATAATAGCTGTCGTAAGTATTTTCATGATAACTAACAGCTAGGCAATTGGAATTGTTTTTTGAGTATATGTACACACGTAACATTTAACAATACGTTGTTTTAGAGGATGATTTTAAAGCATCTGCTGTTCATAACAAAACCCACGTGACAGTCACGTGTGAGCACGATGCTTTCAAGTTTTCAAACAGCGGGATTGAAATTGAAAGAGAAAGCAACATCGTGGCGCAGTGCGTATGGAGCAGACAATGCATTGGAGCTGAAGGTTGCCATTTTGATTAAATATTTTGCTCTTAAGGCGAACTATTCTTTCATCGTATGGTTAATGAAATACACGGTTTAAAAAAAAAATTTAATCAAGTACTTAATGTGGTTTGACTATTAAACATTTTCAGAGGTGGCCAGTGGGATTCAGTTTATCACAGAATATGACCCAAAGATCAAATACAGTTGTGCAATGGATGGTCAGTCGGTCCAAATTAATTATACGGAACAAGAAAATCATATTCCACATCAAGGTAAATATTGTTCTTATTGATAATTAAATAAAGTAGCATCATAAATGTTAATAAGATATTAATCGTGAAAAGAAATGGAGATATTATTATAATAATATTGCTTTATAAGAGAAAGTTTTACATTTTTTATTAATAATTAATCATAATAGCATCATAAATGTTAATTAGTATGTTAAAATTGATATTTAAAATTTATGTGTATGTTATTTTGTTAGTTAAACTACATTTTATCTGTAATTCGATTTTTTACATTTTAGGAATCCCCAACTCAGATCAAGGTAAACATTGTACTTAATTATTTAATATAACAATATCAATTAATGTTAAAATTGACATCCAATATCCATATAATTGTATGTTATCTGTCTTCTTAAACTATATCTTATCATTTTTTTTTATTCCAGGCACTGGTAGACCCAATCTACTGACCTGTCTATATATGTGTATTATTGGTTTTCTTTCTCGGTTATTTATTTACAATATGATATACAATATTCATATCAATGTTATCTGACGTCCAGTAGGGTACATATGGTTTTTTTTTTCATTTTACTTACTATATATGTATTTATTTTTGTACGATTTATTGTATGTATAAGTCAAACGCATGGTTCTTGGTTAAAAACAACACATTAATCATAGTTAGCTGTGGAAAGAGCTCCTTACATGTACACAAACTCTCATACACATTTGTCGACAGATCGGATATACTTGGAGATTTTGAGATGAATGATCAATATAACGATAAACTCACTCTGAAGATTTAATTCTAAATCATTCATCCACCAGATGATTTTTTTTTTTACAGCTGGCACATTTTTTTAAACAACTTCATTTTTTTATGAGTTAATGCCAGGTTGGTTGAATTTAAGTTGCAAATTATCAACGTGATTTTTCAATTTCATTTCACATTTGTGAATATTCTTAAAAAAAATGTTTCTTTTCATACCCGGGTATACATATTGTTTAGAAACATTTAATCCCATTTCATAGAATTCTCAATACGAATCTAGTCAAAAACATGAATGAGTCTGAATAATATTGTCACACGCTTTTATATTTGTGTAGCAGGAATGGGTTAAATTCACGTTCTATATATTGAATTTCCCTATATATGCCCCTACTTTTGTTTATAATAATATTTGGAAGTTTCTAGTTTATATACCTACTTCCGTGGATACTATAAATAGGTTTGTTTTGACATATAGATCGATAATAATCCTTCACACGTGTTCGATCATTATAGGAAATATCCAGTTTTTGTTTATACTTTTCTATCGGTTAATATACCGGAAGTAACCTTTTTCGGGTGGTGCAAAATACAGTCAAAGGTCATACCCCTACAGTCTATTCACTAGATTTAACGTTATATTTTTCTATTGTCGTGGTTTGCTATATAAAGCCCCGAAATTTGTAGTTTCTTTGCGACTTGTTAAGCATTAATTTGCTGTAAGTTTATCACTTCTCTAACATTGATTATAAGATATTAAACAGGTTGCACCCGTTAGGAGAATAGTTTGATCATTTTTTTCATTATGTTCGGCTTTTAAACTAAAAGTTGGGTGTTAGGTTCTTATTAAAAGGGATTTTTGTATCAAACCTAGGCCTTTCCCCCGGCTAGGTTGGCTAGCGTTCCCGTACGCTTGGATGGGGAGGGGGGATGATTTTTGTTGATGATTTCCATGGTGGTGTTGATAAGGATTTTTGTTAGGAATTTTTTATAGTAACATTTTTTGTCTATAATGGCAGGAATTTACAATTGCTATCATCATTTTTTTTTTTTTTTTTTTTTCTATAAAGTCGTAAATAAATATTGTTGTTTGTTGACCCATCCTATTACATTTGTACAAATGTTTTATCAGGTTTGAAATCATGTGAAAGGCACTTCTACTTTTACACTACATTTATTATCATATTCTGTTAATATTACATATGTGTGAATGTCTGTTTCTTATCTTATATGCATTTAAAATTTCTTTTTGCAATTTTGTTGATATTTGACTAAAATTCAAATTTGAGTCAATGTGATAAAATACATGTATTAGGAATGTTTACCGTCAAAGTATTGTTTTCATGTCCAAAGAAAAGCCATTTGCATACTTCTTGTCCTGCTACAATGTCTCCCAAACTTATGATAAAGGCATTTTTTTGTTTCTTTTTTTATCTCCGCATTTATAGGAGGATTTACTCAAATTGAGAGGTACAATGATTTTCAAATGTTTTATGTTTAACCTTAATAATAAATGGTATTAAATGTGAAATGCTATTGATATAAATTCTGAAACATTTTTGACACGCAATTACGAGCTTATTACTGCATTAAACTGATTCAAACTTCACAGATTCAGTACGTTCTATGGTCCATACAGCGACCTTTTTCAGCAAATACGATCTGCTAGGTCGAATGCTGACTGACGTTTTTCATACTTATTGTTAGGGCATTATCATTCATTGTATTGTTTATGGATTTTCAATGAAGTCGATGGTTGAAGTGGTGACACAGTACAATTCTACAATCGTTTTCAATGAATAATTCATATTCAATATTATTATTGTACAGGATAAAGTCATTGTGCCGTCACAGAAGCAAATCGGATGTAATTGGGATGCAAAGTCGCATAGTGTGACCGCACCGAAACTAGGTTAAATCGAAATTAAAAACGTCACAATAAAATGTTGATCCTTGTCTCTTAATTTTGCCAAATTTGCAAAAGTAATTTCTTACATGTACCGGTGTTGTATAGCAGTTTTTCCCCCATAGTAGCTATTCCCCCCGGAAAACCTACTATATAGTAGACTTTCTCCCCGGGGGGGGGGGGGGGGGGGGATCTACTATATAGTAGCTTTTCCCCCATAGTAGGGTTTCTCCCTCACGTTTTTGGTTCTGATTTTATAACAAATATTTATGGAAATCCAGTAAGGATTAAAATCAATGTATCTACACTCCCAGGTTGCATACTAGTACATGTATATGCATTCATCTGTACAGGTTAAGTTTCGTTTTGCCGATTTATTATTTTTATAGACAATGCTGAAAGTTTAACATGTGTGTAATGGAACTACACATAGAACTTAATTTAGGTAATTTATTGAAAAAAGTTTTACAAGTTACACACTTATATGCATAATTCTGTGTTCTGAAATTGTATTAAACGAGAATGTTTTTAGAATTTCTTGATGAATTTATCAGACTGTTTGTCTGTTTGTGAAAATTTCATCCAAGGTAAACCTCTGATTTAGAGAAATTTTGTTTCCGATGTTTCAGAGCCCGATCCTATAAAATCCTATTATAATAATTATAGTACATATTGTTTAGGGTCAAATGTCTCATAAACTAGAGATGACCATATCACCATATTTTTATAGTGGCATTGGTTTACCACTTGAAGATGATTCTGAAAATTTCAGCCCTCAGGGTAGGGGCCCTTGATGTTTCAGGGCCCGATGTTTAAAACCCTATTATAATGATTGAATAGTGTTCTATAAGTGGGGACCCGAATCTCAAATTCTAGAGATGACCAATTAACCATATTTTCACAGTGATAGTGGTATACCACTAGTAGATGACACTGAAAATTTAGGAGCCTTTGTTGTTTTTGAACCCGATGTTTGAAATCCAATTATAAAGAATATGTATTTTTTAGGGCCCCATATTTCAAAAACTATAGATGAACACATGAACATATTTTTACGGTCATTTAAAAGTAAAAACATCATTAAAAAATACACAATCACTCATATATATCTTTATCAAAATGATTGAAAATTACGTTTTAATTCTGCTGCTTTTTTTTCATTTACAAACAATTTTTTTTAAAAAGGTACGCGCGTAAAATTCATTATTTTTCAAAACATGTAATCAATTTTTAAGATGACTAATGATATAATAAATAATTAGATAAATAAATCAATGAACTTTTATTCATAAAAGGAGAAACCGAAAATCAAAAATAAATAACCAACCTAAGCGCATATACGACTTTTTTACTTGTTAGTTGATAAGCAGAACAAGCTTATATTTAAAAAAAGTCAGCTCATCACAATATATGTGTTGGTTGTTTTTTTTGGTTGTTTTTTTTTTTTAATTACCCTTGTTTAATTGTCAGAAGAAATAATATGGTACACAAGTAAATCTTTATTGCAAAAATATGAAACAAATAGTATAAATTTTTTAGGTAATGGAATCGTATATATCTTGATTTATATAGCATCGTTTTCAAAATTGTATATTTATAAATCACGTTGCAAACTTAAAAAGGGAAAAATTAGCAAATAGTGAGTGACAATATAAACATAAAGTTAGTTCAGATTCCATTTCACATTTTCCAAAGTAACCAGTAAAGATACCGACATTGTTCTGGTTGTGAAGAACATTTCATTGTTTTTTAAAATGTTTACATCATAATATCTCGCGTTTCGTACATGTAGAAATGTGCTTAAAATATGAATATGCGTAACTTTAAAACGAAATGGTGAACACTAACTTTACACATGCTTTTAATACATAATTAAAATACCCCTTAACCATGATTTAATACCCCATCAATCAAAGTAAAACTAAAACATTTCAGTTTCTCATCATATCATTGCATCCTGTCTCCCGTTTGATATTTAGAAGAAGAAATATATACTAGTAATTGTTTTTAAGATCGTCAATTCTAGCGGTATTAATTTAAAATTGATGGCCTTTTGGACGAAGGGAGTGATACATTTCCACTTTTTATTCCCTTCCTCTACAAAATTAAGTCAAGATTGGTCAGTTAGTTCCCTGGGAGAAGCTTATACATTAATGGTAATACATTTCCAAACCGGCGTATTTCACTCAAATGTGTTCTTACATGTTCATAACGTCGAAGTCAAAACTGTAGATAAGCATCGATTAGATGAAAAAGATTCAAGGTATTCCGAAATCCGTGTAAAAGGTGTTGCAAAAAGGGGTGAGAACAGGTGAAATAAACGATGGTGACACATGCATGTTATGAAGGCGCATGCCTTAGTTCATATTTGGGGTTGAAAAACCATGTATTTTATTCTAGGTATTAATAAATGGCATAATTATCCTTTTTTGTGAGAAATTACTATCATATCAGTTATTGCAAATTATTGTCACGAATGGTCCGCAATAAACATGGCCGGAAAGTAAAAATGGGGGAAAATCCACTATATAGTAGGTTTTCCGTGGGGGGGGGGGGGGGGGGTAATCTGGCTATAAAAAGGGGGAAAGCCCACTATATAGTCAGCTTTCCCTGGGGTAAAAACTGCTATATAGCCATTTTTCCGGGGGGGAAGAACTGCTATATAGCCATTTTTCCGGGGGGAAAGATGGCTAGGGGGAAAAGGCACTATATAACACCGGTAAACATGCATTTTTTTTAAATCTAAATTTTGCTCTTTTTACAGCTACTTTCCAATTTCACGAGAGCTACATGTATTAGTATGTGGCAACGCACTTTGAAAAAAAAATTACGAACGTAAGATGACAAATGCATATGGTAAAAATTCCTAACTTCATTAATTTATTTTTGTATTTGTTTAAGTTTGGCGGATTTGAAAACCTCGCTTTTCATTTTTAAAACAGTTTTGAACTTTTGAAAATTACATGCATAACAAAAAATTGGTGCTCTCGATTTTATATTCTTGCAATTTGATACAAAAAGTGGAATCGCGGAATTAAGTGCTCGTTTAAAATAAGGAATTTACAGTACCCCCCAAAAACTGAATTGGTTGTTGCATAAAATTTCGACCCCCCTCCCCCCACCCACCCATTAGTTCATTGAAAATGAAAATATTATCATAAATGTTTAGTGAGCACAGGAAATTTAATATGACCTGCGCTGTCATACAGGGTTTATCTTAAATGGTACGAAATACATGTATTAATAATGTCATCATTACTGTCAGTTCTAAAAACAATTCAACAACAACAAGCTTATTAATTAACTTCGGATTGGTTTTTTCTATTTTCTTGCAAAGAACATTTTCAGGCGGCTTTTCATACGATGCAAGCAGGTTGGATTTGCGTTGGCCTGTAAAAGCAAGTGAGAAGAAACAGGAATTAAAATCAGAAATACATTTCAATCTTAATGCAACAAAGTTTATAATGAAAAGCTATTAATATCATATATAAACATCAATTTCTACTGAATGTGAAGTGCTACCGATTGACAGCTGTCATCTTTTGATTTAATAAGGCACCTTCATTTATCGGTTCCTGTGGCTCACACTGAGGCTAAGAGGAGTCATGAATAGGAATAAGTACTACATTTAATGGTTTTACTTGGTAGTTAAACAAAGCACAAATTTTAATCATCTTTTATAAATCTTTTCAAACTTGGTTACTGCCAGTGTTGTTACATCAACAACGATTTGAATGAATTAAAGGGGCATGGTCACGATTTTTGGTAAAAAAAAAATTATTTTTTCGATTTTAATGTTTACAATGCTTCAGTAAGGCATTTTTAACATGCAACCAAAATATGAGTGTCATTTGTTGAATTTAAAGCGAGTTACAGAGCTTAAAATTCTTCGCTATGTAAACATAGCTTTTGTTTTCATTTTGAATGTTGAAGTATAAATTCCAGTTTTAGACTTCAAATGCATGCGTTAATCGTTAGGAACTGTTTATTTATGCTTAAAATGAATAAGACGATAGACAAATCAGCCTGAGAAAGATATTTACTGGTATATTGAACCTATGTAAACAAATACAGGGCACGAGCCTTGTTTACATGACGAAGATTGGTGGGCCCTGTATCTTGCTTAAAACTCATCGACTGGCCCCCAAATCATTTGATCATTAAAAATACATTCCTAAAGCATTGTAAATAATAAAAACAGAAAAATAAAAATTTGACCAAAATCGTGACCATGCCCCTTTAGAAATGAATTTAATAGTTTTTCTATTGATCGAAGTATCAAAGGAACAATTGACCGGAAAACTTCATCAATGCGCGTAGCATTAACGATGATTTTTTGTAGAACCTGTACATGAAGCAGTTTTATGACCTTGTCACAAACCCAGTAATTTTAATGAACAAAAACATTTTTAGAAGAAATGAATGACCTTGGCACAATATACCGTAACGATAATTTTATACATAAAAAAAATTAGGAGAGCGGACAAGACTCACGTTTCCATGTTAAGTAAAATTGTTTATTCTCATCAATTTAGGGAAAGAGAAGATATCTGTTGTAATCACTGACATCTTACAAATTACGTATTTGCATATAGAATCAATGTTAATTGCACATTGACCGAAATGTATGTCACGTGACACGGGTGGTCGGAGAAGTAACATAAATACTTTTATGGGGGTCTTTTTTTAATTATAAAAGCATATATATATATTCGAACACACTTTTTGTGTATTTGAAGCTGCTTAATTAACATATTAATTGATTTTTTTTTTTATAAATATAGATTTTATCTGGAAATTCTACAAAGATTGTATTAGCATAGGCGTCGGAACCGGGGGGGGGGGGGGGGGCTGGGGGTGGATTAGCCATTAGGAAAATAACATCATGGAGGGTTCAGCCCCATTTCAATTTTTTTTTTCGCAGCAAACAAAATTGTTCCTAAATTTACCTTAAAAAGATGAATATATATATAATAGTGTTAATGAAAATTGGAGTCATAGAATTTCATGATTTAGAAAAAAAAAAATTGGCAGGTAAGATTGGAGTCATAGGTATACTAGCCCCCCCCCCCCCCCCCCCACCCCCCCCCCCCCCCCGGATTAGGATTTCCATGATTTTGGGAATTCTTCTCAAGATTTCTGAAGATTAGTGTAGCCCTCCCCCCCCCCCACCACTTTCAATTTGCTTCCGACGCCACTGATTAGCAAATGCTACATGTATATCAATCAGACCTACATGTAATCCCTGTGCCTATGCTCTTTTTTAAATTCGCCGAGTTATAACTAAATAACTGAAGGATAGGGGTGGCGTCATTCTGATTTTCCCTCAATTTAAAAAAAAAATGATAAAAGAACTGCGAACGCTAACGCCCGTTTCCCGCCTACATTTTACATCCAAATATTTTGGAATTTCTGTCAGATATTCAAAAACTAAGTTTTCTACTAAAAAGTATAATCAGATCCTAATCAATTTATATCAAAACAAAATTTATAATAAAATTATTTATTTTTAAATAAAAGTTTTGCTAACGCGGGGTCTAAAAAAAATTTCATTGAAATCGGTCTCTATGAGTGAGGGAAATTTGATTTAGCGGCCAATATGTGCATAAAAACTTAATAATAACATATTTACGATATGTATTAAAGTAAAATTTCATTTTAATTCACATCTATTAATTAGTTTTCGAAAATTTACAAAGCAAAATTCTTTTTTTGGAATGTATATTCGGTCTGTAGACATATGTCCCCCCCCCCCCCCAACACGTGAAACAACAAACCCTTTGGTAAAAATATGCTAAATAACAATAATTAAAACCCCTCAAAAGGCATTTTTGTTTCACGGGGGGGGGGGGGGGGAGAGAGATGTTTTAAAAAAACATTTCCGTTTCCGTTATTTTCTATTATGAAGTGAGCTATTTTAACCCAAAATACAAAGTTATCTCGCTATGTTTGACCAAATCATTTATAAAAATATCGCGTTTTTAAATCTTTATTTATTTTACCGTCAGTTACAGCTTGTATTGCTTTAATGAAAATATACATAAATGTGTACATTATTATCAAAAATTAACTTTAATTAGACAACTTTCAAAAAATGACTTTTAGTTAGGCGGCTAGACAATGCTATCGTTCGCAGTCCTTTACATAATGGATGCATTTTCCCGTTTCATTCCGGATAAAAGTATCGCACTTGTTCACGGTTTTGGCTTTTACTCTACTTGAAAGAAAGTCTCGCGAGAAACGCATTAAAATTTTCATGAATCTCAACAATCTGCTTCTCATGACAGAAACGGTGCTGATGCGAAAATAATGTCAGAAACATACGGTATGGTATTAAAATTCATCTCTTGTAGGTATCTTTAAATTCTTAGTCGATTATTTAGTGACAAATCTGGAAGTGAATCTACACGGAAGTCGACCACTGACTGCTGTTAAATAAACAAAACACTCGAAACAGCTGATGTGTAGGCTTTTTGTTTGCAAAATGTCAATTTGGCACTGTTCGTCTTTACATTCGTTATGTTAAAGTTAGCTGTTAATTACTGTCAATATGTTTATCCATTCAATCAGTAACACTGTAACATGACATCCCCTTGCATATTGATCATCTGCAACAGAAGCAGTGACGTAAACAACATAAACTGGAGCTAACTGTTTTACTGCAGTTGACAAGGGTTAATTTCAGTTCAAAAGGTGGCACGTTAAGGCTTAACAGTTATATTATTACACTGAAACTAAACAGAGTGGAATTTTCAAAATATAATTAATGATACCCACATGCAAAGATATAAACTGTCCCCAAGTTCTTTTTTATAATATACATACATTTGGATTGAAGTTAATACACATGACTTATTGTGAAGTTGAGTTGAAATTGATCATGGAAAATGCCCAATATTTTCTTGATGTATGTCATGCATTATTTATTTTTACATTTGACTAGAACATTAAGAACACAGAGCATGCAGAAGACAAGTTTGATTTTAATTAGAATGAAAAACATACAGCCTGAGAGATATTAAATTGGAAAATCTGACATATTTTATCCATTAGGAAGTACTCATAAAACCATGCAAATTGAAAAAAAATTGTGTGAGCATGCTCAGCTGGGGCATTGTATTTATTGTAACGTTACTGGTATACTCATTACTGTTTATTGTAATGTAACTGGTATACTGTTTATTGTAATGATATGTAATACATGATGTATGTTGCAAGTATTAAGTGTTAATGATTTCAGTCATAATTGATAATATCTAGACTAATAATTAATATAGATATAATTTATGATGAAAAAAAGAAAAGTATGAGATGAACAGAAGACAGAAATTAGATATAAAATACTTGAATTTTTTAAATTTATTTTCAATACAAATACATCTATACCATCCACTAGCTCACACCCCACCACTCACAAATAAGTTGGAAAAAGTCTTAATTATAACCTGGTACATATGCCCACATCAAAGGGGCATGCCCATTTCTTTGATAAATAATAGTTTTGTAAATATTTCACAATATTATTAAATGCAATACTGTGGTTTCATTAATTTTCATGGGTATCAATTTTCTTGGATTTTCTGAAAACCACAGTTACAAGGATACTTAATTTCATGGCCAATGATCCTACATGTATCAATACAAAATGTTAGTTGAAATTGAACTTCAGTGTACATTTAATTTCGTGGATCAACTTAACAACTAAATCCACGAAAATTGGTATCCAACGAATATTGATGAAACCACAGTATTTAAGCATTTCTTTTTTGTTTGGATAAAAATGTCTCTTAACTAACGCAATTGATATTTAAATTTATTAGTGCTGAAACGAATGTTCGAATATTCGCGAATGAATAGTAAATTTCTGATATTCGAATGTATATTTAGCATTCGAATATTCGATCACATGTTAAACACCCATATCAAGCACTGTAAACTATGCAGCATCGTGTTATTTCATTTTACTCGGAACGAAAGTAAATATAAAGCCATCTATGACTGCCATGCTTGGTAGAGTCTATTACTTAACCCAGTATTAGACTCTTTCGCCATGCATGTTTAACTTGAAAGTAAAAGCAGGGTTTACATCGAACGGAGACAAACATTCTGGATTTTTCAATTCATGTCAGACGCTGAAGAAAAAAATTGTTTAACTGTTTGAACGAGTGTGAGCTACGGAGAGTTAATATCGAAAGGTACATCGAAAGCTTTTTTAAAAGATATCTCGATATAATTTGTTTTTTTTTTTAAATAAACAGAACATTTCCGGAGTTATGAGCGTTATCAGTTTTCTGTTTAATACTATATCAAACACGGCGGAACTATTTGGACTGACTTACGAAGTAACGTATCGGTCTCATCCAGGAGTCAGGACTGCAGTATATTATTAAAGAAGTAATAAATCTTTTGATTGTAGTTGATGGAAATTTTTTAAAAATCAGTATTTTATTTTTTCCTTAAAAATTAAATGCGCACCCAATTCAATGGATACTCATGCATTAAGTGTCAACTTCGAACTAACATGTTTAAGCAGTCTACACATACACCCACTTAGTAATACAAACTATCATATATGCTACATTGTCTATAACGTCTACGAATATTCGAATACGAATCGAATAGCACTCACGAATATTCGAATACTGATTTATGGTATTCGTTTCAGCACTAAAATTTATATAATTTATGTACTATTTACTGTCTTGAAATATACTGGTAAGCGATAACTGAGCGAGAGTAAGGATACATGACAAAAGCCTTATCCTCTTCTCTTTTCAGTCTAATCCCAAATGTTGTTTATTTTTCATATGATTGAATTTATTGTTTTCTTTTCAGATTTTCTATTCAAATTTTTAGTCATTGGCAGTGCAGGAACAGGAAAATCCTGCATTCTTCATCAATTTATAGAAAATAAATGTAAGTGCATTTTAATGAATTAAGTGTAATATGAGTTTAGAAAATGTTCTCTCAATTTTCAATTGAAGATGACTTAATTCCTTGATAGTTATACATTCAACTTATGTTGATATATGCTTTGTAACTTTTTCTCAGTTTTCCCTCATATCAGAAAGTGAATTTTATTTAGAGATGTAAAACACTTACAAAATTCACTAAGTTAATTGTGTAATTAAAAAAAAATGATAAACATCAATAATTTTTAAATACTTTTTTGAATTTTCAGTCAAGAAAGATTCTAACCACACGATTGGGGTAGAGTTTGGTAGCAAGGTTGTAAATGTCGGAGGAAAGTCAGTCAAACTTCAGATCTGGGACACAGCTGGCCAGGAAAGATTTCGGTAAAATAAAAAATTGTGGTCGATCGACTCGTATTCATGCAGACAAGTGAATAATAGCTGTGAAGTAATACTGCTCACACTTAATTCACAAGCGTTTGATGGAAAATTTAAAAAAATTCAAAAGGTTGGGTGTTTTAAAGATCTTATTTTTCAAAACAAAATGGCTAGAACCATTAAATGTTTGAATATTACGATATTACAATATTAGGTGGATATACCCGGTACTAGAAACATGAATGCTTGATATATAAATGTGTTGTAGATTTAGATTTGTGACCAATAGGAGCATTGAGGGGCTATTTACAAGTGGGAGTTTAAGAATTTAATTGAATTTTTAAAAAAGCTAGCTAGTGCACGGATTTATATAATTTTGAAAAAGAATTGAGCAGTGAGGAGCTATATTACAAGTGGGAGTTTAAGAAATTAATTGAATTTTTAAAAAAGCTAGCTAGTGCACTGATTTATATAAATTTGAAAAAGAATTGTTATGATGCTGAAATTTTCACAAAACTATACATTATTTCTTTGTTTACAGTTAATCAATATGTTAACAGATATACTTTTGTAATATACCGGTATGTACGTGTATGTGAACTTGTATCAGTAACATGTAGGTGTTAATCTTACACTGTCCATTCTATTATTCCTTGCAGGTCCGAGTAAGGTCACTAACTACAGTGAATGTTTGTATAATTATGTAGCTGTTTATATATTGAAATTTAATTTAAAACCGTCATATAGATCTACAAAAAACAACATGTACTGATTGCAATGATATTTTTCAAATAGATTCAGATCTGTGTTAAATATATTTTACCAGAATATACTGTCCCTCTGTTTTTCTTCTTTTATTATTTTCTTTTAAATACATATTGTCTTGAACCTGTTTGTTTGAGCAGATAACCCCCTGCAGATTTTCAAGTCATGAGATCCAAGGTCAAGGATCAAAACACTTTGAGGCTTTTGGGCATAAGAAAATATATATTCATTACATTAATGTAAATACGTGTACCGGTTACTCTTTCCTAGACAGACTTGAGAACTTTTTTACATTGGTACTTGTAACCCTTTAGGAGTAAATGACCTCTGGATTTTGAGGTTTAAAGTCAAAGTTGAATGTCAAACCAAGGGTACTCTATTTAAAGAAAGATATTGTCACCTCATTGTCTGGTGATGACTTTATGCCTAAACATTTCTTATATTGAAGTATATACTATCTATAGATTACATGTACAAGTATGTTATTGTATATTTTGTATTGAATAACTTGAACATTTCTTAAAATCAATTGAAAACATTTAGTATTCATATTACATGTATGTACTGTTTTTCTAATTCATATATGATTATTTAATTGAATCTGTGTATATCGATTATCATTTTTGTTATGCCGTTTTCAAGTAATGGAAGTCTCTCTGATTTCTCAAACTTCTCCCTATTTTTCTGTTAGGGAGAAGAGAAGTCTCTCTAAAATTTTGCTCTAGGTTGGTCTCTGAGGATGCAATCTGAATTTCATCCCGACTCCAAATTTTGTTAGGGGTAAATTGATATCAAAATACATTTAATGTACATTTAAAAATGAAACAAAACAGAATAACACTATACATTATAAATGTGTAAAAAAAAAAAAAAAAAAAAAAAAAAAAATAGGTTGGAAAATGATAAAAACATTTCATTGTTGGATTTCATTTTTGAACCTGGGTCAATTTATTACAGTTCAGTGACCAGGAGCTACTACAGGGGGGCTGCAGGAGCCCTGCTGGTCTATGACATCACAAGGTGAGTCTTCGAATTTTTTTTTATCAGTGGTATGCAAGTACATGACTATATTGAGCATGAGGCTTTCAAATTTGAAAATTTCTTCATTATAATTGTGTATTTACTGTAATTTGAATTTATTTGAAATTGTTATGATACTTGATTTTAGTACTTATGAAAAGTTTGTGTACAAGTACATGTATTTTTTGGGAAGATGTATTGTTGGTGAAGCTGCAGCATGCTTAAAAGATGCTAACAAATTTTGGAATATTTTGACAGTCGAGAGACCTACAATGCCTTGACAAACTGGCTGACAGACGCGCGGACCCTGGCCAGTCCAAATATCGTCATCGTGTTAGTGGGCAACAAGAAGGATCTGGAACAGGAGAGGGAGGTCACCTTCCTTGAGGCCAGCAGATTCGCCCAGGAAAATGGTTTGTGTACCTTCCACCTACCTCACCACCACCCCAAACACACACACTTGCTTTTAATCAAACAAAGTTATCTCTTCAGTAAAACATGCTTACAAGAAAGTCCTGGGTACAGGAATGTTAAGTTCTTCATAACAAACATCCCTAATATCTGCATCAGAAATTGTTAGGATACCAGTATGAGAAATAGAGAAAGGATGCAACTCCTTTATTAAAAGTTAATCTTTTTGGGAGTTGATTTTAATCAACTCTCCTATGCAGTTACTCTGGCAAACCAAAAGTGAAACAGTGTTTGGACCTAAGCACAAATCATCACCACTGACAAGACTTAGTTCTTGAAAATAATAGAAAAATTCGATGTAATGTATGCTGAAGCATTGTTTTTCAAAGAAACTTATCTATTAACACTTTGAAAATAGTCAGATTTTGTATAATACGAACAATTTTGATATTTTTGTAGTCTCATATGTTCCTACGCCAGAGTGTAATAAAGTCTCGTTCAACCAGACGCTCGGCTGTCTCCGTAAATCTCCGACAAGCAGAGAGGCTCTCTTGCTTGTCGGAGATTAACGAAGACAGCCGAGCGTCTGGTTGAACGAGACTAGAGTTCGATATCAATAATGCTTGGATCCATACGATTTTTAGAATTGTTTTGATTACTAATACATAATTTGAAATCTACATGTATCTTTAAATATTACACAACATGATTGATATGGGGTTTCTCGAAATTCTTGTCGGAAAAGTCTAATAATTCATTTAATTAAAAAGTGCGTAATTCAAATACAGACTAGAAACTAATTGCCATGCAAGATTAGTTGATTTTAAAATAAATGATAATCGATAAAATCAACTCCCCTCAGTACTTTGATTTTTTAAATACAGGTATCCATTTGCTGCAAATTTGGTTCACTGATATTTTATATCTAATAGATGAGCCCTATTGATTTTGAACTTTGTCACATGGTCAAGAGTTGAACTATACTCTGTCCCGTGTTTTGCTTCCACCACTGTTCGCTTCATATTTCGATAATCATAAATACCTTTATGCTCAAACTACATTCAACCACTAAAATGAAAAATGTCCAGATTATCTGTTTAGAAACGCCCCCTCTGCCCCTTCAGGTTTCAATACAAATCCCAAAATAGAATTTACATTACATCAGCCATGAAATGGCTGGGATGATAATGTTGAAAAATTGCACGACGTTTTCCGAGTGAGTTCCGAATGTTGAAAAGATGTAAACATTTCCTATTATAAATCTCCGTAAGAAATTCGTTTTCGTTCCTGTGAACTTTTATGAGTGAAAAATAATAATTTGTCAATGAAGATATCTTGGATATTTTTCCTTTTATCAATTTCAACTGTATTTCATCCAGAGGTGTACTACGTGTATTTTTCTTAAAAAATCGTCAATCAGTGATGGAAGCAATAACTTGGGACAGACTTTAGTCAGGACATTCTACATGTAGATGTATTAAGAAAATACATGTACTATCTGGATTCATCTTTACAGAATGCATCAGTTTCAAAATACAGTAAATTAAAAAAGTTAAGAATTAAAGAATATTTTACAACTTTAACAATTAACTTTAATTAATGTACATGTTGTATCTGTTGATGTATTAGAGGGTATTACCAGAAAAATAAGGACAAGTATAGTCAAACTTTGTTATCTCAAACTAGATTGGACTGTTTAAAATCTTCGAGATATCCAAGTACCGTTATTTCGAGATTATTGAGGAAAAAATACTCAAAAAATAAGTGGTTGGGACTTACAAAATCACTTTGATATATCTATTGTATTCGAGATATCAGTGTTCAAGATATTGAAGTTCAACTGTAGTATACTTTTATATAAACACTATTCTCTGAAAGATTTTAGAGTTTATCATTATTGAGAAAAAATTTACTGGTACCTGCACCTTTTTCTTCCAGAACTCATGTTTTTGGAAACAAGTGCCCTGACTGGAGAAAATGTGGAAGAAACTTTCCTTAAGTGTGCAAGGTCCATTTTGACAAAAATAGAATCAGGTTAGCAGATGATTTAAGATTTGCAACATTGATCTTGATGCAATATTGATGTTTTATTGACATTTCACGATTAAAGAATAGATAAAAAAAATTTATACGCAAATTCTGTGAAAACAATTAGTACCATTAAATTATTCATGCAATTTACTACTGATATCGTCTGTTCACTTGCCTCGGATAGTCTTTTAAACACCATCACCAGTCCCGTAAGTTCATGTGGTGCACTTTGTTTACATGTAAAAATGGCGACTCTCGATCTCGATGTAAATTCAACGTACTTGATTTTCTGAGGTCGGTAGCGTGTTTAGATGAAAGTCTGAGGCAAATAAAGAGGCGATATCAGTAGTAAATTGCATGAAGAATTTAATGGTACTAATTGTTTTCACAGAATTTGCGTATAAATAAGTAAATCAGTCCAAAACTAGCGCACGTTTTTCTGCGCAGTAAATATACAATTTTTTTAATGGGTGGCCCTGTAGCTCTCCGGTCTGTTCTCTATTTTTTTTCCCCGGAGAGCTACAGTTCTGCAGCTACATCAGGTATGGTATTGAAAACAGTATACATGTAACATTCATTGAATATTGATATGATTAGGTTTTAGTTATGTTAGAGTTTGTGATACATGTAATTGATTTAACAAGAAAACAATTAAGGCAAAGAAATATGAGTTGAATATTTCTCGGAATGCAAAGATAAGTTGATAAAAATCAAGTTCTGCCTGCCGGCAAATATGAATAATGCTATGCAATCTGTTTTCATTTACCCGTACCTGTACATGTGTATGTATTTCATCCTGCCCTGCATCCCTCTCTAAACTCATCTCATTTACAATTCTTTCCGTAGGAGAGTTAGACCCGGAACGGATGGGATCAGGAATACAGTATGGAGACACCTCAATCCGAAGGATGCCAAAAGAGTCGCTGGGATCCAGCAGCAAGAGACCAGACTGCGCATGCTAGCTGAGAGCTCCCTCCGTTTTCTAACGAGATCTGACATTTTTTCTTGCACACATGTAGCTCCGTACCAACCCATAAGTCATATCAATGCCTGTGTAGCAATTCATCACCAGAAGCCTCTGTAATTCTTGTTTAAACGTACATGTTGCTAACCAGCGACATTTATAGTACTTGGATTTCTAAATCAGTGTAGCATGGCATTCTTATGATTTGTGCTACAAATATATACATTTGTATTCTCAAACATGTACTTGTGTGCTTTATAAGTTAAAGTGCTACAAATAAGGTGATATTAGAATTATTTATGATGAAAGTACATGTACATGATTGTTGCTGGAATATTGTCCAATGTTTCCTCCTCTTCTTCTTCTTCCCTTGTTATTAGATATTCAGTGAATCATGTAGAAAACATTATTCATGACTAAAAACAAAACTCCCTAGAAAATTATATGCAATTTAATTTTGATGTTGTTTTTAAAAAGAGTTTGGTTGGAAGGAAAGACTTTTTTTTTATATGTAATACACTGATTGTGAAGTCAGACTTTGTAAAAGATAGTTTTGCTGTTGGTGTACAACACATTGTTTTAGTTTATTAATTTCCAGTAGTTAAATAGCTACATTGTATTTATAGTTGAATCTGCTGAGTTGTATACCAGATTTTGCTGTGTGTCTATTATCTGCCATTTTTCTGAACAGGCACTTTGAATTTCTTTATAAGGATTTGGTTTCCATTTAGAGTAATAATTATAATTAGATCTATATATGTTTCTGTTCAATTTAGATAACAACCCAAAACTCATGAAAAATTCAGTGTATTACAATTTTGATTATGGGGTGGGGGAGGGGGGATTTTTAGTGTGGATTGGTAATGGTTTGACCTTCCTTTTCAGAGTAAAAATTAGTGCAGAAAAACAGATTGTAGCAATGCTTCAGTACATTTACCTATTTATCATGCTTTTGTTTCCTTTGTTTAACATTTTATTGTTTACTTTAAAATTTATTTATTTTTATTTATTTTTGCAATGCATGTGTACAGGTTTATTGAATTTGTATCCTTGTATATCTTTCAAAGGACTATAAATTAGTTTTTTTTATACATTCTGAAATGATTCCAAACATTACATAGAATTACATATTATAACATGATACCATTTCTTGCTTTTTTTCAAAACTGTTTTCTATGTACAATTTAAGCAAGGAAATGAAATATTCCCAAATCTAAATCATGCAAAAAAAACCTCCAGCGTATTATTGGTCTACAAATTCTTTTTATTTACCAGTTGAATGATTTTCGAAAGGTGTTCCGTTTTAGTGGTGATGTAACATATATGCACAATGTTGCACATTTCAATGGCCAACTCTGTTTGATTGAACAGAACGTCATATCAAAAGGATTATGTTCCAAAATATGTGTTGCAGATATGATAGTGAAAGCAGCATGTCTCTTCTCAGTCTTCTGATGATCCTATTGATTATGATGTGTGAATGAAACCATTTCAATATTTGTATATATGTACTATACTACAATTACAAAGGAGGTTTTTTTTGGGGGGGGGGCACTTTTTTTTTTTAAAGGGAAAAGAGATTGGGGGGAGAATATCACATCATAACATTTGCTTTTATATACATGTATATAGCTTTAATTCAGAAGGCATGTTTAAAGCATATAAAAGAGATGTTTAAAGTAGATTGGTTAATAAATGTTTTGTTTTTAGTTTATTGATAATTCTTACCAAAAATTACAACTACCTGGTACAAGAGTAAGTTTTTGTTTTCCTCTTTGCTTTTTATATATACCTGATACATTATATATTAAGCTTTTGGTAGTCAAATTCATAACATTTAAGCATGGTAAACTTTGCAATGACTGGGTTTTTCCTTACCCAATGTTTACAATGTGTATATAATGGTGTGGAACATTTAATGATTTTGTGTTTTCATAGAGACATTGTATTATTCAGAAAGAAAACTGAACTTTTTTCAAAACTTTTGATTTTAAAAATAATGGGACCAGCTTTCTGTATTTTTATTTATTTAACTTTTCTCCATCAGCCAATTAAAAGCAGCCTTAAATATGCTTTTTTGGTATTTCTCCCTCATATAAACTATGCGTATTACAAGAGATTTCTCAATTGAATTTTTTTTTTAATAACGTTTGTGTAATGATGAACTTATCGTAGGTGTTATAGAACATGTCGTATGTGTTTGCCTTGTGCTTTCAAGTGATAATAACACCTTACAACTGACTGGCGTGCATGTACACCTGCAGGCCTGTATAGACTAATATACAATGTACAATTCAAACTCGGGCTTGTTTGAATCCCTGTTGGTTGTTTATTGAATAGAGTTGTTAGTAGCCAATAAACCATATTTAAAAATTTGCAATTGTTTTCTTTCTACTGGTGAGTTACATGCTGATTATTTATAACTCTGTATGGCACACATGTAACCATCAGCTCCAATAGAGCAGGCTATTCAACGAGACCTTCCTATTCTGAAGCTAGGTTGCAAATACCGGTAAAAGCAAATAAAAATGCATCATATATGTTGAGCCACCACTTTCAAATTTTCCTTGCGAATGAACAGAGCTTTAAAGGGCAGATCTTATTTAAATCATTTATGTTGATTTCAGTCATGATTCTGACATGACCTAACTTTTCCAGGTGAGGTTAAAATTTAAACCAGATCCACTACCAAGAAATAATGTCCTTTTTTTCATTCAGCCAAAGCTTACGTAATACATCTGAAGAGCTCTTAAGCTACTTTAGTCATGCTGTGGATTTTGTAAACATGTCATACCCATACCCTAATAGATTAGTAGGTCAACTTCTATAATCATAACTGGGGTCTCTTATTTTTTTAAAGTTTCAGAGACTGGAATTTAGTTACATTTCAATCTTGTTACCAATTTTTTTTGTTAATTTCAGCTCATGCTTTCTATATGTTTGATAGTCATTTTTTTGTAATTCTTTTTTCAAAAAAGTTCCTGTATTGCTTTCTTTACTACCCTTTAATTTGAATCAATAAACTACAAGTTTCATGCAGAACCTCTTACCGTGTACTGTATACCGGGTTATTTTCGCCCTTCTACACTATCAAACAGTTTCACCCCGTCTTGAATTCGCCCAGACACATTTGAATTTACTATGATTTAATCTGAGACATTGGAATTTGCCCAGTCTTAAATGCTTCGCTGACGACGAGGGCAAAAGGGGCGAAAAATAAAATGGGGGCGAATATTTCCCTGTATACAGTATTTAAAACTATAAACAGGTATAATACCAGTAATTTAAAATTCATAACTGACTAGCAGATTTTATTTCTAAAAGAAAAACATGTACGACAATAAACAAACCTCAGTCTAAAAGATTCAATATCAACAACTTTAAACTGTCAGAGGGTCCATGAAACAGATCAATTAAAGAGCATCACAATTGTTTCGTTCATCACTGTGTCACGAATAACAAAACTGTACAGATTCAGCCTATGTATATCACATAAATATGTGCAATATCATTGCCAATATGAGAGAATGAATTTCATTTCAGACAACAAAGACGTGTATATTTTCTGTAATATGTAAAATGTACATGTATATAGCCATGCAATTTCTTAAATGATTTTGCTTTAAAACACAAATCACTATAACAGTAGCAGACAGAATTACAGAAATTCATCCAGCAACTAATTTATAAAGTTACCAGTCAACATTTCTTCAAGAGGGAGCTCGAAATTTTACATTAAAAAAAAATAACCATAAGCAAAGAAAAAGTGAAAAGCAAAAAAGTGCATATAAAAAGAAAAAACAACACTGGTTTCATCTCTGACATTCGTACATGTACATGTACGTAAGAAATAACTATAAGTATTTCATACTACAATGGAAGTGTGACGTATAAATCTGAATATATCATGTTTTAAAAATAGTACATTTGTAAATAACTTACTTTTACTCTAATTTTTTGCCAAAAAATAGTCACACGTACAATCAATATGTTTAATTTTTTTTGTCATCAAGCCTTAACAATAAAATAATATAAAAGATCCCCAATATATTTCTTGCCAAAAAAAAATCTCTTCATAAATACTGAGGGTAGCTACATTATTGTACTTGCACTCCAAGTACAGGTTCCTAGGTATTTGGCAACAAAAAGGTACGAATAGAGCAAAAGAGACCACTTATGCTGAGTCCACTACTGTAACTGAAAAGCTAATTTGTTAAGTATGGACGGTAACTGCCTCAGTACTGATTAATATCAATCATGTCAACCCCATTAAGTAGTGACACATCTTTCTACACCAACTATGGTATTAACATTAACAAAGAACTTGCAGCATAAGATTTTCCATCAATACTCAGTCCTTGCTCTTTACAACATTTGCATAAGATCTAAAGATCACACTTGACTTTCCGCGCCCTGGCCGAATCAATGGCTCGTAACCGCCTGGCGTATTCTTCATTGTCGTAGGTGGGATATTGGTTCTGGTACTCGCTCCTCCAAGCCGTGGTTTCCTTGGCGAGCTTGCTGGAAAAGCTGCTCTTCTGTTTCCTTTTCTGCAGGAGTATTTTCTTTCTGAGGTCCTCTAACTTTTTGGCTCGTAGGTAATGTTGCTGACGAGCTTTCACTGCAGCTGGGTAGATCTACAAGTAATAATATAACATTAAATGAATGTAACTATAAAGCTTATCCATGATATTATTGAAATATAATCATCAAAGTGATCTACAAAATACAGTTATTGCTATTCAAGGTTTACAATACAATGTATTCAAATTCTATCATATTCCAAAGTTTCTTCAAGAATTTTTTACATAAAGATAAAATTTTTGAAAATAGAAAACAATAAATAATTGAAAATTTAGTTTGCAATAATTACCGGTATTCACACATATCTCTTAATAAAGATATCATTGACAAGGTTTCTCTAAGAATCTGCATGCAATCATTAACAACTTCAAAATCTAAGAAGTCCAAGACAAAAAAAAAATAAGCTAGCAATACTGGACATCAAACTAACATCAGTTGAACAGTGGACGTTGTGAGTTCTTTTGCTCCCAGTTTGCAGCTCAGGTGTCCCCACTACCGTACAAGACAAAAGGGGGTCTGTCACAGGAGGCAGAAGAGGACGGTCGTGGAGAGGTCGATGAAAGAGGTCGAGGAACGGAGGCAGAGACAGCTGTTTTAGGTCTCGATGGTGGCTCCCTGCTTCTATCTGGTCGTTTTGGTCTTTTGACGAATGCCTTCTCCTCGACTTGTTTAGGTGAAAGAAAATCATCTGTAAGGGAAATTGTTTTCAGATTAGATAGCCAGGATCTGTAGTTGAACGCTGATTAAATACCAGAATATTTCTTTAAATTATAAAAGATATATGTTTGACTATTCTCATTCACTTTCAAGCTATCTGAGATATAGCATCATTTAAACATGGACTTTTATTTGTACACCACACTATGGATTATACATGTATAAAGTTAGCTAGGGTCTTCTAAATAACTAACGGTAGCATTTAATAGTATTTCTTGTCATGTTGTCTCAAATTCGTTTCTCAGAAGTATTAATATGTCTAATGTAGTTTATTTACTTAAATCTGATCTTACCTGAAATTTTCTTTTTATCTTGAGAGGGCTTTGATTTTCCAATATTTTTATTCTCAGAACTACTGTATTTCTTCAGCTTTTCTTTAGCCAATTTTGTCAATTCTCTGCTCTCTGAAGTTTGCCTTTCTACCAGAACATCTGGTTTCCCTTCAGATTTTTTCATGGTCACATTTATTCACTGTTTCTTTTACTTCTACAGCTTTTTCCTCCAAAATTTCCTCCTTTCCATCTTCTTGCTTATCCTCTTCAATACATTCATTCCCTTCTTCTTTTTTCACATCCTCATTTTCATCCTTTTCCTCTTCATCTATTTTCAATTTAATAATAGGAATCTCATCTTCATCTGATGGTGTGTCATTTCTATTGTCTTGTTCAAAGTCCCAAGATATGGGGGTGTGGGCGTACTCAAGTTCACGGCGGTGGTGACGATAAGTAAGTGACTCGTAATATGTTGGAATGTTCTTCACAAGGGAAGCGGGACGATATTCCCGTCTGTATTCTGATGAATTTGATACCATTTTTTTTCAGAATATGTAGCACACCATTATCATTATTTCTTTAAATCTGCAAAAAAAAAAAAAACTTCTTTAGCTATAGCACTAAATACATTCAGATACATGTATGCATGCTTATATGGCAAAACTGTTTTCATTTTGCATGTTGTGGCTGTCAAAATAAATATTGTCATTTTGATTTAGGCTAGGTAAGAATAAAGTGAGTCTTTCAAAACACATTAACAAATCGTTTAAAATACATCTAAAATACATTTAAAAAGTACTAAAAATACATACATTAAAATGAAAGGAGTACACAATATACGTTTCAACCTGTCAACATTTGCCGCCGACGTATAACCACTCAACACTGTACTAATTTTCATTGTTTAACCAGCATGCAAATTAAAATTCTTTCAAAATTTTCAGAATTACCTTTGTTGCTACTAAATTTGACACTTCATTCTCATAATCTCTTTTCAGTATGTATCAAAAATATCAATAACAGTACCAAAAGTGCATGTTTACACTTGAAATTATTTGAAAGCGAAAGCGGAAGTCGCTTACTTTTTAGTTAGATCGTACATAAAATATTTCTTGTGTTAACAAGGTGATATTCTGTGATTTTAAAAAAAATGAAGTAAGGAACAAAATTAAAATGGAGATCAGCTTTTGTGACCGATTGAGAGAGAGAGAGAGAGAGAGAGGAGAGAGAGAGAGAGAGAGAGATGAGAGAGATGAGAGAGAGAGAGAGAGAGAGGAGAGAGAGGATGAGAGAGAGAGAGAGAGAGAGAGAGAGAGAGAGAGAGAGAGAGAGAGAGAGAGTACTTGTAAATTCCTTTTTTTTTTATTCATCCCCGTGTTAGAGAATGTTAACTCAATCAGCCAGTCGGAACAATTTTTTTGTTATTGTAATCCAATCGCAAAAATTTCAATGCATTGTATTGACACCAATACACACTCATTCAGACATAATATTAATAAGTAATAGCTATAGACTCTACCACATAATCTCAGCGAGATTTGTCGATACTGGAAAAATTTTTACCGAAGGAATCGGATTGCTGCTACTTAGTCGGTCAAAGCGTTCACAACCCTCTTCCTCGGATAACAAGCTGTTCATTTGCACTTAGAATCGACTTTCTGACTTTTTCTCATTGTTTTAAGATTAAAAGGATTGGCTGTCTGCAGTCTATAAAATGAAGTTTTGTGTCCTCAAGAAAAAGCCGATGAGTTCTGTTGGTAATTAACTTTTAAAAATATTTAACGGTAAATTTCAATGTAGGTGCAGCTCGACTGTGTTACAAGTACAATCAAACTCGTAAAACAGACAGACTGAAAAAAAATCGAATAAGTTAAAGTTTTGAAATTTTGGAGCGAGCACCTTTCCAGGAATAATGATACATACAAGCAATGTCATGTATCATACGTCATAAGCAGAAAGTTGGGAAAGAGTATATCTACGCTTTGGCCGGACACATGAAATCTTTCTGCCATGAGACGTGGCGTTACGCCAGCTTCAAGCACCCTTACCGCCCTGTACCATTCGTCCATTTTCATATGCCTTCTCATAAACAAGTGTCTCATCATGTTTCCTGACCAAAAATTGTGAAACTTCTGTATGTTCAACAACAACAAAAACAATACTTTATATGATTCTTTGATTAATTAATTAAACAGGCGTCACTCTTGAAAGCAAGCAAGGAGTCGTACCGAGTGTGAATGACATGTCCGTCTTGCCGTTGGTCTGTCTGTAAATGTTTCACAGCTTTTACTTCTACTCTAGAACCATAGGACCAGATTTAACCAAACTAGGATAAATTGTTAAAACAAAGGGCAAAGGGAGACAACTGCTGTAAAAAATAGGGCACGTGTCTTTAAAAAATCGTCCAATTTGACAACATAATTAGTAAATTCTATATTGTTAAAATCGTGACCCCGGACTAATTTGATGTCCCAAGAGTGGTTCAAAGTTTAATTTAGAATAATAAAGGAAAAATGTTGAAAGAACTTGTTACAATATGTGAGAAGATTATTATGCAAGCATCCTTAGGTGGTGTAGATTCTAAATTGTTAAACTGTGACCCCCGGACCAATTATAATGCCCCAAGAGGGGTTAAAAGTTGAATATTCAAATATATAAGGACTATGTTTTAAAATATTCTACCCAATAACTACACTGCTACAATGTGTGAGACTACTAAGCAAGTATCCTAATATAGTGTAGATTCTAAATATTTAAAACCTTGACCAACGGGCCAGTACGGATGCCCCAAGATATGGGTTCTAAGCTTATCATAGAAATATATAATTACATGTATATATGAGAAATGATTAAACATTTTCTTCTCTAGAATTGCAATGCTACGTTTGGTTATTTTTATTATTATATGTTAACATTCTCAACTCTTAATATCAAAGACACAGTGACCTTCTTTCACTATTTATGATTATTTATAGTTCATTTTTACAATTTTTTAACTTTCATACGTTGAGGCCTTGAATAAAAAGATTGTACATGCAGTTGATGCCTCTTAGATCTAATAATATGATGATAAAAAAAAGTAGGCTTCTTTTTATACATTGTTGAATGTATTGTCAAATTTTGGAATATATGAAAGTTTTACGATATTTTTAAAGAGTTAGCGTTTCATTTTAAAAATTACGATTTAGCTTGAGCTGTTGTTCAGGTGAGCGATGCGGTCAATGGGTGTCTTGTTTTTTTTTAAATAATACATTTATACACCTAAATAATCGGAAATGAACATCGAGCATTGCAACAAAATACATAAAAAACACACCCTTTTTTTAATATTATACACTTATTAAATGGTTGTGCGTATGATATCTTTATATTTTATCAAACCCGAGACGGTAAAATTTCTATATAGTTTCTGTCTCTGATATCCCACGCAGAGACATGAGATCATATAAATGTAATTCATATACTAGAACTGGTATAGACTCTGGCAAAAATGAAATTTACACGAAGTAGGTTTTTAAAAACAGTTAAAAAAGAAACGACCACTCCGCATACAAATATATTCAATACATGTACATGCTAATACAGTGCAATTACATGTACGTTGTCGACTGGTAAATTCGGGTGGCCGCTGGCCGCGAGTGGCCGCTTAATTCAGGGAAAATATACAATTTATAAGGAAACCCGTCGGGTGGGGAGGATGGGGGGGGGGTAAAAAGTGGTCGTTCATTTCAAGTGGCCGCAAAGAGATTTTTGATAATATACATTTCATTATTGCCTTTATATGCATTGTTTAGCTAATGAGATATCAACTTGATCGAATTCAGCTAGCACTGATAAATGATGATTGGTCAATGATGTCCTAGACACCCACTTCCACCCCAAAGAAAAAATCCTGCATTCTTTCTCATTAGTGGTATGTGGGTAAATGTCTATACATTAATGCATATAGTTGCGATGGAAGCAGAATATCTTTAAATATATTACATATATTGTTTTTCCCCATTCTTTATTTACTTTTCAATTGTTAACATGATGTTATAAGGTTACGATAGAACTGCTTTGAACACACATTGTTTTATAGTGCTTATCAAACCAGGGAAAATGTTTTGCGGAAATTATGATACATGTAAAAGTCATAAAAAACAACAAACTATAATATAAGCATGCATGCACATTTTATTTGCTTATATGAATTAAAAAATCAATATCAGATATATCAAGCGCATGTAATATTCGAAAATGCAAACAAAGGGAAATTAACATGAATATAATTAACCATTAAAAATGGAAATACTAGTAAAAAAAATCTTGAAAGGTAATGTAATCAGGAATAACCCCCCCCCCCCCCATCCCCACCCCGACCCCCTACAAAAAGACGACAAATAAAACAAAACCAAGAAACAAAAAACCTTGGCTGATATATCTGATTCATTTGGCACATGATTTAAAAAGTGAGTAAAAAATAAAGATTCATCAGATGAATGTCTTACAAAAATGATCACAGATTTTAAAAAGTCTTGATGAAAGACTGTGAGGTATCTGTTGATGTTTGTACACTCGAATCAAAGGCTGGTCATCCCTGCCCTGACCAAGATTCGGCCGTGAGATTACAGGAAGGGGGAGGAACCCTCAAAGCTCTGGTCACCGGAAGTGACAAACATTTCCGGTCCAAAGAAATTGTCGGTGTTCAGAAGAGCGTCACACGACAAGTCTTTCACTAACTTTTTATTGTCAACAGTTCGTGATGTGATCGCTTCTTGTTTAATTTCCTGGAATTTGAAAAAAAAGAGAAAAGGGTAAACTAATATAATCAATTACGAAAGCATTAACCAATGTCAAGATAACATTATTGAGACTGAGTAGATAAGTTAATTACATTTATTTACAACTTGCAAGTAGAATAATTTTCGTGAAGATTATTTTATATAGATATAACTAAGAAATAAAAACCTTTTACAACTCACAATTCATTATTCTATTATCTTTAAAAGTAAACCGGTTCTACGTTCGTAGACGCACTGATAATAGAAATGACTTCCTTGAAAACGCAAAAGACGAACCTTTGAGATAGATTCAGTCCTGAGTTCAGCAGATCCCTTTTGGGTCAGTTTTTCGTTGGTGTGTTCATTATCATCAAAGGTATCGGATTCTGTTTGCTTTCCCCTGGCCAGGATCCTCATGATTCTGGACACGTAAGGCGGGGGACTCACAGGGGTTTTTCTGGTTTTGGGTGGAATTATGATACGTTTTACTGTCTTCTGTTTCAAGTAAAAAAAATATAGCACAATTCTTTTTATAACAATATCAATTTAAAAGCAGAGAGAGAGAGAGAGAGTAGTAGTAGTAGTAGTACATGTTGTATAATACCTTGCCACCAGTCTGTTCTGTGGATAGTAGTTCACTTGAATGACCATGGTTCTGACCCCTCATCCTTTTCTTTGTTCTGCCACCACTGTCACTTTGCTCAGTCTCCAGCTTTCTTTTTGCAACAACGTTCTTGTAGCCATTGTTTTCAACTCCACCAACCTGAGAAAACGTGGTAAATGTTTATGCATTTTGAACTTATTAAACTATAAGAGAAAATATTACTTCAGTTAATGGGTTTTTATAGAAACTTTAATCAACATACCCTTTCTGCTTCTCTGAGAGCCATCAGTCTGGAAAGGGTTTGGTTTGTCTGGGCCTCCATTGGCTTTACATGCATAAGCACGGGTTGGGGGACCAGACTCCATGGCTCCTAAAACACAAAGTCAGTGTTACTTTTCTAAAGAAATAGCCTCAATATAAATATATTCATTTAAATTTAAATATTGAACTAAAACGTCAATAAAGGAATGTCATTGACTTGTCATGATTTTCTGTGCTTACAGGCTGATTTGTTGGCGAATTCTGTGAGTGCTCGCCAGCTGCCACGTGGTTTGTGGTGGCTATGCCGATTGGTGGCTGTTGTTTGCCGACATTAGGAGATGTCGAAGATCCTTGTGGGGCTTCCTTGGCCTTGGATTTGTTGTTTTTCCGTCGTCTTTCGGTATTTTTCGTGTTCTTAGGACAGATTCGGTCGGAGGCAATGACTGCATATGGTCTGAATTGTCCGTTTTGAACACTGTTGTATGATTCTGTGTTGAGAGTTGACTGAGTGTGACCATAGAACATGGCTCTTTGAGCATAATGCTGGGGTTGTTCGCGAGAGACCTGAGGAGTGACTGTCTGTAGAGACAAAGAGCCCTGAATTTGAGGAACAATGATTCTCTGTGTAGCAGTCCTACTCAGGCTAATCATCTCCTGGGTGCCATGAGTTTGGAAATTCTGAAATGAATGTTTGTCTGTCAGTTTAATTCTTGTTTTCTTCAAATGTAAAATTCAATAACTAAAGGATAAACAAATGTTTGAATATGTTGATATTATGATGTACCTGTAGTGTTTGTCTGCTTTCTGATTGGCAGCAGACATTGCTAGGCTTTGTAATTGTTCGATGGCGGGCAAAGGCCGTAGAATTGATAAACCGCTGAATCTGTTCAACACTCAACACTTGGTTAGCCTAAATATTAAAATCAGCAAATTAACTTAAAGCCAATTTCTTCCAACGATTAGAAATTGTGAATATATACATGTATTAACTTGTATGCATATAGCTTTGAAAATAATTTAAGGTAACTTCGGCAGAAAAAAAATATCATAGAGATGAAGAAGAATAAAAGTACATACAGTACAGAAGAACGGCGTATGCCGGACAGATAGGAGAGTGAGAAGAAGAGAAGATAGTTAGGTCTGATTTTATTCTTACTTACTTCCTACACCAATAGTTTTTTTACATAAGAATAAATCTGAGACCTCCGTAAGAGTCCCGGGAGTTAGGGGAGTAGTCAGGAAGCCCATCTCTGGCCTCTCGTAAATAATGGAGGCAGCTTCCGGGGCCAAACACTGCTCATCCATTCTCTTCTGTAATAAAAAGGACCATCCGTTAATTTATAGAACGGAAAACGTGTATTTAGCTATGTTATTTATGAATGAGTATTTTGTTGTTGTTTTTTTTTATATAAAGAGTGGATTCCCATATAATTATATTTTTTTTTAATATAAAAAATGATTCTCATATAATCATATTTTATTTGTATTGGTGTATTCAATTTTCAAATACAGTTGGATGTAAAGTTTCGCTTTGTTTTTCGTATATTTATTTGAAAATTCAACTGTTTTGTATATTATTATGAATTGTCATAAATTATATCGCATTCATTAAACGATTACGTAAGTGACTTTTGTGCATTTCTTTGTTAAAAATCTTTATTTCTAAGTGTATTTTTACTTCACATTTCTGGCAGTAGAAATGGTTGCTATGTAGCCATTTTGAATGAGTAAACCGACTACCCCTTCACGATAACTGCGGTACTGCTATCTTGCAGGGCAAAATGATATACTTTGCCGAAATTTCAGTAGGTAGATAATTAAATGACGTAAATGAAACAATTGACGTTACGTCATATTTCATCAAACTATGTTATTTTGCCCTGCAAAAGAGCAGTACCGCAGTTACCGTGAAGGGGTTAATTATTTAATTTTAAAGCTCATGTACCGCACACAAAATTTTGTAAAAATGCTAGTGAATTTTCAATCAAGTGTTTTATATAGTACTTTGTTTTTGATAAATCATGAATTTCTTTCATAACCTACATGATTATCTGCACATCTTGTAACTTTGCCAAATCGAATGCTTCCCATTCGGCTATTCTAAAATTTGATGCCTAGACGACAAAATATACGATATTTTGACGTTAAAATGAATAAACATGAACTTTACCCTTTTAGATGAATAGCTGTTCATTTCTGTCGCTTTCTGAAGTCTTTCGATACAGTAATTCTCAGAAAAATTTCGCTCTGCGAAAAACACGTCTTGCCTCAACATCTGATGCTGAAACACTGGTGATGTAACCAAAACACAACGCAAGCCTTGGCAATCATGACGTCATCAGTCTAACGATATCCAATGAACGTTAACATGCTAAAAATACAGTTCTAATTTTGGAGCACGGAATCTTCCTTTTGAAGAAAAAGAAAAATATTAGGCCTAAATATTTTTGAAAAATTTTCTTATTCTGATTACACATGTACAGGATTCGAATAATCAATCGGAGAAAATAAATCTATTTATTTATAACCATACGCCAGTATAATTTTTAACGTTAGAATAAAGAGTTTGGCTTAGGCCCTACTTAAAGATAATATGTAAACGGTGTGACCGTTGGACCGAGCGCAGCTTTAACACAGTGGAGTTTGATTTTTGTAGAACAAAATTTATTTGAAACGCACACAGTAGGATCCGCTTGGTTGCCTTCACATAAAATTATCATTAGCAAAAGTTTGACTAAACGTCGCGTGCTCAGTCTACATTGTGACGTCATATTTCAGACGTAAAACGTTCAAGTTTTGTCTTCGGAAATAGCCGAAGAGAGTTACGTGATTCCAAACTTTTTTTTATTTCTTCTTTCATATTGTTCATCAATTAAATTCATATGAATGCCGCTGTAATAAAATTAAATATTTTATTAAGTATCTAAAAGATCAGTTCCTTGACGTTAATGTTTTTATTTTCCATCTGATAATTTGATAAGACATACACAGAACAAGTCGTGTTTCTTGATTGAAGCACTACTAAACTTATCTGGTTTGCTTTTTAATTTCTTTTAATTCAAATTACCTTCTATCGAAACACTGGAACTTATTTAATCGAGTTCATGGGGCAATAAACATCGATAAGTACCAGTCAATCAATGATCGAACTAACTTTTTGAAAAAAAAATGGCTGCCAATATGGCGGCGCCCAGGGCTGGAAGAATTTTTTTTTGGCCTTAGTACCCCTGATTCAACTTTCATTTTTCACTGATTTTCTTACATATACGTGTTACCATTAATCCTCGCTTCGCGAGGCGGGCTTCGCCCGCCTCTCGCTGCGCTCGGTATAATACATTATTCTATAAGATATTATTGCAGAGAGAGAGAGAGAGAGAGAGAGAGAGAGAGAGAGAGAGAGTAGTAGTAGTAGTAGTAGTAGTAGTACCTTGCCACCAGTCTGTTCTGTGGATAGTTGTTCACTTGTATGACCATGGTTGTGACCCCTCATCCTTTTCTTTGTTCTGCCACCACTGTCGCTTTGCCCAGTCTCTAGCTTTCTTTTTGCAACAACGTTCTTGTAGCCATTGTTTACAAAGTGATCAACTCCACCAACCTGAGAAAACATGGTAAATGTTGTATGCATTTTGAACTTATTAAACTATAAGAGAAAATTATTACTTCAGTTAATGGGTTTTTATAGAAACTTTAATCAACATACCTTTTCTGCTGCTCTGAGAGCCATCAGTCTGGAAAGGGTTTGGTTTGTCTGGGCCTCCATTGGCTTTACATGCATAAGCACGGGTTACATGTATGTACGTATTGTGTAATTGTAAAACAGCAACACCTTATTGTTTAGGGATATGGATATCAATCGTTATCAAGATGTTCGGCAAATAGAACCATTTTAACAAGACATTGGAATTTCAGTAGGATGTAACGATCTACTTCTTGCGTCAAAACAAGTTAAAATGACGCTGGTTTAAAGCGAATATACACCGATTGTTGTCTTCGCTCAAAATCCCGACAATTCTTGTTGATTTCAAAGAGCCATCCTACAATGAAATAGACAGGCCTTCGTCACATTCCCGTTTGACTCAACTACCGGTGTTGTATAGCAGTTTTTCCCCCATAGTAGCTTTTCCCCCCGGAAAACCTACTATATAGTAGCCTTTCCCCCCGGGGGGAAAAGCTACTATATAGTAGCTTTTCCCCCATAGTAGGGTTTCTCCCTCACGTTTTTGGTTCAGATTTTATAAAAAATATTTATGGAAATCCAGTAAGGATTAAAATCAATGTTTCTACACTCCCAGGTTGCATACTCGATATCGGCATTCATCTGTACAGGTTAAGTTTCGTTTTGCCGATTTATTATTTTTATAGACAATGCTGAAAGTTGAACATGTGTGTAACGGAATTACAACTAGAACTTAATTTAGGTAATTCATCGAAAAAGGATTTACAAGTTATACACTTATATGCATAATTCTGTGTTCTGAAATTGCATTAAACGAGAATGTTTTAAGAATTTCTTGATAAATTTATCAGACTGTTTGTCTATTCGTGAAAATTTCATCCAGGCTAAACCTCTGTTTTAGAGAAATTTTGTTTCCGATGTTTCAGAGCCCGATTTTTAAAATCCTATATTATAATAATTATAGTGCATATTCTTTAGGGTCCAATGTCTCATAAACTAGAGATGACCATATCACCATATTTTTATAGTGGCAGTGGTTTACTACTTAAAGATGAAAATTTCAGCGCTCAGGGTAGGGGCCCTTGATGTTTCAGGGCCCGATGTTTAAAACCCCATATGATTGAATAGTGTTCTATAAGTGTGGACCCGAATCTCAAATTCTAGAGATGACCAATTAACCATATTTTCACAGTGATAGTGGTATACCACTAGTAGATGACACCGAAAATTTAAGCCCCCATGCAGGGTAGGAGCCTTTGTTGGTTTCGAGCCCGATGTATGAAATCCAATTTTAAAGAATATGTATGTTTTAGGGCCACATATCTCAAAAACTATAGATGACCACATGAACATATTTTTACGGTCATTCAAAAGTAAAAATATCATTTAAAAATACACAATCACTCATATATTTCTTTATCAAAATGATTGAAAATTACGTTTAATTCTTCTGCTTTTTTTAAATTTACGAACAAAATTTTTTAAAAAGGTACGCAGGTAAAATTCATTATTCTTCAAATCATTTAATCAATTCATAAGATGACTAATGATATAATAAATAATTAGATAAATAAATCAATGAACTTTTATTCATAAAATGAGAAACCGAAAATCAAAAATAAATAACCAACCTAAGCGCATATATACGACTTTTTTACTTGTTAGTTGATTAGAAGAAAAAGCTTATATTTAAAAAAAGTCAGCTCATCACAATATATGTGTTGGTTGTTTTTGTTTTTTTTGTTTTTTAATTCCCCTTGTTTAATTGTTCAAAGAAATAATATGGTACACAAGTAAATCTTTATTGCAAAAATATGAAACAAATAGTATACATTTTTTAGGTAATTGAATCATATATCTTGATTTATATAGCATCGTTTTCAAAATTGTATATTTATAAATCACGCTGCAAACTTAAAAGTGGAAAAATTTGCAAATAGTGAGTCACAATATAAACATAAAGTTAGTTCAGGATCCATTTCACATTTTCCAAAGTAACCAGCAAAGATACCGACATTGTTCTGGTTGTGAAGACATTTCAATGTTTTTTAAATTGTTTACATCATAATATCTCGCGTTTCGTAGAAATGTGCTTAAAAATATGAATATACGTATCTTTAAAACGAAATGGTAAACACTAACTTTACAAATGCTTTTAATACATAATTAAAATACCCCTTAACCATGATTTAGAACCCCATCAATCAAAGTAAAACTAAAACATTTCAGTTTCTCATCATATCATTGCATCCTGTCTTCCGTTTGATATTTAGAGGAAGAAATATATAATTGTTTTTAAGATCGTCAATTCTAACGGTATTAATTTAAAATTGGTAGCTTTTTGAACGAAGAGAGTAATCCATTTCCACTTTTTATTCCCTTCCTCTACAACATTAAGTCAAGATTGGTCAGTTAGTTCCCTGGGAGAAACTTATACATTGATGGTAATACATTGGAAAATTAAATTTCCAATTGCAAACCGGCGTATTTTCACTAATCAAAGTACTGAAGAACTGACGGGAGTTGATTTTGTCGATGTTTATTTATTTTAAAATCAATGATATGTTATTTTGCATGACAAGTACATGTAGTTTCTAATATGAATTACGCACATTTTTATAATATGAATTTTTGGACCTTTTCGACAAGAATGTCGAGAAACCCTCATATGAATCATGTTAAATAATATTCAAAGATAAAATCAATTCAATTAAACTATGTATCAGTAATAGAAATATTTCTCGAAAATTGTATAGATCCAAGCAATATTGAACTCAATCAATATAGTCTCGTTCAACCGAACGCTCGGTTGACACCGTAAATCTCCGACAAGGATTTACGGAGACAGCCGAGCGTCGAGTTGAACGAGACTATATTGAACTCTGGCGTAGGAATACATACGACTACAAAAAATATTTAAATTGTTCGTACCATTTAAAATCTGACTATTTTCAAGGTATTTATAAATAAATTTCCTTGAAAACAATGCTTTTATTAGCATACATTACATCGAATTTATCAATTATTTTCAAGAACTAAGTCTTGTCAGCAGCAATGCTTTGTGCTGAGGTCCAAACACTGTTTCACTTTCGGTTTGTCTGAGTAACTGCATAGGAGAGTTGATTAAAATCAACTCCCAAAAAGTGTTCTCACGTGTTCATTACGTCGAAGTCAAAACTGTAGATAAGCATCGATTAGATGAAAAACATTCGAGGTATTCCGAAATCCGTGAAAAGGTGTTCCAAAAAGGGGTGAGAACAGGTGAAATAAACGATGATGACGCATGCATGTTATGAAGGCGCATGCCTTAGTTCATATTTGGGGTTGAAAAACCATGTAATTTATTGTATGTATTAATAAATGCCATAATTATCCTTTTTTGTGAGAAATTAATATCATATCAGTTATTGCAAATTATTGTCACGAATGGTCCGCAATAAACATGGCCGGAAAGTAAAAATGGGGGAAAATCCACTATATAGTAGGTTTTCCGTGGGGGTAATCTGGCTATAAAAAGGGGGAAAGCCCACTATATAGTCAGCTTTCCGTGGGGGAAAAACTGCTATATAGCCATTTTTCCGGGGGGAAGAACTGCTATATAGCCATATTTCCGGGGGGAAAGATGGCTAGGGGGAAACGGCACTATATAACACCGGTACCCAAAGTCCAAGCTCTTGTTAAAATCGTATGAAACTGGAATAGAAAATACCAACAGGACAGTGAATGCAACTTAATATTAGCGACAATACATGTACATGTACTTTATACACATGTGTCAGTATTGGGCAGAAGAAATTCACTTTCTTGACATACTACTCAATGCAACTTTACACGAGCTGCAAGAATATATGGTTTAGGAATGGAGGCCAAACTTTACGATATTTGACGAGCTATAAAAATACTGGGGGTGAGAATGACTCGGGGGACTTAACAAGAAAAAGAGAACTACCAAACTACAGTCATGTACTACGTGTATCTAAACATAAGCAACGAGAAAGTATGAGGTTTAAAGGTGTGGATCTCAACCTTTCTTTTTACACGTACAATGTAGTCACCAACAGGTTATCAGCCCTAGGACTGATACGGATCCGTATCACACACCTTGCGGAACTCCTCTGCATTTTTTTGTTTCGGAATTTATACATGTTTTTATGCAAAGGTAAAACAAAACATTTTGTTACAGTCGGACATTTTTAAGAGCAGTTGAAAACTTCAAATATATGGCATGTCAAACGTTGCATCTTTTCCATTTGTATTCTATAATTTTCCATTCGTATTGTATAATTTCTTATTTGTATTCTATAATTTTCCATTTTTAAGGTCTTCCGTTTTCAACGGAAGACCTTATAGTGATTGTAATGTTCTTTCTTTGTTTCTTTCTTTTTTTTTCCCCTTTTTTGTCGGCAGAATTTCTCAGAGATGGCTTGATAGATTTCCCTGAAATATTTAGGGATGATAGAGAATGATAATATCTCGAGCCGTCTTTTTCATTTTTTAAAAATTCATTTCCGGTCGTCCGTTTCCTGTCCCGCATCAAAAAACCTTGTTCCCTCGAGATCTCAGAATCGACAAGCACTTGGACATCCAAACTTTGTTGGATGATAGACCTATTGCTGTAGATGTGTTTAAACTATTTTGTTTTGTTCGGCGTAACTTCCGGTCGTCACCGGAAGCACTTTAAAAATAAATATTTATAAGCATTAAATTCCTTTTCCATATAATAAATATATAAATACAAATCTTTACAAAGGTTATCTATGCAATGTTATATCAACAAAAAAATTCTACTTCCGGTGAGATATCTCAATTATCTCAGGTAGCTTTTTTAAACCACATTTTGTACCAACGAGATCTCAGAAACTAAAAGTGATCAAAGCAAGAAACTTTCACGGATGATAGACATTTGATTGAAGATGTGTTTAACCAGTTTCATTTTGTCGACCGTCACTTCCGGTCCACACGGGAAGAGTTCGAACAAATCAAGTTGTTTATCCGTTTAACTGTTTTCATTCGATAATTTCAGTTACTTTGATAAATAATAATGTGAAATAGGCAAGTATACAAGAAATGTTCAATACAATTTACATTGAGCACTTCCGTTTGTCCGTTTCCTGTCCCGAGACTAAAATCCTTATTTCGACGAGATCTCTAAAACGGTGACGACTTGAACAACCAAACTTTGTGGGATGATAGACTTATGTTTGTACATGTGTTAACGCTATTTTGTTTTATCCGGCGTAACTTCCGGTCGACCAGGAAGTACACCCAATTTTTTTTTTTAAATCTGTTAGTTATTTAGCATAGGATAACATTTTAGATATAAGAATACAAAAGTCATCTACAGATGGTAAAAAAAAAAAAATCTACTTCCGGTGAGAACTCTCAAATATCTCAGGTAGCCTTCCTTTTCAAAAACAAAGTACCCACAAGAGCTCAGAAACTGTGATAGATCAAGACAAAAAACTTGTATGGATAATGGACATTTGATTGAACATGTGTTCAAGAGGTTTCATTTAGTCGTACGTCACTTCCGGTTCTCACTACGAAGCGTTCAAGCAACAGAAGTTTTAATTTTTAACTTTAGATTTTTTAAACATTTTTAGTCAATGTGATGAACAGTAATGCATCGTAGGTAAATGTACTAAAAAAGTACTCTCAATTTCTTTAATCACTTCCATTTGTTCGTTTCCGGTCCCGAGACAAAAACCTTTTCTCAACGAGATATTAACAACAAATTAACAAAAACTTGAACATACAAATTTTGAGGAAAGACAAAACAATGTATGTAGATATGTTAATTATGTTCTGTATGATCCGGCCTAACTTCCGGTCGTCACAGAAAGTACTCAAAAATTGACATTTTGTCTTTTTGTTTTGTTTATTTTTTGGGAATCCCGGTACAATCTATATTATATCCATTTTCTGTTTACAAGGTAAATGGATGTTTTGTACAGATTAAAACATGAGTAACGGAAGACCTTTTTGTTGCTATAGCAACAAGAGTCTAGTTCTGTATTATTTCTTATTTGTATTCTATAATTTTACATTTGTTCTGTATTATTTCTTATTTGTATTCTATAATTTTACATTTGCATTGTATAAAATTCATTTGTATTGTATAATTTTTCGTTTGTATTGTATAATTTTCTTTTTGTATTCTATAATTTCATTTGTATTGTATAATTTTGTATTTGTATTCCGTGATTTTCCATTTGTATTCTGTAAATTTCATTTGTATTGAATAATTTTTCATTTGTATTCTATAATTCTCCATCTGTGTTCTATAATATTCCATTTGCATTGAATCAGGCTTGGGGCGAATTACATTGTAAAGTAATGCATTACATTGCCATTACTTCATGAATTTGGGCATTAAATTACCATTACCATTACTTGATTTTCTTGAAGTAATGCATTACATTACCATTACATGAGTAAAGTAATGCATTACCATTACTTTTTTTTTAAAAGTAAAGCTAAGAAAGAGTTTTTGCAAATGTTTCAAATCAAATATAAAACACTCTTTAACATATCTACAGGTTCATGCTCAGTATCAGGTTCAAATTCAACGACTACATGTATACAAGAGTCATTTTGTATTTGCTCACTATATAATTATATTGTGGCATTATGAACATTAAATAAGTTAAATATATATAGACATTTATATATTTATAGACATTTGCCATGATACAATGTCAGATACGAAATAGAGACACAGAATTACATGCATAACAAAAACAATTTATGGAATAATGTTGCGGTTATTAAAAGCTGAATAGAGATATTTCCCCAGATGACACAAATCTTTATAATTTTGGACACTTAAGTGTATAAATTTATAAACATGATTTTTCCCAGTTATATTTTTTAATATTTTTAAATTGTGTTTCTTTCTACTGAGGACAACTCAAGACAATAGATTGCTGTTGCACTTTATGATAGAAGTTTCAAAGGGTTCATCTTTTAACTGCATTCTGTTAGTTTGAAAATCTTCCCAGCTATACTAAATAACAGTCGAAGCTTGGACCGAAAAATACTGTTTGACGATCTTTATCTTAGGATATATTAAGTGCAATAATAGAAAAAATACATGAATCTTGTATTTTCTATCAGTCCAAACTAATGTACAGTGTACTTAATATAAAAGAAAGAAAGAGAGAGAATAAGTAAGTAAATTTTTTTTCAAATAGGTTATAATATTGGAAGTGATATTGATTTTCATCATGGATGGACAGTGCATTCATTTTGCTTTTAAAGGTGCATGTCTGTCTCCTATTCTATTGAGACATAGTGAAGGGAAGGGCGTTGGGGTGTTTAGCACTTCTTATGACAATAGATTGTTTTGATACTTAGAATCCTGGGGGCATAGTGTGTTGTTGACACATTTCTTACTGAAGTGCAAACTAAGTGGAGTAAATTGTATAAATGATTAAAAACTCTTAATAACAACACTCTTAAAAATGTTATGAAACTGTGCTGTTATATTTAGTTATATTAACAATTCAAAAATAAATTTTGAAAAACCTTTTTTAATAATACAATTAAAACATTTTTATCTCAAGAATTATTTCTTTCTTCTTTAAAAATAAATCTAATGAAATTTAATTTCAGCTATTCATTTATTTATCACATTTTTTAAAGTGAACACTGAACATGCATAAATAAGCATAGTAATGCAAAGTAATGCCATGTAATGCTAGCATTACACTAGATTTTGGAAAGTAATGAATTACATTACCATTACTTGTAATGCTAATTTTGTGGCATTACACATTACTAGCATTACTTTGAAAACATGTAATGCATTGCAATGCATTACCATTACATTTAGCATTACCCCAAGCCTGCATTGAATAAATTGAAATTCATCCCCAATTGAACTTAAACTTCAAACTGGTATGTTTTTTTTTCAACTAAAGTTAACACAATGGTTGACTAGACATGCTTTGATATATCACTGTTGTTATAAAGGTACCCACTCTGACTAAAAAGATACAAAAATTGCAAAGTTAATATATGATCTAGGAATTTGTATGAATCACGAAGTTGGGGGGAAAATCCCTTGGTATGAAAATATCAAACATATTCTAAATAATTGCGGTTTATCTAATATATGGATTAATCAAACTATACATAACTCACAATGGCTAAAGGCAAAAATAAAACTCACGTTGGTAGACCAATTCAAACAAAATTGGCAATCTATTCTACAATCATCCCCAAAAGCTCTAAATTATAGAATTTATAAGGAAGAGTTAAAATTTGAACATTATTTTGATACATTATCAAAAAAAGATGCAATTACATTTTGTAGATTTCGAACATGTAATCACCATCTACCCATTGAAAGTGGACGTTGGGCAAATATTCCCAGACATGAAAGATTCTGTGCTCATTGTAATAAGTGTGAAATAGGAGATGAATTTCACTACATACTTAGTTGTAACTCGTTGCAGCAAGAACGCAAGCAATGCTTATCAAATATAAATATAAAAATAAAAAATGCTATTAGTTTTAAATTTATAATGGCAAGTACAAAACACTGTTCTTTGAGGAAATTATGTGCTTTTATTAGAAAAATAAATAAGAAATGCTCCCCAGGTTAGAACCCCCATACTTCACATTTGTATTAACGAGTCAGAGTTGTATATGGTTTTTTTTTTTTCTCTCTCTCTCTCTCTCGCTTACGCATGCATTGTTAATTATTAAGAAATACCACATATTGTATTATTATAATCTCTGTGTACCATTGTGCAATGGTGTTGAGATTGAAATAAATGAATGAATGACTAAAATACCCACACAGAGTATTACTAGTATCTAAGCTGCTTTAACACATATTTTATGCCCATATTCTTTACGGAAACCATATCCAAGATTGAACCTTATACCTCTAACGAATTTGATTCAAGTATATTATATCAACTATATTTTTACCATTACCAAAGTAATCAAAAATTAATCATGATTACAGGTCCCTTTTAAAGAGTAATCGATTAAATTACGATTACTTGTAATCATAAAAATGGATGATTACTCATGATTACTCAGCAACCTGTATATATAATCGATTACAGCTGATAAGGATTACTTATAATTACGATTACCCAATCTTGAATAGGCACGTGATCTGTCATTCAAACTTTTTTTTACTAAAAGAGGTTTCGTTTCCAGTGTGGCAGAAACTGGTTAAGTGGTTCTAGAGAAGTTGAATATGTGAATTTGTTGCAGACTGCTATATGCCGGACGACGAATAATCAGAAAATCTTACTTCAGCTCAAATATAAACTAAACCGGCAAAATGGTATGTAAATGGATATATTTCTAAATCACATAGCGAATCGTTAATTCCAGAGTCAGCCCAACGAACCATATTGAACATATTTCAGTAAAATATTAGTTATAGTTCCCCAAAACTGGCAAAATATTTCATAAATGAGAAATACAGAAAATTATAAAATAAACAAGCAAAAGTCTAAATTTTAATAGTTACAGTACAGTCATATATATTGGTAGTTATAAGTATAAAATTGGTAAAATTTGATTCTAATTTATGTACTTTTTGTGAAAATGTTTGGGAAACAATATATCACTTATTATGGGATTGTCCAAACGTGCAACAATTACTTGGAACTCAAAGGCAATTATTAGAATATACTTTGATTCTATGTTTGGTGATAATGAAAGTACAATGTAGATAGTTTGAAGTCAAAAGTGTTCAATATACTGACCAATATGATAAAAAATACATATAAAGAGGCAGATATTAGAAAATCACTTGATAGTAAATTGTATAAAGTATTACAATTCTTTTCAAACGAATTATGTTCTCCTTCGTTTCACTCATCCGAACATAAAGTATTTCTATTCTAAGTATTTTATAAATAACAACAACACAGGTATTAGAGTGAGTGAGCTGTCAACCAGTTTATTCGCCGTAATATACAATCAGCACGCGACTTTAATAGCGATGAACTGGAATTAGGCCCAATAATTCTATATTTCCAATAATATCTACAAAATACAATGTAAATTTTATATATAAATACACATCAAGTATACTTCATCATACGCACATGTCCCTATAAACAAATCAAAAAAATCGTGTTCGAAAGGGTTGATTGCTCTTCGATGACCTGTCTATACCTGATCGGTTCTATATATACTACAGCCAAACAACTACTTGTATAACTGCGCTAAAAGAAGTAGTCCGTGAAAAATACAACTTACAGAAATTTATACAAGTGAGATGGATAGGCTCAATACTGACTGTGCAAAATCTATCCCTTTGATAAATCACACTAGATCTCTCTCTCTCTCTCTCTCTCTCTCTCTCTCTCTCTCTCTCTCTCTCTCTCTCTCTCTCTCTCTCTCTCTCAAAGTGCTTTCTGAAATGTAATTTATATTTCTTTAAGTAAAATTTCATGATGTATTCAGTGTTGATGCAATTGTTTCGTAGCAATGTTTACAATATTCTGTATCCTGATGTATGCAGAGACAATTGTTTCACCAATATATATATATATATAGAGAGAGAGAGAGAGAGAGAGAGATGAACGTGATACACTAATTGCCATCTTAGCTAAAACGCTAGTGGTAAACAATAATCTTTTTCTAATGCTGGAAATACACGTATCAATGGCACTGGTTGTATTGCAGATATCCTAATCATGCTAGTCTATTGCCTTAGGAGTATCGTTAAATCCCTGTGATAGTTCGCGTATAATGAATTTCACTGTTTTCCGATATATGTTATCCATGTTGGCCGAATAGCGATCCCCAAGCGTTTCCTTGACGGCGATCAAAAATGGCTCCTCTATCCTCTAAAAAATAAAAATGTGCAATAAGATAACAAAGTTAATCATATCCAAATATACAATACATGCTTATATTGTCGGGTATTTAGAAAATAACTTTATTCAAGTATTACATTGTACTATCACCAATATTGCGTGAGCATTTACTTTTTTTGTTATCTTAATTGACCTCGTCCACAAAATTTAATGTTCATCAAGTGAGAAGCATGATAAATGTACTGCCAAGAACCATTGATCACGAATTCGAATTTATGCATCCTCAAAAATTTATGGTTTACATTCAGAAAAATTCCTAGATTCAATGACCTTTAAGAGACAGAAATTAGAGTGTGAAAAGTCCCATTTAAATAGTCCACTATCTGTGTGCATTCTAGCGCAACAAAGGGAGAAAAGTGATTTAAATTCAGACAATGAATCGATTTGACACCTAACAGAAATTTACACGTACAGCCATTCGAACTTCAAAATGACTAGGGGAATTCTTCAAGAAGAAATGCGGAAATCTATCTCCATACGATCCTGTGATTATGAGAATATTCTTTGGGGAATTATCAATTAATTATTTAATAATCATTAAGTGTCTCTCGATACTCTAAATACTGCGTTGTTTCTATCTTCAATGATCATCTTTTGACACGTTTTTTTTTCCATCAGATGTAGAAAACCCTCCTTAATACAAATAAGAGTTTTCATCTTATAGGGAACCGTGTGTCATATCGTATGAATTGATGGCTAATCATACTTATAAGGCTGCAAGAACATTTCCATCGATTTCCTTTTCTTGGCGATTGTTGAAAGGTTTTTTTGACCGATCATAATACTTTTTTGTTTATGATACTGTTCATGTACATATAGATAGATCTGCAGGATTCTCTGAACACAATAAGGGTATGATAAATGTTACATTTCTCGTTTGTTCTTAAGTGCTCAGGTTTGTATTATAGCGATACCTTAACAAGCTTCCATTTTGTTATTTTAACAAAGAATAACTTTTCTGTCGTTTTACTAGTATTCCATATATTTTATATAAAGAATTTTAGAAACCAATAATTGTTCTACTCAGCCATTTTTGGTGAGAATAAACATATTCATTAATCGATCAAATTAAATATGACTGTTGCCACAAAAATGAATACTGTCAAAAAGCTTACTTGAAAGAAAATTTTGAAAAAGCAATATAATTGAAAATCTAATTTTTGTCGAGGAAAAAACATATTTCATTTGTAAATTATAATCTTAAGTTATTAAATATAATCTTAGAGTGAACTACAATGTTAACGCAGATATTTATATTTTTCAGTGTGTTTTGTCTGTGATAGATAACTCGATTCTGATTGGCCCAATACATTTAATCAATGAATATTTTAATACACTGTATTAAATCGTGCAATCTCTACAAATTTTAAGCTATACTGAATCATCATTCTTTGAATATTATGGGGGTGATCAAATACAGTCGGGCGTGATCAAATCTATCATACAGGCCTCGGGCTGTATTGAGCTTAATTTGATTTTATTATTATCCCGATCGTATTTGATCACATGATAATACCCAAGGAGTGATTCCTTAAATATAACAAACCTACAGCATGAATATAATGACAAAAGCAAACTAACAGCTTATGTATATGTATTGGCAAGCTATCTGCGAATGATGCAAAACAAACATAAATAGAAAACATTTAGTTAATAGAAAATTCTTAAATGATTTTCGTGGAAACATTAATTTTGTCATTTGACATTTTCCAAATTTATCAAATTGAGACTCACGCTAAAAATCATGAAATTAAACTCGGGCAAGCGTCTATGAGATTTCCCCACCCCTCGCAGCATCTCCATGACGTAATCTGTGTCCCCCATTGAACAGATGGCTTCGTCGAGTGTATGCATACCAGCATCACGTGGTTCTGGAAGATCTTGTTCTGGAGGAGGTCGGAAGATTCCTTGTAGTCTCCAAACTTGAAGAACTTCCGGAGATCGTCATACTCTTGGAACATTCTGTTGAAACCAGATATTTGTATTGTTGATTTATTTTTAATTCGGATTTAACATGACATTGTATTTATTTCATTTTTAATGATATTACTGCGATTCCCAAAGACTGATACAATATGAGCAAAATTTAGATTGTATACTCATGTACTGGTATATTAAATCATATATGTACTCATATTGTGTTTTAAACATTAGAATAAAAAATGCTACAAATAAAAAAAAGAAAAATATGAAAGAACAAACAATGATGCCGATATAAATGAAATAATTTTAATAACAGGCACCTGACTATATTGTTGTATTTTTCTTAATTAAACAAGGATATATGTAGTAAACAATATAATAGCACATTGTATTTTAAGGTAGAGGATACCAGCTTATTTGTTTGAAATGAGAAGAGTGCATGTGTGTTCAATTTACCTGAGAAACATTGTGACGCCTGTAGTATGCAAGTCTCTGGCGATGCCTTTCCAAGATTTGATGATTTGATATTTGTCACGTGTGGTCAGGGAACATCGAGTATCCATCACAGAAACACTCCGAATCCACTTCCGCTGGGGAGACCGGTTGAGACATGGCTTAGCGGTGCTCGAAATCTTTTTCCGGATCTCCAGCGGAAGTTTCTTCTCTACCGGGCTGGAAGGTTGCCGTATCAGATACACATCCGGGTCGAAAGGTGAAGGACATTTGTCAGTTTTAATGGACAGTGTGCATCCCATTTCTGCAACCATACAGATTTTGGCTATGAATGAAAGTTTTAAGGCAACAGTCTTGATTATAGTCAATTTGACCAAAGTTGATGATGATGAAAGTCGGTATTATATTTGTTTCCAAATGAAGAAATATCTTTTTTTTTCTGTGTATTCATTAATATGAATTACAAAGACATGATTAATTAATAAACACACGTTCTGAGAAGTATAATTATCTAGCGATATCTCATTAATTTACGAATAAGAAATCATTTTAATGATGAACATGGAACTCAAATGAGAATGACTTAAGGTCATAAAGTATTTTCATAATCTTTATGATCAAATATTTCGTTAACTTATGAAGAGATCACGCAATAGAACTATGTTTTACATTGCATGCCTCCCTCTACTCAAGCATTTGGAAAGTGCAAGATTCCTTACTTGTCAAAACTGCCGAATTTGCACAATAATGTCCACGTGATATCTTAAGCTTAAAAAAGATTACGTTAAAATGGAGATTTCATTAGAAACCATGTTTTTATTATCTTTCCATTGAAAGATTATATGAACGACTATATAAGCGAAAGAAAGGGTTGATTTAGACACACATATTAAAGTTAGGTAAATGAGTTGATGATATTTGGAATGTAGAGAGAATGTACAAATGAACATTAAGGATGACGTTTACTCAAAATGAAAAAAAAATCCACTGATGATAATGGAAAACCATCTATTGTGTGTTATAGACCTTTGCTTGTATTGTTTTTTTTCACTTTCAGAAAAGTAGGTCAATGACCTACTTTTTGAGTTAATGGCCATTAAATATATATTGAAAAATCAAAAAAAATCCCATAAAATTTTATACTATGATTGAGATTTTCTTAATTATAAAAATATTACAAATAATTAAACACTTTAAAAAATGAGATACAGTTTATGAATGGTAGTGGCACTAAATAAGTACACAGCATTAAGATTCCAGCGGCTATTTTAAAAAATAATTCAGTCCGAATTTTCTCTATCAGTTTTGAAATCCCTATCCATATTTGATCCAATTTTACAAAAAATTGAATGATGATAATACAAACACATTTATGATATTGAACTACTTATATTGACCTTATTTTGTTGCCATAAAATTTATATGAGGTCAATGATCAAAATTTTGAGATACATGTATGGTGTCTTTTATTGTTTTTAAGCATTTTTCAATACTTTTATTATTCGTGCCATAAGATTATTTTAATGAATAAGTAAGGTAAAACCAACGGAAAATATGCAAAATTTCATAAACTTAAATATAAAATCCTAACTTTGAATATTAGACTAGTGCCAAAAAACTTTTAGCAGAAAACAAAATCTGCAAAATTTAGTCCGAATTTCCTCTGTTTGGCTAAAAGTCAATTTTTGTTTGAGCCTAATTCCATAATAATGTAAAACTATTGAATGTTTTGTTAATAATTATTCATTTCATAAATACTTTTTGTGTTTAGAACAAATTTTACTCATTACATTGAACTTTATAACAATCGGAATTTGAGAACTCAAACCCTGAGTAAACAACACCCTTAAATTTTACGTAATATTGTTGTCCGTACAGAATTGACATTTGTTTTCGGTAGATCATACAGTCTCGGGGAGTCTTGTAGAAACAACAAAGAATATACGACAAACAAGCTTTAAAAAAGCGTTAAATAGTTATTTATAGTAACTTCTATAATATATGGAAAATCTGCCCCTCCCTCTATGGACTATATAAGATATCTATATTGTGTGATTCTATATTTGCTTTATCCAGGGAGCTAAAATATATAATACATATTTTTTCGCAAGGCTTATGACGCGAATATAAACCGACACCATTTCAAAGAGAAATTAACATAAAATCACACAATAATCTCATATAATTTGACATATATTTTATAGTTCTTGGAGAGCTTGAACTTCACGGACTTGCACGGGCTAACCTCCGAGTTCCGTGTAGCCATAGTAACCATGGTAACCTTCACATGTATGGAAAATTGTATGTTCCTTTCTGTAACGTACTGATCGACATTAAAAATACTAGTAATTCACATACTGAAATTACTCACTTTTTATGGATAATAAAACATATGTAAATAAACAGTAATCAATATCGTGTTTTACCGGTATTTTATAGTGCTCTTTTTGAGCTATGATGGCTAACGCGGGTTATGCATTCTTTTGTCTGCAATGGCAATGCAAGCTACCTTCATATCTATACGAAACACCATTTTAGAAAGCAATTTCTTGCTTACACCCACCCCAGATATTTTTTCATCTGTACATGTACATCAACAACATGTTTTTGTGGGGGTTTTTGTTTGTTTTTTGGGTTGTTGTTTTTTGTTTTTTTTGTAAAACGCCCGTCGGCATGAATCAGAACATTTTCCGATTTGCAACAATAAAAAATTAATTAATAACCCACTTTCAATAAAGAATATTAATTGAAAAAAAAATAGACAACTGACATATATATATATATATATATATATATATATATATATATATATATATATATATATATATATATATATATATATATATATATACTACAATAAGATGTCCTGATGGCGGTGTGTGCGTCAAGTTAAAATTCCTGACGGTTTTTTTTTTAGTATTAAAAAAACTAATAAGCCATCATCTCTATCAACCAAGAACGATGGCACAATGTACTGTATTTAGTTTGGTTATAGCAATAAACAAAAAAAAAACATTTTAAAAATCTATGCGTAGTTCAGCAATTTAAGTAATGGTTATTCCATTAAGCATTCTTTCCCTTTGATCATGGTTTTCTCTGATGAATTCTCTTCCAATTTTTCATCTCTACAATGATAACCTTTGGTCATCAAATTGTTCCATTGGTTTTTGCTTCCGCTAAAAACAATTAAATATGAAGCTCGGTTCAATATACCAGAGGGTTACTTAGTCCACGCAAGCTCCGAGAAAGGACCCACGTCATGACTATGATTCTATTACATGCTATGAATTGAGAATTTTACTTCTGTAGTAGCTTAATATCAAAATGCACACGTATAATATTTTGTGAAATATACATTGTGATTTTATTCATCTTCTCTTATCTGTCCAATCGCCGATTTTAATTTATAAAATGTTTATGAAATTTGTGTTTGGTGAGTTGTACGACTTTAAAAGGCTTACCATTTTAAGAATTAAAATGGTTTGGATGTATGAACAGAAAAAAAAGAGTTGGATTGAAAATGTCATTTACAGGCAGAGTGGTATACAAACGGTACGTGTCATTGACATAATACCGGGTATATTGGGTAATACTGAGTATTTACATCTTTCAGTGTTTTGTCAGTGATAACACTACGAATCGATTTAGTACTGTACAGCCCAATAAATTAAAATGACGTACTGTCGGGACACAAGCGGGGTTTTCATTATTAATTAATATTCTAATATTTAATCGTTCAGTTAAATATATATTTATTAAGGAACCATTCTTTGAATATTGTACTGCTATAATTTCGGTCGGGGTGTGACCAAATCTATCATTAAGCCATCCAGGCTTTATTGGAACCCCGCTCTACAGGCGTCCTATAGTGATTTTTCCTTCCGTCCGTCCTTCCGTCTGTCTGTTCGTCCGAGATCGCTTATCCGGAGCATATCTTCTCTTCATTTGGCTCAATATGTAGTTCATTCTTCACCCACAGAGTGCCTTTGGGTAAAAGGTGTGCGGTGACCTTGAACCATGTTTCTAGGTCTAAGGTTAAGGTCATAGCAGAATTATATGTAAAATCCTTGTCCAGAGCATATCCTCTCTCTCCTTGGTCCAATATGGCTCATACCTCACTAACAGGGTGTATATGGTCAAAGAGTGTGCAGTGATCTTGAATAAAGTTTGTAGGTCATGGAGGTTAAAGATTATATCAGACCACGCAAACATTCTTTTTTTCAGAGTTTATATACTATATCTCCACTAAGCCTTAATTGACTCATTCTTCACATAAACAAAGCTTTTTAGTAAGGGTATGCAAATTTCAAGGTCAAATGTGACAAAATTATTTGAAAAATCCTTGTCGGGCGCATATCTTCTTTCCGTTTGGTCCAATCTGGCTCATACATACCCCACAGGGTGCCTTTGATCAAAAAGTATGCAGAAACCTTAAATGATGTTTGTATGTCAAGTGTCAAGGCCATGTCAGATCACACAAAAATCCTTTTTTTAAAGAGTATATATACTCTCCCCTCAGCCCTATTTGGCTCATACTGCACATAAACACGGCTTTTGGGATATTTTATGGTGTGAAATGTCTTTAAAACAAGTAAATGTGAAGGTCACAGCAGATCTTTTTATAATTAGTTTTGGGCCGTACAATATTTCTTATCTGCTTAATCTTGCTGAGTTTGAACAAAAATGCCTGTATGCAAATTTCTGTTAAAAATTATCGATATATATATTGATGTGATTTTGCCATCTGGGAATACGCGTATAAGATACCTTGCATAATAAATTTTAGTTAAGAATAACATTTTAAAGATGAATATAATAATGGTTATGAAATGGTGCCATTATGCAATTATAAAATGATTTTTTTCCGGGTATGAAGATAAATAGATTGCTTTGTAGAAAATTACACACCTTGCGTTAGCTGATTATATACTTTTTGTCTGCATTTATTGCTACCTTCATTGCCTGTAGCAAACAACAAAGAAACATTTATACTGGTTTTAAGAAATGAGAGAGAGAGAGAGAGAGAGAGAGAGAGAGAGAGAGAGAGAGAGAGAGAGAGAGAGAGAGAGAGAGAGAGAGAGAGACAGAGACAGAGAGACAGAGAGAGAGACAGAGAGTAACCAATTCTTTTAGGCCTATTTATGTAAAATTTGGCAATTCCTGAACGTCAGCCCGTGCAGTCCGTGATGTTCGTGCTCTCAAAATGGCTAAAATTTTCATCGATAAAAAATCCATCTTAAACCTAAGACATCAGTGTATGATATTAACATTTTGTAGTAAATGTTGCTTTATTTTTATTTAAAGTTGTTATCTAGTTAGCTAAACAATTAATGCTTTTGGAAGCAGTTTAAAAAAACTTAATCTATACACATGTACATGTATTCATAGGCGGATAAATCGTTTTAAACTGCTTTGAACTAGATCGTGCAGATTTCAGTCTCGTCAAGTCTTTTTTTTTATAATTCACAACCAATTTTTGTATGAAATAGGAAGTAAAATTATTAGGGAATGTTAATGAAGGAACCCAAAACTGCCAGGATGTCCAGATGTAAAGTTTAAAACAGCACAGATACTTGGTCCATAAAATAGTAGCTGTTTCCGGCGATTGTCTTCTGTTACATAAACTTTTTCCTGCACTGCGTGGTTTTATTTCCGTTCGAAGTCAGGTTACTTAAAATTGATCTATATAGCCAAGAGTATCTGTATTGTTGCCACCAAAAAAAAGGTTCGTACATGTAATAATAATGAAAGTTCTTCAAAGGAGACATTAAATATTAAAAAGGCAATACATTTGGTACTGTATAAACATGCATCATGTACAGTTATTTGGTGATCCATAAAAAAACCCTACTAATACACTGTTGATATCAGCATCAAATGGAACAAATTTACATCATGACAATATACGATGTAAATGTTCACGATGTCATGTATAATGTACATATAGTGAATTCCCCGTTGATTCAAACACATTTAGATATAAATCAGCACAGTTACGAAATAAAAAGCCAAACCTTCAAATAACAGGATTAAGAATGGTTACTTGGTTCGAAAATTCATTTTTTTTATGTAATGAAATAAATTTGAATAAAGGTCTTACTTTTTTTTGCCGCTTTTCCGCCCTCGTCAGCTTGTATTTTCATGCCTTTTATGCAACGGTATATTTCTGCTGTTTCCATGGACACCCACAACTGCTAGCATCTAGCAAGATGATTGAGTGAAAATTGTCCTTGTATGTAATTTCTACTAATGAGAAACACTGGCGTATTAATTTCTCGAAATGTTGATAGATAAACATATTTATATAATACATTTATTTAGCACCTGTATCCCCATTTCTGCTGCAATGTTTACTATACATGTATCCATCATACTATCGCATCATAATAATTTTACCACATGAGGAATACCTGTTTTGCTACTTTTTAATTCAATATTAGAACCATTTTAAGAAGACCTTGGACTTTCAGTAGGACGTAGCTATATATTTCCTGCGTCAAGACAAGTTAAAAATGACGCTGTTTCAAGCGAAATATGCACCGATCGCGAAGTCTTAGCTCAAAAGCCAGACAAATCTAGAGAGCCATGGCTGAGTGGCTGACAATGAAATAGACATGCCTACGTCGCATTGCTGTTTACACAACTACCCAAAGTCCAAGCTCTTGTTAAAATGGTTCTAAAACATGTCAAGTAGGAACTATGATTTGACATATAATATCCCCACATATTCTACATGTATATGGATAATTGGGAGAGAAGAGATAAGCCTCAAACAAATTTCGTTGCCTTTAGTGGCTCCAGGCAGCTAACCTATCTCCAAATTTAGATTACTTAATTCCTTCTTAGAAGTAAAGATAAATGAAAATCAAGAAAGAATGATTTTAACAAATGTAACTAAAAATGTATGTTTATAAATATGTACATGTACCTTAAAGGGACTTGGACACGATTTGACTTAAAATTTTTATTTTTCCATTTTCAATGTTCATACTGATAAATATAGAAGTTTATAATGCTACAATGTATGTCAAAATTTGAAACTCAAATATCAAGTTAAGCAAGATACAGAGTTTATAATTCTTTGTTTTGAAAACAAAGCTCGGATATTGTCGTTTTTTACATATTCGTTGTATTGGTGTAAATGTAACGTGCAAGGGGGTCACTGCCTGTGATCCCCGCGGGCCCGTACCCGAGATAGAATCGGATAGCCCTGATTGCTGCCAATATTTACAAGTGCAGACTTTAATCACCGCTCCTGCACATATATAGGGACTCAACGTTACGCAGGCAGGGATGACCACACACCTACGCAACTGAACAGGTACCAACGTTAACGCAAGCAGGGATGACCGCACACTTGCGCCAACAGCTCAACCTAACGCAAGCAGGGAGTGCCACACACTTGCGCTAGAAAGGCCAGAACACCAGCAGGGATGACCACACACTAGTGCTCCGCCGCAACCACCACCAATACAAGCAGGGATGACCGCACACTTGTATTGATGCGATACAAAGCAGGGAAGACCGCACACTCTGTATCGTAGGTTAAATCACACGAAGATTAGATAGAGCAGGGAAGTCCACACACTCAATCTAGCCGTACCTGTTCAAGTTTAACCCCAAACAGTCGTTCTCGTAACGCATTTGACACTGTCCCTATATATGTGCCGGCCAAGAATAATTTGTGGTATCTAAAAACGGGAAATCGAAAATAAACAAACTAACTAGACCTAACCTAAAACTACTTATGCCAAAAAACTTATTTACAAAGAATATTTATTATTGTAAAACAAATAATCATCACACTAATTGGTAATTATTGGAAACAATAATTGAATCATCAAAAAATCAATAAATCAAAGGGGAATAACTTTAACCAAAAATATATTAATAAGCTGCCCGCTTCACTACCCCCACCTCAGAATTTTGCGTCCTCGCAAAACTAAAATCAAAACTCCCAACTTCACAAAAAGGTGAAGTGATATCCAAATTTAAAAATACTCCCCCAAAAAATAAACAATAAGAAAAAAAAATATCTGGCCCTTTCTCTCCTGGACCACGTGCACACAGCACAAGTGCAGCTGACAGACACAAATTGCATTGTATCACCTCAAGCTTTACACTTCAACTTTCCGTCTTGCACTAGACGTCTTCCACCTCTTGTGGAACATCTGACTCTCTCTCAAGTCAGGAATTCCCAGTATTGTGACTTCACCGGGCATATTATCCGATGCCTGCAATCTGCTGCCATCTGCCACGACACCGTGGGGTCTCAACTGTTCGGACGAACTTTTCTTGCCTCTTCTACAGCGAATACCAGGAGATCCTCTTTCCATGCCTTTGCGCCTGCGACCATTCTTGCATCTTCTGGCCAACTTCCACTCGGGCTCCTTTTCTTTGCCTTCAGCTGACTGGAGGGTTCTGCCAACCGTAACACTGGAGCTGTTTGCAATAATCTTCTCGCAAGGAACTTGGTCCTTAACCATTTTTCTCTCGTTGGAGTTTGGCACAGACTTTACGATACCTACGCGGTAGCATCCATTGGACAAGTCTTCAGCAAGTTGCTGTGCTACATCTCCGTTCAGGGGTTCATCTTGTTGACTAGCATTCTTTCCACTGTAACTGGAATCACTCTTACAAGTCTGGTTTTCTGCTCTACTTCTACGCCGCCTTCTTAATTGCTTGGACTTGCTTTGCTTTCTCACTACGCAATCTCTCCGCAGGTGTCCCGGTTTTCTGCAAAAATAGCATAACCTACGTTTAGATGATGAGGCAGTATCCTGTGCATTAGCCTTGCTGCGTTGAAGTTGTAAATCCCTCAAATCCGCCTGGAGAGACTCGATCTTAGCAGACAGTGCTTTTACCAGTTCCACTAGCTTATCAGATGAGGGCTCAACATTGATATGACGTGCATAGGATTTCCTCTCGGCTCTTTGGTGCGCCTCCAATTCAACAGCTAGTGTTACTGCGTCGTTCAAGCTTCTCGGTCGGGATTGCTTTATACGAATGCGCACCTCAGAATTGTCCAGCGCGTCCACAAAGTGATCTCTAGCTAACGTATCTCTGAATTCAGAAGTGGCAGTTGGGTATGCCATGTTTGCAAGTCTCTGAATGGCCTGTCCCAGCTCTGAAAACGTTTCACCAGCTCTCTGACGACGCTCTCGCATTTGCACTCTGTAGAGCTCTGCTTGACTTGGTGGAGCAAATCTATCTTCCAAAGCTAACACAAGTGTTTCATAGTCTGGTTTTTCACCCTTTGGGATATTGCCAAGACATCCTTGTGCACTGCCTCGGAGGGAAGCTGCCAGGTAGAGACCTTTGGTAGCGTAACTCCAACCATTTATTTCAGAACAAGCTTCAAAGTGCGCATGGTAATCGATCCATTGACCACTGCCATCATAAGTATCTGGTATAATGGAATTTTGCGATTCGTAGGCATCTTCCAGTGTACTACTTATCTCGGGGCTTGTGAACCTTTCCCTAGATTTCCCAAACGCATCAGCTCTGTGCAAAGACCAAGTGTCATATTCTTCTGGCAAATGACTCGTCTTTCTATTTGGCGTATTGTACAGCTCAAAATAGTCAGGAAACATCTCGTTGCTGCGCGGGTTTGCATACGTTACATTAGCAGAGTGATGATCACACAGGTCCTCGTCTTTGCGCATGGTGTTCCCTTCAAAACCTCTGATCAGAGCGCGTCTTTCAATCACTGGGGTTGATGTCTTCATGTCACTGCGCTCCCGCAACTCCTCAATCTTCTCCCGTAGAAAAGTAATCTCTTTGTCAATGTCGTCCATTTTCCCTCTCTGCAGCAATTCTAGGGTATCCCACCGCTGCCACCAAATTTTATGTAACGTGCAAGGGGGTCACTGCCTGTGATCCCCGCGGGCCCGTACCCGAGATAGAATCGGATAGCCCTGATTGCTGCCAATATTTACAAGTGCAGACTTTAATCACCGCTCCTGCACATATATAGGGACTCAACGTTACGCAGGCAGGGATGACCACACACCTACGCAACTGAACAGGTACCAACGTTAACGCAAGCAGGGATGACCGCACACTTGCGCCAACAGCTCAACCTAACGCAAGCAGGGAGTGCCACACACTTGCGCTAGAAAGGCCAGAACACCAGCAGGGATGACCACACACTAGTGCTCCGCCGCAACCACCACCAATACAAGCAGGGATGACCGCACACTTGTATTGATGCGATACAAAGCAGGGAAGACCGCACACTCTGTATCGTAGGTTAAATCACACGAAGATTAGATAGAGCAGGGAAGTCCACACACTCAATCTAGCCGTACCTGTTCAAGTTTAACCCCAAACAGTCGTTCTCGTAACGCATTTGACACTGTCCCTATATATGTGCCGGCCAAGAATAATTTGTGGTATCTAAAAACGGGAAATCGAAAATAAACAAACTAACTAGACCTAACCTAAAACTACTTATGCCAAAAAACTTATTTACAAAGAATATTTATTATTGTAAAACAAATAATCATCACACTAATTGGTAATTATTGGAAACAATAATTGAATCATCAAAAAATCAATAAATCAAAGGGGAATAACTTTAACCAAAAATATATTAATAAGCTGCCCGCTTCATAAATTTCAATCAAATGTAAGTTTCTTTTGTTGGTAATAGTATTTATGATGATATTGAATTAGTTTAAATTGGTTTTTACATGTCATTTTATCTAAGAAATGGTAATTCTCTAAATTACATTTTTTGTAAACAACTATAAGACTCGAGCTTTGTTTACATAACTATCGATTCTTACCTCTGTATCTCGCTTGTAACTTGACTCCAACATTTTTAAAATATTTTGGTCAATCATTTATATTTACATTCTACTGTGTTTTTCCATTAAATTCCGTGACGTTTAAATGCCTCTAAATGCAACACCTATTCACTGCGTATGAATTTACGATTAATTTACATAAGTAGTTCTCAAACAGTGATTTCTATGTTATTTGTTAAAAAATGTATTTCATGAATGTTGTAAAAACACCATGTTTTAAAATTATTCAACAAAAAAGTTGACTTTATTGTTTAAAGCACCATTTCAAGAGTTATTTATCATGGATTACATTTTCATGCTCGTCGATCTCATTTCAACAGTCTATGTGAAAACCAGTTTAAACCGGTTTTACAAAACAGCTGTTCCTGCTGTTACTTATTCACTCCCTCCGTGATCTGCACTTTATATCGATTTATTTAAGTAAACAATTGATTTCTTCAGTAAGGGAATGTAAATATAAGCATTAAATGATTCATTTTTGACGTCGTCGTGTCAATAACTGCCGTCAGGTGAGCAGACAAATTATCATAACGCGCTAACGCGCGTTATTCAATTTGTCTGCTCACCTGACGGCAGTTATTGACACGACGACGTCAAAAATGAATCATTCAATGCTATAATAATGCACCAATAAAACATTTTATACATAACGCTTCGCGTCGGTTGACAATGGTTTTCTCGGGGTGTCAATTTTAACTGTTACCGTCCCAAACAGGCATTATTTATATATTATTAATTGATTAATTCCTAGCTCTCTGATTGGCTCATATCCAACTATCTTGAAAAAAAACCCCAGAAAGTTTTATTCACCTGCACGGGACCTAGGGGGTCAATATAACATTTGATTTTCTCTACATTGGACTAAAAAAAGATCTTTCAATGAAACATTGCGTTTCTCAATTTCTTCGGCTATGACTTCAAACTAAAACGTTGCTTGATAACACTCAGTTTAATATATGTCTGTATCAATTTGTCGCTGAATCATATAATAAAATAATTATTGCTGTTTTTGAGGTCAATACGATGATTTCGCTACCCTCGAAGTACAATATTAACCTCGCCTCCGGCTCGGTGAATATTGTACTTCTCGGGTAGCGAAATCATCGTATTGACCTCAAAGACAGCAATAATTGTAGTATCTTATATCGTTGGGAATCATATTTCTGTTCTAAAGGTAGAAAAATCAGTTTAAGGAAAGTGAAATATTATATTATATATAATAATAATAATATATATTTTGAACATAAATCGAAAAAGTTATTTTGATACAGGGGTCGATTTCCACGTGTAAAAAAGCTTGATACGATACATTACGAATGTTGAATTCGTGCTATAATGACAGTCGTTATGATCCATACGAACTCAAATATACCTAAAAGAACTGCACTTGGCTTGTTTATCTTGGTTGTAATTAGTAATATTTCTCTGAAACCGATTGCTCGTTTGTTTCTATATTAACTTTTCCCCTCCAGCATTACACACGCGCACGCCTCTCAGTTGGGATCAATTACTTTTTCATTGGCATAAGGAATTGAAAGCGCGTACATTATAGCCCAAGAAAATATAATACACTTGGAGGTATACAGTTTCTCGCTGCTGTCATATATTGCATGGGTATATATACATTGTATATTAGTACGGATGCTACAAGCATACAAACTTAGGAATCTAATATTAACGCTCGCGGTAATCATAGTATGTTTTTCACATCAGTACTCGAGAATCGGGCGGCGGCTGTATGAATTCCCATGATTGTGTATCACTGGAGGATTAAGCTATAATGCGCACACACCCTTTCTGAAATCGGCGGGATTTATGCAACTTGCTCTTTGAGTAATCACGACAGCTATGGAGAGATTTGTGTATTGGGTTTTGTTAGTTTACACCATTCTTCAATTGAGTGAGGTACGTAATGTCTTTGGATAAATGGAGTCATTTTCAGTCAATTATCTCATTTTGCGGAGAATTCAAGCAGTCTATTTATAGACTAGGTGATGTATGTGTGGGGGTTTTCTCGCGGTGTTTTTTTTTAATCAATATATCTACATGAGAGAGAGAGAGAGAGAGAGAGAGAGAGAGAGAGAGAGAGAGTATAATAATATATAATAATAATAGTATTGTTTGAAACCTCATTTCATGCAGAAAACCTAATTGATTGATTCAAAAGTTTGAAAACATTTTGATTTAGGAAATTCTTATATTTTTCTCTATTTTGTTTCAGGCAACTCCATTAACTGTTTCGTCGGTTCTGGTAAGCTCAATATGTGTGTACATAAACTACACAGGCAACAGTTGCTTCATTAATCAGAGAACCATTATGCATGCAATACTGTACATTCCATGCCTAGCAAGCGCACAAAAGAATTTTCATTCGTTAGTTCTTGGGTATTACGGCAAAATTGCAATTTACTGCTGTTCCATTTTGTCTTGCAGCTATTTTCTCGTGTTAATATAAAGCCCTTTCTCAACTAATTGCTGTCTTTTTCAATAGAGAAGCTAGTACTAACGTATTGATTGCTGGTGTCATATAACATCTCTTCTAGCTGTGATTCTGACAGATGCGCTTCTGACAGTTTCCAAGGACGTGACTGCATGGTTATCCTTACACTGCTGAGGATATAGAAAGCTCTTACGATGTTTTGCATTTAGAACTCAGCGGATTTAGAACTATGTATATACAGAATATATTTATCGCTCGGCCAGTACACTTTGCGCGTGCTATATGTTTAATCTTGCTAAGATCTGGTCTAAGTAAATGGTTCGCGATTTATTTACTTTTGTCTGTGAATGTTACGATACCGATATACTACATTTTTAAATTTAAAAAAAGTTAAGACGAAAAGATATGTTACAATGGAAAAAGAAAAAAACAAACTAGGGCTTGTATTATAAATATGAAAGGGTTCGGTATATGCATGTCTGTTTCAATTATCTAGCAAGAAGCATCATTGTTTGTTTTTGCTGCATATTAAGGGTCAGCAGCTTTCGGAGCTAAAATTATCATCTCCTTCACACTAGGATCTACGCATGTTACTTTTTTCCAGCAATTTACTTGCCTGCTAGAAAAACATCACTGACATGATTGAATGAGCAGAAAAAGTCAATATATTGCTTGTCTTGACAAGTTTAATTTGACTAACATTGATGCATGACCCCCCTCCCCCACCTTCTCTCTCTCTCTCTCTCTCTCTCTCTCTCTCTCTCTCTCTCTCTCATTTTATAATTCTAGTATACATCAGGTAGCTTTTGGTAAATAAAATGGTTAAAAGTTCACATTAAAAAAAAAAAACTCTTAGTTTGAAAATTCAATTCGTTATGCAAAATGTTTGACTTTATCGATTTTTAACCAGTATTTTATGTTGAAAACAGTGTAAACCGTACCGTAGGAGTTTCGCCTTCAAAGAATGCAAAGAAAATTAATATTTTATCGCTTTATTCAAAAGGGAAGGGAAAATAGTTTTGGGTCGTTTTGTTGCCATGTGGCAGTGTAAGTTAATATTGCGGCTCTTCTAGCTTGTTTACGTACCATTTAAGTCACTGGCGTCGGAAGCAAATTGAAAGTGGGGGGGGGCTAGACTAATCCTTAGAAATATTGAGAAAAAAGTAATTCCCAAAATCACGGAAATCCTAATCCGTGGGGGGGGGGGGGGGGGGGGGTAAACCAACAGAAAAAAATTGCCCAATTTTTTTTTTCCAAAATCATGAAATTCCTAATCCGTGGGGGGGGGGGGGGGGGGGGGGGGGGGGGGGATAGTATGCTTCTGAATCCAACTTCTCAATCTTTCAAGGTAAATTTAGGAACAACAATAATCTTTCCTGTGAGAAAAAGTAGGGGGGCTGAACCCTCTATCATGCTATGTTTCTAATGGTTAGGTATAACTTTGCAAAAAAAGTGTGGGGGGGGGGGGGGGGGCTAAGCCCCCCTAGCCCCCCCCCCCCCCCGGTTCCGACGCCTATGTAAGTACTGTATATTGTAACAAATGCACTTTTTCTCAAGTCTTCATATGAACATGCCTTTGCACAACTTATACTTAAATAGTGAGAGGGTTGAGGTTAGCAGAATTTTTGCTGTCCAGTTCTTTTTTGTTTTGCCTCTGTCTAGAATAACGCAACATCATTGGATAAAACGGGTTATATGGTTGTCGTATATGGTTCTGTTAACTGCAATCAGCAAATTATATACATGTATTAACCGCAACATGGGGCCTTAACACGTCATTTTCATGATGTTACTTTCCCCAGTTTAATAACTTACAAAAAGTTTTAATCCTCGATAGAACAGTACATATATTAAGTTGCTTACTCACAATCGACGAAATTTGCCGCGCCTTAAATTGACCCAAGTATCCCGACATATTTCTGTGGACAGTCATTGACAAACTTGATAAGTAAAAACAAACTTGACTGTTGTTTATCTAGTATTAATTAATACAGCAAAATAAACAACATGAATTTTGTTATATTTCGGTACGTGAACTTACAATACAGATTTTTTAATTGTAGAGAGTTACAAGTACATGCATTGCACGATATATTGTATCGTATTTAATCCTTGAAATAACTCTATGAAATATGTTTGTATCAAAATTGATTAAATTGATTATCTTTTTGATAACCCATTTTATTTAAGTGGTCGTGGGTATCAATTTCCGTGGATTTAATAATTCACAGTTTCACAGGATGCGTGAACTCGTCGACAGCGGTCCTCATGAATGATGAAACATGTTGTCATAGATCTTACTTCGATGAGCTTTTGAATATAACAACGAAATTCATGAAAAATGAAGTACTAGGGATACTAATGAAACATCAGTTTATACAAAACATGTTTATGCACCTCGCGTACCATTTCCATGGTATTTTAGTGAATCAACTGTATACATATACATACAATTATTAACATACACATGTACTGGGCTTGCTCACTGAGGGAATATTTCAATTTACAGATTTGTTCTGCTGGCAATTACCCGTTATTTGACATCTGTCCTTTTGCTTAAAATTGCAAGGCATTTTACAGATGTCCTAGTACTTGCTCAATCAATAATCGCTATTTTACAATTGTTTTTGCTTAATCGCTTTGACAATCATGCGATAGCATCTTGCCATTATATGGTAAACAGTATCTAAACCCCAGTCACATTATTTGACCATTGAGACATAATAAGTTCATACCAAACCAACATGTAACAAAAGTACATGCAACTTTACAATTATTATAGTATCAATTACAGTATATGTCATTTTCATCAATGGTTAAATGCCATTTTTCAATATTGACATGCTTAAATGGGCATGGTCACGATTTTGGTCAACCTCTATTTATCTGGGTTTTTTTTTTTATTTACAATGCTTAAGGAATGCATTTTTAATGATCAAATGGAATTTGAGAGTCAGCCGTAGAGTTATTAGTAAAATACAGGGCTTACAACTATTTGTCATTTGAATAAGGCTCGTGCCCTGTTTTTCTCTACATTATAAAGTTTAATATTCCAGTAAAAAAAATTCAAGCTGAATGTCTGTCTTCTTATTAATTTTAAGCTTGGGCATATATAAACAGTTCCTAATTATATTTAACACGTTCATTTTAAGTCTGGAATTTTTAATTCAACCTTAAAAATGTAAACAAAAGCTTTGTTTGCATAAAATTGTAAGCTCTGTATTTCGCTTATAAATCGACGAATGACGCTCAAATTTCGGTTGTTTACTAAAATTAGAAATGCTTTACTGGAACATTGTAAACAATCAAAATGTAAAAATAAATTTTGACCAAAATCTTGACCATGCCCCTATTATGGTCACACTTGTTACATATTACATCTTTCAATTATTAGCTTTGAAATTGTAGAATTGGATTGAAAGATTAGAGAATTTTCTCATACTTTCTTTCCAAATATCTTTTTGGTCGACGCTTCATATGTTTTTTTTTAACCAATCAACTTTTTAGAGTAAGAGAAAACACTTTGATGTATTTCATTCAATAAGCAAAGGAAATAATTCATGCAGAATGTCCTTTCACTAAACTTTAAATATTTCATTCAAACGCTCTACTATTAAGTTTGTTTGATTTTTCTAGACTTCGCCATTCCTTATGGAGGTAAAAAATGACGAATTTGGTGATAACAAAACATATCGCGGCTATATTATCGACCTGTTAGATGAAGTAAAGAAAAAAGCGAACTTTGAGTACAGAATTGAAATCTCGCCCGATGGGACATTTGGACGAGAGTTGACGCCGGGGAACTGGAGCGGAACAATCAATGAGGTCATTCAAAAGGTAATAAACAAGTATAGGATCTAAACATCAGAAAAAAATACTTATTTCACAACATGGAGTTTGATTCGAGATGTCAAATGTCTAAAACGTCTTTGTAAGGTTAATAGCAATGAAATTCGTAGATGAATTCAGAACTAAATCGAGCTATGGGAGAAAACTTGAGCTAATTCATGAATCTAGCAATGAAAACGATTGATAGCAACTGCTTAGAATGGACCTCGAACCTACCTGCTACTGACTTAAGTGGCTTAAGTGATTAAAAGCTGTGTTCAACAACTTTTAATTATGTTTTAGAGGGCTGCCTTTGCCGCAGGTCCAATAACCATCACTTCTAAACGGGCAAAGAGCGTCGACTTTTCCACTCCGTTTCTTACAACACCATTTGGAATAGTATTGCAGAAACCGGAGAACATCGAGGAAACAGTGGAGCACCGCCTGTTGAGGATCTGGGCCCCGCTCAAACCCAGCGTGTGGATGATGATCTTCATCTCGTTTCTCGTGACCAGCATCATACTGTACGTGGTGTCTTATTTTAACCCCTATGAATGGCGGAGAATGTCGCACGACAGGGAAGCAACTCTTCGTGAAGGGGAGTCCTTCACCTGTATGAACAGCTTCTGGTTCGCCATAAGCGCTCTGATGTGGCAAGGTAACGCTCTTGATATTGCAGAAACATAGGTGCAAGTACATGCATAGTGGCATAATTTTGCGTCAAGTTGAAAGTGTTTTAGTACTGTCATCCGCTAAAATAGGTACCCTATCTTCAGCTGAAATGTTATGTGGCAATTTATTATAACGGTTGAATAACATTTGAGTTAAAAATTAGTGAAAAGGGGGCTTTTCTTTATTTTTTTTCTCATAGATGTGTAACGTAACAATGATTTTTTTCCTCTTCTACTTTTGATTCTTTAAACACAACTACCTCAATTGGTTGGTTCACTATATCGAGACAAAATCATCTGTGATATGTACATTTTTTGAATTGAAACTAACGGACTTGTGTCCTGATTTTGTAGGTTACGTTCGGGCTCCTCGCTCCATCGGTGGCAGAATCATTGTCATGTTTTGGTGGCTTTTTGCCATCATTTCGATCTCTTGTTACATCGCAAACCTATCAAATTTACTCAAGCTTGAGAGCAACACCAAAAGCATCGAAAAGATTGTAGCAGTTAAGAATTTCAACGATTTCGTGAACAGTGACATTCCATATATCATTACCAAAGGAGGAGCAATGGAAGAGTTTATTTCCAAATCAGAGGCCAGGATAGCCCGGCAGCTAAGGTCCAAAGGGTACGGCACCGTTAATTCCATAAAGGAAGGCTTGGAAAAAGTCAACGACGAGCCGACGCAGGCTCTAGCGTTTATAGGGGAATCCATGATGATCAAGTACTATTTGCGAAGCTATTCCTGCAAGCTTTATGTAGTTGAGGATGCGTCTTTTTATAGACAATATGCCTTAGTTTTACCAAAAGACTCGACGATCGAACGGAGACTGAATGCAGCAATATCGTCGCTGGATGAAGTAGGAATTCTAAATGACATGTATGAAAGGTGGTTTTCCGCGTCCTGTCGAGGAATTTCATTTGACTTGAGTCGACCCGAGCTTTACGAAGTTCCAAAATTCTTTGTGCTCGATGTCGGCCATTTTTCTGGAGCCATGTTGGCTTTAGCCATTGGATTGGTGTTTGGGGGTTTGGTTACGTTAATAGAATACATCATCTACAAATATGCCGAAGAGGTAATGAAAACAATATGGGCATTTCGTTCAAATGTGAAATAAATTTGCTTCACATTGGAAGGTTTTAGATTTATCATTTTAGATTCTGATTTAAATTGGATATGCATACAAATATCATTGATACTTTTTTAATAGTACACATATTAACGATATCGTTAACGTTTCTTTAAAAAGATATGATTTTCAATCTTTTTTTTAGCCGGAAAAGGAAAAATCGAAAGCCAAAAGGAAGGCAAGGTTGGGAGTTCAACAGGAAGCGGAAATAGAGGGTGCGTCCGATTCCGCCAACAGGCTGTTGTCCGGAAATAAATCAACAACGACGGTGTGAGAGTAGTCAAAATAAGATTAAATAGACTATGATTTCTATTTAAATTTCCACCTCTATATGTTCTAGCTTTATATCTCATTCCAGTTTTTGTACCTACAATTGTTGCTTTGGATCCAGATTTACCCTTTTCGTAGTAGATTTTTAAGGGGAGGGTGACTGTTGTGGGAGAGATCACCCTTAAAGTTTGTTAATCACATTATCATCTGATAAACTGAACATTTTTTTATCTAAGGATTTATTTATCTTAGGAATACCCAAAACTGGGCATCTTTATACTTATCATGTTGTAACTTTTGAATGTAATGAATGGATGCTAATGCAAATTTTTCAACATGCAGCTCAACAATTACAACATGCAGCTCAACAATTACAATACAAATGTATACAAATAAGTGACCTGAGGTTTATTTACATAACAAAGAATTGTGAGTTCGTTATCTCGGTCATAACTTGGCGACCGACATCCAAATCTTGGTTGACTACTAGAAATGCCTAACAGAAGCATTTAAAACATAAGAAACCTGAAAAATAAATTTTGGCCAAAATCGTGGCCATGCACCTTTGATAAATAGGAAAATGTTGCAAAAATAAAAAATGTAGAATGCTTGATATTGTATTATTGTCAGTATATGTAAGTATTATTGTTGAAATATTTTTTTTTTAAGTTTAATGAACACGTTGAACAAAATAGCCAATAGTCTTATATATCTCCCAACATTAGCGTTTTTAACTATGAATTCATGCAGTAAATTGAATTGATTTAATACTTTTCATAGTTATTTGTAAACCAAATCGGAAAAAACCAATCATTCAATAAATTGGCAATATATAAAGCATTTACTGGAAAATCAGAGAATTTTATTACGAGCAATGAATAAAGATATCAACGACCTTGGTGTTATGGCGAGCATATCACACGAAAGAATGAAGAGCTAGCAATTTATGAACACGTTTTTATCATTATTGCTGACAGCACAGCGATAAGATGCACAGCTAGGGTTATCTGTGCGAAGATAGTATGCTCCTCTTCCATGTGCATCTTTCTATCAAAATAGCTCTTGATTTATTTCGCTGTTACGGCGGCGCTTTGATTGTATATTCATGTGTCTATTACAAAGGCATGTATATGTACGTCATAATATTGTACAACGTATATACTAGCGGTAGAAGTATGTCGTTACCAATGTGTGTATGCGTACGTTTATATTAAGACATAGGATTGATGCGTAACGCCAATTTGAAAGATTTATACAAATACATGACTGTATAGAGTAAATTAATTATAATCGTGATGATTATTTGATGTAACATATATTTTTTTTTAAATCGCCCATACAAATTTATAAAATTAAAAAAACCGAACAAAAAAACCCCACGTCTTCAACATTTATTTATAAATCGTGCTTGTACGGTTTCATAAAGACGTACATAGCACATTGATATACAAAAGAAAACAAAATAAATGCCCAATTCATATTTAAAAAACAAGTTTCAACGTCCCACATGACAAATAGTTGTGTGTTTCAAAAACTACGTTGATCCATGAATTAGAGAGATTACATGCAGCCATTGAGAATATGGTTATCACATAAAAAGAATATCATCGGCTGTCACATAGTGATACAATTGAAATAAAAGAGAAATTATCTGAAATTCAATTGTTTTTTCCAGATTTTACGCTCGATGACAATATAGGCAATACATCGACTCCATGATTTGCACCAAACACATTTCATCATATCATTTACGCATATCTCACTTTTACACACGACATATTCTATCAGACAGTCATTGCAGTAAATTAATTAATATCTAGAGATGTACAAACTAATGTCATAGAATATGAAAGTAGTTCTTTGAAAAAGCTTGGACTGCCAGCGATATAACAACACTGCTTATCGTTGTCCACAGACTGAAATGTGATGACGCTTGACAAACTGTGAAGTCATGGCTGTAAAAGAAAGACAAATCCGTCAGAGAGAGAGAGAGAGAGAGAGAGAGAGAGAGAGAGAGAGAGAGAGAGAGAACAAACTTCATACTTCATGCTAAATAATTTGCTATCAGCAGAAAACTAATTTTTCCTGATAGGCACGTAGCATCGGGGGGGGGGGGGCATGCCCCACCCACCCCACCCCCACTTTTTCTCGCAGCCAACATTTTTATAAGATGAAGATGGTCACTCTCACTTATTTGGGAGCATGTAATATAAAATTTAATTAAAAGGAAAGATATAAATAGTGATATTGGTGTTATATGAACTTATTGGTACGCAATGCTCGCCCCCCCCCCCCCTTCCCATGATTTTGTGAAGTGGGTTTTTTGGCTAGTCGGGATTTTTTGGATGAGTTTGCCCCCTCCCCACTTTTAAAAACGATGCTACGTACATGGTTCCATGTTTGATTATATTACAATATGTATTTGTTTTTACTGCCTGTGAAGCAAAATAACACTATATATGCTACTGGTATTTTCAGAGCAAGAATTTCTATGCATAAACATTAATTAACAATCATGGGCTTGCCAAAACAATTTTGTTATTTCCTTCAGCATACAGATGTACTGTATTAAAAGTCAGGGGAGGTGGTATTAATCCAACACATAAGTTGGCCAACTTTTCCCTAAACCTTTCTCATGGTTCTGAGTAAAACAACAAAACCCAAATGCTTATTGGACCTGTTCCTTACTGCTATGCGATAGCGTTGAGATCGGACCAAAAGTCTTACTCTGTACGATTTTGAAGTGGTTTACTGTAGTGTTGTAGTCATAAAAGTAAAGAAATAAAAAGCAGACTTACTTCGGGGAGACAAGCTTTAGAAGTTTGTCATCTGTCGATCGACCAGTGAAAGACTTTGTGGTCAGCAAGTAAATTTCTCCTGAAAGAAGCGACTTTATTGCAACATGAAAACGGAAAGCATGTCAATATATTCACAGTATAGAACGTGAATGTCTCACCCATTGGTATAATTGTATACTTTCAACAGTAAAAACAAGTAAAACATGGAACAAGTATTTTACCTATCCTTTAATCATTAAAAAGTATCGTAAAAATACATGTATCTTCAAGATTTATTTTTTTAATTACTTAATTGATGTATTTTTAAAAAATACTGAACAAGTAACAGGGACATTACCGGTCAAGTACATGACAGGGCAGAGCAATCATATGGACCTACAAATGTACTAATATTGAATGTTGACTGCAAGAGTTTAAATGATTTTTTTTAAACGCTTTGAGTAATTCTTGTAATACAACCTTTGATAGTGGTATAATAATGTAACTGCTATTCCCATGCTCCATTACCTTTTCTGTCCTGAGAGAAGGATACGAGGTAGTCCTCCCCCACGGACTCTCGGGCGTGGCACGGACACACCCCCGGGTCACAGTAATACAGGTGGTTCTCCTCCCACTGACCCCCACTGCTGTTTTTCAATGTATAGAGGAAGTTTCTGGTGGAAAAAGTTACAAATTTATTGTTCAAACTATTCATCACATGCAAAAATATCCATGATATTAAATTTATTATTCTATAGTTTGTGTGAGAATATTGCTTAGTTTAGAGCTTTTTAATTTCAAAGAATAAGGAATCGTTCTTTAAATATTACAAGGTTATAATTTTGGTTGGGGCGTGGTTGATTTCAATAAAGCCTTTAGGGTTTTATGATATATTTGAGAACGCTGCCTCCGAAAATATCACCTCAGAATATTCAAAGAATGATTCCTTATTACTTATATTTATAGTATTTCCAATTTCTTTACTTTAAATCAATTAACATTTTAGAACCACTATTTTTTTCATGTAGCACATGCTATCTATTGCAAATACCGTTTTTCGGTTATGCTATAAGATACGCCCATTCTGCGTCGCTCATCTTTAATGAAATTATTGAGATGTAGGCCTCAAAATTGATTCGTATTGTTATCACAGACAAAGACAGTTAAAAATGTAAATATTTTGAAATTAATACGTCAAACCTAGAAACAATTTATGAACTATATATACCTGTGATTGTGCAAATTTTGGTATATGTATATTAAAAGTATTATGTATTATGAAAAGTACAATGTATATTCTGTGACATTACTTTTGGATTCAACCCTTGCTGATGTAAATTTCACACAATTCCTCAAGCATTGTGTGACGTTCATAAACATTTCCTTAGGACGGAACATACATCTGTCGTGTACTTAAAATGTCATCTACCTACATGTAGATGTCGGTAATTTAACGACTCGCTCTTTTCTATTTTTTTTCTAAATATAAAAATATTACTTATCTTTCCGTCAACAAAAAAAAACCCTATATTAATTGAAAGCATATTGACTAAAGCATGAAAATAACAAAGTTTACTTGTGATTTACAGCATTTTTTTCTGATACTTTTTTTATTTGCAAAAAAAAAAATTTTCCATCCATTAGGTAACGTTTAGAATAATTCCGGTAAATGATTACATTTTTATAAAGTCATACTTAGAAAACATATCAGCAAACAGGTATCTCCCGGTGAGGTTTTGGATGGACGGTCCCCTGTACACGTAGCCTCCTATCACGGCCGCAGGGCCCTTACTGTGGTTATATGTAAATATGGGATCACCCTCGAGGCCTATATTTTCAGAAGGAGATTAAAACAGATATAACAACCGTCTCTATACTGTAATGAATATTTCAAAATATTTATTGATTGTTTATCTGCATTCTCTGAAATAAAAAAAAAAATGTGTGACGTGGATAAATGCTTTAGAATCAAGTTGAATATTATTATAACCTGTGATGTTACAGGGGTGGTCGTTACATATTGCGCCCTCTTTGATGTCCCATCCGTAGTTACGTCCCTTTTGGATGAGATTTATCTCGTCCTGTGCTCCTTCTCCCAAGTCGCCACAATAGATATCGCCTCTGGTACTTCCTGTAGAGAAAATGGTATGATATCTTAAGGATGGACAGCATAATATGTCATTAAATGACTATATTTACGTCTGACAATGATAAACAGAGACACCATCCTGATTATAGAGATGAATACATTTCAAAGCCGTAGAAACGTAGATTATATCCACCCCAAAAAATATCATATAACATGAATATATATATGCCAAAATGTCAGTAAGAGTCGGTGTTTTCTTTAAATATATTAAAAGCAAAATTTTACATTTATTACTGAGGTCTTCTAAAGCAACACTACTGTTAAAGCAGAAGAAAATGAATAATTATTATACATGCATGTGCGGCAGGTCTTGCCTTGATAAAGAACCTCTACAGTATTTAATGGCTTTGTCAGAGTGCCGTGTAACGGTCTAAATTTGATGCCCCATAAGAGATCGAGATATATCTCATGTGAGTTAAACAGCCTTACCCTAGCAGGAAAAATCAGTTGAAAAAATAAAGTAAAATAATTACCAAAAAAAAAAAAACCATGCAGAAACTTCAACTTTACCAACCATCGTTTGTCCCGCCTCAATCCCGTGGCAACGATGTCGTATTTTCAGGCAGAATAACTAAACTTATTTGTAGTACAGTAAAGCTTGCACATTCATAACTAATTATAAGTATATTTTTTTCCTAATTATATAAACTATAATATTACAAGTTGTTGAAGACTACTAAACGTTTTTTTTAGACGAATGAGTAAAATAATTCATCATTTTAAAACTGTTTAAAAATGGTCTATTCACAACAAGTCCCGTTCTTTTATGATAAAAGTAAACTGTTATTAATGTGAACAATTACAAAATGTCTTACCAATATCCAGACTACACCTCCAAGGGTTCCGGAAACCCCAAGCATAGATTTCCCGGAGACCACTAACATCCGGGTTATCGGAAGGTATAGAATAGTAACGAATCAAATTGTCCGCGACTTCAGCATGTTCTGTATCTATTCGGAGAACTTTTCCCAGAAGTGAAGACCTAAAAAGATAGCAAAATTAAAAATATTCACATCATGTACAAAAAATCTACATGTATTTAGAAGAGATGCACATGTTTTTAAAGGTACATAGGTCTTCTGATACAGGAATATAACTCTTACTATCACATTAGATTAACAAAACAGTTAATTAAACGAGACTGGGACTGGGTGTAGCCCTTTTAAAGATATTTTTCAACCTCTAAACTACAAAGGGATTTTAAAAATTCATCTAATGAAAAATCAATATAGGATGAGAATGAAGAATGCAACTGAAGACCAAGTTAATATTATTCTTTTATGCCATAACGTCAATTAATTGTGACTAGAGTTTTTTAAAGCTAAGAGATGGTTGTATGGATAAGTGATGAACCCCGCCCAAGTCTCCCTAAGTGCACAGTAGAAGGTATATCTTATAATGACTTTTAAAAGTACACCTACATGTTCTGGGCAGTTGAGCGGAGACCTCCATCGCCGACAAAAATATAGAGGTATCCATCATTGCCAAACAGTAGCTACAACAAAAGAGGGACATTTAAAGCCATTATAGCTTTGTGTAGCTTTAATGAATGCAAATGATTACGTGTATGAGAGAGAGAGAGAGAGAGAGAGAGAGAGAAGAGAGAGAAAGAGAGAGAGAAAGAGAGAGAGAGAGAGAGAGAGAGTACACAGTCATCTGATTAAGTCAGTCATTTTACCTGTCCTCCGTTTCTTGTAACGTTATGTTGTTGAATCACCATTATCAATTTCTCTCTCGAGACATCAACTCGTCCGGATTACCTCTTGTAGTTCCGTCACGTAAGCATACTGCACGTTGTTGAACTTCCGGATAGAGTACGTGTAAAGTTTACCGTTCTCTGAAAATCTTGGGTGTAGGGCTATACTCAGAAGCCCGCGCTCATCGGCGACGTCGGCGTCATATTCAACCAATGACGTCATATTCACAAAAAGTTTCTGACCGCTCAGCTCAGAGGAAAAGGAATAAACAACACCCCGTTGTTCCATTAAAAAGAATCTTCCAGCGCCTCCGTGTTCCTCCAGCATCGCCAGTGCTTTCTTTGTCGTTAGTTTTAGTTGTAAGCACACACAGGGCTGGGTGGCATTCGGTCCTAGAACCAGCGAGCTCGTGGTCAGGGTCACAGCAAAGGTAACCAAAGACAACAACACAGGACACAGAATTCCTTGAAATCATCTTGCTTCGACTCACAGATCGATACTAACACTGCAGTAGAGTTTCATGGACGCGTCAACGCGAGATGGAATTAAAGTCTTAATATTGAGTAACGATTATTCGTTATCTTAAACATCAAGTGAATATCAAAACGCAAAGCTGAATCCAAACGGCATTATCTGATAACATGTGTGGGTACCTACCCAGAAGGCGATTTTGCGAGGAAGCCAGTGGTGTATTATTTACAGCTGTCACTAAACGAAACGCATACGAGATCGCTGAATTCACATGTCGCTGGATTTCGGTCATCGAACGAAGATAAAAAGAAAAACAGATTTATAATGGTCATTCCAAATCATTCAGCTGTTAGACAAAAACAATTCAGTTGGAAGCACGTGTGTGTAAGTACTCAACCTGACTAGTAACGGTAACGTTTATAACACAGGTGTGAGAAAACAAACGACTGACGCCCCAGGTAAAACGAGTTTATAGCGATACAGGTATACATGTATATAACTCAATAGAGCATATACCTGTCGATTAAGTATATTTATCAGAATAACGTATAATTCTTAAGTAGTCTTCACACAACATAAACAGATTTTTATTACTTCTATGTAATCAAAGAACATTTTATTTATTGAAAGGTTTGGGCTTTCAAGTCATACTTTTTATATAACCGAAATATTGAAAGGTGTTCTTGATTAACTTGTAAATGGTAACATAATTTAAATGTTCGTGTATTTATGACAAGTTAAGTGTGTTAGATCTGTTATTTATTGTATTCTTTGCACAAGAAAACCAGAGAAAGTTGAAAGGGGGCCTCCACCGGTGACTGTGATATCTCCAACGACGAAGTTGATTAGAACGGAAATTACGTCACCTTGTGCCAGTTGTGTTGTCACTGATGATGTTCTTCGTAAATATGACAGGTGACTGTCACTGTCAAGGATAGTGATGGATATAGGAGAGCCGTTCTTCATTATCTTAGCATGCAGTGAGTGACTACTTTGGGGATGGGCACTAGAGGAAAGTTCAAGAGAAAAATAGTAGACACCGGAAGTAGGGACAATAAAATGTGCCAGTCTTGTTGTTGTAGAAGTTTCCGGAATTGAATTGAACCTTATCGAATACGATGCTCATACCAGCTGAGGGATGCGCAAGGGACGTCGACAGCTCTGCACTAAAGGCAACAGGTTGCTGATTTGCAACTACAAAATCAAAAACAAAAATACACATATATAACAATGGATTTTTTTTAAAATAAAAATAAACATTTACATTGCACTTCTATAAACTTTTTTAATTAACCTTCGTGATTTGGATAGGGAAAATTTTATCGTGATTTATCAACGTTTGCAGTGTCGATTAAAAAGACTCGGTTTGTGTTAAATGTGCATCTACTTTCTCTTTGTAGGGTAGATGTGGCTCAGATATTTGGATAATAAGTTTTTTAAATTTTAAATTAAAAAAGTGCATCAACTTACTCTGTTCTAGTGTTTCAAGTCTTTGTTGCAGGAGAGCGACCTGGTGCTCTAGCGGTGCGAATGCATTGTCCACAGTCCTGGTTCTGTAACAGAATTCCTTCTAACGGAAGGACCAGAGTTACATGTAGTACCAATATCAGTGAATTTTCTGTTAACGACATATCAGCCTTAAGTTTGTACTATAGTTTGTAAATTCTAGACCTGTTTATATAGAGAGCACTGCTTATCACTAGATGGAACTACACTGTGTACATTCTTGTGTAGAGACTTTTATAGCAAAACCATGGTACTTATAAAACCTACAATTAATTCTTAACGCGTTAACGTATCTATAAAACGATTATATGCGATTTAGCTGCAGTTCTGTAGTTATAAATGGCATTCATCTCATGCGTATCTATTTATTATATAATATTCAAATGTCACACCTTAGACTATAAATACGTGTAGACTAAATGCAGTAATCAAAGGCCAATATACGCTCTAAAACAAAACCCTGTTTAATGGCCCAGTTGACGTTTATTTTATGAAAAATGACTTAAATATGAAAATCGTGTTCTTTAAAAAACAGCAGAAAGGTCTTATAAAATTTATACTAATTCGAATGATTACGTATAAACAAATATAATATACATGTAATTATTTTCTACCATCCGAGGGGTTCTTTATCTCAGTTGGAAGACAAGGAGGACTATCAGTGGAATTAGGAGCGAACTTTATTCGATCCTCTTGTCAGCTTGGGATAATATAATTATTTATATTGTACAAATCTTGTAAAAAAAAAATCAAGATCTAAAAATAATCAGTATTTGGCATGGTATTGCTAATCCAAATGTTGTAATATGAGGGGATGGGGTGAGGCCATTCGAATGAATGAATAGTTAAAAAATCAAGCAAAACAACCATTTTAATGATAAAGAATTCAATTTTTTATTCGTGAAGAAACAACTACGAAGGAGGCATGTTTCAGAATAATACATACATGAGCACATAATTATTAGTATTTTTAATACACTGACTGTTATAGGAGTAACAAAAATATGCACATTGCACTTGGTCAACTTCTTTAAAATTGTTTCTTCGAACTTTAATAGAACCATTTTAACAAGACCTTGGACTTTCAGTAGGGCGTAGCTATCTATTCCTTGCGTCAAAACATGTTTTAAAAAATGACGCGGTTTCACGCGAAATATGCATCGATTGCGTAGTCTCAGCTTAAAAGCCATACAAATCTTATTGATTTCAAAAAGCCATGGCTTAGTGGCTAGCAATGAAATAGACAGGCATACGTCACATTGCTGTTTGACACAAAGTCCAAGCTCTTGTTAAAATGGTTCAACATTTAAAAGCAAAACCAAACTATAACATGTCAGTAGTAACTGAATTAAAAAAAACAAAAATAAATGTACCATTTTCAAAAACAGTATTGAATCAATGATTTGTTTCGTACAATTTTCCAAATATATGTAACACATTTTGACCAAATTATTACTTGTAAAAAAAAATGGATACCTATATTAACAAAAATATTTGATTGAAATAAAGTATTCATAATATGAAATGTTAAAAAATAAACTACGCAAAAGAAAAGCAAATGTGTAATTACGACTGTAGATAATGTAATAATTGTAGTAGAAAAAATATTGACAAGGGTTGAAGCATCATAAAGTAAATACCTCTCTCTCTCTCTCTACCTCTCTCTCTCTCTCTCTCTCGTTGTTTTCATTTTATCTCCAGACGCATCACCTAGAAATGGAAAAATCGGGCTCTTGTAAGTCTTGTGACAAGAGCAAGGCATTTGTTAATGCATTTTCTTGCGTTGCATTTCTCAAGACAGGGGTTCTGAAGTTCAAAGTAGTTGGTTCGGGTCTACAGTAGCTAGCCCCTTCTGTCTCCCTGGTATGTACGTTTGAGAATGTAGCACTGGGTTTCCGATACGGTACAATAGTTGCTGTCCTTCCTTTATCTACCATCATAGTTCTGCCTGTATCCGAATTTAGTACATCAAAGTTGTTCTGGCTCGCCGAGAGCGAATTCGAATATTTTCTAATAAATTGGTCATTTTCGCCACCCTCTTGGAAACGGGAATAAATACCGAAGTCGTTTTGTGGAGCCACGCTTTCTTTCCTACCCTGAAAGGTTTCGTTTTCGAATGAAGTTCGCAAAGCTTCGTCCGAACTATTCCTGTCGATAAGAAAGCGTTGGCTATTGTTTTGCGATGCCTGGGCACGAACACGAAAAGGATATCCGGCGGAGTGAGGAGGATGGATAGGAAGTGGAGCATTGAAACGTCAAAGAGATGTTGTTTCCCCTAGTGGCAGTATCCGCATTTGTGTGTATTTTCGTTCTGCAAAGGTTGTCGTCGATTAAATTATCAACAAGGTCGTCTTGCAATAAATCAAAGCCTATTGTCTCGCAGACTAGAAGCGGGGGTTTCTTCAAACAATTTCAGCAAACTGGAACTAGTCATTTGACTATTTTGAAGTCCAGAAATATCGCCCCTTTCATTGCTGCAGGACGTAGTGTATAAATTCAGACCGTCCACGATATCCGATAAGGAATGCTTCCCGAAATCAAAGCTGTTTTTCGTGCTGGGATCACGATTCAACGCATTTGTCTGAATGAATCCCTCGTCTGTATTTGGACTTCTATGATAATTTGGTGTCTGCGGTTTGTTATTATAAAGAGATTTCTGAAAACGGCGATTACGTAGATATTCTCGTAGAAAGTACCGTCGGAACCTCAGAGCCAACATGTATTGAAATTTCCTGAAAGCACGTGCTTGAAGGGCCAACTTACTGAGCTGCAAGGGAGGGTTTTTGTTCATCACCTGACCATTTCCCCTTTCTAGCCGACGTGTACCTCTTTGTTCTCCATTCATTTCTCTTGTCCTGCTCATTATCTCAGTCCTTTGGGGTCCGTAGTCAAGGCAGGGTCCTGCATTTAAAGAGGACCGTTCACTCTCGTTTCGTCTTGAAGAAGTATTAGCATCATCATGTTGTTTGGGGTGAACAGAAAATGCGCTCACTTGTTTCACCGGGCATATAATGCCATCAGAGCGAACTATGAATCTGTCGACGCTTTTCCCATCTTGGTCAAAGAGGATCGCATTTTTGTTTAAATGTGGAAAATTTAGTTGTTGATGCTGGGCTCCTAAAGCTATCATCGGTTGATTTCTCTGTTCCCCATTTGGGTGGAACTCTTTCTGTAACCCAATAAGAGAACCTTTGTTTAAAGTAGGGAAATTTGTTTCTTCTTGTCCTGCTGGAGTTGAGTTCTTGCTATTTCTTATCATTTCTCTTCTTTGGCTTTGAGTCGCACTCACAATTGGTGCAACCCATTTCATAGAACCACTATCTGATGCTTTATCTTTTAAAATGGTCGCCTCTGTCTGTTTGTTTATTGAAACTGATGACGATCTTTCAGAATTCTGCAATGCAAAAGATGATTCTTCAGCTGGATACAGGCCTTCCTTTTCTTGAATAGAGTTGTATTCGCTTTCTGTGATAGAAGCGACGCTGCCAATTCTGCATTCGGGGGAGCTATTTCTGTCTGCACTTTCAAGCTTTTCGGTATCCATATCATTAGACTTCGTATTATTGTTTATGAGTGGGCGAAAATTCATTTGGTAAGCTGTTCTGTCTGACTGAACAATATTCAAATCAGTGCAATGACTTCATACTTTTTTGTTCGGATACTCTTCCCATTTGTCCATTTTGTCTATTACGGATCGAGTCTTTCCCATATTCGTTCAAAATTCGGTCAATGCTTTCGTGAAGTACAGAAAATTTCCGTGAAGTGTCTTTTTTCGGCGCTTTCTTACTAATTTTCTGTTTACAATATCTGTGCATATCTTGTGCAGAACTTCGCTCTAGTCAAGTCAAACTTTAGCACCTGATCATAAACTGGAACAAAAGCCAGAAATTTTACTGTTAACCACAATTGAAACATACTGTATTTTTATATCAAAACCATAAGCATTTTTAAAGAAAATACCCATTTACTTACATGTACAATGCTCGCCAAAAGGAAACGCAATTTTGTTTCACTTTACAGTATATTTTATGTCAAACGGAATCGTACAATGTCGCGCATCCTTTTGTTTTTTCCTGTAAGCATATCTATTTACAAGATGTTAAATATACATGCATGCTGTTTCTTGCAGCTGTTTTGGTGAGACTGAGTCTAATTATTTCTGATTTCGATTTGTTGAGAAAATTTTCTTGCATGATTTTACTACCTTATGATATCAATTATTTCAAGGTTTAAAAGTCGTACACCAACCATCCCTATTTCCTAGAGTTATCAATTATTACCACTGAACCCTATGGGAATTTTTTGGAAATGCGAAAAATGTTCAAATTTTTGCCCAAAGGATTTTCCTAATTTTCAGATATGCAAGATAAATGTAATATAAAAGTTGATGTAAAATGCCACAAACTTATATTTTGTTAGGAAATGAAAATGTTCAGACTCTTATACCTTTCTTTTGATGCCCTGAACATTTGAGTTGACTCAGTGTACCATAAATTCATATCCATATAGAGCTCTAGAAAGAGATTAATTAAGGTCATATTTTGGCGCCATATCTTATATGACGTCATATTTAATATACCTTTTCTTACATAATCTCAACCTGTTTTTGGACTTCAATGCAATTATCTATAAAATAATATTCACTTTGCAGATTACACAACTAATGAAATTACTCATAACTCTTTCCAAAGAAATCATATAAAACTTGAAGTGTAAAAAACTAAATAATAAGGATAATTTCAACTTGAAAATTGTAATCAGGTCACTGATTGTAATTTTAAAAACGAAAAAATGATATAACCGAATTATAAAAACAAACCCAATTAACACTTGATCACATTTTTAAAAAAAACCTCCCATCTTCTGATTTATCAGTAACAACACAGAAAATCAGCAAGAGTTATTCATTTTATGGCACTCTTAAAATCAATATCAGTATACATAAAAAAACAATAACATCAGTACACAAAATGAATTTCAAAGTATAAATAAATATAGTAAAATCTAAAATGATAAAATAAATAGATAAAAATAAATTTGAGATATAATGGATACATATGGGTTATGGATTCTGGATAAGAATTAGGATAGGGCAAGATGAATGCACTTTTTTTTATACAAGCAGCCTTTCAACATTCTAAATTTTAGTTTGAAAATTTTACAACAAGGATCTAGAATGAAATGGCCTTCAATTAAATATTTCAACAACAAAATGCTTTCTTCGATGGTTCATGTGGGTTATGAAGGTGGCAACTTTGCAGAAAAATACATAACCCCCTGTTAGGTTGCTGTAGGTTTTGACCAATCGATAAACAGGACGTGTAGATTTCAGTCTGGCTGTTTCTATAGAGCTATGAATTAACTATAAGTTTCCATAACCACAAGTTTCTGTAAGAAACAGAGGAATTCATACTCTGTATATGTAAATATAAATAAATTACCTAGATTTAAATCATTTGCATAAACAACAATTCTAAATCATTGCATTACAAATTTCTTTAAAATTGAGAAACAATAGGTGACCTGGTCATGTTTTCGTTGCATGAAATGTGACACAATATGGAAACTAGTGCAAGCACTTCCTCGCCCCTCTTCCTTCATATTTTGTGGAATCCATTATACCCTCTTGTGTGAACTTTGTGAGTTGGAAACACTGGGTCTATCGCTGTAATAACAAGACTCCGGGCTAGGTCAGGCAGGAGTTTCCTGGAGAAAAATAACAATCAAATTTAAAATCAGGGACACTTTTTGTGGCACACATTGTAAAAATGGCCCAATAGCTCATGGTTTTGAGTACCAGTGTCATATAATATTTTGAACCCCGCGATATATTGAACCCGGGTTCAAACCTGGGTTCAAAATGTTATGGTCACAATATTTTGAACCCCCCTCTAATTTTCATTGCTATTGGAGAGGGGGTTCAAAATATTATGGCTGCGATATATTGAACCCCCAACCTATTTCCAATTCCCATTGGAGAGGGGATTCAAAATATTACGACTACAATATTTTGAACCCCTACCTATTTCCAATTCCCATTGGAGAGGGGGGTTCAAAATATTATGGCCGCAATATTTTAAAGCAATGAAAATTACAGGGGGGCTCAAAATATCTCAGTTATAATATTTTGAACTCCCTCTCCAATGGGAATAGGAAAACGGTAGGGGTTTAATATATCACGACCATAATATTTTGAACCCCCTCTCTAAAGGCATCACGGCCATAATACTGTAGATTGGCAAATATTCACGATGGTTTTAATTTTACTACAGTATGTTCGTGATTAAATATTTTCCAGCGAAATTAAACCCATCGTGAATACTATCATTAGATTTCAAAAACGTTTCAATGCTTTTATTCTGATCAATTGATCTTTGAGCAGCGTGAAATTAAAACCATCGCGATTAGTACTTTAATACAAATCGTGAAATTATAACACCGTGGAATTAAAACGACTTACAGTATATTAAACCTCCTCTCAGATAGCACTGAAAAATAGAGGGCCGGGTTCAAAATATCGCAGCCATAATATTTTTAAACCCCTCTCCAATAGCAATAAAAATTAAAGGGGGGGTTCAAAATATCACAGCCATAATATATTGAACCGGGGTTCAGTATTTTAATGGGGGGCTCAATATTTCACAGCGATATCTTGAACCCAGGTTCATAATATCGCATAATATATTTAACCCGTGTTCAATATTTTGCGGTATCAATATATTTTATGACACCGGCAAAATGAGAGTTTCGGATAGAAATGGCCACAAATAAATGGAATTTATAACTTTCTTAACAATTAATGTAAGATGGAACCAGTTTTGAACATCTTTTTTCAATAGCAAAGCCTCATAAGGATTGCTACTGAAGATTAAATTCGATTAAATTCAATGGACTTAATTGATACACAGTGAAACATTATTACAGTGAACAAAGCTTTAGTTAAGTCATGCTTATAACAAGATCACTTTTTTTCACCATATCTTGAAAGTGTACTATACACTTAACAAATAAAACAAATTTTGTTTACTAAGGAATCGTTTTCAATTGGGTGGGGGGGGGGGGGCAATGTTCTTCAATTTTCTTGGTTTGTGGTGACTTAATTTCATTGACAGCAAGTTTGAAATAATTTTAATAAATATTAAACAGATGCTTGTTTATAAGTTTGTAGGGATGTAATTTCATTGGCAAGAGTTACCAATGAAAGCCACGAACATTGGTCCCGCACGAGAAATGATGATTGCACAGGAAGTTCAACAGTATATTTCAATGATGTTCTGCTTACTTAGCACAAGCAGGTGCTCCATTGATCTCTATCAGATACACCATGAGTTCATCATCCACAACAAAATCAAACCCAAACAGCTGAAAACTCTGGTAGCCCAGGAAATTGGTGGATATTCTCTACAAATGGATAGATTTAAATAAATGGCGATTAAATTTTTTTAAAATATACTCTTTTGCTGTTGAAAATGTTAAAAAATTTAAAACTATTTCACCTCTTTCACTATCTTGAACACAGTCTTGACGATTTCCTTTATTTGAGGCAAAATAGTTGCATCTAATGTCACTCTAAATTTAGACCTCAAGTACCTACAATGTACAAAAATTTGTCTTCAAAACAATTACTGAACTGCTTCATTAATCAATTGTTATAGTAATACATGTTTTACATCTTCATCTGTTGTCATACCAACAAAGCAAGATTTATAGCATCTGTATTTTACCCCTACATCCACAAAAGTAAAAAAAATAAAGTTATCTAAGTTGGCAATATATTTTGAGTAATCTACCTATCAAATGAGGAGAAAAACATTTCATTGCCTTCCTCGTACATCCCAAAGTTTGCCGACAGTTCTTTCTGTAAGCAGTGATTGGTCAAATGACTAGTGACATCATCCAGATTCTCCCGCTGATAACTCTCGGACGCAGTGCGTAAAACTCCTTCCTCAAACAAGTACACATTGTAATTGGCCTCCAGCAACACCCAACATCTACAAAACCATGTACATGTACATTTAATACACCAAGTTTTTAGGTCACATGCGACTTTCTACAGTTTTCGATTACTTCTCTTGATAGATTTTTCCTACTTTATTTGCATTTACCGGTAAACCTGTTAATGCCCAAAAATTCAGGGAGCCTGACCAGGCTATTTTTGGAGTTAAATTTTTATTTTTTATTTTATAGCATGAAAAATGCAACTGAATGCTTCTTAGTAAAGTCATAGTATATATTTTTAATTGAAACTATATATCCAAATAAAAAAACATCCTATTACATGATATATGATTATGGAATTAAATAGTGGAAATCATAACATTGCAGAGATGGCAATTTTATTTAGAAAATAATGGATAAGACTCATCTGACCTTAATTAAATTAAGGTGCTAATATGTGTACACTCTTGTACCATTTTGCTTTACTGTTTAAAATTTTGCAAAAGAAATCTAATTCATTATTGAAAAGCATACAATTTATGCATACCATAACTTGCAAGGCATAATTTGATGAAAAACTATGTAACAATACTAAAATTTTTCTTATAGGACTTCTTAAATGCCATATTGATGATGGTATAACCTTGACCTTGGTAAATGAAGCAGATCAGAAGCAAAGTCACAGGCAACTTCATGCCAAGCATGAGTCTCTGATATTTCTTTTCAAAAAAGTTGTTTGCCAGACATGAAAGTCAAATGAACAGATTGACAGATAGATGGACATGGCCCCCCCCCCTTAAAAAAAACTTTTTGAGGGTCATAGTAATAGTAATTTGACTCCCTGATAGTAATATTTCTATCTCGCAAGTAACAGTGCACCTGGTTTGATTTTACCTTCATTCTAATTTAATTACCTGATATCAAATTTACGGTCTTCCTCCAAGAGCAAGGGGTTGTCTATGTACCTTTGAATTACAAAGGATTGGGTTTGTTGATCAATAAATTTCACCAGTTCTGACACATCAGGGGAAATTTTTATTCCTTCACCTAATATAAACAAAGTTTTAATTCTAAGAATTTGAATACATGATTGCATGGATGCCAATCACAATCCAGATTCATCAAATATGATAGAGCCTTGCCTTTTGACCCAGAAGAAGATTTAGCAATCCATACGACTGGTTTTTTGCTGGTTTTGTTGAGGACAGTGGACCGATCTAACAAATCTTTCCTTTCATCGGGCTTGGAGACCCTCCTGGGGAGAGGGCGTGCACCAGGAGCGACAGACTCCATGCTCTTTGCAATATCTTTAGGACAAATGATAAAAGACTCTGGAAGCCATTTTGGTATTGGTTTTGCTGATGTGGTATAAAACTCTTTGAATACTCTGAAATGTCAAGACATTAATTTCCTTTAAAACTATTAATAAATGAATTGATATATTTGACACAATTAATGTCAGGAAGAAATTGATAGCCTGGAGCAGCAGAGCTAGAAAACTGCTTACCTTACTAAGGCAGTTTTTCTGCAGATAACATCTGATCCTCTGTAGTAATTCACAAGCTGAATTAGCCCTGGTTCATGACCTATTATTAAAATGCACATAAAACCATTTAAAAAAACATCCAACTTACCAGTCCTTGAATGCTAGTACAGGGAACACTAGCAGTCCTTGAATATTTCTATATAGCATTTACCCAATCATACTTAATTTGGTGATAATTGAAAATGATGACTCTGTATATTAAAATGTAGTAAAATCTAACAAAAATATATAAAATGGGTAAAAGTACCATATGATTTTTAAAACTGAATCAAATACCAAGTCTCCCAAACTGTAGTTTGTTTCGCTCCCCAAACATGAGATGGAAGCTTGCAACATTTGGTGATAATTTTCTCCAGTCTTCATCATTATCCAGGAGGTACTTTGACACAGCCTTGTATACTGAGCTATGGATGTCTCTCCTGACAAATCCATACATGCTGTTTTAAACTATGAAACAAAATACTAGGTAGATTTAATATATTATTTACATAATAAGTCAACTTCATTGCAAAGTAAATGATACAAGCAGTTTCATTCCTCTTCAAAAGGCATGCTTTGTAAAGTAATGTATTGTTTACTTTTTCTGAAGTAAATAAAAAGATATTAAAAGATGCAGACATGAAGTTGGACAGCAAGAGTTTCAAGATATTCCAATTAATAGCTAGAAAATGTAATAAAACATACAAATATACATAAGCTCTAAGCTTTGAATTGACTCTCTTTCTCCAACATTCTCTCTCTCTCTCTCTCTCTCTCTCTCTCTCTCTCTCTCTCTCTCTCTCTCTCTCTCTCTCCCTCCCAAAGTGTCTGGAGCTCGAGTTCTAATTTACCTACTTGTGGTAATTCCTCTTAATCTGCTATACTGGTGCGCCCAACAAAATACATGTAACCCATGTCGAGTGGTTGGAAGAGTACCATGTGAGAAATTTCTACGGGATAGAAATCTAATGATAGTAGGTATAATAGCCTCAGTGCCTCAACACTACTACTGGCACTTTATAGTGAATGAGATAACTTTTAAACTTTATAAGGGTCAAACAGACTCGAACTTAAGTTCAAGCCTATCAATTTGTGGTCACTACCCCTAATCGATCTTTAAAAACGTAAAATTTTTGCATATTCAACAATTGTTACATAAGTCCAATTGGTTGAGATAACATCGTAAATAATAAGTGCAGTACTGTCCATCAAATTAAGAGTTGTTTCCCTTGAAAACGCATTTTCATATGAAACAACATTGTTCAACAATAAAACTGTCAACGTTATTTCTAACCTATCGCCAAAGAGGTGCATAACCATTCTTTATCGTATGCATAGAGGTTACATATATCATTCAATAAATACCGTACTTTCACTTACTGTTTATCTCTCACATGGTGACAGGGGTTTAGAACTCTTTTGAGAAAAAGGAGCAAATCGTCGTATACTTGTGGTCATAATCGTTGGTGTGTTTAATGTTAACCATTTTACAGATAAATTGTAAAGAGGAATTGTTACATTGACTAGAATTTTATGGCCAAAATGGGATAAAACGTGTATTCGAACATACCTTCTTTTTCGTTTGTTAGTCTGCGTGAACATGGAAGATAGAGTCGTGACTCGAAAGAAAAGGGGACGACCAAACAGAGGAGGTGGGCGATTTAATCGTGGTTCTTCAAAAAGCTCACGAGGGCGAGGGGGTCGTCGAGATGATGGTCGAGACGACAAGCAACAATATGGAGACAGGAGAAAAGATGAACGTGATGACAGATATGGGTATTTTTCATCATACAACTTATTTATGTATTCAACATGTTATTATTTAATGCATGTCGGTTGTAATATTAAATTATTCACTAGTAAGGAAGTGTACCACAGTAAACTGTAAACCTACTTTTATTCACGCCGACTCTATTTCGGGACTTAAACTCATCTTAGAACTTATTCATGTGAGCAACATGTTATTAATTAAACCATGTCGGTTGTAATGTTGAATTCTTACTAGTTTACTTTAAACTAACTTTTATTAATGACGACATTATTTCTGGATTTACAGTGATAAAGAGGTTTGCGACGACTATTTTTCGTTATCTCTTATCAACACATGAGTTGTCATTATATCCATTCAGCAAAAACTAATTCAAGGCGATAAAAATTCGAGACAATGAGTCTCTAAAGAATATTTTTCGTAAAAATTGATTTACAGTATTCATTAATTTGGCAATTTTTGCTTTACAATTTTAGAAAAAAAACCCAATAGAACAATTTTAACAAGACCTTGGACTTTCAGTACAATGTAACAATCTATTTCTTGCATCAAAACAAGTTAAAATGATGCTGGTTTCAAGAGAAATATACACCGATTGCCTAATCTTCACTTGAAAGCCAGACAAATCCTGTTGGTTTCACAGGTGCTTGAGGACAGGACCGACCCCCCCTCCCCACCCAGATTATAGACCCCCAGGACTTTATTATTATTTTTTTTATTAAATTTTCTTTTTATGACATATTTCTAATCGAATTTATACATTCATTGCCCAAAATTACCTAAAACAAGTATTTTTTTTAAAAATCAGACCCTCTACATATATAAAACAAGAAGGTTGCTAACTTCGTCCATCTAGAACCAACAGAAGTAAAGGTTTATCGCAAGGAAGATAACTCGTAACAGAATTCATTTTTTTCTCTTTTATGTCTTCCATTGTAATACACTCAGTATGAGTGCCTTCTTTTAGATTTTCCAGTTCCCAAGAAGATAAAAAAGTTTTCTGGGCTTGATTAGAATTCATACTTCTTATGAATTGCACTTTTTTCGAGTTTGCCATGCAGTTTCATAAATCTCTCAGAGTTGTCTTCCTTGCGATAAAACCTCACTTCCGTTGGTTCTAGATGAATCGGTTCAAAACTTGCAACTTGTCGGTGAAAATTGTCCTATTTACCTAATAAATGTATTTACATGGGCATGCATGCAGATATTCAGTGACTCGGGCTACGACATGAGGTCATCGTTTTTACTGGTAGATGTAGTTTGATAGTACATTTTAACAAATATTCATCGGCAGTGCCTCTTTGCTGGCAGACGAAGTTAGCAACCTTCTTGTATTATATGTACAGAGGGTCTGATTTTTTTTTCAAAAATGTTTGTTTTATGTATTTTTGGGCAATGGATTAGTAAATTAGATTAGAAATATGTCATAAAAGGATAAAATAAAAAAGAAAAATAAAGTCCCGCGGTCTATATATTGGGGAGGGGGTGAAGGGGGTGAAGGGGGGGGGGGGTCGATCCTGTCCTCAAGCACCTGTGGTTGGTTTCAATGAGCCATGGAGGAGAGGCTTACAATGAAATAAACAGGCCTACGTCACATTGCCGTTTGACTCAACTACCCAAAGTCCAAGCTCTTTTTAAAATAGTTCTAACTTATTCTTTGTTTTTAGGAAAAGGTCTGCACCACCACCACCACCACCACCTAGCTTTGAGAAAGAGGTCCGTGTTCCAATGCAGAGACTACATATGACATCAGAAAACCAAGATATGGTTGAAGACATGCTTAAAGATCTGAGAGGAGAAGAGATTGATGTGTACAGGTAAAGCATGCTTTACATTTATTGAGTTAGTGCTTGTCTTATGATTTGAGCCAGCTCCAGTGGATCAGGCAACAATGCTATGATCAATACTGTTGGTTGGTACTGTTCCATTTATCCACACAAGATCTACAATGCCAAAAAGTGCTTAATTGTCCAAATAAAATATTAGAATTTAAAAGCATACTAATATTTAATAAACAGGTATTCAGTGATGAAAGTGGTTAAAAGCTAAATGTTAGTGCCTGTATATATTTGATGATCATATGTACATATGACTTACTGTTCTAACAGTGATGAGGAGTATGATGAGCTAGATGACCGCTATGAGGACCAGTACTGGATGACTGACAATACCCTCTATGTGGAGGATGCTATTAACTTCTCAGCTAAGAACCACTCAGCTCAAAAACCTAAAGTTACAGCTCCTGTAGACACTGTGAACAGATATGCAGTCAACAAACTGATTAGGTAAGAAAAAGAAATTTTACCAACTGGCTTGTCAAAACTGATTAATCTCAAGTTCTTTGTGTATGGGTCATAAGATCACACTTACCGTACATGTAAATGTCATATAAAATTGGAAAATTGACATTTCCATATATATTTTACAGGTATGGGTTTGAGAAGCAAAGATGTATTGAAGCTTTGCAGCTTCTTGATGGAGACATCGGGTCGTCCTTTGAGTATCTGTACTGTAAGTGTTTTGATCTGCCAACGCTTACAGACGTAGGTACTGATGTTGATGATGAAGATATTGAAGAAGAAGAAACGGATACCAAAGTAACACTAACAAAGGCAGAAAAACTACAGAAAAATGGGATCACATGGGAGGAGATTGAGGAACAGAGAAAGGAAGAAATCCTGGCCTTGGAGTCTATTTATATTGAGGAATTTGAAATAAGAATCCCGGACAGACTGTGGGTGTTTCGACTGGAACTCAAAAATTTAATGGACATGGTGATGAATTCTGGTAAAGTAAAGAAAGAATCCGAAGAAAAAAGTTTTGGAGAGAATTCAGAAATTTGTAAATTTTTCAAGAAAGGTGCATGCCATTTTGGCAATAGGTGTCGATACAAACATGTGGTGGAAGATACTGGAAGCAAAAGTGACTCTGTTGAAAAGACTGACAAGGCAAACTTTGAACTAGAACTTCGTTTTGGGAGCGATAATATATATCCTTATGAACCACCTATTATAGGATTCTCTTCAATTGCTCCTGGATTTCCTAGTGAGATCTGCTTGAATATAACAGAGTGTCTTCTTAAGGAGGCCCAAGAGCTGGCTTCAGCCCAGTCACCTTCTTCCTTCTCGCTTATAGCCCTGCTGGAAGATGACCTCATGCTTGCACAGTGTATTGAGAAACCTCCTTTAGCTTTTAGTCTTCCAGAACCTGAAAATTCGGTCATTCCAGGTGTTAGATCTCTCTTGAGACAAGAAAATAATGCACCAAAGTCTGCTCGTAATCTGGATGAGGAATCTTTTGATGACAACTACAGTGAAAAACAGACTGAAGCATTGGTGAAAATGGTGGAAGCAGAGGGCAGGTTCCGACAGGATGTGGATGATAGTAGTAGTGTGACTGATGAGGTGGAAGATAAACCTGTGACTGTGAAAAGAGCAAATTCTAGAGAGGTGGAGAAAGACAAGCAGATATCACAAGCAGAAATTCTTAAGCAAAACAGGAGACTGAAAGATGATTATCAAAGAAAACTGGTACAATTTTATTTTTTTAATCTTTTCACTCACACTGTTTTAAATGACAGTCCATGAAAAAGCCTTTAAAGAATCTTGAATCTTGGATTTGATAGGCATTGCTTCATATGTAAGCCTCTTTTTTTCAATAGGGAACAAAGGCTCTTGGTTCAATGATTTCACAAAGGAAACGTTTGCCTGCCTGGAACAAGCAAGATGACATCCTGGCAGCTTTGAAAAGTCATCAAGTTTTGGTCATTAGTGGAATGACTGGGTTAGGGGTTTTTTCCAAATGTTATTATCAAAATCCAATTCAAAACATAATTAACAACAAAATTGAATGTTTATTGAATATTATTTTAAGTTCAGTACTTTTACATTTAATTTCTTCAGCTGTGGAAAGACAACACAAGTACCCCAGTTCATCCTCGACTCGTACTTGAACAAGAAGAAGGATCTAAAGATGTGTAACATCATGTGTACCCAGCCACGCAGAATCTCGGCCATGGCGGTGGCGGAGAGGGTCGCCGAGGAGAGAGTGGACAGACTGGGTCGCATAGTGGGCTACCAGATCAGGCTGGAGAAAGTACAGGTGAGTGCCCTACCACATTGGCTACAAAAGGGTGTAATAAGGTCTTGGAGAGGGCTTACGTAGGCACTGCCTGATGTCCTATCCTATTATGTATTCATTTGCATGATAAAATATTTGTTAAATTAGATTAAGGTTGACTGATAAAGTACTGCTGTTTATCTACCATCTTCGCGACTTGATTGTACAATTATCCAGTTGCCCCATACTGGCCCCTAATTTGTCAAAAATTTGATTTTGATTTCATTTTATTTGACAATGTCAGATACAGATTGAAAGGGATATTTAGCAAGAACTCCTCAAATCTTAAAAAAGTCCTATATAAAACATTACTGGTTCTTTATATATAAAATTTATACATCTATTAGCTTCTTCCAGGACTAGATAAGGTCACTGTACCAGAGAAACTACAGACCTTTCATGTATGAGAGAATGTTTCCTTTCTTACAACATCACAGATTTTGCTTGTTTTTGATGAATGAAGTGTTTCATACCGGTAAATTTATTTTGTATGGTGTATTTGTGTTCCTCTGTTCTAGTCCTCTCTGACGAGGCTGTTGTTCTGTACCACGGGGATCGTCCTGCGGAGACTGGAGGGAGACCCGGACCTCGAGGGAGTGTCCCATATCATCATTGATGAAGTCCACGAGAGATCAGAGGAAAGGTATACTTTTGAATATCAAACAACAAAATTTTATTAACTGCACATATGAAAATATACCAGTTATTTGTACATTTTTAGTGGAAAATATTTCAACTGATATTGTACAATTTTTCAGATTTTGTAGGGATAAAAAATTGGTGTCTTTTCGGAAACTCTGTACTCTTCAATGTATGGTTCAATGCCTGCTTGCAAGATTTTAAATTTAAGATGTACTGATATAATAATGTTATTGTATAGAGTAGTGAAATATTATCTATTTAAAACAAAATCTACTTAAATTGGTTCCAACATTTATAAAAGAATTCATAGTGTGGTGCGAAATTTTATGAAATGTCAGTTTATTTGCATGATAACATATCAATGTCACTTCATAAAATCCATTACATTTTAACAAGTTAATGTTTCCTGTCTGCAGTGACTTCCTGATGATGTATCTGAGAGACATGCTGCCCAACCGACCGGATCTGAAGGTCATCCTGATGAGTGCTACCCTCAATGCTGAGCTGTTCTCCCAATACTTCAATGGCTGCCCCGTCATTGATATTCCTGGTACACATCTTCTCACACCCTCTATGTCAGCTGTTAATATTACAGAAGTCATTTTTTATTTGCTATAATTTTTGGAAAAATTACAGAGCTGACAAATACTGCTTCCTTTAGAACTTGACAGATAAAGATTGGGAAACTAACATTGCAAGTTGTAAAAAATACAGTCTTCTTTCCTAGTACATGTAATCAATTATCGTTTGTACATGAAAAAAATTCCACAGCATTCATTTTGGAATTGAAACCTGTACATCACTATCTTTCTGTAAACATATTATATTTGGCTTTATGTTCTACTTTGCATTTTTGGTGGGAAAGTGGCTTCCGCTAAATGAAATACATTGCAAAATGCCATGCATAAAATATTGAGGATAGGACATTTTCTGCCAGATATTGTACTTGCTAAATACAGTACATTAACAGTATATGTAATTAGAAACAAAACTCTTCTTGATATCAGTGCATGTAATTCTAATTCAGGTAAAACATTTCCTGTCCAGTCCTTCTTCCTGGAGGATGCTGTACAGTTCACACGTTTTGTGATGGAGGAGAAATCGCCGTACGCCCGGCCCCTGAAGCAGATGAACGCTGTACGACAGGGACAGTCCTGGCAGACGTACGAGGAGGACTACAACTCTGACCCTGGGAAACCTCCCGGGGAGAGGATGAAAGACGAGAACCTGACCGTCAAACAGCTCATGTACAGATACTCAGGTGAAATATCTACGCAGTATGGACTTAAACAAGTTTATATGTATGCTAGAGGGTCAGTATGTCTAAATGCACCCTCAGACACAAAAAGTGATATGGACCTTGCAAGCTTTGTTGATATCCCTGTCTGTGTCTTTGGTCGATATCACTTGACATGGGTCCATGTAACCACATATCGACCCTGAACACTGAAATCAATAATTTTATATTATATGCGCTGTTTCTTATTTGCTAATGATTGGTTGAGAGTTGATTCTCTACAATTAATTTCCGTGAGCAAGTACCAGTAATCATTTTATTTCTTAGAGAAAAGAGTACTGAAATCTGATGATTTCAGTCTTGGGGTAAGTTTAACACAAATCTCATGGAAATTGATCATACAATCATGTAAGAAATCCCAGTATTTGGTTTACAGTAGTGTTAATAATGTGTACAGTAATACATGTAGTACATTGTATAAAACTGAAAAGCCCTTTGAAGGGAATTTATATGAAATTGGCAGTTGCATTAATGAATAATTTAATTCTGGTTGTAACGCGCTTTCTGATTAGCTAAAAAATTATTTTATATCGTTTAAAGAAAGTTGCCTACATCATAGTAAGACTAACGTCAAAAACGTATCAATATGTCTGATGTTCATTTGAATTTCATTTTAAAGGTCAAAAGACCGTTTTTATCTACAATGAAGAGTAAAAAAATTAAATTATAAGCAATGAATTCAATATTTATTTGTTTTATATGATATAAAATGGTTTGAAACAGTTTACGCTTTTTTATAAATTGCCCCAAACCATTTTATACTGTATAAAACAAATAAATATTGAATTCATTCCTTAAATCAAAATATACATTGCTTTGTTTCAGAGTACAAGAAGTCAACATGTAAAGCCCTGTCAATGATGGACCTAGACAAGATTAACTACGACCTGATTCTGGAACTTATGGAATGGATTGTTGACGGAGAACATCAGGTGAGATTTATAGCAAAAGTTTCATTCAGATTTGATTAAAGGGTGCATGATCATAACAGTAGGATGAAAAATATCATTTTACAAAATTTAGACTTTGTTTTGATCTCTTTTACCAGTCTGAGAGACCTAAACTTACACATACCATATACTCAGTACATATGCAGTTAAATTAGTATGAAGCTAAAGAGCAATATTTTTACTTTATGTACATTTATGGTACCGGTACTTTATTTTTTGAAAGGAATTTTTTTTTTCAAATTTAAATATGCAATACATATAATTAAGACTTAAGGTATATGTTTGACTGACACTTTATATGCTCGTGTGTATTTGTTTTACCGCTGTAGTTTCCTCAGGGAGCTGTCCTGGTGTTCCTGCCAGGGTTTGCTGAGATACAGCAGCTGTACGAGGCACTGACCTCTCACAAAGTGTTTGGTGCCAGGAGTGGAGGAAGGTCAGTTATTCATAAAGACAAGAACCCAATCATTTTACAATTTTGTACTGGGTTATCAAGTTTTGGTTGCCAATGGATGAAAGTGTAAATTTTTCAAACTACAATTAACTTTGACCCTCAACATTTTAGAATGTCTTAAGGTCATGACCTTCAATGCCAGATTTAAAAATACATGCAGGTACATGTGGGTACTGTATATGCAAAGTTAGAAGACTTACTGGTTGTAAACTTGTTTTGAATTGATGGCCAGAAAACTGACAAAGCAAAAAGACTATTGATTACAAACTCTGGAGTATCAACCAACAGAGTTTTCTTTTCTGTATATCATGTATGACATTTGGCCACAGAATAACTGCATAACAATCATTACTAAACAAGCAAAAATGCTAAGAAATGTAAATAGATACTGTAAAATGCATCTACTCAGTAGGCTTGTTTTCTCATTATTTTATTAAATGTTCTTTTTTTTCAGGTTTAAAATCATCCCCTTGCACTCCACGCTATCCAGTGAAGATCAGCATGCTGTTTTTCTGTGAGTACTTGTATTGTTACTTTGGACTCCTTATTAAACACAAGGAATTAATATCCATGTACAATCACAAGAAATCAACCCTCACAGATTTTAAAAACTCGCTTTTTTTTTTCAGACAGTTTTAAACTATAGGAATTACATGTATAACAAAAAATTGGTGCTCGTGATTTTATATGCTTGAGATTTGATACAAAACAGTGGAATTGCAGAATTAAGTACTTGCTTAAAATTAGGAATTTACAGTTTACTTTAAGTTTTTTTTTTAAAATTCTCCAATGCATGTAAAGTGTACATGTATATATTGGTAAATGTACTTCCTTTTTAGTAAACAAACATGATTATGAATTTCAGAAAACCTCCAGAAGGAGTAACAAAAATTGTCATAGCAACCAATATAGCAGAAACATCCATCACCATAGATGACATTACCTTCGTAATTGATGCTGGGAAAATGAAGGAGAAGAGGTTATTTCTATGTGCAACAATATTGTACAATAAATGCTAGAAAATCAATCATTACTTTTTCAATGTATCTTAAATCAAGCACATGTACAGTAAATTCTCAAAACACATGATTGTAAATATACACTGTAGTTCACCAGTAAATATACATGTATGAACAATGCATACTATTAGATAATTTTGAATTTCATCATTTCAGGTATGACTCTTGTAAGGGAATGGAGAGTTTGGACACTGTGTGGGTCTCCAGGGCCAATGCCCTACAGAGGCGGGGGAGAGCAGGGAGGGTGGCCTCGGGGGTCTGCTTCCATCTGTTCACCAGGCACCGCTTTGACTACCACCTCCAGGAACAACCCATACCAGGTCATTGTCTTAACATTGAGTTTTCATCTTACCGTAGGCCCAAGACCTTTCTGATATTTGATCGAATTAGTTGAAAACTTTATATATGACAATCAAGTTAATATCTAGACTCAGCTAATGTCATGTCATTGTTTTTACATTGGATTTACAGCATAGTTATGTGATATTATTGATACAATCATGTATATGATTTATAGGTGTAAAACTTTTTATGTTGCAAGTTACTACTTGTGCTAAATTCCAGATGTTTGTATCTTGATGCAAAATGTGATTGATGGATGGATGGATTACATTGTTTAATTTTCGGAGATTTTTTCTTTCTGTTAACAGAAATTCAGAGAGCCCCATTGGAGCAGATCAGCTTGAGGATCAAGATGCTGGACATTTTCAAAAAAGTTCATGTCCAGGTATTACAGTACAGTGTATATACTTGCATGATATACATGTAACATGTACATGTATGAGTGTGCATTTACAAGTACATGTAGTATAATGTTATATGGATTGGTTTTAACATTCCTAATTTTTACTGTTGATGGTGCCAGGAAATTCTTGAAACTCTAAAAAGTAATCTGTATTGTAGGAGGTGCTGGAACAGCTACCCGAGCCCCCAGCAGAGGAATCCACCCTGGCTGCCCTCAAACGGTTACAGGATCTGGGGGCTCTGGATGAAAACGATGTAAGAGACTGGGTTTTATTTTACTCATCTTTGTGAAATCTAAACAGGAAAATTTTCCATGTAGATCGTCCCATGTATAATAAGATATTGCTGGACTGATCGGATATTGTTTCTGTATGATAATGTATCATATGTATCCAATGTATGAGACATTTATCATATGTATCCAATGTATGAGACATTTATCATATGTATCCAATGTATGAGACATTTATCATATATATCCAATGTATGAGACATTTATTGAATTTCCTTTGCTGATTGTTAAATATATCATTTATTTATCACAATCATTAATTGGTAGACAAAAACAAGCTTTATATGATTTATGGAAGTAGATAACAGGAGTGAAATTTATAATGTTAAAATAGAGATTTGTTTTAAGTGCCTTGTAAAATTTTAATGCCTGTTTTTTTTTTCATTTAATCAGGAGTTAACTCCCTTGGGATACCATTTAGGTTCTTTGCCAGTAGATGTCAGGTAAGGAGGAGGTCAGACTTCCTGTCACTCATAAGTCATACATTTTTCAATTTTATTTACAACAGACAACTTTTTGTGATGTAAACATTTACAAGAGACATTGAAATACTCAGTGCTTTGATGCAAGAAATATTCTTAATGATAATGTTAACATGAACCATGCAAAATTTTCTTGCACATCATGAAAGGTTGTTTCACTGTATTTCATGTATGATTGCTTTACACAGAATTGGCAAACTGATGTTGTTTGGGGCAATATTCAGATGTCTGGATCCAGCTCTCACTATAGCAGCCACTCTAAGTTACAAGTCCCCGTTTGTATGTACAGCCCTTATTTCGTTTTCCATTTATTATGTATATTTTTGTCAAAAGATTTTAGTAAAACACTCTTATAATGAAGTGGATGGACAATTTTGTTTGTTATAAACATACATGTAATTTTGTTACGTCCGTCAGCTTCAGAATATATTTTAAACCCATTGGAAATAATTCAAATCACTTCATTATATTACATGTATAAGCATTAATTTTATCATAAGTGTATTCACTTTAAGTATATCAATTTACTACAGATGGACTGTATTTTTAGGTTTCTCCATTTGATAAACGTGATGAAGCAGACAAGAAGAAGTTGGAATTTGCTGTGGGAAATTCGGACCATTTAACAATGCTCAATGCTTACAAGGTATAATAATTGTATTAGGAGAAATAATTCATTAATAAAACAGTTATCAGCCAATCCAAGCTTCAATGTTCATTAAGCATTCATAAATACACACCAAAAACTCCCACTTGTGTACCATACTAGTCAATGGGGCTGCTGTTTTGATTGCAGGGGTGGATTGAGGCTAGAATGAGGTCACACAACGAAGGCTACAAATTCTGTTTCCAGAATTTCTTGTCATCTAAATCCCTACAGGTGAGGCTTGGCTCATCATAACAGATATTTAAACAGTTCAGATTTATGTACCTCTCAGGACTCTTGTTAATTTTGCTATATAGTTATTCATTTATCACTCAATGGCTTTCTTTTTTTTCCAAAGATGTTGGCCAGCATGAAGCAGCAGTTTGTGGAGCTGTTGTCAGACATTGGGTTTGTGAAGGAGGGGATCGTGGTCCGTGACGTGGAGAGAGCAGCCAGGGGTGGATCCGATGGAGTGGTGGATGTCACAGGGATTGAGGTAGTACACATGTACCAAAGCCATGCAACATGCAATCAAACACACAACCTATATACTAGCCTTATCCATACCATGTTTTCTATTAGCCAATGGTGATCTGCTCTACTCCGGAGTTTGATGGAAAAAGCAGATAATCACCACAGGCTAACAAATAAACACATCAATCAGATTAGCATTAATTTAGTAGTTTTTCAGATTTAAGTTTTTACACGTACCGGTCATTGCTATATGCATTGAAAAGTGAGAGTGAGGCAGATTATTGAAGGATGGAACATTTAACTGTTAATACGTAATGTCTAAAAGTAGTACAATTGCAAATGGTTGCAGTCTTACAATTTGAAATGTTAAATAAGTAAAATTATAATACTACATTGTATTACCATAAATGTACATATTTTTTTATGGAAGAACACATCTTTTTCTTTTAGGCAAATATCAATTCCACTAATTGGAAGCTGGTATCAGCCATTTTGGTAGGAGCATTGTATCCAAATGTTGTGCAAGTCATGAAGCCGTCGACCAAATTCAGTCAGGGTAGCACAGGTAAAGTCATATACCGGTACATATACACACACACTTTTGCAAAGATATATTGTTTCTCTAATGTATTTTTACAATGAATTAAATATTGCAGTTACATGATTTTCTAATGAAAGCATGTACATGTACATTTTTATATACTTCTTAGCACTGTCGACTACATGTAAATATTGTGTGACTTTTTAATTTTCTAGGTGCTGTTTACAAGGCTCCAAAACCTGATGAGTTAAAATTCAGAACAAAATCTGATGGCTATGTATGTAAAAATTTCAAGATCATATTTTGCATCAACTATGCATTGGTTAAAATGAAAATAACAAACATGGTGTTTTATCATTTTTTTTCATCATTTCAAATTAATTTTTTTTTACTGATGTTGCAGGTTTATATTCATCCGTCCTCTGTGAACTTCCAAGTCAATCATTATGATAGTCCCTACCTTGTGTACCATGAAAAGATCAAAACCACCAAGGTATGCTGTCACTGGTTAATATCACTAGTTAATAGATGAATTTATGTGTAAAAAATTCATGGATGCTGAAGCTGAAACTTCATTCAATTGTCTTGTATATGTACCTATCGTCTAGATTAATCAAGCATCGAGACTATTGAATCTTCTACTTTGAAATACATGTATATGTATTTTTCACCAAGTAGAAAATTGGTTCTCTTTATTAAAGAAGGCGAATCTTTTAGATTATTACCTAGGTATTACAGTTTACTGAAGCAAAACTGTATTCTATTTATGTAAATGTACCTTTACTTAAATATAGAATTGATAGTCAAAATAGATATTTCACAAAGAGTTGTATCATAATGATAATTGAACAATGTTGGTCCATAACGAGCCTTCTTTTTGTTACTGTTCAGGTGTACATACGAGACTGCACCATGGTCAACATGTACCCACTACTGCTGTTTGGGGGAGGAAGTATTTCTGTTGATCTAGAAAAGGGAAACTTTGTCCTCACAATAGACGATGGGTGGATCAGATTCCTGGCTGATTCAACCAAGGTATACTTTTGTTGTTGTATTTCTTCAACTACCTGTAAATGAATGCTGTTTTATTTTCATTTCTAATAACTTGCCCAACAACAAGCTTGACCTCTGCTGTCTATGAATAACAGTTTTTGTTTGATTTTAAACATTTACTGTCAGAAAGCTATCGAGTACATGTACATGTACCAAATATGTATTACCTGTAGGTTGCGGAGTTGGTGCGCGAGCTTCGGCTAGAACTGGACCAACTGCTGACGGATAAAATCCAGAATCCACACATGGATTTGTGTACATGTCCCAAGGGAAGTAAAATCATTGATACCATAGTCAAACTGATCAGTACTCAGTGATGTGGAACTTTGCAGCAATTGGTGATGTACCTTAGAACAATCAACCTTATCAAAATTTGATGTTCCGTAGAGACCAGTCCACCTTACCAGAACTTGGTGATGTTGAACATATCAGTATAGTGATCTCCGTTGTGTTTTGGAGTTTGATCTGTGCAATACCCCTGTCAGGTCATGTTTATGTACATGTATATTTCTACATGTATATGAATGTGAACATAACTTTTACACAGGATTTAAAGACTGGTGTACATGTATAGACAATTTCCTGGTCTGCAGCAATTTATCTTTTATTTTGGTTCCAACTTCCATAAATGATGATTTTGTATTATAGGTACTTAAAAAATAGAATTTGGTGAAAAGCTTATATTTTATATGTAAAAAGGTGCTGCATTTTGACCATGATTGATGATAAAGTCTTCAAAAATCATTCATGTTATTCAACTAGATCTTGTACATGGACCTCAAGATTGAAAATGCATGTACATGTAAATCTCTGACTTATATAAGTGAAGTGCTTCAAGGTGGAATAACACATCACAAAATGGCTCGCCTCTGATTGAAACATTTGTTCCTATAAAAAGGATTTTATCGACGGCAACATTAACTTACTCCATAGCAGAGTGGATAAAGTGTCAGGATTTGTGATCCATACATCCCAAGTTCTAATCCGGCAGAGGCTTTCGTTGTTACTTACTGAATTGAATTTTTTAGATATTCAATTTTTAACCCAAAACTGCAAATTTTTTCCTTATTTGACATATGTACAGTATATTTATCATTATACATGTATCTTCCATAATGAAATAATTTACTGTTAATTTGAATGACTTTTTTTCAGGTGTGTTAATCCACCTGAATGTGCCAAATTTTATGTTGTACTATTATCGGCAATAATTGCATTCATTTAATGAACTAAATATTTGTGTAACAATATCGCTAGGCATTTGAGCACATGAAATTATAGTGCTCATCTTGCATGTAGGTACCAAGCATATCAGAATAGTTTGAGTACAAAAATAACATGTCTTTCAGTATTAAATGATTTATTTAGTTTCTATTATGAAACAAGAGTGCAATAAATTGTTTTGAAAACATGTTTTTCTTCTAGTTTTTGCTTTATATACATGTAATACTGGAATTGGCCGTTGAAAACATGTATCCAACAGTATTCAATTCACTGAGGTTATAGGTCAAACTTATAATTTCAGACAGATCATGTAAAAATCTTTTCTCTTGTAATACAATTGGTAATTAAATATTATTGCACCACATCCCATTGAAACAAATTGTAAATGGTGTCATTTTGGAAAATACATGTATTTGTCAATGTTTCCTTACAAAGGAAAAAACCAGTAACTAGACAATAGAGCAAGCAGATCAACTGAGTTTAAAGTAAACCTATTCTTCAAAGCTTATAACAATCGGCCACTGAAAAAACTGAAACAAGCAGGCCACAAATTTAAAAGGAAATTGTATCACATAAAAAATCAAATTCTTAAATTTCACCATTTCAAATTCAAAGGTAATAAAAGGTAATAATCAGTCTAAGGCTGTTTTCTTGGCGCCCAGTTTGAGGGCCCCTCCCCCCTTCCTGGCAGCCCGTTTCTCCTCTATTTCTTTCTGTCTTTGTTGTCTCTTCTCTTCCCTTTCCTCCTTTCTTCTTCTTGCTTCGTCTATTTTGTTTGAGCCTAAAATTGTATTTGAAAAACTAGCATCATAAATAAATATACAGGTATTAAAGCTCAAATAAGTGCATGGATATACATGTACAGCATGTCATGTAGACTTTTTCAATCATCACAAAAAGATCATATCTGATTCACATGTTTACAACTAAAATAGAAGCTTTTAAAGATGCGGCTAGTAAAATTTGGTAAGACGAAATTTTTTTGCAATGACAAATTAAAAATTGGATGATATGTACAAAAAAAAACCCATACCATTAACTCTTAGAAGTTTTCTACAATCTGGTTGCCAATCATAAGAATATTTATGATATAGAGGTTTATGTTAGATTCGGGATACATGCATGTGGTCATGAATATTTTGAGCAATGGGACTCCAATGGATTCCAATCAAAGCTTGTTTTCTATAAATACATTAACCAACAAAGATATGAATATGAATATCATCACACATACCTGACCCCCAGTCATCCACCTCACCCCACCCCGAGTCGTCCCAACCCAACTCTTTGGGGGGACTAGTACTCTTCTGTTTGGCTGGTCGGCCCTGGACTGTGGTTTTGTTTGTGGACCCTACGGTTCCCCATTCATCGGCTCCCCACCCCGAGTCTTCCACATCCCACCCAGACTCCCCGCTCGCTGCAGTATTTTGGCTGGACATGCCACCAGAGGGTGCTGGACTAGATCGTGAACCAGACGAGTCTGACCTGGGTTTTGTTTGCATGGATTTCTGAAGTTTTTGCTGATTTGAAAATAATTAATGACATTTAAAGAACATATACAGGTATATCAACATAAATAATTAAAATCTCTCACATATTTTCATGACTGTGCCACAGGTGACTTCTGATGTGATAAATCATTGCAATATTTGACATTCATGACATTGCATGCTTAAACCTAGTACAAAATGGCAACATCTACAGACAATAACATACATTGTGTAACATTCACACAACAAACACCTACTTTTGGAAGTCCCATGGCTGAGGAGAAGAAATCTCCCTGATTAGTCTCCCCTCCCCAGTTGTACTCCCCCGCCATCGGAAGCCCGCTGCTCCTCAGTGCTCACGAACTCGTTCCCAAAATCCCCACCCCAGTCCTCCTCCGCTGGTTTCGGGGTTTTGGCACTGAGCTTCAAGGCAGCTCCTGACGAATTCTCTCTACCACTCTGAACAGAAAAAATTTCTTTTAAAACATCACAAATTTGAAAGTACATGCCTATGATATTGCTACATGTATTTATGAAACAGTTAGCAGTTATTACAAAATGCATTTACATGTACATGCCGATGATATTGCTATTTATGAAACATTTAGCAGGTATTATGTATATTGTGTATCTTCTCTGTAACATTCTAAATACTCGAGTTTGCAATGTAAAGTTGCTGAGCGAGGGAATGCACTGTTTACACATTCTTACATGTACATCATCAATGATCCCATTATCAAGCTGAGAGTACAAATTGTTGCAGGGATTGTTATAAAAGCTTGTACAACAGTAAATCTCAGTTGAGGTGTTAGATATCTTACTCTCCCACAATTAATTATATTTACGACATCAATAACAATAAATATTTACATGCTTATAGACTCACTTAACTCATTAATGCTCAATGTGTAAACTTTGTCTGTTATACATGTATTCCATGGCATATCATGAAAACATTTTCAATACACATCAAATGAGCCTAGATTTCAGTACTTTGATTACAATAACAATTCTGTTTTCTGGTTTAGTGATTCAGTGATTAATTCTTGACATTGCTCTCACCTGAGGAGCTGTGTCCTCCAGGCTGCCCCAGTCTTCGTCGTCATTGTCCCAGCCGTCCGTGGCCTGAGGCTGGCTCTCACTGGTATCTTCCTCCTCTACATCAGGCTTCATCCTAGCAACAAGTCAACAAGCATGAGTTTACAAACTATACACTGATCAGTACTTATTTTTCTTCTGTTAGAAAAGGAATTACTATTGATGCTTGGATTTTCTCAATCAAATTCAATAGTCTTCTATCAAATGTATACATACAAATATATATATCCAGTATGTAATATGCTTACTAAAGAATCAAAATTAATTGCACAGAGAATAAGTTTCATTTCTGACCAAAAATGTGAGATTATATGCACAAAAGACAGGAGAATTGCATGGTCCAATAATGATACTCTGCATCTACATTCAAAAGTCTGTCCTTGTCTTATCTATCTACTGTATGTAAATGGGTGGCCAATATTCATAAAGACCTTAATACTAAAGATCCCTGTCACTCACCTCCATGTCCCCCCAGCCTTCCTCCTCCCAGCCCGACTCTTCAGATTTATCGGGCTGTGTGTCTGATGGGTTATTGCTGTGTGATGCTGCAGAAACGGGCTTGCTGGGAAGTTCACCAACATTCTGTGCTGTCTTAGAAGATCCTATAAATGAAGCCAGAAAAGACCCAATATAATAACATGCAATTTAACAGCTTTGTCTTTAATTCTCAACCTTAGCACTCACATTTGTCATTTTCTACTTTGATTTCACAAGCATTATGGTACAATTTCAAATGATCAAGAGGTTTCTGATATGTACAATAAAAGCCATACCGTTTGGTGTTTTTCTGGTGCCATCCTTTTTGTACAGTTTGGAGGTAAGGGAGGATACTCCTGTCACTGCCCACCCCGCCCAACTAGCGGCGCTATTGGACACCGCAGAGCCGCCCGATAAAACATCCCTCTCTTAAAAAAACAAACAACAAGAACCTGAAGACTTCAAAGATTTACTAATCTCTATCTACTGATAATAAATAAAATACCAGGTTACAGGTACATGTGCAATGTGGTATTGAAATTCATCATTTTCACATCACACATCAGTTCACGAATTTGGCGAATTTCAAATTTTTTTTATATATTAACAACTCATTATTGCTAGAACAATGCAATATTTGTTGGCAATATGAACGGTAGATTACATTTAAAAATGAGCTAGAAATAACCCATTCTTTACCCATTTCTGCTTCTAAATCTGGATTTTCCGAGACCTTTTCCAGTTTGTCCACAAAACACTTGATTCCTCTGAAAGCCTGAAAATGAAAGGAAAATTCAACTGAAGGCAAATTTCTCATAACTTATGTAGTTTATTATCAAATAAACTCACAAGTCCATATTCATACATTGAACTTAAAACATACATGTAATCAACAGGAACATGTCCAAGCTGTATATAATATCAATCCCAATAAAAAACGTGTATCAAATATATACTGGTAGTACAGAATAAGCAAGAGGTTTTAATAATTTGGTAAGGGTTCTAAAACATAAAAATTCTACAGTGCAAAACATGTTGAATTTACAAATATTACTGGCAGTAACTTATAAAGTTTCTAAGTAAATAAAGAACCATGGACCATGCAGCCCACAATCCCCCATCCCCACTCCAAAGGTCCCAACTATTCAAAAAAGGCAACTACGATAACAACAAACAAGCACAAGTTAAAGAGAAAGGTGAACCCTGAGGAAACACCTCCACTAGTAACCTGAAAAAGACAGCCTATGTTATACCTGATCCCTGACCCCCTTCTCTGGGTCCCTGGTCATCGAACACATTGCTGGTAGTAGCCGCTGAGCTATTTCATTCAGGGTGAAGAAGTTCTGGGTGGCCGCCATGCCCAAGACCCCTGCCTGTCTGGCCGGGGGGAAGGGGTCCTTCAGCGCTCGCAGGAAAGCTGAGGATATCATTTTCTGCCTTACCTACAACAGGATCAGCATAAAGGGATGGAAAAGGTTCATTTTTTAAAAATTATTACAGGACAATTTTTATTATATGAAGGGGAGATAATTACATCAACTTCATGTACTGCTGTGTGCATAACATATAAGTGTTGGTTATTGATATACATGTGAGCTCTCTAAAGCATACCGTAAAAATTGTTTATCTATCACATTAAATATTATAGAAATTAATAATAATCCCTTCTTTGAAAAATTCAAAGCAATTGTCCTTTCTAATACTATTAGCTTACCTGAGGGTTGAGATGACAGGCTATCTTCCCTAAACATACAGTTGTGTTTGTCCTTATTCCACCCTGCAATCATAAACATCTTAAATTATTGATAGTTATTTAAAGATAAACTGACTTTCAACATTTTTTAAATGATTAAAGAAAACTTCATATCATTTTACAGTATCCAGATCAAACATTTCTTTTCAACAATGGCCCACCTGATCGTCTTTGGCTTGAAGTCTAGCAAAATGTTTCATCACCTCCTCATTCAAGTTTTTGTAGTTTAGTTTGGGGGCCATGAAGACCATGGCCTACAAAAAAAATAAAATCATTAAAATAATTCAATATCATTGTGATTTAAGAATACTAGCTGGGAATTTCAAGTCCTAATGTTCTTTAAAATACATTTAAAAGTTTTGAGGCATTCATAATATCAAGTATAAAGTTACTGGTATGTGATGTGGGTTTTTTTTAAAATGCAACATGCATCTACAAATCTGCACGTATAACTGTATTCTAAGATTACATTACCTTTATTGTAGATTCCCGAACCACAGGATTTGTGTCAGTAAATCCATGGATGATGTGAGGAAAAATCTTGTCATTTACTGTTGCTGGTTGAAGATATTCTACAAATGTGTCAATCTATCCAAACAAAAAAGTTGAAATGAAAACAAATGTACTGTTATGTACAATACTAGAACATTGTTTATAATTGCTGATCAGGTTTTGGATACAAAATGTTTTAAAAATTCTGTAAATGTATTATATTTGGCATGTGAGATATCTTGAAGAAGAAAATTTTTCAACAAGTTAGCATGGATTTGATTTAGCACATTTCTGAATGCACCTATTTATCTACATGTACACACATGTTTATATTTGACATTTGGTGATGGACTTGAATAGTCATACACAGCCAAATGTAATATGTTTACTGTAATCATTCACAGCCAAAACTTTTTTGTTACAAACAGAAAAATGTGTACACTTTGACTGTATTCTGCTTAAATCAACAAATGTTATATTACAGACTCATAACAAGAAACTGTTTCAGCTACCTGCTGTAGAAGTTTGACTCTGGTGGCCCTGTCAGGGGAGGTAAACAACTTGACAACACATGGCACAATTCTGTTCTGGTATTCTTCTGCATCCAAAAACTTTCCAATCTACATCAAAAAGCACAATAAAAAATATTAGCATTTCATTTTGTCAAAATCAATACACAACCTGCAACTCTCTACAACCCCATTCTTCTTAATACTTATACTTGTACATGAAAATAAAGTTACTTTTTTTTATTATTTCCTAGGTTCTAACTGGAAATTTGATTTTATCTTAAATCTGTTTAATTTCTAATTCAGAGATTAAAACTGAAGAAACATTTTTTTTAACTGGACATGTGTTTGATATACATGTACTCATATACTGTAAAATAAACTCTACTGGAGCCTAAAGCCATTAGGATATAAACCACAGTAAATAAATTTCACACACCATCATCCAAATATCCTGATATAAACAATAATTCTTAGACAAAGTCTAACAATAAACACAAATTCATTCTTGCATTGTATATTCCTACCTTGAACATAGGAGCTAGGATATGAGAACCAGCATCTCCGTATTCAAAGGCATTCAACAACTGGGGAAGAATCTTATTTTTACAGAACGTTTTTGGAAATTCATCTAAGGATGGTGCCAACTTTGTGAAAAACTTAGTTTTCTCTGCTTGGTCTTTAATCTAAAAAGGAAAAATAACTATAGGTAAATCATGTGCAATGTATTTTAATAACAATTGAGAGATTTATGTGCCTCATAAAAAAAATGCAACCACTGTCCAATTTAATATTTTATTTTAATGTAAGAAACCACGCAATCCACACAAAAAGTGTATTACGGCTGACAAGAAGTGAAAAAAATGATGAGAAACTTAGCCACATCACATTTTGTTACCCTCTCTTTTTCATACCTGAATTTCTTCTAAAAAGAGCATTGTTTCAACAAAGGAGTTATGCATGAATCCTTTATCACTTTTACAGTTTTCTATGAACTTTGCAGGATTTGGACGAGACTTTGGATTGGCTCCGACAAGTTCACAATAATTTGGCACTAAGGATTTAGGGATCTGTAATAAAAACACTATTGTTGTTGAAAAAATTCATATGATTTATGTTACATGATCATATGTTCAAGTAAATAACTAAAGGTCACATTGAACATCTGATTTGATCATTCAAGCACTCACCTTTCCGACTGACTTTAGGGAATTTATTTGTGACAGAGAGCCATTGAACACTTCCCAGATCAAGCATCCTAATCCCCACATATCTGTTGACCTATTATAGATAATCCCAATTGTTAGACATATACCTGTAATTGATTTTCTTATTCAATTCTAGACTTACAAAAGCTCTACAGAAAAAGAACAACATTGATTTACAGTTTAGATTTCCATAGAACTAGTATTTTTTTTCTTCAATTACCATTTTTCTGTCCGGACACCTCTTCGATTCTCCTACCTTTTCCGGAGGATCATACTTGTCCAGAAGAGGAAGAATTTTGACCGGGGGCACACTATCTTGACCCTTAGCCGGGTACATATAGTCGACGCCCCCTAACTTCCACTCCCCTGCCTGATTGACAAACACTGAGGACAAACACACATTGTTGTGGATCAAATTACAGTCATTGATGAGGAATGATAAACCTTTCTGAAAAGCAAAAAAGGAAAAATAACAATTCACTTTTTCCACTCAGTAAGGTACATATATATATTGTTATTTTCAAGTTTCTGTAAAGCACTGAAACTTACTGCAACTTGATGAATACCCCATGATATTGCCATCAAATTTCGATTTTCATCATTTTCATTCAAATAACTTTCCAGGGGTACAACAGCTTCTGTGGCAAAGTAGATTACTTTTTCAGTCTGAAAAAAACCATTTGGAATAAAATTTTCAGTACATGTATTTATTAACTTTTTTTTCATTTATACTGATTAAATATTTTTCTCAGTGACTGAAATTCAATAAATCATACATGTACAAATATTAACCATTTCTGATTGACAGATTACAAACCTCAACACCATCTAAGAATGACACTATATTGGGATGTCTCAAAGTTTTTATCCTCTTGAAAGCTCCTTTTGCCACCTGCACCTATCGAAGTAAATATATGAACATTTAGTTTAAAAATATTTGAACTTACCAATAGTTATATGCTCTTATCATGACAACAGTTCAGTATTTAATTTTTCAACAACAATGACTTAATTCTCAAGTTTTTCAAACTTGGTCCAGGGTCGACATGATTGTGAACTTTGATACTATGAAATGCACTGACTGGGAAACTTTGAAACTGCATGTGTAGTTGATTCAATTTTTTAAAGCAAATATGTCTTACAGTAGTTGAAAAAGTGCTTAATTTTCAAAGTTACATGAACATACAATGCGTATTTACCATAAATATGGCGAAAACTTACTTGTGATTCACTGCTTGATTTGACATCAAATGCAAATATGGTAACAGGCTCACCAGTCCCCTAAAATAGATTCATGAAATACATCTGTCAAAAACAATTCTGAAAGCAAATACTTGCACTTTGGGGGAAAAAAAATGAATTATTCAATCTTTCAAATACATGTAAAAATACTGTGGAAAGAAATCAAATTTATTCATATCAGTAGACCTGAGATCTGGTTGTAAGAAAAGGAATGACTGTAAAAATCAGCCCTACCACCATGTTTTATGAAAAATACCATTATTAACCACCTACGAAATAGAATATCTCAAAGGATTAGACGAGCTTGTCTTTTTTTTTTATACCTTTATACTTATGAATGCATTTAGCATGTTTAAATCACTAAAAATATTTAAACTGCAATTTGTGAAATTTCCTCCACTAAAGTACATGTATATTTTCTCTACTAAACTACAAGTATACTATATAACTATATATGCTATAAATCTATGTCAAAAGTGTGACAGTCAAGCAGTTTTAATCCTAAGTACAAGACAGGAGAGGTGGTTGTGCACTTGACTAGAGATTCAGGAGGTCTGGGTTTGAATCCCAGTCTGGTTCGTCATGTTTCCTACCATCCCGTTACACTCAAAAAAGTGTAAAGAAGTCAAATAAAATAAGGTATGAATTATTCATGAACCTGAGAATAGTTTCATGAGTTGGCCAACATTGAACACTTCTGATGTGCCAGATAGGTAAAGGTGAAACGTTTACTGAATTTTGTAAACGTTTAAACAGGCAGAAGGGAATGAAACTGTACCGTTTAAACAGGGGATTATTTTGTGTTGAATTTGTAAATGTTTAGAGCATTTAATCAAAATGTCGCCAGTTCACAGGTATAATCATTACCCCTTACAGATGAATGTCAGACACCTCGGCCCAATGACACCTCGGCCCAACGACACCCCGGCCCCAGGACTCCTCGGCCAAGACGGGTCGGCCCAAATTTTGAGACACCCCGGCTCAAGCAAAAGACATCTCGGCTCAAGCAGAATTAATAAAATTTCAATGATTTTCATGTTTTATTTTATTGAATATAGATTATATGATATATTTAATTTGTAATAAAAAAAATTATTTAACAGTTGTAAGTTTTTTAAAAAATGTTCCATTCTAATGGTAAAGACCTGGTAAGATGCAAGAACTTGTGTCATATAACTATATGTATATGATATATACACACACACACTCACAATAAAATATGTTAAAAGTATTAAAATATTACATATCAAATACTAGTAAAGAAGTTGAATTATTAGAAAAAACGAGACCATTTAGTGCTAATTGTTAAGCAAACAAGAAAGTAAAATTATGAAAATGACGACAATTAAGTGCCAACAGATAAACAAACAAGAGGATACGGCACACTCCTTTGGAGTCTCATACGCGTGTCACAGGTGTCAATTGGGGTTTAATTAGGAGCAGTTAATTATGAGACGTTCATACGAAATGAAAATTAATGAAGCAGCAAAATATTAACGACATAAATGAATAGATTCAGTAATTACCTGCCCGTTTATAATTTAAAATGCTAACGAAAGTTTCTTTGGGCCGAGGTGTCTTGTTCATGGGCCGAGGAAGTCTATAGTTTTGGCCTGACCCGTCTTGGCCAGAGGTGTCAACCGCCCTGGGCCGAGGTGTCGTTGGGCCGAGACGTCCGTCTACCTTACAGATTGTCCATCATTAGATATAGAATGTTCTAGCCCATATATATACTATATACTTGCTGTGACTGTATCGTTTGAAATGAAATAAAATTCTTTATATGGATATAACCTTAATTTAATAGGAGAGGGCATTTTCTGCATAATCCATATATTGAAAGAAAATGTGCGGAAATTGATAGGCGATAATCATACTCTGTTGTAAAGTATTACCTTCTTTTTACCATGATGTAGAGACCAAATTGACTTATTTTCAAGTCCTGGTATCTTCTCTCCTATATCATAGTGGAAGTCTTTCGCGGGGTCGCGAGAAAAAAATGACCACATACTTTAAAATTTCTATATGTCTTAATTCATACAAATATAGAGAACATTATTTGTAATCTTAAAAAGAACATTCATAATTTCATTGCGTTTTGGGAGTCGTGTCAAAATTTTGGACATGCGCACTTACGGTTTGTCGTAAAATGCATATACGAAAATCAATGCTTATCTATGTTTAAAATTGGATAAATACGTAATATATATTTTCATCGACATTAGTCCTTGATATTGATTCAAAAACATATCAATAAAAGAGACACAACATAAATTTGAGTTTTCAGAGTTTACGACTTCTGCAGGTTGTTTACACTGACAAACATGGCTTCCAATCCGTCTCTGGTGATGCGAATTTTGTCTGCTTCTGTAGCAGTTTCAAATCGCGCTAGTAACATTATAAGAAATGTCTTAACTAAAGGAGATCTTGGAATTGTCGAAAAGGTTTGTAATTCAGTTTTAAACGGAATTGCACATGCAATTATAAGTTTAAATTTAATCTGTGTTTAGACATGTTTTGTATACAAGCATTTATTGTTTTCGTTTAATTTACTTTATTATATTTAACCGTGATCATTTACCATTAACAAGAAACCTATCAATACAATTTTTTCTCCCACTGATTCGCCTCATCATTATGTTCTTCATAATTAATGATATTTTGAATCCATGTCAGTTGTCTATGTACAGTACTATAATTACTGTAATAGGATATTACCCTGTTATAGCAATGTATTTGTCACACCTATATATAGACTTATAATATAAGCTGGAAGTCTCTTAGAAACTTTGATAAGTTTGGTTCTGTCAAGATTAGACTTCTATTTTAAAATATGACACATCTGAGAACATCTGTTTTTTCTTATCATCTTTAATGCTTTTTTTCATGTAATTATAAAGGGACTTCAGGGAGTAGATAAAGTTGAATGTTATTAATTTTCATTTGCTTTTGTAAATATAGATATTTATTTTCTTGCAACGTGGATTAATTAAAGTTAGAATGTCATAGATATCTTAATAAAGTAAAACACGCTTATAACGTTGAAGTGTCAGGGACTGGCAATTTTGTTTCGTTATAAACTAATTCGTTATAGCCGTTAGTTTCACAATATGTTTAAAATCCTCTGGGAATGAAAATCACTTCACTCTAAGCATCAATTTATTATAAGTGTGCTCACTATAAGCATGTTTTACTGTAATGAGTGAAACTAAGAATCCTTTTTGATTTTGTTTACATTTGGTGCATTAATTGGTAAGAATAGACTTGCATGCCCAGAGACATCCTCTCAAAGTCAGGGATCTTGAGTCTACTTGTGGCCATCTCACACCCACTAGTGGACTTAGGACCTGGGATGTTGTGAGGAGGGCCAAAGACAGAACTGAAACTATATAATTTTAGCTCACTGATTACAATAAAAAGATGTACGGTACTAAAAAATTTAATGGATGTTAGAAGTGATCTAAATGTTTGTTAGGTTATAAAGCTATAGGTATTTTTTTCTTTACTTAATGGCGTTTGTTACATACTGTGGAATCATTTCTATTCATGGGGGCCATTTTTCGTGGGCATGAACATTGGTCCCCCATGAACAATGATGATTCTACAGTATGTTAAAATTGATCTGAAACATTGAAAATTTATGAATCATACATTAATATATATGCATCCAATATTGTGTAATATGAATGTCGGTTATTGTCGCATTAATCAGTAACTGGTTTATTTTTATTTGTTACTTACAACATAATTACTGTACTTCCATAATTACTGTACTTCCATAATTACTGTACTTCCATAATTACTGTACTTCCATAATTACTGTACTTCCATAATTTACTTATATGTACTACTAATTAAACCTGAGTTTTATGGACTTTTTATAAATGCCTAAATTATTACATATTTTAAAATTAAAATTATATATATTTTTTTGTATCTGATAAAAGGTACTGTTACTTGTGATTTTTAAAGAATTTTACCATAATTGTTTATGATTTAGAACTTATTTAAACTTATTTAAACTGATACATTTATTTTTTGTGGTTAACAATGCCTTTATGTATACTTTCATACACATGCATACACCAATTATTTATTAGTGGTAGGTTATTTCATTGGTCGTTATTTAAGAAGAATGCATGGGAGAACAAATTCAAACAGAATTTTATTATTTCCTTTGCAATATTGTAAGAATTACCTTACTGGTATCTTAGAGAGCATGAAAACCCTATTTAAGACTAATGTAAATTTACCTGTATGACTAACTTGTTATCTTTGCTAGAACCAATATGCACAGTTCTAGTTTCTGAACTTGATGCCAAAGTTCAGTAAAAAGAATGAGGTGTGTAAAATGAGCACTTAAACTAGAACAATGACCTAGCAAGTTTCATCATACAAGAGAACGGTCTGCTTTATCACCTGTGACGTTGTACGTCTCATCAAATATTCAGCTGACCAGTTATTTAAAGTGCCCTGCCCCTGTTAACAAGAGTGCAATATAGAATGTAGTTGTATCGGTACAGTTAACATGGTTAATATACTGCATCTGTTAGTCAATGTCAGTACATGTACAAGGCTGGACACACCTGAGTGACTAGCTGTTCCTTGTTGTCGTCTCTATATCTTAAGAACAATCTGCATTATATGTAATACAGTTATAATTATGCAAAAGGTTTCATCTTACAGTTGCAGGTCATAAATATTTGATGATCTCTAGTTGTTGATTCTCTGGTCAAGAAGCATCAACTAGTACTACGGTATATCATAGTATACACATAGTTATAGGTAGTACACACTCAAATAATATGTTCTCATTACCCAGTTTGTCAAGAATGTACTCTCTGTTTAACCGATGTGAAGTTTTTCAGTTACTGTAGCAGTTGAGTTAAACTATGCCTCTATTATTTTTCTGAGAAAATTTACAATGTAATTAATAACATACATCCTCTGTTCCTTGACAATAATTTGGAGAGAGATAAGATGTGCTTTTCAACCTCCTATATATAAATATAGAACAAAATCCAAATTTTTGATTCATAAAGCAAACAGCTAGTGCATTTGGTTTTCAGTGAAGTTCAAATGACTGTATACTCTGAAAAAAAAAACAAAGTCTTCATTGTTTTGATTTAAAACAATGAAATTACTGTTTCATGCAAGTTAAATGGTATATGTATGCACTTCCCATTGTGATTCATTGCAGTATATACAATGCAGCTTTTATGTCATACCAAAACTGAAAGATATTTAGACATTGGATAACCTAGCTACAGACTAGCATGAAAATAAAAAAAATGAATATTACCAAGGGTTAAAAAGAAAGAAAATTTTATCATTCAACATAAATGTGGACATATTAATATTGCAGTAAACCGCAATGTATGTAATATTGCACTGGATCAGTAGACAAGATATACAATCATGTAAATCCTAGTGTGTATTCTAGTTCCTCGTAGATATCAATATGTATGTTAGCCTTCCTCTATATTTTTTACAATTAACACTGCTTAATTTATTCAAAACTACAATGTACCTAGCTGCAGGACTGTAGCTCCCGGTCTGAAAAATTTCGGATGGACGACCTGGGAGCTACAGTGCCTCCCATAGTAAAAAACTGCAATTTACGGCGCACAAAAAAATGCGCTAGTTTTGGACTTATAAACCTTTTTTTCACACAAATTCTGTAAAAATAATTAGTACCATTAAATTCTTCAGCAAATTTACTACTGACATCGTCACTTAACTTGTCTCAGATTTTCTCTTAACATGATAACCGACCTCGGAAAATGAAGTATGTTAATTTACGTCGAGATCGAGAGTCGCCATTTTTAAATGTAAACAAACTTGCACCACTTCAATTTACAAGGCTGGTGATGGTGTTTAAAAGACTATCAGAAGTAAGTGAAGTGACGATATCTGTAGTAAAATGTCCGAGGAATTTTTTGGGATCAAATATTTGTACAGAATGTGTTCGTAAATGAGATTAATCAGTCCAAAACTAGCGCATTTTTTTGTGCGCCGTAAATTGCAGTTTTTTACTATGGGAGGCACTGTAGCTCCCAGGTCGTCCATCCGAATTTTTTCCGACCGGGAGCTACAGTCCTGCAGCTACAATGTACCATCATGGCAGGATATTACCCTGAAACCCAATATGATTTGGGGGGGGGGGGGGACTGGGTCTCACTGGAGACACAGGGATTGGTTTTCCCATTTTACTACTACATTGTTCTTACCTCATGAAAAATACATCATTTCTGAATGGCATTATTTGCAGGCATTGAACACGTTTATATTTTTTTTATAGAGTTATTCTAAACATCAGCCACCAAAATTTAACAATAATTTGGAGTCCAATCATTTGAGATCAAATTTTGAATTCACAACTATTTAAACCACAACAATTGATTTTCACAAGCTTGCAGCAATTTTGATTAATTTCCTTAATATACAGAAATGAACAACTGCATAGTTTTAAATAAAAAAATATCAATGAGCAGAGGTTGCAAGACATCTGACTGATATTTATCCAACACATAAAATACCAGGTTTACAGTAACATTACAAGATGAATTGAATTTTAATTTTTGTTTGTTTTTTTCTTCAGGGTAAAAATGACCTTCAGACAGAGGCCGACCGCTCCGCCCAGAGATGTATTGTGGCTTCCCTACACAAGCAGTTCCCTAATGTGGCCATATTTGGCGAAGAGGTAAAAAAAAAAATAAGAGGAAATCTATGTAGTCTCTGGATAAGAGATCAATTTTGGTTGACTATTCTAATTAATTGGCATTCATTTGGATATTATTTTTTGAATACCGGCCGGTTACAAAATTAATGAGTTATTTTGAAAATTTTTGGAATGAAGGAGTACCTACAAATTCAAATGAGTAGGGTCAGTCATGAAATTCAACAGTAAGACTATTTGTCTTAAATGAAATGAAATGAGTATGAAATTTGGTTTCAGTTTCAAGATTATATACAGTATAGCGTCTCTTTGAATTTCATTTTTCATTATTTTATGAAGTATCACAAGCCTAAATAGAAAGTCAATGGGCCATTTTCTTTACATCTGTAGTAAGTCTGTTCAAAGGATGGAAGTTACAGACTGTGGGATATCTTGTTTCCTCGGTTAAAGTGTTGCATTATTGATTATTGTACAAGTATTGTACCAACTCTTATAAGTTGGTATAATATAGTCATCAATGGAAATCCAAACCTGATCTTGCATAAGCTTACTTTTGTACATACTGTGGAATGATTAGATTTCGTGGTGGCTCAGTTTTCGTGGAATTCGTGGGTACCTCTCAACCACGAATTAACATCCCCCACGAATTAATAAATTAGGCTATAAAGTCATATTCCTCTTGTATGTATATGAAAATACACGAGATTACGTCGCCACGAACCTGTAATATTTAAGCAATCCACGAAAATTGGCCCCCACGAATTTTAATGATTCCACAGTATGAGACTAGCAGCACAGGCAGCAGATCTAAAATAAACAAAAATAAAAAAGCTTCAAATTGTGCTATTTTGTACAGAGTATGGCAATTGTTTGACTTGAAGCTCTGCATGGATATTCATTAACAGTACATGTACTAGTACTGGTAAAGTATAGGTTGAGCTTGTTTTACTCAAGAAATGAAACATAGTTTCTCTTTCCTTTGTTAGGATGAAATGACACAGAGAACTTTAAGCTTTGTAAACAAACCACAATATGGTACTCTCTCCTCCTCTGTCCCCCATTGGACCCCTCCAAAGATTCTGGAGCTATACAACAAAAAACAGAACTTGGTATGTCTGCCACGTCCTCTTAAGTGCTGCATGTTCTAAATCCCAGCCTGAGTGTCACAGACATACCGTACCTGGAAATTAAGTTACATTAATTTTACACTATCATTATGTCATATCAGCCAGGTCATATACTAGTACATGCATCAAATTTTATAAGTGGAACTTTCACTGATTCACCAGCAATGCTTCATTTCTTTATAGTTCCCTTATAGACCTATACATATACAAGCTTTCCATTAAAGATAATTATGTATTTCCTTAATGCAAACTTTCTTAAACCACCTTTGTTCCCCATACTGTATGTGTCATAATTCATCTCCCCTAATTTTGTTGACAAGTGCATTAAAATCATTTGTTACTGCCCAACTCAATAATAAACCTCAAAACAATCTTACATGACTGTCTGTTTTCTAATGACCATAGATGCAATGAAGCTGGTAGCACTTTGTTTCAGAATATCTACAGGTATACTCATAAGAATGCCATGTCTATTATTAGTTTACTAGCTGTTACATGCTTTGCGCTGATTTCTTTCAATCTTTGATCTTTATTTTTAGCAACTGGATCCTCAAGAGACGATTCCTAAAGATTTTATAGAGTTAAACTTTGATGAGGAAGTCTTGAAGCACACATGCCCCGAATACCTCAAAGACACCAAAGATGAAGATGTGAGTTTGTATTTCATTTAAATCTTTTACGACAAATGTCATCCTCTCTCTAAAAATAGAGTTGAAATGACATTTATATAAAATATCCTATACATATTTCATCCAGATGACAGATGATTTCTGCAAAGCATTTTTTCTATGTAATTTTAATGCTGATTAGATTCCTCTGTTTTTATCTTTATAATATTAAAATTTGATAGGGAGATGGAATTTCATTAGTCCTATAACCATCAATTTATGAAGCATATTGAATTTCAGAACTATAGATTTTTTTAAATTTATTCAGTAGGGCTTTCACTTTATAGTGTACAGAAAAAGTGATTATGTACCTTGTGTTAAAATTTCGATTGTTTTTGCTAAGCCTTAAAAAAAAACCCAGACAGATTGGGAGCTTTAGGTGTAAAATGTATGTCTGCATTTTAAGACCTTTTAATTCTGTAGGTTGTAATTTGGGTAGACCCCTTGGATGGAACTGCTGAATTTACACAAGGTAAGATTGTCACACATGTAAGAAAGTATTATAATCATTGTGCTTGCCTTCATAACTCATATCAAAATTATCCAAAATTTGCTCGTTAGTGATATTTGCTTGTATTTTGGTAGAAATTTCAATTCAAATTACGGAATGGATTTGGTTATGATTATAACCATCAGTTTAAATTTGAGTACATGTATTGATACATGTATCTGTTGATCATATCTCAAACTACTGTAATACAAAGCTGTAAATACAAATTTTTTTGCTAAAAAATGCTTGGTAATTTATCTAATCATGTCAATATGAATTGCAATTAAAATGAAATATTTAATACACTGTAACGGTATTAATCTTGCAGGCTTCCTGGACCATGTGACAGTGCTGATTGGTATAAGTGTCAAAGGGAACGCCGTGGCCGGAGTCGTACATCAGCCCTGGTTTAACTTCGAGAAGCCTGGATTACCACTGGGGAGGTGCATTTGGGGAGTTATTGGTCTAGGTGGGCACAGTTTATGAACTAACTTTCTTTAAATAAATGCACCTAAAAATCATGACCCATACCTTCCCTAATTTTGTAGAAAAAAATCCTTATCTTGACTAATCTTAACTGCAGGGTTCAACTTTGCCAGGATATTTGCATTGACTGACGTCTTTGATGTACCATATTTTCATATTATTTACCCAAGACAAATGTCACAAAGATATGGGCTTGTCCATGCAGCATGTTTTATCCAAAAAAGAATATCAAATGATGTAAAAATCATTTTAATTTAATAGAACTACATGTACTTTATAAGAAAGGAATTCCTGGATATGTGCTGAAACATTGAAAAGTAATGATGGTCATTTTTTAAGAGCATTTCACTTAAAAATAAATCATTAGGTCACTGGTATTAAATGATCAATAAATACTTTGGCAGATATGTATGAATGCATGTAAATTTGCATGAAGGGTTATTGAAATACATGTACATTACAGGAAAACATGGTAACAGCAAGCTTATAACAAATTCACTCTATGACGAAGTCATTTACATTCTACCTAATCTTAAAACATATTGTTGAATATAAGAAATTTAGTTAATGAATCAAAATCTTTTACCCCTGGAACTTTGCGGTAAAGTGTCTGTGTTATTATTGCCTCATTCTCATACCAACAGGTGCCTTTGGATTCGAGAGGGAGACGCCCCCTCCCAACAAGGTGATAGTAACAACCAGCAGATCTCACTCAGACAGGATGGTGACAGAGGCAGTGGAGGCTTGTAACCCCGACGAAGTGGTCAGGGTGGGAGGAGCTGGTCACAAGGTGGGTGCTGATCAAGGGGGATAACTCTTATATTTCTGCATGTTATGATTCAGTGTATGTCCCAGAAATGGGGAATACATGTATTATAAAGGAGGAATTTTATAAATTTTCTTTTCTCAATGATTTAGGTATACAAATAGTCTTTGTACTTATTTATGGTAGTTATAGACAAAACAGTATGAATCTTTGATTTAATTGGTCATGGTCAGACAAATTCTATTTACCGGATAAAATTTCATAAAATTTATATACCAGTATGTGCAATTTTCATGGGAACTCCTCTTGATGTTTTCATTTCATGAAATGTTTAACTGTGGTTTTAAAGCAACAGAATCTAATGTGTCTTTAGTAAAACACAAGCATGTTTATATAAATTCTCATACTTTTTCAGGTTCTTCTACTAATTGAAGGAAAAGTACATGCATATGTATTTGCCAGCAAAGGGTGCAAGAAATGGGACACATGTGCCCCAGAGGCCATTTTACATGGAGTTGGTGGCACGCTGACGGACTTCCATGGCATCAGAATGAATTACAGTGCAGATGTTCAACGCAAAAACACGGGAGGAGTTCTTGCCACAGTTGCAGACCATGGAAAGTTTCTCGGCTGCATTCCGGAACACATCCGCGACGCTATGGATAAGAGCAGCCCGGCTCCTGAATTGGATTTCAAAGGGGTTGTTGTTTGTGGGGGTGCAGATCTTGAGAAGGCGAAGCAAAATAACGGCCAAGTATCAGCTGCAAAGAGTCCTTCTCCTGAAGAGAATGCAGAATCAAAGAGCTCAAGTGACCAAGTACCAAACGATGTTAATACAAAACTGTAGGAAAAATTTAACAAAAATTAAGTTACCTATATTGTATTTGTTTATGCAAGTTTTGAAGAAGACAAAGTCGAATATAGCAAGTTATTTTAGAAGCTTTTCTGTTTGTTTGTTGGACTATTTAGAAAATGCTGCAATGTTTGGTTGAATGGGTGCAATGTAATGCTAGATAAATACATTCCTCATATATTATTAATATATTACATGTAAAGTAATTTTAATGTACCAGTGCATGTATTATATACATTATATGTATCACTGTATGAATGTGTCAGTACAGAAAGTTTCTTAGAGCAATACCAACATTAATACATTTGTTTGTTTATTGTTTGCTTCATCATTTTTCTTTTCAGCTTCTGTAATCAAAATGAATGTCACATTGAAGTATATACAGGTACCGGGTATTAGATAATGTACTTGACAATCTTGTGATGCATTAAATGTTTGTTGGTTTCATACATGTACAGGACATTTTGAACAGAATATACTAATTTCTTCAGCAAAATTTGAGAATGGGTATTATACATGACATGTGTGTTTAAAATTTTGTGATAACCCAAGCTTATTTACAGGTAGATCCATACAACCATTTGTACAAGTTTTTGCATTATTAATTTTGGGAGAACTTTTGATATCAGTGATTATAAAGAATATGTAAAAGAAAATATATAAAATGTATTAAGGTAATGTATTTATGTATTATGACTAGAACAAACCCTTGTTGAATACAGTTCTTTATAGTAATTAAGTCAGGACACCTACGTGTACCACTTTACCACTTGAACAGTTTGATACAGGTACATTCATGTGCATGATTAAGTAAAGAACATCAGTGCAATAGAACAAGTTGTCAAAAATGTTTATATTTATTACTACAGTAGATAATCCAAGAACATAGCTGAATGATAAATATCACTGTTTTTTAATCTAATTACAGGTACGAAATTGTGATTCATGAAGAAATATGATATTTTTAAATATCAGGGGTAGTTTTTTGTTTCTTTGCATTGTTTTGTCTACACATGTAACCCTTGCCCAGATGGATTATATATAAAGTCATCATTTTCAGATAAATTTTGTTCAATTTTCTGAACAGCAGCATCTAGAAATTGTGGTAGTTTTTTAAGGGGTCCAAAAAAAACCCCTCACCAAACATTTTCATTCTACCAGTAAGTGATAGGGCAATGCATTTCCATAGGTACAAGGTTATTGTTTCATGAATTCTGAATCCATTGGCTGCTCCTGTTTTAATTCTATTGGCTCTGTGACTAGAAGCAGGCAGCTGGTATAGTTTCCGATTCCTGTCAATCTTTTTTGTGTAGACATTTTTTTAATGTACTTCATGAAATTTTCTTTATCAATTTTCATACATTGACATAGGTACGTGCATATTTACTGTGGTATACCTATGACATCTATAATTTGTCAGTCATTTTTGTCTTGTCTGTAGAACTACATATCTATGTCAAAACAGCTAGGTTAAAATTATTTTCAATGTAGTGCCATCAAATATGTGTAGGTAGATTCGGTGACCTTAGTTGCTATTCGAGGTATTTTATATGCATGCACTGTATAATTTCATTTAATTTCCTTCTATAGATTATATATTACTTTTCTTAGACACCAACATTTTACATTTGTAAAACTGTTATTCATGTAACATGTAAATTTTGATGATATTTCCATTATTAACATCTAGATTAATACCCCTTATTTACATATAATGCAATGTTCAATGAAGATGACACCAAATAACTACATCTATGAATGGACTATGTTCCAAAGGTATTTGAACACACACAAAAATTGATCCTGAATTGCAAGAGTAACCACATAATTTTTTTATATTTTGCACCCCCCCCCAAAAAAAAGGGGGGAATATTTTATATAAGGTAGATCTAGTCATGCTGTATAATTCAATGCCATCAAATCCACATACAAAGATGTGGTGTATATGTATAAACTTGTATCTGAAAATCAAATGTACAGTATACAGGACTTGCTTCCCCCTTCTTACATTGACATAGTTGTCTTCCTTGTGCTTGCAGGATTATTAATACTAGATAAAGCGGCATTTTAATCAGACTACAAATGCTAGTTTCTTATACATGTAGTTATAATTGTGTGTACTGGATTTCATTCTTTAGAAATCTTTTTGGGATTTTATGGGTTTTTTCTCTTAATGTTTAATTTTTTCTTTTCAATACATGTACAGAAACAATTTCCTACAGTTGTATGTCCTGTTATTTCAACAATGAAGAATTCATTTATTATTCTTCTTTAAAAGTTTTGTTTTATTGTTTTATTAATTGATGTTATGTATTTAAAAAAGAAATTACTGAAATCTTAGAATAAATTATATAACCAAAGATACCTTGATGTCGATGTTGCTTCTTATATGAAATCCAGTTACGTACCGGTAAACATCAGCCAGTTATGGTAAAATGACATTGTTGTTGACAAAATCCACAAAGTTTCAGTGATATACATGTTAATAGCAAATGAAATAAATTACTAATTTTTCACTATGTACAATGATATATTTCGCTGATTCCCTTAAAATTGCCTTAAACAGACCAATTCCCTGCCAAAAGTTGCATCAGTTCATAGAAGTCCAAAATATTACTAGAAATTTCACTCTAGTGTCAATTCATAACAACATATAAATCAATAGAGATTTTTTATTTTCTTAAACAAAATCCTTACAATTATGTAAATTAGTAACAAAATGAACACTATTATTGAACACAAGTCCAATTGTAAAACAAGTCAAGCCATAACTCATAATTTACAGTACTCCTAAAAACACAGTCATTATCTGTCACTGTAAGGCTGAACGCACATGTACATCCTCTTCTCAAAATGTCAAACAAAATAAAATTAAAAATTAGTCACTTCACAAAAACAAAAAAGATTCCTTAAACTACATGTATACCTTTCGGTCATTTACACAAAGGTGGATTGGTCAAACATCATAAGGCACATGAAAAATCTTTCAAGCTGACTCACAGGTAAATGCCTTTTGATTCACTTAGTCATTACATAGACCCCCATTGGTCAAGCCTCACAGAGTACATGTATGTGACAAAACTTCAGTATATTGTCCTGACCAGGCATTACAATACATGTAATCTGATTGCACTGTTATTTACATGTACAACTGTTCATCATTGTCCAAAAATTCCACTGTTAGACTAAAAGCATTGTAATAGTCATACAAGTACTTTGTTTTACATGTAGTAGTAATTTTTTTCAACAATTACTGCACTACTAAATGATATGAAATCTGATGCATCATTCTGCAGTTTAAACTGAGTGAAACTTTTGAACTAAACATACTTGATACAAGAAATATTTTAAACTATAAGAAATATTTCAAACTATTACAGAAATATACATGTATGTGACATATACATTATTCTTTGGTACAGTATTCAGATGCTAACAAGTTGCAAAAACACTTTTCAATAAACATTCATACTGGGACCAAATTATTAATCTTTTATTTTATGGTCTTATAATTTTTAACATTAAAACAAGGACATCAAAATAAGTGCAATGGTCTTCAAAACTATTGTAACTTCTCTACTCTTGAATTTTTTTGACATTTTTTTTTTAAAGATTTATAATAACTTTGTAAAAAATAAAACAGAAAAGGTAATATAATCAAAATGATTTCATGAAGTGGCCTTCATGAAAGTAATGCACACAAAGTTTTAACAGTTAGTAACATATAAAAGAAGTATTTAAGCTGAGCAAATAAAGAAGACATTTATCATTATTTTTTTTTTGTCTAAATGTGTCTCATAACATAGTATACGGGGGAAAAATTCATTGCACGAAATGGAAATAAAAGTTGACACTTCACATACAATGTACAAGTTGCTTACAAGTAATTCAAAAAGTCATAAAAAGTTAAAGATCCCTGACATTTAAATTAGATTTGCTGCCATACTGGACATAAAGTTACACTTTAAAGAACTATGCAAATTACTGTGTGCATTAATTAAACATGATTTTAAAAAAAACAAAAACAACAAAATCTTCATCACAGACAATATTGCCACAAGCAAAACACTCAGTTTGTTTTCATATAAATAAATAACCCTTTTAAGACAATTCTGGGAGAATCATCAAAGCACAACAAACAAATTTAAACAATTCTCATATCTACAAACGTCAGTGATTATTGAGCGTCTGTTGCTGTGTACTTCTGCGTAAGTTCATCCTTCGTCTCCCCATCTGAAAGTCCTCGGGTCTTGAGTTACCCAAATTAAAGGTACTACTTCGAGTCACACGCGACATTTTAGGGGTGTCCTCGGTCCTTGGCATCAATGATCTTCTCTTTCTAGGGAGTTTGCTTTGGTGGTGATGGTTGGCGATTTGGACATGATCTGCTAAAATTCTCTCATTCTTATAATCTTAATTTAAATACCATTCCCATGTACTGTTAACTGACTTTCAATTTCAATTTTGTTTATTTCTCTACATATACACTCAACCATTTGAGATTCTTGTAATTTACTAAGACTAATTCGGTTGCTCACTCACTTCAAATGCTCTTCCATTTCCCATTCCCAACACTCCATTGTACATCCGGAATGGGGACAGGCTCTCACTCCCAGACATCTCTGAATCTCTATAACATCCTCTGGAATTGCTGGCCTATGCAAAGCAAAAGAGCTGATTAAACCAGTTTCATACCAAGTTAACCTCAAGTAGTTTTGTAAAACGAATCATTCAAATTTTACAGCTACGACAGTCACTAATGTACCTTATAACTGGGAAAGCTTCTTCTTTTTGGCATGTAGGACATTTATCCAGGCTGGGTTTGCGTATGCTGTCTTCATTGTACAGACACTGTGTGCAAATCCTGTGCTGACAGTAACCGCTGACCATCTGAAGCCTGGGACACAGGCATATCATACAGTTAAATCTGAAATAATTTAAAGATTTTATGATATCCAGCATAGCATAAAAATATCAGTGTTAAAGATCATCGGATCATACCAACCCACACATTTGCAAATGTTAAATATTTTAAAAGTACATATAAATTAATAATATTGTTATGTACTTTTTGCATTGCAGATCCCATATGCACAGTGGTTTCCCTTCCTTTAACATCATTTAAGAAATAAACAACGTTATTTAGTGAACATGGCGTTATGAATAGCAATTGCTCTGTTGGCATATTCCATGATGCGCGCTAGCGCATCATGGAAAATATGCCAGCAGAGCAGTTGCTATTCATAACGCCATGTTCACTAAATTATCGTTGTTTATTACTTATATTTGCATTTTACCACTCGCAAATACCCTGTATTAGCCTAGACCTTGACATTTAGCTATTACATCAAAAGTAAACATTAAGACTGTAATGTATCTTTTTAATTCACATAGATTTGTTAACAGAATCAATGATATAACAGTAATTCCTTTAAAATCTTATCAAAAACATGTTTTAATATTACATGTAAATATGTCAATTTTAATCGAGTTGGAGAAAAACACATGATGTATCGTATAGTGGTTTAAATCTATAACGTCATGGAAAAGTATATATAATGTTACACCTTTATGACGTCATAGTATACTGACAGAGCAATTGCGATTATAGAGAAATAATTGCAGCTCCTCCGTATGGGCTTACAGTGGAAAAGAACAATGGAAATACAAATATACCAGAATGGACACTGATAGTGTCATTGCATCTCACTCACTTGTCCACTAACCAATGATGCATTTATTTTTGTATTTTGATTACGTCATGAGCAGTGGTAGCTGCAGGTCTGTAGCCCCTGGTCCAAAACTAGCCGTAGCGGCTATTTTAGTGCGTGATAAATACACAATTTTTTTTTTCAATGGGTGGTACTGTAGTTCCCAGGTAGTCCATCCAAATTTTTTTTCAGACCGGAAGCTACAGACCTGCATCTAGAGCAGTTGGATAATTCAATCTGGTCAAAGATTGTAAGACGAGTCAGCTCTGATCTGCCTCTTTGTGGGTTTAGGATTGGATCAGAAACCCATGACCATGATGTCTCGAAAAGATGAACGAAACTGAGCACAAGATTTCGTTTTTGATTTCCATTTTATATGTTTGTTATTTTCTTTTATTTGCAGTAAAACTAACAGACTAAAACTTCTCCCTGACCTGCAGTTACTCAATTTCCTTCGGTATCTATTACCAGTGACTACTGCATCTTAAAAGGAAATGTGCAATCTTACCTTGTGGAATTTGAAGCATCGATAAATATCACATTACTCAAACCATATATTGTTTACACAAATCAAATATTGTGCAATTTCAAGGAAGTTCTGACCATGTGTACAAAATAAATTGTCGTATATATACAAAATACAAAAGGATAATTTAATAACACATAGAAGCCATATTTTCTTTACCTTTGTTCATACGAACTCTGAATTTCTTGCAGACGTGCAGTCATTTTCCTTGTTGTTTACGCTCTTCAACGTTCGCGCTTACGTGATCACATGATGTGTAAGACGATTTTTAATTGGTTGTTTAAGAAGTAAGCGCGGAGGTCAATCCCGATTTTTCTCGGCGCGGATCCAGTGACTTTGGTGAGATCGTACAGTAACATTTGATTGATATCCACGATATCTCCATAAAGTTTTTATCCAAGTATACAAGTATACTATTCCAAATCTTTTAAAAGTATTTTAAGAAGGTTGTTATGAACAAAATTACCTAAATTTATCTATATAACGTTATCATGTTCTTGTAATATTTTTTTTTTTTACAAAAATTACACACTTGTAAATTTATTCACTCCTAAATGGGATGACAGCAGTTTCATTATTTAATTAAGCGACTTCTCTTGCTAAGATACTCATTTGATGAATCGCATATAGCCTAAACCATGCATGGATCTTGGACGGTGAGGGGGGGGGGCAGGTACAGATCTGCACATTTATTTCGTCAACTTTTAGGCAAAATTAAAATTGTTCAAAGAAGAATTTTGTAAGAATATTGTAATTTATGCAATTGTAACAATTAATTTATTAGAGAAACTTCATTTTTTCAGAATGCAAAACCGAATATTATGTTAATTAGTCAGTCAGTTTTTACCTTTAGATACTACCGTTTGCTTATAATTGCAAGTAAACTCCGTTACTAGGTGCAGAACTCTAGCTCTACGTGACCGTCAACCGAAATTTTTACGTAAAGTTACACTTCTGCAGCTACTCCGTAAAATAAAAAAAATCTCAGTTTGATTTTTTAAAATTAATCAAATTGTTTACTTTTTGATTGACCTAGCTCCAGGTCGAATATATAGCTCCCGGTCTGAAAACGTTCGGAAGGACCGGACCCAGGTCGTCCATCCGTCCTTTTTTCAGATTGGGAGCCACTTACCTACAGCTACATTTTGTACAAATGTAAATTAATAATACGTTTTCAAGTACCTCTATAATGGGCCGTTTTATGAAAATTAACTGAACTTGATGAACTGTCTTGGAAGGAAACCAGGTTTCAGAATAAAGATAATAAAAATTGCTACAAAAAATAAATACTTGACATAGAATTAATGTTGTACCAACAAGATTTCACTCCAAACACACAGAATACTATTCCATGCCCCACAGTTCTACGTACATGTAGGCCTAAGTGTAGAGAAGCTTTACGGGGGCAAGCAATTGCATGGATTTAGGATTAAAATATCGATTGCGAATCAACAAAAATGGTAAAAGTTGTATTTTTGGAATAAAAATTTTCAATTTTCACTAAAACCAACAACACGACTAACAAAAAACGAGTATAACTTGGGTAGATATTGAGTTTATTTCTTATGATATCATTTTCTGTGATTTTCTGTACAAATTGACTTGCAAACCAGGTTATACAAATTTAACTAAATTTTTCTATCAAATCAAATGCTGCAATACAACAAGGATTGAATTATTTTGAAATCAACAAGATTTGTCTGGCTTTTGAGCTACATGTATAACTACGCAACCGGTCTATATTTCACTTGAAACCAGCGTTTTTTGTTTTGTTTTTTTACTTGTTTTGACGCAAGAAAAAGAGAGTTACATCCTAGCACTGAAGTCCAAGGCCTTGTTAAAAAGGTTCTAATGATCCCGATTGTCATTAGATGGATTTATACTTGCAATGAACGTTAGAAATCTATCATATTATAAGGATTCTGCTACCGTGATACAGGTCATTTCTAAGGTTTCGACCGCTTTAAAAAAAAAACCACACCCTTCATCTAAATAATCTTCTGCAAAGCGTTTGACAGGAATTCAAAGGCACATTGCAACATGGTAGGCCGGGGTCACAGGGGGATTGAGGGGAGGAGGAGGGTAAGGGGTTGAAAATTCTTAAATTTATGCGTTATGGATTTATTTGGTTCCCCACATTTAAGGGTAACTTAAGATAAATATCGTTTTGCAAACCCTATATACGGTTTTTAGGATTTTGAGATTGGGAAAAATATACACCCCCCCTCCCCCACTTTCATACCCCCCTCCATTCATACACTTTCCCTATACCCGCAATACAAATGATGACGAGCGCTCATGAGTGCTCTCTCTGCTGAACACACCTCACCATGACATATGACCAGGGTTATAACTTATAAGGTACATATATACATACATATGTAGCTGTTGAATGATCTTTTAACCACAGTTGTCAGGTACAAAATGTCCAAACAACTTTAAACTTTACACATGATTTTGAGTTGACTAATATTTCTTTGCAATCTTTAAAACATAAGCAAACAGTAAACTTCTTTGATATCAACAATTTTATTTTTGAATCTGCTACTTTTCTCAACAATCTGCACACATTGCACATAACATTTTATAGTGAACTCGCGTACCACATGTAACTATATACTGGACAACACTGTATCTTAATATGTAATATGCCATTTGGGTTAAAGCAGGCAAAATATAAAAAAAGTCCTAAGAAAAAAAGAAAAGAAAAAAGTAATCATAATACTGCTAGAACATTACAATCCCAAATTACCAAAGCTTGCTTTTTAGGAAATAAATCTTTGGTCAAGAAAAGAATTGTAAACAGTCCTAAAAAAATTTAAACAGAAAAAAACAAACAACTTTAGCAGCTAATTGGTATAAAAGAGAATGCAGTCTTGAGTGTGTTTGCCTGTAAGCACCAAAAACTTGTTTGGGTCAAGACGCAATGCTAACTTTTTAGCAGAAACAGTCTAGTTAAATAATTATGAAAAAAAATAACAAATATTGAAATGGCTTGAACCATGTGATTTAAATCACTTAAAGACACATCAATAGAATACATGTTGAATGAAGTGGCTAGCTGACAAAGGGGCGTGTCCTTCTGATGTACAATACGACTAAATAAATGTGCCAGTAGACTATATGTTACAATGATTTTATGTTTTATTTGTAGCATATTCATGTACTGCATGGCAATTTCTACACAGTCTATAGTCAGTGAGTACAAAGTTTACATTATATTATTATTTCCAGTCTACTCGTGCATACACATCTCAATTAATCTAAGGTGTGAAAAATAATATAACAATATTAAAATTGTATTTGTATCAATTAATTTATCAAATTTTTAATTTGAAATAAAAAACTGTGAAATCTTTTTTAAAGATAAATGTTTTATAGAGAAGCTAGAGTATAACTTCAATGTATGAAATCTACATCCACATAATTTTAGCTACTACTGGTGGGCAACAACAAAAGGCATCAAATATGTATTCTGTTCTGATAGCAATTAAGTGAAAGGTACAAAATACACTGCATTGCTACATGTAATTATGTTTAAATTTAAATTTGTATATGTATTATTGGGGGCAAAAATCTTTCGATACTGATCAACATATGAGCTTGAATAAAGAAAAAAATCTGTGTCGTCACGACTGTATTTTCCATACATAAACATTTACTGGCTTATGTTACGATATAACAGTAAATAAAATAGAATATTTTCAATGTACATGTACTTAATGAGTAATTGAAAAATACTGATGATACTATTTGGCTACATAATAAATACATTTACATGCAAGTATATACTTTAAGTGTAAACAAAAAAATATGCATGTATACATAGACCAATTTATATATGCGTGTAATTTAACAGTCCCTGTTGTCTTTGAGTATATTAAATAACATAACAAAATCAATGAAATATAAACATAAAAAACATCTGAATATATGTATGCATGTAAAACAAAAAGCAAACTCTCTTTATATTTCAACACTCTGTGCAACAGATATTTAACATTCAGTGCATGAAAAAGTAGACATTGGCAGAGCTAAATATTCTATATACATGTATTGTGTAATATGTAAACAGAGAAAAAATAATTTAAAAAATAAATAATAAAGACACAAAATAGTGCTTTCATTGTACATGTGTGGACACAAATTATTATCACAGAATCTGTATTTTGAAAATGATTTAACAAAATTGATAAATTATTTTTTAAAATGTATAAATTATAAAATCTCAATAATGTTTTAAATCATTATTTAATTTAACAGTCAAAGCAGTAAAAAAAAAATGTTGCAAATCAAACACTGTAAATTTTTCTTAATCATTCGAAATAGAATCATCAATAAGCAAAAAATGTTGACAACATATAACATATATTTCAATCCAGATCTAGAGTATTGTGGGTATAAATATTATTCATGCAGTACTGTAAATTCCTAAATAAACGCGAGGAATTAATATCCGCGTAAAATCACGAGAAGCACCCTTCACAGATTTTAAAATCTCGCCATTATTTTCTGGAGTTGAAAACTATAAGAAATAAGGATAAAACTTCCGCGTTTGCAATTTCATATTCTCGCGTTTTGATACAAAACAGCGGGATCGCGGAATTAAGTACTCACATTATATAAGGAATTTACAGTATTTTGTTTCTACATGCTTTGTAAATAATCTATGATGATTCTTGTTTTTAGAGCAAGAGACTGACAATCCAGAATGAGCATTTATGTATAATCTGCTTCTGAATCAACTCTGTATCTCATAGACATCAACATGTGTACCGGGGTAATTATTTTTTTCAGTCTATATAAACCGTGTTCATTAATCTCTAAAGCAGGTTACATAGAGTCATAAATTACTTGCTAATTAATGAACATGACTGTATTAATATCATCAGGAGTTTAAAGTAAATAAATTCAACCTAGCCAATTTGCAACCTTTTTGTAAATGATGTGCTGTACGTGAGCTATAAGCATTTAAAATGTCAAACATCCAATCAGCATTAACACAGAAACTAAAACTGAGGTGCAGTCATTTTGTGGATGACCTACCAAACAACTTACATTTATTAAGCTGCGTCAGCTTTCTCCACAAAGATATAATCCTACGGATTTCAAGGAATAAAGTAGCTAGGACCACAAACCTACAACTGATGCTAAGACAGAATCAATAAATTTTTTGTGTTCGCCTATAAATCAACACTGAAAAACCTATACAGCAACAAGAACCACTGACTAGCTTTTGGTTCCAACAATTAAAAGCAGCATCCAGTCTCAGAGTTTTCAAAAAATCAGGTACACAATCAATAAACATCACCAGTACACAACTTGTCAGACTACTGTCAAATACTGTCAGTTCATTGTCAGTCAATTGTCATTCACTGTCACTAGCAGGAGACTCCTTGGTGGCCATCTTGGCAGATTGAGCCCTCTCGTCTCGATGGTCTATCTCGATCCTATAGTGGTACTTGGCGAGGTACTTGACCCACTTTTCTGGTGGGGTGGGGTTTTCCACTGAGATGGACCGGACTTGAGACTTGGACACAGTGCAGGATGGCATGGTGAAGTCTACGGTGGTGAACTGTTCAAAGGATTCGGGAACTTCATCGTGCGCCCCGAACTCCAAGGTCAGTTTGAACAAATGTGAGGTATAAGCACCTGTTGGAAATAAAATTATATATTAATTATACAGTCCAAATATCATACATTGAGGATAGGTTGACATTTTCGATTGACATTCAATAGATGTTTTGGATGATTTGGACTGAATATAATATATGTTGAAACCAAACCAACTATAATAAATTTAAATTTATTTAATTCAAACAGTTCTTTTAAGTAACAGTTTAGACATTGTGAGCTTATCCTTTTTAATTAATTTTGGAAAAACAAATGTCACACCTTGTCTATATAAAGGTAATAATTTTTTACTCTGATACTTTCACAGTTTTTGACTGGCACAGATTTTTCAGCAGGGTTTTACATGTACTTTATTTCAAGTGCAAAAATATTATTTAAGTCATCAATCACTTCAAAAATGTCAAAAGATAAAATGCGAAGAATTGAAATGTTAGTTTCTAATAAAGGAATAAAAACGCTATAATTAATATTTATGATATCCATAGAAAAAAACATAATTGGATACAATAATACACAACCAGCAGTTTTAAGACTAATAGCTCACTCACGGACTTTTCCCTAACATGAATCTAATACAAATGTATAGTGAATGAGTGAGGGAATGCTTTAAAAAAATCAATATTTTGATGCTCTGAAATCATGTTAAAAACATATTAATAGGCCTAGTCATCAAAGATTCATGTGACTGGCCTGTGGGGCCGATGCACTTGGGTTCATGTGTGTGTGTGTGTAAGAATATGGAACTGATATTATCCCTAAAGACTAGGTAGGGCATGGTGAGAACAACTCGACATTTATGATACTCAATGATACATTTTATCAGGAACATATCGCACGTGCTGCGCTACATTGAATGTAATGTGTGGATTGGAGTGGCTGGTTTAATAATTAATCACCATTAATATTTTGAACACAGCAAAATAATGAACTCAAGAATATGAAATAGAAGAATAAAAGACAAACTCATTTTCTTTAAACCAAAAAAAAAGCTACAGTACTTGAGAGACAAATTATATGCAACAAAGATCTGTGCAGTATACTGTATTCTGGTTACTCTTTGATGTGAAGCACAAGTCACAACAGAGCTAGTACTCCTATTTTTACCATTGATCCAATTAGTTCAACAGAGGTATCAATTCTCTCAATGTGAAAGACAAGAAAACTACTTTACGTAAAAACTTCTATGTTGTCGGATCAATCAAATGCATGATCTCGAATCATTACTTCAAAGCTAAGCTGATGATTCTTGCTAACAGCCACTATTGAGATAATAAGAGAGAGAGAGAGAGAGAGATAAGAATACACTATCAGAATAATTTCATGTGTAGACCATTTCCTTGTCTCTTGAGACACAAACAAATTACAAAGTTGATTTGCTGAACAATATTAGCATAATAACAAACTTGACAGTTCACTGGCCATGCTATGAGAAACCAAATATTGATCAGCCTTTTTTTGAGCAACGGAATCTCCAAATATGCATATCCTTAGGAAACAGATAAATAGTCCAATTAAGACTAAGCAAGCATAATTCATATAGAATTATTATAGTTAGTTACCTTCGTTTCTTTCTGGCAACCGGGGAATACGCCATACAACATGCCCTGTTTAAATGTTCGTATTTTGCACTACCCACATCAGCCTCCATCAGAGTTGGTGTCAATAGTCCTTGAGCAATCATGGTCAGCCTCTCAAGTCCTTTGATTTTGCCAGGTTTCCGAGTGGAAGATTTGAATGCGCCAGTATCGGAACCTCTTTTCATATCGAAACAGGTAGATCCATTGTTCTGGAATTGGAAAATGCACCTCAATGTCTTCACAAGGAAATTGTCCATGTTTCTTGCTGAAGGAATGATAACCCGTCACAAGCAAATCGCACCGTATTTCACATTTTTTCTCTGACAATGTCTGCTGAATTTTGAGTTGGAGAGGAAGTTCTTTGTTCTGGCGTAGTCTAACACGGTATCTCATGACTTCAAAATGACAAGCATCTAGAGGATGAAATTTGATGTTGTTTGTCTTCTCATATTCTTTTAAATCCACACAGCAATGGAACTCCACATCCTCTAGTTTGATCCACTCTTCCGTCTTGATGGGGATGATGTCATGGCGTCCCACCACTTCTTTCCCGTCTCTTCGCCTATCATTCAGACCGACCTCACATGTTGGCATCCCTGTCACAAAGGCTAGGAAGAACACCCTGACCCTTGCTTTCTGCTTCTGAAGCACACCTGCTTTATCCAACTCTGCTTCATATTCATCCACCACTTCTGCACAAACCTCTTCCTTAACATATGTCAATGTCTTCTCTCTATGGGCATCCAGGTGCATAAGAGCATTTTCGATTGCCCTTCCAAACGATTTGATTTCATTCCTATCCAATGAACCTAATTTCATCATTTCTGAGACTTGTGGAGCATGGTCCAAAATCATAGTTGCTTTTGGTTTTTTGACAAATGAAGGCGTTATTCTATCTGTCTTTATGCCTACACGTTCTCGATAAAAGATGTATTGAATTTTCAAAGTGTAGATTTTTCCATACTGATCATAATGTTGCTGAGCTACATCAGACACAGAATAACAGGGCTGAAGGGGAAGTTCATGATAGCACTCACCATTGTCTTTTTCACTGAACACTTTAATGACTGGGCCCTCCTCCGTTTTAACCAAGCGTACAATCACACCTTTCCAGAAGCGATTTGTGGTGAGTTTTTTCTTGGTTGGCTGTCTGAGCATAAGTTTCCAGCCGTCTTTGACTTCCTCAACATAGAATGGTTCCAGAGGTTCCAAATTCTGTTCCTCTTCAGGTGTGACACTTCCTGTTGTAGATATAGTGGTGGAGAAACTGACAGATTGTTCTGGCATGGTTGCTTCTTCTTCCTCTTTCTTCTCGTGCATGATTTCAAATTTGGCAAAATCCTCTTCTGGAGGTGAGTCCCTGTCAAAAGGATTTACTCTGGGAGGTTGTGGTGACTTGGGTATTTTTGGTGGTGGCTTTAACATGGGCACTGGCCCAAAGTCTGTTGGTACCTTTGGTTTATTGGGATCTGCAGGAATGGGTTTAATTTTTAACTTAAATATATCATCATCATCCTCATCATCATCTTCCTCATTGTCGTTTTCTTTTGCAACTTCTGCTTCTTTTCCTTGGGAGCTACTTATATCTGCTTCACTTGACAATCCCTTTGCTTTCTCATATGTAATGAAGTCCTCTTGAGATTCCTCAATTGTCCTGAAAGGATCAAAATCGTCCAATTTTGTGCCTGAAAGTTTTTGTTCTGAAGTCTTATTACTGTTTAAAATATCACCAGAATCTGACAACCCAAAATCAGTCAAATCTCCTGTATAGGAAGGGTCTGTGTCGAAATCTAGAAAAGGATTGTGAGCATTGTCAATGTTTATCACTACTTCACACGTATCATCAAGAAATGGATTGTTCCTTGTCCTATTTGGATCATTTGCAATGTCTATTGCAGAGTCAAAAATATCATCTTTGAAGGGATTGATGGAATGCTTTTCTACAGAATCTTCACCTTGAGACCCCCACGCTAGGTCCACATTGGATGAATTAGTCTTGTTTCCCAATTCTGAAAACTTCTCTTCAAATACGTCTGCCCTCAAGGGGTTTTCATCTGTTAAAAATGGATTAAGGTTCTCAAAATTCCCACACTCCTTTGTTGTCTCTGCATCAAGTTGTAAGTTTGCATGATCAACACTATCTTCATCATTGTTTTCATTTGCGTCTGAAGCATTTGCCAAGCCAAACCCAAAATTGTCATACACATGAGGAGAAATTGAGCGACCAATCGTGTTGTCTTTACAGCCATTGAAAGGATCAAATAGTACTGGAGCACCATCAAGTCCTGTAGGTAATCCTGTTTCTAGAATGTCCTCTTGAGGTGGCTCTTTTTTAGCAGAGGTATCTTCAACACTGCCAAATCCAAATGGGTCTGACTCAAGAGATGAAACTTGTTCTGATGGCATGTGCACTGTGCTGCTGGTTGTGGAATCTAACAATGTAGTGTTTGCGTTTACATTGCTTACAATTGCATGAGTTTGTGAGGTAATCGAGGTACCAGATACTGATGAAAATGGGTCTAATGAGTCCAATAAATTGTTTGATTTTTGAGATGTGCTGAATGGATTTACCTCAGCAGATGCTGCTGCCTCTTTCATAGTATCCAACTGTAGAAACTCATCCACCAAGTCACTGACAAACTTAGAAGTCATTGCACTGGACTGTGTCGATGTTCCAATCCACGAGCCCTGCTCAAATCCCAGGGGAGTTGTTCTAGCTGAGGATCTGGCACTGTGCATATTACTTCCGAAGGTCATGTCAGACTCATCAAAGCTGCTGTGCATGCTACTCTCATAGGGAGAATCGGTAGAAGACATCAGACCATCTAGCTCCAAGAGGTCTGGGTTGATGTAAGCACTGTTTGCAGCAGGTTGTGGCTCCACATTGCCGTTGTCCATATCATCTGACAAACCCAGTAAATCTCCTTCTGTACCAATGGATGGGCCTTGTGACTCGCTCAGATTTTCCATGCTTGTTCGTAAACTATTCGCAGGAGGTTTTGGAATTCCTCTTGGAGTTACGGAGAGCTGTTGTAATTCTAAATTCAACAATTCGTCGGTATCACAAGAGTTTTCATTGTCTGCACTAGAGTTTTCTCCTCCAAGAAGATTATTTTCATCATCCCCTGAGGATCTTTTTCCTTCCATGTCATCAAAATGTTCCTCCGAAGATTCTGAAGTTAGCTTTGTAAGACTGGATTTAGTTTTTAACACATTTAATTTGATTCTGTCCTGCATCTGTTGAAACATTTGCCATTCCTCTGTTTTTTTTTCACTGATTTTCTTTTCAATGTCTTTGTAATCCTCTGTCAAAAGTTCTTCATCAGCTTTCGATGCTTTTGATGATGTCTTGGGTGACTTGAAAGGCGACTTTATGGGTGATTTTAATGGACTGCGAAAAGGTGATTTAGCTCTTTTTTTAATGAAATGGAGTCCTCCTTTATGTTTTTCTTTGAATTTTGACTTTTCTGTGTCCTCGAAGTCTGTGGATTCAGCGCCAGTGCTATGTGGCTCAGTGGGAGATGTTACCTCTATCACCAAGTTGGAGGACTCATCAAAAGATTGTGATGACATGTCTATAAAGGCTAACTACCTGAAAAAGGTAAAGAAAAAAATTATCAAAGTTGATCAATACACTGTAATATTACCACAAATTAAACATCACAAAGTAATGCTGTAATACATGTCTAAGTACTAATACTACAACATACGGTATACAAAATGGAGACCTGCAGTAATTAAAATTTAAGATCAAATTGCTTCTCTGTGTATAAATCTCCCATCAAAAAGATATTTAGAAAAGTGCAACAGCCATTATCACCAATCTCGAGGATGCCAAACACAATTTGGACTGTCAGTGGTGAATTTAACCTGGACTCAATGTTAACACTTAAAGTCACCGTTAATTTGTTGGCCAAGACTGACTGAATTTTTCATTGAAAATCAATGCTCGTGAAACTGCTCAGTTATCAGCTAACAGTCCAAGCATTTATCTGCAGTCACAGCAGCAGCTGTTATAAAGCAGGTTTTCAACCCGCAAAGAGCACTCCACGAACACAACTTGCTCATTCAGTGTCTATTGGAACCATTACATTGGCATTAAAAAGAGGATCTTAGCTGTCACACAATGACATTATATAGTCTTTACAAAGCCTTTTATATTAGGTTACAGCATTGATCTTACGAAGCCTGCAGTCTAGAGGTCCAAATCTGCGGGAATGCTCTGTATAAACTGCATCAGTGCTACTCTCGTTATTGATCTGCTTTTTTTCCCCCATGAAATGATGTAAAAGTTTCAAAAACAACAAATGATAATGGAAGAATTTCTTTTGTACTAGAGTTTGGCCTAGCTGGGAGCCATTGCAGTACAGTGCAGGAAATTGCAGTTTAATGTTGAATCTGTGGTCATTATTGGATTAATATTGTCTCTATGGCGTATTAATTACTTCAGTAAGAAAATCCAGCGAAAGCTTTTAAACATCAAAGCCATTCAGCAAATGTATTCCACATATGGCATTTTATGGAATGGTGAATAAATCATATACTGGCATTGAATCAAAAACTGGGATGATGCTAGGCTCCTGTAAGGCTCATACTAAAAACTAATATTTGTGGTCTGAGGTGCAAAATAATAAACCCTGGAGTCCAAAACATTGCAGTACTAAATCATCTGAGAAACTGAATCAGGAAGATTATACCAAATCCAATGATAATTGACATTTCACAGTTTGATCAAACTAGTGGTCTTTTGTATAGCTGATGTGGCCAATAATGTGTGTGCCAATTATACCATCATGTGTATCAAATTACAGCAGCAGTAGCTTAGTTTTTCATAAATCCATCTTTTTATATCAGATGTGTGTCAGGTTTCAAACCATCAGTTCATTCAACATGCATCCCTCCCCTCCACCATCAAATAGCATATTTATAAATTGAATTTTAAAGATTCGAAAAAAATTTTGCCGAAATTCTATCAAAATACTGGTTGTACATGAATGACTTAAGATTAAGGTTAGACCAAAGATGATATATCCACATTTTTGGTTGAAAATGTTTAAATTCTTAAATAATCTGCAAACTTGGTATTGGCTAGAAGGAGCAACACTTTTTAAGGGTTTTGTAGACATTTCAAAGGTTTTTCAGTCAAAAAAATATGTTATGATTCATGTATTGGGCTAACTTAAATTGTCTTCATAATTGTACTACACTGAAACATCTTGCAGACCCTCACAATATATATGTATATATCAAACAAATATTTTCAACTGTTTTCATAATAATAATCATATTCAATTGTTTTCATGATATCAATCATATTCAATTGTTTTCATGATGTATTTTCATAAAAATCCTGTGAAGTTGTTTTTCTTAAGGGCAATTATGATGAAAATTTCACTATCATGATTCTGTTGGAAGGTTTTGGATATGAATCAGAAAATAACAGCATCATACTTGAAGAAAAGTCTCTAAATCCTTTTGCTTTACAGCCTGATTACAAGCTCATAGGAGATCAATAGTTCATGAAGACATACCAATACAAATTTAAGCCTCTGTATTCAGATTCTTATCTGGTCCATACATAAACATGAGACATTGATCAGTAAAGTTACAATGTATTGGAAGACAGTACTGGTACATGGTCAACATCTTGGTCAAGCCAGTAAAAATTTAGTTAACAAAACCAATGCATACCAAACAAATAATTGATAATGTCCAAAAACGAAAATAAACATTTAAGGAGATACCCATTGAGGAAATAGCAAATGTTCTTCCAGCATTTAAGCAATTATCTATCAACAAACCCTTACCAAAAATCAATGGCCTTAGAAGCCTGCCATTGTTTCTGTGAATCCTTGTTGGCTCCAGACAAACTCAACAATATATGGACGTCTTGCACTGGAATCAATACCTAATCCAATGAAGCAAATTTCAGTTGTAACTCTTGGACACGTCTTGCAGTTCTAAGTCTCTATTTCACCATACCAAAACATTGATGCATCAATTCTCTTAAACAATAGCAACTTTTACGCGAGTAAGAATTTCCCCACTAGGTTTCTTCTCACATTCTAATACTCAGTCTCTATATAACTCTTCCCTTGAAAATGTCTGCTAGCTAGCCTGAGTAAAACCACAAAATCAATTTCTATTGATCCGCAGAATTTTCAGATTCAGCGATGCCATCCACAATATTGGGGTTTCAGAACATGTCTTCCCTGAGAGTCAGACCAAAGAGACCCAATATCTAGACTATCATGGCAAAGGAAATAATTGATTTTGCTTGGAAATTGACATACTTGTTTGTTCCAACATCTAATGTAATCAATTCATTTTTATTGCCAAACAATATTCCGTGATCAGAGATCGATTCTCTCTCAGCATGTAGCCTTGCATTGTATACCAATTGATCTGTCTCTCTTGCAGACAAGTTTTTGCTTGAGCTAATATAAATTGTCCTTTGTGGCAGGAAAATTTTTTTAAAATTAAAAATGCACAAACTATGTTAAAATTAATTTCAGTACCTGGTAACATAAAAATTCTTAATTGTTATCATATTTTGAAACCAGCATCCTGACTTCAATATTCAAGTAAATTTTTTGCAGTCCAATACATGATATTAAGTACCAAAGGATGTTTATGCATGGTTACATCAACTATGATCAAAATACCGACATTGATAATATCAATTGATTAATAATTCAGCATGGGTTTATTGGTTGATCAATTTAAACGAGTGGGTGGATGGATTTCAATGAAAGAAATACGCTGCTAAAAGAAAGACAACTCTATTCTACATACTAGAGAATAATGATTTTAAAAGCTTCATTCTAGTAATTAGAAAGTCTTGATAAGGAGCAGGATAACATCTGATTTATACTCAATGTATCTAATTTTTATATATATACATGTTCTGCTACTGTGTATTTGCTCACTAGAGTATTGGCAAACTAAGAAAAGGTAGAGAGGAAAAAAACCCACATTAATTAGAACATAGGGAATATTTTTTCTCAGAGTTCATCTTTACCTTGGGAATTATATACTGCTGTTCATGTATCAGTCATGCAAAGATAGTGATATAAGTTATAAGTCACTGGAGGGAAAGAGAGTGGGAGCTAAATATTTATGCAGGAGATTCGCTCTCTGCGGGAGATTTGTCAATTTTTAATGATTTTGCAGGAGTCTCCCAAACAATGTGGGAGGGTTAACAGGTATTGTATAACCCGGGGTCACCTCAACCAATCCTCCCTGCATGCCCATTCCCAATCCATATTGAGTAAAGCATATAGGTTCCAATATCCCATACATATATATACATGTAATTTCAAATTACTGAATACAGGGTTATTTTCGCTCCTCTACACTTGCAAATGGTTTCACCCCGCCTTCAATTCGCCCAGACACGCTTGTGTACTAAAAGATTAATTAAGGTCTTCCGTTTCCAACAGAAGACCTTGTACTGATTCTGTTGGAAATTCTTCATTATTAGGGTCTTCCGTTTTCAACGGAAGACCCTTTTGTTTTTCTACGGTTTCTTTTTTTTCTTATTCTTATTATTATTATTCTTTTTATTTTTTTTCCAACTCAAATATTTCAAAAACGCTTGCATCGATTGTTTTAAAATTTACAGGTGTAATGTGTATCTAAAAGATCTCTATGATATGAAAAAATTATTTGATGACGTCATCAATTTCGTCAGATATTGACGTTTTTCACGTTTTAAAAAGTGATTTTGTCCGGAGCTTTTCTCATTTTTGATTTAAGATAAAGCTATGAGATTTACAGAGAAGGTAGAACAATCGTTTTACTTATGACATAAGGCTGGAAACTCAATTCGGCCACTTCCGGTCGAAACCGGAAGCAAAACCAATTTTTTTGAATTTTCATGTTTTTCAATTTTTAAAATTTTACGTACGTATCTTACAGTAATTTTTATGCTGAGTTCAAAACTGAAATCTGTTTTTGAATCGGACGATGCATTACAGAGATATCGGGGTTTAAAAATTGATTTTTCCGGAAATTTTGATTCTGCGTCCTTGGTTTAAAAAATAGCGTTTTGTTTAAAGTGAAATTAACTCGTACCAAAAATAATTGCTAAGTCGTACTTAAACACATTCGGATTTTTTTGTTAAGTCGTTCTTGAAATCAGAAAGGTTTTTGTTAAGTCGTACTTAAAATGATTCGGATATTGTTAAGTCGTACCAGGAATAATTCGATTGTTTTCATCTTTTTACTTTAGTTACTTTTGTTATTGGTTTAGGAGCTCTGCTTCTTACAGGAACTTCCAGCTTTACATCCGACATTAACGGAAGACCCACTCGTTGCTTTGCAACGAGCTTTGCTCTAGTTATTTTTCTTCTTCTTTTTCTTCTAGACGTTTCTTTAAAGTGTAATATCTCGCTTGTTTGTCATTAGATTTTATTCAAATTTTCAGGGTTTATTGGAAATGACAATAGCTTACTATAGCACAAAATATTGTGAAATCGCTACTTCCGGTTTTGAGTTATTCCCCTTTGAATATTTTTTTAGTGGGTCTCGTGTACCTGCAAAGGCTCCAAGTTCATCCGTAGCAAGTAGTTTTAATTTACAAATCTTTAATGTAGACATCTTGAACGTTGTCCTCTTAGTTTTACATGTTTGATTTACCCACGTTTACTTCTTAAAACATTACATTGAAATTTATGTTTCAAAAAATGTTAAATTTTGCTTACATCTTTGCTCAATAACTTTTTAGTTGTAAATTTTGTCTAGTCACATATAGAACAAAAGTTGTGCAGAATATTAAGAGCTTTCATTTGATACCATAAAAAAGGGGCTAGCCCCTAAAATGAGGGGTCTAGATCCCTTAAAAGTCTTTGCCTCATAACTCTATAACGGTAAATTTTTCGAAATGGGCGTCGCTGCAAAAAATGTTGTTTGTGACTTTATTGATCTCATAAAACTGTTTTTGTGTTCGGGTATTGCATAAAATGAGGGTAAAAAGTAATACCTGTTGACCAGTACTCGAGGCAATCTGGCCAAGTTTACGAAACTCTCCCTCGCCCGCGGCCGAGAAAATCGGTCACCATGGTCGAGACTGGGCTACCTAGCGGTCAGCGGTTATCTAATACACGAGAGTTGCGTCTCTCAAATATGAGTTTATTTAGCCGCAAACTCAAGAACTGTTTTAGTTTTGATTACACATAAAAGTTTATGGACTAAACGATTAGGTGTCAATTAAGAAATCGTTCAGTTAATTAATAAAATCAATGTCATTCTCATATTCTAAAGCAATATCAGACATAGATCAATTGTGGGTTTCAAGTTTAAAATAAAGAACTTCTATTTGATAGAATATGGTCATTATACTGCAAACTTTTCAAATCTTCCTGGGTTAAGAGCTGTGCGTGTCTGTGCGTTGTACCTTTACGTAATCTTTCCTTCCTCCACGGCCGAGGAGATCAGCCGCGGCTGCACTACCTAGTGGTAAGCGGTTATCTAATACACAAGTTTCGCACACCGCGACGCACACTTAGATGAATATGAACGTGTTTGAGTTTATAAAGCCGTAAATACAAGAACTGTTTTAAATTTATGTTATAAAAGTTTGTCTATCTTGTATTTATTTTATTAAAAATTTGAGTGTAAGTGAATATTAATGAACGACATAACTCCAAATCGGAAAAATCGTCAGACATAAATTAATGATTGGTTTGTATATCTAAAAAATTTTACCCCCCTCCCCCCCCCCCCACAAAGTAGCCACAGATCTAGCGCGAGTGGACAAGTGATCCGCGATCGGCTCGTGTTCTTTTACATGTACCTTATCACGCGTTCATGTTTCATATTTTGCTCGGACAGAACTATATTTTATTATGTTTTCAACTATTATATAGGTTTAAAATGAAAAGATAAATTTATTTTAATTGTACAGTTGGTTAAGCATTGATTTGATTATACGATAGCGTACAAGGTAGTTTAAAAATCAAATCAAATTATAATCAAAGTTCCATGTTACATGTTTGCGGTAGCTGCTAGCACGATAAAAGAATGTCCTGAATTGTCCTGAATTGAGGCATTTGATGATTATTTTAAAGAATATTCACATGAGTTTTAAACAACTTGAGATTAGGTTCTATCGTTCACATATTAATCACGCAGTAGTTTTTTCTACATGGTTGTTCGTTTCAGTATGGAAGCGAACTCATTGCTGCGCCCCCCCCCCCCTCCTCCCGCCCCGCTGACAAGTCCTTGGGCTGGATTTTTTTTTAAATTGGCGAAAAGATATCCAAATCTGTCGAAAAATCATTTTTGGTGACTTCTTCTTATGTGTAACATTTTCTCCTCAACGTGTTTCATTTTCCCACCCGTTTGTTTATTCGTTCAGTCTGTGTTAATTCAATCGCCATGTGCGACCGAAAATCTTGTGTCGCTTCTCAGAACATATGTAACTGAGTAACAGTTGAAAGGGTGCTTTTATAAACAATAAGACTATTATTCGAAGTCAATCATCTTCACATTGAAGATGTGAAATCGTAACCTGAGAATGTAGCTAATAAATAAACCTGTTAAACGCGTTAAACTTCTATAGTTATGAACAGAATAATTCATAATGTATTATAATTAAAAGTTTGAAGTCTAAGGAAATTTTGTTCTTGGGAAATACGACTGCATTATGCAATGCAGTCGATCGCCACAGAAATCATCAAAGTACTGCAAGTGTCGACAGATTTGAAAGACCATGATAATTCACTTGACTTGCAGACTATATCGACATATCTGCCTCCCAAAAATATATGCGCTTCTCAAAGTTACACTTAAGTGAGATAGATGTGCGTTATTGGGGATTTTATTTATTTCTAATTGATTGACAATTGATAAAAAAACCAACTTTTAATTGAAGTTGTGTATTATGAGGTTGTAATGCAACTTAATTTACTTACAAGGTTAGCTGCAGCAGTGGAATACTAATTTTAGCTGAACAATGAATACCCAATATATTAAAATACAAGATAAATAATTTCCAGAACTATAACACTATGCATGTGTATATGAAGGTTGCACCCTGATTTGTATGGCTGTAGGTGGGGAGGTAAAGGTGTATCGATGTACACACAATGTATGACTGCACATACGGATTCCGGACCGTGGGTACAGACGATACCCATGATAGTCCTTTAATACATCAATGCGCAGTTTGATCTAGAAACTGACCAGTTTCATAACTTCTTCGAATTTCTCTAACACGGACTGTCTAATTCCTTTCCAGAATTCCAATTTACGCAAGCGCAATTGAATTTTTTTTTCAATTTAATTAGTCAACACACTGACATAAAAGAAGGATTTTGAATATTATTACATTGTCGAGAGAAGTAATATTCATTTCTGTAAATAAGGTTATTTAATTCACGTTACATAGCGGTGTCTCTTTGAAACAGAACCATCTGGTGTAAAATTTAGATGCTCGCTTTTGCATAAATTCTCCCGCTGATCTTCTTTTTTTAGCTGATTATATATTATTTTGAATGTCTAAGTCTACTCGTATCATTAAATAATATCAGACGACACACATTTCCCTGTAGAAAAGTTCAGAGAAGCCATCAATTTTGACTAATTACTAAATTATCTCAGCACGTAATAATTCTAAACTTGCACATTGTCTTCAAAAATTTAGAAAGATTTAAATAAATAAAGAAGTTATCCCATAGAAAAGGTTACATGTTTTGTAAGCGGGTTCTTTTTTAAAAAAAAATACAATTCCTGATATGAATCATGAGTACATACTGTTTATAACAATGCTTGCTACCCTTTGAAAATTTAACTCGCCATTAAACATCTCATTTTTTAAAGAATTTTTGAAACGATTACACAAACTGTGTTCGACAAATAGTTTTCCTAAAAGATTTTCTTCCTCTCTTTTTCAAAACACGTTTTATATACAGGCTTTCAATTACAACACTTTTTTTAACAAAAGCAGAACTGAATGTTTAGTCATTATAATCGTTTGACACCATATCACATATATTTTCAACCCGCAGCAACAACGGAAGACCTACTCGTGGCTTTGCCACGAGCTCTGCTCTAGTTAAAACATTGGAATTCACCCAGTCTTAAATTCGCCCGCTGACAACGAAGGCGAAAGGGCCGAAAATAAAATGGAGCGAATATTTCCCTGTATACAGTAGCACAATATCAAAACAATTTTCTTTCCTGTAAATCATATTGAATGCTAAAATATGGCCAAAAAATATAATTATATATAAAAATCTTTTAAATTAGTAATCCAACAGAAACTAAATAATTTTGAGCCAACAAGGCATAAAAACATAAAGAGGTCAGAAAGAAATTAAGTCCTTATAAAAAGAGTAGTTTTCATAAATACAAGTTGCTACAAGTTAATGCAATCATGTTAGTAATGGCTGTACAGGAAGGAGGTCATATAGCAGCTGTATGGGGTTCACAAACGTATATAAAATATTTTTTTTTTGGAGCTGGAGAATTAATGGTGTTATGAAAACTGGTGACTGAACCTGAGTAATGTGTGTAAATACATTTAAAAAAACAACAGAAAATGTCGTAGCAAACAAATTTTCAAATTACACCTGCTATCGTTACTAATGATATATGATAAGGCGAAATAAACATGTAACTGTAAACCAGCTTTTATTTGCATGCGAGAAACTTTCGTGAGGTTCGCGAGAGCCTCTTTGTTGCAAATATTTCTTGATGCAGACCATCATTTGTCATATATAATTGCAATAAAAAAAACATGTGTGGATAAGGCTTGGAAGTGAAAACTATAGTCACAGCAAACCAGTTCATCTGAGGTATATCGCGAAATTAAGTCATCGCGAATAATAGTTGGTTTACAGTACTAAATAAGGATCGACAAATGTACATGTAATCACAAATCTTTGTTTTTTTACAGGTATTGTCGTTCAAATCCCTGGTGTGCCCCCAGTGAGAAGGAAAACCAATCACTATAGTTTACATGTAAATGGGGTCTGTATCAGAAGATTGAAAAAGTTTCTTTTTAAATGCAATGCATTTTATAAATTGGGCATTGACAACTGTGGATAGAGTGCAAATCAAGATCAATGTCAGGCTATCACTCTTTTAAAAAGACAAAATGAAATCAATCGCACAGAATTGGTAAAGGTGGAACTCTTCCCATAACATGTACTGGGTATGTACACCAGTATAGGGTTGTATTATACACCACAACAAATTGTAACTTATCCTCCAGTGTATAATCAAAATACAAGTGAAAAGCTGTCAATGTGACAGCAAACCGGGTTTTCTTTTATGTGAACTGTATCCATAATCCATGTCAACCCGTATCCGGTGAAATGGAGTACCCTATATGCAATATTTTGCCAAAAAATGACTAAGTTCAAAAGCTGGTATTTTTTTCATAAATTATCAGAAATCAAAATCCTAGCAATATGCACACCTCTGATATATGTATAATTGATCTGCAAGAGAACAACTTCCTATCTTGAAAACTGTAGGAGGATTTATCCGTACAATGAGGGTACCCTTTTGGCAGCCGCCCGCCCGCCATTTTCACTATTTTAATAACCGGATTTTTCTGTTGGAAAGCCCGGTTAAAAACCCAGCAAAATGACATCAAGCAACTTGATGGATCTGAGCCATTTGCCCACCTACATTGAATTTTAGGAAGCTTTCGATCAGGGAAACGCAAGAAGCCAGTGACATGAGTATTAAAACGGAGTTTTTGTTTATGAAATAATGATCTACAAATGGCACAACAATGACCCCCAGTATTTTGAAACGATTGTACTATGGAGCAAAAATGATGATCAGTGAAAGCTATTATTCTTTATGAAGATCAAGATCTATACAGAATTAACAGGCTAGATCAAATCTCCACTCACTAACTGAAGAACATTTATTTCCATCAAATATTGTAGATTCCTTATTTTACGAGTCTCAGAGTACTTAATGCTGGTTTTGCAATCGTGAAAATATTAAATCTTGAATGACGATTTCTCACCATAATTTCAAATAGTTTACATCTGCCAAAAAATTAAAGCGAGATTTTAAAATCTGTGAGATAAGCTTCTCATGATTTTATGCAGATATTAATTCCTCGCGTTTAATTAGGAATTTACAGTATTTCATATGCTAGGTATATATGTTTATAGTACATGTACAGTTACCATTATGGCAAAGTTTGAAAGATGTCAAATCCAAAATTCTCTTAGCAGTCAAAAACTGAAAGATATGGAAAGATGTCTAAAAAATTTCGAACAGATGTCTTATACAGTATCAATGATGTCTTGGCAAAATAGAAAAAACTTTTTTCAATGTCATATGATATATTATTGTATCAATAACATGTTTATACTGCATACAGGGAAATATTTGCCATTGGTTTTTTTTTTTGCCCTTTTCACCCTTGTCAGCAGGTGAATTTACGACTGGGTAATAGTATCTCTTTCCATCCAATTGCATCTGGGCAAATTCTGAGAACAGGACAAAACTGTTTGCAAATGTAAAGAGCAAAAATAACATAGGACAAAACCCTATATGCAGTACATGTACAGTACTGTAGATGTTGTGCATTAGATCAGATAAGTTATTAATAAAAGTGTCACAAAACTAAACTTAGTGTCTAGGTACCAGTAGTAATAAACCAAATTTATTGGTTAATTAATTTATAATTATAATAAATCTATATGCTGTTGTTGATAATCATCTTTGAAGATTTGAAGATTTTTTATAAGCTGATTCATTAATAGAAATTTTGGAAAAAATCAAAGTAAATCATGCAGAGAGATAATACTGTATAAGATGATGCTCCAAGCCCTTTTAATAATGAATCGATTCATTGTCTTTGCAGCCAGGTAATTTTGGAATAGAAAGAAGTCTCAATTACAAGTACCAGTACAGGCTGCATAATATTGAACTTGTTTCAGTATTGATCACAGAGCATTCCCTGTAGTCCAGTGTATTGTTTTACAAACATCACAACCCACACACAACATGCAATTTTGAAGTCTGCTCTGCAAAGTCTGAAAACTTGTCTGTGACAGTTTCTAAGGTATTCCATAGCAAGACTTTAAGAAGAGAAGTTCTCTTATAGCCTGAAGAACATCGTCTTGAGTTGAAGATTCAGGCGATATGCCCATCCGTTTTGTTGATGTCACCAGAGCATCCTCTCATAAATCTGAAAATTAGCTTCAACGACACTCCAATAGCCAAGGCCCTTGATATGACAAATATCCATCATTAAGAGCAAATCATCTCCTGCTTCTAAACAAACACTACTGTAGTCATAATTACAATAATTTCATTGGGGAATTGCTACCGATTTGAAGATGAAACACATAAGATTTTTTCGCAAGTGTGTGAAGAAATTAAATTCTGTTTTACTGTTAACAGATTTCAATTATTGAGCAATTTGCATTCGCTTATAGAAAGGAAACCTCTTATCACACTATTGATTGTCATTGATGAAATTTGAAAGCAAAAAAAAAACCCCCCCACACTTTAATGTTGTGTACATGAGATTCAATTGGTCAAGATGAGTAAGAATATATACAGTGGGGCCTCAGATATCCGGACGCCAGATAACCGGACGCTTCAGTTTACGGACAATTTTATTTGGGAACCGATTTTTTATACGTTATTTTGTCTCATTTATCCGGAATTCCGCGTTCCGGATCCGGACGGTCTGTTTTTACCACAAAACACTGATTTACTACTAATCTTGCTTCATTTAACCGGACGGTAAAATTTGATGATACCCTACTCAGTACAAAAGATTACCCCTGTCAATTAAGTTTCACACCTTATTTATGTGCTAGACTCATGAGTAGCCTGTATAAACACACTGACTTCCCAAATCACTTTCAAAAATTGGAAAATTGCAAACAACAGTGTATCACAAACAAATCACACTTGGACACAAATTCACATGTAGCTAGATTCGGTTATCATTATTGTCCGGTTAATATTTCATGACAAAATAAAAAAATAAAGCAGAATTCTTTATATCTGAAAACGTTCATAACAACAGACAACTCTAGTATGTGTTGCTATATGGTATGAATGGCAAAAAAACCTAGTATCAACACTGGGAGCGATTGTATACAAATACATTATCATTCATGACAACAATAGACATATTTCAGATATCCGAACGCTTCACCTATCCGGACGATTGGACTTGGGAACGAAAGCGTCCGGATAACTGAGGCTCCACTGTATATATAGAGAGAGAGAGAGAGAGAGAGAGAGAGAGAGAGAGAGATGATTAAAATAGTTATCTAACTGATGAAAGTTTATTGGACTAATATATAACAAAATTGATTTTTTTACTGTTATCGCAGACAAAGACATTTGAAAATGTAAATATTTTACAATTCATTTTATCTATAAATTAATCAACTTAAAGAAATGTGTGCAACAGTCGGAAACCTTGCGCTAGACCTTGTATGTTGTAGAGGATTTATATAGGCAATGCCTGCTATCCCATCCGTTTATGTGATGTATTGCATAATAAAATATTGTTTAAATTAAATTAAAACCTCGCACATTAAATTGTAAAGCAATCATAATCTCCAGATGCAGGCAGCTAAAAACCTTAGTTGCAAGCATTATGTACGGTAATATAGGAGATTCGTAACTTTGCATGACCATAGCTATAATCTGGTCAGGAGTTCGATCAGAGTTGTTTAGATTTGTTTTGACAGATTTCTATGATGACAAAACCTTCATCCATCAGCTAATCTCATCATTGATCAAATTTGCCAACATAATTCATTGATTTTCATTAAGTGATGGAGAATAAAAAACAACTCATCCCAAATTGGACTAAAAAATACCACACACATTCATCACACTGTGAACACAACAGTAATTGTCACTGAATTGTATAACTATAAGTTTCAGCTCGTAGGAGGAAGTCTGCGTTGAACTTTTATAAATATGGTACTATATGGCTCTGAGAGCAACAACTGTGTATTATATGGTATTTTTCTGAAAAGAAAACCTTTTTATCCTTTATGTATACAGATTAGCAGTCTGACTTCTGGACTGAATCTCTGATCCTTTCTGCCATTGACAAGCTTGATCTAGTCTATAGATACTCCCACATGATTTTTTTTGGCTTGATCAGCAAAAGAGAATGAATTTATATTTAGATGTCTGAATACTGAAGTTCACTGTGCTTCCATCAATAAGTTCTATTATAAGCATTGACCATGTATAAAAATGCTAAAAATATCCTTTTTTAAGTTAAACCTGATTCAGTAAATTCAATTATTTCCCTGTCATTGACAGGCCTTTATGAGACACATCATCTATTGAGACGATTTATAAATTGAATCTACCATACTGTACTTATAGTATTATTATTACACTCAGCCCTTAATGTATTTCATGCTTGGATCCAGAAAATTTTTTCAGGGGGAAAGGGTCCAAGGGAATATTTAATGTTTTGTTTGGCCGGGGGGGGGGGGGGGGGGGGGGGGGGGGGGAGTGGGATTAGAGGCCTATTTTTGGTAGTTTTGCGATGTGAATTTAACAAAGCAACATGTATTTCCTCCAGTAATATTCATGACACGTACTGCAAATTGTATGATAAATGTCATCAGTGTTACAATGTCATAACAGCTGATGCATCAGAGCTAGTTTTATATTTCATATTTTCAACAGAGGTTTGTGTAAACGTACAAGCATTTATAAGCACTCCTCATCAAAATCAGTGTATACAGTTTATCATTAAACAATAAAACTGAAAAGGTCTGCAACTTATTGCCAACACTAAATGCTCCTAATTTTGGCTTGAATTGACTTAAGCTTTGATTGAACTGTGATTAAGCAAGGTTATTAATATTTAGCACATTAGAATGATTACAGTGTACTAGCTGTATACAGAAAAACATTTGCCCCCATTTTACCGTTCACCCTATGTTGTCAGCAGGTGAATTTAAAACTCAAGAGCATAATATTGAATTCAAATTTCTTGAATTATCTCTTGTTTAAATGCAACTTTTTCTGGGCGAATTCAAGACATGGTGAAATGTTTGCAAGTGTAGAAGGACGAAAACAACATGGGGCGAAAATAACCCTTTATACAGCATATACTGTAAACGTGTTACATTTGGCTTGTACGATATTTGGCGGAAATAAGTTTTTAAACAAGTTGGCTAGATTTGAATTAGCGTATTCCTGAATGTGACTATTCTCATACGTATATGCATGGTATTTAGCAATGTACTTGATTTAGCGGAAACTGAATTTTGCCAAAAGTGCTAAATAGAATACACAGTCAAATGTAGTGAGTATAAAGTAGTTTGCTATCTTTGCTAGCCAAGGGTTTTCGGTCCACTTCGCTTCCCATAAACCCTTGGCAGATCTCATTACGAAAACTCCGTGACAAGGTCCGTTTTATGATTGGCTGCAGCTGGGAGTGACTGACCAAATAAAAAAAACACACTTGTGATCTTTGGTAAAACAATCGGAGCTTTTCAGAAGTTGAGGTACAAGTGCTCGAGTGCAGTACCTCCCAAAGGATGGTCTAACCAGATCACTTTAAAAAACGATGTATTTTACTGCACCGGATTAAAAAGAGATTTACAAACTTGTCAAGACTCGTGTGATGGTGTGGGAGGTAAGCATGGGCATTGGCAAATGTAGAAGTTGCCCATCCCGTTAGTATTTAAGTCCCTACTTATAGTTATTGCTTTTAAAGGTCAATGAGCTGTATCTTATTCAATTTCTTTTGTCTGCAATAATTACAACAACGATACCTGGTTTTATGGCTTAAATGCATTCATATATCAGCGACTTTTTCGCCCCTGGTAAAGGTCCCTACAAACACTATTAAAAAAAACATTCCTTGCTTTCTCTAGGTTATATTTTCATTCCAATATTAATAATATCATTAATTATGTTCCGTTTCTCACTAGTCAACATTTTTTCAAGCTGTAGCGTGTACTTATTACCCGTTAAATCATTTGGTTAAAAATGGTAAATATACAAGGGGCGCAACTCAAGTTGCTCGCTAGATAGCGCTACCGCATCACCAAGTTTTCGTAATGAGATCTGCTAAGGGTTTATGGGGAGCAAAGTAAACCGAAAACCCTTGGCTAGCGAAGATGATAGTTTGCCTTCCATTATATTTTCAGCAAAGGCATCAGAAATAGACACTATAACCAGGGAATTATAATTCATGGGTACTGCCATGTTGCACTTTTATTTTAAGTCCATAGAAGAGTAGTTATCAAAGCTCATTATTACCTAATCAAAGGGATTTTGTTGTTTTATTACAAATTAAATATTTGCGTCTATTTTGAACTGCCGGTCAATAGACTGCAATCTATTAGGCCGCCGGTCAATAGACTGCGATATATTGGACCGGCAACATTAATCAGACCGTGTGTATGTTATAATGTTACATCCTTTCTCAGGGAATGTATATTCCTTTACATAGACGCTGTTTTTAGTACTTGGTGAAACCAAATTCAATGTTATCAAAATGGAGTATCAAATAATTAACAGTTTTAATATGCAAATTGTAAATCCGGAAAACTAAAAAAGGAATTAGGTAATAAAACAATTATTTAATGCTTGAACAGTCAATAGACCAGAATTTTTTCCCTTGGTGCAGGGAACAGCTCAGTATGATCTATTGCCCTCGGCCGTTGGCCTCAGGCAATAGATCATACTGAGCTGTTCCCTGCACCTCGGGAAAAATATTCTGGTGTATTGACTGCTCAAACATTAAATAATTGTATAATATAGAATGATGCAGTGCCTAATTACTTACCACAACAATAAATTGGATGGCTATTTACAGATGGGCTATGATGATGATGATGATGACATGCAGGAACTGTTGTCTAGCTGTAGAGTATTGGACTGTCTCTTCTTCATTTCAATCTCTATCTCCTGAATTAGATCAAATGTGTTTTCTTCCTTAACAGAATAAAGAAATATAACAATAAAAAAATTTTTTTTTACATCTGTTCAGCTAATTGAAATTGCTTTTTTTTTTTCAATTTGTAGGAATTAAAGTCTTACTATATATATTATATAAATAGTGTACGCAAAAAACGTCCTATGTACAGCTTTTTTCACAATAATACTGTAAATTTGATGACTTCAGGGCCTCCCAACCCTGACATCAAATAAATGTTTAAGTTGTCTGGGACCATAAAATATTTAAATTAAAAAAAATAAAAATAAATAGTGCCTGTTTGGGAGGGTAACAGTTGAAATTGACACCCCGAGAAAACCATTGTCAACTGACGCGAAGCGGAGGTTGACAATGGTTTTCTCGGGGTGTCAATTTCAACTGTTATCCTCCCAAACAGGCACTATTTATTTTGTTATACTGAACGTCTTAATTTTAAAGAAAACTTAACTGCTTTTACATAGGAATAACGTGAATTCTACGGCGAACCGTACGCGCATAATTTTCGCGCATGTAACAATTTTTAATGTTACCCGTTGCTAAGTGCGTTGCTAACACTGAGGGTAATAGAAAAAATTATGAACTGCGTCTAAACCAATCAGATTTCAGTATTTAACATGAAAGTATAACAAAATATATTATACGAATGGTTAAAGTCTTATTAGTTTTGCAAGTTGAAAAATTACCTTCTAATTTCAAGTCATTTAATTGAAAACTAAATTATATAAAGCTCTCTCTCTCTCTCCTAGCTGCAATAATGTAGCCCTCTCCAATTTTTATATCTGATGTTTACTGGAGAGGCCAAAAACAAAAACAAAATGGTGAGAGGGCTACATTATTGCATATCTCTCTCTCTCCCTCTCTCTTTGATTCTAATATCTGGCATTTTTATTTACATGCATCAAATGCACTTTCTATTCAAGCCTACACAACAAGAGCTGACCAGCATTTTTCATGTAACAATGTGGATTATGCAGGGAATAACCATGTAATATTTCCCCCAAATCCAATGAAACAGCATACCACTTAATGAAGCTAACAGAATACACTCCCAAAAACATAACATCATACAATCAATTCTAACCAACAATGTTGCGTGATCATTGACCCATAATTATATATATAATATTGATAAAAAAGAATCAGATTATTGCAAACATGTAGATAGTAAACTGATTTGTGAATAGGCCATTTAATGGGCCTATAACTTTCTTATCATAATTGATTCAATAGACTTCAACAATAATTTTGCATTTGAGGGATCTAAAACATATTCATAGTTAAGGTAGATGTTAATAGATATGTTCAAAATGGAAATTCATTAGTTTGCCTGAAACAAAAATTTAGGATATTCAGACTATAGTATATGTTTATACAGTTATCTGATATGTATAGTGCTGGGTCAGTGACTTGTCTTGAATCTCTTTCATAAATAAATACAGGGCCCTATAATGTCAACCAAGGGTTAAAGAAACATGTTAAAGACAGTAATTGTTTGCATAACCAAATCCAATTTTGTACCGTACTATCAAAAATGTTATTGTCACACTGACCTAATGTCAAAGGCAAATGACCATGAAAAAATCTGTTGGAAAAAAAAATTAATATTTTTATAAATCAGCTAACAGGATTTTTGATGTTCATTTTGTAAATTATACTTTAATTTTGAAGTGACGCTTGCATTTTTACAATATCAAATTATATGTAAGAATCAAAAATTTATATAAAGTGGCCACTCATAGTCACCAATTTTCTTTATATTTCACACACGTACAGTGTCACCTAAGTGTTAAGTGCAAAAGACACTAAGAGTTGATTCCTGGGGATAACCCCTGCCATATGGTAACCAAAGCTAAAGATGGAAAGAGCAAAACTTACCTTTTTTGAAGCCATTTTAGAAGGTTTTGTTCAATAATTATACTTTAATTTTGAAGTGACGCTTGCATTTTTACAATATCAAATTATATGTAAGAATCAAAAATTTATATAAAGTGGCCACTCATAGTCACCAATTTTCTTTATATTTCACACACGTACAGTGTCACCTAAGTGTTAAGTGCAAAAGACACTAAGAGTTGATTCCTGGGGATAACCCCTGCCATATGGTAACCAAAGCTAAAGATGGAAAGAGCAAAACTTACCTTTTTTGAAGCCATTTTAGAAGGTTTTGTTCAATAATGTAAGCTATCAAAGATATAAAACAAATTTTGTCCCATTACTCACAATATGTTGCCAATAAGTATTAAAATGTCATTTTTATATCTTTACCCTCTGTTACCATGACAACAGGACCATACAGCTAACAAAAAATGGTTTAAGGCCCTTTTACTCATCAAAGTCTATCAAATTGGTATTTGTATGATGAAAATCAGTGACTATGCGTGGCCACTGAATTTTCATTGATTCTTACATAGAATTGTATTTGTACGTAAAATCATATTATAGCACTTTTCTATATACTATTGCAACTGTAATTATACACTTTAAAACTTCTTATTACCTAGATAAATACAATTGAAGGACCGTGAAGAAGATAGCAATATCGTGTTTCTTAATACATCTCCTAAGGGTTTACTGTACCTATTCATTTACTCAGATACCATACATATTGTCCACACAACCCAGTCTGTCTGATTTTTTCAATTCAAATTCTTCACCTAGGTTGAATTTTGACATTCACAGAGCCCCAAGTATGGTACAAGTGTGCAAGTTTTAATTATGAATGTTCTATAATTATACATTTGGATAGCTTATATTTAAATAGCTAAAAAATACCATATATTGGATCCCAGCCTCCACACCAGTATATTTGGAAGTCTCCTCAACATTATTTTTAGTTATATTTTTGAGAAATAAAATTTTTGACCATTGCTGAAAATTCCATTTATCTACTCCCTCTCTTTTATTGATTGAATGCTATAAAAATAACTGCATTGCTAATCGAGTTATAATGAAAAGGTGATAATTAAGAATCTAGACAGTTTCAAATTTCAGACAAAGCTATAGTATATGAACATCTTGATTATAGCTTACACCCTGCACTTTATCATACATTGTCAACAGTATACCTGTATAGTGTTTGCTTCTGATGAATCTGTGCTGTCTAGATTGGTCTTTGGTTCAGTGGAACTTTGGTATTTATGGTTTGTTAAGGCTTGGCTGTCTTTATTGTCTAGCTGTTCATTTGTCTGCTGCTGCTGCTGCTGGCATCTAATATCAACTACTTTCCTGCCATCAACTTCCTCAATATTCACAGTCAGTACGTCCTCGTCATCATTATTACAAGGTTTGTCCCCAAATAAAGCACTAAATGAGGCAGAGCTAGAAATTGCCGGCTGATCTCCAACAAGTTGAGCATTAACTAAGTCTTGCTTAAACCAAGTGTCATTTGCCTCAGAAGAGGTTTTGGCTTGATCGAACGCCACCCAATCTGAAGATTTATTCTCACTGATTATGGCAGAGTTGCTTAAAAGTTCTGAACCTTTCTGTACACAGCCTCTTGTAAGTACCGGACTTGATGTAGGAGTGAGGGAGGGAGGGAGAAGTACCCTCCTTGGGGAAGGGGTAGGACTTACTCCATCATCCTGCACCACTACAGCAGACTTTGTCCTAGAAAATAACTGATCCTCATTAAAGTTAAACACACATAAGTTCTCCTTTTGACTAGACTTATGTCTCCTTGGACTTTTATACTTATGGCTAAATTCCTCTCCTGGGAGCTTTATCTGCAATTTTTCTCCACTTTCTGATAAGGACCTTTTTTCCGGGGAATCAAATTCTTTAACATATTCATCAAATGTATGAATATTTATTGGAGTAGTACTTCTGGGTCTCTCCACAGGTGTGTTGGTCACTTGTAATCGCTGGATCTTTTTCTCTAAAGCTTTTCGTTTGGATTGAATTTTCTCATTCTGCAGTTCTCCCAGCAGTGTTGAAATAGAAACTCTAGGTAAAATTGGCGAGGATGTAGGGGTGGGCTCACATGAACTGTCATTAGAGTGAATGGAATCAGAAATATGCTTGAAGTAGGACGTTTCAACATGAATTCCCGAATTGGAATCCCCTGACTGCCTGTTTTCTACCTTCACATATCCTGAACGTAAATATCCACTATCTGAATCAGAACTATCAGAATCCGAATCTGAACTGTTTCCAGGGGGAGAAGCCTCATCTACACTATTATCAATCGAAGCAATATCTTTCTCACCTTCATAACACTTCTCCTCCCCTTTAGTCTCTGATATTTTTTTGTACGTTTTGGCACTTAAAAATCTTCCAATTTTCTTTCGCAACTTAGAATCACATTCATCAAACACAGTTTCTTCCGTGGCTGTCTGGTGCTTTTTGATGGATTTGTCCATCCCATGCTTGCTGTTTGTTTTAGGTTTTTCTGCTGCAGGCTGGAAAACACCTCTTGAAGTCCGCTCTTCCTCTCCAAGGTCAACTGTATCAAAGGATGCCAGTGGAGCCCGAGATGAATCATTCTGCATTATGCTCCGATATAATTTGCTCCCTAGCACAAAGAGAAGGCGGAACACCAATATTGGATCATGCAAATTTTCCACAAATAACTCTTAAAGAAATCCATGAAATCTAAGCATACACACAAGTGGATGCATATTTATATATAACTACATCCAAGTTACGTGAAATCAATAATGTACTCAAAGTTAGAAAGCATCACAACATTTGCTTACATATTCCTGGTGTGAAAAAGGTTATTGATCAGAAGTTTCTTTCTGAGAAACGATCGCAACAATAATACTATTTGTCGCATATATAAATTGATGGGAATGACCTCTGTTCATCATCAACCAGGCCACTTGTTTGCAATATAGAACACCTTGTCATCCAGCATAATAATTGTCAGCTCCACACCTTTCCATTGCATAAGTTATTAAATCCCGTTAAAAATATTTGTAAAGCTATTTAGTTTCATATCTTAGCGCAGTAGATCCGTAATACCCTGGAGCTCAACACTTTCTGATGATACTGATCTGTCAAAATGTGAAATGGGCAGTGACTAAACTTCTGAAACGTATATTGTCAACACATAGTTTTTAAACAATGTTTAAAAAGTAGTGTTTAACTGTGTGATTTCCTTTTCATTCGCATACCAAGTCTAAGGCGAACCATCGTGATAATGATATCGATTAACAAAATTTCTTCTTTTGACATTTCTGTCTTCCGCTAAAAGTGTTTACGGAAATGACGTTCCGGATGTGTCAAGTTTGCGCCAAAGCGCATGTGCCGCTTCCCTATCAACAAGTGCATGTGCTTAGAACTTGAAATCAATTTAGATAAATATGAAGGATTAAAAGGGACAAAACACATGAGCAGCGTGCTAATTTAGGTATAGGTTTTCAGATAGTTTTTATTTATGAATGTTTACTTGTTTTAACTCACGATGACAGGAGAAAACATAAATTAACTATCATGCACGTAAATTTAAAAAAAATTCATAAATTATTGCGCCTGTATCATTATCTGATTTTATATTATAATGCTAATGCATGGAATTTTTAGATGCATTTTGTTTTCTTTGTTCCGTCGTTACTTTGATGTACAGTTTGAATGATATTTTAAAGAGAGATTAACATTTTGTTGATATTAAATTTGTACCATATATATATGGATACTTAAATTAAATAGTTATTGTATTGGTAGAATTAATTGATTAAAATTATCATCTGCCCCATCACTCAATGGAAAAATAATGATTTTTTTAGAGTGAAGTTAAGTTATTTCAAGTAGTAAGAGCATGTCATGCACGGTCAAATGGATGTTGAACAAAATAATGCAATTTGTAGCAGGCATTATCAATGTATTAAAATTATATATATATATATATATATATATATATATATATATATATATATATATATATATATATATATATATATATATATATATATATATATCATCCATCAGAAATAATTTAAAGTCTCCCCATATATTATATTCTTATACATGTAATTTAGTATTTACACGAATACTTACAAGAAACACAAAACATTTTAAAAACTATATATTATTATAGTACTTATATGTATAAAAGTACATGTAACTATATAATAGCTATAGTAAATTAAGACTTTAGAGATTCATCCACATTTCTTTTGGTAAATCTATAATTATGTATAGTTAATTAAGATTATTCACCATAGAAGTATTTTTAAATTAAATTACCCGGTAGATATAAATATGTAATATAGATGGGTATGCTCTAAAACTGTTATCATACATTACACAATGATAATTTGTTTTGAAGAAATCCACTTAGAGATAACAGCTCCTTTTGTGGATTTCAAGATGACTCTTGTGTGCAGGTCTCACAAAGATTTATTTGATCAAAACTTAATATCGCAGTCATGTGTTGATGATAAGTTCAATCTTAACTACCATTAAGCTCTGTTTCTAAGCTTTTATCAGCTTGTCTATAAGTACCCTGCATTTTTCAGGTCTTATACCTACCAAAGGCAGTAACCATTTAACACAGAAATGCTCGTAGTTCTCTCTGGGTCTACTTAAAGGTAAAATAGATTTTAAATCTTGATCTTTCCATTGAACTGTACATGCACATGTCGCTTAGAAAATCCTTGAGCTGATCCTTTTACTAATTTATAAATGACATTGCATGGTTAAAATATTAACTCCCTGATTTAAAATTTATTTTCTTCATTCACAGGTTGCCCTGGTTGGATTCAAAATAGAGTTATCTCGGTGGAGATTGTAGATGTAAGTCTACATTATGATCATTTAAAATAATATTTTAATTAGCGTTATATGAACTGAGATTTACATCACACATTATTTATAGCTCTGCGATTCTGAGCCCAAGTTTTCTTTCAGTGTTAACCAGAAGTGCCTGGTGCTAATAAATTATGGAAATTAATCTACATTGCATTAACAATTTACAGTGCTCAGTCAAAGGTACCTAATGTTCGATTTAGAGATCAATTGAAAAAATAAAACCTTTAAAAAATTCAATGTTGGCAAATCCACACCATTTAAAAATCTATACTTTAAACTATTTTAAAATTTGTTTAAATATCTCGTGTATCTCTCCAGTATAAAAGAAGGTGTGTCACTGAATATTATTGCACAATTAAGTTAGGGAGCTCTGAAGCACAATGTATTTTATAATTGGTTTGATTAAGAACGTGTTGAATGAAGGATTAAAAAAAAGACACATTAAAGTTTTTATATCTAGTAGCTTCCTATGAGGTTTCTGCACATTGAATTTCAGGAAGACTTTATGTACAAACTCTAAGTAATCTATTTGCATAAGAATCAAAATAATCTACTTCTAACAATTATTCAAACATTTTAAAGGCTCAAGAGAAGCGCAGAGAGAAAGGAGATATTTAAATGTCCCCTGTTCAAATATTTCCATTTGATTGTCATGTATTTCCAATGTTTAAAGTATGCATTTACACAATGTAGGTTTCATTCACTGGGCTGCCAATGGAAACACATTCGCATGGTTACTCAGTGGAACAGGAGAAAAAAAATCTCAAAAAAGTTTATTGATTTTGATTTTCTGCTTTTTCATAGACCCCCAGTAAATGGGAGGTTTTAAAGCAATTATCTGTGCTGGTAGTGAGTTTGTGTATCCACATCTCTTTAAACTTCCTGAAGTGTTTTATTCATAGTTTTCGACTTGTTGCTGGGATATTGTTATTGATCTTGATTCCTCTGATCCGACGGTATTGTTATCTTTGTAGAGGGGCCTGAATTGGAGGAAATATCAAGAGTTTTCGTAATCCATGGCAAGTAAACAAAAGAAGTCAAGTATGAAGAAGGAAACGAGATCAAATTCAGCCAAAATCTCTGCGTCTTTAAAAGATCAGCTCATCAGTAAGGAAAAATTGGAGGATTTAACCAATCAAAATGAAAAATTACAGAAAACAATTCAGACATACAAAGAGGAAAATGGCCAACTGAGAGACAAAGTGGAATATCTCGGCAAAAAAATTGTGGAATATGGGCAGAGCAAAGGGTACAAGTTGTTGGAGGAAGAAAATTCTAAGATGCCATTTAATGTGTCAGTGGAAAATTTGAATAAGATCTTGGACTTCATTATAGATGGAGATAGACGTAAAAAGAAAGGTCCCGTTGAATTACGGGTGGAAGAACTTGAAACAAGGATTACTCATCTAAATATGGAACTTGCTAAGATGGTACAATTAAGACTGAGTCTAGAAAATGGTTTAGAGGATATAGAGTTTTGTGAGACGCTTGTAGATGCTAAAACAAAGGCTAGATTTTTGCTATATGAACTCAGTAAGTTAAAGCATTAAACCAATATATAGCTATATATACATTCATTTATATTAAGGCTGTTTAAAGTCAATTCTACGTTTAACATACCCATTTGTGGTTTACTGTAAAGAATATATAATTTGGGACCCTCAAAGAATATTTCAAATGCTAACTTATCTTTTTTGCGGGGAAAATCATATTGATAAATTAACCTATATGCAACTTAAATATCCAGTATAGAATTTATGAATTAATTAAGTCACAAATAAATGTACATGTTTTCATTATTTGAAAATTTAGTTGGTTTTATTATGGTACATATAATAAATGAATTCCTTTCCCAGAGATGGAGTAAATGTAGAATCAATTTCAGACAGCCTTTATTAAAATCCGTTAGTCATATTTGAGGTGATTTTTTTTATATAATCCATCAGGAAAGCAATTGTTACAGTAGTGAGTAACGCAGAAATTAATTTGGTTGTGGTATGGCATATTATTTCATTTTAAGATTGAACTTCATTTCTGTTATTACATGTAATAGCTAATACCTGTAAGCATGGGAAATGGGAGCTTTCATTATATATAATCAATACCCGGTACATAATACATAGATATTAGATACATACATGTGTATTTTGCATGGGAAAGCTTTGCAGAGAAAAACTAGAACATCCTGATATTAAATGGAATCAGCTGTATATAGTTAGGCGATAAAACTCTTACAGCTGCTCAATGATTTCTAGTATACCTTTTACTTACACAGATAAATAAATGAATAGGAGTTTAGTATCATGCAAAGTACTTATTAATAAGATGAATTCATAAATTTACAGAGGGGAATCGTCTTTTCTCCTGTTTGGAACAAGAAGAAGACGAGAACTACGATGTGACGACGGTCCCCCCTAATGAGGCCGATCACCCTGTGTCAACCACAGTACCCCCACTAGACACACCCAAACAGTCCCTAGTCAAGGAGTTCCAACCCGTCAGTCTGTCACCGGTAAGCTTCCTTCTCGTCAATACTTAGCTGTAGTAATGTAGCCCTCTCTTTTTATGTGAAGTCTCCCCTACCTTTAACCTTAACCTCAGTTTAGCTGTGATTTATGGCAGTAAAGGGAGATAACTATATATCTATAAAAACAATTTTGGAAAAAGTTACCAGTAATTTATTTTGTAAATGAATTTATAATATTTCAATGTATATATGTATATTTGGATACCCAAGTAATGGGCTGAGTGAAGAGTGTGAGAAATGAATCTCTTTAATGTTTGGAATTTGTAGCCAATGAAGAAACTACCTGGTGACACTCATATTAAGAACATGCATCCAGATCTCAAGAAGTATGTCATCCAGAATCTTAGCATGTACAAAGGAAACGGTAAGACCATTTTACTACATGTACTGGTATTAACTTGTAACATTAAGTTTTCAACTCCATAAGTAATGGCCATCTGGTTTCTTTTAAACTGACTTTTCAATGAAACTGAACAAATATTGAATCAATTAAATACTTTCTCAGGTGTGAGCTGTGAAATATTTGCATTGCTCTCTTTCAGTTTTAATAGTGTGGAATATTTTCAAATATTTGAGTTATCCCCCTTTAACTGTTCCGTTGTTCAGTGTAGAATATATTTAAATGAGTTACCGTACTTTTAATTCCAGTTTAACTGTATAATTACAGGTGCTGACTGGAGGATGCTGGGAGAAAGAGTGGGGATTCCCCTGGAGACCATTCAGCAGTGGCGGCGGTGGAAGGTGGAGAATCCGGCTGAATATGTCCTCCAGTCGTGGGGTCAGAGTGGAGGAGCCACAGTCCGCATGCTCCACCGACATCTCATCTCACCGCAGATGACCTGCATCATACTTGCCAAACGCATCAGTGACTTTTATTTGGTGGAGTGATCCATTGAAGAAATCTGAATCAAAATGCCTCAATATAAGATATACTCATGGAAATTATTTGATGAATAACATTCCCTTGTCTCTCAAAACTTTTAAAAATGACACCAGCAAAACATGAAGTAACATGCAGTTAACTGCTATATATAACTTACCGGTACATGTATTTCCAGTGGTGTGCTTTACTTGTAATTCAAAAGAGTTGAGAAACAAGATGTGCCAATATTTATTAATTAGACTCTCAATATCAGTATTTGTAATACGGTAGGAGGTGTAATCTCATAATGTGGTATATAAATACAGTATTTAAAATTGTGATATTTTTATACATACTGATAGGTTGTATATTATCTGCAAAAAGTGGGGAAACAAATTTTAACATGCAATGTTGTGTTTTTGAAATGTAGGATGCTTTAAAAGGAGTTGTAGATTTTATAGGATGTGTTTTTGAATGGAGTTTTAGATTTTATAGGATTTGTTTTGAATAGAATATTTTTAAAAAAATAAATTGCAGTCCTTGCCAATTAACATTTAGTTTTGCTAATATATCACAACTGAGATGAAAGGAAGGCCCAACATTTCCAGTTAAGTTTAGGCTAGTTTTACTGTATGCATGATCCTGCAGGTACCTTGGTATAGGAGAGAATTAAGAGTGACCTCTCAATAGAAGAGAATAATTTGGTGCAATTGTATGAAGTGCCATTAATTTTGCACATTGTGTGAGTTTTTAATAGAATGCATATTGGTTATACATCATATGTAAATTATTTCTGGTACAAAATGTACTTATATATATTTTCTGGCTATTCTGAATATTATAATTTAATTGTGACAAATCTATATTTTGAGTCTGTGGACTGCATACAAAAGAACCTATGACAAATTTCATGTACTGTCTTTCATGAACAAATTTATGTACTGTAAACCATTTATTTACAACTTTTTCGATTTCCATATTTACATTTTACAGCCATTAATAATTAGAATAAGAAAAATTATTAGTTTTTGATTAATAAGCATTCATAAATTTGGTTGTATTAAGTCATAATTTCTTTTTTAAAACGCAGCCCAGGCCCATAAGTATATATCTATAGAAAGTAATGGCCAGGGAAAAAAATCCTTAATTAAAGAAAAAGTACTAAATATTGTAATTATAAAAATTTAATGTCTGTAAAGTAAAATTCTGATTACCTTCATTATAGATTTAATTATTAAAATATGATGTATGTTTTGATTAATTGTTTGTGTTTTTATGTTATGATTAAAAACTAGATATGACATGTTTAATTTTGATTAATGTGATAACTTGGATATTGTTAATAATTAATAATATATTATTACAGACACTGTTTGTTTCCTAATGTTTGTGAAAGTGTTTGCTATATTGTTGATACCTACCTCACCTTGTAAATTGTACACTGTCACGTAAAAAAAAAGTCAACACTTTTTTCTCTGTCTTTCTTTTGTTTGATATTTCTCTTAACAAAATTTAAGCTGTTTCACCATAATAAGTCTTGGTGTGATCTTTAAACTGTTACCACTGTTCAATAAAGCAAAACAAAAACCTGTCATGATTGACCATACTCCAACTTGTGCCCTTAAATGTACTAATGGAGTTATATTATCAAGTTTAAAAGAAATACAAATTATATTGTAGAAGTTTGAATATAAATTCTTCATTCTTTTCCGGAAATCTAATTTCTACCGATACCGGTTCTATATGCAACCGGATATTGCATATTACATTTGGCGCGACGCCTGAAGATAGATTTGTCAGTTTTGGTAAGAGAAAAGGACATTATTCTTTAAATATATCAAAATATGTTTAAAAAAAACTAAATTGTAGATATATGAATGATAATGGCTGCATATATATTGCATGTATTGACATTAATATCGTCTTCTTTCGGAGAATGCGTATATTTTATTTTGATGCACGCATTTTTGTAACAGTGTTGTAACAGTAATAGTTTCATAACGTGACGTGTAACCGATATAGAAGCTGGGCTTAGTCACAAGTGTGAAAAGTACACCACACAGTAGGATAAAGTCGTAAAAAGACATGCGCCACGTTATCATATTGATAAACAGCTCTGTTTCATCTCCATTTGAACCAAAATAGGCCTAATAGCAAAAATGTACTCTTTTAAATCCATGGTAATCATAAAGTTCTGGAAATCGTTATCATCGAATCCTGGGGCATATTTAGCAGAGCTGGTGCTTGCATGCGCTTGTAAAAAAACCCGTATATCAACAAAAAACATTTGGGCAAGGGCGTAAATTGGGAGCTCCACTCTGCTGAACATAGCTGCCATACTTGCCAACCTCCAACAAGTGAAAATCTGGTCATGACCAGATTTGGAAAGTAAAAAATCTGGTCATAGCGCGTAACGACATTCACGACATATTTACCATGCATTTCATAGGTATATACAATAGAAATATGTGTTTAAACTTATGTGTAATACTTTATTGGAAAGAAGCATTTTAACTAACAGTTGCTGGTTTTGAACTTTATAAAGTGATCTGACAAAGAAAATGGTAGGTTGTGTTGAGCTAAAAATATGCAAAAAGAGTTTCTGCTTCATTAACCTTGCTTTTGAACTCTGTAAATGATGGCATGAAAGTTGTAAGTGACTTGGAAGACTTTTGTGTATTAAAAAGCATTTTATACATGACTTAGCGTATTTGAATGTTTAGTCAGATGATTTTGGGCACAAAATCCAATATTCAAATGGGCGTTACATAGAACACAAAAAGCCTCGTTTTGTACTCGATTACTTTGTTTTACCTATGGGAATTAATTTTCCCAGATATGTTGAAAGGTACAAAAATATCGGAGTTTTTTTTTGTTGGTTTTGATTCCGCTGGCCCCGATGAAGACCTTTTCTTATTGGAAGCCATCACACTTAATGATTTAAACCTTTTGTTAGTCAAAACAACTCACGATAATAATTAACACTAAAATGTGTCTGTTATAGCCATCGGCATTGTTTACGTAAATCCAAGCTCAGCTTGTGTTCATAACTGGAAGTCAAACGCGCAACGTAATTTACGAACCAAATCCGGAAATCGGGAGATTTTCGGGTTGTTCGACAAAAATCGGGTGAAAAGCATGACCCGTCGGGTCATAAAAAATAATCGGGTGAAGGGTCGAAAAATCGGGTGTGACCCGACGAAATCGGGTTAGTTGGCAAGTATGATAGCTGCTGGTCTTTAGCTCTTGGTCTGACACAGTTTGGATGGACGACTTGGAAGATACAGTGCCTACCACTGCAATTTACAGCTCAGAAAAAATTTCACTAGTTTTGGACTGGTTAATCTCATTTCCGAACATGAATATAGATTTAAACTTAAAATTTCGCACTGTACATGATGTATCCTACATGATATTATACTGGCGTGCGACCAGTTCTCGCCGAGTACCATTTCTCGCCAGTACATTGAGACATCTGTTTTCATAAAATTTTATGTGTTGGTTAAATGACGTCAAAATGTATTGGAGAGAAATGGTACTCGGTGAGAACTGGTCGCACGCCAGTAGGTCTTATAACAGCTGTATAAATATAACACGTGGAGGTCTACATTTTTGAAATATTTATTCTCAAGGATGTAGTTTGAATACATATCCTAAATCCTAGTAGTGTATAAAATTGAAATTTACTATTTTTATTTTGACACCAATGATAGCTTTTTGATATACTTTGATATACTTCAGTAGCTACCTCAGCCTTGAAATGATATTTAAAACTTGAATATTTCCCTCTTAATAACGCCAATGAGTTTTGAAGAATTTTTATTTCTACTACATGTAATATTAAGTAAGCTTAAACTATGTATTCTTTTTGAAATACTATTTGAATTATTGTTTTAAGTAATAGTGCAGTAAGTTTAAACTGTGTATTCTATTTGAAATATCTGCAGCAGGTTAAAGCAGGTGTACTGTTCACGGTAACAAGCAAGTGGTAAAGATGGCAATGCAAGCAAGACAACAACAGCAGGAGGTTGAAGTTGAGGATGAGACTTTTGGTCCAATGCCACTCAATCGGCTTGAGGTAAAAACATCTGCTGTCTGACACAATCAGACTGATAACTTTATATTTTGTTTTTTGTAAAGCGGTCAAGCGACATTTATCATGCACTAATATAGTGTGATTTCTGTCTCTTTGAAATGAAATTCTTTCCTTTATAAATGTGATATTACATTCTGTAATGGTATAATATTACATGTATAGGCGAATGGTATAAGTGCTGCTGATGTGAAGAAAATGGAAGAAGCAGGGTATTTTACAGTGGAAGCTGTTGCGTATGCACCAAAAAAGAGTTTGCTGGCGATAAAAGGCATAAGTGAAGCAAAAGCAGATAAGATTCTGGTAAGATATATCCAAATATTACAGTAAGATTTGTTTGTTTGAAAGCGCACAATTTTGTTGCAGAGTGAATATTGCAATAGCATCATTAAATGTGTGTAAACAGGGTTGTCTCTAAAAACTGAATTAGAAGGAAGAAATAAAAAACTAGATGTGGGGTGTGGGGGTCTAGCTTATAGTGTTTGAAATGCAAAAATAGCTGGGTAATTATGTCACTTTAGGAGGGGGAATTCCCCACCCCTGAGTCTTAGAGACAACCCTGGTGTAAATGACTTGTGTTGTGCTTGCATGCAAAAGCTTGTTGGCAAGATTGAAGGAAAATATTGGCACTTCGAATCATGTACCCTTGCATACTTTGTGAAAGCAATGTTTTTTATTGCAAACATACGGTAATTTGTTTTCAAGTTTATTGGTAAATAATTGTTTGAGATATCAGATATTATTGTGCATTAATATAATGATGAATTATAGGAGTTGATAAATTCCTGTGGTTAAATGGTGCTTGGCAAATTCATTCATGTTTTTGTAGGCTGAAGCTGCCAAACTGGTACCCATGGGTTTCACAACGGCCACCGAGTTCCACCAAAAACGATCAGAAATAATTCAAGTTACTTCAGGATCAAAGGAACTAGACAAACTCCTTCAAGGTCTGTATTACGTCTTTTTGTGATATCAATGAATCTATTGAAAAATCAAATACATGGGTAAAACACACTGCAGCAAATTTAGTTTGATGTAAGAGACTTGGGTGTTTTGAAGATGATCCCAAAGCACTCTTTAATGCCAACAGTTGAAGCAGAATCATAGGTGCATGTTTTGTTGCACTTCCACATGATTTAATAATAGTCATTTAAATTTGCAGTTTGTTTTTTCTCAAAATTTTTTTGGATTTGAGACAAAAAACTGATACTGGGGATACAGAGACAAAACTTGTATTAAATTGGTTGAAATTTTACTTTTGATATTAAGATATCAAGATTTTTGTCTTTCAAAAGCAATATGCATCATTTTTTTGTGTTCTAGAAATTGTAAGTAATTCTTTACATTCTTTCATTTTTTCATCAGAAACATTTTTCAGGAATTTTCTTAATATACATGCATCTGTGCATAGAATATGTCAAATTTAATAAATAAAAAAAATAAAGAATAAGCCAAAAATTATCAGATTAAAATCAACTACTTTAAACAAAGGATGAATTAAGATAAAATAGTGATTTCATGCTACTGATGTAAGTAGTTCAGCTTTTGTTTTGCATTTATCATCACAGGTGGCATAGAGACAGGCTCCATTACAGAGATCTTTGGTGAATTCCGAACAGGAAAGACTCAGCTTTGTCACACTCTCGCCGTCACATGTCAGGTTTGAACAACTCTCCATTTTGAAGTTACCTGCTTGTTGAAATGAAAATAAAGTACAATAGATATTTGTAATATTTTAAATATCTTGATTGACCTTTATGCATTGAATAAATGCCTTTCTTACAACATTTATTCTTGAAAAAAATCTGAACGGAAATGATTTAAAGAATTGTTAAAATTATTGTTTGATATGTTGGATTTATTCCTAATTAATGAATTAAATGCTGATGTAGCAGTCATGAAAGAAAATGTATGCATTCATACATAAATATTAAATACAATTTATTTTCTATTGAGGTAGAAATTGACATGGTAGTTGTAGTTATAATTTTCCCCTATTGCAGTTACCAATTGACATGGGTGGCGGAGAAGGAAAAGCCATGTACATTGATACTGAGGGAACATTTCGACCAGAACGCCTGCTAGCAGTAGCAGAAAGGTTACTGAATTCTTCTTTAACAGTTGTATTAATTTCTTATTTCACTGTTGAAGCAAGAACATGTTACTGAAGCAGAAGTACAGGTGTAGGACAACAAACTTTTTTTTTTACTTATTATTGTGTCAACCAGCAACAAAAGTGACATTGAGACTACCACAAGGTTTAAAGTGTTTTAACGATGTAGATTTTACCAAAATGTGCGTAAAGTTTAAATAAATAAATAAATATACAGTCAAACCTTGTTATAACAAACTAGATGAGACTGCATGATTATAAACTTTGAAATGTCAAGGGTAAAATACTTTAAGTATCAGTGGTTTGGACTTACAAATCACTTCAATGGACATATCCACTATATTCAAGATATCAGTGTTCAAGTGCCAGGGACGGGCGATTTCACTTGTTATAAGTGTAATTCATTTTATCCGTCAAGTTTAAAACGTGTTATAAAGTCTCGGGGGAAATAGATATCACTTCGCTGTAAGCGTCAATTCATTATAAGCGTGTTCGCTGTAAACGTGTTTTACTGTACCTTTAATCAACTGTAATATGATTTTTTTCAGAGACTTTTTCTTATTTCATATTGGTTACCTAATTCTATAAGAAAGGGGAATGATAATTAAGCCTCTCTTTGTAGATATGGACTTTCAGGCAGCGATGTACTAGACAATGTGGCCTATGCTAGAGCATACAACAGTGACCATCAGTCCCAACTTTTGATTCAGGCAGCTGCCATGATGGCAGAATCGAGGTACTAAACAATCATCTTTCTCTGCATTAATATTTGTCTCATCTCTATGGCAAACACTTCTAAATTGTGTTAGTAAGTTAATATTAGATTTCAGGTACCACCACAACCATTTCGAAAAAACTTCCAGGGAATTTAAAAAGTCATAAGGAAAAACGGTTTCAAAAGAATTAACTTTAAAAGACTTATTAATTGGCTTAATTGTACAGGTGTAATTTGATTCAAATGAAATTTGTATTGAAGAGTTTACAAATATACAGGTACAGATTTATTAAAGGCAGCTTTGTTAAACAGGGGATTAATACCAAAGTAAAGCTTGAAAGGAATAGAAGCTTTTTTCTTTTTAATTAAAAGTCATCGTTTCTATAAATTATACATGCAATGCACATTGTTTACATATGCAGTATAACAGTTCTAAATACATTCGTTCTCCTCAGAGAATGCATTTTAGTTTGTTTTGTGTGTACATGTAGGTACGCACTGCTGATTGTGGACAGTGCCACAGCCCTGTACAGGACTGACTACTCAGGGAGAGGCGAGCTGTCTGCCAGACAAATGCACCTGGCCCGCTTCCTCAGAATGCTTCTTAGACTGGCCGATGAGGTAAGGATACATAGTCAAATTTTCAAATGACTAATTTCTGTTCTCTGTACCCCATTTTATTTTGAGGCTAATTATGCAATAAGACCACTTGAAATGGATTTTTCAATAAATGGAAATCTTTGTTAAAAGGGTCACTTCTACATGCTCTAGACACTTTCTCATTTGGCCAAAAAAAATTAATGATTTGTTTCTCAGGCACTGCGCATCAGAAAAATTATCACCGCATCAAACTTTTTTATCGTTATTTTTCCGGATTGTTCATATCTTATCATTATCGGTTTTCTCTATTATGGAATCAATGTAAACAAGCGCTGAGAATAAATGCTTGTCTCTGTCAGTGAAAACGTTATTTTATCTGACACATCTACCCAGTGACAAACCTAGGGGGCTACTAGGGCTAAATACAAGTTAATGTAAATATAAGTACTCGCTTTGTGGTCGGTAACTTCGCCAGAATTTCCTCAGAAAGTGAGGTTGAAGTTGCCCTGTATTCTGATTTCACGATCGTGAACGTTAACCCCAAATGCAATAAAATAATGATTATATAATTCAAAAGACATTTTCATAGCCTAAGTTAACCCCTATTGTGATTAATAACTAGGGACTGTCTTATCTTTAGAGGTTATAAATACGGTTGATGCAACCACATACTGTGCACTGAAAATTACAACCGATGTTTATAACTTTAGGTGCTGATATTATAATTAGCTGGTAACTTGTAATTAGTTAATAACTTTGCCAAGTTAATGCTAAAATAATCATAGAACCATTTGTCTACAGTTATTATTAAAATTAAACAGATCCAACTAAATGACGGTTGTAATTGGGTCAAAGGGTTTGACCAATACCTCCAGAATACACTGAAACACATAGACTGGTTTTATTTGTCATTTAGCCAACACAATTACAAAACATTTCATCTACAAAATGTATGAATAAACTTAATAAATTAAATTTTAGAAATTGGATCAGATTTTAATTTTTTTATTTTTATATATAATTGACTTGCTTCTAATCAAATCTAAATTAAGGTTGAATCTGTGTATAAATGTATTATCATTAGCATTATGCCATTGTCAAAGAATGGAAGTCCACCTGATTTCTCAAACTTCTGAGTTCTCCCTATCTTTCTGTGAGGGAAAATTTTAGAAGTGAAGTCTCCCTAAACTAAATTTGCCCTATGTTGGTCCCTGTTAACACTACCGCTGAAATTTCTCTGTTATCTTCAGAAATTGAAGCCTGTGTGGTATTGCCTAGTAGCAGGAATAAAGGACAATTCTATTGTTTGAGGATTTTTTGATGACTTATTTACTTTTCCTTGATTTCTGTCCTCAAGGCAATGAAGATAAATAAGAATGCTTTATTTGATCAATTTTTATATGGCAAATGCCATAAGAAGTCCCCTGTTTTAGTTAGACTTGTGTTATTACTGTGGAGGAGAAAGATGGGCTGCAAAATGAAGCAGGGGCACAAACCATTTGTCATGTTTGTTCATCTGCAAAAACTCAACCTCTGAAAAGGAAACAGAGACAGTTTAAACTAAAAAGAACAAATTTAAAGAAATATTTAAACTTTGCCAATGTATCAGCTTGATGAATAAATCATTAAATATGGGTTACCGTCACTTTAAATTTTGTCCTTTAAATAAAAAAGAAAAAAAAAAGCCTGCCTGCCTCATCAATATTTCAAAATTTTGGCCCGAAAAACTAATGATTAATTTTTTTTGGCCTAACAGAGACAGCCGAGCATCTGGTTGAACAAGACTAGAGTTCGATATCAATAGTGCTTGGATCCATACGATTTTTAGAATTGTTTCGATTACTAATACATAGTTAGAAATCTATCTTTAAATATTATACAACATGATTCATATGGGGTTTCTCGAAATTCTTGTTGGAAAAGTCGAAAAATTCATAATAAAAAAGTGCGTAATTCAATACAGACTAGAAACTAATTGCCATGCAAAATAAGTTGATTTTAAAATGAATGGTAATCAATAAAATCAACTCCTGTCAGTACTTCAGTACTTTGATATTTTTAAAAAAAATCACAGACCTAACATATTCTACACAAGTTGTTAATTTAATTACTTGTACTTTTTTAACTTTATTGATATGAGGTACATGTACATTTCAGTATGGAGTTGCCGTGGTGATAACCAATCAGGTTGTGGCCCAGGTTGATGGAGCAGCCATGTTTACTGCTGATCCTAAAAAACCAATTGGGGGAAATATCATTGCACATGCATCAACAACGAGGTAAGTTGAATGTAGAGCTTCTATATTTGTATAAACTAGGCATTGTAAAAATGCCTATTTAATCATTTTGTCAAATGAATTATTAGCAAGCTTTTGAAGACCTTGTCATAACTTAATATTGAACAAACATTTGTGCCTTGTATAAACTATAGTCTGTATGCTTATTTGTCAATTTCATAAAATGAATTAATTATAAGATATTGATGACTGTTTATTATGAAACAAATATAGAATAAGTTATGTGATTGCTCTTTGTTGAAAATGGGGGGGGGGTGTTGGACCCATTTGAAATTTGTCAAATGTTCTCGAGTCTTAAATAAAAAAAATTTAAAAAGAAATTAATGATAAAGACATGGAATTTTTTCTCGGTAGGTTATATCTGAGAAAAGGGCGCGGAGAGACCAGGATATGCAAGATTTACGACTCCCCTTGTCTGCCCGAGGCAGAGGCCATGTTTGCCATCAATGCGGATGGAATAGGTGATGCCAAGGACTGAACATGCTGAGTCACCTTCCCCAAGAGTCCAACAGAGTGTGTAATACAGTACACGACTGATAAAACCCAGCCACCCTGGTGCACAGGTTTTATACAGGTAGCTGCCGACCTTCAGGATAGAAGTGCTCAGAGACATGGAGAATTGAAACATTTCATTGAATTGTCATGCATTTTGTAGATGTACGTTCCTTTTACAAACAAATATATGTGAAAATATGTCATATGTAAAGCTTTTTGTTATGTCCTTGACTAGCCTACCCTTGTTAACATTCGACATTACTTACCAACACACAAAACATGTTTTATTATAAATGTAGTATTAAGCATATTCTAACTTACTCTGTAGAGGTATGCTTGAACTTGTGATGCTGATGTTCTGTTTTTTGCAACATTTCTTTTTTTTTTATGTGTTTATATATTGTGTTATATGTAACTTTTGTTTGACCTAAGAACTTGCTTATGTGTTTAGGTTTATACCTTACCAAAATTCTTCAAAACAAGTGGGAAAAAGAAATTTTTTGTTTGTTTTATTCTGCATCTTTGACAATAATGCATGCTCATATGATTAAAATTAGTAGACTAACAATGAAGTGTTCTGCACAAAAGTATTTGTCTTTTGAGTATGAATTTTAAGGATATATTAAAAATTTTCTGAAACCCATATTGAAGTATAAATTCATTCAAATTCAGAACTATATTTTTTTATGTGTTGGCAGAGAATTTACGACCAGATACAGTAACACAGTATGAAATACAAATTTATTCACAACCCATAGGAAAATTGTATGTATAGCTTGCATTATAAATGTCAAAATACATGTATATGGGGTTTACTTCTCTTTTTCCCCCAGAAATAAAATGAATATATAATAAACACTATCCTGTCATTTTTATTGAAGGCGTATGCATTGTTGTTTTTTTGTTTTTTTTGTTTTTTTATTAAATACCTTTTGCATAACCAATTGTCAGTCCGGTCAAAGTCTTCAGTATACAGAGTTTGTATGCAGGATTATTGGCGTCGTTTTCCTGGAAATGAAGTTAAATTCGAAAACTCTATTTGTGTAAAAGATAGCAGATCGCATTTTTAAAAAGCAAATTCAGCAGATTGTGTAATCTGCCTATGTCAACACTGCGAGTGCATTGGTAGGTCAACCACCAACCCCCCCAACCCCCCCCCCCCCCCCCCAAAAAAAAAGGTGCTTGAAATATTGTGCACTTTGTATTTGTGTTGTATTCAAATAATCATATTACTTACTTAAATTAGAAGGTATGTTCGCTTTGATGTGGCAAAATAAGGTGGGTGTTGCTAAAAAGCGGAACGGAAAACGGAACGGAAAGCGGAACGGAACGGAAAACGGAAAAGCTTATCTAATGTTATTTACTTGATAGATTTGTTAATCATGCTAAACACATATGCTTTATGTCATTTTTAATACATTTTTTTTTTAAAATTAGGAATACTGAATTATTTATTCAAGAATAATATTATTAACAGTACATGCATTGACCACTATATTGAATTCTGTCCCAAAATATCCTCGATTCCCACTTTGCTGAATAAGTCTATACCTAAGGGTTCAAGCGTTTCCTTTCAGAAGCATGAACAATTCTCATCATTCCTTCTTTAAAACGTCGATCCTCTCTAGCTCATCAGCTGGTTTCAAAACACGGCTATAAATAAAAAAGTCTACAGGGTTTTGCATTTCAATAGACCCGGATGATAACGTTGAAAAGTTGTGCAAGGTCTTCTGAGTGACTTCCAAATGAAGAAAAGGTGTCAACATTTCCCATTATAAATCTCCGTAAGAAATCTGTTTTCGATCCTGTGAATTTTTCCGATTAAAATGATAATGTGTCAATGAAGTTTTCTTGGATATTTCTCGTTTCATCAATTTCAATTGCATCTTTAACAGGTATGTGTATTTTTTAAAAAACCATCCAAATGTGCTGCATGAATATTTTGAGATCGACAGACTATAGTCCCAACTTATAATCGGAAAATCAAACCAGGCAACGTATAGAGCTCTCTATTCGGATCATATGTATATATCTGCAGGAATGAACAACTGCCAAGTAATGCAAACGTTAACAAAATTGCATAGCTAAAAATACTAGTTTCACTAAGTACCAGATATTTTAATGTATTTTTATTTTGAATGTCGTCGCCGTACGGTCTTTTTTTTCATCCTAATGATACTGTGTCGCCTGTATGATTTAAGATCGTATAGAACCCCCAAAATTCAGTGTTGATGTAACTATATATATATATATATATATATATATATATATATATATATATATATATATATATATATATATATATATATATATATATATATATATATATATATATATATATATATATATATATATACACATGTACATCATATTTGAAATATAAAAATACTCATAAAACACATGAAACGCTTTTACTAAGTGCCTACGTTACGCTTATGCCAGCAATACCATACAAGAAAAATAAGTAAAAAGTTACAGCAAATTTACTCGTTTAAACATGTTAATATTTCACTACTCGTAAACATTTCGTACTCAACTAACGCCAATTGAATATAATGCTACATGTATATTTGATAGACACTTATAAGAATATCAATAAGACAGCCACATGTTGATAATCATTCATTAGATATGAATACATGATACAAAGTAAATCGTTCCTGGTCAGTCTATACCCTTTTAAAGCGATAAACGTGATATGATGTTTTCCGTTCCGTTCCGCTTTCCGTTCCGTTTTCCGTTCCGCGTTTTAGCAACACCCAAATAAGGTCAAGTACAACATAAGAAGGTGCATACATGTGTATTTATTTCGAGACCTTTATCAGTGAAAAACATTAGGAATGGTCTGAGTGTGTGTCAGGGATGATTTATTGGTCAGTTCAAGGTTCGATATCACTCCTGGGAAAAATTGTATAATTGTATAAACTTCCTCCTCCTCATCCTTCATTTGCCTTATTGTGGAGAAATCGATCGAGATTAAGGCGTAATCAGCGATTTCATAAGTAAGGAAATGAATATATATAGCACCGCATTATCGCGTGTTTAAAAGGGAAAAACCTCTTTCTAAAGATAGGTCAAACACAGGTAATGTTATCTCTGCCTTTTGTTTCACAGGCACCTGGCGTTACGAGTTTTTTCTCATAATTAAAATAAATACCCTATACCTAATATTAGTAATACACAGGCACCTGACGTTAAACAATTTTCTCAAAATGAAAATAAATACCCTATACCTATTAAATAATACACCCTTGTGTATTATTAGGTATAGGGTCAGGGGTGGGGTAATGATAATCAGAAAAAGAAACTAACGCCAGGTGTCTGTGCTTGGATTGTCTTAAATGCGAGAAATCATCTTGACAGTCTCAATGCCTTGTATATTGTGAATTGATATTCCGATACTTATGGAAAATATAATTCATCGAAGTGGACAAAAAAAAATGCAAAACGCTAATAAACATTTCGACAGGCATATATATACTATACATATGTATATACTTTTTTTTTAAAGTAACAAATTAAAAAAAAAATTGTCGCATACTTTACTGTGGGGTAATGACAACCTAGATTATAAAACTAATGTCTTAGAATTTTCACTGCTGTGCAGAAATTTATAAACAATTCTCGCAGGTTTATATATATTAAGTATACTATTTTGTTCAATTGCAAATTACTTGTATTACGGTGAGAACCTAGTAAGTTGCAAGAATTTGTGTTCGAACCCTTTGTATAATATATAATACTATAACGCCTGTAGAACATAATTCATTCCGGTTTTAAGTTGTTCATTTACTCAATTTTTTTTATATGTAAATATACACAGTATGTTAAGGTGGAATAACACACCTTAAAAGTCACTCAACAGTAAATTTTTTGATTATGAAATAAATAATGATAAATAACTCAACGTATGCCAAATAAGCAAAAAAGTTGCAGTTTGGGGATAAAAACTGAATATCTAAAACATTCAGTTCAGCAAGTTGCAACAAAAGCCCCTGCGGGATTCGAACTCCGGATGTACGGATCCGTAACCCGACACTTTATCCACTCGACTTTGAAGTAAGTTACATAATTATATCGATAATCCTTTCAATAATACGAAATGTCGTTTTGATCAGAGGTCAGCCATTTTGTGATGATGTGTTATTCCACCCGATATCCGAGCATCTTAGTATATATGAATTGTATAAATATTTTGATACATGGCGTGGAGCATTTAATAATAATAAATATGATACAACTTTTAATTAAAACAACATAATTAATAACACATGTTTGAGCATCTTAATGAGTTTGCAATTAATTGTGTAAATATTTTAATGCTTGGCATGGATAAATTGATAATTGAAAAAATCATACAATCTTTTAGCTGCAGATCTGTAGCTCACTGGTCTGGAAAAAAAATTGAATGGACAACCAGAGAGTTACAAAATGTACAATACCAAGATTACCAACCATTGAAAAAATTGTGTGAAACTTGATATATCTTCCAGTTTCTACTGGAATCTACCCACACTGGTCATACACCACATCTTAATTGTGCAAGTGCAGATTATAAATAACTAAATGAAACTCATGTTAACATTGTACTATTTATTTTATAAGTACGTAACTTTGGTAATTCAATACAATATAGTTTGTCCTAAGTTATTGCTTCCATCACTTTTTGATAATTTTAAATAAAAATACATATATACCTGTACATGTGAAAGAAATACAGTTAAAATCGATAAAAGGGAATATATTCAAGATATCTTCATTGAACAATTTTCATTTTTCACTCATAAAAGTTCACAGGAGTTTATAATGGGAAATGTTTACATCTTTTCTCCCTTCGGAAGTACTCGGAATACCTTGCGCAATTTTTCAACGTTATCATCCGGGCTTATTAATGGCTGATGCAATAAAAAAAACCTCGTAGACTTTCTATTTTTGGATGTGTATTGAAACCTAAAGCAGGTAGAGAGGCGTTTCAAAATAGATAATCTTGACATTTTTCATATAAGTGGATGAACGTAGTTTGAGCACAAAGGTATTTATGATTATCAAGCAAAAAGTGGTACTTGTTATTATCAATGTTGAATACAAGTTTGGTAAAAAATACAAGTTTGGTACAAAAGTGACGTTCAGAGTCAAATGAAATACTCTGTTCCAGAACTGAATTATGTTCAAGCACCGAACTTTGATTCCAGCATCTTGATCCCTGGATTTAGCTTGGAATTTCTTGAACCCCCATTTTGCTTTATCGAAAACTAAATACGCCATACCTCTTTGCCTGAAAAATCCCCCCAGAAATCCGCTCAATTTTGGGTTTTTGAGTACGGGTATCATTAAAAAACGGTTTTGAATATTGTCTATGACTTCGTATTTCTTGAACCCCCATAGGCTGGACGTATAGTTAATAATTTGTACAACACACATACATAAAAATGTTTTTTATAAGCGTTAAATATAAACTTTCGTTTTTTCAACGGTCGAAATACCCCCCCCCCCCCCCCATAATTGGACAATTCAAATTACATTTCTATAAGTTTTTAAAAAGCGCAATCTGATGAAAATCAGATCTTAGATGCCCTCAGTAGCAACATATCATAAAAACGGGAGCAAAGAGGATTGGATTTTAATCAGATTAAAATTGTAAAACGCGCCAAGTTTTTTTGTCTTATCTAAATGCGCCATACCTCTTATGCTAAAAAATTCCCCCAGAAGTCCGCTCAACGTTCATCAGGTACAGATTGACCTTAGCAAAGCAGACGCATGGCGTATTTAATATGTAGATGGCTTCTGGTACTATATAATAGGGTTTATTATTACAATATTACATTTGAAACTGTGCATCAACTTATTAACAAAATCATTGATAGCAAGTTCTTGTGCTTATAGTGTTTCAATTATTTGCAATTCATCACCAAGTCCACGTGTTTCTTTAGGTTTCAGATGCAACTTTTACCAAACTTTGACAATTAGCTCACCTGGATTAAAGTTGACATAAATTAGTTCATGCGCGGATACTTTGGAAAATTCAAATTTCTTAAATTTACATAGTAAAACTTCCTACTTATACCTAGGACCCCATCCCCGGAAAATTTGTATTTGTTTTGTTTCCTCCTCAACTGCCGCTGTAGTATACTAAATATACCAGGAATGTTGATTTCAGATCGAGTCATTCAAGTTGCACGGATCTCAAAATGCATGAAATACACAATATACTTGTAATAATATGTTTTCAAGAAAAAGTATAAAGGAAATTACAATCAAAAAAATAAAAGAGGTTATATTCTTTAAAAGAATTTCTAAGGTATTAAATTGCACAGATGCATGTTGAGGATGTGTACGTGCACATCAAACACGCGTGTCATTAATACAGTAGTGCATAACGTCAACATCTTATTGTAGATCCCGGCCATCACAGTAGATAAGTGCAGCCAAATAATATGATTTTGAAAGGGGGAAGGAAGGGGGGGGGGGAGACTCATCCAAAAAATTGGACAAGAAAAAAAAAAAGGAAATTCGCAAAAAATTCTGAAAATCCTAATCCATGAGTAGGAGGGACGTTTTCTTTATATGCCCCAAAATGTGGAGCAACTTCATGTTCAATCAATTTTCTTTTTGTAAATTTAAGAAAAATGTTTACTGCTATTAAAGAAAAGAGTTGAGGCTCCCTGATTCTACCTGCTTGAAGTAAATCCAAAAAAGTAATTTTATTAGTTTCTACCAAAAAAATTCCGTTTTTTGAGGTCCATGCTGTCATTGTAAAAAGATCAAATATTATATAATTTTGTGAACTCATCTTTTAAAAATTACAATTTTATACCTCTGAAGAAATTATGTGTATTTGTTTTCAAATATTTTCAATGTTGTCTGTTCCCATTAACTGCTCCCCTTAATTAGTCAACCTGCGTTCTTGATTACCCTGTTCTGGAAAGTTCTATCCATCAAAAATAAAATCGCGGCTTTTTTTTATTTATTCAATATTTGTCAAATCTTAGCTTCTATGCATCCTCTAAATAAGTCCCCAGTAATATATTCTCACTCTTTACGTAATCATTCAATATTATTTCTTTGCAAGTGTATATTTTGTAGCAAAAGACCCCTGATTTGGATCTGCCAAAGCGTGTCCACCACCTTACTATTTTTTGATACTTTCGGCATGTTTATCGAACATGAAAGTAAGTTTTTGATTGATTTCCTAATAATTACTTAACAGTCATGCAAAATTCAATTATGGCTTAACGGACATTATCTCACGCGTATTGAATTACCAGAGGCATAAGCAGTTACTCTGGTGCAGACATTTTGTTGTTATTTGCAAAATGTCTTAAGCTATAAACATAAATTTGTGTATAAAAATAATAATAAAAAGTTTTGTAAATTAAAAATGCAAAATTTGTGAATTTTGATCGTCTTCAAAGTTAGTGAAATAATAAGCAATTGCACGACTATTTCTAAAATAATTACATTTTTTATTTTGTATGATACAGTCACATTATTTATACCGTAATTTTGTATTTTCAATCACGTTTTATTTATCTCATATACATACATGTACTTCTGACAAAATAAACTAATTTTAATTTTGATATAATATAATTGTATATTATTCTCCAAAACAATATGTTTGGTAAAATCCACAGAATATAAGTCCATTTTGACATTAATTTCAATTTAACTATAAATGGTTAAATTGTTAATTTAAAAATTGTTACAGTGAAATAAATGTCAAAACGGGCTTGGTTCCCTGTGGTAAAATCTGAAGATGTACAGATTATTTATAAATTTCGTTAGAATAGTATGAATTACAAACAAATATTGAACAATCTTGGTTACATCGTGCTACCAATTAATACATTTGGTTTCGGTTTCTTTTCTTTCTTTCTTTTTTTTTTTGATTTTGATATAAATCCACCAATAAAAGATAAGGTGAAGAAACTGGTTGATTGGCCAGAGAACACTGTATATAGTTTTGTATGATATATTAGATCATAAACAGCGTACCCAATCAGCGGAACGGAATCCGCACCAACACCTTTTTCAAAACCCTCCGACATCTTTCAGTTTCGAAAAAAAAGTATAATACATTACCAGTTTGTTTGATAAATTATCAAATGAATATTCCAAACAAGTATTACAAAAGTAAACATTCGAATCACACAAATCAATAAATCAATTCCATCAAAGGCTAACCAACTTGAAGGTAAAAACCAAACTGGAATTAAAATTTAAATCTAACCTCTTAGGGGAAACTTTTGTGATCTAGAGGGGGTTTCCGCCCGTTTTTTAGGAATCACTTCTCGTACCCTCTCGTAAACGTAAGGTAAACTTACACAGGAAGTGACCCCCTAATCATTTTCGTCCCTGGCTTCCTCATTCGATAGTGACCTACTACCGGTGTCAAGAGAACAGATCGTAAATTAAAAGCAACAACTTTCCTGTTCGGAACCGTCTCTATATAAATAAGGTATACCATTTGATATTCTATCAGACATTTATTTCCTCAATGAAAGGAATGGTTCCTGATATTCAAAGGCTTTTGGTAAGGCGGATTTTTTTTAAAACATAGGAAATACTGACTTGGTCAAATTGTTTTTTAAAAATTATTTACAGAGATGCTAGTTGACGGATGTCTAATTTATTTTAAAATAGTCCCGTAATAAATGTTCAGTAGATAAAAAAATATGATTGAAAAGTCGTTGTTTTAACGAATATATATTTTAATATGAAACATAATGCAAAACTTAACACGATTTTTTGAAATTTGTGATAATTGAAATTCAAAAAAAAAATTGTGCTTCGAAATCATTGAAGGATACCGGTATTGCAATTATTAATAAGCAATCAATGGTATGCCTGAATTTGATTCAGGCAGCAAACAATTAAATGAGCCACACATTCCAGAACTGAAGTATGAATTTTGTTATAATATGTATGCAAAAAGATCAAATTTACAATTGGTATATGTAATACTAGTAATTCATGAAGTAAAACGACTCTTGATTTGTTTGCATTAAGAAGGCTAGATGGTCAAGGCCTCCTAGCTATAAACGGTATAAATCTCCTTCAGTTAAAGAGCTTGGTGTTAATTTTTTTTTCTTCAAATTTCAAAGCTTTTATGAAATATTTTTCTTTACTAAATAATAGCGTGATAAAATCATAAGTCATATAACTTTAATGCCTTCAGAATAGGGACGGTGCAAGTATTTTAAAACTATAAATGTTTTAGTGTATTCATGATTCATTTTTTTAGATTGAATAAAATAAAATCCAGGGTAGAGTTTACAACATTTAGATATGTAGTTTGAACTGGAATATCTTTTTCATTTGTTGCAAAAAATCGAATTCATTATATCAGGTTAGATACACTACCCTTTTAAATCCATATAATTTTTTAAAAGTCTCATAATAGCTAGTATTTTCACAATTGAGACAAACTCAATCAAAGTGTAAAATTTTGAGGCAACATATTTTTACGTTTATTTAAAATTCAAATGTCACCAATTTTAAAAGTAGGACACTAATCTACTTTTTAAAAAGTGAAAAATATAATTACTATCGAAATCTGTAACATATAATGGTTGATTTATCATGATAATCGTCAGTGATTTTTTTTTCAATTGAAGTTATTAGCCTTTATAATATTGGAACCACGAGTATAATACAAAAATATGATTAAGCGAAATGAAATAATTAACGCATCTTTGACTTTGTTTTTAGGATAGGCAGTGTTGATGCTGCTACCTATACACACACGCGGCCGCTCCATCCCCCAACACTTCAACCCGGCGGCGGAATGGTTTTTTCTGCAAGCGATAGGTACCCCCCATCAGTGTCGTGCAGACTTTGTGCCCGCCCTTCAATGCCCTGCCTCCCCTCTCGAACACTCGCCATTTGACGATAATGAATTCCTGGGAAAGCGCTCAACTTGTCCCTGGGTTATGTGTAGAGATTCAAACTCGCATCGTCAACCACGTGAAATATATTATGCTAAGTGTTTATGTACAGGTTGTAAAGGACAGTCTGGTGAATACTCTTGTCAACCTATTTATACGGTTGTGACGGTTTCCAGGGTAACGAGTCGAGGTATCCATGACGACGATAGTCTCCGTGTTCCTCTTGGATGCACGTGTGCTAAAAACAGATAGCGGATTTAGATTAGTTGATTGGAGAACCTTTTTCTGTGTACAGTATCAAATATTTGCAATAGAATTTGGATCGAATTCCTGAACGAAAACTTGTACTGCCCTTTACATGCGAGTGACTATTTTACACAAACAGTTCTATACTAGTCTCATTTGTAAATTAATGGCGATTTTTTTTTTTATAAAAGTTGTAAAAACCAAAGCTTCATATTTTTCATATGTTGAATTAATACATGTAGCTGCGGAACTGTAGTTCTGAGGGAAGTCTAGTTTGACAGATGGTCTGTCAATCGTATTATTCCATAGAACAACAGTCTAGTTCTGCAGCTGATTAATCATGTGTATATCAATCACGTTCTGATAGATATTCGCCAACATTGTATTCATTCATTCTAATTATATTCCGATTCGTTCGTTTGTGTGTTGTTAAATGTTGTTTGAATAGTTTGTGCTATACCCAATTGCCGACGCGACTTACTCTAAAACCTGATCTGGCCTGCTCTGGCCTCAAAATTGGCTTGGCCCCACTTTTGGCTTCAGTTTTGGCCTGGCACCAAGATTTTGGTCTGGTCTCAAATTTTGGCCCTGGCTCCAAGTTTGGCTTCTTCAAACATTTTTGGCCCCAAATACTAAGATTTCTCTATTTCTCATTTTTATAAGTTTTTCATTGAATTTTTACTGATTTCTCTTAGAAATTTTTAAATATTTTAAGGATAATCACATGGCAAAAATATTAATTACAAATGTACCTGACTGATAAAGTTTCAATTGATTTAATCCATGTTCTTCACACATATATACATAATACAATAAATACATATTATGACGTGCATGTACAGCACTGTTCTTCCTATTCCCGAGGAATGAATTATGCTTAAGCGAACAACTATAATAGTCGCCATCTCCCCATCCCCCAATTCAAAAAGTACAAGAACCGTTATTAGAATAATTAAGTAAAACATCATTTTAAGAGACTGACCTGAGTGAAGGATAAGAAAATATCTGAAATATTTATAAACTGGTACATGTATATAACATCAAATTTCTATTCCTGTGTAACGCAATTTAAAATTGCCAGTTATCTAAATTACATGTCAACACCGATCAAGCCCTCTCCAGCAGAAATTCAGAAATTCGATATCAGCCTCTTTTGTAGCCAGTCTACTGATTTGGGGTCAGGTTCATAGTTTAACATATCACACCGTCTAATTTAATGAATGGATTTTATTCAGCAATGGTCATTAATCATCACCTCCTGATAAGAGTAGAATTTTATTTATTTGTAAATTTAGGGACTAATTTTTCATCTGTTTCATCATCAGAATTTGAACAAAGCCAAACATTATGTGACCTTTGATGTTGGTTAGAATAAACAAATATTGGTCTCTTCAATGAAGAGTTACAACGATATTGTCCAATCCTGAGAGCAATTCGATTTTAATACATTGAAAAAACACGCCATGGTTATACAATGCAAGGCAAAATCACATTCTTAAGTTCCTTAGAATTTTAAACAGACTGAATCAAAATCAATTAGAATCGATCATTTATACATGTTGCAATGAATAATCATTGTTAGTACTATTTTTTCAAATCTACATTGTAGCTATCATTTTCAATGGACTATCACTTTAAGACACTTAAACCATCAAGTGGGATGTTCACTGTGTATTGAAAATAAATCACTGAAAAATCAATGAAATCATCAAATCAAGAAGAGATAAAAATGAATTTGCGGCCAAATATTTTGTAGAGGCCAAATTTGAGACCAGGCCAAAATTTGGGGCCAAGTCAATTTTGAGGCCAAAATAGAGGCCAGGTCAATTTTGCAGATAGGTCAGGCCAATCCAGGTTTTAGAGAATGCCTATCCGACGCAACAGGGCAATGCTTCCCATCAAATTATCAAGTATGTCAATTACTGTTTAACCGTCTACTTCAATTTCAAGAAACGAACGATTGGTTTAAATATTTAAGTATTTATAAACTTGATGCCTTATTTTTCGGAGTGGGTGGGTGGGGTGGGGGTTGGGTTGGGTTGCGGGGGGGGGGGGGGGGGGGGGGTAAGGGAAAGGTGGCAGAAATCATAAATCATAAATTTTTTTGGTGAAACAAATACATGTACATGCACACTTTTCCCTCGAAAACGGTTCCCGATTGGACAAGAATATCACTTTTTTGAACCAATCGATAATACAGTGTACTTCAATAGAATTTGATAGGAAACAAGAGCAATAAACCTAGAACAAAGCAAACAAGTTTATATACTTACAGGTATGTATTTTGCATTTGTACTTGGCTAGAACCACTGTTAGCTTTGAGGTATTTGCATTTATGAGACGTCTTTTAAAATATAAACCGAGAAAAATGACCCTATCAGCATTGAGCAATAAGATTTCGTAACATAGATTTTTTTTTTTAAAATTTGCTTCCGTTCGAATCAAAGTCAATAAAAGAAGTGTGTACACGATTTATGACCATATTCTTGGTATTAATATATATTTTTTAAATTATGTAAATTATATAATGTCTGGATTCTACGAAATGGCTTTCTGTTTTTTAGTCTCAAAACTTTCACTTTGATTTGACCTATATGACCGGTTGGTATATATATTAACCTTTCTACCCAGGTATACAGATAGTGAATTATCAGTTTAAGTCAACTGTATTCAACGAACTTATGAACTTGATATGTACTTGAATATTTCATAACAGGATCTATTTAAATCATTGTTTATAATATACAGGAAATCTATACATTGGTAATATATATAGACAAAGGAAAATAAAAAAAAAAGTTATATTAATCAAAATCGTATATTCGTTTATCTTTGCTTAAGAAATTTCATAAGGAACAGGTTACATGTACTATTATAAAACGACTTATTGTATTTGACCGTAATTTTTCTGTACTGGCGATGTACATGTACAACCTATTTACACAGTAAGAGTCAGCCACACATCAAACAGAAGATGTGACTATATAAGATAAACGCATCACTGTTCACCAACAGAGTGTAATTTAAGGAGGCTGAACAGACGGTCAACAGATTATCCGTCAGATCTACCTAAAATTTTTATTATGGTGTTTTAAAGGGGGCGTGGTCGCGGTTTTGGTAAAAAAAAAAATTCGGTTATTTTTTAAATTGTTATATTGCTGAAGAAATGCAATTTTAATGGTCAACTTTAATTAGAGTGTCAGTCGGAGAGCTTAAGCAAGAAACAGGGCTCACAATTTTTATCTTTGTATTGTATTTATGTAAAGAAGACTGGTGTCCTGTTTTGTTTAATACATTGGTTTAATGTACCGGTGAATTAAAGTTCTTTTTCAATTTAAGCTGATTTCTCTCTGTTCTAATTCGTTTTAAGCATAAATAAATAGTTCCTAGCGTTTGCCACATTCGCTTTGGGTTTGAAACTGGAATTTTCCACCTTAACACTCAAAAAGTAAACAAAAACATTCATTGCATAGCTTTGAATACATGACAAAAAATTGTGAGCTCTGTATCTCGCTTATAACTTGGCGACTGATACTCAAATTTTGCATGGTCGACTATTAGAAATGGTAACTTAAGTATTATAAACATTAAAAACTGAAAAATAATTTTTGACCAAAATCTTGACCATGCCCTTTTAAACTAAAATCATTATTGCAATTAAAGAAGAGAAAAAATATTGATTGATTTTTTAAAGCTGTTAAATCTATATCAAGTCGAGAAAAATTATAAAATTATCTTACCTTTATACACATCTCCTTTTTATGGAGATCAATAACGTTTTAAAATAAATAAGCTCGTGGAGCCCTCTTAATATTAAACTCATCGCAAACCAGAAAAATCTCTTATGGTCAAATGCTTGTGAACATCTATAAATATTGACTGTGTTAAAATTAACGCTTGAGTTCTTTGTCCACTTTGTTTCATAAACGTAATATTTATTAGTTCACTTAATTGTATAAATCATTAAATGTATACTATACGCTTTTGCAAATAGATGTACGATGTATGTATTTTACATGTGTATCTTCTAAACATAAATCAATATCAGACTTGCAAAAAAAACTAGTACAGGGCGTTTCCTTTATCTAAGAAAACAGAACAATTAATTGATTTAACGCACTTACTGTATTCTCAAACAATTAAACATTAAAACTGTGAAATGTGAATAATAATCGAATTCATTATGTACTGTATTGGTCGTTCAGATGTTACCTATCTTAACTTAAAGATCAAAGTTGAATTGATCAACTGAAAAATACAAACACTCAGTGCCACTAAAATCATTATTAATGAATGTTTTAAAAATTACAGGTGGACTTAATCGATTGAGTAAACAAAGGGTTTAATAACTATCAGAAACTCCAAATAACTGCAATAGATACTCATTTTCGTGGTTATTCCCCATCCAACTAACGGAATATTTATTCGTCCTATCTCTGACGAGGATATGTCCGAATTAGCTAGGCATTCTGATTGGCTGATAATGGTCACGGTTAAATCGTTTAAATCTTGTGCCCTGCGAACGCCATGCTGCTGAGATTAAATATGAATCTCATCTAGTCTTAATTAATCTTTCAGAAAACGCGATAAAATCATCGGTAGTTTGGGTAAAATCCCCTTTAATTTATAAATAGTATATGTCAAGCAGAGTTAGCCATGTTGTTTGACCGATATTGGTCACTAGGAGGATCGTCACGTGTATCTTGACGATGCTGTTGCGACGAAAATTATTTTTGGGTAAAAGATTCTTGTAATCTACTTTAGAAAGTACGATCAAGTCATCTCGCAATCGGGTACGTGATATCCCGAACACTAAATGGTCATATTACTAGCGATGTTCATAGAGAAAAAAGGTGAACTCTTCACCAATTTTGTAATTAACTCCTGCTGAAGGTCTTAGGAATACATATTAATTCGTAATATTTTGATGAGCAAATAATGATATGCCGATATTTGCATAATTATTTCCATTGGGATGGGATGATGACATCAATACAATTAGTCTTTGAAGGACGCTTCACTTAGGGTCGGTCGATGAGTGAAGCATGGGAAGAAGTGTGTCACTAGATATAACAGTATTATAAATCAAGAATGTATCAACTTTTCAGACAAGCAGAGCCAAACATAGAGATAAAATCAATTTAGTTTACGTTCTGCAAAAAGTTAGATATGCCTCTGAGGAGTCAATATTTGTTCCGCAGAGCATAGGAAAGGACGCATTGCAAGTTTAAAAGCAGTTTCAATTACTAGCTCTTCGGTCAGTGTTTCACACTAGCGAAATACATTATAAAGTTGGGTAATTTTCAGTTGCAGGTGAATTAAAAAATATTATGATGGCGGCCTGTCTTTTACTGTTACTCTGTGACTGTGTCTCCGCACAAACAGGAAAGGATGTCAGCAACCTGTACGACTATTTATTTTCCACGCTGAATTACAACAAAGAAATTCGGCCTGCCATTTACCAAAATATATCTACTCAAGTAGAGGTGGATCTTTTATTAAGCGGACTTCATCACATTGACGAAACCCATCAACAAATGACCTCAGTCGGTGTTTTAACTGTGAGGTGGAAGGATGAATTCTTGACCTGGAACCCTTCCTTGTTCGGAGGAGCAAATTTCATTGACGTTCCACAAGGAAAAATTTGGAAACCGGATCTGCAGGTTCGCAACGGGTTTGCAGATTTTTCTCAGATGGGTGGCGATTTCATGTTTTTAAAAATATACCACACGGGAGAGGTGGTTTGGTTTTTGCACAAAGTGTTTCATACCAAATGTAAGATGGACGTGACATTTTTCCCGTTCGATCGACAAAACTGCTCTGTTCAGATTATTTCCTGGAGCAACGATGTTTCGAGTGTCAATATAACGGGTGGCGGGGACGGGTTCCAAATTGATGCCGATCTCCATCATGGCCATTGGAAGATATCTACTTATTCTTTCAATACGTTCATGGATGTGAATGACTCTGTAATATCGTTCAGCATCACACTGGACAGAAAACCCAAAATTTACATTCTGAACATTCTTATTCCGGTATGTTTTCTGGTGGTGCTAAGTCTTCTGACATTTTTGTTACCAAATGACTGTGGCGAAAAGGTGTCCTATTCCATCACAGTGCTGCTATCAATGTCCATCTTCCTAACCGTTGTGGCCAGTATGCTCCCAACCAATTCAGATTCTATTTCGTACCTTGAAATCTACATTGTTGCAGTGTTATCCGTGGGGGTGCTGATTATAGTTCTCTCAACTGCTTCACTGCGACTTCACTACAGAACAGAAAAGAGAAAGATTCCGGATTGGGTCCAACGATTGACGAGGTTATCTTGGACACTGCGATGCCAACGTATAGATGGATACAATGCTCAATACAATTACAGAACAAAAACAAGAGAACATTTTGATGATAAACAAGAGCGTAAAGAACCACAGAAATCAGACATAGTAGTCCGTTGGACTGACGTCACATCCGCTCTGGATTTTTATATGTTTTGGTTGTTTCTAACAGCGATCACTGCTCTTTCGCTTGCTGTCACATGGCTATACTTTTCGCAGTAGATAATGATTAATAAAAAGAATATAGACAGAAAACAATGAAATCAAAATTCACTTACTGAATAAAAAATTGGCTAAAGGAGTTCGCAAACTATTTTGTGCATGGTTTAAAATTGTCATGCTCCATCGTTACCGCATGTTACAAATTCGATGAAAATAATACAATCTTACCTGATACAGAATGCATATTGAGTAGATCGGGTAAAGTTAACTCGAATTAATGTCCTTAAATACAAATAAATTTTCACGTTTCATTCGACAAGCAAACAAGTCAACAAAATTTTCAGCTGAGGTTAAAAAATGGAATTTATTCGTATAATCTACATGTTTTAATATGTTATTAGTTTTCATGAAATAACCCCTTGTATATTTCTATCAGAGGTTTTATAAAATTCTTCGACGATAAATCGATAATACACTGAGGAATATTAAATATTAAATACATGTAGCCTTTGCCTATTTCAGCATACGGCGAGGTATACTCATTACAAAGATGGAAATCTTTGGTCAATAGTTTTAAATACTTACTGATTCCATGACAACAATGGCTGCAACGATATCGTCAATTCTTAAAACTTTGAAATCTCAACAAGAACTATTCTCAATGACTCACGACTTTTGCTAGAGGTACAAACTATTTCAATTCTTCTTCAATATGTTTATAATTAAAATGCTGAAAAATGAGGTCGCCAAGTGAAATGCACAGAGCTGCTTACTATTATAAAATTTGAATAGATTTAGGGAAAGCTTAATTTTTTGACTGATGTTTCTTAAAAAAATAAATGGCTCAGATTCGGCTTCCAGTCTGTTGAGACTTTAAGCAAGAAAGTTATCTACAAGTATATATACTTCAAAAAATATATGTATTGTACATCTGTAAATATAAATAACACATTTTCATTAATATTTTGAAAAAAAAGAATCTTGGTACAATAATCGTTCTCTCTCGCGATCTACATATATACATGTTAATTTGAGTTTTTATCAAGCCGCCGATTTCATGCTCATGCCATTGTCTTACAAGTCTTAGCGACTTGATTCATCAATTTACAATTTTTGCTCTATGGAAAAAGTTTGGGCTTTTTTCTCCATAAGAACTTCGAATTCATTTTTTTGAATTAATTGTCTCATTGTGGATGTCATACGTGTACGATATTGTATATCACCAGTATATCATAAGTTACTAGCATTCATTGATATAAAGTAGAGAGCAAACAACAGCGGGTATAGCGATTCACAATGAATTACCTCCGGGAAGAGATAACAGATGTAAATTTTTAAGCAAATCAACTGATTAGGTAGAGCAAGCAATCAATATAGTCACATCACAAGGAGTAGTATTCCTGTTGAATGAAAAAGGGGCCATAACATTTTTTATATGTTATAAAGCAAGGTTGAAATATGAATTTTTCAAGAAATTAAAAAACAAATTGTTTATGAGCTATCATATTTTGTTCAAATTAAGATTAAAAAATATCCAGAATTTGATGTGTAAATTCTATCAACATTTCGTACAATTATGATATTGCTATGTAAAAAAGCGAAAGTTGTAATTGATTTTTGAAATTATTTTTGTTCTTAGATACATTGTATTTTGAATATACAACCAGCATTCTATTTGAATATATTTTGAATTTTGAATATACAATCAGAATTCTACACAAAACAACTATTTTTCAAATACAAGACTTGTAGGTATCGTGTCTTTCTTGAATTCAGTGCAATAAATGCTTATTAAATGTCCTGATCAGTAAGAAAAAAACTAGATAAGAAAAAGCAAACCTATAAAAACCTTAGAGATTAGCCATCAATAAACAAGTGTAAACTTTATAAGCTATTAGGTTGAAAATAAAAATAAATGATTCAACATGAAAATAGAAAATATGTTTTTAAGTAAATACTTCTGATACGACCATAGAGCTATTATCACTTCTCTATAATTAGAACCATTTTACAAGAGCTTGGACTTTGGGTAGTTGGTGTCTAACAGCAATGTAACGTAGGCCTGTTTGTTTCATTGTAGGCCACTTAGTCCTTGCTCTTTGAAATCAACAAGATTTGTCTGGCTTTTGAGCTAAGACTACGCAATTGGTGTATATATTTCACTTGAAACCAGCGTCTTTTTAAGCTTGTTTTGACGCAAGAAATAGATAGCTACGTCTTACTGAAAGTCCAAGGCCTTGTTAAAATGGTTCTATTACAGGACTGAACATTCATAGCATGTACATAATCGCTAGTCCAAGGTTAAAGCGATAATTCTTGATTAAAACGTTGCCTGGTTCCACATTAAGTTGTCATTAAAAGGTTTCACATACTAACCTAGTTTATTCTCCTTGTTAAAATAACCAGACCAATGCTATCACTCCAATTACTTTAATTGTTCTTTAAGCTAACAGCTTTATTTTCTAACGAATTTTCTGTTTGATATAGAAAACCACGTACATGTATTTACTTAAAAAGTTCACCCGCCTTTTTTGTTCTACCGCATAATGATTATCATTTGAATAATTTTTTTAATTTTCCTCCACTATTTATTCAATCAATATCTTATTTAGTAAGGAATCTCAATTTTCAATATTATTTGTTAAATCAATATATCCTATTTCCTAATTGATTGGAAGCTTATCGTAAATAGAATTTTTCTTGGTGTTTGTTCAATCAATTGCCACATCTCCCATTTGACAGACCTGGATTCCCCGGTCTGTTCCTCTTTATCGCTTAGTGTGATGGTGCAAGATGCTCTGATACACTGGCGCTCACGAAACGGTATATCGCACCAGAAAAGCTGATTTTAATCAAACTGTGTTAATGTTGCAGATCCGAAAAGTTTTTTTCCCCTCTCAAACTTGTTAAATCATCAAATGACGTGTCAATGACGTGATAATTGTATGATACATTAATTTGCTCACGTACAGGCAACTTTATCATAACCAATAAATTATACTCCATGTGTTTTTTCATCCTTTGAGACTGATAGTACATTTCGAAAGTTTGACAAGGTATAGTCACCATGTTTTTTTACAAACCACTTTTTAATATCAATGCGTTGGATTCTACACGAAATTTTTCAACTTCAAAGTTATATTCCTTTTAAATTTTTCAAAAATTAAGAATAGGGTAGCTGGAACCAATTTTTGTGCTGGAGAATTAATATTAATGGTATCATCGATGACTTAGTTAATTCAACATCAGACAAAAGTTTTTGCCATGGTATCAAGATAACTCGAATAAGAAGATAACTTACTCACTTGACACAACCATATAGTAATGCTGGACAGTTTAATGGATACTTATTTGCTATAACTTAGGATGATCCGACACTGACACACCCTTCTATCAGTTAAGACTAAATCACTTCTAATTAACCTTAGTTCTGGAGCAAATATAAATTTGTCCAGCCATATGTTTTGAAGGACTTAATTTTTGACCTCTATCTCTAATTCAATCCATGTCAATATGGATGAAGTATCTAACCAATACAGTCTTAAAACCTTTACATCGTCCACCGTTTATTCCCCCCCCCCCCCCCCCCGAATAGTAATTATCCTTTCCGTCATTCAATTCAATTGGAGATCTTTTCATCCACAAAAAAGCCACGGAACATCATTACTACTTTTAAATGAAGCTTAGTCATACCCGGTAATTCTTCAAATGGTTAATCATTAAAACTCACGTTAGTTCAGAATTATCGTATATTAAGCTCCCATCCCAATAAATTTACAAAGTTAACGAATATGGTAAAACTATACCAGTAAAACTCGGTTACAGCGAAGTCTTAGCGACCAATGGATTTACTTCTTTACATCCGTAATTCGTTATAACCGTTTAACGAATTCGTGATAATAAGTAAAGCAAATTCGCTATATAGTAGATGTTTTCTTCATCAGAATAGTACATTACTTGCTAATTACGGCTTAGAATGAAAATAAATTTTTAAGAAATCTATAAAAACTGGATTGAAAATTAAAGAATTTATGAACGAATAATTCATTCAAGCTATTATATCAAATGGCAGTGCTAACCTTTCATACTATGAGAAAATTCGTTATAAAATTCTTATATTTCGTCATTTTTTTACCTGTACCTCAGTTCAGTTTGCTATATCTGTAAATTCGTTATATCCTCGTTCGTTGTTTTAAAGTTAGTTTAACTGTAATTCGTTTAGCATGCAAGTAAAGTCACGAATTTCTGTTGGAGGAGAGAAGAAGGTGGCACAGTGAATCTTTGTGAAATATTGAGAATCCCCATAAAATTTTAAAATAAAATTTTATTACCTATAACTTAATACATTGGAGATTAATGAATGGGCATGAATATTGATAACTGAATAGAATAAGGAATACTGTATTGATGTAATCAATCAATGGGTATTCATCTAACGCATCAGCAATCAACTTCTATAAAATATGCATACAGTTACCTTATCAAAACCGTCTCTCGCTGCCGTATAAAGTAAAGCAAAATCTATTCGACAATACAGTTTGGTCAACCAATAAGATATTCATATTTAGTTATGCTTGGTGATGCAATTGCTGACCAGATTGTACTATAAATAAATAATGCATCAATAAACCATCTCCCAATGTCTAATAGAAATCCCTGATTTATGATAGACATGACACCCAATCTCTACCAACGTATTACCTATAACATTACTACCTTGCTGTACATGGATATTGGGAAATACCTTCTATTTTACTGTGATTTCTTTTAAAGCGAAAACCATATTTGTAACCAACACAACGTTATTTAATTGCATTGTTTAATCTGATATTCGAAGCGAGTTTTATATCTTAATTCTTTTCGCCTTTTAATTTTACACTTTAAGGATCCCACTCCTCAATGCTGATTGTATCAAGAATTTCTTGAGAAGTGAATCATTGAAATCAGTAAACAAAACATACTTTTAAAAATACAAAGATAAGGGGGGGGGGGCATATTCATCCCTCTGAGTTATGGCTCATTTAAATTAACCTTGTAGCACCTAAAAAGAGTTTCAGCCTGATAAGGAGATTAAGCAAATCTATATTTCTTCAAATATTGTTTTAATAATGGTCACACTCAATAGAGGGATTACGAAAAAAACCCGATGTTCATTCATTATTCCCCAAAATTGTGCGTAAGCAAAAAATAAATATATGTATAGTGTTCACGACACTTATTAGGGTCAAATGAAAACATTTAAAACGAATATACATTGTAATCTGTTTAATGAAAGATTTTTAAATAGCGCTCTCTCATATATTTAAGTACGTGTTGTAAATGATTCCCTGGATTTCGTGTTGATAGTACTAAGTGTTCGTGACGCACTAACGCATTTGGCGGTCGATTCGCGCGATTTAATCCCCTAAAATCAAATGGCCACTCCATTGTTGCAAGCCAATTCATTGTTAAATGACCTCATAATTACGAAATGTAGTACTGAAATGAAAACCGAGTGAATGAAAAGCCTTGATTTACCATAAATTGCAGATTAGCAAAGGTAATCGATCGGTGTCGTATTTCAACATAATAATCAAAGTGATAGAGGATTCATTTTGCGGACGAAAAATATGCAACGTTACCGGACGATTACGATTTGGATCCTCTATGTTTTGATACTAGGGGAGAGAATATGTATCGTCACAGACGGGAACTGACATTAAGAACCTGTACACCCTACCTCTTCACAACCCTCAATTATAACAAGGATATACGGCCAGCGACTGACCAGACCGCCGCCACCGATGTGTCAATGGAACTTCTGTTGACGGGGTTCCATGGACTCCACGAAGCCACGCAACAGATGAGTGCAATGGGGATTCTAACCTATCAAATGGAAGGACGAATTCTTGACATGGACGCCGTCATCTTATGGAGGGGCCACCTATATTGACGTTCCCCAGGGAAAGATTTGGAAACCAGATCTGCAGATTCAAAACGGTATGACTAGTTTTTCAGAACTGGGAGGCAGTTTCATGAGCTTGCGTATATTTAGTACTGGAGATGTGTCTTGGCAACCGTATAAAGTGTTTAATACGAAGTGTTTGATAAACATCGCGTATTTCCCATACGACCGACAACAATGTTCAATAAAGATTGTGGCATGGAACAGCGAGAGTACAACGGTTAACCTAACGAAAGGAGCCACCCCGTTCACGCTAGACGACGAATTGAACGACGGTCAATGGGCCATTTCAGACCCCACCGCTAACACCTTAGTTGACGATGGAAGTTCCTTGATAATATACACGCTAGACTTCGTTCGAAAGCCGAAGGTATATATTTTCAATATCATACTTCCTATGATATTCCTCGTTATTCTAGATATATTTACGTTTGCATTGCCGAATGACAGCGGTGAAAAGATGTCCTACTCCGTCGCTGTATTATTGTCGATATTTATTCTTCTAACAGTTGTTTCTAGTCTGCTGCCAAGTTCTTCAACAACAACGTCTTATTTGGAAGTTTATCTTCTTCTGGGTCTGACTCTTGGAACGCTGATTCTTATCATTAGTAGCAATATCGCTACGAATCCAGCAGTTCTCACAGGAAAGACAAATACCTCGATGGGTAAGAAACCTTACCTTGCTCTCTTGGAAGTTTCAACGGTCGAATGCCGAAAAGCTCGATTGAAAACGACGAAAGTCAGAATACAAAAATGGAAGTTGTAAGTTTTGCAGAAGTCGATAAAAAGAGTGAACAGGAACCTGAAAAGAAACATGAAAGGGGAGATAACATTGTTGTTCTTTGGACAGATGTGACTTCAGCAATTGACTTTTACATGTTTTTCATGTTTTCGATCTTTTTTATAATTTCTACTGGAATTCTTCTTGGTATTGCTGGTTCAAGTTAAAAAAAAATTAACAACTTTTTCCTCATCTGAATTTAAGAAAAACAGAAATAAAGACTTACACATTTTAGGTATTTTTCTTGTAATGGAATTTTCTTTCCATAGACTAACAGTCATACAACTTTTTGGAATTATTTTTCGGTATTCTTCTTTTTATATGTGATGTCAACTAAACATGATGTTAAACACCTAACGCAAATTTAATTTACCAAATAAATATAACTGATATTTTGGCCGTTGATGCTGATCAAAATTAAATTTTCATTTAATTAATTCAAATCTGGAAAATGTAGATTTTCACAGTATGGTATCCGTGAAACATAACTTTACCCAAATGTACATTTACAATGATTTGAAGTAAACTTGTTTGTTTGTTTAACAAATAAAGTGTATAAATGTGATTAAAGTCTGAACAGGAAGAATTCCCCCGGGTTCGTCCTCGGATTAAATGATTCATTTTCTTGTATTAAGCTAAAACAATGATATACACACGGGATTCAATTAATAATCATGCAATTAATCTTACGTTTCTGTTGGGAGGCGTGGAAGGACCAGATAAAAAAAATGTCTTATTTGTTCGGACGAATGAGGATTTGTTCGGACGAATAAGTTGTATTTGTATATAAAACAGCATTTTTGATGAGTAATTTATGAGACTATTTGATCTGGCAATGATGTAGATGATGAAGTTGGAGAAAGTATGTCATCAAGCCACCTTTCCTTGAATGTCTTTTTTCCCCTTCAAATAATAACACATAAATCATCCAAAGTCAGTTAAAGTGCCCCAAAACCAGTTTTCGTTGTCACAAGCGATTTTTGAAAACAAAATTCTCCATCTTTAATTGTTAAGGGGATTAAATTTAATATCTAGGTATGACTGACTTATGAATTAAGATATTACGATGTATTAATCCCATTTACTGTACTAAAATAAAGAATTTATAAGCCAAATTTGATCAAAACCAAATGTCACAAACGAGAGTGGTCGTATTTAGGTACAACAAAATAATCTAAAAGCACCAATATAGGAAGCAAAGTGATGAATATTATAATGATCAGGGGATAGACTTTACATTTTTTGTCTATAAATTTCTCCCTGTTGGCCGAAGAAAAAAATACAATCCAAAATTTGAGTGTCCCATTTAATGCTGTGAATTACGTTACGATTTTCTTGCATCAATAATGAAATTGTAATAGGCGTTTACCGTGAGGTTAAATGGATAAAACTGATCACAAAGTTACAAAGATATGAAAAAAATTATGACTCACTAACAAAAGATACCATTTTTGAAAAAAGAATAACAAATTTCGAAAAATTTCCATATTTACATTAAATTGTGAATTACTTTACGCAATCTTGCAAACAGTTCCTGAATGCTACAAACTTCAACTATCCAGACTGATGTACACACCGATGCCTATCATTGTTACTACATACACATTGCTTCTAACTGCCACAGTTTTATTTCGTATTCTGATTAAAAGTCAAGACTGTGAACTACGTTACAGTGAATTACGTTATGACCGATTTACTTTATATTGTAAAATAATCCTAAAGGGGGGCAAAATCACCATGAATCTTTATTCATTGACACCGCTTAACATACACGCACTTGTAGAAAGAAAGTGTACATGCGGTAACCATTTTGACTACTACAGTTGTGTACGCAATCGTCAGAAGTGTGATTATGCTTATTTGTGACTGAAGAAAACTTTTTGGTTTTTAATGATGTTATTGGAATTTTATATTGAGAATGAAGAATAAAGGTTAAACTTTGATATCATAAATATGAAACATTGATTCGTTTGGTGTTTAAATGAGGTATAAGTCTATATTAGAGTGTAACGTAATTTACAACAGTGTAACGTAATTCACGAACAAACATAACTACTGTTTTAATTTAATATAATGACTAGAATGAAATATGCAAAGCTTAAAAAGAAATCCTGGGAACAAAAAAGACCAAAGGTTAGAGAAAACTATCGCAAAAAGAGGTTATTATGCTGTTATTTCACGGGGTGGGGGAGGGGGGTTGTGAGTTGTAATAGCCGTGCAGATCATGTTTCTGGGACGCAAGTTTCAAAAACGTCAATTTGGTACCATGTGGCTTGCAAAGAGTGGGTAACTTGTTGTATGAGCTCTGTTCCTTGGCAAGGCAGTGAGGGTAACACCCCTACCAACAGTTTTACAGAAAGCAAGCACTGGAACATATAATTATATTGTTGGTGATTAGGTGAACGCAAGTATCAAGTAGATGCGTGCATGTTGCCACCATGTACGATGGTTTATAGTACACTGTATGTTGAAATAATTATCGAATAAGACCAGGGATATCATATCACAGTTATGATAGGTGGGGGAAAGTCCTTTAAATGCCCGAACAGACAGACAAAACTTGGATTCCTAGTACAGAGAAATAGTGATATTCTTTGCTCTTTGAACGACCCAGTATAGCAGGAAGAGACTAGAAATATGCTTAAATTTTCTGAAATATATGAAGAAAAGTTCAAAGTTTGTGTGATTAACTATTAAAATCCCTTCAATAAGTTAACTTTATTTACTTTTTATTTTTATTTCCATATTGACTCTTACAACTTCGTTTGTGAATTACGTTACGTTGCTTGTTTTATTCTACAGACTTATTTTGAAATATAATTCATTGCCCATTCCCATCAAATTTATATGGACACAAGAAAATATTGCTTTATTATCTGTAAGTAAGTAGTTATTATGTTCTTTAAGAACATGCAGCTTTTGAATTTCCCTGATATTTAACAAGATATGTGAAATGTGCCATAATCTGATTTGAAACAATCATAACACTTTGGAGATATATTTTATCATTTGCATAGGTATTGCAATATATTTTTTTTATTTCCCATAGTTTCATTTGTAAAAATACTGCTGTTTAATCATAAAAAAACGTATTGATTTGCACTTTAAAGAATTAATGTGAATTACGTTACAAAGAAGACCAAAAAAAAAATGTCTAAAAAAAATATTTCCTCTGAGTTTCAACATAACAAAAACTTAAAAATCTCTTCGTAAAAGGTATACAAATGAAAGCAGATGCATAATTCTCTGTTGAATTTAGTATGTAAGTTTTAAAAAAAAATAAATAAAATAAGTTTCTTATAAGACAACATTTTTTTACTTTTTACCTTACAGATACTATGTGGTAAATGGACTATTTTAGAATTGATAGTCAATTTTCCATTGAACTATGGTTTTTAATTGGATAGTTACTCTATCTGCATCAAGTATTATTACTCAAAACACTATTTTGAATGCTACAATAAAAATTTATTTTACATTTTGTATAGTATTCCATGAAGTTACGTAATTCACTTCTAAAATTACACTTGATTTGTTAAATATGTCTGAAAAATATAATATCTGATTTTCCAGAGCTCATATATGTGTTTTCTGGTCATTCAGATATTGCTCTATCCAAATTTATACATTTCTTGCGATATCTGTTCTGAGCCGTTTTTTGAAAATTTTTGGGGCACTTTAACTGACTTTGGATGAAATGTTATACATGTACATGTACTAATCACTGATATTTTAAGAGTGTTAGAACAGTGGCGGCGGATCGAGACGGTGGGCGCCTCAATAATTCTGTCAAAAAATAAATTTTTGAAAAAATCAGGACTGAATTGAAATTTAATAACGGCGATCTGTATTCATTTGAGCGGTGATGATAACGGTAATCTTGTTCAATGGAGCGGCGAAGTGTTAACTTAATTGTTTACTCAGTCAAAAGTGGGGCATATTTACATGTTTCTGGCGTGTTTTGACAATCAACAGTGCATTGTTATTTATGTCTCTGGTTCTATTAACTAATTATATATTTTATGAACAATAAAAATGTATATAATATACAAACACACGATTCAATGAAATCAATTTAAGGATTTTTGAACGTCTTTGAAGTTCAACAGAGACTGACAAGTTGAATTAAATTTATATGAACATAATTGGTGCTTATACATGCACATTTGCGGATCCAGAAAAAATTTTCGGGATGGGGGGTTGGTTATAAGGGATATCTATGTTTGCCGAGGGGTGGGGGTGGTCGTAGGCCTATTTTGATAACTTTTCTATGTAAATTTAATAAATTTGAATTTTCTAAGGACAAGATCCACACATGATGCACATAAACACGAACTTCTCTTATACAAATGTGCGTTGCATCATCTTGATACACATTTTATGTCGTCAAAGGTGAAAAATAAAGATTCGGTACAACTTGGCTTGGTTTCTTATATCGTGCCATCAAATAACCGACAAAATAATTTATCAAATTCAAGATTAATTTGACACACTGTAGAACTGTCGATCAATTTCGCCGCCCCAACATGAAACATCTTTCGCCGCCCCTTTCTTTATACAATATCTGACATATGTTGCTGCCAGGATATAAGCTCAAGTCTCAAAATCTGTCAAAATTTTGCGTGCCGATTAAGGGCGGGAGTAATTAAGGTCTTCCGTTTCCAACGGAAGACCTTTCTATTATTGTGCGGGTTAAGATTATTCTTATTTTTCTTTTTTTTTTTTCTTCCTAGACGCGAACTTTGAGGCTTCATATCGTGCTCATTTCTGAATGGATTTTGCTCAAATTTTCAGGGCTAATGGACTTTACAAAACACTATCTTCATCAATTCATAAAAGTTAGAATTCCCTTTCCGTTAACGAGTTATTCCCCTTTTAAAATTTTTTAGGGCCTTTGGTTTCCAGACAAAGGCTCCGAGACTATGATAGCAGGGAATGGGAATCCAACGAATTTGAATAACAAAGACATTGAAGTTGTATACATCGGTTTTTGTTTTTGGATTACGTTCCTTATTTAGGAAAAGGTAGGGGGTCAAAAAACAGGATTCCAAAAAGTGCAAAAATTTAGACATATTTTCCTTTATATCTTTTTAACGAAAAATATTTTGTTAAGACATGCAGAATAAAAGTTGTGCAGAATATCAAGGGCTTTTATTTGACACCAATAAAAAAGGGCTGGCCCCTTAAATTAAGGGCCAATAGCCCCTAAAAGTTTTTGCTTAATAACTCAAAAACGGTTTGGATTTTGATATGGATGTCGCTGGAAAAGTTGTTTGTTGGGATCTCATAAAGGTCGTAACAATATTTTTTTGTAAGTGATTTGTGTAGTATGAGTGTAAAAAGCTTTACATGTTGACATGTACCTGTTTTCATTTGACAAGTTAACGAAAGTCTTTGTGCGTACAACTGGCATAAAGTTGCCGCAGAAAGTATGCTGGTTTATACAGGAGGCATTAATTTATAAGAATTTTTTTTTTTGTTGGAGTACATGCTTTTTTTTAGGAGTTTAAGTCATTGTTGTTAAGTTCTTATAGTGCACAATCATTAAAAACGGCAATTGGAAAACAAAACATTCTTTTTCTTTTCTTTTTAACCACAAAATATGGAATTAAAAAACTCTATGCATTACAGTTTATTTATTAACTCCATGCATTTAAAATCTACCTTGAATCAGAGCTGTGTGTGTGTGTACCACTACGTAAGCTCTCCCTCGCCCGCGGCCGAGAAAATCGGTCACCATGCTCGCGGCTGGACTACCTAGCGGTCAGCGGTAATCTAATACACGAGAGTTGCGTCTCTCATATATGAGTTTATTTAGCCGCGAACTCAAGAATTGTTTTAGTTTTGATTACACAAAATCTTTTGTGGATTAAACGATTGGATGTCAAGTAAGAAATAGTTCATTTAATTGATAAAAGCAATGTCATTCTCTAAAGCAATAATAGACATAGATCAATTGTGGGGTTTAAGTTTAAAATATATAACTTCTATTTGATAGAGTAAGGTCATTATATTGCAAACTTTTCAAATCTTCCTTGGTTGTGAGCTGTGCGTTTCTGTGCGTTGTACCTTTACGAAATATATTCTTTGCCCACGGCCGAGGAGATCAGCGACGGCTGCATTACCTAGCGGTAAGCGGTTATTTAATACACAAGATTCGCACACCGCGACTTACCCTTACATGCATATGAACGTGTTTGAGTTAATATAGCCGTATATACAAGAACTGTTTTAATTTTATGTTATAAAAGTTTGTCCTACTTGTATATATTTAATTAAATATTTGAGTGTAAATGAATATTAATGAACGATATTACTCCAAATCGGAAAAATCGTTAGACATAAACTAATGGTTGGTTTGTTTAAGTAAACTACTTTAAAAACTGTACAATTAGTGTTTTAAATCAGCACCCCCCCTCAAATATTAAACATTTAAATGATGATCATCCCTCGCACATGGCTGAGGAGATCCTGCGCGAGTGGATAAGTGATCCGCGGTCGGTTCGTGTTCTTCTACATGTACCTTATGACGCGTTTATGTTTCATATTTTGCACGGACACAACTATATTTTATTATGTTTTCAACTATTATATTGGTTTAAGATGAAAAGATAAATTTATTTTACTTGTACAGTTGATTAAGCATTGATTTATACGATAGCGTATAAGGTAGTTTAAAAATCAAATCAAATTATAATCGAAGTTCCATGTTACATGTTTGCGGTAGGTGCTAGCACGATAAAGGAATGCCCTAAATTGAGGCATTCGATGATTATTTTAAAAAATATTCACATGAGTTTAAACAACTTTAGATTAGATTCTATCGGTCACATATTAATCACTACTGTAGTTTCATTGTGGAAGCGAACTCATTGCTGCCCCCCCCCCTCCCGCCCCGCTGACAGGTGCTCGCGCTGGATTTTTTTTTTAATTGGAGAAAAGATAGCAAGATCTGTCGAAAATAATTTTTGGTGGTATCTTATGTGTAACATTTTGTTTCACTTTCCCACCCCTTTGTTTATTCGGCCAGTCTGTGTTAATTCAATTGCCGCATGCGACCGAGAATCTTGTGTCGCTTCAGCGCACACAGCTCAGAACATTTATAGCCCCAGGTCATCAATTGTTATGTAATTGAGTAACAGTTGGAAGGGTGGTTTTACTACATAAAATAACAAAATCATAATATAATCTATTTGAATTGAGTACAACGTGTATAGATTCCCATAATAATTAATTTTTTTATTACCTTTCTATGTTTACATTTAATTTTGTTCAAATAATTAATAAATTTTCTATCATTTAAATTGTGTGCTTCATCAAATACGTATTCCGATTACCTTGAAGTCATTAATTTTCCATTGGCTTTTGACAAAAGAGAGACGCCTGACCATCCAATGAAAACAAATACACAGAGTTTGATTGACAGGTTTAGCCAGGTGCAGGTCTCACCCGATGTCCGAGGTTATGTGTGCTGCTTGTACACAGCCGAATGGTCTCAGTAAGAGTTATCGATGTAAATAAATAATAAAAATACATGCTTATCAAAACATGATCGTGCAAGTTAAAGTTGATTTAGGTTTGTTCCAATAGAAATCATGTTTCGCTAACTGTATTTAATATTTCTTATGTATAGCGACTTTTAATATTGTTTCAGTACTGAAACATCGCATGAAAACGTTAAATATACATGTAATTATCTGTTACTAGTCGTCTTTTAATATAAATACCTTTCTTTTGTTTGTTAAAAATTCGCTCAATTTTGTTAAAGTAATGTAAAACACGGGCGCCATTTTGAAACAATTAACTTGTCAGAGAGTTCCGAATGAAATCTGATGAACGTTTCACACGGTTCTCGCACGCTTTGCTCGAAACGATTTACACGCTTTGCCCGAAACGCTAAACGGTTTACATGAAACTCGAAAAGGTTTACACGAAACGTTTCTCGCACGTAGGCCGCACGCTTTTTTGGTGTAGTAGTACGTTTTAGGGTCTGTAAATTTTGTCAGCACGCAATTCTAAACTTGCACATAGTCTTCAAAAATTTAGAAATATTTTAATATAGAAGTTATCTTTGAGAAAGGTTTACGTGTTTTGTAGGCGGGTTCAGTTTAAAAAAGAAATACAATTCCTGACATGAATCATGAGTACATACTGTTTATAACAATGCTTGCTACCCTTGAAAATTTAACTCGCCATTAAACATCTCACATTTTAAAGAATGTTTGAAACGATTACATAAACTCTGCTCGACAAATAGTTTTCCTAAAATATTTTCTTCCTTTCTTTGTTTCAAAACACGTTTTATATACAGGCTTTCAATCACAACACGTTTTTATAACAAAAGCAGAACTGAAAGTTTAGTCATTATAATCGTTTGACACCATATAACATATATTTTCAACTCGCAGCAACAACGGAAGACCTACTCGGGGCTTTGCCACGAGCTCTGCTCTAGTTATATATTATTTTTATGACAGAGCGCGAATTTTTTTAGTTACTTAAGAAAAACCGGCGTTACTTAGAATGCCTAACTCCCTCCAATCGGGAAAATGTCCTGCAACTGCGCATGATCACGTTAACTGATTTAAACTTTTCACATCTGCGTATCCATGATTATGAAATCTCTCTCTCTCTCTCTCTCTCTCTCTCTCTCTCTCTCTCTCTCTGTTATTTATATATACTAACTAACTCATTAAGACCAAATACCTTTTTTCGTCTGAACAAATAGTTTATTCGTCCTAACAAATAACTTTATTGTCCGAGCAAATCGTAATTCGTCCGAACAAATAAGAATTATTCATTTTTTCATCCGGCCCTTCCACGCCGCCGTAGTTTTGCATGGTGGATTGTTTTTTTTCCCGAGATAATTATATTGACATTACTTTTTTAAGTTGAGATATCAGATTTTTTAGTAGACCTGTCCGATTTTCCTGTCAACTTGCCTCCTCTCTATGTCGAATTGAAAGAAAATTATAATTCATTACTTAAACTATATGCTATACTACTTGCCATCAGAAAATCTTGATTAATTTTTCTCCGGCATTGCTATATCTAACAAATCGACATGAGTGTCCAACAAGTAACCGTCATCATCTTACTGGTCAATTATTGAAACGACTTTGAGGTAAATACTGATAATTTGTCAATTTTTTTCGCTATATTATCAGATTTTTTGTCGAATCATCAAAAAATATTGAAAAAAAAAATAACTGGATGGCACAAATTGGAATTATTCTCTCCATATTTTCCTTTCATTAACAGAAAATGATCGCAAAAACCTACTGCATCGATCACGTTTTTCTATGTCAACAAATTAACAAACTAAAATCTGGAAGCATTGTTTGACTTTGTCACTATGCCAAAAAAATCTAAATGAATGTTTATATGGCATCTAGTTATCAAGGTCAAATTTGATTAAATAGGATTAAGCTAAATGCTGATGTGTTATTTTCATGAGTAATATCTTGGTCCACTTTTTAAACTACAGTAATTCAATCCCAATTAAAGATTCTTTGTTATATTGTAGGAGTTGTGTTTTTAATAAACTGTTTTACCAAATAAATGCTTTAGGAGAAGCTCATTTACTTATTTTTGTTTAACTTTTTTAAAAAGAAAATTTCACCAATTTTTTATAACTTTTATTAACATAGAAATAAAATTTGAAATTTCCTCATACACATGCATCTTTTTCCCAAGTCGAGGGTTTCTGATCCACTCCGTTCTACATTGAGCGAGACGGATCAGAAACCCTTGAGTTGGATAAAATGCCACACTCACACCACGTATTACGAATAGATTAAATTAATTGGAAGCGCCGATAACTTTTATTAACAAAATCCCTGATACAGCTATTCTCATCCTATAACTTCATCAGATGTAGGTCTCACAACCTCGCTGAAAAAAAAACCAAATAACAAAACTTATTGACATCAAAGTGTTAAAAAGAAATTGGAAAACAATATATTGACTTTATTAGTTTTTATTCGATATGGTACTGTTAAAAATTATGGATTTTCATTTTTTAAAAATAAATTTTAAAATCGTAAACATTGAAAAAAAGCTTATAATTTAACATAGCAAAATCTTAACCATTCTCCTCAATTTTATAGGGTCCTTTACACACCTGGAAAAATTCTGCATACAAGCTTATTCTTCTAAATTACTTACGGGTATGGATTTTTAGCATGTGTTCGACTTGAAAATGACCCAAAAAATATATTTGGGTAGAAAAAATAAACTTCTTAAATTTTACTGCTCTTCATAAAAAATATCCATACAGTATTTGAACTCGGGACCTGCGGGTTGGTAGACCTAAGCTACATTCAATGCGCCACACAGTGAAAAGGAAATAGACAACAAAAATTTGCCGATATAAACTGTTTCACAATGCGTTAAAATCGCCATGTTGTAACGTACTGTCATAAAAAGTAGAGGTCACGGGGTGTAGAGGATTCTTGATAAATTATTTTTTTCCATGATAACACAGAAAAATCTTTTTGCAATTTGAAGGTTTTCCAAAAAATTCAACATCCGATTTAACAACAAAATTCTTACGACACAAGATGTGTTATGAACCACCTCGACATTTTCAATTATCATCACTAGACAAGATTCCATCAACTGACAATTCTCATCAACTGAAGAGAAGTTTTAGGAAAAATCAACAAAATGTTTCCCCTGAAAGCACTCACTTGGAATCTATACAATTTATTCACTATCTGCCTCATAAATATCCGCCTACTCTATGTTGTTTCATGGATAACCTATTGAACATTCATCATATTCTTCAAAACGATGTTTCAATTTTTAGCAATATGGAACGTCTTATACAAACGTTGTCAAATCATAATGTTATAATGTTTACGATACAGATATCAAAAATGTCAATTCGCTTTTCAACATGAACTTTCTTTTATTGGATCTTAACATATTGCAAAACTTGTTCTTATCCCAAAACTTCACCGATTGTAATGTCTCCCTCGCTAAAACAGAATACAGAAAGATTAAAAGATTTAAAACAAATAAATTCTGATAATCTTTATACATTTAACCTATTTTTGGTACAACTTTTTCATAAAAATTAGGGACCACTTTACCTACCTGAAAGACTATAACTTAACATAGAAAAAATGCAATACACAAAAAAATCCCATAAGTAATGTTTCACTCTTGTTCGTACTGAAAAAATTACTTAAAGATGCCACCGTGTTCTGAAATAAAACTATATCTTACAAAATAAACAATACAAGTTAGCTTTATAGAAGAGCAGTTTTAAAATGCCCCGTCTTATTTTCATTCTTTCTTATTTCCCCAGTGGTATGAAGACTAACCATTCATTTAACAATCTTGAAACCTCTTAACTGCATGATGCTTTTTGCCAGATTTGGTTTAAATAAGCAAATTAGTTCTACAGAAAATAAAAATGAAAACAAAAATGATGACAACGGCGACAAACAAGGGACACAATTTGATTAAGGCTAACAAATGCCACTTGCTCAGGTCAAAAGGAAAAAAAATATCGCGTTGGGTATTTGAAAACTGTTGCAATTCTTATTGACATATGTCCTGTTTAATTTCGACTACAACTTCCCCATTACTTACGGGTCTTCACATATATAGTGAAGAGCTGTATGGCAGTCAGAGTCCAACCATTTAAAATGGAAATGCCGGTCCACCATGAGACAATGTTCGGCATTGTGACTGTTATCCGGTTGTCCGTGTAACCAATTGGTGTAGTTTATGGACTGGCCATATGGTTCCCATACCCATGCGCCTTCTGTTGTCCAATCTGAGCCTCCTAACCAGTACTGTCGTGCTATGCGGAAAGATATAAATATATATATATATATATATATATATATATATATATATATATATATATATATATATATATCTGTCGTGCTATGCGGAAAGATATATATATATATATATATATATATATATATATATATATATATATATATATATATATATATATATATTCATTCATTAGATTATTCTTCATTCCTAGATTTTTTTAATGTTTAAGTGAATTCAAAATTAAAATCCATTTTTGACGATGCTATATCACAACATATAGGCCAAAAGAAAATATGATAAACACAAATAATGAGATTTGAGGCAAAGATGGTCATTTTATGATGTACATTAACATATAGTACCATGGAGTCCTTGAATCAAGTTTTGCACAAAAGCTTGTTCTTCAGCAGATTCGACACGCACTAGATAGCCTCCATGTAACTCACACATTCTCTAGGTATATAAAAGTCAAGAATGAAAATTTATATTTATCTAATAAAATTGAATAAAAAACAATGCATTCATTACAACAACAGCTTGACATTTGATATCAATGAATAGAAATCAAAAGTTTTTTCATTTTCTGTAGAACAATGGGTGTTTTTAAAGAATAAAAATATGTTCATAATAAAAAAAAACCCAACACCCCCCCCCCCCCCCCCCTAAAAGAAACCACCAAGCAAAATAAAAAAAAAGTTCTTTAAGTGTCCATCGAATAAAGATGCATTATTATTTCATTATAACATTATCTTTAAGGGAAGCAAGTAAAGCGATCTTGAAATATACATTATCCAATGTAATGAATCTTGTTTTAATGCATGATTTCACTAAATAACAAGACGCCTATGGGGCTACATCGCTCACCTGAGCAACAATGGGCGTTCAAAAAATATTGTGTCATATGGTCCCTCGGTAGAATAACAAAAAATAAATGTTGTAAAATATTCGAATTTTACACTTATTTTTGCATACACGTAATCTTTGACATTGTACCTTCATGAAATACTATTTTTTACCAGAATAAGAAAATCCTACGCAAGATATAAAACTAAACTTTTGGTAGGGGTTCTTCTCCATATAATTAATTGACTGTTATTTACCTCGTGTACAAACCAGGATAATTTTCCGCTGTGATATTTTCTTACTTTATCCCCGCAACAGAAATATGTCAGAACTATGGAAACCGTTTTAAAGATATTTTTATTTACTCGTGTCTGAAAAACTATCAAAATTGATGTAGATTTCACATTATTTATTGTATAAAGAGGGGGCCCCAGAGAGTAGGTATATACAGAATATCATTCCTTTATTTTGTTTGTACAAGTATTAAACATACATATCAATTAAAAATTGCATTCTAACTTCAAAATTAAACAGTCTGCTATTCACTTGAAAAAAGTAGATGATATTGATGTCTATCTAGCTATCATTTCATAAGACATAAAATAGTTATCATTTATTCAGTTTGAATCATACCGTGGCCTCTACCCAGGACGCCACATCACGGCTGACATGGTAACATGAATTCTTGTTCACTGTCCAACCATTCCGACAGCCCGCAGCTGAAAACAAATGTAAATAGCTTAAATGAAAAATTTAGTTTAAAAAAGGCACTTAAAAAACATAAATGTGAATCAGAATAGAGCATACTGACCGATAGTACTAAATAGGACTATGACGAGGCCCTTTTCCATATTTAACGTGGCAACAATTTGCAACAGACGTGATAAAGAAATTCACAGAGGGTTTTCACTGATAACGGTAAATTGATAAAAGAATTGCCATTGTTAAGGTATTTCGCAGACGTATGTATATGTGCGCATTAGTATTAGATAATTACCAAATACTTATCTGTGTAAAAATATCAGAAAGTTTGGGGAATTAAGCACTGTCTGACATTGTTAAATTAAGAAAAACACAGGCCTTAACTTTCATTTTTTTTAATCCTCACTAGACATTCCGATTCTGAAGGAAAGCAGTTCTGAAGGTTCTGCAATCAAAATGAATTCAAAAATATCAAGCATAATAAAAAACATATTTAGATCAAATATTAGACTGTAAATGCAAAGGCATGAAGTCACAACAGTAATTCAAAGCTGCTTTTCCCGAGTTTATGTATATTTTTATGTTTCAATTTTAGGTACGCTTTAAAACGATTGAACTTTTCAAGAAATGTATAATGATAGACATTGTAGTAGTTTTTCCCGGTCATTTAAGCATGACAAAACAAACTTTACATAAAACAGTACTCCGTTATTTCGTCATAGACAGCATGGCGGGTATAATTGTATAATGACCTAGACATTCGTTTTGAATAACGAACAAAAGATTTAATTAATGTTTTGGCAAATAAAAAAACCCTTGTGCATTGTTTCACCCATCTTTCTGTAGTTTTGTTTGTTTAGAGTTGGTGCATAATAAGCGGGTTGAATCAACCGGAGTACGGGTGGCATCAACCGGAGGACGAAACCAAATTTTTTCCTTTTCTTAACACAACCACGATGCATTCCATTTGTGGTTTATTTGTGTTCCCATACATAAATTATTTAATTAAACCGACTGTATGAGACTGGTGTAATTAGCAATCGGATCACCTCGACCTTTTCCGTTGCACTTTTTTCTAACGTACGACGGTAAAGGACGGGATGATCCGATTAGTATAATAAGGAGGTTGATTTGTATAGAAAGTTATTTATTCTGTTGTAGCCAAAAAATCGGACTTAGCAGCTTGAATGTATAGTAAGCCTTCATTCGAGTATATATGTTTAGGTTAGCAGGTTTTTATGAAAAAATGACTAATAACAAACCGTGAACCATCTCAAAAATTAATATTCATGTTTAGATTGACGTGCGTACAATGCATCCAATAAACGCACACTGTAGGGGAAGGGGAAAGGGGTGTGGGAACCAATATTTGTATAATCGAATAGCGAGGTCATGCTATACCTGCAGTTATAATATATGTCGAACAGTTAATCGTGCGTGTGCGATTACTCAATTAGATTCGGAAGTCGACATAGAATATGAAAGTTAAATCCGTTATATAGTGTGCAAAAATGTAGGAAGTGAGATATTGTCCTCTTCTTTTTTTTTTAAAATTAGTTTTAATAAATGTTTTATTTTCACTAGATAACAATTCTCCATTATGTTCCATTAAATGGGATGGATATAAAATGTGTTTTTGGTTACAAATAGTGTTTTAGGTCAATGTCGTGTTTTTTAACAAACACATCATGTTAAAAATAAGTTATGAATATGAAATAAAATTCAATAACATATAACAAATTAACTTGTATCCCACTCTATAGTCTGAGATATGTTAATTAATAGAACAAAACTGATTTTAGGCAATGTCTATCTTTATTCATAGAAGTAGAAGTAATTTCATTCCTATCCCAAAACTTCACTTGATGTAGGCTTCATTCCGTCGCTAAAAGGAGAACGATATAAATTATAATGGTTGTATATTTTATTGTGTGAAAAAGCTGTATATTGTGATCCAAGAGGAATAAATAAAAATCTTATTCTAATTAAAATATTGCTTAAAAACATTAATTTCAACAAAATTACTTGTAAATAGTGAAGTACTATGTGCGGGGGTTCGATACTTATGACTGATAATTGTTAGCCTCTCAATAATTCCAATCTTTGAGTCAACCATTGTTCTTATTCTATAAATAGAAGTAGAAACCCTGCACTCTATAATGATGTTTAATACTGCTGGTTTCCCAAACTTACGAGTCCTCACAAATATAGTGAAAAGCCTCATGACAGTCATTGTCTTTCCATTTATAATGGGAATGCCTGTCCAAAAGGAGGCAATGTTCGGCATTGTGACTAGTTATCTGGCTGTCCATGTACCCAGTTCGTGTAGTTTATGGCTTTGCCATATGGCTCCCATAACCACGTGCCTTCAGATGTCCAATCAGATCCTCCCAACCAGTAATTGTGTTCTACGAATTTAAGATGTAAAACATCCTCATATAATCAATCTGGAATAAACATACCAGGTATATTGTCCTTGTATTTCTCTTAATTTTATGTCAATTGCAGATCTAGAACAATCTCTCATAAATACCATGATGGTGTCCTTGAAGCAAGTTTTGTACAAAAGTTTGCTCTTCAGCAGATTCTACCCAAACTAGATAGCTCCCATGTATCTCACACATTCTCTTCATTGGACAGGAGATGAAAATAACATAAAGACAATAAAGCAATAAATGCAGTAGCAAAGAATGTAAATCAAATAATATACAAGTTAATTATGAGTATTGCCAAAATAAATATCATGAACTCTTAATAATTTTTAAATTAGATCATAAAGAATGAATTACAGAAAGTTTCAGATAAAAAAGAATAACACAATGATGGATGAATGCAATTATCATCTTTTAATCAACTGAAAGAATACGGTACAACAAAACATTTTGGGTGCATGCAAGGTTAGTTCAATTGTGTACATGTTTCCTGTAATATTTCAAGAAAAACCCTTATTGTCCACTAAAATGTTAATGCAACTCCATGACCAACTTAAGTCTTTAAAGATTTATTAAAGAAATAAGAATTTTAACAAAAGCTAAGAAAAAAACCCCCATCCAATCATACCGTGGCCTCTACCCAGGACGCCGTATCACGGCTGACGTGGTAACAAGAATTCTCGTTCACCGTCCAACCATTCCGACAGCCCGCAGCTAATTATCATGAAAAAATACTCCAATCATATTTCGCAGTTTTAAGCAACTAAAGATTCAGTTCGGATATACATGTAGGGGAATGACATTGAGCCCAAACTAGGCAAACTCACCAAGAGAAGCAAGGAGGACAAGGCCAAGACCCTTTTCCATGGTAATCTTGATGACAACAGCCACGCCAAAGAAATTCACGATGAACGATCACTGATAACGGACAATTGGTTATGAAAATGTTGAACCGTACAGGTATATAGGTGTGTAGACAAATCTATGTCAATGAGTGCTCCTCGTCTTTAAAACGAATATATATTGTTTCTAAAGAAAAGCCAATACGTCTGATTAGATGCGAACACAAATTTTTCTTTTCTTTTATCCATCTTTAAAAATGCCAAGTTTATCTTATTTTTTCCGTGCATAATCGCCCATGTGAGTATAAGTAGAATTTGTTAAAATTTGTAAAACCGAGTTTTAAACACCTGATTAAAAACTGGATTGTTATTTTCACTTTCGATTTTTATTATGTTTTGATATTACAGCGCAAGTAATTGTTCAGATGCTATTGATTCAGTATCCAATGTATTTTTGTCAAGCTTGACGTTCTACCACAAATCTCCATTCCTTGCTTTCTTTCATTGGAATAAATCTAACCTGTGACTCCGTAAAATATGACTTTAAAACACTTCAATTACTTGATTTATTTGCAATTTACAAACACATCATGTTTAGCCCAATGCTGGATTTCCGACTTTATTGCTGTGAATGATACACCATAAGATGGAAGATTACAATTAAATAAACATTACAGTTTTTAAAATGATACATAATGAAAATCGTTTAAGAATTAATGTCTCAGCGTTATTTGAAATTAAAACAAAACCAGTCTGAACGATCAAAGACTACTCATTGCATTAGTCAATTTCTCACCGTACCAGAAACCTATATAAAATATCATACTCGATTAAAATTAGCTGTCTGATACTCATACAGGTCGATTTCGAACTACACATGTACTTACTTAAGATTAAGAATACGGTCATATATATATTTATTACAGTGTGATTTGTAAATGTCTTTTGAAACTTAAACCCACATACTATGCGAATGCTGCAAACATATACGTTTTCTGGGGGTTTACGAATAATAATTTAAGATATGCCTTTGTAGCAAGTTGGTTTATCAAGTGTCATTTGAATATGACATATGAGCGAGTTGATTCAGATGTTCCGAGAGCGCTAACGTATCAAAACAGCTGATTTTACACAAATTGACCGTGTGACCAGAGTATTATTGTAAAAATAATTGGATGTTTGTTTCGAATCTTTTAGTGTGTCTTGTAAGAGTTTGTTGCTAACATGCACTCAGTGATAGTTTGGGATATATATATTTATAAACCATACCAAGAACAATTAAAATTTAATTTCACGGCAAAACAAAACAACTTTAGTTAGAAACAACGAAAAAAGAAAAGAACTTACGAAGTTTCGCAAATATAAGAATAACGATGGTCACATGGTTTGTCATTCCAACGGTAATGAGCAGATTGTTCTTTTCTCACACAATTTTCATCATCACCATAGTTGTCAGGTTCATGGTGATCAAAATTGGAGTATTGAAACAAGTCTCCTTCCGGTTCCCATACCCACACTCCTTCTACAGTCCAATCGGAACCGCCTAACCACAGCTCCTTCACTAAAATTTATTACTTAATATGTCATCATTTTATAAAAGACCTACTATTAATTGCTAACGATAAATTCAATATTACAAAAAAAATATTCTGAGTGATAATTTCTATATATTCTAAATGAGTATCTATACTTATAAATTAAAACATTTGGCAAAGAAACTACAAAATGCCTGCACCAGAGTAACTGCTTACACCTTTGGTATTTTAAAACATGCGTGATGATATCCGCTAGGCTATTATCCGTTAAACTGATCAGTAATTTTTGTGAAATTAATCAAAGACCTACTTTCACTTTCGATAAAAAGCCCAAAATAGCAAAAATGTAAGTAAGGTTGTAGACAAGCTTTGGCGGATCCAAGTCATGCATAGTTTTTGCATCAAAATATATATTTGCAATGAAATAATATTGAACGATTACATAAAGAGTGAATATGTTTACTGTGAGCCTATTTAGAGAAAACATAGAAGTTAGGGTTTAACAAATGTTGAATAAATAAAATGACCTCTTTAGTGGGTGATTTTAGTTTTGAAACACATTCGCTTGAGAACTTTACAGAACGGGGTAACCAAGAACGCAGGATTGACTAATTAACGAAAAGTGTAGGTTCATGATGCATCGCCGGCAGATACCTCGGATCGGACTTCGACTAATACAAAAAGTTGATAAATAAAATGGAACAATTAATGCGATTTTTGTATAAATGGAAAGAAATTTCCTAGAATGGGATGCCCAGAAACGGGTTGACTAATTGACATCATGGCGAAAAGTGTAGGGCGAGTTAACCATCGGCCAGATACTTTGAATCTGACAACTTTGGTTTAAAATATCCATTTCAATAGATAATAAAAGCAACCGACCGTAGCTTTCTAGACTTGTATAAATATACCCCAGTGGCATTTGTGGAGCGATCGAAACTAATATGGCGACCAAAGGCTTCTATAAGGTAATGCCATCTTTAACGTACGACAATCGGTGCATGACGCACAATGACGAACGGAAACTGACTGCAATAGGTCATCTGAGCTACTCAGAAGACCTTAAACTCAAATATTCAGCAAAAATGTTAATAATACCCACCTCCATTAGTTATCATTTGATTGGTTATAAATGTATCCTCACTGGCACTGTTAACGTGAACCAGGTATGCACCATGTATCTCGCACATTTTCTAGGTACGAAAAATAAAGACATAATTTAATAAAAATAAACACACCTTCATAGTTCTGAATTTGTATTTGCTCTTCACTTTAAAACTAAACTGGAGTTCGTAACAAACACTGATTCAATTGATAAAACATTAAAAACATATGCAAACCTATCATTTAAAAAGCGATAGTTATGCCAAACCCATAGGGAGTAAAATGAATAAGAAAAATATCATATAAGAAGGAGAAATTGTGAGGATACAGATTGACAAAATGTATACTTTTTTAATTTACATGTAATAAGAAAATGATTGATTTATTTTGAAGTAAAAATATTTAAACTATCGTATGACACTGACCATACTTTCCACCCACGATTCTTCCTCTATTGATAAATGATAGCAAGACGTGTTGAATGTAGTCCATCCGGGGGGACACCCAAAAGCTGCAATGTAAAGATTTACCTTTTTCACGATGCGTGAATGATTTGTAGAAATTAAACATTTGAATTATTTTAAGAGAAGCGCGAGGGGTAAACAATTACAAAATTACTAGTAAAAGAAAGAAAAAAAGGCTTGATAAAGAAAAGAAAGAAAAAATGAGTCGAACAGATTCTCACCTATATCAAGAAGGAAAAGAATACACCCAATGATCAAAGTCATACTAAATCCAGTTGTCTGAGATACTATCAGACTAGTCATGCTGGTACATATGTGTATGCATTGAGGTTATATAAAAATGCCCTTTGGTCGTGGTCGCTTAGTTCTATAGATAACAAAATCTTTGCTTGGAGCATTGATATATTTAATGGAAATGTATACAGGTTTTCTAAGTAATGCTCGTAGAGTCTAATGTCACAGATTAAGCTTAGAAGTAATGGTAATGCAATGCATTATTTTTCAAAATATAGTGTTGGCATTACTTTGCATTACTTATTTATCCATATTCATTTATAAAATTGGGATAGATTGAAGAACTGAAATTGTACTTCATTAAAAGTTATTTTAACGATGAAATAAAATATTCTTGAGATAAAAATAGGTAAGTTGTATTATTAAAAAAATTAGAAAATCATTTTAAGCTGTAACAAGACAATAAGATTCAATTTTCAAGAATGTTGTTATTATGAGTTTTAAATTATCAAAATGATCACTTTAATCGGTTGGTTGTGCATGCAATAATAGGGCTATAACAACATAATTTGATACAAATTTTAAGACTTTCGTTATTAAGAGTTCAAAATTATCAAAATAATGTATGAATCATTAGATTTGAAATTAATAGTGAAAATGGACCTGTAGATATGCTTAAGTGTGTTTCATATATATAAACATTTGTAAAAACTATATTTATATACCTATAGTTTGAAAAAAAATATATTGACTTTTCATAAAGTTATGATAAAGAAAATGCATTAATTTACTCATGTAATTGTAATATTGTGCATTACTTTTAAGAAAATTACCTTATGGTTATAGTGATATGATGCCCAAATTCAAGTAGTGGTAATGTAAATACATTTTAAACAATGTCATTTGCTCAAACCTGATATAGTGATGTATATTTCTTGTTGTGTCTGTATTTGTTTACTTCTCTAAATAAATATGGTATTTTTGTGAAGAGAATACTAGAATAATATAAAAATAACATGTAAAATTGTTAAGTCGCAGAATGTTTTGAGTTGAGAATATACCTTGTTTGCAAGGCTAATTAAAAGATATATAAGACAAATAAAAGATAGTTTTCCCTTCATATGAAATATACAAAATTGTACTATTATGGTCAGACGACACGTTCCTCAAAAATCTTTTTTGTATTTCCTCGTAATAAAGAGTTCCAATAAAAATATAAATTTTATAATTACTTTCAAATATGATCAAAATTTACTTGGATTTCGTTATATGTCTAGATGGTCGAGTCGTTAGAACCGTGGCCGCTCACTGCCAAAAGCGTAAAGGTTCTAGAGGTCGTGAGTTCAAAGCCCCGCCCCGGCGGAGATATTGTTCTAATAATTTCGCTGTGCTGTAGATGTTTTTATTTTTATATCAGCAATTCAACTGTAATTTGCAGAAGATTATATAGGATATTGCATACTCTAGTATTTTGCAGAAATGCCTGGTAAGGTACCCTAATTTTTTGCAAGAAAGTTTGTCAAAGTAGTAGTAAACCATCAACAAATTCCTGAAAAAAGTTATCTAAAATTGAGGAACGTGTCGTCTGACCTCAAGTAGAAATAGCTTAGAGATTCTGTAATATGTTTCTACAAATGTATCATTCACATATTATGTCATATATGTACATTATGTTGTGGAATGAAAAATCCAATTAAAAACAAGATATGTATTACAAATAAAGATCATTTTCCCCGGCAAAGTTCCGGGCACTTTATTTTTAGCAGCGATAGTAGGATGGTAACCATGTTAGAAAACACAGATATGTAAAGTGTAAAACGGTATATCAAATTGTGTTGGTATGTGTGCAATTCTGATCGTGTAACAACTCGGGCATAACGACTTTAAGGTTTGATTAAGTACCTTTGTATTGTGTACATTGTTTTAGCTTTATGGTTTTAAATTTAATCTTTAACTTGGCACATTTTTAATCCGTAGTTTCTACATTTGTATCTTCATGCTGGAAAATAGCACATCTGACATGTTGCAGATAGACAAATGTAAAGTCTGCAAAGCTGTCGAAATTTGACATGACCTTATATGACAAGTGCTTTTCACAGGGAAAACCATGCCATAAATGTTGGCATGGATCAAATATATCTAATTTATCTGTTAAAATAATCTTCTAACAAAATTGCATCTTTGGATCCAAAATATTATTTTTGAAAAAGATATAAAGGTATGACCCACTCCCTTTACCAAACAAGAAGATGGGCATGCAAAATCGGTACCGGTCAATTGCAAGGTTGTACTTAAAATTTGTACAAACCGGACGTGTAAGGGACCGAGGAAAATTTCAAAGCGCTGCGTAACTTCTAGGCAACAAGACCGACACATCCTATTTATCCGAGCAAATGGAGATCACACTCGATATTGATATGTGAATCACATAATGGGGGGAAGGGGGGTACCAATGTTTCATAAACAGTACTCAAAGCAACTGGCCAATAAGTTTGCAACAAATTATGTTTCATCTTCTGTATTATAATAAACTAATCAATCTTTGTTGTGTTCAGATCAAAAACAATCAAAGAAATAGTAAATGGTGCGTTAGCAATTTTGCCTAGTGACACTGTGTATGTATTTACACGGTAGACCATTTTGTCTCCGCCCTAGATTCAATACCTCTACTCCGGGGGACATACAATTTACAATTTAGGAAGAGGGCTTCCGTAGCTTACAGATCTAAATATCTATTATTTTAAATTTTGTTACAGGTGAGTGTCCTAAGTGTCCTTATGAAGTAATAGTCATGAAATTTAAAAGTGATGTTCGTACTCTAAAGATAAATCAGAGTATATTAAGAAAAAAACGGCCATATGGTTTTTAAGAAGAATTTAAGGTGCACCGATTATCAGCCTCAAAGCATTTTTTCATCTCAAAAATGTGATTCATCCTTCAAACTTTATAAACAAAATGAAAAAGAAAACATTTACTGATGCTATCCATGCATTTAACGAATTTAATTCGAAGTTCTTGCAATTTCGCCCACGATGATTATAATGAAATAGATATGCAAGTTGAGATCAAATAAGAACAGGTATTTTTTTAAAGGAATGATTAGCATGTTGTGTCATGGGTCAGCTATGTTAATGTAATACGAAAGCATACGAAGCCGATCACAATAAAAAGACGGTTGTGCCGGTGTATCGGGTGATCAAACCCATTTCCCAGTGTGTAGAAGATCTCTGTGAAACCACTTAGCTGTTGTAGTTCGTTGAATATCTGAATGTAATATTAACAATACCAAACTAATAAAATTTCTCTATATAAAAGGCAGATTTCTGGTTCGAATAAAAAAATTGCAGATAATTTAGAGTTATCGAAAATTTCTGACCATGAGAGATCGTTTAAAATGTACAATTGTTAACATACGACGCACGACGTACGTCGGAAGATGGACGACGACGAAAGAGGTTAAAACCCCAAGATAAGATACGTCACATGATTGACACTGACAGATAATTACCTATATCACGAAGAAAATATATACAGCCAATTTCCATGGTCATATTCACACCTCACAGCCTACTCAATATTCAGGGTCATGAACCCTGGGGAGCATTCATTATTGTCCCCAAGAGAGACAACTCTTGAAAAAGTGCATTGACTATAGTCCGTTTCTTAATCTTATCAAAATAAATAAGTAGAGAAAAGTTTTGCAAGTATTTTAATTAAACATAATACATATAACAATCAGTATAAGGCTTGAAAACATACATAACAAATTTATTTGCACAATTATAACAAAAAAAAAAACAACAACAAAAATGTATATGGTATTGATTTCAACATAGCATGTTTATAATGTCTTGAAATTTTTCTAATCAAATAAAGCAATATGGTACATGTACCTGATGAATATTAAAAGTATGTTGCTTGTAGGTATAAATCTACACAACTACATACAATTAATATACTGTATAATATAAATATAAAAAAACACAGGTTGTATGATATTTATCTATTTTGAATAAATTTTCCTATAATGAAAAAAATATCAATGACAATGCATATATATCATTCTGAAGAAAATCATAAAACTTATAGACCTGCAGTTCAGCATAAATTAGGTGATATGTTACAGGGATAGGGCTTATATAATGTACAACAATTTTAGATATAGATGCCATTTTTCATATGAAAGGTATAAGAAAAAATCACTACACTCGTTTCAAAATAAATTGATGGCCCTGCATAGTGCATACATCATTCTGAGAAAAATAAAAGAACTTATAGACATGCTGTTCAACAAAAGTAAAGTAATATATTACAGGGATAGGAAATACTGCACAGCAGTTTTAGATATAAAAGGTAAAAAAAATTAAATAGACTTGTTTCCAAACATTTAAATAAAGGGGAAAAAATCTTATATATTTTAATTCCTTTTTTAACTTAGATTATATTGTTATATTCAGTAGTATATTCTTACAACATAAATCTATATAGACGAAGAGTCAATATATGTAATATAAGCTCGTCCGAAAAATATTGACCGGTCAAAAATAATTTTACTGCATTTAATGGCTGAAAATGAATATTTTTCAGTCAATATTTTGTGTTAATGAACAAGACCTTTGCATTTTTTTTCAATGCTTTTAATATTTATTATATACATCATCTCCATTGTCCATTTTTACTACAGTAAGTATTTTTTTTTCGGGGGGGGGGGGAGGGGTTGTATACAAAAAAGTAACTTTAAAAAACTTGTATTAAAAAAATTCTGAATTTGAATTATATTAAGATAACTGTTTCCAAAAATGTTATATACATAAGTTGTATTAAAACATGTTAGATTGGTCAGAAAAATACAAAACAAGTGCACTTAATAAAATGTTTGCTGGTACTCATTGTGTTTACAATTATTGTTGAAACAATTCATTCAGTAACATTTAAACTGCCAAACACCTTTTTTATGTAACATGAATTAGAATGTTATGAATGATGTGTTGAGAACAAATTCTTCAGTGGTTGGGTTCATAAATCTTCAAAAGATGGTGTGAGTTGGTTAAAAAGCAGAATAAGGTTCCATCTTAATCCTCATGCATTCCATTCAAGAAATATTCAATAATGTCATGGTCTGGAAACTAAAATAGAATAAATATAAAGTGTTAAGAGAATCAAGTTTTGCTACAATTGTGCATTCATTAAACATGTATTCAATGCCATTATTTTAAGAATAAGCATTAAAGTAGTACTGAAAATGTAATCTTTTTCTAATGCTGTGTATTTAACATCATTTTGCTACTAATTTTAATATCAGCTCTCAGTATCTTTATCTTTCCATTATAAATACAATGACAAAAGACAGTTGCATGTACTTTCAGTGTCTTTAAAAGGCATAAAATGCATTTATGTCTTACAAAACACTACTCATTTGTAAAATGATTTTAACAAATGAATTGTGTACAGGTATACTGATAAGTCACATGTGATATACTTTTTCAAAAAATATATCTTATACATCAAAATCAGAAAACACGGGTCATTCAAGTCAGCACACACGTGAAAAATGTAATGAATCAAAATATTTAACACAGAATCACCATGCAGAAAACAATTGCCTGGAGCAATTTAGTTTTCCAGTGGACAGAAAGCTATCAAATATATTCATCAAAGTCAGAAAGTTCAAACACATGTGAAACAAAGTACTGAAATATCCCGCAAAGATTAAAAGAATCACCAGAAACCAACTGCCTCTGTCACCAACCGGTGTTACTTCAGAGACATTTAGTTTTCCAGTAGACAGAAAGATATAATCCCGCAAAGATTAAAAGAATCACCAGAAACCAACTGCCTCTGTCACCAACCGGTGTTACTTCAGAGACATTTAGTTTTCCAGTAGACAGAAAGATATCAAATATATTGAATAAATTCAGAAACACATATATAACAAAGTAATGAAATATCCCGCAAAGATTAAAAGAATCACCAGAAACCAACTGCCTCTGTCACCAACTGGTGTTACTTCAGAGACATTTAGTTTTCCAGTAGACAGAAAGATATCAAATATATTGAATAAATTCAGAAACACATATATAACGAAGTAATGAAATATCCCACAAAGATTAAAAGAATCACCAGAAACCAACTGCCTCTGTCACCAACTGGTGTTACTTCAGAGACATTTAGTTTTCCAGTAGACAGAAAGATATCAAATATATTGAATAAATTCAGAAACACATATATAACGAAGTAATGAAATATCCCGCAAAGATTAAAAGAATCACCAGAAACCAACTACCTCTGTCACCAACTGGTGTTACTTCAGAGACGTTTAGTTCTCCAGTGGACAGAAAGACAGAAAGGTATTAAATATATTGAACAAATTAAGACTCAAGACAGAAACACAAACATAAGAAATGAATTTACGATATGAATCTTTCAACATTTTATGTACACCATAATAAGATTGTCAATAATAACAGCTAAATTAAATATGAAAAACATATTTCAAGCATAAAATATTCATTGGATTTCTGCAAATCCCATTCTCTCAGAGAGGGTAAAAGACATTTCATTAAGTTTATAATATTTTCGAACTCCTGGCACCCCTTTTGGAGGTTCCCACCATGCTGACAACTTTTTCAATTTTTTGTTGAAATTTGACGGTTTTAGGTCAAATAAATGATCTTTAATGCAAATTTCACTTATATATTTTGGTACAGAAAATGCTTCATCAATTTCAACATCTGAACAATTAGACAAATAGGTTTTGTGTCTATAAACTGGAGTACGGGCATGCCTTATAGGAAAATCAATGGAAGGATCATTTAAAATAGCAGAAACTTCCATTGTTTTTGCTTTGACAATTTGCAGCTGCTTGGCACTTGGTACTCCACCAAATGGCTTTAACATTGCTTCTTCTATTCCATGTAGAGTCTCATTGTCATTTGTGCTGATAGAGCGAACATTATAGGCATTTGATGGTGTTAATGAATGCAGCTGTAAAAAAGCATCAGAAAGAGAAATAATAGCTTCAAACAACTGAAAAGGCATTCCACATATATTGTCACCAGGTGGTGGGAAGGAGTATATATCAACAAATTCTAACAGAAAATTTCTCAAAGCAAATCTCATTTGATGACGATTAATTGCAGGTATGCCTGGCTCATCATTTGCAAGCATAAAATCCCTTACCAGGTGGCAAAATCTACTTTCTTTCAAAAAGCCTAAGACAGACAAACAATTTTGAACTTCCTCACTGAACATCACACGAGCAAAATTTTCACTTTGAGGATCTGCTCCATTGACAATAGGAATAGGCAAGGGTGAACCTGGTACTTCAGAAACTTTTTTCCATGCGCTGTAACTTACAAAAGTCAACTTATCCCTTATCAAAGCCATCCGTAATCTTATATTCAAATGATGAGAATCCAAGAAAGAAAGAAGAAGTTGTTTGCTTTCAGGGTGCAATTCTGGAACGTAACACCAGTTTAAATTAGGAAAATTAGAAATGTTGAAAGAAACATGACTCTCACTTTTCCACTTTTCATGTTCAGACATCATGGTATGATGTGCCACAATAACATTTAAAGTAGATTTAGCAAACTTTTTCACCACGTTTGCACAAATATCCCACAAGGATTTTACTTTTTTCAACTTACTTTTGGTATGCACTAGGTTTTCCAATACTGGAGGCTGGACAGATGTGACACAATGAAAAATCTTATTGACAAGGTCAATTTTCTTGCCAGTCAGACCAATGGTCTTAACATCAAAAACTGATTTCAACCATCTAATAATACTCTTTAAATCAAGAGAAGTGCATTTTTCATTAAGAGACTGAAAACTGTACAGTAAATCATGAATATCCTCATCTTTCAAGGAATGCAGTTTTGATTTTTGGTGTAAAAACAACCTTAGAGAAGAAACGTTATGAACAGATATACTCAAGCCTGAATTATTTGACAAACACTCAGGTTCAGGTACCTCAGATGCATGATTCCCTTCAGGGTCTATGGGAATATTTTCCAGGCCTTCAGACACTTCTCTGTCATCTAAAGCCTGTTTACCGTCTTGTAAAAGAGATTCAACATACAGTTCAGCCATTAAAATATCTTCATCTGATTCTATTTCTATCTCATTGAGAGTTTCATCAACAGTCTCCACAACTGAAATATCTACATCTGAATCATTTTGAATTTCTGTCTCCCTAACAGCCTCATTAACAGTCTCAGCTTGTTCATCATCAAAAGACACATTTTTATTCTCTTTCATTGACATGGTATTGGATGAAAAAATGCTTTTGTCCAGAACTAAGCCACTATAAAAACTAGGGCAGCTCAAGTGTATACCTTGTCTTGTTCGAGAAGATTGATAATTAGATGTTTCTTTCACAGTGTCAATAATATACTTCAAGAGTTCAGATTTGGATTTTTTCTTAACAGTATTCCAACAATTCTTCTGAAGTTTAAAAACAGTGAGTGGCTTTTGATCATTAGAATTGTTCATAAGACTATGATGCTGTCCATCAAAAGCTAGAGCAACAACAGGTGCTTTCTTCTCAATACATGATTTGTAAAAACCATTCACAACATTGCGTACATCCTTCTCTGGAAAAGATGATCCAGAGAGGACATATCCAATCTGAATACCATGACCTCTGTCATTAGTGGAAAACCGATCTGAGTTAGAAAGCATAAATGTTACACTTTCAGTAGCTCTTTGTCTAAGAACTTGCCTTGTATCTTTCAGTATTTCAAGGGATTTGATCAAAATATTTTCAACATCTGAAAGTGAGAAAGTATTGACACCATAAAGTTCACATCTATCACAAGAAGTTTGATACAGAGAATCTGGAGAGCACAGCTGATTTGTAAAGGAGCCCATGTGAGACAACTTGACACTTTTCACTTCCGTTAAAAATTGGGCTGATTTACTCAAGATACAACTTTGATCTTTTAAAGAATTAAAAACCTTTGACTGTATCGTGCGCTTTCCTTCAACAAATGTATCTTTGACATGTTCCATGATGTCATGAAAAAATTCTTCATTTCTAGGACACAGAAATACAGTTGTAATGTCATCTGTGAAAGACACAAACAAAATTTTATCACAGTTAGTGACAGACAGTCCAGATTGCAACTGAGGAACATATCTCTGTGGAACAAAAAGATGGGGAGACTTTCTAAAGTATGGACATTTTATTTCTGTACACATTTCAATTTCACTTGTATTTAATTCCAAGAAAGAGGATTTCCTTGGAATAAAAACACCATCAAGGGAAAACAAAGAAAACTCTTTGGGATCAGAGACACTGGTACATTTTCCATCAACATGAGAATGAGAGGATGTATATGATGGATTTCTAAAGACCCCAACCTCCACAAAATCCAGCTGAGGAAAGAATACTGGAAGAACTTTGGTGCATATTGTTGCAACAGCATTCAGTTCATTTGTTGTTCCATGGCTCATTGCTTTTTGGACTTCAACAGAGGTGGGTGGTAAAGACTTTCCAAAATGAACATTGTCATACAGTGCCCGGCGGCTAGATAAACCATTGAAACCTGCAGCATCACCTAATGTGCTACCTGTTACCATAAATTTAGATCTCAGACTATGCCAGGTGGATGATCTTTGTTTTATAGGCAAATGTACATCTTCACACTCTGTGGTATCTGGTACTGGTAAATTGTTTTCTTTCAAAATATGACAGTTTCTGATAGAGAGAAGTGGAACAGATGAATTATCTGTCCAGAAACTGTCTGAACCCTGCAGTTTTGAAATAAAGGAAGACAATGTATTTCTGATATCAAGAGAGTTAACGAGAATCTCTGATGTTTTTCTGGAGAGAGCTGACAAATATGAAATAATCTTTTTGTATTTTGTCTTGATCCAGTCTTTGCCAGCTAGATTTTGGTACCTTATGAGTCTTCTATCCATACCCTCCTTGTGCTGCCTTGATAAAAGCGCGACTTTATTGAGCAAATCAAGAGTTGAAAACAAATCGGGCAACAATTCTATCATGGACCTACTGTTGGGGTTCTGTAAACTAACATTTTCAGCTCTGAGGTTCTGAACAATATACTTTACACAAATTATTTTTTCATCAATGAAATGCAGATTTTCAGAAACAGCAGATGAAGTTTCAAAACCTCCTAAATCAATATCGCCTATATCATCTCCTTCAAACCCAGGTCTAATTCTTCTACCATCAAATTTTAAAACTAAAGATGATGTTGATGGCATTGAGTTCACACAGATATCAATAAAATCAAACATAACACCAGGTTTTATTCTTTTGGGCAGTTCAAACTTAAGTGGGTGGAATTTGTCGAGAACAGATTCAGAGGGAATAGCAAGAATGACACTGGCCTCTACAGGATCAAAATAACCAGGGCCACACATTCCTTTTCTAACCTGATTCTCATTTTTAAAACCAGATAAAAATCTCAATGCTGCTCCACCAAATAAACCTTTTGCAACTTTAAAAATGCATTTTGTTGAAAAAGAATATCTCATACTGGATGTATTTTCTAAACATAGAAAATTAAACTGGTCCAAAAGTAAGTTGTACAATGGTGAATTGGGCAACAATTTTTTTTCAGCAATAGCTTTGCAGCACATTGTTAAAAATTTTTCATTTTCTCTCCCAGATAACTTTAATGCAAAAAGAAAGTTCTCTATCAGAGACATGACAAAAGGTTTGTCCCACTGATTTGAATCAGCAACGAGGCCAACAAGATTATCTAAATCTTGCAGTAAATATTTATTTTGATTACAAGAACAGAAGTTACAAGTACATGAACCTTGCTGATTTGACAAAACAGTACTAAAGTTTTCATTACTTGTCTGAACAAACTTACTAACAACATGTAACTGTTGTGTTTGGACACCACAGTTATGGGTGATTCTACTTGTCTGTGTTCCAGTTGCAGAAACTGGCATGTTCTGGGTCTGACAAAAAACATTTTTCCCATGTGTGCTTACTTGAGTTCCCCTAGAAAATTTGTCATATCTAGGTACTTTGAAACTTTTGTTAGTGTGTAGCTGTAATGGCTTTGATCTTTTCATATTCAGAAACTTTCAAATTTGATACTCACAGGAATGCCTTTTGCAGAGTATATGACATAGTCATCTGTGGTGTTACATTCAGCATGTTTGAACTACAAAATAAAAAATAATACAAAAATAATTACTGGTATCATATAAATCAACAAGAGGCCAATAGGCCTTAATGGTCACCTGAGTAGCATATAATCCATACACAAACTTGTCAAGGAGTCTCATATATGCATTTAATTAGGTTTCATTCTAGAGTAGAAAAATTATAAATTTGTAATGATGACCACCTCCCTGCCTGAAATCTTTCAAAAAGAACTATGAAACATATAATTTTGGCGAAAAACTTAAAGATCTGGTCTACACCTTTCAGGTGTGAAGGAGTAAACAAGATAATTTTGAAACATTATATGCATTAACACCTATACATCCATTATGGCCCTGCCCTAGAGTCAAAACCCATACTCAAGGTGACATGAAATATAAAATTTTAGCAGAGGACTTCCTGGTAAACATAACTATGAAGTCAGTTTTTCATACAGATGTGTGAGAATAGAGAAGATTTTACACATTACATGCCATACCCCCCCCCCCCATGTCCTGAACCCCTGACCCAGGGGCTATGAATTTCACAATTTAGGTAGAGGAGTTAGTGGATATCATAACCATGTATTCAGTTTTTTGCCCACATGTGTGGGAGTAAAGAAGATTTTTAAGATTTAATAAATGTTTACTCTATGGCAATATTGACCCACCTTAGAGCCTGGGAACCCCTGATTCAGGGGCCATGATTTTCACAATTTTGGTAGAGGGCTTCATGGACATCATAACCATGCAACCAGTTTTTTCCTCACATGTGTGGGAGTAGAGAAGAAGATTTTTAAAAATTTTGCTTTTTTGGGGTATATTTGGCCCCACCTGTGGCGCCCTGGGGTGATAGAGCCACAAATTTCACAATTTAGATTTATCTTTAGATACCTCACACCAAAAATGGTAACAATTAGCCATGTAGTTTTTAAGAAGAAGTTAAAAATGTAAAATTGTTAATGCATGACGGACGACGACGGACGAAAACAGATAGCAATAGGTCACCAAAGTTTACTATACATAATGTTAAAATCATCTTGGGTCAAATAATTAATGTTCATTCATAATCTTAGATCATTATAAGAATACAAAAGGAAATAATTGATATTTATTATTGTACTTCTTGCAGTCTTTGTTTTTACATTCCTTTTATTTTGATAAATATATATTGGCAAATGCTAAAATATAGCATTTTAAAAAGATTATTTACATTCACTTTTCATTAACTTACCAAATGATCTAATAAACCTTGTTAATGACAAGCATTTTGCCAACTTATTGAACCACCATATTACCTGCTAAAGTAAAGAAAAATGTTGGTAAATACATTAAAATTGTAAAAGTTTAAACTTTTAATGTAAGAAAAAGTAAGCTAGCTCAGAATTACCCCATGCTTGCCTAATTCTTGACAATGCCACATAACAAGCGTTCTGAAGTTATTTCATGAGCATTACGACAAGCTTAAAATTGCAGAAAATAACCCCCCCCCCCCCTCGCATGGTAAAAATATTAAAACTTTAGACTGATGAATCACACATCCGCGTATTTAATACCCACGCTTATTGTTTGACTATAGAAAAAAACGCGTACTAAAACACATAAAACTAAAGAAAGCTGATAAGAGGTAAACAGATGGGCAGATCCACAAAAAACATATTGTCCCAATCGATGAAATTGCCTGATATGTGAACTACTAAAATATAGAGATCTATCAATTTTTCTTAATTATAGCAACAAATTTCTAAACTCAAAAGGGCCAAAATTCCCACAAAAATAATTGAATCTGAATTTTTTCATAAGACGTCCTTAAGGTGGCTCACTACACCTTGAAATATTTTCTCAAATCAGCAGAAAATTACTGGTGATAGATATCATCATGGATAAGAAGTATTTTAAAAGTCAAATAGGCAAACAAATGTGCAATTTTCGATGAAAATTACATTTTTGAAAATTTAATTCAGTTAACATTAACAAATTAAAGCTCCAGGCGGATTCGAACTGCGGTTCAGAAGCCCAATACTTTAACCACTTAGCTAAAACGATATGCACCCCAATCAAACTATATAAACAATTTGACAAAACATTTAAATTGCCAACATTGTGTCTTATAAAGTATAAGTGTTGGTGTAGTTAGGTACCTTAACACAAGTTCTTACAAAATTTTATGAAATTCAAAGCAGCAGGTTTAAAGAAGATATGCTTACAAACTGTTCATCTAGACTATCATTCAATATAGCCAAAATTCCAGAAAATTACATCCAGTGTATGCAGCATGTGTATATATTAAAGTGTGTGCATGTGTATATCATCATCACCTTGTGGGGATGATACATGTATGTTTACACAGATATACAAGCTTTGTTCATTACCTCATCTATTTCTCTATTTCTAATATGTTCTTTTATTCTTTGGATGTATATGGTATTTATCAAACCAACAGTAAAGTTGTCAGTAGAAATTTGTAAACATTTTTTTTTCTTGCGAAAATTAAAAAACAAATTTTATTGCACTTCTAGTAAAGTTTTCAACATTATAAAGTTAAAATAGAGACATACTACACGTAATTAAATAAAATATGCATATAGTTTGCTGGTTATGCTGAAAAAGCAAATTTAACTTTACTTTCACAACTGACTCAAGAAGTTAAGTTATGGTAGCTAGTTACAATTAAGTGTGATTTAGTTACTGATATATAATGACACAAGTATATTAAGTATTGATAGATCAACAAGTGTTTAATGTAAACCATTTATAGCTAGAATACAGGGCAATGACATGCATGAAAACATAGTCAAATAACCCTTTCGCCCTCAGTGTCAGTGGTAAAATTCAAGACTGGGTGAATTCAAAATAAAACAATTCTTCCTATAGCTGCATTTCAGAAAATTCAGAACAGGGGGAAACCTTTTGCAACTTAGGAAGGGCAAAAATATATAACCCTGTATACAGTATGTAATAAAATTTTAAAATTGTGTTTAAAATTCTAATACTAGCATTACCATATGATGTGAATTAATACACAAAAAAAAATCAGCATTTGGGAGAAAGTTGAAATCAGATTTGCTGAAAATATAAATGCCACATTTATGGCACATTTATACAAAGCACAAGTTAAAATCTTAAGCATCTGCAATTAATGTAATAGTTGTTGAGAAAATTTTGACACAAATTTGTTACGGACTGACAAACAGACACACAAGGATAAAACAGTATACCCCCCCCACATTTCCTTCGAGCGGGGATTTAATTATCCCTATGGCACATGAACATGGCTTATCAGTGGTTTATATAGTACTGATATAAATATCATATTTTTTTTAAACTTAAAAATACTATTAGTACTGTCTCCTACATGTACTAAAGTCATCAGACTTTCATTTTTACTTACTGCTTCAATAAGTTCTTTACTGCACGGTTCTGTAACCAAAACCACTTGATTTGAAACTAACTCATAGTGCTCATCACATTATTGAGTCACAGGTATTCTGCAAAATCAAAAGCGATATAATCTACAAGTTGTACACTTAAAAATTAATTAATGTGTAATATTTTGCATGGTATTCTTGTGTGAATACTAAACTCCCCAATGTATATTTAAGTACACATATATTAATTTCATTGAAAATTCCTGTAATGCATTATTTTATGCAATTATATATATCATTCTGGATTTAGTTTTATCATCAATTACTTTAAGAGTAAGGAAGATAAGATCAGGGGACTTGATTTTGCCGTGGAGCTATACACATGCATGTAAATTTAGTTATATATTCACTCACATCGTTAATAGATAAATTAAGACATAAATTTAAAAGAGTTGGATACATGCATCAAAATTGCATTAACATGTCGAGGAAGTTCTTTATAGCCAAAGGCAAAATTGACACAAACACATAAAAACGTGTAAAAAAAGAAAAAAATATATAATATTTTTAACGTATGCCAGTCACCATTATGTGAAGAAACTGACTATAATACACCTGCATGTACATTTTATACCAAAACATGTCTTTCAAGTCACATTTCACAACGACCATTAATTATCGACATTTTTGTAACATGTGTACTAGACTTAATGCATTGTATGCTTTTAAAATAGTTTTTGAGTAGTTTAACAATGTAAGTAAGCATGTTCTTACCGACGAATGACTACTCCTTAGCACGTTTTAGATTGTTGACAAAATCGAGGATTGCTGTTCAGACTGTTTCATGCTGAACAATATTTTACGAGATAAGGCTAATCACCCCAAACTTCGACTTCACATTAATAAACAATATGTTCAGCAACTTTAAATAATTTAAAAGCTTGCCGATATAAGAAACAAAAACTTTTACTTACTTTTTCCATTTAAACTCCTCTCTCGATTTTCACGAGTATGAGACTGGTCACGTTAAAATCCCGAGATATACGAAGTTTTGACTTTCTCGGGTGTTTTCATTCTTTCGTGAATATAAATACCAGAAAGGTTCTGATTATGCTAATAAGGCTGTGAGGTGTGATATTGAAACCAGTTGTCTGTTACAGTGTTACATTCACTATGTGATATATTGGAAAGCGTTTAGATGACAAGATTATTAAATCGTGGTCACTTGGTTTCAGATAAAAGTACGTAGATTTAAACATTAGTTATACACGTTGTATATTGATATATCATTCGTATTTGTTTACTTTTCAAAATAACTGTTGTTTTTTCTTTTTAAGAGAGATATTTACAGCTGTAGATGTCATATCAATAGATTTGCATGTCTGTAATGGTGTTTAATAGTGTTAAGTCGAGAAATATTTAATGGAAAGAATTCACCTTGTTTTAAAGGCTTGTTAACAGAAATCAATAAACAAACAAAATATCTGAATTTTTCAATGAAATGTCTTTATGATAAGATATGATTTTTCCATCAAAACAATCATTAGCAAATTAACAATGTTGTACATATGTGTACACCATGTAAGTGTACATATTTATTTTTCCTACCATTCGAATGAGACAAACCTGCTGCTCCATGAACGTTAACATAAATAACACATGTACATGAATTCCTATCGTCTGACTGATTTATTTACAATTCACAAACACATGTTTAGCCAGCTACTGGATTTCCATCTTTATTGCTGAAAAAAAAACACATCTTAAAAAAATGAATATCAATTTAAGATTGATACATATTTAAAAAAAAAAGAATTAATAGATATTTTTTCATCGTTTCAAAATCGTGTAACGATGCAGATGTGACAATGTATTTCTAAAAAATGCAAAAGAATAAAACAAGATAACACAATGCATCTGTCATTACATTAAAATTGCGAATATTAGCGTAAAATGTGCATGTGTAGTTTTGTTAGCCACAGTTTGATTGGTTGGATGTTCGAGAGCAGTAGCGTATCAGAACAGCTGAGTTTATTCTAATTGACTCTGTGAGTAGTTATTTCGAATATATTTGTGTTATGTTTATTTTAAAATTGTCACTTTGTGTTGCTTACATGCACTCATTAGATAGGCTGATAATTTATATATTAAACCCAGAACAATTAAAATATCTTTCCCCGGTAAAATAAAACGACTTATTTATATGCAACGAACAAAGAGAACATCTTACGTAGTTTCGCAAATATAAGGATAAAGTCTGTCACAGTCTTGGTCATTCCAATGGTAATGCTGACTAATACCCTTTTTCAGACAATTTTGACCGTTCTTGTTGTTGGGTTCATGATCATCGACAGCAAAATTTGAGTATTGAATCAACTCTCCTTCCGGTTCCCATACCCACATTCCCTCTACAGTCCAATCAGAACCGCCCATTCATGCATGACCCGCTACAATTTATTTTGCCATTTAAATCCATGCGATTTATGTACTATGACCTTTATATATATATATATATATATATATATATATATATATATATATATATATATATATATATATATATATATATATATATGATACAAATATTGACTGGGCATTAACAATTGATTCAATACTTCGCGTCGGGCAATATTTCGTCCCTCAGGGGCTAATATAATCAATGTTGCCCTCAACCCCAGTCAACATTTGTTTTGTTATATGAAGAAACAAACCAAAATTTAAGAAAGTAATTGAAAACAGATCACCGTAATTTTCTCAGCTCAACAAAGAATTATATAAATATATATATATATATATATATATATATATATATATATATATATATATATATATATATATATATCGATCGAAACTAATATGATGATTGACCAAATGCTTCTATAAAGTTATGTCAGCTTTAACGCACGACACACGGCGCATGACGCACGAGGACGAACATAAACAGATTGCAATAGGTCATCATAGTACTCATATGACCTAAAAATCAAATATTCAGCAACAATGTTAATAATACTCACCTCCATTAGTTACCATTAGATTGGTTGTAAATGTATCCTCACTGGCACTGTTTACATGAACCAGGTATGCACCGTGTATCTCGCACATTTTCTGGATACGGAAATAAAGAAATAATTTAATGCTTCATGTGAAAGAGACTTTCATACTTCTGAATTTATTATTTGTTCTTCCCTTTAAAACTAAACTGGAGTTTGCAACAAACACTTATTCAATTGATAAAACATCAAAAAACATATGCAAACCATCATTTAAAAAGCGATAGTTATGCCAAACCCATAGGGAGTAAAACAAACAAAAAAAATATGATATGAAAAGGAGAATTTGAGTGGATACAGATGGAAAAATGTATACTTTTTAATTTAGTATGAAAATGATTGATTCATTTTGAAGTAGAAATATTCAAACTATCGTTTACCACTGACCATGCTATCCATCCATGATTCTTCCTCTAATGATAAATGATAGCAAGACGTGTTGAAAGTAGTCCATCCGGGGGGATACCCAAACGCTGCAATGTAAAGATTTACCTTTTCACGATGAATGAATGATTTGTATAAACATTTTGATTATTTTAAGAGAAGCGCGAGGGGATAAGTAGACAATAACAAAATTATTAGTAAAAGAAATTTAAAAAAAGCTTAATGAAGAAAAGTAATAAAAATGAGTCTTACAGATACTCACCTATATCAAAAAGGAAAAGTATACATCCAATGATCAAAGTCATGCTAAATCCAGTTGTGTGTGTTATACTATCAAACTATTCATGCTGGTACGCATGTGCATACATTGAGGTAAGATAAAATACCATTTGGTCGATGTCGCTTAGTTTTAAAGATAACTAAATCACGTTCTCTAAGTAATGCTAGTAGTGTCTAATGCCACAAAATTAAGCTTAGAGTACATATACTTGTAATGCATTACTTTTCAAAATCTAATGTTCGCATTACAAGACATTTACATGGCTTTGCATTACTTATTTATCCATATTCCTTTTTAAAATCGGGATGAATTGAAGAAATGAAATTGTACTTGATTTCAAGTTTTTTTAACAACAAAAAAAAACAACAACAATTCTTTAGATAAAAATATATGAGTTGCATTATTGAAAAATTTCGAAAATTCCTTTTAGCTATAACATGACAATTAGATACATTTTTAAGAACGTTGTATTAAGAGTTAAAAATTATTAAATTAATCACTTTAATTAGTTGTGCATTCAAAGAATGGACTATAACAACACAATAAGATACAATTTTAAATAGTTTTGTTATCAAGAGTTTAAAATTATTAAAACAATTACTTTAATTAGTTGTGTATTCAATGAATGATTTACTGTGAAAAAAGTGTCAACAACACATAATGCCTTTTGGATGATAAGTACCAAAACCATCTATTATTTTGAGAAGTGAATAAAACGATTAACCCCTTCTTTTGGCTGGCTCATGAATCATAAAAGATGAAAGTTTTGAAACTGTGATGATCAGAGAATGCAATAAAAATCTTATGTAGAAATCATTAGATTTGAAATTACGCAGGTATGATAAGGCAACTCTCAGCAATCGATAGAGTAAAAATTCCTTTGATCAATATGACGTCACAATAAGCAGCATGATGTCATATTTTACTCAGAAACATGTCGATTTTAACTTTATATCTTGTTTAACGAGGCCGAGTACAGAACGAGTACGCACGCTTTCGCGCAGCGTTTCATTTGTATTGTGACGTCATCTTTTTGCTTTGTCGACGCCATGGCATGATAGTTTCAACTGCAGATATTCAGCGAAATTTGTTGAAAATATCACGTTTGATGCGTAAAATTGATATAATATTATAGAATAAACATAAATGTCTCGAAGAATAAGCTTTATTTGGGCTCGGGTAGAAAACGTGAAGAGGGTTCAGCAAGCCTAGCCCTCTGTCACGTTTTCTTAACCCGCCTAAATATAGCTTAATTCATATATTTCGAGACAGTAACCATGAATATTTTATTAATGACCCTTAATATGTGATGTTATATATTTATTTATTGCTTAAATATGTCTGAATGTTTTAATAATACTATAAAGATCACCATTTCCGCCTTTGTTAAATAAAAAATAGCCATAATCCGACAAATCTGGGAAATGGGGCTTACAAAAAACAACTTTCATAAGACCCCTGGAACAAACCAGGAGGTAAAAGTTTTTTTTTATTTGACTATTTGATGCCTTTTAGCAATAACTTTAATATATAGAACTGAAAAAGAAATCCCTAACGCAGAAGTTAAAAAAAAATGTAAAAAATGTGCAAAATTGATACATTTCAAGCAAAATCCCATAGGGTCCTATGTTAAAGATTAACAAACTTTGTGATGACCCCTTAAACAAACGGTGTGGTAAATGTCTTATTTTTTTTATCTTAAAATAATTATTATATCAGTAGAAATTCATGTAAAAAATTTCATTCAAAAATCTAGGGCAGAACTAATTAGACCCGGCATCGTTAAATCATAAAAACTACAGGCATAGAATATCACTAGAAACTATTCTAACTGAATTTATCTTCGATTTCTCTGTATTACGTATAATTATCATTGATGACGTCACAAGCATGTTTAATAGAGCAGATTATGTCGGGAGACAAATCATCGGAATGCAGGGTAAATAATGGCGAAATAAGACTTATTTAATACAGATACCTAAGATTTCGATGAGTGTCAGTTAGGTCATAATCAGGTTTTATAACGAGTGTTATAAGGTAAGCAGATAGACATTTCCTCTGTCAGTGTGTACAAAAAAATGCAAAAGTGTAATTCTACCCCGGATATTATGAAAGCTGACTTTGGTAAAAATCGAAAGCATGTGACCTAAACTACATGAAAAGTGCTGCTAGAATCCCGTGCTTCGTTGTAGTAAATAAAAATACGTAGTATTTGTAATAACATTGATTAAGTCGAGGGGGTTTCCGATGAATAATGACAATATTTATTTTATGCGATTTACAATAGGATTCTAGCAGTAAAACTTATAAACATGAACTAATTGCCGATCGAATTATTGTAGCAAACATACAAATGAACTTCGGGGTAGTGTTCCACTTTTTGATTTTTTGTTAAGGTAAAAAGTAATATATTTTTAACCGTCAATTAAGTGATACCATGGCACGGCAGCTTCAAAGATCGAGTCGACTCCGAAGTAGAAAAATAATATCTTGGTGAACACATTCACCTGGTATTAATATTCAGCACTGTTTTCATAAAAATAGTTAATCATAATTTTGACGGTCATTAAACTCAAAGTTGCCTTAACCTAATTCTGATAGTGTAACAACTCGGGCATAAAGACTTTAAGTTTTAATTATTAAGTTCCTGTGTATGATGTACATTTTTTTTAGCTTTATGCTTTTAAATTTAATCTTTAGCTCGGCACATTTTCAATCCGTAGTTTCTACATACCTCATGGTCGTAAATAGTACATCTGACATGTTGCAGATAGACAAATGTAAAGTCTACAAAGCTGTCGAATTTTGAAATGATCTTAAATGCTTGTCACATGAAAAACATTGCCATAAATGTTGGCATGGATTAAATATATCTAGTTTACCTGTTAAAATAAACTTTGAATAAACGAAATTGCAAACTATTACTTTTGAAAACGATATAAAGGTATGACCCAATTCTTTACCAAACAAGAAGATTCGCATATAAAACTCGATACCTGTTTGCAGAATGGTGTATTATTTGAATATTATTCCCATAGTACTACATTTTTAGTATTATACGATAAGGGTTAATATTAACTGCAACCAAATAAGATAGGTCACTGACAATAACAGATACTTACCTATATCAAGAAGGAAAAGTATACAGCCAATTACCATGGTCATATTGAAACCAGTTGTCTGTGTTACAATTACTATGCGATCTATTGCAAAACGTTTATAAATATGACTAGATCATTAAATTGGGATCGCTTGGTTTTAGATATAAGTAAATCTAAACATTAGATTTACATATTGATATATTATTGATAGTCGTGCAGTTTCCAAAATAACTTGTATTTATTTAAAAGAGAAATTTGCAGTTGTAGATGTGATTATACAGTGATATCACTAGATTTGCATGAAAATAGTCTGTAATATTGTTAAGTCGAGATATTTCATAGGGAGAATTTACCTTGTTTTCAAGGCTTGTTACCAGAAATCAATCAACAAACAAAATATCTGAAGTTTCAAAAGAATGTCCTTATGATAATATATGATTTTTACATCTGAACAATCATTAGCAAATTAAAAATGATGTACGTATGTGTACATCATATAAGTGTACACATTTATTTTTGCTACCATTAGAATGAGACAAACCTGAAGCTCCATAAAAGTTGACTTCAATAACACATGTACTTGAATTCCTATCGTCTGACTGATTTATTTACAATTTACAAACACATGTTTAGCCAACTACTGGATTTCCATCTTCATTACTGCAAATAACACATCTTAAAATGATAATTACAATTTAAGATTGATGCATGTTTTAAAAAAAGGGAATTAATACACATTTAAATCGTTTCAAAAACGTGTGTGATGATGCAGATGTGACAGTGTATTTTAAAAAAAAATGTATAAGAATAAAACAAGATAACACAATGCATCTGTCTTTACATTAAAGTTGTTTTAATCAGTATACCAGATAGCTGTATACAATCATATACCTGAGACCAATGTGATAAAAATCAGCTGTTATTTTACGTACAGAGGCCACGTCCAATCTATCTTTTGAAGAATACGGTCATTACCATTCAGTAACAATCAAGGTTGTATTTAGTAATAACTGGCAGATGAATTAATAAAAAAAAACCATGACGTTATAGAGATTTAAATATTCAGAACCTTTAAGCGAAGTTTGTAAATTTCTGCTGTTACAAAAATTCACACACTATGAGCTTGCGAATTTTAGAGTAAAATTTGCATATGTAGTTTTGTTAGCCACAGTTTGATTGGTTGGATGTTCGAGAGCAGTAGCGTAACAGAACAGCTAAAGTTTACTCAAATTGACTCTGTGACCAAATAATTCATGTACTAAGAAAATCGAGTAGTTGTTTCGAATCTATTTGCATCGTGTTTATTTTAAATTGTCACTATGTGTTGCTAACTTGTACTCACTGATAGTCTGATAATTTATAAATCAAACCAAGAACAATTAAAATCTCTTTCCCCGGTAGAACAAAACGACTTAGTTAGATGCAACGAACAAAGAGAACATCTTACGTAGTTTCGCAAATATAAGGATAAGGTTGGTCGCAGTCTTTGTCATTCCAAAGGTAATTCAGACTAATGCCCTTTTTTAGACAATTTTGACCGTTTCTGTTGTCGGGTTGATCGTCAGCAAAATTTAAGTATTGAATCAAGTCTCCTTCCGGTTCCCATACCCACCTTCCCTCTTCGGTCCAATCAGAACCGCCCAACCATGCGTTGTCCGCTACAATTTATTTTGCCATTAAAGCTATACACGCTATAATTGGCGTCAATTTTTAATGACAGCAAAAATGCATGCTTTTGTTTACTTATAAAAGTTATCTTTATTCTGTAAACTACAATGGTGAATTCCATCTTGTCACAGATATATAATTTTAATTGTTTATTTTTCTGGCAAGAATGTAATGCCTTTTCATGAATATTAATGAAGGAAGAGCGATATAGACCTCTTGCGCATATCCGAGGTAAATCAGGTGGCCGGTATTGTGTGCCTAATTACATATATTTGTGTTGATTTTGTATATGCTTAACATTTGTTTATTTGTAATATATACATGCATTTTGAGTGTAATACATTCGTAATTCACGATGCCTGTTTAAATAGGATAACATGCGCACGAACTTTAAATAGCACCAAAGGGAAAGCACATAGGCCTACGTCATTGTTTAAGTGAAGTATATAAACATTCCTACGCGCTCGTTTTTTTGATTTCTTTTGTTCAAATTAATGTAAGGGTCAATTTCTGCTAAATTGAAAAAAAATTTATGTCAGTTCATTTGTGAAATTATAACAACTATGACAGTTTTGACCCTCCACCTTTTTTGTATCATAGTCTAAAATTAGCTGGCGAGATCAAGTGTTAGATTGATATCCATGAGGAGACATTACCTTCCTGGCAGGAAAATAAATATTTTTTATTGTTTATAACTTTGTTGCGTGATCGTTTTAAACATTATAATTGACACCATAAAGTTAGTTTTATAAGAAATCAAACACATGAATTTTCCCCGGTATTCAAAATTGACGCAAATTACAGCCTGTATAGCTTAAATGTACTATGACTATATACATTGTATATATATATAGAGAGAGAGAGAGAGAGAGAGAGAGAGAGAGAGAGAGAGAGAGAGAGAGAGAGAGAGAGAGAGAAGCACTGAAAAAATCAAGAACACTCGATATTCATAAGTGTCTGGGATATGAAAGATCGGTAACATGCGATATGAAAAAGCGCTAAAAATAACCAACGACACGATCATTATCAATTTTTAGTTACAATCCGTCCCTTCTTCAGGACAACAAAAACTATACAGTACATATTGAGGGAGAAAAACATATACAAAATTAGCACTTAACTAAAAATCTAAATAAAGTAAATACGCTAGATTAATTTAAATGTAGCAATAACATGTTATTGCTACATTTAAATTAATCTAGCGTATTTACTTTATTTAGATTTTTAGCCAACTATAGTTTTTTTGCTCGTATTTTTGGGCGGCATAATCTTTTGAATAACAGTGTATATTTTTAGCTTAAATCGTATCAAAGTTCTTTTAAGGAAGCTGACAATAATTTTTATAGCTCGGTTTTTGGTGCATAACCTTTTAGAATACAGTGTATTTAAACTTTAAAGAAAATGTTTTGATATCAAGTATGAAAGGTTTTTTTGAGGAAAATTTTATTTATGGAACAATGTTTAACTTTTTTGAAAAGTGATCAGTGCCATTGCGCATTATGACGTCATAATAAAAGAAGCAGTTAAAAGTGTGCGCCTTAAACCTATCTACATTTGTAATGCTTCAAATATATTTCAGAATTTTTACATTTTTATATTTTGATATGACCCCTTATTTAAAAGCTAGATGGTAGAATTCGGTATTTTTTTCATAAATAAGGTTAAAACTGATATTACTAATTGCATATTAAAATTTGAAGAAAATCGATGGTGTATTATTTAATCTGCTTTGAGGTGCGCCAAATTTCATTATTCCATATATTCGTGCAGTAATTGTAAATGTATTTTGAGATGGCCACTTAAAAGAACCAAACGGTAGATTGCGTTAAAACGTTGCATATAATCTATCAGAGTATCATATGCCTGCGAAAAAGGGAATTTTTCTATCGTAGTTTTAACGCAACAAAGAAGCTACACGCCCAATTTGCCATCCTTTTTTGAGTCTAAACCATGACCTAATTTTTCTTGACTGTTACTCCGACGTTTATTATTTAATGCAAACATTAATTCATAAGGAGGAGGGAAGTTGGAAAAAATATCTATACCCATTGCTTCAAAGGTCAAAATCGTAGACGTTTGGTATACGGAGATCTTCTGGCCATTAAGGGGAAATAGAATGTTGATCTCGTGAATTTTTTGAGCTTGTGGTCAAACATACTTGGTCTATTAAGATGACATAAAAATTGCTCAGCAAAAATGTGAATAATATTCACCTTTATGAGTTATCAATAGATTGGTTGTAAAATTATCCTCACTGGCACTGTTTACGTGAACCAGGTATGCACCGTGTATCTCGCACATTTTCTAGGTACGAAAATAAAGAAATGATTTAATGCTCCGTGTAAATCAAACTTTCATAATTCTGCATTTGTTATTTGGTCTTCATTATAACACTAAACTTGAGTTCACAACAAACACTGATTTACTTGTTATAACATTTGGATTATATGCACATGATTATATTTAAAAGAAAAGATAGCTGTGTCCAACGAATACGGAGTAAAATGAATAATTTATAAAATTTGAAATTAGAAGAGGGTTTAAGAGTGTTTGATTGTTGTGGCCATATTTAGACTCTAATTATCACCTTAAAAAGGAGAGCACTTTATAAGAATACAGGAAAATGTCCAAATCTAAAATGTAAAATATGTAGACTCTCTCTTTACAAAATAATAGTTTCTAGGTAAAGACATCATATCAAAAAAATAAGGGAAGATCTTATGGCTAATTTGTTTACCACCAAGTCTTCATGAGTAGATAAAAATGGAAAACAATTATATTCCTTTACTAAATATGAACAAGTTGAATTATTTCATTATAAAGTAAAACTATCCAACTACTGTAAATTCCTTATTAAACTCCGCGTAAAATCGCGAGAAGCCCGTCTCGCGAATTATAAAATCTCGCTTTCATTTTTTCAGACATATATAAACTACATGAAACTATGATGAAATTTCGGCATTCGCGATTTTATGTTCTCGCGATTTGATGGAAAACCGTTGTATCGCAGAATTAAAGACTCGCGTAAAATAAGGAATCTACAGTATTGTATGACACTGACCATGCCATCAATCCACGATTTTTTATCTAATGATAAATGATAGCAAGACGTGTTGAAAGTAGTCCATCCGGGGCGACATCCTAATGCTGCAATGTAAAGATTTACCCCTTTCATAATGCGTGAATGGTTTGTTTGTATAGATTGTTTAAATTATTTTTACAAAAGTGAAAGTAAACATTAACAAAATTACTACTAAAAGAAAGAAATAAAAAAAATTGTTGAAAAAAAGTCAGAGAAAAAGACACTAACAAATACTCACCTATATCAAGAAGGAAAAGTAGGCATCCAATGATCATGGTCATATTGACACCAGTTGTCCTTGTCACGATCAAATGTATATATATTGAGGATAGATAATAAAATCATTAGATAGTGATCGCTTTGTTTGATATACAACTATATGTTTAATGTTATTGCTTTTATGGTTAATATATTTGTGTACTTTTCCAAATAATTATATAATAATTGGATTTTTGCAAGAAAAAATGCCTAATTATATATAACTTTTTTTTACTAATTCACCATAAAATAGTTGGTAAAATTATTAAGTTGCAGAATGTTTTGAGGGGAGAATATATCTTGTTTGCAAGACTCATTACAAGAAGTCGATCAACAGACAAAATATCCCAAGTTTTCAATCAGAAGTCCTCATGATACTATATGATTTTCCAACCAGAACAATTATGAAAATGAAAATTATGTGAGTTCTCAGAATTATCTAAGCAGTTAGGTTGCAAGCTACATGTAGATCAATCTCATATACAATTATTTCTATGCGCTTTTGGCAAAGTCATGCTTTTGAGCATCAGATTAAAAAAAATTAATGTTACATCCGGGGTCAGACTTGTTTATTTCTGGCTTGTGAAAAAGATCAGGGTTGTCGTTTTTGTGTTCAAATTCATGTTGCATCGGAAACGGAAAAAGAAGCCCAAATGAGACCTAGGGATCAGTAAAGATGGAAATGAAGGACAAAACTGGACATGAGGACAGGTCAAGCGATGGACTCAAGACAAACCAACATTAAAGTCTCTTGAGACGGTTTTTAAGTGTTGACAAGAAAAAGAAAGAATAGATAGGTTCGAGGAGTTTTCCCAAAATATTGTCACTCTACGTTCTTCGGGTTATAATCGTAAACTTCTTACTGAAAACCACATTGACACGTTAGATTGATCACTAAACCGTAGCGGAATAACATTTCATATCTTTACTACAGTGTTCATTGTTTAAATTGTTTAAAGAATAGCGTATTTATTACAATATTTTCAAAATGACTAGAAAAATCAAACAATGCACTTGAAATTATAGGGCCGATATAAAAAGTAGGTCCTTTTTTGGCATGAAACCCGTATACATGTATATTCATTGTGGAGTCTGTGACAAATATGGGGACGGTCAAATGTATGATACATCTTTTAGTACTAGGGTCGCTAAATTTAAAAGAAGGTACCAAACACTTCAAAGATGCTTCTCGCCCTGCATCAGTTGCAACCAATAATAATACCCTACACATCTACCAAACTTACAGAAAGACGCAAGAGATATCATTAGGCAATTGGCTAGGATGAGAACCTTGAAGTTAGCACGTGTATGTTTAAAAAAATCTAAAAATTAGAAAGATAAACGCTAGGCGGATGCCTCATTTGCTAAGCGATAAACAAAGGAGAGGTCGTGTTGAAGATGCAAACAATTATTGCAATTGTGTCTAAAATATACTAGAAACACAAAACAATTAAGAAACTGGTGATGAGGCCTGGGTTACAATTTTGAGCCAAAACGTTAGAGTTCTAACGAAAAATGAGCATCATATCTAGAAAGTGAAAAACGTCCTAGCATTGCTAAATGTTCACGAACCATGATTAATACATTATTTTCCTTAACAATAAAGGCCCTGTCAAGCAAACTCCTTTGCTTTGAGAAGTATATTGAGAAGTATATTTCCAGAGGTGGATTGATTTTCAAGAAAGTGTATTCGGGTCAAAAGTGGGTACTTTGAAGGGGAGGGATCAAAAATCAATTTGTGTTTTAAACACAAGACATTTTTCTTTATTTTATAATGCAATATATTTTATACAATTATATATACAGAACATTATTAATGTTTTATTATAGGACTTTATATGCAATCAATCAATGGCGCTGTACATACAAATAAATTACATCCGGGTATACGTTTTACGTGTACATGCAGAATTTTAAAATGTCAATGTCGTCTTGTGTAATAAGAGTTCAGAGTTTTGTCACAGTTACTTAAAAGCACATATATGACAAAAACATAAAGCTGGCGCTTAAAAATATTAAAATCACGGATAGTTTTAATGTCTGCTTGTAATTCATTCCAAACGGTAGGTCCAGATACTGTAAACAGGGTTATTTTCGCCCCTGAGTTATGTTCGCCCTTCAACATTTGAATTCGGTTTTGCTCCGTCTTAAATTCGCCAAGATAGGCGTGTGTACTGAAGAGATGACTTGGAACATTGGAATTCGCCCAGTCTTAAATTCGCCTCCTGACAAAGAGGGCGAAAGGGGTGAAAATAAAACAGGGGCGAATATTTCTCTGAAAACAGTATTCCAAATCACCTGGCAGCAAAGGGCTTATGTTTGACGACAAGGACGATTAGTTTTTAACACCTCAAAAATTACTTAAGCACTTTTTATGGGATTTGATCAGTTTGGCAGTAGTGGCCTTTTAGCTTTTGATCACACGTAACATATCTTCGTCAGATACTATACCGAAATGTTTAAAGTCATTTGTGCACTAAGATCCAAGATTTGGATATTATCTAATGTTAATGCAAATGGTTATAATGTTATCAGTAAAGAATGAGCCAAATCCGTCTGCTAGTGATTCGTCACTAATGTTTGGCGGCATGGGATTACTATTAGTTTTACCTATCAATCAAAACACAGGTTTATACATTTTAGATTCATCCTTTCCACACTTGGTAATTTTTGAATTGATATGCTTGTATTTGTTATACATGTATCTAAGATGTTTTCTACAGGCCCATTTGGCATATCAGAAGGTGTGATCATTGTCGGCAGTCTAGTTTCCTCTCGATCTTCTTTCCCCTGGTCTGTAGCGTGTCTTCAGATGACAAGATTTCTCTGAAACCATGGTAACGTTGCTCGAATTGTATTTCTTTCTCTCTCTTTGATAGGCATGTTTGTCTAAGATACTTCGGAGTTCAGAATTGTAAAACTTTTCATTTTTGGTTGCATTTTTATTGAATTGGGCAAGGTCGTTCATAAATTGTGTCGTATTAATAGCCCTGAATTTCCGAATTTTTCGTTTGAATGAAACTATGGTCACTAATCTGAAAACTTTCGGATGGTTCGGACAAAATAATTTTATCATTGTCTCGTATAATGATTAGTTCAAATGTGTTTCCGTATCGATGTGTTTGGCCGTTAACTATCTAACACCACCCCATGACATCACACATTTCATTTAAATCCAAGTCAGTAACTTTATTGTGATAGATGTAAAAGTCTCCACTAATGATAACCGTGCGATGGGTTGTTATTATCTCCTCTAGAAAAGTTGTAAATTCATAAAAAATGCCGTTGTGGAAATTGCATGCGTTTTTGAGTATTGAGTAGTTGTTGAATGAAGGTCTAATTCAAACAATGAATATTCGAATGAATCTCTCTTTCCAGAGTCAACTAACTTTATTTGAAGCATGTTTCTAAACAAAATACTAGTTCCGCCACCAGATCAAAATTTACGTAGAACATTGAATAAAAGCATATCTACATGTAGGTAATGTAAACAATATTTAACAATGTAAAGCAATTTTCAAACAATGTTAATCATGTAAAACAGTTTAAAAGTTCGGTCACAAATATTAAAAACAAAGACAATTAACTAATGAATTTATAATTTTTATTATTTGGAGGAAAGTATAACTTTCGTAAAAACTTTCGTTTACGAAATGATAATGGCAAGTCCTGTGTTTGAAAGTAATACATTAATCTTTATCTGCAACAATTCCAAAATATTTCAACCAACTACTGGATTTCCAGGGTTATTTCTGAAAAATTACAAAATGTGTTTATCGTAAATAGTTGCTTAACGGTTCATGTTTTAAAAACTAGATGATATCCCGCGCAAGCTCGGAAATTACCACTTAACACAATAATATGAAAGAAAGCTAAATATGTTTAACACTATAATTTGTTCATTTTTTAATACAAGTAGCTGTGTTCGAGATTTTTAAAAACCTTTCTTAACCTATTCTTTAAAATTGAATTTAAAAATACTTAATCAACATGCATGGCTTGATATTAGAGAAGCGGGGAGGAATAAACAATGGATAATATATATATATATGTACGTGGCCCTCATTCCAAATGGTACAGCTGACTGGAAAATTATTTCGTATCCCTAAATTTTATTCTAAGGTCAAACACTATATTTTTTTATCACTGTCCCCAACATAAGACTGTTTTGGTAAATTGGGGGAGGTTGGTCACCCACCCTTAAACTTCTCCGTGTCATGCATACAGTAATTTATTTAAATAGACGTACATTTAGAACACAATCTGTTCTTTGTTTACAAACTTATGTGTAAGATTTACTACCAATTTCTCGTGGTTGAAAAATAAATTAAAAGTAAAAGAAAACAACCCACGTTCCTTGAAAGTTCTTTCCATCAAAACTCAAACCGCATCATTTTGTTTTATTCATCACTTTTTTGTAATAGCCAGAAATATCCGATTCAAGGTATCTGCCCACGATGCATGATGAACCCGTCATACGCTTTTTTGCCATAGCGTTCATTAGTATACCCGCGTTCCTGGTTACCCTGTTCTGAAAAGTTCTATTTCATTCTCACCTGATGTCGCGCTTACAAGCGTTCTATCCATCAAAACTAAAATCACGCATTCAAGAAAAGAATTGCTTTATTTCATTTCGTCAACGATTGTCAAATATTAACTTCTATGTAAACTCTAAGTAAGTTCCAAGGAAGTTCTCTTTACGTAATCAAATATCATTTTATTGCTTGTATATACATATTTGTACATGCATTTTGATGCTAACTATCCCTGATTTGGTTCAGCCAATACTATCTACCACCGTTATATCATAGACTTTTCTTAAATTTACATACAAAGATTTTAATAAGATGGAGTTGGCCCCCTCCCCCACTTTTCTGTGACCATTGAAACATTGAAATGAAAATAAGGAAACAAACAGTGAAATTGAAGTAAAAACTATACCACCCCCCCCCCCCCCCCCCCCCCCACGGATTAGGAATTTCCAGATTTTGAAAAGTAACCTCTTCCCCCCTTTTTTTTGCTTGTCAATATTTTTTGGGATGAGGCTTGCCCCCTTTCAAAAAAGATGCTACTTGCCTGATTTTGCTACTTTGGGATTCTTTATCGAAAATTTCTTATTAATATTACCATAATTTCTTATCTTAAAATTGAATTTAATATTTATATCTTACGGACATCATATCACACGTGCTGAAATATTAAAGGTGTGAGCAGTTACTCTGGTACAGGCATTTTTTAGTTAATTGGCAAAATGTCTTATACGTATAGATATTTGAATTAAAAGAGAGAGAGAAAATCATGTTGTTGCTTAAAGAATTTCAATTTAAAAAAAACCCAAGATTGTTCAACGGGGAGCACTTTCTGGCACAAAAAGCAACATCACACACTAAAATTTATTTTGAATCATATTAGACTATGTTAAGATATTGGAATCAATTAAGAGAATTCTTACGGATCCTCGCATATATAAGCTCGACGAAGATCACAGTCTTTGTCATTCCAGTAGTAATGATGGTGTAGCCTCCTTCATCAGACAATTTTCACCGTTGTGGTTGTTAGGTTGCCCGGGGGTGAAATTTGGAGTATTGAAAAATGTTTCCTTCTGGTTCCCATACCCAGCTTCCTTCTGAAGACCAATCTGAACCACCCAACCATACGTCAGACACTACAAAATGTTGTCGGATATTGTCTTTATGACCGCTGCACTAAATTACATATAGTCTGTCCAAAGATATTTTTGCAGCACATTTTTTGTAGCACAATTGTTCTATGTCTATAAATACCTCTGGGTTACAACGATGTTCGTTCAATAGTATAACAAAATCCTAAGATTTCCCCTTTGTAACGCCCCCTCTAGCTTGTCAGATTTCAATACACGGCTTAAAATTAAAAGTCTACGAGGATTTTCCATTGCCACAGAGATAACCTTTTCAATACAAGGTCATGCACTTTATAATGATTGAATACTTCTTCACCAAAATTTTAGGTTTCATAGACATTTTTGCATGATTTTAGATAGGGAGGGGTCAGGTCATTACCATATTTTTACTCCAAATTATTCCAAAGTGAACTCATTAATGAATTGATGTGATTCCTTAACAGGTCTTTATATGGGCTATAGTACTCAATGTAACTGTTGAGGCCTGTTATCGTCTTGTTAATTTTGCAAAACAGGTTGGCCATTGTATCAGCAGCTGTATAAGTAAACAATGTTTACCTCCATGTGCTTTCATTAGACTGGTAACAAATTCATCCTCACTGGCACTGTCTACGTGTACCAGATATGCACCACGCATCTCACACATTTTCTAAAAACAAGTTTAGTAAAGCAATTAAACTTTCCCAGTAGATATACAAAAACATTCAATTTAAAAATTAAAAAACTTTAAGAATAAAATTTGTCATTTTTCTAAACATTGCATAGAAAAAAAATCGAATAATGAAGGAACCCCTCTCCCTCATAGAGTCTTGATTTCCATTTTTTGCAAAGTTGTCCTTTTTATATTGTTTATTTAGTTTTGTGTTTGTCAAGATATTTTCGATAAGTTTCCCCCTTTCTCCCCTCATCACAAAACGATCGATGCTACGAACCTGATACTTACCATGCTATCCATCCACGATGTTGGTTCCCCCGATACATGGTAGCAGGATGTATTAAAAGAAGTCCATCCGCTATGACACCCAAATGCTGCAAATAAAATAAAAACGTTTGACTTTTTTTCTCATTCAGAAAGAAAGAGAGACAAACAGACAGATAGACTGGGAGAGAAACAGAGACAAACACACTGTGAGACAAATTGAGATACAATTTTGTTTTTTTTTTAATAAATGCTCATTTGGCCAGAGATTTCTGGATACAATGTATTACTTGTATTGAAGTGAGGTAAAATTAACATTGAATAACTTTGATAATAAAAGACAAAACCACAAGAATGGAAAGACAAAAGTACAACCTATATGAAGAAGACAAAATAAACATCCTATCGTCCTGATCATGACGGCACCGTATGTCTTTGTCACAATCACAATATACAATATTACACGAACTTTACACACATGAAAGTCAGATAAAGAAAAGTTTTGATCAACGTAGGTTATCATCATAAATAGAAGGACTGGCATTTAATGTTCAATCGATAGTAATCTATATCAACAAAATGACCTCAACATAGGCAATAATGTAACTATAGAATTTTTTTATAGCATTTCAACTTAAAGAAAACCTGGCTTTTTAAATCAAACTCAAAATATATGATTATGTTTAAGAAATCGGCAAATAGGATAATTTACTGTAATGCAAAAATCTTCCGAATGAGTTAGCGAAGCAAAATGTCAAAATGTTAAAAGTTAAAGGTAAAAAAGTAAATTGTCGAACTGATACGATTGCTATATCAATACTTTTATTAGATTTATTAAGATTGATTATAAGTTGTTATGAATTTTTTTCATCAGCATCACATCATGTTTTAATTAAAAAAGTAACTCTTTAAATCTCTCTCTCTCTCTCTCTCTCTCTCTCTCTCTCTCTCTCTCTCTCTCTCTCTCTTCTCTGGTCATTGACGTGCATGGAAAATGGTATAAATATGATAATATGCGAATGAAATATACTTATCGATTAATCTACGGCCAAAAATTCATTCTTGATCATTAAAATTCCGGTTATTTTTTTCAACAGGGAATTGACTCTAATTGCACATGTTTTCACTTATGTCATTGAGTTGATCACTAAGATATACGTCTTATTAGACTGTATTCAATAATACAGATAATCAAAACTGTCAACCAATAAGCACGGACTTATGTTCTGTATCACACAATGTCTACCACTTACATAGGCTCTCTAGTTCAAAGATGAAACTACATGTAGTTCTTGCTGTTATTTTTTTATTGACCTTTTGACATATTTAAATTCATTATGCTAATAGATTTTTAAAAGTTTTTTTATTGTATGAAAAATCGATCTTTTAAAACATCATATTGCATTTTTAAGCATTTCAATAACTATGCAATGGTAAAGAATAATGTATCATTATTTAAGTATTACGTGTAATATGTATAATTGTAAATTCTGGTTGGGGCGTGGTCAAGTACAATAAAATTTTTTGCAATTTAACGATTAAATATTAGAATATTAATATATTAATGTTAAATGACAATGTACTGTATCATTTAATTAACAAAAAGTATTCAACGATAATAAACTGGTTTTACAAGACTATAGTAAACATATACAAGACAGGAAGGAATTGATCATCCCAGGATCTGTAACCAATGATTTGTAAAGAATTAGTCATTTTTTTAATTTATCACATGTTTATCTCAATATTCGGCGGATATCACTCCTGAGATAAATTTTTGATATTCCACTGTGTGTTCTTACGCCACGTGACGTCATAACTAAACATTACGTAGATTTAGGCTGTTGATTGACGTACAATAAAAAATTAAAAAATGAATTCAGTTGAAGTGAGGAGTTCTAAATGTAAAGCATTGAATGCTGGTTTTAATTTTTTTCATGAATTAATAAATACATGTTCGAAAATTAAATGTTGGCTTCAAATTAAATGAAAAAATCATATTTTAAAATTTCTCTTTAAGTTACCATGGAAGCACTTTTAAAATATGTTTCTCAATAATTGTTTTTCTTTTTCTTGAAAAATGTTGTGCACATTACTTACAATGAATTTTCTTATAAGCATTAAAATGTCAATTTTACTTCTTTACCCCATGTTACCATGGCAACAGGACCACATAGCAACAAATAAATGGTGTTAACCTTTTTTACTCATCAAAGTCTATCAAATTGTAAAGTATGAAGAAAACCTGTGATTATGCGTGACCACCGAATTTTGATTCTTGCATAGAATTGATGTTACGGTTTAAGTGAATAATGTTATGTGCATAACGATCTTAAAAAATGCAGTTTGACATGCCTTTACTCGCCAGTTCGTCACGGTCATCGTCATCCCATCTGTTGGTGCATTTAATTGACTAATTGACCGGCATTTTTCACCTTGGTAGTTGTTAGGCTATCCATAGGCAAAGTTTGAACAGTTAGTCTCCCATATCCACTTACCTTCATCTGTCCAATCAGACCCTACAATCAAAAATGAGTTACCTGCATTAGAAAGGTATTAACAATGAATAAATTTCCATATACACAATGTAAAATAGCATCGCTATCACCCTATTTCACCAAGACTCAGTTTAAGTAAAATTTGAATGCCCTAAAACGCACATCTTTACTACTATATTAAAATAATAGACTCGAATTTTTGGGCTTTAATACCGAGAAATTGGAAGACTACTGTCTTTTGTTTTATATATTTTTAATATCATTGGTACTTGGAGATTATCAATTTGTTTTTTATTTTTTCTCAATCAGACTTCGCTAATTAATAATCAAAGAAAATTCTTCCTTTAAAAAATCCGGAAATGGTCTGAATATTTCGTATTTTACAATCTTGCGCATGTGCATTACTTTCAAGCCAAATCACGGGATGCTCTTTAGTATATGTTTCCACATTATCACATTTGCATGGATAAACAAAAAAACCGATACATGTAATAAGAATACGTGTAAATTTTCATTCAAAATTTGCTATTTACTCGTATATTCTGTACATAAAAGAAATTACGGGAGATACATGTAACTCTAACTCAGTGCGTTTAATATGAACAATTCCAAAAATTCTGAATGTCAACATGGTGTGCAAATTTGATGTATCTATTTCGTAAATGCCCGACATAATATACAATGCCAACCCGTGCACGCACGGGTCAAAGTCTAGTTTGATATTATTCACCCCTGCGAATGTGTTCGGAATGTTTTCTTTATCGTTGCTAAGTATGTAATAAATCCAGAGGCGAATGAAAGTTCACGAGACTTCACCGAGATTTGTTCAGTTCCTGTGAAATTTCGAGCGGAAGTATAAGTGTTCGGATAATATTCTTAAAATACGTAAGTACTGGTCGATTTTCATATCATATTCTACTTTGATTTATGTTAAAACATCAGCATCTTTTAAGATGTATGTCTTATTTCACCATCTAGCGGTTTTTTTAATTAAACGATGATATTCAGAACAGGGTTATCGTTCGTGTTCAACCACGTGTAGAGTGGTTGATAATATAAACATTAGGTTGCTTAAAAAATCATAGCCATGTTTGATGCTTGTGGAGTGCAATACCAATTTTTAAAAAAATTAAATGGTGAATGTTTTGCATAAAAACTTAGTGTATCGAGCCATTTTCAAGGAACATTCTGCATAAAATAGTACAGTCTGTTTCACTATTGATGTTATTACTAGGTCAGGCGCGGATCGAAAATTAATTCTTAGAGGGGATCTCTACTACGCATGTTAATTGTCGCAACAGCAGAAAAAAACCCCTATTTTTTGTATTTTCTTGTTTATTTCTAGAACACATTTTATCCACCAATTAATGAAGATAAAGTTTAAAATCAATAAAACCTCTAGAATTTATATTTGACTACAAGTGCCTAGATTCTCTAAAATAGACTATAAACACGAGGCACGATTTTTACTGCGAAACAGAAAGGGTCAAATAAAACCACGTGGTCTAAAATTTAAATGACAATAACATTCGCAGGGGTGTTATTGATTCATTGCAAAAGCATCTAGCAATCGATCATGCTATAACATTTATCCAAGATTCGTTTTCAGGCGACACATGATAATAGGAATCACGGTAGGGTGTCCAACCTACCGGCCAAGCAGTCCCTGCTTTGATAAAAGTATCTATTTTAAATAACAAGGACACCATCCTAATATCGTTAACAAAGCTGTAAAGTCGAAAAGTAATACTTTCGATGAAAATCTCTAGTGAAATTAATTTTTGCTTGTGGATTGATATATCAAGGAATACTTACCTTTTTCAGTTATATAGAGTCTTGATTTCTAGTAGATTAAGCTTTTCTTTGTATTTTGTAAATAGGTATATCAAATATACACTGTCTCACCTTTTTCACATATATAGTGTCCTGGTTCTAAGACGTTCCACTGATAAATATCAAGGGCATCCATAAGTCGGCGGTTTTGTGTGAACTGGTGCAATATTTTAGTAATTTATGTTTCGACCCAATTATTCCTATATCCAACTAACTTCAAATACTCAATCACAGGCTTCAAGACAGGAATTAGATTATTTGCTGGAAAATGCTTTAAGTGTTTACAATATATTGAATTGTCTTTACTGTGGAAATAAAAATTAATAAAAATAAAATGATAATAAAAACCAGTTAATATTAGAATATTATAGTATTTTTCATTAATAATGTCTGCTTTCATAAAAAAATATTTAAGGTATCATATGTTTGTTTACATTATATTAAGGTATAAATGCAACAGAGGCGACTCTTATTGCCTCTGATGGGGCTTGGACCCGGGTTCTTTTACTCTACTTAGACTTTATGACACGATATGATTCTTCGACCAGAACAATCATTAGAAAAATAACAATTATGTGAGTTCTCAGAATTATCTAAGCAGTGAAGTTGATAAACTAGATTTATCTCTATTATTTCCATACGCTTTTCGTTGATTCGTGCTTTAAAAACCTTTAAAAAATTTTAGTGAAAAAAAGTTCAAAGTGATAAAAAATGGATTTCATATCTGGGATCAGAATAGTTTAATTCTGGCTAGTGACAATTATCAGGAAATAGAAGCCCAAAAGACACCTAGGGTCAGTAAAGACGGAACTGAAAGGTAAAAATTGGAATTTAGGACAAGTCAGGAGATAGACTCAAGACAAAAACAAATTGGAAGTCAAGTCTCTGGTGACGGTCTTACGTGCTGACAATCACAAGAACGAATGGGTAATGAAAATTGTGTAAACATCTTACTAAAACCACATTTACACGTTAGATTATAAAACGTATGTGGAAGAACATTTCATACGGTATCTTTACTACTGTGTGCATTGTTTATTTTATAGCATATTTATTAAAATGTTTTCAAAAAGGTCCTGGTTACAATTTTGAGCCAAAACATTAGAATTCTAAAAGAAAGTAAGCATCAGATCCAGTGAATGCCATAGAATGCAAAGCCTTCCAGCATTGCTTAAAGATTTCGGACTTTGATATATATGATTTTTTTCTTGACAATAAAGATCCTGTAATGCAAATTCCGTAGTTACAGGCAACTTCTGAAAAAAAATTGTTTTTTTTTAAATTAAAGATAATAAAATTATATAACCATCTTCATCGCCCCAAAACGGGTATGAAATGTATCCCGCTTTTGCACAACAATGCATTTCACACAAAGCACGTGCACGGATTGCGACGGCGTATTTGTAGGCGGAAAATGTTTTATGTTACTGTCTTACAATTTCACATAATTGAAAAATTACGAACCACAAAATGTTTATCAGAATATTATGAGTTTCCAGGGGTATTAAGAAGTATGTTTCCAGAGATCGATTAATTGTCTAAAAAAAGTAGTCAGGTAAAGGGCGAGTGCTTTGAAGAGGAGAAAAAAGAGATCAATTTGTGTTTAAAACACAACAAGATATTTCTTTTCACCCAAAATGCAATTTATTCTCACGGTTATATACAGAACATGTTTTAAAACAATTTTTAAAGTTCACTCGCAAACATTAAAAAAGAGAAATTTAACCAATGAATTTTTGATACATATTGTTTGGAGGTAAGTTAACTTTCGTTTACAAAATGACAATGAAAGTCCGTGCTTGAAAGAATACATTTAGATTTTATTTGCAAAAATCCAACATATTTCAACCAACCGCTGGATTTCCAAGGTTATTTCTGAAAAAAATATATTGCCTAATGATTCATTTTTCAAAAATATTTTACTTCAGAAGAGAGACAAGAAAATCACATTTTTATTTTAAGAAGTTTTTTCAAAAGAAAAACAAGATTGTACACCTATGGGCCATCAATATCTACAAACAACAACATTATACTGACACTTTATTTTATACTTATACTTTATCTTATTTTAAATCATATCAAGTCTATGTTATGATTTTGCAATAAAAAAAGAAAAATCTTACCGATTCTCACATATATAAGCATTATGATCGTCACAATCTTTGTCATTCCAGTGGTACTGATGGTGAGCCTGCTTTACCAGACAGTTCTCACCATTTTTGTTGTCGGGTTTTCCGGATGAAAAACAGGAGTATTGAAAAGGGGTCCCTTCCGGTTCCCATACCCACTGTCCTTCTACAGACCAATCTGAACCTCCCAACCATACGTTATGCACTACAAAATGTTGTCTGATATTGTCATTATGACCGCTGCATTAGATTACCTAATATGCATGTTTATTATTAAGTTTAATAATCGAGAAAATCTTTTTCTAGAACAAAACGAAACATTACAACCATTACAGCAATAATAAAGCTTCAAAGGGAATTCGAATCATTTGAAAATATACTTTTGTCTGCGACACGAATTTAAAATAATACATACACAGATTGGCAATATTGGCGTTTCCTAATATGACTACTTAGTGAGCTCATTAGAGTTTATTTTTATAACGAATAGTTATTGAGATACCTAAATTATAAGATGATGAAATGATCTTTTAGTTCACTTTAATAAAATTACATAAAAGTCAACTTAAGGAGGCCGACTTTAGTTTGCATTGCGCATGTTTAGCGCATTCTAATATAATACAGTTGATTAATACTTCTTATGAATTTTTTTCGATATCATTTATAAAATTGAACACAATAAACAAAATACAGATAAAAATATTAGATTGTTAAAGGAAATTTTTATTTTTAACACGATTTTTACGTTGTGCGATAGGGGAGCATTGCCATTGCGCTTTTATGACGTTATGATAAAACGAAGCTTTGTAGGAGTACGTTATAAGAAATTACATAAAAGAAAAAGTAAAAATTGTACGCTGTTGAAATTTTATATACAGAATGATGCTATCCTCGAGGACATTGTCCTTATTTTTGGAATGAATCCATTATACCAATCATCATTCGTGATGATCCAAATATATAGCAAAATTTGGTGCATTTTAATATTTTGAGATGACTCCCACTAAAAACCAGACGGTAGAATTTTGTGTTTTTTACATATAAGGTAGGAAAAGCTATTACTAATCATATATAACATTTGAGAAAAAAAGCTATTGTAGTATTTTTTAAAAACTGCTTTGATGTGCGGAAAATGCAGTTTCCTATATATTCCTATAGTAAATGTACCTCTATTTTGAGATGGTCCCTAAAAAGAACCAGACGGTCGATTTTCATGAACCTTCGCAAATAAACTAGAGTTGGTTTAAATTACATATGGTTAAAAAATAAAGAGTTATGCAATTGTAGTTTTTTCGCAAAAAACCCAAATCGGCCTCCTTAAAATTGTGGGGCTTGGCGACGTTTAACATTTTGCTACAAGAAGTATAAATTACATGTTTGTATATTGCTTTCACACAGATCAAGGGACCCCATAAACGGATGCTAAAAATAGAGACGTACTTTTACTATATCTTTAATTGCAGTAGTGGAGTTTTACGGCATATCAAAGTTTAACTCGATTTTCAAATGACCTGAACTTTTTAGCAGTGACCGTGTCTTATCTATGCATATCGATTTAATTAAGTCGAGATAGAGTTTTCTTTAGTTAATTAATTGTCCTTGAGACTTGATACTTTAAAACATCTGCAAACGCTTTTTAAGATGTTTGGAACAACTGCGCGCAACACATCATTCCACCACATTTGCTAACTGTGATGCAGAATTAACAGTTAAGAGGCAGAAGAGTATTTGCCTAATGGATATAATTCATAAAATTGGGCTAGATATTTGCAAGGCCATTCAAAACGTTGAACAGACTTTTTTGAAATACTTCTTTGAACATGCAACTATTCGTTATTCCTTTGTTATGATGATCCATGCATAAATAAATGTTCAATTAAGTGAATTTTCGAATAACATATTGTATTTGTAAGATAAGCGACCGCACATTTACGCATTTTTGTAGCTGTAAATACTACGTACACTGCATGTACAAAACTTGATGCCGACGAAAATTCACGAGATCGCAATGAATAAAATTACTTGTTGTCATCTTGATAATTTTTGAAACTAGTAAGTCATTGAATCGGCGGTTGTTTAAGTAAATATTAATGTTTACCCCCATTTGTTTTCATTAGACTGGTAATAAAGTCATCCTCACTGGCAGTGTCTACGTGGACCAGATATGCACCACGCATCTCACACATTTTCTTAAACAAAAGTTTAGTAAAGCAATTATAAACTTCCCAGTAGAAACACACAAATCTTCATTTTGTAAATCAAAAAGCTTTTACAATAAAATTTGCCTGTGAGGAACTGATAGAAGATGAACTCTTAATTGCAAAATAAAAAAATAACAACAAATTTTGGTGATAACATGTCTTTCTTATGAAAAGGTTTTTCTGTGTCCGGATCTCATTACTTCTAAACATGACTTTCAAGGGAAACTAAAATGGGGATATCACAATTTCTAAATTCAAGTTCAATATAATATACATGTATTATTACCACAGAATTTCAGATATTGAGAATATCTTATCAGCATGATGGAGTATGCATATATATAATTGTAAAGAATTTGTGTATCTACACTAGTGTTAAAAAAAGATATTTCAGTTCAAAATGTTACTTGACACAGAATAGTTTAATGAGTTTCCTTCAGATAAGCAATGTACCCCTTGGGCCAATATAGTAGAACAGTAGAACATCGGCTTGATTTGTTTGATTATATACTGTGGTTTCATTAATATTCAAGGGTATCAATTTTTGTGGATAAAGTGAAAATCACAGTTTCAAGGATACGTAAATTCGTGGCCAATGACCCCATCAGTACAAAATATTAGTAGAAATTGCAGTTCAATAAATATTTAATTTCAAGGATAAACTTAACAACGAAATCAACGAAAATTGGTATTCAACGAATATTGATGAAACCACATTATCTACATTATATAAAACCATTTACGATGAAATTATTAATACATTATGTGTTTAATATATTTATAATGCAAATAAGTTAAAATCTAATAAAACCATAAAGAGGACTTTTACAGAAAAATATATCACGAAAGCTAACAATATTGATTTTAATCTTAAAAACCTAAAAATTAAAAACATAGAATCTAAAAATTATCATTTATTGTCCATAATGTATACTGAGACATGTAGCATCAGTCCGCTCCTACCCCAACTCTTTCGTGCAGAAAACATTTTAAAAAATACATATAAAACAATTAATTATCAAGGAACCCCCCTCTCTACTAAGAATTACGATTTCCAGTCATTCTTATTTTGTTGATTTATTTGTGTGCTTATCAAAGTTATTTGGATGAAACTGCCCATTTCCCCACCCAGAAAACGATGCTACATTATACGTGCGTGGTCCTTACCATGGCATCCATCCACGATGTTGACTCCCCTGATAAGTGATAGCAGGATGTATTGAAAGGAGTCCATCCGATCAGACACCCAAATGCTGCAATGTAAAAAAGTTTGGCCTTTTTTCTCATTCAGAGAGAGAGAGAGAGAGAGAGAGAGAGAGAGAGAGAGACAGACAGACAGATTGACAGACATGCGGGGAGAGACTGAGACAGACAGACAGAATTGAGACAGAGTGAGAAATATAGGTTTTCTTTTTGAATGAATGCTCATTTCTTTGTATAAATCAAAATATAGCCGGAGACAACTGTATACTATTGAAGTGAGGTAAAATAAACATTGAATAACTTAAATAATAAAAGAGAAAACCACAAGAATGGAAAGACAAAAGTACAACCTATATGAAGAAGATTACATAAACAGCCTATCGTCCTGATCATGATGACACGGTGTGTCCTTGTCACAATCTCAACATTACACTACACGAAAATTCACTCACATGGAAGTCAGATAAACCTATATTTTGATCAACGTAGATTATGATCATGAATAGCAGAACTATGGCATTTTATGTCTGACCAGTTTTAATTTCTAATGAGTAAAATGATCTCAACATTTGCACGTAGGCAATAATGCAACTGTCAAAAATAATTGTGACATTTAGTCTTAACAAAAATCCGTTTTTTCTAAAAAAAAAAAAAAAAAAAATTTAACTCAAAGATTTTAATTATGTTTCGAACATCGGCTAGTATATTAGGTTAAATAAATAAATGCAGAAATATTTCTACTGTGATAGTGAGTCAAAATGTCAAATAATTTTTTATAGTTAAAAAATGAAGTTAACGACATTATAATAATTGTTATTCAAAAGTTTTTATAGAGAATTTAAGTTTGGTAAGTTGTTATGAAATTTTTTCATCATCATCACATCCTTTTCAATATTCTTTAAGTGCACCCCTATAATATTCTCTCTCTCTTTTTTTCTCTCTCTCTGGTGGTGAAAATTTGATGAAGTATACTTATCGATACTTAAACGACGGCCAGAAAAATCTTGATCATTAAAATTTCGGTAATATTTATTTTAACAGGGATTTTAACAGGGAATCGATTCTAAATGCATTATGCCATTGTGCAGACCACCAAGATGCACCTCTAAATAGACTGTTGTCAATGATAATTTAAACTGTCAATTGTAAGCACTGACTTATCTTCTGTATCATAAACTGTCTACCACTTACTGTTAAGCTCAAATATGCAAATACATGTAATTCTGACTGTTATTTTTTTTTTATTCACCCATTGACATATATAAATTCATTTTGCTTATAGATTTCTAACAGATTCTTGATTTTATGAAAAATCGAACTTTTAAAGGGACTTGAACACGATTTAACTTAAAATTTTCAAATTTTATTTTTCCATTTTCAATGTTTATACTGATAAATATAGAAGTTTATAATGCTATGTCAAAATTTGAGAGTCAAATATCAAGTTATAAGCAAGTTACAGAGTTCATAATCCTTTGTTTTGTAAACAAGGCTCGAATATTGTCATTTTTACACATGTGTTGTATTGTTGTAAGTTTCAATCAAATTTATCTTTCTTTTGTTTATAATGGTATTTATGAAGATACTGAATTAGTTTAAATTGTGTTTTTTTCCATGTCATTTTGTCTAAGAAATGGTAATTCTCTACAATACATTTTTTGTAAACAACTATAAGACTCGAGCTTTTTTTACATTACAACCAATTCTTACCTCTGTATCTCACTCGTAACTTGACTTTAACATTCAATTATTTGGTCAATCATTTAAAATGCACCAGTAAACCAATTTATACATAAAAAATAAAAATAAAATTTTTGATCTCAAATCGTGTCCAAGTCCCTTTAAAGAATCATTTTTTTTATTTTTAAGCATTTCATTAGCTACCGGTATGTAATGATTTAAGTAGTAAGGAACCATTATTTGAGTATTACGTGTACTTTGTATTGTAAATTTTGGTCGGGGCATGATCAAGTCCAATAAAGCCCAAATGGCTTTTTGATTAATTTGCTCAATCATCAAAAACTATCAGATCATAATATTCATAGAATTATTTCTTATTACTTATATTTATATAATGTTCTGCAAATTTTCGATTAATATTAGAATATTGATATATTTAGGTGATTTTATTTTTTAAAGTTTAATTATGCAATCCCCGCTTGCGCCCCAACAGTACGTCATTTGAAATTATTGGACCGTCATGAACAATATCGACTCGTAGTGTTATCACAGATAAGAAATACAGAAATATCAAAATTAATAATAAAATAAATATATCAACTAGACATGATCTCGTTGCGAGCAACGAGTGGGTCTTCCGTCCGATTTTTGAGTAGATGAAACAAAATCCTTCACTTTTACTACAAAATTGTTAATCTACGCAAAAAATTAGGAAAAAAGAATTTTTGGCACTCGGGTCGCCTAGGCACATGTCCACGACTCTAACAACTGAGCTACTTGGACTCCCGCGTCAGGACTTTAATGCTTAATATATCGAGAACGCGTCGATCGATTTTAAAACAAACTGCATATTCTGTATTAGTGAAATGGTCACTATCAATCCTACAGAATAATATTTTGAAACAAAAAGATTTCAATCCTCTATCTTAAGGACATTGTTTACTCAGGGTTTAAGTTCTGAAAAAGTAGGTCATTGACCTACTTTTTTGAAAGTGAAAAATAGCACTTCCATGATAGGTCTTTTACACACAACAGATGGTTTTTCATTATCATCAGTAGAAATTTTTTTCATTCTAAGTAAACGTATACCTTTAAACTCGTTTTTGAAAAACCTGACAGACAAAATTGACTTTTAAAAATCGTAAAACGACGATAACTTCCGACCGGAAGTAAATCTTGAAAAATCGTTATGGTGGTACAAACTTCAAATTACGAGGCATTAGTACTGAAAATCTTAAGGAAATCGCACGAGTCATCTCCGAAAAAAATCGCCTGCACAAAAATTGTAAGAAAAGAAAATAAATAATAACAAGGGCACCGCTAAGCGGAGCATCCCCTCGCGACATGAGTTATTGTGTGTAGGGATGCATTATTTGGCAATATATAGTTATGTTAATGAGAAGACCACATTCTACTTACCCTCCATTACTGCAAAAACTACATTTTCTTTACCTGTAGTAGATCTAAATCCAAAAAATATCAAGTTGTTGATTTGAACTGCTTACTTTCACTTTGGTGTCAAAGAAGTGAAGCGGAAGATTGATAACTCTTACTCAAAAATTTCGATTGATAACTCGTATACAAAATTGATTATGACATTGATTTAATGAAATAATAATTTGTATTAGAATTAATGGTTTGGAAAGGCACATGCATTTTTTATTTGTTATTTTACAGAAGTGTGCAATCTATGATAAATATTTTTTAGTTTTGAACGAATTTTGTCATTTTGTATGCCCCCCCCCTCCTTTACAATGGTGTAATTTTATCTAAGTTTTTGCATAAAAATTTGACCAATTAATATGACTTTGCATTTTCTTTTACACTGAGGCATATTTGTGCAAAGGTTGAGGAAATTCTATTGGAAGGTTTTTTATTAATTTACTAGAGAATTGAAATGGAGTGCACACACACACATACATACATACACACATACATACACACATACACACATACGAACACACACACGCACGGTAGCGATGCTATATCCCCTTCGCAACAAGTTGCGCGAGGGGATAATAAAAGTGAAAAAGAAACAATAGAATAATAGAAGGGTCTTCCACTGAAGACAGAAGACCCTAACGACATAAAATCAAAATTTTGATGTTAAATGACAATGAACAATATAGTTTTATTAACAAAAAGTATCCAACGATATCAAACTGATCCATTTCAAGTAAACATATACAACACAGGAAGGAGATAGACAATTGCTCAACCCAGGATATTGGTACCCAATGATCTGTAAAGAAGAAGTCAAATATTAAATTTTATGTGTAAAACTTTTTGTTCATAATGATCTTAAAAATACAGTTTGGCTTGCCTTTTCTCGCAAAGATATCGGCGCTGTTCGTCACAGTCATCGTCATCCCACTGGTGGTTTTGTGCTCTAATTGACAGGCAATTTTCACCATGGTAGTTGTTAGGCCTTCCATCGGCAAAGTTGGTATAGTTAAATTTGATTCCAAGGGGCTCCCATACCCACTTACCTTCAACTGTCCAATCAGACCCACCAATCCAAAAGGAGTTACCTGCATTAGAAAAGTTTTCGCAATGAAAATATTTCCATATATACAATGTAATATCTTTAATTGAGAAAACCTTCTTAAACATTTGAGAAATTTTTTATTTATGAAATTACATATCTAAAAATTGATTAAGAAATCATATAAAAATAAAATTTGATTTAAATCTTTAAATTTTTAAATCACTTTGAGTATGGTGCATCAAGGAAACTATAAATCTGTTTTCCTCTGCATCCAAAATATCAGCTAGATAGGATCCATGCACCTCACACATTTTCTGCAAAATATATGTATTAACTTTTCTACAGTTTACCACTACTATTTTTCTCAGACGATTATCAAAAGTTGCCCCATTTCACCAAGACTCAGTTTAGGTAAAATTTGAATGCACTCAAATGGACATTTAATATTATTGATTCGTTGCAAAAAAAATCTACCAATCAATCATACATGTACCTTAGCATTTATGGTATAGTTAAGGTAAAATTTGAATGCACTCAAATGGACATTTAATATAATTATTGATTCGTTGCAAAAAAAATCTACCAATCAATCATACATGTACCATAGCATTTATCCACGATTCGTTTTCAGGCGACACATGATAACAGGAATCTTGGTAGGGTGTCCAACCTACCGGGCAAGCAGTCCCTGCCATGAAAAAAGTATCTATTTTTTTTAAAAAAGTGTAAACACAAAGCCAAAAACTTAAAGACGAAAAGTAATATTTCCGGTGAAAATCTCTCATGAAATTAATTTTTGTTTTCTCTCTTAGAATTCATTGTTTTAGGATAAATCAATTTAAACACAAATTACGCGGGAGAAAAGCACTATAAATTGTACTGTACCTATTGTTATAAAACACGCGATAGAAAGAAGAATGCCTATCCTCATATCTGTGAATTTCCTTAATGATCTACAGGTCAGTACCAGTCGTGACCAATGTAAATCTTATATTTGTGTTGATTGATAAGCAGTTGTAATGTATTCTTGTATATGTCATTTCAATTTAATGACAAACGCACTTTTTGTTTTCATTGTGTGGTTTTCAATTTGATTGATCACTTTTATTGATAATTCCGGTGAAAAAGGGATATTTTTATTACTTCACATATTACTTCTTTCAATTGGTTATAATCTACATTTCAATTTAATCGGTAAGAAACTACTTAATAAATATTATCCAATACTTTGATTGAGTAAGTGTCGGAAGGTTGGTTAATTTCTATTAGATCAAGCTTTTCTTTGTATTTTGTAAATAGGCATATCAAACGTACACTCACCTTTATCACATATAAAGTTTTCTGGTTCCAAGACGTTCCACTGATAAATATCAAGGGCATCTCTGAGTGGGCAGTTTTGTGTATAATGGTTATTTGGTTGAACTGGTGCAATATCTTAGTAAATTATTTTCGACCTAATTGTTCCTATATCCGACTAACTTCAATCAAAGGCTTCAAAACAGGAATTAAATTGTTTGCTGGAAAATGTTTTGTATGTTTACAATATATTAGACTGTCTTTACTATGAAAATAAAGATCATGATAATGAAAAAGTAGCTAATAGCTAGTCATGGAATATGATAGCATTTTTTATTACATTGTAATCATGTCTGCTTTCATAAAAAAATATTTAAGGTATCATATATTTGTTTACCCTATGTTACAGGATGAACGCAACAGAGACGACTTTAATTGCCTCTGATGGGGTTTGGACCCGGGTTCTCTGGCATGCAAATCCAACTTAGAGGGAATGTTATATACCTATAACTAACTGTACGAAATAAACAAAACAAACGATAAAAAAATTCAAATTATGCATACTATTTGATGTAAAGATATGTTTGATGAACACGTGAATTTTAAACTCTATGCATGTTAATATATTTTATTACAATATCCTGTATTTTCATGATTTGTTAAGTCCTCTTGTGGCCCTATCATTATAATGGGGTTCACATTATAAATTGATACAAGATAAATAAAATATATGAGGTTATTTTATAAAAATTACCATACTATATGAACAAACTTTTGTCTACATAATTTAGTTTGTGTCCCAACAATAAAATTAAAGATCGTGTTTGTAGTAAATTGGGGGAAAATATAAGTAACAAGTAAAGAAAGCAAAGGTCAACAACAAATGCTGGACAAATACTGAACTAAAAAGCTTGAAAAACGATACATCCTCTTTGCTCTAATAAAACCGATAACATAGAAAATGATTAAAAACGTATTTATTCATTTCCGCGGAATGACATTGTACTTTGTTGTTTCATCCAATCAAGTTACCGGTAACATCATCCCTGAAAAGAAAACCCAAAAGATGTTAATAAATATTAACATAATTTAATATTGACTCACTTAAATGTCTAATAAATCTCAATGATGCTTATTCTGTCTGTATCATATATATTACGTCATGATTCTAAGTAAAAATTGAATAGATAGAACACTTTAAATGTGCTTTATCAATATGTTTTTTGGGGGGTGGTTGGGAGAGATGGGAATTGTTTATTTTATAGAGACTGATAACCTCGTCGTTGTGGATTTTAACAAGTTACATTTATTTGTGATACTTACATTTTCTTACAAATATAAAAGTGCGTATCGTCGCAATTTCTGTCGCTCCAGTGTAAAGTGGTATCAAGAAGCAGGCAGTCCTCGTTGTGATGGTGATCGTTTGGTTCTCCCGGAGCGAAGTTCGTGTAATTCATTTTGTCACCATAAGGTTCCCATAAAAAAGAACCCTCAAGGTTCCAATCACTTCCTCCGAGCCAAGCAACATTGACTTAATATGGACAATAAAAGTCGTTTGATATCTAACAATACATGTATACGTATGTAATTCATCCTTTCTCATATACATTTTATTTATATTTCAATGAAAGAAATTTGTACTATAAATGCGATCATGCTGTCAACAGAATATTCTATTAACAACAGAAAATAAGAAAAGCAAGTCCAGCGTTTCCTGAAAACTCGCATCAATAGAATTTTCTCTATTTTTTGCAGTTCGTAGCTTACAACTTTTTCTCTAGCCAAGGGTCCTCCTTTTGAATATCAAAAACCCTTTGCTAGTGAAGATGGGCTCACAATAAAGGTTTATTTGTTCATACTCTTAGATTAAAATGCGTATGTCTAAACGAATACTTGCAAATGGTAAATGGTTCTCCCTAAAAATTCCTTTATTTTCCTATAAGTTCTTAAAAACATTGAATGTAATTTTCCAAACATGTGTATTTCTTAACTTACAGTGTCTACTATTCATGAGGCCTATTATGAAGTTCTCCTCCTCTTGGTGTAGTATGTAAGCTAAAATGGATCCATGTATTTGACACATTTTCTACGGAAAAGTAAAAAGAGGCATTATGATAACACAGGTATTTTTTGGTAATTTGATTGTCCAGTGCAATATAAAACATTTTTAAATGCAATACTAAATTCTTTTAATGAACATGAAGAAATGAAAAATTACACATGTTTATTCCTATTGTTGTTTACAAAACAAGTATGCCTTCGACAAACCATAGCATCAAACCACGACTCTTTCTCTGCCGTCATATGATAACATGCAGATCCATGCTTGATCCATCCTTCTGAACAAGTCTGTGCAACACCAACTGGTAAATAACAATCAATTTGTACATTTTCTTTTAATTAATATCGAAATATTTGAATAATTTTCAACCAACGGCCAATTATGAATAAAAACCAAGATTTTTTTTTTTTAAATTTCTAATTGTTTTTTAGAATGATGAAGTTAGCAGGGTTTTTCCCTGCCGTTTAAATTGTTATTAAGTTATATTACAATGCCCCAAAAAAAAAATTATTGACGCAAGCGTCAAATGGGCCGCAAAAAATATAATTGTTGTAAGAACCATCATTAGCTGTATACATAAAAATCACACCAGAATGAATATAATAACGAGTTGGTTGTACTATTAATCTTTATGGTAAAATTTGATATATTTTTCAGCAACACGTTTTACTATTATTATTAAGAATCGAATGAAATGTATTTCAAACTTATTTGACATTCAAATATATCATTTATTTAAAATTTCATTTCATTCATTTCTTCTGTATTTCAGGTCTTTAGAATGCCCCGCATACCGATCCTGATACAATGAAAAACTCCGAAATTTTCCGAATAGATTATGGTCTCGGTAAAATCGCGCCTTACACGACAGTCTATGACCCATTTTACATTTACGAGTAAAAACAAAAAATATGTAATATTTTTTAAAGGCATAAAACATATTTCTACATGCAAATTTACTTTTTATTCATAAAAATAAGCATAATATTAATTCTAAATTAAAAAAAAAAACTATCCCGCAAAAACGCAGTTACAATATCTAAATGAATATTAAATAACGGACCGCCTTCTGGCGGCCCGTAATAAGGCGTAAAAAAATTAGTATAGGGGCAACTTTTAATTTTGATTTATTAAGTGTGACTCAAATAACTAGAAAACAGTACTTTTTTCTAATGTGAAGTGCTTCGTTAACTCATCGTGACGTCTATGTTCGGAACTATTACTTGTATTGATAAATTTAAGACAACGAAGATTAGTCTAGTTATACTGATATTAAAGAAATTAGCATATTCAATAATAAAACAGGTTATAATGCGCATGTTCACATAATTCAATACTGTTAATTTTAGTCATGATCAGTGCTGTGCTATTATAAAAGAGTTTCAACAAGATTATTTTTTATCATTTAACTTACTTAGACAAAGAAACAAACCCAATCCTAGTTCCAGCTGGTATGACATTGTGGAGAAGTCCTCTGATAACAGCTGTGCTAATCATCGAGCGCTTTCTGTTATACCTACATTACACTTAATCTAGCTTACAAACAATGTTATGGGTATGAAACATTTCCATTAATCTATTGATGTTATTGAACAAAAAATGTATGAAGATTTTCATATTCTGTAAAATGGATGAACAGTAACAAGTTGACTATGAACTTACGGAAAACTCAATGTTTGTTGATCGGTACAAAACCAAAATTATTAAAATGTAAAAAATTGTATATAAAAGTTGGTTATGTGATTTTAAACACTGAAGAAAAGGCTGACCTTCTTGGTGTAACCATACACAAATCTCTTACTTGGTCAGAGAACATTGAGTTTTTAAGCAAAAAACTTGCTCAGAAAATAGGTATGTTATGTCGTCTTTGTGATTTATGTCAAATGCTGCTTTATTGAAAATTTATAATACTGTGTTTATAACACTGTTTTTTTTACAACATTTTAACTAGTGTTGAACGGTTTTGGTGTTCAGCCAAAAACTATGGCCAAATTGAGAAAATATTTAAATTACAGAAAAGGGCAGCTAGAACTATACTGAACATTAAAACTACTCAGACTTCCTTTGTTGACACTTATAGAGTTTTTCAATGGATGACTATTCAGGAAACTGTGTAGCTTTTAAAATTTTAAAGAGCATGACACCAGAATAAATGAAAGTTTTTTTTTAAATATGTAAACCAAGTAAGAACTAGAAAAACAAGAAGTAGTGTTAGTGGATTGTTATATGTACCAATAACAAGGACTGAATATCTTGTAAGCGCTTTTTTGTTTAGAATATCAACAACCATTCTTTAGAATAAACTGCCAGATTAAGTTTGAACGTGTAAAAACGTTGCTTCTTTTAAAACAAAGTATCTAAACAATACTGTATAGCATAATAATTTTTATATATAGATAATCAGTGTATATATATTCATTCATATGTGTTTCAATATACTATTATGTGCCGTATACTAGCACTTATTTTTGTACATATGTTTTATACAGGACCACAAAGAAATCAAGTACCTTGTTACTAATTTTATCATTCTGCCTTAAAGGACTTTATTATTATTTAAAATTTTAAGAGGGTTAGTTGGTGAACAATTTCAAATCAGATAAACCTCAAAAGTTTAGAGAAGATGATTTCTCTATCCATAAACTATAAATTAGTAAAAAAAAAAAGCCATAAATTTCATTTTATCTTGAAATATTTTAGATATATTCATTCAATCTAAAATAACAATGTGGAATGGAATCAAACTTTTTTTTTTATCAAATGATGATCCAATTTTCTTTTAAATTATCATTTTAATGTGGTATAGAGAGATATTTAACCAACGTATAATATTAGACATTTGACTTAATACACCCCCCTACAAAAAATGAGGCCCCAATCCGATTCATACCTGATCCAAAAGTGCTTATGTATCAACCCATTACAAGTATTATTTCATATCAATCAAAATCATGTTTTATAAATATTTAATTCTTACGTACAGGAAGCTCTGTGAAAGTGGTCACACTTGTAGTCGATTAAGTAATCGTTTTCTATGGTCAAACAAATGTGTGTGTGTATTAAATGCGCATCCCAATCTAACACTCTAAAATTTGAATTTCTGCAGCCGTAAAAATCCACTTTAACGTCGACTTTAATAAACAATTGTGATGTTCCTGCCGCTTATACAAGAAGACATTCTACCGTTGAAATGTAAAAAAAAAATAAATCAGGAACAACATTTTTCTCAATGTCAAGCTTGACGCATGTCAAATTTCCATGGTTGAGTACAATTCAATTACGAAAGTAACTTTTGTCGTCCAGTATTTGAAACTAGATTTTCCCTTCAATGATTACCAGTAAACTATAAATTCTAAATGTTTAGTAATTTTAATACAGTAATGTTATGATCTCAAAGATAAACCAAAACATTTTAATGCCAAAAAAATCTTTCTTTTTCTCTCAACCAACCAGATTACCAATAACATCATCCCTGCAAATAAAAAAATTAAACTCAAAATAAATACAGATAATTAAGAAGTTGATGATCTCTTATAAATCATATAGTAAACAACGCTGACTAAAGAAACAGAAAAACCAAAAACCAGATAGATTTTCGTAGGTCATAACATCTAATGATTAGCTTGTTCTAGACAAAAATTATAAAATATTGTTAAATATGTTGTAACTGTCCTTCACATTCGTTGGGTCCAATTTTCGTGGATGTAAGTATTTCTAATTTCGTGAATGCATCGGTTATCAGTTTCAGTAACAGCTGTTTTTGTAAATTCGTTGGGGGAGGTGGGAAGCTACCAAAATTTACCACGAAAATCGAAAATTGACCTTTCATGAATTCTAATGATTTTACAGTATTAAAATTGCAAAGTGACTCAGATGTTTTAACCTTTGATAACGACAACAGAAATAAAACAATAAATTCTAATTTTAAACACACGAAAGGTGTCAATTATTCCTAGCCATCACTTTATAGGTCACAAGTGGTTGAAACTCAATTGAAGTTACGTTTGGATACAAATTAATTATTAATTTAATTTTAACATTAATTTGAGTGTAAAATGATTATTGTCAAAAGTAATAATACCACGGTATAACCGCACAGCAATCTGCAGTGGTTCGATGTCTGTTATCATGATGAAAGAACATTCATATAGAATGAATGTTTATAAATAAAAAACGATATCAGTTCTTGAAGACATCATGCAGGTTTCATGGAGAGAAGGACTCTTTATGATATCTACCGCGCTATTATTTTTACACTCCTTCCGTGACAATGAAGCAGAAGGGAAACTCAATATCTATGTGTTGGGCCAACAAATATTGATATTTTTTCCCCTTTTAATCAGATTTAATTGCTTTTCAAAACGTTATTTTTGAAAAAATTCTTATTTTATATGATAATTTATGAAATATCGGGATAACATCTATTAGGTAATTGTGGAAATCTTGGGGTTTAAATGTCACAATGGATAGAAGTACCGGTAGTATCATTTATTTCATCCATTAGCTAAACGAATTGAAATAATTTACTTACATTTGCTTGCAAACATAAAAATGCGAATCTTGACAGTTCCTATCGGCCCAGGTATAGGTGTTATTTATTAGTGAGGAGCCTTCAATCAGCAGACAGTCCTCGGAGTTATTGAGGTCGTTGGGTTCTCCAGGAGAGAAATTTGTGTACGTAATTTGGTCGCCGTACGGTTCCCAAACAAAAGATCCCTCAACATTCCAATCACTTCCGCCAAGCCATACAATACTTTCTGTAAGTTGGCAATAGAATAGCATAAATTACTAGTAACCTTTCTTTGCAGCATTATCATTGCGGTCGGTTTTTCACGAAAAATAATCGAACCTAAATAACTTTCATAGTAATTTAGACGAATAGAAACTATGTAAGTCTTGTGTTTGTCTAGTTATTTAGATATTTAAGATGGCTCACTACACCATTAGATATTTTCTCATATTAGCAGAAAATTATTTGATTGTGATCGATATCATAATAGATAAAGATGTATTTAAATCAAATAGGTAAAAAAATGTGCAATTTTAGATGAAAAATAACATTTTCAAAAACTTAATTCAGTAAACATTCATTCATTCTCTCTTTAGTAAAAGCTCCAGGCGGATTCGAACTCATGATCTGCAGTTCAGAAGCCTTATACTTTAACCACTGACCTACGACTATTTATGAATGACTATGAATTTATCTATTTATTAGTTGAAGATCTATCTACAATTAGGAATTTTATATATATATATATATATATATATATATATATATATATATATATATATATATATATATATATATATATATATATATATATATATATATATATATATATATATATATAATTTGTGTACTCACTGTGTGTATTTCGCATAAGGCTAACTATAAAGTTATGTTCCTCCTGATTTTCCACAGATGCCAAAACGGAGCCATGTATTTGACACATTTTCTGTAAAGTTTTAGAAAGTAAATATCGCATCACTTGCATAGAAAATCAAAGTACTGAAAGTATTAACACGAGTTGATGCTTAAGAAATCAGACATTTATTGCCCCTTTTCTACTCTCAATAAGCAGAACTTGAAATAAATAATAAATAAAGTACATAGGTATCTCATTATACTAGGCCAAAACATATCAAAGATAAAAAATCATGAATCGTGAAAGATCATTTTTTTTAAAAAAAAGTAATTATATAGAGGAGCATATCTAAATATTCTTGAAATTGACTTCGACTCAACATCTTAAATTTCATTTTTTCTTTTTCTTTAAGTTCAGAATGGTTAATTTGGGTATTTTTAATGTCTTGCCATTTAAAAGTCATATATTGAGTTAGAAGCATTCTATTTCTTTGTTTTGTAAACAAAACCCGAGTCTTGTTATTGTTTACGTATGTGTTTTGTAAGTATGAATTTCCGTCAAATGTTGCAGTCTTCTGTTGATAATAATATTATTATATAGAGGGATGTTCGGCCATCTTGTGCATTTGAGGGTCAAAATGTAAACATATATTGAACTGGATTGTTTTTGCCCAAAACTGACTGAAACAGTTTCCATAACATAAAAAGTCAATAAATATGAGTTTTACTTATTATTTAGTCTGCAACATTAGGCATACAGAAACAGGAAAACGGTACAACACCTTTTTTAAAGCTGCATGATCCGATTTCATATCAAATTTTGTGCACGCTTTTAAACGATGGTTATGCTAAGTATGTGTATAATAACAGACATTGCGGTAGTTTTCCCGGTCAATTAAGCCATATTTCAATGAATTTTTTTTTTATAGTTTTTTAACAAAACAAGCGTCATAAAAAGGGTATCGCGTTATTTCGCCCCGTATTAAAATTCGCCCCTGAAGTCGAGACGGGGATGATTGTATTACGACTTTGACATCGAGTGTTAATGTGAGTTGTGGCTAAACAAAAATAAGAGAATTGGTTTGTATGGATAATAACTAGACCATGCAGCTTTAAACAGGTGGTTTGTAATGTTATGAAGATCAACACAAATAATGTTAAGTTCATTCAATTGGCCACATGTATCTAATGTTATATATATCTTTCTCATAATTAAATTTATATAGTTACTTTCTATACCAGTACCTTATTATTAGGTAGAGGGTAACTATATTTTTTATTATGAAAAAAATGTATAACGTCTGTGCCTGTCATTTATCGTATCTACTTCAATGAAAGCAAACCATCAATATGATCAAATGATGGTCCCTTTTTCTGTCATTCCTCAAGTTATTATACTTCTTTTCAGAACCTTGTTCCATTTTTAATTACATTTCAAACCATTTTTACAAAACTACATGGACAAGATTTTAAAGGGTTTTATAAATCACATGCACGTGACGTTTTAAACTTTTCTCTTTAAAATTCTTTTTTTTTTCATTTAGAGAAAAAAGTTTTTAAAAACGTCACGTGTTATATCTAAACAATAAAATGCTTGCTTTGGTGATTCATGGGGGATATGAAGGTGGCGTCATAGCAGAAATCAAAGTACTGAAGTACTAAAGGGGAGTAGATATATCGATTATCACTTATTTTAAAATCAACTTATCTCTCGTGGCAATTAGTTTCTAGTCTGTATTTGAATTACGCGCTTTTTTATTATATGAATTTTTTGACTTTTCCGACAAGAATTTCGAGAAACCCCATATGAATCATGTTGTGTAATATTTAAAGATAGATTTCAAACTATGTATTAGTAATCGAAACAATTCTAAAAATCGTATGGATCCAAGCACTATTGATATCGAACTCTAGTCTCGTACAACCAGACGCTCGGCTATCGTTGTTAATCTTCGACAAGCAAGAGAGCCTTTATTACACTCTGGCGTAGCAGCACATGTGACTACAAAAATATCTAAATTGTTCGTATTATATAAAATCTGACATTTTTCAAAGCGTTTATAGATAAGTTTCCTTGAAAAACAATGCTTCAGCATACGTTACATCGAATTTTTCTATTATTTTCAAGAACTAAGTCTTGTCAGCGGCGATGATTTGTGCTGAGTTCCACTGTTTCACTTTCGGTTTGCCAGAGTAACTGCATAGGAGAGTTGATTAAAATCAACTTCCAAAAATACATTATCCGCGTTAGCGGGTTATGTAAATTTTTTTGGCAATGATCGCTACCTTCATAACCCACATGAATCATCAAAGAAGCATTTTATTGTTTTTTTTTACATCTTTTTAACAAATTAATAAATTGATTGTAAAAAGTAAGTAAAATTCACAAAATTACTGTTAATGTACATCAGTACGTTAGCTAAAAGAAACACCAAAATCGTCTCCATGATTATATTCCGTGCAGTCCGTGATTTTTCTTAGGTTGCTGCATAGTTTTTGACCAATCGATAAACGGGGCTTGTAGATTTCAGTCTTGTTTTTTTTTTTATTATAAAGCATTTAAAGTTATTCTACATTGATATATAAATATAATATACTAATATAAAATTCAAATCATTACACCAAAATGCAAAAAAAACAACAAAAACCAAATTGACAGAAGTCTACTTACGTCTAAAATGCACACCATTAATTACAAACTGCTATTCTATAGACTGGGTAAAATAGTTTGCCTCTCTTCATCAAACCGATGTGTAAAAAATAATCATGTTTATGATACTATTTCTTAATCAACGCTGCTCAAAACTATATATCGCCACACAGTAACTACCACGCTAATCTATTTATAATCTATGACGTATATAAACAGGCGCGCAGTTCCCGATGTGCATGTTGCTGGGCCACATTGACCTTCAACTCGACGAAAGATCTAACCACATAGACCCCCCCCCCCCCAGCTCTTGATTATTCTCAACTCTTGTGCTTCAATTCTTTGTTTTGTCACAATAAAATCATTTCACCTTTGATAAAGTGGAAGTAATGAAACGCATTCATGTGCTTGGATTTCCACTCTTGTGTAGGAAAACGTTTATCGTCCAACACTGAGCTGAGCTCATTTGCATAAAAGCGATTACAGCGCGCATATCACTGAAGTTTCATATACATGCAAATACGTCAAATTTAATTATAGCGACATTTTTTGTCAGTCAATTAAATTGTTCTTAGTTATGAAGAAACATACTTGATAATTATGTTTTATACAATTTATTGATGGCAACAATAATGTATTCTTAGTATATGAAATGTGTCAGAAGATTTTCCTTAAACCTATATTCTTGTGCGGATTGATATCAATTAACAAAAAGAAAATCATGATTTTCTGTTGATTAAAATACGTTGATAACAAATTTTACCTCCGATAAAAGAAGTCATTCTTTCAAGATTCATATCATTGTATTTTGATAATTGATGTATTAGTTTGACCATCATTACAAAAATGTGATTTAACCCACTGATGGTCAACCCCTTTGCAGTGACTATACTGAGTTGATATACATAAACTCGTAAAAAGACGGAGTGCATTTCGAATCACCTCATTCAGATATCACATCTACTGTGGAATCATTAGAATTCATTGTGGGTCAATTTTCGTGGTATTTAGGGGAAATCCCTCTGTACAAATTTACATCATCGACAAAACAAATTTAAAAAATATTAATTTTCTGAAAATCGACACACTCAAAAAATAACCCCCCTGACAAAGCACAAAAACAACAATCCGCAAAAATTGACTACTAGAAATTTAAATAATTCCACAGTAATTCAATTCAGCAATTATTTTTGAAATCATGCATTCAAATATATTTTATGGATATTTTTGCCTTTCTGTGCGTTAAGTCATCTTTGTGCTCAGAAAATTGATTACTTTTAATTGTAAATAGTTTACAGAAAACGTTTGACAGCCAAATCTGTCATTAAACAAAATCAATTTTTATAAGTATGTGGAATCCATTTTGTATTCAACTTGTAATTATACAAAGTACATGTTTTTTGTAAAAACAATTTATGCAGTTCCTATAACACCTTTTACAAGCACCTACAAAAAAATTCCTATTGTATGTGATTTGTTGGGAGAGAGGAAAATGCAGCCAACACCAAGTCAATAATCCAATTCCCCTTTTGTACTCTACATGTACATTTCATCAAACTCTTAATTTTAAATTAAATTAGGATAATACGATAAAATGCACATAAAATGTATCGAGGTGACAACAATTAAAATTTATACTTGTATATACCATTCCATCGAACCAGGACTCTTCTTCTGGTCCCAAATGATAACAAGCAGGGCCATGTTTAATCCAGCCGTACGGACAACACCATGCAACAGTAACTAACACAAGACAAATGACAGAGTTAAAGGGACTTGGACACAATTTTAGATAAAAAATTTATTTTTTATTTTTTAGATATAAAATGGTTTACTTGCACATTTTGAATGATTAACCGAAATTTGAATATTATAATTACGTTATAAGAGAGATGCAGAGGTAAAAAATCATTCTTATGTAAACAAAGCTCGAGTCTTATATTTGTTTACAAATAATGTAAAGTATGGAATTACCATTTCTTTGGCAAAATAACTCGTAAGTAACGAGGCTAACTTGTTCATTGTGTTTATAAAACATATTATCAATAGAAAAAGCAATATTTGATTGAAACTTATAACGATAAAACACATATGTAAACAATATCAATTTAAGGCTTGAGCTTTGTTTACAAAACAAAGAATTCTAAACTCTGTTATCTTGCTTATAACTCAATATCTGACTTGCGAAATTTTGAGAAAGCATTAAAAAACCCATATTAACCATTCTAAACATAAAAAATGGAAAAATAAAATTTGAAATTTGGAGCTCAAATCGTGTCCAAGTCCCTTTAAGCATAAATTACAAAATCAAATATTGGAGGAACGATGTGATAGATATATCTATGTATAGAAACAGTTGATAAACGATTTAGAAAGAAATAAACACCTTGACCTATGTAAATGTCAAGTTAGATTCATTTTGGTTTTTTTTTACAGATACATCAATTCTAATAGTTGTATGCTCTTTATATTTAAAAAAAACCCTAATTAATCTAATTCATTGTTGTTAAACATACCTGCAAAACAGAGACCAAGAATTTGTAGACAACGTTGTGACATTTTTCCTGAACTGAATACATAATTATTCTGTCTGTCCTTTTATGATAAGATATGTCGACGAACATATTTTTATACGAATTCACGTCTTCAGAATTCAATATAAACATTTCAAAGAAATGTTAACATGGAAAGATTACATGTAGATATGAATGAAGTTAATTGAAAGTCAAATCCGTTCAAATCATTATAAAGTATGGCATGCATGTTTTGTACATTTTACTGCTTAAGTGAGCCTTTAAAGAAACTATCTCAAGTGTGTGATACATGCATATCTGCTTTGACTGCCTCTTGATTACACTATGACATTTGGTGATAACAAACAGTGTTCAAAATCAAAAGTCCAAAGGAAAGATACAAAACAGGAGCAGGGCAAACACAGACATCTATTTAAAATAAGAGGAAGGAACAGGTGCCATGGAGAATAGAGCATTCTATGTTGACCGGTCACACCCACTGTGTACTCTCTGTCGTAATCGGGAAAAATGGTGGGAAATCTGTAGACGATTAGGTAATTAAATATTGTCAAACAATTAGTATGAAAAACGTCAGTAAGCTTGTGACCCAGGGCAATATTATATTTACTGTTAAGGTCGTTCTATTGGCCATAGAACTTACTAAAAGATGACTTTAATTGAGATTGTTGATAGTCCCGTTTTATCAGTTTGTTTGTCAGTAGCTTGCCTCTCCTTAATTAGAAACTTTTAATACGTAAAGCATGCCCTTGCGTATCGAATTAATTGAGAAAGAAAAAATCCATATGCAAGTGATGAAGGTATATTGCTACATAACTAAGGAAAACTGACTAAAGAAGAATGTATGTCATCACGTTTATCATCAAGGTTTGTTATTAGATTACCATCAATGTCTCATTCCTATAGAATAGCCAAAATATGAAACAGATGACGTAAACCCTGTGGTATCTTTTATTTCACCAGGATATATCGAGTCGACGGAAGAATGGAAGTAACAACTATTATTTGATAATACGTCGTCGATATACCTGAATATTGAGTGTTTTATTTTTTCACGAACAAGTTTTTGAATAAATTCTGCTTCTTATGGTTAAGAAATAGAGGGATATAATCAACCGCAAAAAAATGTCATTTTTCATGCTAGACGTCATCAAAAGCCCTTCCAATTATGAAATACAAAACAGTTGTAGATTTTACAATATAAAACTGATTGAAGTTGAATAGGAAGCAATAACACAAAAACATTTTTAATAAATTACATCAAATTATACATAAAAGTATTGCTTAGCATAAACAGCCTATAGTATTAAACAAATAAGATACAAATGTAACTTAAAAGCTCTAAATTTAAATCTTAAAGTTATTATTGATACGTCCATCAACCAAATAAATCTACACTAATGACTTTCTAGTACATTGGTACACATTGCAACAAACATTTTAATAACACATTGACAATTCTTTAACAGCAATTGTTTGCATCATAAAGAGCGTGAAGTAATAAATTATTAGTCAATGGAAATTATAAAGCAGCTTCTTTTTAGTTTGAAGGTTTTAAAAAAATCTACACGTAGTTTTATATTTGTTTCATTCATTTAACATAATTTATCCTCTCCTAAATTAAGTGATGTATTGTATCAAAAGCCTAGTATTAAGCATAGTTTCTATTGTTGTCATTTAAGGTGCTCCACATACAAATTGCTGGCAAAACATCTACATTTTTTTGTTTCTTCTACTTACTGGTTGTGATGTGTGTCAAGAGAGACATTGTAGTTGCATTATTGTTAAAAAAAATCAGGCAATTGTCTGGTATATCTTTTAAAGGACAATATATTTTAATGGCAAAATCATAGTTTTTCGGTAACTGAATATCAAAATGTGATTCAAGATTTTATAATTTATTTTATGTGATTCGATATTAACAACAAATATAAAAACTTACCAAACAAAACCCACAATTATTTTGGTAAACATAAATAAACAGCAACGTTTTATAACATTTCAGAGAAGATTGTTTTAAAGATAGATCTAAAAACGCTAGAAATACTATTAGTATAAGTTAAAGGTAAATGATCTATGCTTAGCCGTTACAGGTTTCTCACATATTCATTGTATACGCGTTAAGCAACATATTCTACTAGAGTTCTATTTTACGTTTGGAATCGTCATCTTGTAGTAGCTATTTATGTATGCATGACAAAGGAAAACAAAATGGACGTCTGATCTATTCAAGAAGTTAAACACCTGTTTCTTTTCGATTGAAAATTGGGATTTGGATATTTCTTACATATATTTCTATACACAATGGATCCTGGTGATCAAAGTTGTTCTTTGAAAGATTTTTCTCATTGGAAAATCGAGGCGTTGCGTTCATCTTTATGCAAAGAAGGTTTGTCAATTAGCGTAAATAAACAAGAAATTGTTGCACTCGCGTTTGCAGCAATAACATTTAACATGGCAATACTACTTTGAGCTGTACACGTTGAAAAGTCCAAGTTAGAATGCTAGCAGAATTTACTTGAAGTTGAAGATGTTATTTTGCGGGACCCATTCAAAAATCGGAGGACGAAACACAAGGAATGTCCCATTTGCCACCAGTGTTTATTACCGATGTTACCACTTTAAATGAAATACGAAAGCAAGGAGAAGGCTCAGCTGCATTTGACAAATTATAAAATCGGTAAAGCATATTAATACTATACATCAGAGTGGCTAGAGGAGGTGGTTTATCATCCAATATCTACTTCATCTCCGTACTGTTTTCTGCGTGCCTACTAAATAACTCTAAAGATTTATTAGAAACTTCAAGGTAACAAAATCTTACCAAAATCAATAGCCTCATAACGTACGATTTTTCAACGCTTAATACAACCATTCCATTGTTCAATAAAAATGGAAGTCCTAAATATGTTTACCTTGTCATTGAAATTCTACAAAATTATTTTGTTAAAACTTACAAGTGCTCTCAAGTTGACATTTAAAAGATGCTCGAGTTTCTGATAGACAACATCAGGATGGGGTAATTGAAAGAAGTATTTTTAATTGAGTGTAATTAATTACATTTTTAAAAGTTATTTGAAGCAATTTGTAATTGAGTCTCCTTTTAATTACAAGTCATTGAATGTATTAAAATACATTCCAACAAAATATATCATATATTTTCAATTACTTTTCAATTAGCTTTCAGTTACTTTTTTCAAGTTAAAAGTTTAAAACGGTGTCATATTCAGTTCAGTTCTTCATTAACGTTGAGCTTTAAGCAGTTTTTTTTACCAGTACAAGTAAATGTAAACAATTATATGCATGTACAGGTGTATGAAGTTTACAGGAGAATTACAGTCAGAAATGTAATAATTTTGTTTAGGTTGCATACCAGTTTTAAATGGGTTTCTGTTTATACACTAATTAAGTTTTCATTACACGTATATGAATTGATAATTTAATATGTACAACTCTTCCGTATTACAACATTGTTTTAGCTCACCCACATTATATTACGATTCAATCACTCAGATATCTCTTTAAATCTCGTCAGCTTCTAAGAAAATTACTTTGAAAGCAATTAATTACATTTCAGAGTAATTAACCCAACCCTGGACAACATATATGTAGGTTTTGAAAATCAAGTCTTCCAACAATCTTTTGAAATTCCCATGGGTACTAATTGTGCCCAATTGTTAGCAGTTCTTTTTTGTATTCTTATGAAGCAAAATTTATTTTAAAAATTGTTAGTGAAAAAAATAAAATCACCCGCTGTGGTCTTCAACCCAATATTCAGGTATATTTACGACGTATTATCAGATAACAATTGCTTTTTCCATACTTACCTCTACTCGATATATCCTAGTGAACTTGAAATAAAAGATACCACAGAGTCATATTTAGATATTTTACTGGAGACGGACATTGATAGTAACCTAACAACAAAACTTTATGATAAACACGATGACTTAAATTTTTCTATTGTCAACTTTCTTTACTTATGTAGCAATATACCTTCATTCACCTGCATATGGTGTTTTTGTCTCTCAGTTGATTCGATACGCAAGGGCATGAACAGTTTCTAAGGCGAGGCAAGCTACTGACAAACAAGTTAACAAAACAGAACAATCAACAGTCTCGTATGAAGTCATCTTTTTGTAAGTTCTATGGTCCATACAACGACCTTGTCAGCAAATACAATCTTCCACTGGGTCGCATTCTGACTGACTTTTTTCCTACTGATTGTTACACCATAATTAAACATCAAATTGTCTATTGACTTTTCCGGGGTTTTTTATCCCGATTATGACAAAGAGCGGGTGGGACCAGTCAGCAGAGGATGCTCACTTCCCCATGGCGCCTGATTCTGTCTTTATCTATTTAAAGGTCCGTGTTGCTCTGCTTTGAATTTGTATTTTGTTTTATGGATTTTTGAGATGGTTGACGGTTTGTAATTGTCATTTTTTCATGTACTTCATCACAGAGTTTAAATGCAGCAACTCATGGGTCTGTTTACAGAAAGCCATAGGACAATTATTAAGTGCCTCCTGCTCCTGCACATCAGGGTTATTGTATTATTTAAACATTTTTAGTCCAAATTCCTTAAAAAGATCTTTATACTAGATTATTTCAACATGAAATCATTTATACTAGTATTTACACATGAATAATAATATACTCTCTTGCTATGTGGGTTCCATTATATCGCGTCATTTTGTGAACCAGAACATGTATATTATAACTGTTATGTCTTGTACTTCTTTTTGTACGTATGTTTTATACAGGACCACAATTAAAACCTTGTTACCAATTGTACGATTCTGTCTTAAAAGACTTCAATATACTTAAAATTTTAAGGAATGGATAAGTGAACAATTACGATATACCTTTTTTTATGACTTTCTATGACTTTTTTCTTACCCATAAACAATTGATTAATTAAAAAAAATCGTATTCGAATATTTTCAAATAAGTCTAAATAGGCAACCACGGCACTCTTTAAATCGTCCTATGAAATAGGATATCGTATTAACATATTTTTTTTAATTTTGTGACACGCGAAAATGATCTACAAACATACGGTATGTTTTATGTTTAATATTTCTATTCAACTTCGCTGGTTTAAAAAGGGGCAAGGTCACGATTTTTGTCGAAAAATATTTATTGTTAGCCCTTCCTTGCTTATAACTCTACGACTGACACACAAAAGTTGATTGATCATTAGAAATGCATAACTGTAGCATTATTTACAATAAAAATAGAACAATAACATTTTACCAAAAACGTTACCGTTCCTTTTAAGTGAATATGCTGTATGTAAAAACAGTTCTAAGCTTAAATCTTTAAAAATTAAATCATAGCACGCTGGTACTAATGCACCCTTAACTAACACACAAATGTGGAATGGAATCAAACTTTTTTTTTATCAAATAATGATCCAATTTTCTTTCAAATTATCATTTTAATGTGATGTAGCAACTATATCTAACCGAACTATAATATTAAAGATTAGACTTCATAAACCCCCTCCAAAAGATAATGCCCCTCTCTGATTCATACCTGACCAACAGTGTCTGTGTATCAACCAATTAAAAGTATTATTGCATATCAATTAAAATCATGTTTTATAGATATTCATTTCTTAAGTACTGGAGGTTTTGTGAAAGTGGCAACGCTTAGGGTCGATTAAGTAATCGTTTTCTATGGTCAAACAAATGTTTGTGTATTAAATGCAGCGCATGCGCGATTTAACACCTAAAAAATTTGAAATTTTAATTTTCTGCTGCCGTAAAAAAACACTTTTACAGAATTCCCTTCGACTTTTAGAAACTATTGTGATATTCATGCCGCTAATAACAAGGATTACATTCTACTGTTGATAAATAAGGAACAACATTCTTCTAAATGTCAAGCTTGGCACATGACAATTTCCAGTGGCTGGGTACAATTAGATAACAAAATTAACTTTTGTCGTCTAGTATTAATAGATTTTCATTTCAATGATTACCATTAAACTATAAATTGTGAATGTAAAGTAATTTAAATGCAGTAATGTAATAAACTCAAAAATAAACCGAAACATTTTAATGCCAAGAAAATCTTTGTTTTTGTTTCAACCAATCAGATTACCGGTAATATCATCCCTGCAAATAAAAAAATATAAAACCAGAATAAATGCAGAGAATAGAGAAGTTAAAAATCTCTTTGAAATCTTTAAAAAACATGAATGCTGAGTGAGGAAATAAGGAAAAAAAAACCCAAAATCAGATAAACTTTCGTTCGTCATAACATCTAAGGAATAGCTTGTACTAGACAAAAATTATAAAATATTGTTAAATATGTAATAACTGTCCTTTACATTCGTTGGGTCCGATTTTCGTGGATGTAAGTATTTGTAATTTCGTGAATGCGTCGGTTATCAATTTTAGCAACAAAGCTGTTTTTGTTTTCGTCGAGAATGCAAATTCGTGGTGAGAGGGGTGCAGGTGGGAAGATAACCAAATTTACAACAAAAATCGAAAATTGACCTATCATGGTATAATTTCACAGTATAAAATTTACAACGTGACTCAAGTGTTTTAACCTTTGATAACTACAACAGAAATAAAGCGATAACACACGAAAGGTGTCAATTTTTCTTAATTATCACTTATCAGTTTACAAGTGGTTGAAACTCTGTCTGTTGTCATGATTAAAGAACATTCATAAGATATCTTGAAGACATCAGGTTTGACGGAGCGGCCGCCTCTTTATGATATCTACCACGCTATGATATTTACATTCCTCTACGCTTGAGTGACAATGATGCTAAAGGGAAAATCAAAGTTTATGTGTTGGGTCAACAAATATTAATATTTCCCTCTTTTAATCGGATTTAATTTGTTTTCAGTACGTTATTTTTTAAAAAAAAAATCAATTTTATATGATAAAACACAGATAATTGTGAAAATCTTGGGTTTGAAAGTCACCATGGCTCGTGAATAGAAGTATTATAATTTATCTTATCCAATAGCTTAACGAATTGAAATAATTTACTTACATTTGCTTGCAAACATAAAAATACGAGTCGTGGCAGTTCCTATCGTCCCAAGTATATGTGTTATTTTTGTGTGAGGAGCCATCAATCAGGAGACAGTCCTCGGAGTTTTTATAGTCGTTGGGTTCTCCAGGAGAGAAATTTGTGTACGTATTTGGTCGCCGTACGGTTCCCAAACAAAAGATCCCTCGACATTCCAATCACTTCCGCCAATCCATACAATACTTTCTGAAAGTTGGCAATAGAAAAGCATAAGTTTACCATTCTTTGCAGCATTATCATAACGGCCGGTTTTTCAAGCAAAATAAAAATCGAAACTAAATAAATTTCATAGTAGTTTATACGAATCGAAACACTGTAAGTCCTGTGTTAGTCTAGTTATTTGATGTTAAATTTATTCCTATATTTATAACATATATTTATACTATCTTTTCTGAATTTATTTATCTATAAGTTGAAGATCTATCTTTTATATATATATAATAAAAAAAAAGGGTGAAAGGTTGTACATGTATCACACAGTATAAATAATAAAAAAAGATAAGGAAAATGAACAATTCGAAAGTTTCTATTCACCAGCGCTCTCTGGATTTTAACATCCTTCTTCAGGTGAGCGTACATAGTTAAGATATAAGATAACTTCACCTGAAGAAGGATGTTAAAATCCAGAAAGCGCTAGTGAAAAATAACTTTGGAAATGTTCATTATCTTTCTTGATTTATATATATATATATATATATATATATATATATATATATATATATATATATATATATATATATATATATATATATATATAATATTTGTGTACTCACTGTGTGTATTTCGCATAAGGCTAACTATGAAGTTATGTTCCTCTTGATTTTCCACAGATGCTAATACGGAGCCATGAATTTGACACATTTTCTGTAAAATTGTAGAAAGTAAACATCGCATCACTTGCTCAGAAAGGAAAACGGAGCGCATTTCGAATCACCTGATTCAGATTTCACATCTACTGTGGAATCATTAGAATTCATTGTGAATCAATTTTCGTGACATTTTGGAGGAATTCCTCCTTACAAATTTACATCATCGGCGAAACAAGTTTAACAGATTTAAAAAGTGTTATTTTTTTGTTACTGAAACACACTCATGAAATAATCTTCCCCTGACAAAGCACATAACCCACAATCCACAAAAAATCGCTACCACAAATTTAAATGATTCCACAATAATTCAATTCAGCAATTATTTTTTTATATCATGCATTCAAATATACTCTATGAATATGTTTGCTTTTCTGTGCGTTAAGGTAGCTTTGTGCTCAAACAATTGATCACGTTTATTGTAAACAGTTTACAGAAAAGGTTTGACAGCCATGCATTTAATTTTTATAACTATGTTGAACCCATTTTGGTATACAACTTGTAATTATACAATGTACATCATTTTTTGGTTAAAACAATTTATACAGTTATACTAACACCTTTTACAAGCACCTATCAACAAATTCATACTGCTTGTGATTTGTAGAGAGGGAGGAAAATGCAGCCAACACCAAGTCAATAATCCAATTCCCTATTGTACACTACGTGAACATTTCATCAAACTCTTAATTTTAATTTGAATTAGGATAATACAATAAATGCACATAAAATGTATCGAGGCGACAGCAATTAAAATTTATATTTGTATATACCATTCCATCGAACCAGGACTCTTCTTCTGGTCCCAAATGATAACAAGCAGGTCCATGTTTAATCCAGCCGTACGGACAACACCATGCAACAGTAACTAACACAAGACAAATGACATGATTAAACAAAAATTACTAACAAGTGTTGGAGGAACGATGTGATAGATATATGTTGAATAGAAACAGTTGATAAACGATTAAGAGAGTATCAAAAACCAAGACCCATGTAAAAGTCAAGTTAGATTCATTTCGTTTTCTGTAGATGCATAAATTCCAATAGTCATATACTCTTAAATTTGATTACAAAATTCAAAATTATTCATTGTTGTTAAACATACCTGCAAAACAGAGCCCAAGAATCTGGAGACACTGTTGTGACATTTTTCCAGAACTGATCACATAATTATTCTGTCTGTCCCTTTATGATAAGATATGTCCACGAACATATTTGTATACGAATTCACGTGTCCAGAAATCAATATACATATTTCAATAGAATGTTTACATGGAAAGATTATATGTAGATATAAAATGAGTGAATTAAATTGAAAGTCATATCTGTTCAACTATGGCATGCATGTTTTTACATTTTACTGCTTAAGTGAGCCTTTAATGAACTTATAACAAGTGTGTGATACATGCATATCTGCTTTGACTGCCTCCTCTTCCTTACACTATGACATGTGTTGATACGAACAGTGTTCAAAATCAAAAGTCCAAATGAAAAATACAAAACAGGAGCAGAGCAAACACGGACCTTTATAAAATTTAGAGGAAGGAACAGGTGCCATTCCATGCTGACCGGTCACACTCGCACTGCACTTTTTGTCGTAATCGGGAAAAACAGGAAAAAAATCCGAAGACGATCAGGTAATTAAATAGTGTCAAACAATAAGTATGAAAAACGTCAGTAAGCTTTCGATCCAGCGGACAATTACATTTACTGACATGGTCGTTGTATTGACCATAGAACTCACTAAAAGATGAGTTCAATCGAGATTGCTGATAGTCCTGTTTATTAACTTGTTTGTCAGTAACTTGCCTCGCCTAAGAATCTTTTCATACGTACATCATGCCCTTTTGTATCGACTAAACTGAAATACAAAAACTCCACATGCAGGTTATGAAAGTATATTGCTACATAAGTAAGGAAAATTGACTAAAGAAGAATTTATGTCGTCACGTTTGACATAAAGGTTTGTTATCAGATTACAATCAATATCCCTTTCCTGTATAATACCCAGATATGAAACAGATAAGGTAAACCCTGTGGTATTTTTTATTTCACTAGAATATATTGAGTTCACTAAAGAATGGAAGTAACAACTATTAATTGATAATACGTCGTCGATATACCAGAATTTTGAGTTGAAGGCGGCGAGTGTTTTATTTTTTCATGTACAAGTTTTTGAACAAATTCTGCTTTATATGGTTAAGAAAATAGAGGGATATATTCAACCATAACCAACCGCAAATATATATGTAATTTTTCATGCTAATGTTGTCATCAAAAATTAATAATGTATCTGCGCCCTTCCAATTAGTCAAATAAAAATATTGAAGATTTTACAATTTAAACCTGATTGAATTGAATAGGAAACAATAGCACAAAAACTTTTAATAAAATATCAATTCATCATATTATACATAAAAGTATTACTTAGCATTAGCAGCCTATAGTATTTAACAAATAAGATACAAATGTACTTTAAAACCTCTAAATTTAAATCTTAAAAGTAATTAATTAATAATTTCCACCCAAATAAATGATTTTTAAGATTTCTTAAAATATTTTATGCATATTGATGATTTCTGTTAAGTTCGCGAGAGTTATCTTTCCTGCGGTATTGTAAAAGTTATTCAGCATCTTCATATATGGACACAAAATCAACGTCGCCGGAGGTAACCAATGAATTTATTCCGCGGTAAAATCTTGGGAGCGTCATTTTAATAGCGTGGGTTCTCACTTCTTTCAGGACGCCGATAGCTAAGCATTGAAAATTTTCAAAGCGATCTATAAACCACCTTCACCCCTCCACCTTCCTTTTTTATGAACATGTTTATAAAAACGAAAAATTCTTGTGTATTTTCTTTTTTCTTTATTAAGCATGGCGCTTTCAGACCACAAGGATTATGTTTTTCATAAATTATCTAATCAATCACATCATTGATTACATCAGTAATGGGAGTTATGGATTATTTTAGTTGTAAAATATTATGGGTAAAGAATTAAATATTCATAATTTTATGAACTTATTAATCATTGTTATATAATCATCTATTGTCATTTTCCTGATTATTTCAAACCAAATTTGGTTAACAATAAAGTCACAAAAGTGGCAGAGTGCAACATACCTATTTGTTATGTGATGTTTTGCTGTACACAGATGAAGGGCTCAGGTGGTTAAATTTTGAGCGGATAGAGGTTAATTATTTCATGAGTGAGAAATAATGCTATATGCAGTAATGGTCTATTTTGAAAATTATCAATTATGGATAAATGTACACTAATGACATTCTAGTACATTTGTACATATTGCAACAAGCGTTTAAATAAGCGTCTGACTTCTTTAACAGCGATTGTTTGCACCATAAAGAGTGTGAAGTATTAAATTATTAGTCAATGGAAATTTTTAAGCAGCTTTTTTTTTTTAATTTGGAGGTTTTAAAAACATTTCGTTTAATTCAAGGTTTGTTTAATTGATTGAGCATTATTTATCCTCTCCTGAAAAAGCGATGGACTGTATCAAAAGCCTAATAATAAATAATAGTTTGTTTCGTTGGTCATTTAAAGTGCTCTATACACAATTTGCTAGCAAAACAACTACATTTTTTAGTTTTTTCTATTAATTGGTTGTAAAGTGTGTCAAGAGAGACAACACAGTTACATTAATGTTAAAAAATCAAGCAAACTTCTGGTTTATCTTTCTTACGAACGAGATATTATTAATGGCAAAATCGTTAATATATTCAATGACTGAATAAGAAAAAAAATGTTTTACAAGGTTTTAGAATTTATTTTATATGATTCGATATTAACAAAAAATATCAAAACTTATCAAACAACACCCTCAATTGTTTTTGGTAAAGATAAATGAATAGCAACATATTTTTCTTAGAACATTTCAGAGAAAAGGATTTCCAAAGAAAGTTCTAAAAACGCGTTTTCAGAACATTTATGGAATTAATATAATACTATATTATAAATATACCTGAACTGTACATAGCATTACAGTTATCTCACATATGAAATGTATACGAGTGAAACAACATATCCTTCTATTTTGTAACACAGATAATCATTGTTAAATCAATAACAATAACACAAAAATTGATTTTTTACAAGTATATTGAAAATCATTATTGCAAACAACTGACAATTTTGATTAATCTGTTTCTCCATATGTATTTTAATTTTAAAAATCGTTAGCTTCTTTTGGCATTCATATCTACTCAGTTTCACAAAATGGAATTCATCTCATACATTGAATGACCATTGTTATCATAAACATTGTCAAAATGAATTGAGAATTTTTTATCTAACAAATAAAATAGTATAAATTGAAGAAATTGTTAATTAAAGAAATACAATAGCTGCTCTTTGAAAGACATATAGTACATGTTAATATTACGTAGATCTATGCAATGGTATGTTCCTATGATCCATGTGGATACATCATGTCCACATATTCTAAAAAAAAAAAACAAGTATCAATTACAATATTATTACATTTATCAAAATAATCGAAAGTTTCTATTAATTTCACCAAAAAAAAGCTTACCATCGTAATCTATTTTTCCGTCCCCGTTTTTGTCTGCCTTTTTCATCATTTCATCAACTTCCTTCTCTGTCAGTTTTTCACCCATCTTTGTCAGAACGTTTTGTAATTCTTCTCTAGATATAAAGCCATCTCCGTTCAAATCAAAGACTTGGAAGGCTTTCTTTAAATCTGATTTGACTTCATCTGGCTTTTTGTAAGATTTCTTTAAGAATGCCATGAATTCATCAAACTCTATCATTCCATTGCCTTGAAATGAAAAAAAGAATATTGTAACAACACTTAAATTCCATTAAAAACTCATTCTAAATGGAACTTAAGAGTAAAAAGTTATTTTAAGATTTTTTTCCCGGGGGGGTGGGGGGTGGGGGGGCTGACGCAACAAAGCATTAATGTACAATGTCAATATTAGTTTATGTTGCTATGTATAGGTACACCATCTATAGGTCTACTCAAAACATTTAAATGCACAAATTTAAAGCCCTATCTTAAATCTAGTCAGGTCGAACAAAGTATTAAACATGTGTAGTAGGGAATAAAATCATTCCCCTCAAAGAGTATTTAATCTCTTTTCTTTATATAGTCCACCGGTATCTATGCACATGCCTTTTAATACACAAGTGTACGTGTACTAAATTGAGAGAACAAATCTTATACAAATTCTGAGCGATATTGAATTATTGACCTTTTTTTCAAATGCACTATCTTTACCTACCGTTTTTGTCGATTTCATTTATCATGTCTAAAATTTCCTTTGCTGTCGGATTCAGACCAAGCATACGCAATGCTGTTCCCAGTTCCTGGGCGCTTATTTCCCCACTGCTTGTCCTTGTCAAATTCATCAAAGACACTCTTTGCTTCTGCAATCAAGGCTGCGCCAAACAAAAAAGAAATAATAACTTTAAAGATTTGTAAAATTCAGTTTACCATACTTACAAAGAACATGTAAACACATAGAGTCAAAACCTGTAGCTGATTGGTGCGAAGAAATATCTGACAGATCCAGCGACATTTTTGAATCCTGAAAATACAATCAGTATATCTACTGCAGAGTTTGCATTTTTAGTGAGTTCAGTGTTAAATTAAAGTTTATTTTTGAAAACTAATGCTTTAACGTTTGATTAAATTGAAAGTTATGAACATAACCAAATACTTACAGTTCTATTCTTAGAATCCTCATTAAACTTTCAAAGTTAACGCGTCCGGTCGAGTTGTTTAGTCTATATAAATTGCATAGAAAACGTCGGTTCCTTCATCATTTAACTTTTTTTTACACACAACCTGCTATCATTTACTAGTATATAATGCCTACCAGCTCTATTATGAGCAATTGTTTTCCTTATCAATTTGTGTTATGGATTGAAAGAACGATAAATATTAGGACTGCTCTACTTTGGCGTATTTAAAAGCCGGGAAATATGTAGTCTACTTTAAATCTCCCATGTTTAAAGTTCCTTACATCGTTACTAAAGTCAGTGTGATCGCATTGATCGTGAAGTCTAATTACACGTGTTTTCGCGACATTTGAATGTGAAAAATATGTCAAACGCATTTTAATTGAATAATGAATCATTTTTACACAAGGATGTGCTTTGAAAAAGTTTTTTTCGATTACAATTAATTTGTCAATATGATCAATTCAACTATAGTAATGAATTAGACCTGTGACAGTAATACATAAATAAACTCAATGACACGATTTAACATCATTAAACATTGCGATTTTTTTTATATTGAAGCATATCCGAAAATTTGAAGCAAGTGTGACAAATCACTATGATAGGGTAAAATATAGCGTTTTGTTTTGACTTGCAATTTAATTTACGTTATTTTTCGGGAATTGCCATTGCCAATCATTATAGATCCAAGTATCGAAAAAACATCTTGCTGAACAAAGGTTGATCTTATTCTTCCTTAAATAATTGAGCATCAATTTTAAGGATTTAAGCGACAAATCTCACATTTATTTGTTACGAAAAGCTGAGAAGCAAATATTTTAAACGAATTTACGTAACCAAGATATTCTTATGACATGAACAAATATCAATTTAAGGCGTCCAAAAATCTACAAACCAAACTTCATTCATTTACAGATAACACTACTCAAATCATTTACTTCGCAATCTTATCATAATCATTTATTCATATTTTGATGCAATATAAACTTCTATAAATCATATACAACATTAAAGAACTTGATTAAAGGTCTAATTATATATTATTAGAGTTGATGATTATCAACAAGTCAGGCGGTTGATGAGACTGTACTTTGACATTTAAATGTGACGTCATCAAAATGGTTATATATCATACTTAGTATGCCCGAATCTCTTCTTGGAATGATACGTTTGAATTTTTTCTATCCTTTTGGATACATAGTATCTACATATTCTGAAAACCAAAAATGGGAGTTAGAGAAAACATTCTGGAAATACTCAACCAAAAGCAGTTATCAAGAAACAAGAATGCAACAAACCATATAGTTTAATATTTGTGTTAACGTTACAATGACTTTGATTTAAAAACTTGAATGAATTTAACAGAATTCTATGAACATATCAGTTGAAGGTATCATAAGTGATACTTTAATCATAATAAATATTTATATAAAAATGTCAGTTCAGGGTAAAATATATGGTCATTTATTTAGATCAAAATAAATTAAATGGAATTACTAGTGTATGAAAAACCATCCGTTGATGTTTTTTCTATGCACGCTGTTAGAAGTAGCGTAGATAATTACCTACAGTAACATTTTATACCAAAATGTAGAATTCCAGGACATACTAAAAAAACTTTTAGAACTTTAATCCCAGTTACCGAAATATCTGACGATAAAATTGTAGCTTCCTCATTTCAGGTATAATAAAAGTTTCAGAATAGATAGATAGATAGATAGATAGATAGATAGATAGATAGATAGATAGATAGATAGATAGATAGATAGATAGTAGGATAGATTAGATTAGATTAATTAAAACAATGAAAATATTGTTTTCTATAAGACTTTAAATCATCGCTTACCTTCGTAATCTATTTTTCCGTCCCCGTTTTTGTCTGCTTTTTCCATCATTTCATCAACTTCCTTCTCTGTCAGTGTTTCGCCCATTTTTGTCAAAACTGATTGTAGCTCGGCTCTGGATATGAAACCATCCTTGTTCAGATCAAAGACTTGAAATGCTTTCTTTAATTCCATCTTCACCTCGTCCGGCTCTTTGTAAGACCGTTTAAGGAACGCCAAGAATTCATCAAAATCTATCATTCCATCTCCTATATAGAGTATTTATGAATTTATCTATCTAAAATTAAATGCAATCATATTTTCCGTATTCTTTAAATTATAAACGTATTAATAAACCTGTAACACCTCAACCATACAGCTCAGCTAAATATTGAGTATTAAAAAACCTCGAACACTTGAATCCTTGATAATTTATAAAACAATTAAAAATAATATAGGTAAGTTTAAAGTTGAAAACGCACCATTTTGGTCAATTTCGTTTATCATGTTTTGCACTTCTTTCATCGTTGGATTCAGACCAAGCATGCGCAATGCCTGTACCCAGCTCTTGTGCACTTATTACCCCGTTTTTGTCCTTGTCGAATTCACGAAATACACTCTTAGCTTCAACGACCAAAGCTACAAAACATATGATTTGGAATCGAAGTGCAAATTAAAAAAAATCATATAAACGTTATTACAATAAGATGGTAAAAATTATAAAAATAATAAAAAAATAATTAAGAAAGAATAGGATAAGATACCTTTGGCATTTTTGGATGAACAAATGTTTGACAAATCCATTGGCATACTTGATTCCTGGAAGTACAATAGCAATATGTATGATAAAAGTAAGTTTTAGATGTGTTCATATTTACAGATGATATATTTAATGAGTATTAACTGATTTCTTGAAAATATAATTCATTTCTTATATTATAGCATACTTGAGAATCATTTCTATATCATTTACTTTATCTAGATTTCTGTGAGATCGTCTGAGGAAACCCAGGAATTCGTCAAACTTTATCAATCCATCACCTTTAAAATGAATAAGAATTATCATTTTGAAAATGTTATCTAAAGATAAATTCGGTTCTTTTTGCCGGTAGTAAACCTTTTGAACAGTTGCAAATATTACCACAAAAGTCATTCAAAGTTTTGTTACATGTGCATCATTGTTTGTATACTACTTTAAAAATTTGACAAGGGTTTGCTTTTTTAAGCTGCAAACAAACTTAAATTTTGCAAGAAAAATTTATTTGAGAGGTTTAATCATGAACAAAAACATGTCATTACATGTAGTTATAATTGTTATCGTTCGGTAAATGAATAATCACTCAACAAAACTATATATAATATCGTAATACTATAACGAATTTCATATAGCACTTGAATTATTCCAACTATCCAGCAACATAAATGGCCATAACGCAAATGCATTATATGTACACGTGCACTAGAATGATTATACTTTCTGAAAAAAACTTCTGGGGTTTGAAAATTACACGGTCAGGAAATATGAGGACACCTAAACATAAATGTGCGTTATATGTATGTCCTTGTCTACCTTTTAGGCATATGGAACGCAAAATGAGGGAATATTACTACTATGGATGTATGGAATTGCATTGTACAGTATTGAAGAAACGGCTCAAGATAATTGACAACAAAATCTTTTTGGCAATAAATTCACTATTGATCATATGATAATAAATGTGAAATTGATTTTATTGGTACATAGTGTATGTTGGCATTCATATCTATATTTAAATGCACAAGAATCACTATTGGTCACAAAACTATAAGTATTTCAATGGAATAATCGGTAGTTTATATCATCGGATGTTAATGTTATGCTAAAGCACTAACGTATATGCAATAAACAAGATAAATAAAATACATCGAACAGTTTTGTTGATTTCCCAAATAGCAAGACATGAGTAAGCTTTACTTTTAGCAACCGCATTGTATTTCCGATTTATATTCTTACGCATAGGTAAAGAAAAGCGTAATTTGATTCATTATGTATGTAACTGTATGAATGTTCTACTTTCTGAGTTCAAGGCAAACGCATTCGAATAACGTTTTAGTAATCTACATGTAATTAAAGACTTACATGAGGACGTCAGTTGCATAGTAAATGATATAGTGCAAGGCACGATGTGTGCGCACTTAGTAAAATTTGCCGGAAGCCTTATATGGACACAGCTGTGTAAGACCGAAGCGGATTAAAAAATAGTATTTGCAATAAATGTTCCAGCATATTATTCTTCCTTTTGAGTTAACCCTTTTAATTTCATTTCCAAACGCACCTTTTTTGTCAATTCCAATCATCATGGTTTGAACTTCCTCCCTCGTAGGACTCAGTCCAAGCAAACGCAGTGCTGTACCTAACTCCTGAACACTAATTTCTCCGTTTTTGTCTTGATCAATTTTATCAAAGGCACTTTTTGCTTCTATGATCAATGCTTCAAGAAACAAATATTGTACAAAATTAGCATTAGTCTGACTCAATATATCCTAAGACGAAATGGTGAAGTAAGAGCAGAAAATACCATTGGTTGATTGGGTTGAAACATAATCTGACAGGGCCATCTTTGCTTTCGAATCCTAAAAGCACAATTGGTTTGTGTATGTTTTAGATTTATCATAACAAGCTGATTACACTTATTCAGGACGGTTAAATATCGACGACTTTACAAATTTATCGTTAATACGGTTTAAAGACTTTTTGGCATTATAATAGTAAAAACCATTACTTTTTAAATTCAATTTGTATTTTTTAAATAAAATGTTACTTCGCCTTTCTTCTTATAAGACCCTTTGAGAAATGCCAGAAATTCGTCATACTCTATCGTTCCATTTCCTTAAATACATAAAAAAAATACTGTAGTATAAAAATCATATAACATGTGTGTATTGATAGTATTTAAAATTTCCACGTTGATTGTTATAATTGTTTATTCGTAATCTGCACTACGTATAATTGGCGATTTTTCCCGAATTAAGCACAATGCCAATTTCATTACCATTTAGTATTAATGCTAAAGGAATGTTGGTCATATTAACTATTTGGTAAAAAAGTACTAGCCTTTGCATTTGTAAAAGAAATAAAGAATCTGAAATAAAAACATTCGTGTTCAAAGATGCGTTTTATTGCCCAAAATGACGAAAAAATGTTATCAGAGTTCTTATTTTGAGTCGTAAGAGCCGTTTTACGTTTTACTACCAGCTAGTTCAAGCTACCTGCGAGAGCAAAAATATTTGTGTGCTTTTATTTATGAATAATATTCATTGCTAAAAAACATCGGAAGTCAAACGAGTACCCTGGCAACTGGATCATTTGCATGTTTTTCATTCATATGTTCATAAACTGATAATAAATCCATTTATTGACATATATATATCCTAAAGTATTGAAAGGGAAATGCGTACCTCAAAGTGTTACAAAATGACATGAAGATAATATTGACGAATTTATTCTACTTTTAAAACGCACCATTTTTGTCAATTTTCTTTATCACGTTTTGCAATTCCTTCATCGTTGGATTCAGACCAAGCATGCGCACTGCTGTACCCAACTCCTGGGCACTTATTTTTCCACTTTTATCTTTGTCAAATTCATCAAAAACATTCCTTGCTTCCAAATCCAAAGCTGCAAAAAAAAAAATGGATTATTTGGTATGTATTAAATATAATAACAAAGCATCTTAACTTTGGAATGGTAAAAGAAAACGTGAAAGAAGAAATACCGTTGGCTGATTGTGGTGAAAAAATGGCTGACAGATCCATCGCCATTCTTGAATCCTGAAAGTGCAAGCAAGTAAATGTATCTTACATATCAACCGTAGCGTGGTGTTTACATATTTAGTAATTCTTATCTGCGTTGATTTAGTTTTGTCAAAAACGAAAGTTCATTTTTCAATTCGCCCCAAACATCATATAAACCCTAAGAGTTAAAATTTTCAGGTTTAATTAACTCTTAATCAAAGATACATCATACATAAAATCCTTTAGTTTTACACATGCATGGAACTCGTAAATGTCGTAGTTTCATACTTACCAGTACTACTGTGCACTCCGTATCAATTCCATGTCAATTTACATGAACGAATAATTTCTGTCAATTTTTCCATGGTTCTATAAAACCAGGAACAAAATTATGTTTTTCAAATCATTTAAAATCCTCTAGATTGCTTTGATATGCAATGTGTATTGTGCCCAAGGACGCTTAATCTCTCTCTATGTGTAACGTACATGTATTCAATAGCAAAGATAAAGTAAAATAAAAAACTCTGCTTCAATATTGATCGTGTGAACAAGTGTTTTGTTCATATTAAAGGTTTTTGAAAGGTTTGCAAGCAATATGCATTCTATCCAAGCTCTTAAATGTTAGGCTTTACATTTTAAAACGTATTGATTTATAACAGTATCCAATTCAATATCTCCTAACAATAAGAACCGCTTATGTGCCAACATTCGACCGTTAGTGTCGGTGAATGCCGTGTTTACATCAATGAGCCAATCGCCTTGAACAGACAGCGATCATTTGGAAGCCAGTAAAAGGTTTGGAAGGAAAAAAATCAGTTCAAGAGTTGGGTTTTTTTTTTTTTTTGCTTCTTTGTTTTGGTTGTACCAACCATCTGAACTTTGAAAAATTCTTATTTGCTGATGCATGTGACAAAATATATCAAAATATATCTTGTATATGATTTGATATGGCGTGTTATTTGATTTCATATTTATTAACTAACCTCTCATTGCATTGAGTTAAAATAAATGTGTGTTTCTGAATCTACTTATCCAAAACTAACCGTGGCATATAAATGCATCTAAGATTTCGGTATAGTGCTACAAACACTAAAACTCACAAAGAAATTCTTTGTCTATAATGGAAAGTTATCTAGAAAAAAAAATAAGGTGGAAAATATATGTATATGTATAAAAAAAAAACTATTTTAATTTGAATCATAAGTAATTCGTTGACCTGTATGAAATAGTTGGCTATATCATCTTTTTAATCACTTTGAATTATCTATGCTACGTAATATATAAATTATAATAATATGTATGATATATAATGTAATATGGTATGATTTAATAAGTAATATGTAATTTATATACAGATGCATTATACAAAATGGCCTCGGTGATGGTGGCGGGTTTTTTTTCTTCGTATGGTTAAAGTCATATTGATTCAAGATTATTTAAAAAACAAATCAGACAATGATTGATATTTATATCCTTTTTATTCACAAGCATGTTTAGAAATGTATGTATAACAAAATTCAAAAACATTTCAAAAGCAATTTAAAAATTTAAAACAAAAATTCTAACAGTTCTTGAAGATGAGTTCTTAATTCATGATAGTGTGGGTGAAGTTTATTAAAAGGTAACAATTGTTATACTAGTTCCATATATACATGTACATACAAATATATTACAACGAGTGACATGCATGAAGTAAATTGGAAGTGTAAAAAAAGATTTTAAGGAATCTGTTACACATTACTGCTATGCATTTAAAATTAAAGTAATGTTTACTTTCATAATTATGACTTGATCCAATTGAAAAACCATTTTGTCCCATCAATGCTTAAAACACCCAATGAATGGCCAGATGCAAACAAATTCACTAAATGATCAATCATTTAAAATATATGTAATGTTTTAAAAAATAGACCATATGATTAATCATTTTATAATCAACGAAGTTAAAATTAATTGCAATTTGCAGAATTGCTATCCATCTATTCGGTCGATTGACACATCATGTTGACATATTCTGAAAGAAAAACAGTGAAATTATGGCACTTATAAAGTCATTTCAGTTCTGTCCTGAAAACAATGGACTATAAATTCAGTTGTGTTAACATTATAAATATTGGTTAAAGTTTTTACTTATGAAAAATTTAAAGTCAATCCACCTAAAAATAAATTATTAAATTTTCATTTTACCATTTTTCATTCTTTTTCACTGTACAACCAACTCTGAATATATGCTCGTATATTTAAAATCACATTTAACTCTAATGTTATTTTATCCAGATTTTTAAAAATATTGTTGTCCGCTGCCCAAACCTATTTTATTGTTAACACCATATTTGATACGCTGACATTTTTTTTATTGATTTAAGGTAGTCCTATACTCGGCACTAAATGGGCTCAATCATTAAAAGGTTAGCTTTAAATGATAAATATACATTCTAGCAATACATATACAAAAGAAAATATGTATGTTTACATGCTAGTTTGTTTGTTATCACCTCTCAGACGGATGTACCCCCTTGCGAAAATCATTGACAATTATGAAATTTGCCAGACGTCCGTTTTTCCTAAAAATAATTACCAATTTTGGGAAAATTAGAACTGAACATACAAAATAGAGTATAAATATTTATTTAAGCCATATCTCATCAATAAATTAGCGCAAATTTGTGTAAGTAAGTACGCTTTATGGACCTGATGTATCAAAATAGAATACAAAAAATGCACTGCTAGTATCGCGTTTGGTATTTTTTTTACTATTTTATGGACTCAAACTTAAATTCATGGTGTTTATTCTATAGATTGACATCTTAGAAAAATGATTTGGTAAAATAAATTATATGTTGACAGATTACTTTTCACGCCATAAGCTCTAAACCAAGTAGACCCTGACGAAAAAATCCGTAAAAATCACATTTTGCTACAGTTTTCTGCCTAGATCTGTCAACAATGTTAGATATCATTTAAACATTAATTAATTGACGATTGATTAAATTCGAAATAGCTTCTGTCTCTAAATTCAAACCGGTTTTAGTAAAAGAAAAAGAAAAGTTCGGGGGGGGGGGGCAAAACAAAGAATATATAAGCATACCTGAGATCCTGGTTAATCAGAAACTTCGTTTTCATTTTACTTTAACAGAATCGAGTTTCTCAACATTTATCATTTCTATCTCTCATAGAATACATATATTTATGTTCTAATTGCTTATTGTTGCCATTGTTTACAACAGCGATGTAGAGCAAAATCAATACCGGATATCTAAAACGCTTTGTTAAAGTCGAACCAATATAATTGTAAAATCCGTAATATGACGTAGTGCGATACTCGGACTACTTTAAATAAATGATCATTGCTTTTTTTTTAAATGGAATTCATGATCTTTTTATTGGATAATGGTAGAAAGTCAAGCAGACATAAATATTTTTTACCTTCATAATCAATTCTCCCGTCTCCGTTGCTGTCGGCTACTCGGACCATTTCATCAAATTCTTTCTCAGAGAGTTTCTCACCCATTTTTGTCAGCACTGCCTTAAGTTCCTCTCGAGAAATGAAACCGTCTTTATTTGCATCAAATACCTTGAATGCCTCTGTGAGATTGCACCTTATTTCATCGGGATCTTTATAAGTGTGTTTTACATATCGTAGAAATTCGTCAAAATCTAATTTTCGGTTTCCTGCAAAAAGAATTAAATTTAATAATGAAAATAACAAAATTTTGTCTATAACTTTTGTACCCTAGCTGTATATAGTGCAATATTCTTCAAAGGAGACAAACATCATGATTCATGCATATTTAGAGATTACACATTTCATTTCATTGCATTCATTATCACAATCACTGGAATAAACCTAATAGAAAAATTATACTAATTTTTATATTCCATACTCTGTCAAATGCTTATCAGATCATACCTACTTCCATTAAATAATTAAATATTGTTACTTAGGTTTTTAAACTTATTATATTTCCGGCAGATATGAAAGTTTTTAATACAAAGAAGTATAGTTCCATTACCATCACTGTCAACTTCGCCGATCATCGATTGAATTTCTTTGAGGGAGGGGTTTAAGCCTAATCTCCTGAGGGCTGTCGCCAACTCAGACTCATCAATGAAACCGTTCCCGTCTCTGTCCAGATCACGAAATACTTCCTTAGCTTCTAATAAAGCATAGAAAAGAAACCATTCAACGGATCTACAAATGAATATTATTTTCAGTGTAATCTTTTTTTTTTTAATAAAAAGACGATTGTTCAACGCTGTTTTGTGAAAAATAGGATCATCAATTCTTTAAAAGAATACACATACAGTGAGAAAGGTATTCTCAAGAGAACATTTGTAAGTTACAACTTATAGAACCCACAAAACCTTTTTTTAAACGAAAAATGAAAATGGTCGAAATATTTTTCCAGTGAATTATAGATAGAAAACTATTCTGCCCAAATGCCCTTATGTTTTCCTTTAACGGGGACCAAATTTGCAATTTCATTTTAAGTCTTCAGTGTGTACATGTATATGCCATGCTGAAAATTATCATCGTTATTATTTGACAACAGGGACGACCCATTAGAGTAGTAATATTGAGACCCATATATTCTTATAGCTATATAGATCGTGAAGAAAATCAAATCCATCGATAAACCAATTCGGAAAAAAATCTCTTACCTTGTTGTTTTTCAATGTTCAAACTCATTATATTCCTAAGGACACCGCATATACCGACTTTTAACTTTGAAAATCTCTTCCAGCGAATTCAGTGCCTGCTGAAATATTTATTTCCATGTAAAGGATGTATCCAAAACAAATGTTGTTGAGGCAAAAATAGACATAATCCTCAATCATTACGAGTACTTACCACTGTATTGTTTACACAGTGCATTGAACCTGTCTGTTTTTTATCATGCTGGTCTTATATTATCGGATGGCTTCATGTTCCGCAAACAAACGAATTTTATTGTGGTGACGTCACTAACAACAGGCCCATGTTAGCAAACTAATCCCTTGAGTTTGGGATTTAAATTTTCGCTCGACCTTTTTTTTTCCATTTACCTGGGTGTCTTTTCATTAGTGAAATGTATACACTTTTAAATTGACTAAATATCGGAAACGTAATAAAAAGCATAGATGTACTTGCATATACACTGTAAGACATTGAACCGGCTTTTTATTGACAATTATGAAATTTATTGCTACCACAATTCATATTATATGTTTATCATGGACAGAGTACAGTGTCAAGCAATAGAAACACGGGCATTTACATTGGATTAGGTATTAATTCCGATTTAGAAAATATTAGGTATTTTTAGTTCGATGCAGTTATATTCCTGCCATATATGTATTTACACGATTATGTAAAAATCGAACCCATTTTGCACTGAACTTTTCTTTAACCTTAAGGAAGATATTATTTCCTCTAGCATGTCAATTTTTAAATTTAAAATAAATGCGGTGCATCGCCTGTCACTTGATAAAAGCAGTTACATACTATACTGTCTTTCATTTGGCATCTAACGAAATTTCAGGATACTAGGTCTTCAGTTAAAAATACAACGAACAAGGGTGGTGATAATTATAGATATTCGTACTAACAAAAATACATGTATTTGCGATGTTGTAAAATTTAAACTCTACTCTAAGTCGTTTGAATTTGAAGTTAAAATAATTTGACAAAGGAATATTGTAGAAACAAAAGTAGTACAATAATTTTTCATAGCTGTTTAATTTGTGCTAATGAATATCAAGAATTTTTTATTTTCTTACAATTTAAGATATTTAAACGGACTAGGAAGCTTTCACTAAAGTTACATGTAATTGTTTAAGAATTTAAAAAGGTCCTAGTATATCAATTGTACTTGTGCTCAAGAGTATATGGTGTAAATCAAAATGAAATGAAAACTAACAGGAAGCAGCTGCAAATAAAAACCAAACAATACAAAGATTTTTTTTATTGTTATAGCATGAACAAGGTACATGCATCTGATCGATTCGAACAATTTATGGTGTACTATGCAACGTAAGATTCCGTTTATTCATTTGTAAAGTATTCACCTCTCGGACATCATTCTGCAGAACTCTGGAATTATAAAAAAAGAACTCATTTAAAATTAGTCCTAATAACGATAGCTGACTTACTATAGCTAAGACAGGTTCATGTTGGTCTTTTTTTAACAGTTAGACAATGAAAATTTACTAGCATTCCTACTTCATCCAGGCACGTAGCATCGTTTTTGGAAGTGTGTGTGTGCGTGGGGGGGGGGGGGGGGGGGACGACTCGTCCGAAAAAAATTCTTGACGAAAATAAAATAGATGGAAAAATTTACAAAATTATAAAATATGAAGGGAAGGGGGGTATATCGTTACATCAGATTCAATGTTGATTTCCTTATTTTCATAAGGAATTTTGACGTGTAAAATGTAATAACATTAATTTGCCGTAAAGTATATTATGCTCTTTCACCCACGGTCGTAGTGCACCTCTTCTGGAGTTGACGCAAAATGTACATGTTTTGCAGTATAAGATTATGATTATCGTTTCGAACAAGAAACTGGAGAGTGGTTCTAGAAAAAAGCAATATAATAACCTTGAGAAAAAACATTTCTGCAATGCTAGCTATCTAATATCCGTATGAAACATTGCACTTTTCAAGTTTACTGAATGATGTTATGAATTATCCGTATGTTAAAAACTGTTTAAAATATTTTGAGGGAATACATAGTGGAAAAGTGAGATTCAGATCAAAAGTGAGCTCGATCGTCTCACTTTTATGGCTCTTGGGCCAAGTTCTCTTAACTCTGACATAAAAAAGACTTCTTTTTTTTTTTAAAAATTGTTCATTTTCCTCTAATGCGCTACGTCCATGAATTACATGTATAGATACATTTATAAATATCAACATGAATTTCGCGTGAAGATCAGGACGTGATTTGAATGCCCACTCTACATGAACTTCGTGTGTGCATATAATGAAAATGTTTCACTATGCTAAATTTAAATCTGATACAAGATCTTGAAATTAAAGCATATAGCATTCAGTACCTTCATAGTCGATTTTTCCGTCCCCGTCCGTGTCTATTGCCTTCATTAGTTCGTCTGCTTCCTCGGGTCGTATCTTCTGACCCGTTTCGGTTAAAATGTTCCTTAACTCGGTCACTGTAATGCATCCATTATTGTCTTTATCAAACAGTTTGAACGCTTCACGAATTTCATCTTCTGTATTCGTCTTTTCCAATTTCTTTGCCATCATTAAAACGAATTCTTCAAAGTCGATGGAACCATTCCCTATAAAAGTGAAAAATTTTCATTTTTGTAATGCATATACCTATATACATGAACTTTTTAGCTGGATGTATCATTTAAAATTCAAAACAAAGATGCAGAAAACAGCGGTTAATCATTAGAATTTACATCTACCGAGTACAATTCCCTCTATTTTTTAAGGAAATTTATTGTTAATAAATATCTCTATAGAAACGTACAGGACTGAAATCTACACGCCCCGTTTATCGACTGGTCGAAACCTACAGCGACTGAAACTGACAGGATTAAAATCTACTGCAACCAAAGAAAAAAATCACGGACTGCACGAAATACATGTTATCATGATAATTTTATACTCAATTTCCATTGGAGACGATTTTGCTGTTTCTTTTAGCTAAAACTTACTGATGCACGTATACATTAACAGTAATTTAGTTACTAGTAATTCTATTTACTTTTCACAATCAATTACTAATTTGTTAAAAAAAATGTAAATATACCTAATAAAATGCTTAATTTAATGATCACGTGTGTTGTGGGTTTTTTTTCTGCAATGTCGCCACCTTCATGTTCCGCATGGATCACCAAAGAAAGCATTTTATTGTTTGAATATTTACATTTTTTCAATGTCTTTGTCTGTGATAACACTATAAATCAATATTGTAACACATAGTCTAATACAGTCCGTATGCATCAATTACTTTTTTATTTGTAGGTTCCGCACCATTGCTGAAAATTATTGAAACAAAAAAATGCTTTCTTTGCTGCAAATAAGTTTAATACTACACAGGCTCGTTTTTTAAAGTAGGTGGGGGGGGGGGGGGGGGGGTGGGGAGACTAATCCCAAAAAAGGGAAAAGGTTACTTTCCAAAATCCTGGAAATCCTAATCCGTGAGGGGGGAGGCAGTATTCTTTTCACTTCAATATCACGGTTTATTTCCTTAATTTTCAATTCAATTTTACATGATCATAGAATAAATTAAAGAAAAATCTTTGCTGCGCAAAAAGGTGGGGTGGGGGGCAACCACTCCCCCCTCCGATGCTACATGTACGTGCCTGCTACATAAATGAATTCTTCCGATAAAAAAGACGGACTCTCTTACCGTCTTCGTCTACACCCTTGAGCATGTTTTCTAGTTCAGCATCGGAGGGGTTCTGTCCTAGGGACCTCATCACCATCGCCAGCTCATTGGTGGATATCGTCCCGTCCCCATCCTTGTCGAACAGGTTAAAGGTTTCCTTAAAATCTACAGGGGAAATATTAAATCAAAAAATATGGTAGCTTTTACATTTTGACATATTCCTCTCCCTGTCTGTCTGTCTGTCTGTCTGTCTGTCTGTCCGTTCATATCTCTCTCTCTCTCTCTCTCTCTCTCTCTCTCTCTCTCTCTCTCTCTCTCTCTCTCTCTCTCTCTCTCTCTCTCTCTGTATTCGTGTATACATATAATTTAAGAGGCTTTACTAAGTCTTTTAAGTCTTGCATGAAGCATGAATGGAGTGAACTGAAATAAACCTTTCCATTTAAAAGGCTGTCACGTATTAATAAAAAGAAGGACAACTTCAAACAGTACAAAGCCATACAAAGTTGCATCATTATTCATACTATCATTCGATCGTATGTGAACCAGCTGGCATGCAAAGGTCACCATTAGGTCAAAATCTATTTTACCCTGAGTCATTGAAGATCATTTCAACAGCTGTTATTAAGTTTCCGCCCGCAAAAGTGGTGCATGTAAATTCATACTCTCATTCCTTATATATAATTATATATTTATATTATCGGGTTTTTTTCTGTCTATCATTTCACTATTGCAATTAACAACATGTACGTATAACAAGTTCATTTCAGAAGAATGTCTTAATTTAAAACTTCTTACCTTTCTTAATTTCTGCCGATAATTGATCTACCTAGAAATACAAGCGATGTAGAAATGAAGTGAATATCAATGATTCTGAGAAAACACTGCATATAGATAAACGCATTTTAAACAACACGCAATCAAATTAGTTCTCAACAGATGCTTACCATATTAAACGCATATATACTGGCCTTCTTCCACCAAAACAAGATTTCGCAAGCTCATAAGAATATAGAAACTTAACAAAGGGTCTTTTTATCTGTGCTATTTAAATAGTCTTCTATAGGAGAATATATATCTTGAATGAGACAAACTTCCATTTCAATTTAAAACTTAGTTTACGTCCGTCGTTTCACCTGAAATGATACTTGTTGATTTCGAAATCCTCTCGCAGAGCGTCTATACACGTGTAAGAATATTTACAAATACGAGAGACCCACAACTAGTGGCTAGCTGTAATTAAAGTGGATTCGTATTTCGTAGGATCTAATAGTTAAATTCATTATATCTTGTTTAATTAAATGTTGAGGGTTTTTTTTTAAAGGAGGTGGATTCTTTTTTTTTTGGGGGGGGGGGGGGGGGGTGGTGGTAAATGTAGCTGCAAGTTTACAGAATTTAAAAGTTCTTCCAGGGGACTTGGTGTAAGGCAAACGTATAAAATGTTTGCATTTCTAACTTTTATTATCATATGTTGATTGATCTTACAAAAGCGTGTAATAGCATAGAAATTAATATATCATTATGTAAATTCATCTTATTACAAAGATTTTTTTTCCAGTTACAAATCTTCAAGCGTATTATACCAACCAATTAATTGTAAACATCCTTTATCATTTGAAGTTTGATACTAGTTTCAAAATATACCACCACGAAACAATTTTCAAAGTGAATCAATAATAAATATACATTGGCGTATGTAACTAAGTGAACTTTGCATGCATGCTGGCGCGCGTAATTTGCACGTGCAATGAAAGGCTTGGTGAGAAATGATATATCAGGGCTCTCAAAATAGTTACATTTTTACTTTGAAGCTGTTGAGTAATAAAAGAATGATATCTCTTTGTTGAATAACCTCGTCTGTTCGCATTTCAAAATCGGTTAAACCTCATATTAACCAAAAAAAAAAAAATAAACCAAAAACATCGGTTATTAATGTTTGCGTTGTGTTAAAATTTACGGACTTGGTATTGCAAATACACCATAATCAAAGTTATATTATACATCAAAATAAGAGGACATTTACCTAGTAAATCCAACATCTATAATTATGATATGACATTAATTTGAATGCCGACATTGTGTAACAGCCACGAGTTGCGCTCATAATGTGATTGCATTTCCCCATGTATTAAGAGTATCTATTGAAAATGTAGTATGAAATTTTTTATTACAAATACCATTTTGTGTACAATAATTGGTGCATATCATACACGCATGTAGCATCCGGGGTTCCAGCCCTCCCTCCCCCCAACGTTTTTCTTTAGCAGCAGACATTTTTTTTTCATATAAAAATTGAAATATCATGGAGACCCCCCCCCCCTTTTCGCGTTTTCGGGACTATGTAATAAATGGAAGTGAAAATAAGGAATTAGAATACCCCTTCCTCCTTAGAATTTTCATGATTGGACATTTTACCCATTTTCCCATTATTTTTCTTTACTTTTTTACTGCTTGTCAAGATTATTTGAAGGAGACTGTCCCCCCCCCCCACACACACATTCTACGTGCCTGTCATTATATCATTGAGGAACAAAAAGAAATAATTTAAAACTTGGTTTGGTTAATGTAACACCCGTTCCTTCTAACGAAGGTTGGAAGAAATTTTGCAACCATATGATACATATAGAATGCTGTTGCCCTTTTCACAAAAAATCATTAGTTTTTTTGTGAAAAGGCTACTGGATATTTCCATTTCGTTCGCATGTTACTATTACGCGAACCAAAACCCAAACCAACGTTGTTCAAAACATAAGAGCATCAAACATACATATAGACAGGCTGTTTAAAATCGTAATCAAATAGTTTGAATTTTGAGTGTTTGTGTAGTTTTGTTCTGTTTGTGACCGAGAAAAACTAAATTCGAGACACAGAAATGTATACGGTACATGCCTGCATGCCCGTATTAATCTGAAAACGTTGCCGTCTGTATATAAGTCGATGTAAATCAGCCCCAGCGACTATTCGGTCTCTGGTGTATGGCAATAGTTTTACCACATAGTATACACATAAAACTTGTGTCTGAGTTTGACGACATTATACTAGGTGTGGTACAAGACTCCAGCGACCCGCCAGGCCCGGGCAGGGCTGGGTTTACGCCCTCGGCCCGGGCGAAAATACGTGCCCTGAATAGTCCGGAGGTTCTTCCGCATAAGCTGGTGGCTTTTTGAGGACTGGTTTTAGTTCTAAGGGGAATAAGTCACATTTTATACCTTCTTTGTCAGATAGAAGAAAAGAAAATTTGTTTTTCCAACAGCAGCTAAATTGAAATTCCACGTTAGGATATCCATACGCAGAGATATGGATCTGGTAGCAGGTCACAACAATGAAAGCCGGAGTACGCACAACTGAAGTACGTTGAAATGGTTACGATCACGGATTTTGTTTATCATTGGAGAATGAGCACATGGATCCAAATCAATCGCCGCTATGCAGAGACTTTGATTGAAGGCAAATTGTGAATCTGAATCAGTTGCAACAAACTGCGCAGTGTACATTGACGCTTTTGTTTAGCCCTTCTAGCTTCAGCTTGTTTAGTTACGTTTTTCATTCAATTTTCATATTTATTTGCACTTTTTTTTCTTTGAAAAATTTCTCGTTTAGATTTTTTGCCTTTTTAGTTATGTTTGCTTTATGAAAGTGTTTTATTTTGCAGATCAATATTTATGTGGAAGTTTATTCAATGTGCTTAATAGCTTGTTGATGTACTATGCTGTCATGGTGCTTTTTTATATCTAATTTGACTACAATTATTTTTATCATACTACTTTTACCTTGCTTTTTTCAGTTTTGTTTATTTTTTTTTTAATTTTGTAGATTTATTGTTTATTCCATGTTTCATCCGATGAAAGCACTTATTTTTTTTTTACTGGTAAACTTATATTATACTGTGAAATGAACAAAAGGAATGTCGCTTTGTGCAATCTGGACAAAAGACTTAAATTTAGAGATTGGACGAAATCTTAGAAAGAAATTTGCAGAGGGCGAAGGAATTTGGAACACTTCTAAAAAACGGAACAAATTTCAGATTAATACAGCATTAACGATTTCCAATACAAGGGAAATACAGGGTTGCTAGTATCCAAGCACATGTGGGCGGTATATTAGTGCCAGTTGTCAGTAAATAAGAAAGACGATAAATAAACAGAAAACTAGAATGTTTTTGTCGCATTGCTTTTGCTCTGTTTCAAGAGTTACTTGTATTTATGTAATGATTTGCTTGTATATTGTTTTTGTTTTCATTTTTTATTTGGTTGCTTTTCTTCTCGGTGAAATTTGAGTTGATAATAAACAGTGTAGCACTTTTCAAGTTGTTTTTTTCCTTCCGCTTTAAATTTCGATCTAAGGATGGATTTTGTAGACTAACAGAGAGAGAGAGAGAGAGAGAGAGAGAGAGAGAGAGAGAGGGGGGGGGGGCTCCTCAACAACTATTGGATTTAGCTGCCAGGAATTAACCGGAAAAGAAATTGCAGTGCAGGTTATTTCAGTATGAGTCCAAATTTACAAGACAAGATAACAGAATTGTTTTTATACATGTAGTACTAGTAATTTCCGCAGGCTAGATATGAAGCAAATCTTGACAGCTTGAAAATGCTTAATATCATTTTTGAAATTTTTAGTCAAGAGGTTTTAGAGTTAAATTTTGATAACTGTGTTTATTACAAAAACTTCAATTGCTTAAAGCCAATTTAAGTGCAAATACAGGTTCAATATTTTTAAATTATTTTTGCGTGTTTTATCACTATCACTATTTCAAATTAGATCTTGGACACTGGTGCATGTAATAATAGGAAATAACTAACTCTAAGGTTTTATTTATCATTTATCGGCGATTATGGAATTTGCTGGTATTGTTTATTTCATCGACTTCAAAAATATCGGGCACGGCATCCCGAAAATATAATCGGTGTAAACAATGGCTGTGTTGTGACTGCGAATCGGATTTAAATGTGAAACTAGTAGATCATATCGTTACATGCTGGCAACGATGCAGTTACAGTCAAATAGAATTTTTTGTTTTGTATTTTACATCATTCTCCAGTTTAAAAATTCTGCAGCGAATGACCTTAGATGCGAGGACTTGTTAATGGGACAATTCTATTGTAAAGATCCAGTGATAGACACGGAAACTCAAGTAAGGTGATTTTTGAAAGTGTGTATGTGATTGGGTTATAATAAGTTGTAACTTTATAAATCCTTAAATTCATGTGATGATGAAATCCATAATGAAAAAATAAAACACCTTGTATCTCCAATATATAAATAAATAACCTCTCTCTCTCTCTCTCTCTCTCTCTCTCTCTCTCTGAGAGAGATTTTCATAACAAACTGAGAAGATATACTGGTACTATCATCAGTATAAATTTAATTTTATTCTTGGCATTTTCAGGCAGAAATTAACTGTGATCCAGAGAAAAAGACCACACCAACTGAATGTGTTGTCGCAGAAGGCATAACCTGCATTCCCCAAAATTCAAACACACTTTACACATTCAATGGAACAGAAGTTGGCTTCTACAAGGAAGCTCCTTGCAGATGGACGAATGGTTACAAGTTCGAGACAGCCTTACTCCTCTCAGTCTTTCTTGGGATGTTTGGGGTTGACAGATTCTACCTTGGGTATCCCGCAATAGGACTTTTAAAGTTTTCTACTCTGGGGTTCTTCTTTCTTGGACAATTGATTGACATCCTCCTGATAGCCCTTCAGGTAGTGAAACCTTCGGATGGATCCGAATATATCATGAACTATTTCGGAGTTGGTCTGATTCATATTCAGGCAAATAATGACACATATATTAAGCCTGACGAGTCATGGAATATGTCATGATATCAGCTGAAATAGATTCATTTAATATGTAATATATTTTCCCTTTTGAATGCTGGTTAGATCAATAAGCGATTTTTTTCTCCTAGGATATGTGCATTTTACAATCATTATATAACAGATGACTTTGATATTTTTAAGGAAATCATGCATAGTTCTATTTTGATTTAAGCAATGTAATGTAATCAACTTTTATTTGTGTTGGTTTAAATTCAACAAAACAAAATTTGAGACAAAGACTATGAATGCTAATTTCCAACAATTGGATTGTTTTTCAGCTAGATAGATTTGTAATGAACCTGATCTTGCAAACATAGAAAATTTAATAATCTCAGAAATATAACTTGGTATGCAATTATCAGATATCGTACTGCATGATAAGTTTTGATGGTTCTTAGCTGAGAAAATTGATGTGCGAGTCTTTTTAAATTTGTCAGTCATAATGCATTATTCCTTAACAATGAACATTAGTAACTTTAAAACTTTAGTTAAGATATTATCTTAACGAAAGTTGATGTGTAGTATTTGTAGGATGAGAACATGTATGAATGATGAAATTTGTGATCCCCACCAACATATATTTGCATTAAAAAAGTGTAAAACTGAGGTTGATTCTCTTTCTCACTGCTTGGGCATCCTGCACTGTGCAGACTCACCAAGTACATGGAAATGATGAGCAGAAAAGTTTTTAAGGCGTCGAGCTAATGCTCGGCAGCCTTCTAGCGATCGTCTGGATTGGCAATCGTCCAAAAATTCACGCTCTGCACCGCCTTTTAAATGCGCATAAGAAATAAGTTCTTTAAATTGTTAAACGTATTGCAAGATTTTTATTCCATTTATTCAACTAAATTGTGTACAAAAAACCTGATTTTGCATCCCTGGTTATTGACAACTCATTGCATAAGTCTAAATTTTGCTTAATCAAGAAATGGCGGATGAATACAATAAAGTGAAAAAATTCACTAAATATTATTTAAGTTTATCGCTTACATTTTAAGTGGAGATCGTGCCCGATAGAAATAAAATTTGATATGTAAATTTATTTGTTATCGGGCACGGTCTCCAATATAAATGTAAGCGATAAACATATCTATTAATTTTGTTGCAATAAATAAACAGGGTAATGCAGTTGGTTTGGTCAAGCATTTAAGATAGCACGTGTTGTGGATTTGTTTGTAAACAACCATAGGTAATCTTGTTTCAAACGGGAATTGAAATATAAATAGAAGTATGTTTTATTATTATAATTAGGGGCACACTGTTGATGTATTCATATTATGAACCTGTGAAAATTGTTCAAAGACTGTTTAAAGCAGAAAGAAAATAATTTATTTTTGAACTTTGAAATTTCTTTTTTGATTCTTGTAACCATGATGAGTTATTGTATTATAAACGCATCACTATCTATTTTATAAGGAAATATACTGATTTTTTGTTTTTAAAGCAACACAAAGTTAAACATAATTCAGTTACTTCTTTTATTCAAATGTTATTTGATATACGACCTAAGTACAAATTCTAATTATTGATATCTGTCTATATAAAAGAACATGTCAGTTCGACGCCGTTGTGGCCGTTCCGGCCTTTGATTATTAAAATTGAATTGAATTTTATTTCCATAGGTTTGAGCTATGTCAATCATATCGTGAATAGACATGTGTTACATTAAAAGTTTAATTGAATATCAAAGTAATTGGGACTTGTCCTAAATAGTAAGTCAAGAATACTTTGATTTTAAGACTTTGAATAAAATATTATTTTATGTGCGTAATTATCTTCTGTAATTAATAAGCTATTTTTTGCATTGAGGTTTTATAAAAGAACATGTTTTTTATGGTTGATAAATATTGAAATGCCCTGGGAGATATAACTCAGAATATAATATTAGTACACGTACATACACATGATTGGCAATTTCTTCTTGTTTCTTGAAACTGATGTTTTATGTGAGTATATGTAAACTTGTAATAAAATGAAATGGGAAATCGAAGTTTGATAACTTGTCAGTATACAAGCACAGGATCATTCACATAAGAGTTTTCGTTCTTGGAAAAAGAATTTTAATGTGCAATTATATATTAGAGATATCGAAACATGTAAATAAATGCAGAATTTTCTTCTGAACGTTTGAGTTATAAAATTTAAAGACCTGCACAGAACTAAAGTGCAAGTATACACAATGTCATCATCGTGAGGCCTTTAAAAAAAATATCTCCGGGTTTTTATACCTTCATCGTACATCCGCATTACTCCAATGCTCTGTTGTATATTATCAAATTGTTCCTTGCTATTTATAACTCAACACGTTCATGCATTGTTAAAGTGTCAACATTGTTTGTCATTCGTCGAATGGACGTGCACAATATACGTAAGTACATGTATACACTTACAAGAATACACTTATAAAAACACCATTTTTATCGGAACAATGACTCTCCGGTTGTCACTGGCTCAATAATTTCTGGAGCTTTATTTTGTCCCTTGTCGCCGTGTATTTAACACATTATTTAAAATTGCAAAACCTAAGACCATTACAGACGAAGGCTTTATTAGTGCGACAATTCTATCATTATTCATGGCCTTTTGATATCGTATTGCAAATTAAAATGGTGTACAGTTTTCTAAGTTCTTAATTGAAACCCAAAGCTTTGATATACAACTGATTTTCACCCTTTTCTTTGCGAAATAATATTGTATCGCTAACTTTGATTTTTTTTAAGATTGCGATATGTAAAGGAAACCTTCACGAATTTTTTTATGAACGTACGTATCCGAAAATACAATAAAGTCTGTCAAAAATGTAAACTTTGTTATTAAAGGGGGGGGGTGTGATTGCTTTTTCTGTAGTTTCAAAATCAACAAAGGTTGATATAGGGGTGCCCAAAAATCATCAGACAGAAAGAGAAGTATCGCAAATATTTTCAAACTCGCTTTGTAAGATATCGTAAGTTCATAAACGACGCACATAACAATTAAAAATTTCGGTAGATAGACTGATTGTATTTTGTTTTGGTTGTATGGTTTTTATTTAAGATAACACAAATCCATACACATTTAAATGCATGCATTTGTCAAGTATAACAGGTATAAAAGATTTCAAAACGAAATAATATTCACATTTGATATACAAAACAGCAATTAACATAATTGATGTTGGGTTTTTTTTCAATAATGCATTGAAATGAAATAATATGTCTACGGAGGCGTCAGTGTATGTAAAAACATGCGTTAGTTGAATTAAAACTCTCTCTCTCTCTCTCTCTCTCTCTCTCTCTCTCTCTCTCTCTCTCTCTCTCTCTCTCTCTCTCTCTATCTCTCTCTCTTCGTTATTGGGGTTTCATGCCACCTGCCAACATGGCCGTAAATTCTGAAAAAAAAAAACGAAAGAAGACCAATGTCAACATTAACTGCAAATACAATGTAACTATAAATTCATCGCTGATATGAATCTAGCAATGCATGGATAATATAATGGACTGAAGTCTTATTTTCCAATATTCTTTTATCAATTCATCTAGCACATAAAGCACAAATCTTAATTCCCATGAACATGCATATATAAGGTATAAAAGCATTGAAAACAAATAATGTAAGGGAAAAAAACACAGTCCGTGGTAAGTACACTATAAACGAGAAAAATATAGTTATATAATGTTTTCATTCAAAGTCAAATTTAAAATTTAAATTTTCATCTAGCAAAACGTACTTATAAATTTATGAATTAAAATAAGCACATTTCATTGACAGATATTGTCAAAAGGATAGGACACAATGTCTGTATAATCTGCTCCTAATTACTCTAAAGGTTAACTGAATATAAATGTATTTTTTATAAAATAAGATGTGGTTTTCTACTCCGTTAAAAAACACAAGTGCATTTTAAAAATAAGATACCGTACCCTCGTAGTCAATCTGTCCGTCTCCGTCTCGATCCGCCTCCATTAACATCTCGTCTGCTTCGTCGTCAGACAGTTTTTCTCCCAGGTTCGTCATGATGTGACGTAATTCTGACGCTGTGATGTAGCCTTTGTTTTCTTTGTCGAAGACTTTGAATGCCTCCCTGATGTCATTTTCAACATCCACCTCTTGCATTTTTCTTGCCATCATTTGTAGAAATTCGTTAAAATCGATTATTCCATTTCCTGATATTAAAAAAATCAATATTGGTAAACTTTTTATCAGTTATTTCGAATTTACCCACATTTCTTTTACATATACATGTAGATACAACCCTGTTTTTTTTTAAATCATGTCATCAAAAATTTATTTTATTCATTTTGTAGGTTTTGTTTTCAAATTTAATTTCAAAAGCTGAGTGTGGATCAAGCATATCAATTTCAATTTTACTTCCTAGCATTTCGGACTTATATATAAATATTAAAATTGATAGGCAATTTATATATTTTACATGTCAAAGGTGTGGACATTTAACACAAATGCAGCTTAGCTTCAGAACGTAAAAGTAAAACCCGATTGCATTAAGACATGTTTCTGAGAGTGGGGTAACAGATAGATATTGATTGGTTATACTTCTTGAAAGATGACTAGAAATTATATTGAAAAAAAAACAGGACATGAGTTTCAGTTTTGCAAGTGGGGATATAATCCAAGATATCTACTAGATCTACAAGCAGTTTCTTAATGTCTGTATTTAAATCTAATCACCATCAACATCAATTGCTTCCACGAGGTCATCGAGTTCCTCGGGGGAGGGATTTTGCCCAAGGGACCGGAGAACAACCCCCAGTTCTTCCGTGGATATAGTTCCGTCACCATCTTTGTCAAACACACGAAAGGCTTGACGATACTCTGTTGAACAACAATTAATCAACTATGTATACATATTCTAGAATATATGGCTCATTGACAGCTAGAAAATGCCATTAAATTTGGACAGTGTTTAAATAATTTACAGCACTACAAAAAATGAAATCAGTATTTACCTTCTACTTGCTCCTTGGTAAATTTTTCCTTAACGAAAGAAAAGAGAGATCAATTCATTAAAATGAATTTGCAAGCTGCTAATTGTGGACATGGTTGTATTTTTTAAATAATTAAAAAACAACCAAAGCAGAGTATTATGGAAATAGCATCCAGTTTTTGACACGAACTGGATACATACGGAATGAATTGCGAAGGATGTAAAACACGAATTTGTTTATTTCAAATCTCAAATACGGGCGATTTCCTTGAAAATTGCTTACATTTGATGCCATCCTTGAAAAATGTTTGTTTGGAATTGGCGCCCGAAGTTTTCTAGAACCAGGAGGAGGGAAATTTATTTTCTTTTTTTTTTTTTTAAATATTTTCCGAAGTTTAACTTATCAAAAATTGGCAAAAGATAAAACTCTCCATAAAAAAGTTAAGTTCTTCATTTTTTGCTAATAAAATTTTACAGGCGGGAGTATTACAATGTGGCGGGAGGCAATTTCAAACAAACAATAAAAATCATTGTGGCCTGACTTGATTTTATACCTGATTTGTTTTGAACTGTCGAGGATAGATATGTATTTCAAACCCGAGGAAATTCACATGAGACTGACACGAATTTGAAGCTAATTAGTAACGTTTCACGTACATAAGTTGAAATTTATGTGGATTGCTTGTTGGAAAATAACCAAGCGACTGAAGTTTAAAAGGTTTAGCATTCAAGTTTGAATAAATTTGCTGTAATAGAAGTACGCGATAATTGTACATAAATTATAATTGCCTGGTAATCTGGAGTTTACAATAATGTTCCGCTTTAAATCCTTTAGGTATCTGGGACTTAATAATCATACTTAATAAACATTGGTTTCTTTCATAAATGTTAAAAATTTTAACTATCGAGGTATCATTTCTATTTTTCTTCGCACATTTCACAAATTCTCACCACACAAGAAAATATTTATAAATCGAAAACGAAATTCTATATAAAATTGATATGAAAATTGCTACACTAGAGCTCCAAGGAGAGTCCTATAAAAAAATCAACGAGATTTTCAACTTGAAATATTTTACTGTTTTTACTTACAGGATCGTAGTCTTCCTCAATTTCCTCACTTTTTGGAGCGCTCGACATATTCGCAGTGCGCGAGATGAAAAGGGGGGTATAATTTTAACCATAATGAAAGTTTTCATAAAAGATTTTTTCTTTTCCTATTGAATTATACACTTGTACCACTCCAATCGATCAGTAAATCAGCCAAAATAGCCATGCATTCAAATCTTATTTCGTACAACAAAAACACATAAAATAAAGAAATGGCGGTCGGATGAAAAATATAATTGATGTTACTTACCATTTTGAATAGCTATATTGAAGGTTAAATCCCGAGGCACCCTGACTGTTTTCTTTTGGCATTAAAATTGGCCTATATATCTATAGCGAAAATGTTCTGCCTACTTCGATAACAGATCGAGTGATATACGTGATTTTTTTCTCCTTCACCCCTCAGTTCTCAATAAGGGCCGATGATGATAATGATATCTTTTTCTTTCTTCTCTCTCTGTCTCTTTAATAATTTTACATAACATTTAACAACGTCATGTTGTTTCTTGCAAGGTGGCGCATTATATTATCAATCGCTGTGCTTGGCGATGACAATCTACGTTTCAGAAGACTTCGGAGATTTACAGAAAGATTTAAAAAACTGAAAAATAAAAATGTATACCAAGCCCAGCCCACCGAATATATTCTACATTTCAAAATGATGCCAAATTAAGCAGAAGAAGTTTGTACACACAATAGGAGCGATTTGAAAGGGGAGAAATCATAAAAATATTTGCTCTCCTTCCTGTGTCTCCAGCGAAACTGGATTTAAACAACCTCAGTTTGCAAATAAACAAGGTTTGTATTAAATATTCAATGCACACTTATTGTTTACATTTGGGATGAAGCTATTGTAAAAGGATCTCGCTGTTTCGTTTTAAATGAATACATTTTAGAGATTGTTGCACCAACAAAGCGGCTGGATGTATATTAAAGTCAAACCCATTTGCTTAAGAATTAAAAGTTCATTTATAAAGTACTTTTAAAGCTTGGTGGTTTAACATTGTACATCTGTACTACAGATGGTACACATTGCAAACGCTTATATATCTACATTTTGCACATGCAGGTCGGATAATATAAATATCTAATAATATGATTGATAATGTGTTTTTTTGGGGGTAAAAATACCAATAAAACCTAATATGGATAAAACTGTGATTCGATCACAGCTGTAATATAATGACCTAGCCTGGCCAATCAGCCACGTTTCCAGACATTTCAATCCCATTCTGTCCGTGAAATGACAATTGTATCTCGTTCAATCGTCATCATCCCAACCCCCCCCCCCCTTGAAAAACCCAGTTAAGACACTACTGTGGAATCATTAAAATACAATTGGGAGCTAAGGTTCGTGGGGACGTAATTTCGTGTAATCTCGTAAACCTACAAAAGGAAATATGACTTTATTGCCATAATATAATAATTCGTGGAGGATGTTAATTCGTGGATAATAGTTACCCACGAATTCCACGAAAATGGAGCCACCACGAAATCTATTGATTCCACACTAACGTGAAACAAATACAACAAGGAAGACATGATAGAAAACAGTCTTTTATAACATGATTCAGGTTTGTATCATTGATTAATAGGATTCTGTGTCTCACTTCGATTTATAATGCAACATGTTAATACTGTAATGATCCTTCCATGGTGTACAAAATACTAGTATTACACGCAATCTGGATTTAAAATTTCCCAAACTTTTGTCATTGTCAAACAATTTTGATTAAAATTTAATGTTCAACACAATAACAATAATTGTGAAACTGTTCTGTATAAACCAGGTAAGAAACACTATACATATCAATACATGTTCATAAAAAGATAAACAAACCGAACAGAAAAAATACGATTAAGATAATTATATGAAGTCAATGTGGCATGGTGATAACTCTGTTGATGTTACATATTTCTATTAAACCTCTTCTTTTTCTTCTTCGAAGTTTTTCTGCATCATACGTTCAAACTCTAAAATATAGAAACATTATGATGAGGGGTAAGACCCGCTCTGTATGACTGGCCAAGGGCCTTAAAACTTATACGAACTAACTTTTGATCCCAGTCTCACTTTTACAAAGGAGCATAAATGAGTGAAAAGGTTAAGAATGAGTTCAAACGTAAGTTCGTGCGCACCAACACAGACTAGATGTATTTTAAAAATATCGTGGGTCATTTAAACTTGAAGTGAAAACTGACCCTAAATCGATTCTGAATTGTAAGTTACTTTTGTCGATATAAATCAACCTACATGTAATTTTAATTTTGCATGGTATTTATACCTTACAAGGAAGCGAACAGAATTCATTTCTTTTAATTTAAAAACCAGGCAAAGAAAAGAGAGCAAACAATTCACGAAAGGAAGTCACACAAGATTGTTCATTAACAAATTTAAAATGCAAAAACGGGATTAGTTGTATGTCACTTATATTGGATTGAAAAACTGAGCAACTTGTCGTGACAAATGATTCACTTTTTATCAGTCAGCCAATCATTGAATCATTGAATCGATCAATCAATAAATACCTGCGTAATTGATCCTCCCATCTCCGTCTAGGTCTGCCTCCTCCATCATTTCGTCAATGTCTTCGTCTTCCAGTTCGTGTCCGACCAGGTTTTGCATTCCCATTTTAAGTTCATTCCAGTCGATGAATCCGTTTTTGTCGACGTCAAAGGTTTTAAACATATCGTTTACCTCACCAACAGCAGCAGTTTTTATGGTCATCAGATTCATAAATTCGTTCATGTCCAGATGTCCATTTTCTGTGATTCAAATTCAATATCTCAATGGTGGTTTTTTTTTCTCAAAAAAAGAATCTTCTTTATATACCATTGTAAAATTAATTAATCAAGCATTCTTATTGCTGTCTAAGAAAATTACCGTACCCGTTACGTTTTCAGCTTATGGTTTACTTCAAAACATGTCAATTGATGAAATGAAAATCCAACCATATTTAAAATAATCCATAAAATAATACAAACCGTCTTCATCAACTGTTAAAATCAAGTCACGAATTTCCACTTCGCTGGGATTGTGACCCAATTTCCTTAGAGCAATTCCTAGTTCTCTCTCTGACAGAAATCCATCGCCATCTTCATCAGCCTCACGGAAAGCATCTAAAAAAGTTGAATGACGTCTGAAACTGTGTATGGATATTCAATATAAATCAAAAGAAGGAGGGAAACATTTTGTTGAATTTTGTTCATGTTTTTATTGTTAATATTTTGAATCTACCTCATGTACATACCAATGTAGACTTCTTGTGCAAAATTATCCGTCTGTTGAAAATAATCAAAGAAAAAATGAATTACTTACTCAGTTAAACTATTCATTAATCATACTAATGTATCCATATTTATAAAATAATACAAAAAATGTCCAAATGCAATGTTAATGCAACTCTTTGAATCTTCGATTAGACCACATTGAAACAACATGAACAGATTATATACTTAGTTGTAGACGACCTTACTATTTTGATGGTTCCACTCAAAACTATAATATACAACATACATGTATTACAACAGTTTCATTAATACAATTATATAAATCATTTCTACACGTGTAAGGACGTTGGTCTGACCTAAATCTTTTTGGTAGGGAAGGTATTTTTAAAAGCTGTAAATAACAGTTAATCTGATTATCAGATATACCTTTGACTGTTAAATTTTCGACAACTAAAGACACTCTATATATTCATTTTAGGTGATATTTTGAAAGAGATATCTGAAAGTATGAGGAATTTAATTAGGAAAACTTTTTTGGGGTTTAAAATTAATACTGATACTTGTTACATAACAATACATACATATCATCATTTAACATTTTCAAAATGCCCATAAGCAATCATGCAATTTCCTTTTATTTGATGGATTTCAATTTTCCCAAAACTTTTTTTTAGTTTAAGTGGGAAGGAAATTAATGTAATTGTTGGTACAATGGTAATGTTAAAATAATTATTTGAATTTGATCAGGAGGTCGTTAATACTTACATCATTTTGCTCCTATATATGTAAATATAGCAATATTATAGTTTTGGATTACGTTAGAAAGATGTTTATTGTACCTTACCAATGCAATAACAAACTATAGTAGCAAGTTTTAAAAATAAATTAATTTATAAGGCAAATATTCAACTACTTATGCACACAAATATACAGCGAAATATTAACAGTGGTTTTTGCAACTATTCAATGAAATTTTCTTTCAAAACACGTAAATTGTTTTGCTCTAGTCTATTTTCCTCCATGACTAGCATACATTGGACAACTTTATTCATATCCAGAATTTATAGAATTTTAAAACATTAACAACAAAGTTAAAACATGACTCTTTGTTACATAACAGTATACAGTGTAGTATCAATGCATTGATCATTTATTGTATCTTCTACAAAACTGTTTTTCATTCAGCCAATAGGAAGGTCAACAAACAAACATTAATAGAATAGGGAATACATGTAGTAGGGCTTCAGAAAAGGAATACGGTTTGTTAAAAACAAAAGTAAACGGTTATTGTAATAAAACAAAGGTTTATTGTAAACAAGGACAAAGTGAGAAAAACTGAAACATCATATAGGGAGTATATAACTCACGTCTAAGTTGGACTGATCCTGCAAAATTAGGACATTTGCATTAAGCTAACCATTTGTACAATATTTGAATATTTTAATACATTTTCTCCTATAAGATACAATATTTAATTTTAAAATTATACCTAGATAATTAATTAGATAAAATCATCAGAGTTTGCATGTATTCTATTAATAAGAATTTTGAACATTTTTGAATGACACTTCCTTAGGCTATTATATAAATTTTCATAGAAAAAAATATCAACCAAATTATAGCAATATTAGGAGGTTGCTGAGGGAATGGCTACATGTAATGTTATATAAAGACAATTAAGTTTTGAATCGACATGGATCAATAATAACCTTTTACATAGTATTATTATATTAGTGTTTTGCTTCAAATAAGGCATATTATACTGTAAGTTTATAATTAAGATTCATGTATACATGTTTATTTTTATTAAGGACGATCATAAGAAAAAAACCCAGGAATTTCATAAAAAGGAGAACGACTTGTTAGACGCTTCTTTAGACTCACTTCAGTGGGATTTTCGACCTTAAATCAAATTATTACCATATTAAGTACATGTATGTTACATTACAAATGCAAGTGATAATAGAAACAAGATAATTTCAATTAATTGTATTTATATTAAATTGTTGACCTAGCCTTTTTTAAAAACACATTACGTTATATTATATTCAGTGGGTTATTTTTTTTACCTTTAAATAAGTTTAGAGATACATAATCAAAGCTTAATTAAAACTTTTAAAATAGCATTAAGATTTTCAGTAGTAAATTCAATAACAAAAGATAATGGTTATTCAAATTTTGTGTTAACATTCTTACTTTATTTCAAAAGACAAAACACACTTGTTACACAAATAATGACGAACTACATATATTAACATAATGACAAGATTTTGGCCTCACTTGAGTTTGGTTTTCATCCTAAAGAAATAAAAATAATAATGAATAAATGAGAGAGGAAGTCGTGGGTCATTATTGATTATTCCCAATAATGATTAATCGATGTATTATACCTTCAGCTTTGCTTACTTTAAAACAAATAATACTGAAAAAGAGAACTAATGAGTACTAGCAAATTAAGTATTCCTCTGATGTGATTTTTATAATCACAAAATGATTGAAGCATAAGATAATAATACATGAAATGTGGACTAGTTAACGAAACACATTTTTTTAAAGTGGTGAATATGGATGAACATGCCACCGGTAAAGAAAAATGTCACCTCAAATGATTCTATTCGAGTTCAGATGGTGAGAAAGTGCATTTTCATTAAATACCCTAATCTGTACACTGACACCTAGAAGGCATTTTTTACCGTCAGGTAAAATAATAAAGACACTATAAAGATCATTCTTTGAATAGAATCAAGTACAGACATACTACATTCTCCCCCAATACACGTTTAAAGAATAGTAACAGAATACGCATTGAAAGCCCTTAGACTTCGAGGGTAGATGCTTTTTACTTACGAGAGTAAGATACCCCTCCTGATTAAAGACAAACGACAAGGAATTACATAAAAACCATTTTTTTTAAAATCCCTTTAAATTTGAAACGACCTTTGTGATATGACATTGTGACTAACTTTAGGGAAAAGGGTACACTTTAGTGGCTATAAAACACTTATTATCATAAAGTTAAATTGACCTACCTTTTTTATACAGTTTGTGCTTAATCCATCTGTGTAACATTTTACTGGCGTGATAAAGAGATTAATCTTTAATCACTTTGCCAAACCTTTCCACATATATCTAGGTTTATTTCATAACTTAGCATGAAATATTTTTATGATATTTGAATGCTTGAAGAAATACCAAATAAAACATCTTTGTCTATTATTTCAAGTATCGGTAAATATTACAGAAAAAAAATCTTAATAAAAATTCAGATGATGATTAAGTTATTTTATTTGATATATTTTGATAGCATGTGGGCATTTCATCTGTGATAAAATGTTCGATAAAACTTTGTTGTATTTCTTTAAATATTTATTAGATTTGTTTTACAACATAAACACATAAATATAACAAACTTTAAAGTACAGTTAATATGAAGCCGACCCAAGTTTTATTAAACAATCTTTCTCATATCCTTTATATATATGTGAATAAATATGCATAATAATCATTATATAAACTTGTACTCACCATCTTCACGACTCAGTCCATACCATGGTACCGACGACTTCGTGCTGGACTGAGACAATGTAGGTCGAGGGAATTAAGCCCTTACCAAGCGGTCTAATTCGGCTTAACCTGGAGTATTTTTATGAAGAGTTATACCGGTTTTGTATTAGTATGTTCCGGAACAATTGGAACCTTTCCATGAGCAGTGTCTACCATATGTTTGTTTTCATTTGCGATCAGGATAGATTGACACTGTTCCTTTGTTATGATAAAACAAATAAATTTCAAATACATAATATCTGTATCGTCTTAATAAATTCTAATGCGATTATTGTACAATAAATCTCTTGGATTATATTTATACAATCATCATATTGCACATGTGCATGTATTTCATCTAATTAACTTATAAATAGATAGAATAATTTTTTTGTTTAGGTCTTTCTTAAATATTTAAGTGCTTATTATATTTGTAATTATCGACAGTTGAAATTGTTTAATTCCAGTTTATTCTAATTTATCTCTTAGCAAACGATTTTTAATTGTCACATTGTACCCCATTAAATGTACTACAATAAAGTTTTACTGCAGGTTTTGATATACTAATAAAAGTAAGAGTTTGATTTTTTTCTTCATCTTCAGCTTTTACATCAAGCACTTTAATAATAAACTACTCTAGTCATTCCATAATATTTTGTGTGATTAATAGAAATACACAAGAAGTACAATTAAAATCGGTGAAAGAGGGAAAATCCACTTATAATTTTCACACGGAAAAATTATCAAAAACAAAATCAGATTTAAGATTTATAATGGGAAAATCAGACATTTTTAACATTTGGAAATCATAATACCTGGCACAATTTTTCAACTTTAACATCCGGATACTTCATGTCTGTTGCAGAGCACATTACCTGTGGACTTTTCATCTTTAGTTGTGAATTAAAACCAAGCTAGAGGCGACGTTTCAGAGTGGAAATATTGGGGTTTTTTTTATACTTTTAATGTACATCGCTTAAACCCTGAGGTATTTATGAATTTCAAGCACTTAAGCAAATTGTGCATCGAAGATATTTTGGGACAGACTATATTACTATGGCATAATATCTTTATATCTAAGTAGGACTTTGTACCAATAACATTATTATTTTCAAAAATATTCTGGTTTATACTTTAATAGTAATGCTTGGCGGCAAAGTTTTGTATTTTGTATTTTCTTGGGTAAAGCTCTGTTGAAAGACTGGTCGCCAATAGGAAAACATTTACACCTTTTTAACTTTAATCTGTTTCTCTTGCTCTCATTTCCACGTTTACTTTTCTTAGTTAGGATGCACCAAATTACAGTTGTCTAAGATGTGGGTGTATTCTTATTTTTTTTCCTCATAAAAGGTAATAGATAGATGACGTCATTTTAATATATGTCCTAATTAATAAGATATAAATATGAGGCATTGAAATATACATGTCTTTTACGGATACCAAACTAGGGAAAATGACATTGTTCGCACAAGTCATCTGAAATCTAAATGCAAGTTAAATTAAAATTGCATTTGATGAGGAGTGTACACATTTATACAGGTTTTCAGGCTTCGCGTGAAAAATACAATGAATAAATGAATAAATAAGTAAATGAATATAGTTTATTGATCATTTGATCATAAAAAATAACAATAACAAAGTTATTCTTATAACACATATACAGATACCTTGTTCTATAAATCGAATAATTATTACGTATATATAGAAATGAAATACAAACATCAAGACCTTTGCTTTTTTACTCTTTTGTTAATAATTTCACAAACTCTGAAATAGAGAAAAACACCAAAAATTATTTTTAACACAACACAAAGAAATTTAGCATGCACTATATTTTTAAAAACATTTTTCAACAACTTTTTGTATTTCAAACTTTTTATGAATAAAACCTTAACAAATATGAGGGAAATTTTCAGAAAGCGTTTATCCAACATTGCAGTTCTACATGTACCCGGGTTCTAAATATTGTACACAACTTTTTTGATAGCTTGAACTTTTCAAAACGCCCTTTAAACAGAAGCTGATATGACTTCTCAGTCTCTGTTTGTTGAAGCAGAACATACCTTTGTATTTGACTTTCCCGTTCTTTCCTATCCCCGTCATTGTAATCATTTCGTCCACGTCACTATTAGACAATTTCTCTCCTAATGTTGTCATTACAGACCGAAATTCCTCCATTGTTATGTATCCCCTTTTTTCATCGTCAAAAATCTGTAAATGAAGAATTTCAATCAGACATTTTGATATTTTTTTATTAATTACTAGTAAATACTTTAAAAATGTATTAACCGATTAAAATCCTTGATGTATCAAGTATAATGCACTTCGACCTTGTCAGTGAACGGACAAGTGGTTTTGTAAGACAAAGGAAAACTGTTTACCTCAAATGCCTCTATCAATTCTTGTGGCGAATCTATTGGCTGATTCATCCGATTAGCCATCATAGTGCAGAATTCTTCAAATTCAATCTCCCCACTTCCTAATACAATATGGAAAACAAACAGTAGCCTGCATGTCGGAGGTGTTAACGGTTTAGCATACTAGGATTAATTAGGTCTTACATTACAAATGCATCGGGAGACCGTTAAAGGATTTTAAGATTGCTTTTGGTTGGAAACTCAATGACAAACCCCTTTTAAAGACTTAAATGCAATCAAGTGAAATTCAATATTCTTTTCCTTTCCTTTTCTTTCTTTGTTTATTGCGCTTCGTATTTAATACGTAATGAACTATGTAATATTGCTTAAGCCCGGTGTAACCTGACATGTTCTTATAGAAAACTGATCAGCTATGAAGTCAGTAATTAAAGACCACCGCCCCAAGACATTAACCTGGCATTTAAAAAGGTGTACTAAATGACAAGATAAGACGTTCTGATATTAAATTCCAAAGAAAAGCATCATACGACTGATATGATAAGATATAATTTATCTACCTATGCAGTTACTTACAGAGGGATCTAACTTAAGACGTAGAAGAAATGGATTTGTATTTTCTTTTGAGATTTCCGAAACCTGTAATATCTTAAATGTTTTTGCCTATCTCATATGATATTCATGACAAAACTTAAAATGTATTTTCCCCGAAAAAGTCATTGGAATCAATTCATTTAATTTGTATTTATTTATTTATTGTACATGTACATTGAATATATAGCCAATTCAGGAAATTGCAAACTCAAAGCTATGTACATTCCATCATAACTTAATAGGAATTTTCGAAACTTACATGACTTAAATGAAATCTTCAAATGGTCGTTTTTGTCACTACATGTACCTACCATCTTCATCTACCTCTGCGATCATTTGCCGGAGTTCCTCTTCTGAAGGTTCCTGTCCAAGTTGCCTCATCACCGTCCCTAGTTCATCACTGTTCACTGTACCATCTCCATCCTTGTCGAAAAGGAGAAAGGTTTCCCGAAGTTCTGCATCACAACAGACACGTTGCATGTAGTACAGTGTACAAAATGTAATCAGGTATATTGTTAAAGTTTTAAGAAAAATAAAGACCATGGTTCCCAATTCAGTTTTACCGGTAGAGAACTGAAAACCATTTCGGGAAAAGTTTCAAAAAGATGCAAACTTGTGGTTTAATGAACATTATGTAAGGTTATCTTAACATTAGGGCCATAAAACTTAAATATGGTAATTTTATATCTCAATCTCACATTAACAAAAGGAATATAACAGAAAAGTGAGACAGGATTTGAATGTTTTCTCTGTTTTATGACACATCCCAGTAATTATACTGGTCAACGTAATGGATCGTACAGAATTATTAAATTATGTTCCGCTGAATTCTTTGATCAATAACAAGTATAAAAACAAAATGAGGCATATTTTCAATGATCATATCTGATAACGAAAAAAAGGTATACCTGCGATTTGTTCTGCTGTAAGAGTGTCCTGTTCGTAAAAAAATAAATGTAACATGAATTTGATTAACGAAGTTTTTTAGACATAAAACTATGTCAATAGATATTACAAACTATCACAGATAATCTACCTTAACTTTCTTTTTCTTTCGACCCGACGCCCTATACGACATGTTTCAACCCAAGGAATATAAGTTAAGAAAACTTCTGCCGATCTAGTGGACAATACATACAGCTCCTAACATCCTAATGCAATTATGTCGTTGTCGTTTGACAAACCCTCGCTAAATTTCAATATCCTTTGTGAAAACACGAGAATTTATTCGTGTTTATATTGGTATCATCTTTGTTTTTGTAGAGATAAGAATTTTTACAGTTGAAAACGATGAATAACTTTAATAAAAGAAAATTCAATTGGGGGCTCAAGAGTAACTTGAATGCTCATCAAAATATTATTGCTGATTTAATACATGTAAAATTACTTACCATGTTAGATGTTTTCAGGACAATTCTTTTTTATGTAGCTTCATTTCACAAACTCTGTTAGGATTTGTTTTATGTCAGTGTTAATAAAAAAAAACCGGTTGCCGCTGAGAAAACTTCACAGTTGAACAGTTCTGATTTACCCCTCTTTTATCTCCAAGAAGAATTTAAATGACTCTATCAATACACATGTGTATTTCACTAGCGCCTGATCCGGTGTAACTTGATAGACAATTTGTAGCTTTTGTTCTGTCGATGTTGATTTTGCAAGCAAACGAGATTAACTCTTAAAGTCTTCTGTCTGCACGGAGCGTAAATCCATTTTAATTTCCTATTGTTATTTATAACCCCTTGAACACGATGCATGCATGTTTGCCTTCTGACAGAATATGCATAGAAACCTGACCAGCTGGTGGTATACGTATATGAATATCGAATACCAATTGTTCTCGAGTTTTTTATTACTTCAACACGCTTCAAGATATCAAATATTGATATATTTTCGATTTGTCGGAAATATATAATGTTTCGATGTCAATATTATCGATCAATGTGTTGTAAATGCCAATATTTCGCCAAAAAAAAGTATGAAAAATATTAAACGGCAATACATGTATTTACATATAGCGTTCAGATTGATAAATAAACGTCTACATAACTATTGTCCATCCAGACAAATACATGTTCGAAGTTCATGAAGTTTTGAAAATCACAATCAATCAGTAAATTAATGATATATTTATACTTAGAACCATTTTAACAAGGCCTTGGACTTTCAGTAGGACGTAGTAATTTATTTCTTGCGTCAAAACAAGTTCAAAATGACGCTAGTTTCAAGCGAAATATACACCGATTGCGTAGTCTTAACTCTGAAGCCAGACAGATCTTGTTGATTTCAAAGAGCCACGGCTAAGAAGCTAGCTATGAAATAGACATGCCTACGTCCACATTGCTGTTTGACACAGCTTACCCAAAGTCCAAGCCCCTGTTAAAATGGTTCTATTAACTATCAATACGTGGATCACAGGGGCATGTGTCGGCACATATGTCTTTAACGCCGATATTCCATTTCAGATAGCGAAGGGGACATTCTTTTGAATCGTTCTTAATACCGAGTCCCATGTTCCATATATTGTCTTATAAGGACGTTCCCGGCACTGCCCGCTACAATCCCTTTACTCTCACACTTTATGTTTGGAAATAAGCAGCAAATGTGATTGAGTAAAGTAATGAAAGAACGAGTCAGAATATGTAATAAGTTTTTTATGACGCATTTTACTTGAAACAGTAAAAAATAACAAAAAAACAATGAAATAAATTGGTGATGGATGTAACATAGACATGACTTTTTGAAAAGTATAAAACGGAGACTTCTACAAAGCTTGTTAAACGTAGATGCTTAAAAGGTTGCTTTAACACAAGCATTGCAGGAAATTTGTTATCATACAGTCATCCCTTGCACGCTTTTGAAAAAAATCCAAAATCATTTTATCCTTCTTCCTCCGGCTGTTATAGCACAGTCGTCATTTTGATGTTATATGCTTCACAAAATCTGGAAAATAAACAAATTAAATAAAAAAGAAAAAAAGAGATCTAACAAAAAGGCTTGAAAAGAGTTATCCTTCTTTAATTACTCTTCCATTTTAAAAATCATTTTCATATGAGCATGTACAGTAAAAGATGACTAGATAACAAATTTTTTATCAGACGGTTCATCTATTTATAATATATTGATCGACAATTGCAGATCAAGAATTTTTTAAAGAAATGTGTGGGGAAAATGAAGGCAAATTATATTTGTACTGTTGTATAGCATAAGAGTTATATTTTATCTATATGTTTATTATGGTCTTTTAATCAATAAAATTAACGCTGGTATTCAAGATACCTTTGTACCGAATGTAACCGTTGCCTCCGAGTCCTGTGTCAGCAATCATTTCATCGACGTCATCGTCCGTTAGTCGTTCTCCTAAAGTCGTCATTACGCTCCGGAACTCAGCCACGGATATGAGTCCACTTTTAGTCTCATCAAACACTTGGAAGGCCTCGATCAGCTCATCGGGAGAATCCGTACACTGCATCTGTTTGGCCATCATTTGTAGGAATTCGTCAAATTCCACATCACCATTTCCTGAATGAAAAATATGACATTGGATAAACCATCTTTCATTAAATATTTGAGATATTCCTTTAAAACATTTCATGATTTATCATTATTGATAACCATTTTACAATATGATATGCGAAAAAAATTATTTAATTTATTTATACCATTTCAATATTTAGTTCTAATTCTAGATTTTGTTTTCAACTTTTAATTTCAAACTGGAGCAGATATATAGTTTTCAAAACCCGGAAAGGACAACGCCGATGGAAGTAAAATCGATATATGAAATCATTTTTCCCAAATTAGAAACAAAAGATATTCAGATTCTTCCTGCTTCATATTGCTTTATATATTACATGTACCATCTACATCAACTTCTGCAATCATGTCCATAAGTTCCTTCTCTGTGGGGTTTTGTCCCATCGATCTCATGACCTCTCCCAGTTCTTCCGTGCTGACCGTTCCGTCGCCATCTTTGTCAAACACCAAAAACGCCTCTTTGATATCTACAGCAGTAAATGAAAATATTGGTTCTAATGGTGGTTCATCTATTTCTATCTATTTCATCTATATCTATTTATCATTGATTGCTGAATGAGCATTTTCCCTCAAATGTAGTATCCTGTGTTCTTAAAGTAAACTGCTTATGTACGGTTGTTCTTTTAATTCTGGTATAAAACATGTAATGTTTGTTATTAATATATTCTCAAAAATAATTAATGTCATAATGTAAACTATATGGTAAACAACAAACTTAAATCAACTTACTTACGTATGAAGTGAACATTCAGGTTGGTTTGTAATAAAAATCAACAAATGAATTCATCCCACTTTCAGATGGAAAAAATCGCTTGATTTGCACGTCGATTAACTATTCCGTGAAAAACAGGGTGTTTTTCCATGCAATAATGGTACTTTTATATGAATTTGATGATTTTGCAAACATTGCTTTGTTATAAATGAGGCTCTTAGAGAAGTGCTTGCAGGCTACATGACGTCACAAATGTCAAGGACACATACTTTGGTTGAGGTTTTAAAAAGACTAACATTTACTGAATAATTGATACTTTACCTTTTTCATCAAAGCCACATGTGCCCTTAAGTCAATATCTGTCGCACGAAAAGCAACAAAGAAACAAAGTAAAAGCATTAAAAACACCTAGAACAAAACCGGGTTTTTTCTGTGCCAAAGCAATAGCAATAAGTCAAGTTTCATAAGGAGATTTTGTCTGGATTTGCATGCAATACTCGTACGGAACTGCAAGAATTAAAAATCAGACTTGTTTGTAGCTATAACGTGATCACAAGATAAACTGGTCTGTAAAGTGTCGTATACAAATAAGGGTAATGTTAAAGAAAAGATTTCCAAATATTGTGATGGGATTTGATACTTATACTCTTCTGTAGTTATCTGGGTTTTGTTTTTTGTCGTCAGATTTTAAATACAGCTTAACCTTTGTGACAACGTGAATGATATAGAACATTTGACAAGTCATTTTAAGAAAGAATCTAAATGCGTATTTCATGTAATAAAACTTTATGGAACAGAAAAGTGTTTTTTATAATTTCAACTGGAAATGCATGTGACGTGAAAATCCAACAAAAAAGCTTTGTTAAAGCAATGAGTATATTCGTATTTTATGAAAATAACGTAATCCCTGCCAAAAGTTGACTGAACAAATTATGAGAAATATCATATTTACACGTGTTTGAGACATATTCAGGTAGAGGCCCCACTAACCCCTCCTCCCCAACTATTGTTACATTCATGTCAGGCATTTCAATCAAGTGCTTAAAACATATTACCATTTATCTGTTCTTCTGTGAGGTTCTCTACCTGAAATATAAGTCAAACGGGTTTAATAGTATTCATGCAACACTACTACTCAATACCAATATTTCAAATGGCACAAGATATATTTTGTTTAACATATGTAGTACATGTGTAAAAAAGCCACCTTTTAAGAATATCGCAACATGACATTTTAAAGTTACACCAACAATTATTTTTCACACATCAATACTAGAATCAATGTTGAAAATATGTATTAAGTTCACAAGAAACAAATTTAAAAATTTTGAACTTTATAGTACATTGAATATACAGATCCTGTTTGTGTACTACAGTATTTGATTAACCACTTCTATTTTTGTGTGGCAAACGTTAAAACCTAAGCTATTATTAGTTAATATTTGCTGTTGTGGTAATGGTTCTGAAATATGATATCCGTATGCATACCTAAACATGTCTAAGTATAATTACATGTGTAAAATATTTAAAAATGAACACCGAAAACAGCAATAGAAATTTATACTTACCATGTTATTTCGTTCATTTAGTATCCCAGCTGAGAGATTTCACAAATACTTTTTTTCTGCTAAATGTTTATTAACCGATCAATGGCAAAATAAAACTAGTCGTCAATTCTTTTTGTATATTTTCCTTTCTCTCAGCAATCGATGACGATTCATTTATAAGTACGGAAAACCAAATAAATGTTAACGAGGGGTATCACAAGTGAGAAAAATCAATCTACCCTCTTCTGCCGTCCGTTGCTCTCTCAAATGGTGCCATATCCATTCTGTATTACAACTTTCCGATACAAAAGCATTATCAATATTTTTCCGAACGCTTTTCCGAGTAACACAATAGAAAATGTATTGACTCGGTTTAATTGATCATTTAAAGGCACCGATGATAAAAATTAAAAATGAATTCCTCAATATTGCATTAAATTGAATGATTTCAATCCGGAGGATTGTGCCACCAAGAAAGAGGAAATCTAAAGAAAATTGCACTGGTCATAAAAGTGCATACACATAGAGTCTAACAAACATAAGAGGTTCTGTCTCGAACGTTTACTCGTCTTAATTCGTTGGCACACATTACCCTAATAGCTTGTTCACCAATGTATGCAGGTATAACAAAACTGTAAAGATTGTCAACATTTATTTTCAATAAACATAACATTTGATATCTTTTATCGTCAATATTCAATTACGCCACTTTTATTCACATTGAAAGACATTTAATACCGGTATTGCATTGATTCTATTTCCTCTTTTTTATCTGCATATATTTGTCCCAGATGTCATTTTTTTTTCTAAGCCTGTGTAATCAGTTTGGTGTAATCTGTAATGTAAAATTAATCAGATTATATCTCGAAAGTTGGTATGTCTGCCAAAACATGCACAACAGGTGGAGAAGTCATTGCATTTAGGGAGCACCGATACACATCATTCTGAAGATATCTAATCAGTCGAAAGTTACGTTATTATATACAAAATACTACTAATTTCTGAAAATTTTCACATTTAGCATTTAATGACCTGATTTTCAGTCGACTTCATGGCAAATGGAGGCACCAAGCTTGCAAGTACCAGAATCTGTGCTTTGGTACACAACAACTTTTTATTGTGCATTTTTGGTTAAAGTTTGAGTTTGAGTCAAAAATGTTTAGAGAAGAGATAATACGCTCCTGACAACGCTTTTACTTATATATGATTATGCTACCTAGATCTTGGACCCAAAAAGTTGGTCTTTGCATAATCTTTATTCATTAACACTCTTTGGATGCAGTTTGGATTGGGTTAAGAGAAAAACATGAATATGACAAGGTTTTCACACATATATCTTTTACAACCTTGTCGAAAAAGCTGGAAGTATTGGTCCAGATCATTGCACACATTTTCTTTAAGATCTCTTATGGTGATTCGGACACAACAAATAATAAAGAAATGATTGTGTAAAAATATCTTGTACAGTCTATAATATTGATTATAAGATTCTTGATTCAAGCACATGAGCCTTTGCCTTTTTGTCGACTGAATGTAAACTGAAAGGTCTGAAAATGTGACTGAATGACTGATCATGAAGTATGCAATTCAGTAACCATTCAGTCACCGTTGAAGTTGATTGAACGGCAGGGCTTCGTCCTGTCAAGATAACTACACACATTTACAAACAAAAACTATATAGTTTTACATGAATAATTTCCCAGATGTGGTCAAGGGGAGAGACGTACGGAGACTGATCACTTCAAGAATCTTTTCATCAAAGCAGATTTATAGTTACCATAAACGTCTTTATTATCATATATGTATATCTAATGAGCTTTCTACCTTCCAATATAATAACTTCATTGAACAAAAGTTAAAGCATATAGAAAGTACAAGTGCTTTGAGTGCATTGATTGTCAAGATCACCCGAACTTGTTTTATTATTACCGTGAAAATCGACCTTTCCTTTACAATCTAGGTCGACCTCTCGTATCATCTCTGTCACCTCCTCCTCTGTATATCGTTCTCCTAGATTGGTCATCAAATATCTCAGCTCCTTCACCGTAATGTATCCGTCGCCATCCCTGTCGAAAATCTTGAACGCCTTCTGCAAGTCTCTCTCAAGTCGGCCTGTCGCATTCGAAAAGCCAAAACCGTCACAAAATCCTCGAAGCCGAACTCACCTATATACGTCAAGTAAAATTTAAATAATAATCTTATAAGTCGGACTTTTTCAGGCAAGCTAGGATACATCCCCTTTCGTTTGTTGTAGAATAATTTTTTTTCTAACTCAATATATATGTATGCATTTTCAAATTTTCAATTAAATGTCATTTCTTTAAACTCTTTGCATTCCGTACTCTAATGGACTGGCAATATGGTGATTTCTGTTATTCTTTGTGAGTGGCGTGATCATATTGCAGTGGAAATGGCTTTCAATTTCAAATCTAGTTTACAGACTTGACATACATTTTGTGTGATAGCTATAGAAGCAACTTTTAAACGAGATTTTTGTTGTTTAGTCTGTTTTATCACGTGGAATGATTATTTATCTTTGGATATAATTTTTATTGAGTAGTGTGTATTTTAACGTTTATTATTTTTTAACTTTGCTGCATATTAAAACGTTTTTAATTACACGCAAGTTCATTCAAAACAAGATTTTAAAAAGACCTACAGGTATCACAAACCATTTTATTTATATTAACGATTATATGCTCTCAGCCTACCATCTTTGTCCAATAGTTTCTTCATACTGTTGATATCTGAGCGTTTGGCCGTGGGGTCTATGCTTTTAATTATCCCTGAGAGTTGGTTTATAGAAACCTTTCCTGTTCCCTTCACGTCTAACATCTCAAAGGCGGCTCGAAATTCTAGATATCAATGAAAACACTTTGCTTAGCTAGGATTAATTAAAGAGAAGTTCAACTTTTTATTTTCAATTTTGAATTTCAAGAGTTGAGCGTCTCAATGCGAATTGTGATTTGTAATATTGAAGTATTTCAGAATTGGTTTAAAAGGTCAACTTCAGTCTCTCTAATTTTCCTTTATGAAATTGAAATAGAATTCAAATCTCATATTGTACTTTTGAATGCATAAATTACATAATATACTGCAATTTTAAAACGATAACTTTATAATATAAGTAACCATGAAACCATGTACATACAAAAACGTACTTTGTATACCTCTGATTTAATTGATTTCAATTGTAAATACATTTTCCATAAGGGAAAAATAACAGTCTATATAGATTATCAATATTTACTAAAAGAAATTCAATTAAAAGCTAGCATACCTTCAACTTGTTCATCCGTTAATATTTCGGGCCATATGTTTGCCTGCAATGGTAAAACAACAACTAAAACATGTTTGTTGCATATTTACACAATTCATTAACTATGAACACAGGATTCAAATCAATATAATTGTAATGATCCGTTGACAAATTATGTCTTACCATTTTTCAGTCAATGAAATGTACCTTGCACCCCTCTCTATCTCATGTCTGATACCAAGGTCATTGTTCTTTGACTGAAGAGGTGGGTAATCCCAAACGACACACAACCGGAGAATCTTGTCAAACCAGATGAGGAATTTCGAACTCTCCAACTCTACATGTACACTATTTATTTACAGAGAGCACCATGCTCCACGGGTATTTAATCATGATGATTTTAATCAATTCAATTTGGCTTTGGCAGTCTCGACGACTTGCAATGAATTTTTTTTAAACCCAAAGTTTTTCTTACATCTTGAAAAGGGTGTGAAAGACGTACATGAAAGATCGCCGGTGAAAGAGAATAATCAATAATAGAGGGTATTTATTCGGGACGGTCGCAAAGTTAAACAAGATCTGTCTAAATTACAGGGGGTTTTATTTCGAATTGATCCTCTCCAAAATCCCGGTAACGTATCGCTCTACAATTTCAGTTGATGATAAATTTGAAATATTGATTGTTATTAAATTTTTGGATCTAAAATTTGACACGAACTGAATGTATTTATTTTCTTATCTACAAATGACTGCAATATCATGTCTGCAAGCAAGTTATGCCACATCTGTTGCTATTTTAATTGATATTATTAATATATCATTTACTCGGGTTTTTTTTAAAATCTGCATATGTTTTGTTTTTTAATTGTTTACAGTACCACTAAAATATTTAGTCAATTATTGTCAAAAATGTCGGATGAAAAAGGCATATGTGTTTCAAGGTAAAGTACTAAAAGAGATGTAAGGAAATAAAAAAAAAATTCTATACAGATGAAACAAACCAACAAATATAAACTCAATGAGGACAGATAGCTCAATACAATATGTCCATTGCTGTTAAAAAAATATAAGTTCTTAAAAGAAGTGTCAGAGAAGTTAAAAAGTATTTTTCAATATAATGTTAAGGAAATAACTCTTTTTTTCAACTAGAATCAGTCAATGTTGTTTTTACAGTTATGCCTATATTCATCAATTCATCTGTGTTGGTATATAATTTTATTTTCAACGACAAGTCAACATATTATGAATTGATTCCATTTCTAAACATTAACTTGGTGAAAAAGTCCATATTGTAGTATATTGTTTTATTGAAGTGTCAATATTTAAAAGCGTCAAAATTTGTTATGAAAGAAAATTCTAGTAGTTATAGAATACTCACTGATTTCCTCTATAAACAACTTGATGAGAAAGGAAGGTTTAACTAATGCTGAATAGACATGATATAATAACAGAGAAAATATAACAAAATAATATAGCAGAGATATTTTTACGATAACTCTGACTTGTAATATACTTTTTATAACAGACGTAGTTTACTTTCTTAGACCAAAACAAAACACTCATGGAATTATACAATTTTATAACACGATACAATGATATAAAGCTGATTAATGAACCTTAATATCAAATATTGACTTTTATCTAATAAGGTAATGCAAAGTGTGTTTGCTTTGAACTACACTGTATTTTTTATTCTTCAAATTATAGACAAAAAAAATATAAAAAATAAGATGATAAAATTAACTTTATTTTAAAAAACATATTTCATGATTTATATATACATGTAACAATGTATCACGTATCACAGTAAGATATAATGAAATGCCATGCAGATCAGTTTTACAAACAGGCAGCACATATTAACATATCACAGCCGCTATACAGTATAGTTAAGGTCCAATCATCACTGAATGAATTGCACTTAACACGTCACAAACAGGGGTCTAGCTTTAGTTGCGTACTTTTTGACTTCCTTTATGTGTCACGTCGTCGCCACCATCATCTTGACGAAATCTGCCATGAATATAAAGAAATGAAAATCAACATATTTTCACTTTTCCTATCTAATTCTTATTCAATTCTAATTCTCATCATTCATTTCAACTGAGAAGTGTTTGGCATCCAATTCAATAATACAAAGCAAATCCTATTTTGAGCTCAGTATCATTTCCTATAGTATCAACAAAACCCGGATCGTTTTCTGCAAGTAGAGTTACCAATGGAACCAAGTACACGTAACTACACTTAAATGTAAACATTAAACCTTCTTGATTCCCAATAATTTCAAGACAAACTACAGTCACTATTTTAAACCATATTTTATCAGTTAAAGGGACTTAGACACCATTTGACTTAAAATTTTCCGATTTTATTTTTCCATTTTCAATGTTTATAATGATAAATAAAGAAATTTATAATGCTTTGTCAAAATTTGAAAGTCAAATATTAAGATATAAGCAAGATACAGAGTTCATAATTCTTTGTTTTGTAAACAAAGCTCGAATATTGTCATTCTTACATATGTGTTGTGTTGGTGTAAGTTTCAATCAAATGTACCTTTCTTTTGTTTATAATAGTATTTATGAAGATATTGAATTAGTTTAAATTGTTTTTAAATGTCATTTTGTCTAAGAAAATTAATGGCAATTCTCTACATTACATATTTTTGTAAAAAACTATAACTAAAGACTCGAGCTTTGTTTACATAACAATCAATTCTTACCTCTGTATCTAGATTGTAACTTGACATTAACATTCAATATTTTAGTCAATCATTTAAAATGCACCATTAAACCATTTTAAATATAAAAAATGATAATAAAATTATTGATCTCAAATCGTGTCCAAGTCCCTTTAATCATTATAGTAATTTTCTATTCATTCGTGTTAAAAATCTTATTGTAATTTATTTAGAAAATATCTGTTGTATGTATACATGTACCTGTAACATTGACCATGCCGTCTTCGTCCGTATCCGCCTTCGATATTAGCTCCTCTGCTTCCTCTTCCGTTATATTGTTGCCCAGAGCTGCCATTGCTTCTCTCAGATCGTTGGCCGTGATCTTGCCACATCCGTCCATATCAAACACACTGAACACCTCGGCCAATTCATCCTCTGTCAAAATCTCTGTCTGGTCACCCCTCCTTGCCATGATTTCCATGAAGTCCATGTAGTGGATGAATCCATTGGCTACAAAAGAATGACAGTTAGTTGTGAATTCATTGGCCACCAATGAAAGACAGTTGCAGCTATAAGTTTAAAATAAGATGATAAATATGTTGGCTACAAAAGAATGAAGACAGCTGCAACCAATATAAACATATAGTGAAGAATTTTGTGGCTACCAAAAAAAAACCAGTCGGAACTTGAGGTTTTAAACCTCCTTCTTGTGGTCTGAAGCATTTAACAATAATTGTTTTGTTTAAACAATGTCTTTGTATTTCTTACTCGAGTTTGGTACTTATATCTAACAAACAAACAAAAAAAAGATGGCGAAAAAACAATAATTTATTTATTGTGATACTGTTTGTTAAGATATATTCCCAAAAACTTGAAACATTGTCTTGCTTATGAAATGTTCTCTTGTCACAGGATATTGTTTAGAATACACAATGAAAACACAAGATCCAATCATATCAGATGGTCAGAATTGACATATACTTAGAGAGCATATGATGTCTTTTAAAAAGAACCCTTTAAAAAAAAAAAAAAAGAAATATTTTTAAAATGATATTATTGCATTTAAAAATAAGAAATATTTTTAAAATAATATTATTGCAATTTAGTTGATGAGCATTTTGAGAGAGGTTTCATCTGAGTGTTCTTTATATCTTACGTTAGATTATAATTATATTATTGATGTACTTGATCTAATCACATTCAAATAAGTTTATTAAAACTATAAGGCCTGTACGTAAAAGTTTACATGTACATGTATATAGCTTGGAACTACTAATACTTATATTGCATGCAGATGCATATGTAAACAATGCTGGAAAAGGTTTTAAAAATTCAACATTGATTTTCGCTACTAGCAATTTGAAGTAAAGTGATCCGAGAAACAATAATTTCATAAAAATTTAACAAAACTTGAAATCCTACAAACATACAGATCAATACTATAGCTACTACAGACTAACCACTTCTGTCGTATTCACGGATCATGGCCTTGACATCATCTTGCGTGACCTCTTGACCCAGGGCCCTCATGACTTTCTCAAGGTTCTCCACTGATATCGTTCCATTCTTGTCCTTATCGAATCGCCTGAACACGTCTTGGTACACTGGAATGGTACGAACATATTGAATATATGAACAAGTTTTTTTTTTCTTGTATGATTCCAGTATAATTAAAACTAGACTTGTATATCCGCTATACTAATAGTGTATCGTAAAGGAGCGGATTTACAAGTTTAATCTTAATAATATTGGTATCAATGATTTGTGATAGGAAACGTTGTATCCTTCATGATACAGTATATTCAATATTATCATTCTTAAAACCGCGGTGATGTTAATTTTTAAAAACAACTCTTAAGAAAGGGGTTTTATACATCTCTTTACAAGTCATGGAAGATTCTACGTTATTCTGCTTCATGTGGAAAAAAGGTATTGTATTCATCATTTGCATTGTTAGTCGTTTCTTAACAAGTGGCATAATGATAATTATAACATAATATATGATAATATATATTGATAATAACAAAATGATATTAAAGTGTATGGTGGTATTTACTTACATTTAATTTGTTCGTCTGTAATTACAGGGTCCTATAAATAGATAGTAACTGCAATTACATTTTGCAAAACAATCAGAACAATTAATTTTTGATCTTAAGAGTATTAACAAAAAAAAAACTCAGGACATTTCAATGATGCACGTTGAATGGCCTAATCGTGCCAATGATAACTACCTTTTTAACGGGTTTCTTTTTCTTTTTCCTAACAACCTTTTTGGGTGGCATCCCTTATACTAATCGCCCTTTGCAATGAAAACTAAAATCCGGTGCACTTAAATCTTTTTGAATACAATAATTCACTCAAGAACGGAAACCCGAAAATCTGAATGTTTACCGAGTTTTTTCTCTCAGCTAGACCATTGGGTGTATGGGCACGGATTGATTTCTATAGACCCCCTGGTAAAGTCTTGGCGTTCGTGCTGCCTTTCTAATCTACTTTTATCATTGTGACCCCCCTGATAATCTGAACTAATCATAAAGACTTGTAATAAATCTAAATATGAAAGAACCACATACAATCTGAAGTAAACAAATATGGCTTACCATAGTTCCCGTAATCGTCTGGAAATCTTTACTAATGGTGGCATTTCAATAGCGAACAGCTCGAACGAGCAGGAGTTTAAATCCCCCTTACCAATGGTATAGGTACACGAGAGACGGACAAAAACCGGTTGTGTATACAGATATTGACAAAAGATCGATACCGATTGACACAGATCAACACAGGCTCGTTTTGTTGACATTTTATTTTACAAGGTGGATCCTTTTAATAAACAAAAATGGGTTCTTTACACATACATGTGACACCTCTCCCCTCCTCTTCTCCTTCCAGTCAAATTTTGTTCAAGTAGATGAGATTTTTAAAATATATTTTAATCATTTTATAATTCATGTTGCAGCTCAAGTTGTTTTGGAAGCATTTGTTCATGTGATTTATTCTCAGGCTTGAAGAAGGGACTGATTGTCCCGGCATTTTTGTTGTTTTTGTCTTCAAACGCGTTCATTCCTTAAAAAAAAAATTAGCATGGGGTTGTATCAAAAATTACCTGGCCCCATTAAAGAAGCATTATTCTCATCCAACAATTAATTAATTAGAATTTGCTATTTTGCTATCGTTTTATATAGTTTCAAATTACTTTCCGGTAGTTAATGTAAATGTTTCTTTCGGCATGTAAAATAGCGCTTATAATCAGGAGACTTTTTGAACACGAAAGGCATTCATTACATGTATATACGCAGGTTGGAAGAGTTATGCCTCTTTGTTGTACAAACTCCCTGATCCTACATATAATTAAACTCATAATGATTTTGGATTTAATTTATTTGTTTAGATATGCAAAACAAAGTACATGGTGGTTATGTTTCACTAATACTAGTACAACCCCCACCACCACAAAAAGAACCCACCTTCCCCACACCCACACACCCCAAAAAATACAGACATTATTTAATATGACTAATTAAAAAATATTGTCATTTTTTGTCAAGAAGTGATCGGTACATGTATGTTTCAACACAATCTTATTAAAATCAGATCTTTCATCTCGCTGTTTGTTAAACATGTATATGGTTATCACCCGTGAATACATCTAACGCAACACCGTTCAGGTTAACCATATGCAAGGAAACGAGCGATTTGAAAGGTCTATTTGGTTTCATCATAGCTCCTGGTCTGAGAAAATTCGGATGGACAACCTTGGAGCTACAGTGCCACACATTGAAAAAATTCGTGTATTTATAGCGCACAAAAACGTGTGCTAGTTAAGGACTGATTAACCTTATCTATGCGCAAATTCTGTGAAAACAATTAGTACCATTAAAATTTTCATGCAATTTATTACTATTGTGGTCTCTTTACTTGTCTTGGACTTTCTCCGGAACACGCTATCGACCTCGGAAAATCAAGTATGTTATATTTTACATCGAGATCAAGAATCGCCATTTTTACTTGTAAACAAACTGCACCACTTCACTTTACGGGGCCGATTATTTTCAGAGGCAAAGTAAAGGGACGATATCAGTAATAAATTTCATGAAGAATTTAATAGTTCTAATTGTTTTCACAGAATTTGTGCATAAATAAGGTTAATCATTCTAAAAGTAGCGCACTTTTTTGTGCGCTATAAATACACGATTTTTTCAATGGGTGGCACTGTAGCTCCAAGGTCGTCCCTCCGAATTTTTTCAGACTGGGGGCTACAGACCTGCAGCTAGTTTCCTGATAGTTTTCTGTGATACAATACAATGTTGCAAAACAAATTAATATCATAATAATTCTTGATGTTTCATTAAAAATTACTGTGACTCATATAATCAAATTTGATTTATGAATTTTGCATACGAGAGATTGCGATAAGTACATGAATCATAACAAATAAATCATGTACTGTAAGTCGCTAGTTAATCTTTACGTTAGATGTAACTTCAAACTCTCAAATTCGATCAGTTCGAAGTAAGAGGTGTATGATAAGGTAACTTCATGTGTTCATGTACTTCTGATGAAATAGTAAAAAAAATCATACAATTGCTAAACACAGAAATTCATTTGATTTGTTTTATTTGGATAAAAAGTTTGAACAATCAAAAACACTACAGCTTATAGGACAAACATTGATTGTATAAATTGGATAATGATTTTTTTCATTTTTTTTTCAATAAAAACATTGCACTATCAAGTCTAATAATTCAATACAACTACTGTGTTCTACAGTTTTCTTTGAAAATACATAAATTGTACATCTGACTAATAATTAACATTTATCATCAGTATCAGAGCTTATTGAGTAGTTTTATTCTACATGGAAATAGCATGCGCTACACGAAAATTTAAAAATTACCTCTAAGAATCCAATATACAGTTAAAAAGGATTTTAAAAGGCAAAATATTGTCTATAGAACAATGCTAAAACAAACTGTATCGACGAAAACTGAAAACAAACGAAGCACACTGGGACTGAGTCATTGAGTTAAATTGCGGCAAAAAGGCTTAGTGATGAAAAATGTTAAATGCTTTTATCATTGTTTTTCTCCAGTCTTTGAATAATTGATGATTGTACTCTCGTGTTACTATTGATGCATTGATGCTTGGGTGGTGGAAAGAATAATTATATACAATACATTTAACGTAAAGGGTCTCAAATTCATACAGACTATGACACGTAGATAAAAAAAAAAATCCCCAAAAACATGTTCACACTAGAAAGTGAAAAGAAAAACACTTTTACGATCAATGTTTTGCGATACCAGCAGTGTATTGAGCAGTATGGTTTGTTGATATTTCATTTATAATTGAAAAAAAAAACCACATACTAAATATGAAACCTAAATTGCATTCACTCGCGCAGTTATTGATTCGACCGTAAATTTGATCACAACAAGATGCGGTGTACCGGTATGTGATGTTCTCTCAGTCTCCCTCCATTTTCATCCATGATCTAAAACTTCGTTAGTCTAATGATAAAGTCTCTTCTATCGACACTCATACAAATAGGCTTTTTTTTTTTTTGGTAGCACAGGGGTTCTTCTATTCTAGCCGTCCTTTTTACCAGACGCCATCATTTTGACAAACTCTGAAAAAAAATTCCCAAAACACCGGTTTTATAACATATTTTGAAAAATAGTTATATATATTCCAATAGCAGTAAAAAAAATGTCTTATATGAGAATAAAATGCTTTAATAGACAAGACAAATCTACAAGTATATATTAAATATATGTACTTAAACACATGCATCGAAATCATGCGAAAATCTAGACGAAGAGGGTACCGAAGCTGTCCTCCCCTTTAGACGGGTTTTTTAAATTACTAGCATCACATTACAAGAAACAGCCATCATACCCCCACCCCTAGAAAACTCATGCCCCTTGAGTTAGTTCCTCAGACTGTATATATACATGCAGTAAAGCTCTTAAGTTACTCATTTGCTCTCTGTTTTGCGGGGGGGGGGGGGTATTGTATCTGTAAGTGTGAACACCTCCATCCCACCTTTGAAAATATCCTGCATATGGACCACAAACCAAAACAGTTTTATATCACCATAAAATATCTTTATTGAGGACCAAACCACATGAACAAGAGACACAAATATAATCAAAACTTGTTTATAGAGAATATATAGATTTTTTTTAATATTTTGTTTTCATCATTTCCTGTTTTGATAAGTTTGTAAAAGGGAAGGAATCTGATAAAAATGATAAACAAAACAAAAACCCCTCACATGAAATAATTTTATAGAATCTAACGACCGAATCACACGCAAAACCTTCACATAAAAAAAGAAGAAAAAAACATGACTACTGCTATTGGAGCGAATCAACATGCAAAAATTAATTTACAAAATGTACGATAATGAGCTAATGCATTTTGTGCATTGCATAAATCAATGGGGAATTAGCGCCGCGATCACTCAACGACCGACAAACGGATAGCAGTATTTAGCGTCATATCCATCGAACAGCTTTGAAAATAATTGTTTTTGTGATAAGTTTACTGTCAGGGTCGAAGAATGAATGCATTTCGTTAATTAGCCAGACCTTGATATCCATAACTATTTGCATAAAAACGATTGTTTTTAAACACGATTAATTATCACTGAGTTTTAAAAAAAGGGGGGGGGGTAAAACAAACTGCCATTTTGAAGATTAGTATCACAATGCCAAATGAATAATTTCTGTGTCATCTCAATATTGATTTGTATGGAAATCGGCAAATGTTGGAATTTGATATATGCACTCAATAACAAAGCAATTTTTATCAATATTTAAAGTGAAGCATTGTTTAATATTGATGAGGTGCCATTGTTGGCCATATAACGAGTTTGCTTAATATGGAAATGTTAAATCAATTCTTAACATCTCAATAACGAGATTCAATGCCAATGTCATATCCAAATACTAATACAGGTACGTGTCTAGCATGGAGAGGATAAATATTGATATCAAATTCATGTCCATTGGATGGAAAAAACTATAAAATGTACATAAATAACATTTTCTGGAATAATTTACTCCTTTTACTAACGCCATCCCTTTCACTTGCTAGAACATAAAATGCAAATTGTGACGAGAAAAACATTAACAACAACGTTTGTTACCAAAAAAAAATCATCGATAATATTATAGCCAAACTTCAGCTACTAAATACAGGGAAATATTCGCCCCTGTTTTATTTTTCGCCCCTTTCGCTCGCGTTCTCAGCATGCGAATTAGACGTAATCCAATGTCTCATTTTATCCCTCTTTAATTAAACATTCCTATTCTGGGCGAGTTTAAGACTGGGCAAAACTGTATGCGAGTGTCAGAGAGCGAAAATAACACTGTATACAATATCAGTTCAGAATCACGATTACAAATTTAAAACTTCCTGGCAGAGACTCAAAATAAACATTGACAATACTTTTTTTTTTTAAATTTCAACTCTACCTTCGTAGTTGACCTGTCCGTCCCCGTCTAGATCCGCCTCTTTGATCATCTCGTCCACTTCCTCGTCTGTGAGACGTTCCCCGAGACTTTTCATCACGTGACGTAGCTCGGAAGCGCTGATGAACCCATTGCCGTCCTTGTCGAACACCTTGAAGGCTTCCTTCAGTTCCTCTGTCGTGTCAGTATCTCGCATTTTCCGCGCCATCATTTGAAGAAACTCGTCGAAATCGATCGTACCACTTTCTGAAATAAAACAGCGTACAACATTATACTCTATATTTTGTACCACTAACAATTTTTGGCGCAATGAGTTGATCGAGGTCAGACTCCTTATTCAGTTATGAAAATAATTACTGAAAATTTTAACCGATAATGCTTTAAATATTTCAACTTTCAAAATAGCATTATAAGCTTTTAAAACACCATCCACCAGACCAATTATTTTTTCAAGAAATAATTCTTCATATATCAACATCCTATGGAAAGCAATGCATTTGTTTTAAATAATCATTATTTTATAAGTTGCTTGATCTGTTTCTTAATTAATATTTAGACTTTAATGTACACAATGTTAAGATTTCTTCCTTCTTCGTTTCCTTGTCATTTTGTTCATCATGAATACAGTTCATCCGGAGTGATGATCTACCCAAAATCGAAAGTTAAACAAACCCATGAAACAGCAGCAAACCACGCAGCAAAAGTTTGATAATGCACTTAATGTGCAAGGTTGAAAATTCAGAAAAGTTAAATGTAACCTAAAGTCTCAGTCGTGTTTGTTAAAGTAGAAAATAAATTTTTAAGGGCTGTGTCATCTATTTCCTCTTTCTAAAGGTATTTTACAGGTTGTCATGATATCACAAAAGCATAGCTATTATGTGTTTTAGACCATATCCGATTCTATTGTTGGTGATATTTTTTAATACGAAGAACACGAGACTCAAAAATACTTTGAGCGTATTTGATATTTGATATTTATATAAGGAGAGAACGTGCGGAAAAATTCCGAAAATTCATCCAATACAGCTATTGAAGGATTTTGTTAAGTAATGCATCGTCCACCATAATGTTTTATCAACCCAACCTTAGGTTAAAAAAAAGGAACCCGATTCTGCATTGTTCCAGATTCTACACACTAAAATTGATTTTTGTCATTTATCCAATCAATATAGAGTTCACATTACAAAGGTGCAGATGTGACGGCACTATGGCCGTGTCAGAAACACTGTAGAAGGCAAAAATCGTGATCTGAGACTCAAGGTCGGCCATTATATCGAGCCAGTCAGGTACGTTGTTGACATACCATCATAGTCTACTTCGTTGATCATGTCCTGGAGTTCGCCCTCTGTGGGATTCTGGCCCAGACTGCGCATGACCGTTCCCAACTCCATTGTTGTTATACTTCCGTCACCATCTTTGTCAAAAAGGTTGAAGGCCTCTCGGAACTCTAAAACAGGCAAATAATTTTTTTTAATAAATAAAAGAATTGATTACTCTTTTTGACGTTTTATCTTGTGTTTATTTTTTTATATATCAATATCTCAAAAGGAAATGGATATGAAAAGATTTTATTTCATTTGAAGCCACTGTATAAAATAAAATACATTTACATTTTATTTTTATGATCACCTTCTGCGAATTTTCTATACAGCTGTTGCCATAGTAAAAAAGCAAACTATTAAGAATTCAGATGCACATACATGACGTGTAGAAAACTAAAATTTAGTCTCATTTTTTACCTGCAACTTGTTCGTCTGAAAGTTTAATTTGCTCTCTCTGTGCCTGCAAAAATACATAATTTCAATAAGACTTAGTACGTATCTTTTATAATTTCATATTTGATTTAGCTTACAGTGAGAAATATGCTGGTAGCACTTCCTTCGCAATAACTATATGTATAGACAGGTATATCTGGCACAATGGCCAAACATGCAGACCGGCAAAAACAAACAAAATTCGCGTTACACGTCTTAGGGATTTTTTTTTCATAAACCAACCAATACTTTACGTGATTTTTGTAACCCTTCACTGTATGCTTTAAAAAAGACCATCTATTCTTATCAGGAATTTTCTTATTGTAAGTATAATTTTTGACAAAATAATTACCAGTGTTTTTATAATCTTTTTGCGTTTTACCAAATAAAACTTTTCTAATTGATTTTAAAGAAATGTATAACCATGGCAAGAAATTTCATCGGTTACTAGTTGATTGAGCCAAAAAATATATAATAAAACATTGAATCGGATTTTTAAAACAAAAACATAGCCAACGTGCATAATCCAAAATTAAAGAGCTTTAAGCATGACTATCAAAGTTTATAATTGTATTTGTTTGTTTTAATTTGATAATCCACTACATGTAAATGGGGGGGGGGGGGGGCATCAACATGATACCATTTTAAGAGTGTAGTTCCTATTCCAAACGAAAAAAAAGGATAAGTGGTAATGCAGTTTAATAACATCAACATTTTATTGCAACATTTGTTTTCAATCCTCGTCTCTCAACCCACCCATCCCGCGTCCTCCCCCCCCTTTAGAAGTATCTTGGCTAAAATTTTCCTATAGTTTTTTCTTGGGGATGCTGATGAGTCCAGCACAAGAATCTTGGCAGTGCAATCGAAAATGATTGAAGTTCCGGAAGATTATATTTGATTACATAATATTTGTCGATTTGGGACCGAACACTTATTTCATCTTGGCCGACGATGGAAGGTTTAGTTTTTATAAAAGGGTTAATAAGTCATAAAAAGACCGAGAGATGTGAACGTCGATAACTACAAGCGCCGGCACATGATAGGGCCAGGATGGTGCTGCAAAGAATTGACCTTAACCATATATAGTGTATGTAGTCTTTTGGGAGCGTGTTGGGGCATATTTCCAATTAATGTCCTCCGGCTGCGTTAAATTCAATTATTGGCGCCTCTGATGCGTGAAAGTATGTAAGCATAATTTGATATAACAATAACATATTATTGATTACAAAAGAACACGAGAAAGCCCAATATGTATATGTCTGGGTCCATTGCCATGTCGGTTATTATAGTGAAATATACCTTTGGTTTCAGAGCATCTAATATTAATGATAGCAAGTAGCGTTGATCGATTAAAGAGCTATCATAAATACCCAGAATTCCCTACAGGATATGTTTGTGGAGGAAATACTTTTATTTCAGATCCCCAATGAATGGTAAACATAGATTAATATGCCCGGTTTATTGAAAGCTCCGCGCTCGATCGATCACGTGACCGTTCTGTTCGGCCTGTTAATGAAAGTTTATTTTTTGCGCGAAGTACCAATCAGACACACTTGAGTACGGGCTAGCGTGACAATGGAGAAACATGATCGATCGCCTAAACGCAAATAAATGTGGAATAAACTATTAAATATGCAAAAGTTAAAAGAAAACGTGCCAACGCAAAATTATGAGTTGTTATCCTATTTCAGACTGAAAAGTTTATTGATCATCTCTCTCTCTCTCTCCTCTCTCTCTCTCTCTCTCTCTCTCTCTCTCTCTCTCTCTCTCTCACCAATTAGCCCAAAAGTATTCGTTTCGAATGTTTCTAGTAAATGAATTATGGCTCGAATGTTATATCTCCTCTTTATCTTAAATGTAAGATGTTAAACTTCTCAAAAATTCCAAATTTAAACGTGGGAGTTTCTAGGGGGTTCGAATATTTGCAAAATCTAGTTTTATTGGTAATGCAATAGTTTCGAATTCAATAGTTTCTTGGAAGAAACAATAATAAGCACATGAAAAATATTGATTTTATACACCCAATGTGTTCTGATTAATGGCACCCATGTTATTAAAAAACAAAGATTTATCTCATGAATCAAATAAGGAACAAATATTCAAGTTAATTTTTGTTTCCCCATATCATGTTTTGTCGAAGTTTCTTCCGTTAATATATTCTATTGTTTTTCCTTGTTACCAACTAACTGATCGGCCTATCTAACCTCAATGCTATTCATCACTTACATTTTATTTTTTGTGCTACTTGAAGGCAGAACATAATTAAACTTATTTCTTATCAGGAAATATTAAGCTATCACTTGGCCTAGAATCTCTACATTACTGTTATAACGTTACTGATATGGTTTTCAAACGAGTCATTTATCGGGAATTTTTTTCTGCGCAATAAGTAAACTCTCTTGAAAATTAAAATTAAACCTTGTCAGATGGATTGATATCGATTTTTTAAACACTTTTTCTAAATAACAATACCTTGCAGAGAAAAGACGATATAATGAGACAAAAGACAAAGGGTTTTTTTTTTAAAAAACAAAAAAACTTTTTTGTCATCAATAAGGTAAAATAATGTGAAAAAGAAAATACATCCATCACAGAAGTAAAGAAAATATGTCAACGTTAACGTCTGCTACAACCAGCTGTCTCGGGCACCCTGGTGATAAAGTGATTAGAGGTTCGTTTGTTATTTGTGCCTGGATAACACCGAATCGATTCTGCAATAAGATCTTATAAAAAGCAAAATGTTACAGTTGCAGCAGTTTTTTCTTTTTGTTCAGCAAACAAATTCGTAACCTAGAGTCCTACACCACACGTTCTCCAAATCTCGTTTTTTTTTTTCTTCACCGAACAATGAGTTACTTACATGTATAAACACAGAACAAACAGTCTTCACTGCCTTGGTTTTGACAGTAAGATTGTCAGATCAATATCAACCGTGGACTGCCTCGCCCAGCGCCCCCCCCCCCCCTCCCCCAAACACACACACACTTTCCCTCTACTTAAAAACATTTAAATAAATATTGGCAAAATTCCTACTTATTTTGATATTTTGCCGGTTTTATTAGCATTCAAAAAAGACAGTAGTAGCAAAATACTACTGTATTGATTAAAACTTACTAAGTTTAAATAAATAAAAAATCTTACCATTTCGATAAAGTGACGATGGTACTAGAATAAATCTTTGTGTTCACTTTACTAGCTTGAACTGGAAACAACTAAGCCACGAATGCTCTCGTTCTATTATCAATAACTGTCACAATGCGACATGTTCTATCCACATTAATTATACAACAGCGTTGGGCCGCACTCTACCTCCCTGGCGCACCCGAACTGAACGCGACCAGCATCAGATAGAACGAGGCTCCGGTTCAGAGCGTCAGATATTGATCCTGGCTAGGTATAGACCAAACTTCAGGCCTCCATTGTTTGTCGCATAATTAATCAAACAAAAACAGATTTCGGCAATTTTTTGTTCTCTCTCTTTTTCTCTCTCTCAGTGTTTCTATTGTGTATCAATATGCTTGACCAAATATCACAAATACATCACTCAAACAAGCGTTACATGCCGGTAATGGGGTTGATTGTCAATATTCGACTAATTACCGTAAAATCAACAAATTGAACAGCGCCTGTTTTACGATCAAATACGGGAAGTATCAGAAATCATTCTTCGTCAATTATCTTGTTCCAGTTTATTGCTGTGTGAAAGGAAGAGACCATGGAATTTCTGATTGATCATGTTGAAATCTACATTAGTGTTAAGATGGCTTAATGATGGAGTGGCTTACGACACAACGATTTATATTAAACTAAGTACACATTTTTAAGTGTTGACAAATCAAGATATACCGTAACGATAAAATTTCTGTAATTTTATCTCATCTTCGTAAGGCACGGGATCATATTTTCTATTGAGCTTTACGTCAAAAAAAAAATAACTGCTTACAATATATTGCATTTTCTGGGGGTGATTTTGCAGGTGCAAAAAAAATTAGCCAGAATTATTCCCACACACACTGTTTCACATGTATTCAGACTGAGATTCGTTGATGCCTATCTAGACTGTAGGTCAAATATGTTATTGTAATTGTGTACGGGTTCAGGATCTTTTATTTACATCTATCGAGTATTTTCTCCTCGATTTCAGAAGAAAACCGGTTGTGATTCATAGCTCTATAGAAACCGACAGGACTGAATTCGACACGATCAAGTCTAACCAGTTTAATTTACGATCTGCACGAAATAAACTCAAATTCCCTTATAAGACGACTTTGCTATTTCTTTTAACTAGCGTACTAATTTTACTTTCTTTTTACGATCAATCCATTTATTGGTTTAAAAAAATGTAAACATAAACAATACAATGTAAATCCTATCATCGATGATTTAATGATACATAATACGTACTTTTTTTCTGCAATGTCACTATTTTTACTTCCTGCAAGAAACGCAAAAGAAAGCATTCTATTGTTGGCAATCGGTTTTTAGAACGCAGTTCGCAGTTCGCAATTGAATAGTGAACTGCGTTCTATAGAACGCAGTTCGCAATTCAAAATTTAGTGCGATTGAATAGTGAACTGCGTTCTATAGAACGCAGTTCGCAATTCAAAATTTAGAATTCATATTTGGGGCCCGCTTGCCTTATATGCAATTGAATAGTGAACTGCGTACTATAGAACGCAGTTCGCAATTCAAAATTTAGAATTCATATTTGGGGCCCGCTTGCCTTATATGCAATTGAATAGTGAACTGCGTTCTACAGAACTCTATGAATTCTAAATTTTGAATTGCGAACTACGTTCTATAGAACGCAGTTCACTATTCAATTGCATATAAGGCAAGCGGGCCCCAAGTATGAATTCTAAATTTTGAATTGCGAACTACGTTCTATAGAACGCAGTTCACTATTCAATTGCATATAAGGCAAGCGGGCCCCAAATATGAATTCTAAATTTTGAATTGCGAACTGCGTTCTATAGAACGCAGTTCACTATTCAATTGCATATAAGGCAAGCGGGCCCCAAGTATGAATTCTAAATTTTGAATTGCGAACTGCGTTCTATAGAACGCAGTTCACTATTCAATTGCGAACTGCGAACTGCGTTCTAAAAACCGATTGCCTCTAGATGTTTGACTATCATAGCTAAGAATATAATTAAAAATACATGTATATGGAGAAAAATAAACAAATCGTGTTTCCTTGACAAATGTCTCTGTTGCTGGTTTTTTCTTTTTATATTCACATGGACATGGCATTGTTAGTAGGTGTTTTTCAGACCGTATAGGGACGTCGTGGCTACCTCTAACCACGAAGCCACATACAGATGTTTGGTATCATCACATTAGTACATGCACCAAGCCGTTAAAGGGACTTACACACGATTTGAGCTCAAAATTTTAAAATGATTCATTTTTCATTTTTAATGTTTAGAATGATTTATATGGGTATTTGGAATGCTTAGTTAAAATTTGAAAGTCAAGTATGGGTATTAGATGAAAGTTATAAGCAAGATACAGAGGTTTATATTCCTTGTTTTGTAAACAAAGCTCGAACATTGTTCTTTACATACATGTATGTGTTTAATTGGTACAAGTTTCGACCAAATGATGCTTTCTCCTGTTGATAATATTATTTATGAACACATTGAATCAGTTTGCTTTGTTTGCCAAACGTCATTTTGTCAAAGAAATGGTAATTCCATACTTCACATTATTTGTAAACAGAGCTTTGTGTGGTTAAACAAATAAAATGCTTTCTTTGGTGATTCATGCGGGTTATGAAGGTGACGACATTGCAGAAAAAATACACAACCACAACAATAGCGGGTTATGTAATTTTTTCAGCAATGATCGCTTTCTTCATAACCCGCATGAATCATCAAAGAAAATATTTTTTGTTTATATTAAAAAATTGATAAATTGAGTGTAAAAAGTGCGTAAAATTTATGAAATTACTGTTCATGTACATCAGTTCGTTGGCTAAAAGATACAGCCAAATCGTCTGCTATAGAAATTTGAGTCTGGCATCATCATGATTATTTCGTGCAGTCCGTGATTTTTCTTTGGTCGCTGTAGGTTTGGACCAATCGATAAACGAAACGTTACATCTCAGTTGCGGCCTCCGGGTGTATGGAATACAACCCGGGGAAAATCCCCTCACACCCTTGATTGGGCCTATATAACAAATAATATGCTGGAGAAAAACACATTTTTATACATTACAAACCGTATTGCACATGCATATGTAGTTAAGTCCACAAAATATGCATTTAATGAGTCGTAACAAGGCGTTTAGTTAATATATTACACGTTTGAATTTGCCTGCTATTTTGTCGGAAATCTCACTCCAAATGTTTCGGAATTTCATCATTAACATGCGACCGTAAACAGCGAAATTTCAAACGTGTTGTTAAGAGTGGCAGTGATTTCGTTGCAAAAACATTAATGTGTAAATGGTATAAAGAGCAACATAGTAGGTATATGAGACCAATCACATGAACATTAAGGCGTTATAAAACGCGATTTTTTTTTTCATTTACTATGAAGCAAGTATAGGGACGAATTCTATCGTTAAACCGAATCCGTAGGACATCTGTCATTTTTACGATTGAACATTCTATCTAGCGTTGAACAGACCTCGATTTATTTAAGAGAAATACATAAAGATTGGAAGTTTATCAACAACTCCTACATAGTATGGTTATTAAATGAAATTTGTGTCAATACTACATATGTAAATAAGGATATCGACAAAGCTCCCAGTAGCCCCCATCCCATCCCCAATTATGCAACCCCCCCCCCCAAAAAAAAAATAATGGTTCACAACATAACATGAAAAAGAATTATTAAAATAAAATCTGTAACAGCTTATATTGTTATACTAATTAGGTCGAAAGTTCACATTGACTGTGTATATTTATTGAGTGAGCTCATGACATAAAATGTCCTTGAATGGTATTAGAACTGTTGGGGTTGCGGTGTGAATTCCCCATTGTCACTAGAAATGAATATAGTAATTATCGAGATCCTGATTATCCTTATGACTCAAGAGTCATTTCAATTTATTTCTGAAGTTCTGTAATAAGATTGTAGGACACGTCCAGTTGATTGCAAATTAATTAGTTGATTGCTTTGGTTACTATCATTTGTGTGTTTAGCGATTAGTCATTGAATGATTAATTACATTTACATCGTCATCCATATTCAGTGACATCACGACAATCAGAAACAGACGACACTTCCGAGAATTTTACGTCAATCGGTAAACGTTTGGTTGGTTCAAGTGGACTTGGTTTCCGTTCATACGGAGAGAAAACTATTGGCTTTGTTACTTAAGCGCAGGTTCTATGAGAGATCCAATGCTAATATCGGAAAACATGATAATAAAATAAACTAGAGCAAAGCTCGTTGCAAAGCAACGAGTGGGTCTTCCGTTAATGTCGGAAGTAAAGCTGGATGTTCCTGTAAGAAGCAGAGCTCTTAAACCAATAACAAGAGAACCTTAAATAAAAAGATGAAAAAATCGAATTATTCCTGGTAAGACTTAACAAAAACCGAATAATTTTACGTACGACTTAACAAAAACCTTTACCATTTCAAGAACGACTTAACAAAAAAAATCCGAATGTGTTACAGTACGACTTAACAATTAATTTTTAGGTACAAGTTAATTTTACCAAGAACTTGATACTAATTTCTTAACCAAAAACGCGGAATCAAAATTTCCGGAAAAATCATTTTTTGAACTCGTATATCTCTGTAATGCATCGTCCGATTTTAAAACGGCTTTCAGTGTTAGATTCAGCTAAATAAGCTCTATAAAACACATATTCATTTTTGATTCGATCAGAAAATTCATTTTTTCGAAAAATTTGATTCCCTTCCGGTTTCGACCGGAAGTGACAGATTTTCATTTTCAGCCTTATTACAGAGGTAAATCGATTAAATCATAATCATTGAAAATTTCAAGCCTCTATCTTAAAGCGTTTTTGAGAAACGCCGCGGACAAAATGACTTTTTGAAATTTTTTAAAATGACGTAACGTAAAAACGGAAGTGACGTTTTCAAAGAAACTTCACAAACTTTGAGGTATTATAGTTGCACACAACCTCTGAAAATTTCATCAAAATCGGTTGTAAACTTTTTGAGTTATAAAGCCGAAAAGGAGTCAGAAAAAAAAATAAAAAGAATAATAACTAGACACGATCTCGTTGCGAGCAACGAGGAGGTCTTCCGTCCGATTTTTAAAAGGTAAATCACGTCATCGACTTTAATTTTCGAAAACAAAACATGATATGGAAATAGGAGTGAAGTACTAATGCTTACCTGTAATGCTTTTTATAAGTTCTCTTACGTTGCTTTTTTTAAATACTTGCATTTCTTTCAATTGAAATAGACAAGATTAAACTTTTTTACCTCTGGCCCCTAATATCCCTAGTTAGGTAACGCATGAGAAAATCATTATATTGTAAGGATATATAAACGTATTATACCTAAAGTCTGTCTCAAGATATTTTTGCCACACATTCTCTTAAATTATTTGATATTTGTAAATATCTCTTGATTCAGACGATGTTCATTCGATAGTATGAAAAAATCCCAAGATTTCCCTTTTGAAACGCCCCCTCTAGCTTGTCAGGTTTTAATACACGGCTAAAAAAAAGAACGTCTACGGGGATTTTGCATTGCATCAGCCATTATAAAGCCCGGATGATAACTTTAAAAAATTGTGCTAGATATTCCGAAAGACTTCCGAATTGAGGAAAGATGTAAACATTCCCCATTATAAATATCCGTAGGAAATCTGTTTTCGATCCTGTGAATGTTTACGAAGGAAAAATGGTAATTTGTAAATGAAGTTTGACCCCTAAAAACGTTATTACCTAATTACGTAACACATGTTAAAATCAATAGATTTCTTGGATACATAACAGTTGAGATCGACACTAAATTTTAAATTTTGTTTAATTCATGTGATTTTGAATGACAACAGTTGTGAATGGAATTGGAGATCATTGTGGAGAATAAGCAGGTATTGAAAATAATTAATGCACATGATCATGCACATGACAAATAAAGTGTCTTACACATGTAAATCTTAATGTTAAAGCTGCTTGGTCCGATTTTCAATAAAATAATTGTACGCTTTTAAACGATGGTTATGCTAAGTATGTGTGCAATAATATACGTTGCAGTACATGTAGTTTTCCCTGTCAATTAAGCCATATTTCAATGAAAAAATTATGTACATGTTGAAACTCGTTGAATCCGGATGTTGTTTATTACGGCATGCTGCCCAATCCGGCGACATTATTCAGCCCGTTGACATTTTCCCATCATTTTTGTTTAAAAAAAATTTGTGCAATCCGGATCCTATCTATTCTCTTAACTGGCGCAATGAAAAAGCCTACTGCATATTATTAGTGAGAGTTATCTCCCGTAGTCCGTCCACTTATCGATCGATCGGCCTTCTGCGAGATATTGACCAATTTTTCTGACGTTGTTATTGATTTAAACAACTCTTAATATAGATCCAAAGAAGCAACTTTTTTCAGTTAATACCGTAAAGTCTTGTTATGAATTGCAATTGAATAATTAGATTATAGTTCACCCAATTTTTTTCAGGCCGTGATTCAGGAGACTGCCGATATCGTTTGTTATCCCCGTTGCATGGCTACACGTACAGAGTTGCATATTATTCTGTCAAAATGCTCAATTTTTTTTTTTATATAAAATTCTCATTTATATTAATATTTATCTATTGTTTCCCTGCATCAAAACAGTTCTCGCCATCAGGTATTTCAGCCACCTGTTGACTTGTTAATGTTTTGTTTAACAATTTACGGTTAAGCATGCACTTTTCAGGTAAATCGGATGTTTGAAAGATTATCAATAACGACGATTTAATTCAAGGATTTCCATCGTATGTATTCCGTTATGGATTTATTGTTTGAAAAAAAATATCTAAAATGAAAATTTGTACCGTAAATAAGATCGATGAAATCTAATATAATTCAGAACAATTGAACATTTTGCAAGAATACACGATCAGGACCTACTGCATTAAATACTAAAATTAATTTGCAACAATATCCTCTAAACCGGATGTTGCCTAATCCGGCCATTTTTTTTTTCAGAACCACCCTCCGCCGGATTAGACAAGTTTTGTTGTGTATTCGCAAAATAATCGACATAAAAGGGTTTTGCGTTATTTCGCCGCGTGTTTAAACTGGCCCCTTACGTCGAAGCTAGTATGATTGTATTACGACTTTGACATCTGTTTTTTTTATATAATCTATTATAACATATAAAATATACAGCATGACTATTTAAACAAAAATAAAGCAGTGTACATTTGTTCATTAATAGTTTTGATGTTTACGTTGTTTATAATCATTGCAAAACATGCAGGATGAATAAACTCAATCATTCGGAGGATGAAACCCAACGGTTTCCTTTTTTAAACATTCCAATGATGTATTTTGGGGGGGGTTTGTATGCCCCAAATTTATTTTTATTTACTTTGAATATTTCTAACGTTGAAAGGAGAGCACTTCCGTTTAAATACGTCTATAAATTTGTAAGATTATTCATTAGGTTTGCAAGGAAAATTATTTGATACTGTAATGGCCGACAAATCGGAACATGCAGCTTGAAGAAATTTCTCAACTTATTATACCTCGAAACGTTATTTCAAATCAGGCACCAAACAATGAAGGGAAATGGAAATATTCGGCGGATCCAAATGTTAAAATATTCTTATGATAAAAATTGGTATTTATGGCAAACAGATTAATCATTTTTTATCTCTTAAAGATATAATCGCACCTGTGTTTTGTATCCATCTCTTTTAAACTCTTTGTAGCCAAATCTGTCAAAATTCGTGGTCGTTTCACCCTCTTGTTGCAACCCCAAACCCCGCTGAAATGTTCACAATCGATGCGCTGATGAACGAAAGACTCGACTAGAAAAACTTGCTGCATGGGCCGTCTAACATTATTAATTTTAATCTTTTACATTTCAAAAAGTGTCATTTTTTGTTAAGTTACAGGAACATTGTCATTCATGCACATAAAATTTGTACAAATTAAGTTATAAGTTATTCAACCAGTGTTTGAAATTTGAGACCGTTCTTGAAATATTTGGGGGTCATCCTTTCATCTTCTTATCGGGCCCGTGTAACAAATTTGAGCCATTTCCGAATAAATGTGTGCACAAAATCGTTAATAAAAGAATGCAGGTAACGGGAGCTTTTAACACGGGAGCAGGGAGTGCTTTAAAACTCATATTTACATGTATTAATTTACCTTGTCAAATTATCAGTCATAGGCATTAGATAACTGATATTGCCTGATTGGCGAATTTGATTTGTCTATTGACTCCATGACATCTACAATTTCGCTTAGTTAAACGTACACATTTTAAAAAAATTGTATATATAATAAGCATGTACTCCAATCAGGTGTTGTACTTTACAGAACGTTTTTTACGCGATCGCCGAGCGCTTCTTTTTGGGGAAGAACAGTCCTAATCAGACAGCAAATACATAATACAGCATACAGACGTTTTTATTAATATAATTATATATAATTTATGAATAAACTATTTAAGTGTGCTTGAATATGCAAATTTTAAAGCCAATTCGATTTGTATTAGACAATTAATCTACTAAGTCTAGTGTTCGCTACTCGATCTTCAACTGTCCGAATACAGTCAAAACTTTTACAATGAATGTACATGTACATTACATTTTTAAAACTCACATATTCTTTCAGAATCAAAAAAAATTAATTTATAAATGAATAAAATCAGCATTGAGTTTGCTTTTTAATGAATCTGACTACCACTGAGAAGAGGTTATACCAATATTGTGACCCTTATTATTTTACGGCCTGAATGTAAATAAAACCTCAACTTGTTTAAAAATGGTTTGTTTTATCGTGCCCGTACCTACCGCAAGCATGTAACATTGGACTTCTTAAGCTGCCTTATCTCGAACGCTTTTTAAATATATTTCAACTTTTACTTACTACATCCTGCTTAACTCTCTCTCTCTCTCTCTCTCTCTCTCTCTCTCTCTCTCATAACTCATAAAAATTCTAATAATTTGTTAGCCAAATGAAGTATCACATTATCATAGATATGTGAATATCGCCTATATTTTGTTGAAATTGGTATTGTAATGCATTTAATTCTCAACAGCAAAATGTCACAAACGGACACAAGTGAATTTATTTACATTTCAAATCGTACGACTGTAAAACGTACAATTGTATTATATTCATTGATGGCAGCTTTTTTTCCCCCTTTATTATACGAACTATGATTTAAATCAATGGTTTGATGCATCGTTAACCAATATAATTGGAAATGAAAATAACAACGAATCAATGGGCATTGGAATGTGTGATAACGTATAAACACGAGAAGCATGTGTCCTACAGTGAATCGGCTGTCCACTAGCGCGGCATCTCCTCGGCCCGTGTTATGAAAATGTACACTCAACGTGGTGGGTTTGAACTGTTAACGTTTGCAGTTTGATAACTGAATTTTATTTTCCAACAATAAAACTGTTTCATGACATAGACAAGAACACAAAGAACGCCTTTTTTCAATGACAGCCATACTATCTATTTTTTTTTTTAATTACGAGAGCAAAACAGCAATACTTCGTAGGTAATAATATAGTCTTTTTTTTATTTACTCTTTAATATCGTTAAAATCTGAATTCATTGTGTTTGCAGCTACATAAATAAACCCGTGTGTGCATTACAACAATGCGTATATCTTGTGTATTGGATAACGGCAGACCGCTCGCTTGTCCAGCCGCGACCTATTTTCTCGGCCACGGGCAAGGATCGGATACGTATAATTGTTTACATACATGAAGCTCGGAATACAGCTAGCAAGATATTAAATGCGACTCAAATACATTGCATAGAAGCAATTCTTATACACATAATATATTTCCCTAGAAAAGAATTAAACTGTTTAAACACTTTCCGAATGCATGCTAGTACACTGTCTATGGTATTAGGTAAAGGTATAATCTTTTTTATTTACTATTAAAATCATTAAAATCGGAAGTTTTGTGTTTGCAGCTACATAAAAAAAAACCCATGTGTGCATTACAGCAAGACGCAAATCTTGTGTATTAGATAACGGCAGACCGCTCGCTAGTCCATTCGTGACCTATTTCCTCGGCTGCGGCAAGGGATCGGATACGTAATTGTTAACATACACAGTTCGGTATACAGCTAGATTTTAAATGCGACTCAAATGCATTGCATAGAAACAGTTCTTTTATCCATAATATGTTTCACTAGAAAATAACTAAAATGTTTAAACACTTTCCGTGTGTAAACCGGTACCCTTTATGTCAGTTATACGCACAAATACCCCGTTTATTTGCCAAATAAAACACAAATACATGGTAACAAGTCTGGCTTTTTACACTCATATTACGCAATACCCGAACAAAATATTATTGTAACGACATTAATAAGATCATAATGAACAACTTTTGCCGCGACAGCCATATCGAAATCTTAACCGCTTTTGAGTTATAAAGTGAAAACTTTGAAGGGTTCTAGGTCCTTAATTTGAGGGGCCAGCCCCTTTTTCTAGGAGTCAAACAAAAGATCTTGTAAATATAAATTTTTGCTCTTCTATATGTCTTAACAAAATATTTGTGAGAAAAAAGATAATCTAAGAAAACCAAGCAAAATCACAACGCTTTTTTCATCTCATTTTTTGAGCCCTACCGAGCTTTAGCGCCTTTTGTGCCTGAAATTTATTAATGCCTTATTACATATCTACAATCTTTTGTCTATCATTCCTGAAATTTTGAACTTAATATCTTTTATAGTTTTTGATAACTCTCTTGGACAAGCCGACACTCTGAAAATCAAGAAAACGTCGATATTTCAAAAACGGAAATGACGTCATCAACCAAAAAAATTTCCGATCAAGTTTAAACTAATGTCAATAAGATCTGCAAATTTTATTAAAATCGATCAAACAGTTTTCGAGTAATCGCTGACACAAAATCGGTAAGAAAAAAAAAGGAGAAGAATGAGAAAAAAAAACCGAAGAAAAACAATAAGGTCTTCCGTTGGAAACGGAAGACCTTAATAATAATAGAAAGAAACCGAAGAATAACAAGAGGGTCTTCCGTTGGAAACGGAAGACCCTAATAAAACTGAATGAAATGTGTGTCAGATTTAAGTTCTACATGAAAGCTTGCTCCTTTAAAAATATCGTCGTTATCATCATCATTATCATCATCATTTTTTTTGCAAACAGTTGCCTGAGGATCATCAAATGGTATTTTCTGATTTATATTGAGTTTTATTATATCCGTGTAAAAATTCTTCTACACAGTTTTATTCAACAAAAAGTCGAACAAAAAGGTCTAACAAAGGTGTTCACCAGTCTAGATCTGCCGTCTACACCATATCTAATTGTAATTCCTCCCCGATCTTGGCGTGAGATGGTGCTTGGAATTATGCATCAGCAGTAAAGGATAAAACAAACCAGTTATTCACTGGGATGTAGACAACATATAATTTTTTGGACCTTCAAACAGAAATATTGCCCTGTCTGTCTTTTGGTCCAACAAATCATATATACATGTATTGCCCTCATGTTGACTGAATGGTGCAGTTGCAAAGTAGTTGACTATCTACAAGAAGTTACGTCTGATTTCTAAGATGACAAATGCTTGCAGATAAATTATTATCTTCATTTTCAATTCATTAATTAAAAATTAATTTGTTAGCTGCTTGTACAAAAACCTTAATTTGTATCATTAATGTTGTCAGAGATCAAAATGGAGCTACTGGAAATTTAAAATCGGAGCTAGGACTTTCGGTGGGATGTAACCGTCTAGCTTGCTTATGAAAACAAGCTATGAAAACAAGCTGTCAAAATTCATTATGACCCTCTTTCTTCTTCGCAAGGAGAAACTCGTCGATATTCACAGACTGTCGAAATCGGAATTTAAAACAATCTGCTCTGTTGAGTGAAACTGGCGCTGTTTCAAATAAATATAAATCCCTGGTTTAAGTCGGACAAGTGGTATTGCGTTCCATGTATTCCTATTCTCGGGTGGGAAAAGTATGCCATTTTTTCTATTTTATTGAAACCCAACACTTTTCAATGACAATGACAATTTCAAGGAAAATTAATAAGTAACCCCATGACTGATTTATAAAATGTATGGATTGATACATTCTGAATTTCACTTGCATTTCGTTGGCATCATATTTAAGTAGTTTCCAACCCTCTTGAGATTTAATATTAACAATTCAAAGTAAGATTTTTCAGTTCGCATATTGCAAAAGATATAAAGTAAAGCTCTTAAAAATATCTTCGTGTTGTGATTGAATCATCACATTTTACACACTAGTTGTCAAAATGCTATTTCAGTGTATGTCAAAAAGTGCAAACTGAATCTACTAAAAAAAAATTCTTTCAAATAATAAAATCTGACAAAAATAACAGAAAACCTTTTAAAAATATGTCTTGTTTTCAATTAAATATATAGAAAAAAAGTTAAAACTGGCATAGACCCCGCCTTCGGTTCCAAAAAATGTCATGCTCGAGGGTCGGCAATGGGGATAATCTTCCATTGTCTCTAAAATGCACCTTTGTGTACCCCTCTAATAGCCCCAAAAATAGGACAAAAAAGTCCCGCTCATAGCTTGCTCGTGTGACTTGCATAGAACTGATTCTATTGATAGGGGAAGAAGTGAAGGTGCCTGGAAATCATTCCTTTAGGTTGATGGGGCACATCAGTCTGGCTCCACCGTTACCAAAATTTTCAAATCCCTCAACTCATTCCTCAACTCAAATCCTGTAAAGAAAAGTGCATAAACTTGAGGTCAAACCTCAGATTTGAGGCTGACTATTGACTTGCGGAAAATTGGTGACGACGGAGCCTGGGAGGACAGCTCATCTAAGAGAAGGAAAACTAACACTCCAAACCTTCACTACCTTGCACCCATACCCACTTTAGAAATTAGAATTGCTAGTTGAAGGAAATTATTGATTAAAACAAAATTAATGGGCGGACTGTGCTCAATATCCAGGGATGGAAAGCAGTCTAGGAAGGAAAATTTCAAAATCAAACCACTTTTCCTCGAAGATGTTTGTGTAGGACCAACTACCCTACCTTTAAAAAATCCAAGTCACAGAGGCATCAAGGACGAACCAAAACAAACATAAACTTGACAAGAATGGGTCTAGTTCAAGGGAACGACGATGCTGTACATGAGAGATGAATTATATAATAGAAGTCGCAAGACTGACTCTTTTTCTGACAAATATCAGACTCGCTAGGCCTAATTGGAAGATCTAAACAATGTATGAAGCAGGAAGAACAGCACAAGTAGCAAAGGAGATGGAGCATTACAACATTTGTCTCCTATGATTGAGTTGATGACGAAAAGAAAGACTCCTTTTACCAACAACACTTGATAAAGCAGGAAAGAAAGATATAACGAAACTCTGGGCGACTACAATGCGAAGACTGGAGCTGAAAACACAGAAACAATGAAGTCATGCGTACACAAGGACGAGGATAAATGAACGAATACGGCGAGAGACTTGCATACATAAGCTTCCTTAATCATTGTGTAATAGCATAAATCATCTTTCCTCATAAACAGACTCACAAGGCCACATGTAGATTCCATGAACATCTGAAAGAAAACTAAATTAACCATATTTGGATCAACAAATTTTGAGGAGCAGAAAATGATGTCAGGTGATGAGAGGAGCAGACAGTTTACGACCACAAGGCTGGATGAGATACCAACAAGAGGCCTTCAAAGCTGACTCAGAGACATCTGTTAACATTTTAAACGGTCACTTTTGAGAGATCTGGGAGAGGAAGAAGAATCCAGAAGATTGGAAAGAAGGCATTCTTATTAAGCTGCTAAAGAGAGACTGCAATAACTACCGCGGGGAATTAACTCTCCTGTCAGGGTCTGGCAAGGTCCTCATAGGAATTCTTCTCGAGAGAAGGAACGAGGCAGTGGACTCACAGCTCTATGACCAGGAGACTGCTTTTAGATGCCACAAATCGTGTGTTGACCAGATAACAGGTTTGCGTATCATCATCATGCAATCACTGGAATGGAAGTCGAAGAGTCATTTTGGAAGATACTGAGCCACTATGAAGTACCAGAGAGACTCGTATCACTGGTCCGCGACACCTACCAAGGCAGACATACAGGGTTGCCCATGCTGGCCAAACATCCGATTGCTTGGAGGTTACACAGGGGCTCGACAAGGATGTTTACTGTCGCCATACCTCTTCCTCTTGGTTATTGACTGGATCATTAGGACTACCACATCAGGGAAGAACAACGGTATACCGTGGACACCCGTGACGTAACTCAACGACCTAGACTTTGCTGATGCCCTGGCTCTCCATTCACATAACCACAGCAAAATACAGGGCAAAACAACCCACCTAGTCTAGCGACACCATCAGTAGGAACAGGCCTAGGACCCAAGATCAACTTTAAAACTACAACTGATGAAGATGAATACTGCTGACAAAACACCGGTCGTAATAAGTGATGAGCCTATCAGAGAAAAAGGAGGAGAAACACATGTAGGCGGGACAAAGAGGTAAAGTTGAAGACACAGAACAGACCTTAAACGACACAGCCCAGAACCGAGTCCGTACGAGGACTGTACATCGATGACCTATATCCCTCACGGAACGACAGGCCTAAGTAAGTAAGATCCCGCCTTTATCAAGTCAAAGTTTGCTTTCCAATGATATCATACTATATATATTACATCGAAATGCATAATATTTTTTTTGTATTTGTCCAGAATAATCTTTGATAAAAGTTTGTGAAAAAGTATATTTTTAACTCACTTTCATACAACAGTACTTTCAAACAATGCGCATATATACATGTAGCAATATAATAGTTTGCGCAATGTTTACGGAACCTGAACGACTTGAGAGAAAATGAATTTCGAAGTGATGTCTATTCTTCACAGCGATTTGTTTCATCAAATTATTGCTATCTCGGCTGAGATTCGACTTTGCTTGCTAATTGGATTGACATCATCAAAATATTGTTCATCTTTACATTGATTGGAAGTGATAAAGTTTTGATTTTTTTTAGTATACCGGTATAATGCAACAAAGGGAAAAAAGGCATTTGAAAAAATACAATGTAATTTTGCTTGACACTTTTATGGGGATATCAATTGACTAAACGTATTTATATCCTCATAAAACTCAAAGAATAATTCCTTCATTAAAGGCCTGTGATTTTTTCTACAACTTCATTTTTCATTTAAATAATTATCATCTTTTGAATTGGTCGTTTCTGTTTGTTTTGAGCATACATGTATTTTAATGATCACATGAATAGAACAAGAATCTAGGAATATAATTATTTTGCCTTAAATTTTGATTTTGGGTCTGATTAATGAACATAAATCATGTAATACTTTGCCTTTTAATTGTTTGCTTTGTTATATACAGTGAATTTAGTTAGTACGTGTGAATTTCTATTATCTGCTGTCTATGTGTAGCACTCGAGATACTATTTTGTCTTGTTTCTTATTCAATTGGAAACTATGCATTATGGTAGATCTAAGCATGTACGTACGTACATATTCTTTAATTTGAAGGTTGATTTTCTCAAATCTCGACTTAAATTTTGTTCATATAATGCGTAATGATCGTCCTGATTCAAAGACAAGCCCGAATCAGCGTGTTTGTATTCAATAATTTGTTATAAAATGATCTCATATGTGTTTTGGAGACAAGTGATAACAAGGACAAATTAGCGGCATACCAACCAATGACTCTTAACTCGTGTAACTTCAATCGTATCTGGTTACATTTCTGCAATAGAGACAGATGAAATATAAGAAACTCAAGGGATATATGAAAAATTCCTGAAACAGAGATACATGATTGGTATAATACATAAAAAATGATAAGCACATTAACCTAGATACTTACTGTGAGGGATTACATGTACCATGATCTCGTGGGTTGTCACTTTTTGAACATTTGAACTCGTATTCGCGGCAAACTTGAGCTAACAACAACACGGTGCGACCGTTAGGGCGAGCAGGACCTATCCATATATTGCATCAATGTCCAGTATGTGATTTCTTTTTGGAAATTATCAATAAACATCAAATAATGTTTTGTGAGAGGGAGAAAAATATATACATGTATCTAAGTTTTGTTTTAAAAAATACAAAAAAACCCTTCCATAGACTTGCTCTACCATAAAACAGTCCTCTTTTTTGTCTGTAATATGTAATTTGTCTGTAATTTGATCAAATCTATAAATGAATTTTTTTTGGTTCTTGTTGTGATCTGATTTTTGATAGTTTTTCTCCTTATTCATGAAGTTTTCTTTTACATTGTTTATTTTTGCATGCTAAATATGTATATTGTGTGTAATTTCCTATTTTCCAAGGACTAAGGGCGCTAGAGGACATGAAGAAATGCTGCCAAAAACTTTTTCTTGATGAATCTGTAGGTTTAGCTCGTTCTTTTTCCCGTGCACTGGTTTTTAGAGCTCGATACAAATATTTTTATGAGGTTTCTACTTCACTGTCTTTTAAACGATGATTCGACAGTTTTAAATTCAAGGCATAACAACCATCTGCAAACAACAATTACTTATTGAATTATAAAGTCACTTGGAAGGATGAGGTGACTTTATGTACATGTATGGTCTTTTTAGTCCTTTGTCGTAAGTCAGTTGTCGTGGGAAAACTTTTGAACATATTCTACTTCATATCATAAATGTGTGTACTACGTGTAGGTAGGAACATCAATTCCGGGTGTTAGGAAGGGGCTCTGTTTGTCATATGGTAAAACAAATAAGTGTATTCACCATTTAAAATATTGAATACTACAGAACAGAGTATCTTGCATTCAAACTACAGGTTGTATAAGAACATTTGTATAAGACTATAAGTACTTTAAGTGCCTTTGCAAAATTTCAGACCCAAAGGTGTTCGGAACTTTTGTGTTTCGGCAGACTGCTATTTGATAGACATGTATAACGACTTTATACATTTTGTCTAGAAAACTTTGTACATGCTACCAAAGATAACTCATAGGCACATGTATAATGATGCAAGAGGCCTCTTAAAAAAATTGATATGTATTGCTCCTGTTTTAAGAGTTTTTGAGCCTGCAGTTTGTAGATGAAATACAAATCTTCAGATGCCCAACACGAGCCGCCTTACATTTTCTTCCCGATGAACCACGTTTCCATTAAAAAATGGTTACAATTCCGCAAAAATGGCCAAGTGGTCATACTTGTAGGCGTTCAACTAGGAACTTGCATAAAAGGTAGTTTGTTTGAGCCCCTCTGTGGTTACTTGACGTTGTGTGTTGTGTACTTGAACAGGACACTTTATCTGTGTTGTCTCAGTCCACCAAGCTGCAATAATTGTGACCGGATTGACAGTTTCTCAAGTGAAACTGAATGATCATGGCCAATTTTAGACTGTAATGATCTCTATTAAAAGAAGAGCTCCATCAAATTATAGGAAAATACCCAATTTAAAAGGTAATGTAATGGATTTTTTCTTATTTTGGTTATAGTTTATAGCTTTACAATTCATATCTTAATGTTTTAGGAAGATGAACAATTTGTTGACAATTTAGCTCCCTTAAAAGCTGTATTATACATGTACTAACAGTAGATAAGTAAACCAATAAGGTCAATAGGTCTTTTGTCTTATTCTTGGAAGTCGAACGCTTTGTATCATTCATGACTCACTGACTCATTTCTTAATACATTAATATAACCATTTCTATAGCATACCAAGTACAAGGAGAATAACTCTAGCAGCGTACGAAATAAAGTTACCGGTATTTTGATTTATCAATTAAGGAATTATCACAGAACGTAAAACGATGTTTATTTTTTTATACAAACAGTTAAGAGAGCAAAAAAGAAGGTCTGAAGTTTTGTTTAAGTTTATTTCAAAAGGAATGGTATGTTTCTTCAACTAAGAAAAGTTCTGTCTTATGTTTCCATCAATTTTATAAGCATCAATCTTCAAATTTATCTAATCGAAAAAATTAAGTGCTTCCTGAATATACCAAATATAATTAATTCTGCTGCTACAATTTATTAAGTTCCATAAATTCCAAAGGAATCTTTGATATTTTACCATGCATTAATTCACACCAAATTTAACTCCATTGTGTTACTTGCAACCAAACCATATTTTCCACTTTCTCATAACAAAAACCCGAAAAATCTTAAAGGAATCATGGTTTCGGAAATTATCTCTAATTAGGGAATATGAATGGTCGTTTACTTTATTAAATCTCAAAAACAGGTTTTTAATTTGATACTACAACGAGATCCATGCATATCATTGATGAGAAGGTTATTGTTTCCTATGGGGTGATGCACCTTACAGCAGTGTACTTGTGTCAACGGTTTCAAGTCTTGACCGCACTCTCGGATAGAAAGAGGAGAACTTAAATTCCATCTCGGGTTCGAATCATCAATCAGACAAAAGTCAACAAAAGCACTCCCAAAATCACTCAACACAGAAATAGCTTACATGATTTATATAAAGTGCATGCAGTTGATTTCAGTGCTTCGTAACAAAAAAAAACTGTAACAAAACAGTCCGTCAGTAATATGATAACTTTCTTTTTTCCCCTTCTGTTTTTCACTAACCAAATTTTTTTAAAGTTTCCAGGGAAGAAAAAAAAATTTCGTCACTTGGGGCTTGAATCCGGGTCGTCTGGATTTCAATAAACCTTTGATTCGAATTTCATCAATTGGCTGCTCGTGGTTTACAAATGTAGTGGTTTAGAGTCTGTACTTTGTCCTTGATGAACTGTCTGAAGCCAGGTATTGTTACGACGTAAACAAGAGGATTAAACACCGAGTGTAGAATGGCGATACCTAAACAAAGTAGAACGAATAACGGCACTGACTTGTCCGTCGAAAAATCCCTCCACGAGAAGGCAGAAGTAATAGGGACAGTTCAAAACAACATGTAATAAAACAATTATAGACACCGTCTTTAGTGACTTCAGATTTCGATTTCTTATTGTGTAGATAAAATTGTTTGATGTTTTAAATCTCTCGTTGTTAGATGAATCTAGTTCTGGGCGTTTGATATCAACTGAGTTATCGCTCTTGTCGCCTGAAGAATGGCTTCCATTCTGTACTTTGATTGATGATTTTGTGTTCGATTCTTCCCGAGACTTGCTCTTTCCCTTTTTTCAGCGATGTCTCTGATTTCTTAGATGTCTTTACTGGGAAAACACAGATGGGTTTAAAATCGGGCCCATCTAAGTTATTCGTGTTTGATTTTACTTTCTTAGTCGTTGTATTTGGTTGTTGAAAATACTCATTAGAAGGGCCAAAGTCAGTATTGAAACTTAATATCACCATTTTGTCCATGATGAACACATACACTTCTACCTGGAAGATGGTTGGGCTTGTCATCGCCTTCGTCTGTTACAACTTCAGTATCATTTTTGGAAATAGCCATTTCTCTAATGGTCACCAGACTGCTGTTGGAGACATTGTAGTTGCATGCTTCTGTATTTGATCTGGTTGTTACACTAGGTGGCTTAACATCGATGTTGGGCCCTGGATGAACTCTTCTTACTAACCGATGTGGTGCATACAGCTTAAACCCAACAACGATGTACATGGCAATCAAGACAAAATCACAACACAACAGTATCATGCTGTGGATTTTGAAGTACAATTTGTAATTTTCTTTAAAGATATTGTTCACATTACATAAGATAGACGAAGAGTCTTTTCTTACAAGCACCAGAAAGGATACAGATGTGGTTAATAATGCAAGAAACCAAGTGAAAATGATGACCAAAATTGCATTTCTGAGTTCAAATTTGAACACAGTGAGGTTGTTTTTATTGATCGCATAGTATCGTAGACACCCAATGATGAGAACATGGAACGTGGAGGCAAGCACACAAGTCATATATCCTGCCAGTGCCACGGTACATGAGTCGTAACTTACGGTATAATCGTTGGCCATGTACGAAATCAACGGCCGAATAGACACCCCTGTGAGAAAATCTGTGAAAGATAGACTTATGGTGGTCAAATTGTAGCCACTTTTCTGAGGCGCTTGCTGAATAGAGCAACAAAGAAGACGAATCCATTGAGGAATATGGCCATACACGTCACTATTCCTGTTGTTACTTTCCCAACTAGATTCAAATCTGCGCTACTGCAGCACTCAATCAGGGTCGAGTTGTTCGTCATCTTTAGGTCATGTTCGATGTGTGTTCTACAATGAATAAACATTTCTATGATAAACAGTTTTAAAAGGATTGTCTCAACATTCAACAGTTTTGTGAATATGACTTTATAGATTTAGGTCACCAAAACAACAGGAAGTGAGTGATAAGTTCTCATATGAGCTCTACCCCTGCGTAAACAACGTCCTGATATAAAAAAAATCATCGCATGAAATTATCCTTCTCATTTAACAATATATTGACTAAGTAATCAAAGATAACTGTGCATTCTCACCCGTTGTATAAAAAACCAAAAAACACGGTTACGTTAGTTTATTATTTTTCTCAAAATACGTATCTCTGTATTTCTACATATTTTACGGTTTTACCCCAAACACCAAAATATCGAATGATATTCGATACGAATACCAGTCAGTACTGTCGACGTATAAATACTGTTAATGATAGCCATTTTAAGTTCTTTGATTTCTATATAACTTGTACAAAGTTCGAGACGATTGTAAACGAAGGGGTTTAAACACGTTATAATGCTGGGTAAAAGATCAAAATAATGGAAATATCAGTTCATGCCGTCTTAAGTAACTATACGAATCGGTACAATTTCCATGTCCATGATGGTAAATCAAATCAGCATTACAAAGTTGTAACCAAAAAAAACTTCTTGGTGTATCAACATTATAAGTTTATATCATTTTTTTATGTTACGAAAAAATTATTATGATGGGAGAAATCGATATGTCGAACAGTGTTTTTGTTACTATAATAATAGTCTGCCCCTAAAAATATGGCTGGCACGCAAGCAATACCACACCGGTAAGATTGGTACATTCGGAGTGGGGGCTGTGCATAGCATCAGGTGGTGGTCCCGTTACTAAAGAAAACACCACGAAAGTAAGGAAACTTGACCATTTTTATATGTATAGGCAGGTTAGAACCAAAATTTAAATTTACGGAATGAAGCAAACAACAAGCTGCTACCTCCGACTGTTAAAAGTTGTCTAGTAAGGTGTTCTGATTTATCAAACTTGCCTTCTCACCTTTATGGGAAACAAAATTAATCATCAAAAACGACACTCAGACAGTTACATTTGTAATATCTCAATTGATTATGAAGTAATGCTGTAAATAATTAGCGTCATTTGTAAATCCTCAATCAGTATATCTGTTGATGCAGGTTTGTAGCTCCCGGTCTGAATAAAAAATCGATTGGACGAGCTGTGCGATACGTAATACATTTCCTTTTGGCAATTGCAATTTACTACTGATACATGTATAGTCTTTTTTACTTGCCTCAGAGTATCTTTAACACCCTAACCGAGCTTGGAAGTGAAAGATGTTAAAATCAAGTCGCCATTTTCACATGTAAACAAACAAACATTACTTCACTTTACGGGGCTTGTGACGATGTTTAAAGAATATTAAAGGCAAGTTAAGTGATGATATCTGTAGTTAAATATCTGTTGATTTTTTAAATCAATTATTTGTACAGAAATTGTTTGAAAATGAGATTAACCAAAACTAGCCGAATTTTTTTAACACGTACGAGCTTCAGTAATCCATCCGCATTTTTAAGACCAGAAACTACAGACCTGCAGCTATATATTTTTCTAATGAAGAACATGTAAATTAGGCTCCAAAAGCAACACGTACTCAAAATATATTTGAAAAACCGAAATGTATAAATATCATGAAAAAATGAAATGTTTTACTGAGGGGTGAAAATTCAATCTTCCTAAACCATGGGAATTATGAAAAATTATAGTTTGTGATTTTCAGGAGGATTTAAGGATTTAAGAATTCCTTAAAAGGTAATGCAAATATTTACAGCAGCATTAATTTGACTAACTACGGGCAACCACTGAAAAGCATTTTCTCTCTCTCTCTCTCTCTCTCTCTCTCTCTCTCTCTCTCTCTCTCTCTCTCTCTCTCTCTCTCTCTCTCTTAAAGGGATTCCTTCAAGCCTTTGTTTACAAGGATGCATAATTTACAAAGCTTCACCTCTAATTACTCCTATTTGAACATTGGTCTATCAAATGCTGGCAATGGAATAATCTGTCTTTTGGTAAAAACCATGCGTCTACAATGTGTTTCATCAAAAGAATGCACTAGTTTTTAGATATTTCAACAGTTCAAATTCTATTTGTGCTCAAATATGCACTTCCCTAGATTAAAACAAACCTGATGGCATTTAAGCACTTAAAAATTTACTTGACGTGTTTGACACTAAATGTGAGATCTGAATCAATAAAACTTGTAGATAGTTGTATAACACGATGAATTATATATATTATAAACTAAAAACTAAATAATATATAAAAACTAAAAAATGAATAAACACCGGATCAAAACGTGGCAGCTACATATATATATATATATACGCATAAATATACATAAGAGTGTTACACTCTTATGTATATTTATGCGGTCTTTTACAGAGGCTATCTTCCCTACAAACCTTCACTACGAATTCTCTTACTAGTACAACTTAATTAACAGCAACCCCCAATTAGCAAATTAATTCGTTCGCGTTATCTTCTAGCACTACTTCACAGATTTTTCTTTCTCGGGCTTGAAATCTTAAATACAAAGATGTAGCTGCCACGTTTTGATCTGGTGTTTATTCATTTTTTAGTTTTTATATATTATTTAGTTTTTAGTTTAGTGCTAGTTTTGTAGATGTTTTCCTTTTTTCATATGTAGTCTTTATTTTGTTGTCCTGCAGAAAATTTGACAATATTTTACTTTATTGTTCGTGTCGTTGGTTATTTTTAGTGCTTTTATATATATATATATATATATATATATATATATATATATATATATATATATATATATATATATATATATATATACCTGTTGTCAAAGCGTCGGTTTTTTCCTCTATTTTATGATTTTGTCCGAAGATGTAAAAATTTCCTGAAGCATTATTTACCAAAAGTAGATAATTAGCATCAACTCTTTTGATCTCTTTTATGAATACCTTAGTTATACAAAACATTTAAAACCAACATTTCCTTTATTGTAAATTATCAGAAAATTATGCCCCTGATAACCTTCCATGTTCAAAGACAAAATTGCAATCCACTTTGCTGCTCAATACAAATTATTATATAGTATACAAATATATACGTAGTTAAACTTATACAGATGTTGAAAGACCTTGGGTCACGGTGAGCGTCTATCTAATTGTAATGGAACAAAAACGGTCTTCAATCTCATACCCGGTGGACTATCTACATTTGTGATTTGTAATACCTCCCAATGGTGTCAAAAACACTCATTTAATCGATCTAATTTCGCATACTATTTTTGATTACACACCTATATTCCACTACCCGCTTAAGGATTCCTTAACGAGAGCTCTATTAATTGTTATTTTCACAATACAGTTGAGTGTATAAAAAGCTTTTGCGTGGCTAATTCATTCTACTCAGCAGTCAGTGTTACATGTACTGATATGAATAATCGAAATTTACAGCTTCAGTAACTTGTTGACTTATTGTAATATGACCGCGGGTTTTCAGCAGGATTGAAGCAGTTCATGAAAACAACTTGAAATATTCACTTACAAATGAAGGCAGGGGTTAAAGACAGAAAAATGCATGTTGATTTCCAAGACGCTAAACTTTATAGTCAAAAATGGAATAGACAGGATACGCCAAATTACTTTTGCTACAAACTACCCAAATTAAGACCATGATTCTCTCAGACAAAATGGTATGAGCCATCCTACTGCATATAACAATTAATTTGCCAGTAACAAATTGGAAAGGATGAAAAATTATGAAGGCAATGGGTATAAAGTAGTATTCCTTGTACATGTATATTGCAAATTACTAGATCTCGTGTGAATATCATATTCAGATGATAATTGATATCATTTTGATTGAAGGTTTTCACGGTCTATCCTCAAACATGCAAACTGATTTGATGTACAGAATTATTGCAATGGAATGACAAAAATCAGGTACAGTAATAACCGCTGCACTCGTGATGGCGACTATATGCGGGTGCGGTCCAGAGGCGAGAAAAAGCACAAACAAGATAGGAAAATCTTATTTTTATTTAAATATGCATTGACAGGTTAAAAGCAAATATTGAATTTTACAAAATAAAGCAAACAATCCTACTTCTACCGTTTAGTTTTCTGATTTCTCAAACACTCTACGTTTTTTTCCGGGGGATCTAAGATTTTTATTTAAAATGGCCAATATTATGACGTGTAAAAAGTTGTTAATTCGAAAATCTTGTGATGTACATTCAGAAATCTTGTGATGTATGTTCAAAATCTGGAGGTGTATTTTAGAATTATTGTCTTTGGAAGCATGTTAAATATCTTGTAATGTATATTCAATAATCTTGGTGATGTATTTTATGTTCAATATCTTGTGAAGAAGACTTTATATCTTTGGATGTATGTTCAAAATCTTGTAATGTCTATTGTATAATCTTGTGATGTATGTTCAATAAATTGTGATGTATGTTCATTGAATGTTCAATAAATTGTGATGTATAATCAAAGTTCTGTGATTTATATTTCCGAGATTATTGAACATAATTCATTGAATTATATATTTTTGCTTTTCAACTTAATGACGTTGAAGGTTAACAATGGTGTTCAATTTCGATGTCAAATTCAACTGTTATCCTGCCAAACAGGCACTATTTATTTTATTATACTGAATGTCTTAATTTAAAAAAAACTATACTGCTTTTATATAGGAATGACTTGAATTTTACGCGGACTGTACGCGCATAGTTTCCGCGCGTGTACATGTTACTATTCGTTGTGTTACCCGTTTCCAATTGTGTAACTAACGCTTCGGGTAAAAGAACGGAATATATGCGTTTGATTCAATCAGATTTCAATTTTTGATATAAAGTATAATGAATTAATATACTTATTATTCAGAATATGGATATAAAAATATAGATTTGTTCATGTTGCATAGTTACACTTGAGCGGGAAAAAATTGATAAAATACGAAATACACGAGGATGTTATTCAGACTCGTCAGGATAAAATCACACAGATCTGAGAAGACAACTTAAGATCTGTCAAGTTGACTGTTAATTTAGCGTTTATATCGCATCACTATTTCTGTCAAATCAACAAGAATTCTAAAAATTGATTTTTATTTCATGGAATAGTCGACTTATCAGTTTTATGTTATTCTAGAGAGAGAGAGAGAGAGAGAGAGAGAGAGAGAGAGAGAGAAGAAAGTGACGTTGTTTTGTCTGATCCTTTTGTCGACTTGCCAGAAAATATATGACGATAACTGGAAGGCACAAAATGGACTTGATCACATGAACTTGAACATGTCGACAAAAATATCAGAAGTTAACAACAAGACCTGATAACAAATCAGAAAACTGATAATAACTATGCCATTATAATGTAGTCGCTTTATACTGTATATACATTTAGAACGAAGATTTCCAATTTTTTTTACAATCAAGTACAACTGCTTTCTTACTTAACTTAATTAAACAACAATAGATATACTAACGTACAAATTGTAGATGTAAAATAGATCTTGTTCAGCAAACAAAAGGTCGATATCATGCTGTCTATATAACATATTCTAGTGCAAATACACACTGCAAATGGTATCTGGTGTTCAATAAATTGTCCGGACAGATTCGCACAAACACATTCGTTTTGCATTGAAGACAGTCACTCATCTCCTGTAAGGTGAAATTCTCTGGGCTTTGTACAGAGTATAATTTAGAAGAAGGACTGCGAACGATAGCATTGTCTAGCCGCCTAACTAAAAGTCATTTTTTAAAAGATGTCTAATTAAAATTAATTTTTTATAATAATGTAAAGATTTGTGTATATTTTCATTAAATATAAATGATTTGGTAAACAAAGAGAGATAAGTTTGTATTTTTGGTTAAAATAGCTCATTTCATAATAGAAATAACGGAAAACGGAAATGTTTTTTAAAACATCTTTCCCCCCCCCCCCCGTGAAACAAAAATTCCTTTTTAGGGGTTTTAATTATTGTTATTTGGTATATTTTTACCAAAGGGTTTGTTGTTTCACGGGGGGGGGGGGGGGGGGAACGTATGTCAACAGACCGAAATACATTCCAAAAAAAGATTTTTGCTTTGTAAATTTTCGAAAACTAATTAACAGATATGAATTAAAATGAAATTTTATTTTAATATATATCGTAAATATGTTATTATTCAGTTTTTATGCACATATTGGCCGCTAAATAAAATTTTCCTCACTCATAGAGACCGATTTCAATGAAATTTTTTAGACCCCGCGTTAGCAAAACTTTTGTTTAAAAGTAAATAATTTGAATACACATTTTATTATGATATAAATTGATTAGGTTTTGATTATACTTTTTAGTAGAAAACTTAATTTCTGAATATCTGACAGAAATTCCGAAATATTTGGATGTAAAATGTAGGCGGGAAACGGGCGTTAGCGTTCGCAGTTCTTTGAAGACGGACGTTTAAATCTAGATAGCGCTTGTCATTAATGAATAACTTAAGAAATGTGCGTTTTCTTTTTTTTATTTAGATTATTAATTTTAATTACATTAGTTTAAAAAAATCTTATGTAAACTTTTTACACAAAAAGTGTTGATTTACGGTAGAAACATGTAGATTTTATTTTACTATCAAAATATACATGTAGTCCTTTAACAAAAAGTGAATATTCACATATTCTGAAGATTATACTAGTATATAGAATGGACAATTAAGAAAGTAAACAACGTTTTCATATTGATGATTATGCAGGGACATTTTAGACAGGAACTTAATATACTGTATACAAAATAATTTAATTAAATCGATGACATAAAGTTTTAACTAGAAGTTATTTCGAAAAAATTATGTTTCAAACTTTGTTATATAAGAGCATGCTACAAATATATCATTTTTTAAAAGATACTTCAAACTAGCCAGCACTATCACTATGAAAGATGATTCGGTCTTGAAAATACGTACTTACCCGATACGATGTTTGCGAGTTAAACACTCTAAGCGTGGTAATATTCAGCCGATTCTTCGAGCTGAATAACTGATAGAACAAGGTATATTGTGCTACGAGATTTTATTGATTTTTGTCAATTCTTTTCAATCGTAAGCCGAGTTTGAGGAAACGAAATATGATATGATGATACATTTTCAATATAATTTTCTGTATAAAGGATATACATTTATTTAGATACCAACTTTTATTACATATATTGGATAAATACTTTGGATTAGATCAAACAGTACGAAATATGCCTTACATACATGTTCTCTCCTTACAAACTTTTGATATATAATAAAGCCTAACTTTGGACTAATAAGCAAATGGACTTACAGTATCTGATCAATATATTTCTGTTGATCGTATGCCATTGTAGCTAGAACCATTTTAACAAGGCCTTGGACTTTCAGAAGGACGTCTCTGTCTATTTCTTGCGTCAAAACAAGTTTAAGATGATGTTGGTTTCGAGTGAAATATATATGTACACCGATTGCGTAGTCTAAGCTCAAAAGCCAGACAAATCTTGTTGATTTCAAAGAGCAATTCCTATGTGGCCTACAATGTAATATACAGGCCTACGTCACATCGCTGTTTGACACCAACTACCAAAACTCCAAGCTCTTGTTAAAATTGGTTCTATAATAGAAGCTGCGATGTAAACTTTTCACATTTATTTTTGATGCCTTTAGTCTTAGTCATTTTCAATCAAAGCATTCTTGGATGAAGGGTACTAAACTCAGACGAATGAAAAGACCATGTCTCTAAAGTGAATTGAATATATAAAGATAAATTAAATTAAGTGTATTAAATTTAAATTATTTTTCCCAGGAAAATTACTCTCCAAATGTCGATCCATCTACTTGGATGCGTCTTTTGTTCGCTACAGAATTCTAAAAAGTTCAAAATCAAACTCCAATAATTGGGCCTATTGAGGAATGTTAATTTAAGGGGAAAACTGGACAACAAAAGTCAAAGTTAGAAAATATAAAATATGTAACAGAAGGTTTGGAACTGCAACAAAAGTGAGTAATGTTACCAACGGAACTCCTGGATTTTTTTTTGAGTGTGCGTTTTGTTTTGTTTTGTTTTTTGGTTCGTGTTTTGTTCAGAAACTTCTTTTTTTTGGAGGGGGGGGGTTACTTTGCGTAAGCAGTAGCTTTTTTTAATTTTTTTTTTATTTATTTTTTTTTTTTTGCAGATTTTACCTTTTGTGAAAAATTTCATTTGAAACCATTTGATTTGTATTTAAAAAAAAAAGAAAGATGTGAAAACAACAGTATCAAAATTTAATTAAAATATTGTTAAAATATCCGGGCAGGGTACTGTTCTGTCATGTGTCGGTTGAAAGGACGCAGATGGCTCCAGCATAAGGTACATTGTACGACATAACGTAAGTTGAATGTAATCAACTGAACACAACATTTGATAAATTTTCTATGATGTACATCTAGAAAGCTGTCTTGTTCAAACATTGTAGGTCTATTGTTTAGGATGGATTTTGTTGTTGCTAGGCATAAATTATAACTGTTTCTTACAATATAAAAAATTTTTCTTTGGCGATTCATAGTAGCGACAGCAGAAAAAATATACAACCTGCGTTTTTATTTTTGCAATGATCACTACCTTCAATACCCACAGGAATAATCAATTAAAGCATTTTAAAGTTTATACAGGGTGTCCAAGAATACCCGATATCATTTACCAAGTACTCTTTGAATACTTTTTGATTAAATTTGTTTATCAAAATATCAAATGCATTTTCATAAATATATATGATGTAATTTTTTACCCACAAATTTCACTTACATTCATAAGTTTTTGACAAATAATTTAGCAGTGTTTATAAAAACACAACAAATTTTTATTTAAGAGAGTGCTCGAAATGTCGTCCTATTTTATGAATGTCAACATCAAGTCAGTTCCTCCCAACAGCCACTGTAAGGATCCCATTTTCTCAATTCTGCTCACTGTTTTAAGAATATGTTGTTTGTTCGGTGGTTTTCCTCCAAGGTACTCTTTTTTCATAATTCGTTCAACTATATCTGAAGTTAGTGTTGGATAATACATTTTTTAAACGCAAATGCCCACCCTCCTGTCCGTTTCGTCTTGAATAAAATTCAATTCAACCAAAGAAATAAGATGCAATTTTGTGATGTGATAATTCAAAGAAAAGCATGTTTTTCTACCTAAGCTTTTTATAGGAAAAAATCTAAGCAATTTTATTTACCTTGTATTCGTCACAAGATGGCGATTCAAATGTTTTGTTAAACTGTTTGTATCCATCAACTCATATCGTCATAGCTCAGTGGATAAAGTATCAGGCTTGTGAACTGCAGAACATGAGTTGGAATCCGCTTGGGGCTTTTCTTAATGTTAATTACATGAAATTTTTGAAAATATAATTTTTTATCCAAAATTGCAATTTTTTTTGCCTCATGCTATCAATCATAACCAAGTAATAATTTTCTCTGATTTAAGAAACTATTTCGAGGTGCAGTGAGGCACCTTAAGCAAATTAATGAATAGATCATTTAGATTTAGATTACAAATGTTGATTCCCAATAATCTAAATTTTTGTAAAGGACAATACAATTCAGTATTGAATGCTAATTTTAGGATGTTGCTGGTCCTTTAACACATTAATGCTATGTAAACAAATTGAACTCCGCGATAGGGTCCAACATATAGCGCTTAAAGTACAGATCCTTCGGTCACTCTCTAGGAATATGTTTCACATCAATTCCTTAATTCCTAGAATTCTACTCGTAAATTCGAGGAAGAATTTTCAACAAAAGGGGGGGGAGTATGTCACTGGGTTAACAGGTGTGTGACTGCCAGTTAATATATGTAGTTTCAATAGCTCAGTGGTTAGAGCGCTGTCACGGTACGCCAGAGCCTGAGTTCGAGTCCCGGTTGAGACTAGAGTTCTGACTACCTGTTACATTTGGCGCCCAGCGTACAAATCACACGGTCGCTTACTATAAACATTTTCAAAATATTTCCTTAAGTCTCGTCTTTAAAAAAGGCTTTAAGCATTAATATACACTCTTAGTCAGGAGTATGAAACATGCTATATGGAACAGCCATATTAATATGTTATTAAGTTCGCTTCCGCTACTAAAAATATAGTGCTAAAAACTGAGAAAAGAAAAAAATCTGCTTATGAACAAGAAGATATGATTTAAAGTGCAGATCAAATAAGTTACTGTAAGTTCGAAAGTTCCATTTAATCTTACATTAAAATAAATACATTCATTATTTGTGTTCTATGCGCATGAAGTAGGCTAAGTGTACTCACAGAAATTTGTCGCAGAATTCCTATGCAAACATAAGGGAAATATACACGGCATATAAATAATATTCAAAAATGTACATTAGTACGTTAGATAAAAAGAATAGCCAAGTCTTCTTATATGGAAATTTGAGTTCTACATCATCATGATTATTTCATGCAGTCCGTGTTTTTCTTAGGTTGCTGAAGGTATCTACTGATCAATAAACTGGTTTAAATTGGATGGTGTATATATCAGACCTGTCAGTTTCTACAGAGCTATGAATTACAACCAAAATTCGTTAGAAATAGGGGGAATCATAGTAATTGACTGTAAACGATTCTATAATATTTGGGATGTATATCGTATCAAACCATGCAGTTCAGGTACCTGTGACAAAGGCGTTAAAAAGATTCAAAGAAATACCTTTCAAACGAGCAGGGTATTTCAGTTAGTCCAATAACAGAGATTCATTATTAATAGAAAGCTGTAGGCATTTAGTACATATATCAGTAAAAAGCGAAATTAAATAAAAAACGAAACGGAACGAAATCTGCCAAGCGTCAGAGGAGTCTCCAGTTATTGCATCTGCTGCTTTGTTGCCAGGAAACCAAGATTGTTAAAGTTTCTTGTCGTAGGCAACGTCTCCGTTGCTTTCATGATTATTCAATGTAATTAAAATGGACAAAACACAATGGCAAAAACCAATCAGACAATTAACGCATTTGGGTTTAACAAGGACATAAAATAATGAACTGATTTTAAAAAAAAAGTCGTGTTATGATTCTCAAAGTAACATTTATTTCAAAAACAAAATACACGACGTCCTTGAAATGTTTTTTTTTTTCAAGGAGGGCTCGATGGTCAGTGGCCATTTTGAGACTGTATTTATCTCCCTTAAAAAGAGAGATCTTTATAATGATATAGGAAAATGTCCAAATTTTGAAATGTAAAATATATAGACTTTTCGTTTTACTAAATAATAGTTTATAGCTAAAGAAAGCATCTCTAAAAATTTAAGGAAGATCTGATAGCTAATTGGTTGAACATCCAGCCACCTTAAAGTTATGTAAGATTATACAGTAGGATTGATTTTGATAATGATTTAATGAAGAACTTTGTGATATCATATACAGCATGACAACTGTCTTCGTTATTGAAAATAGTGTTAGGTATTATTTGATATCTTCATGAATAAAGCATACGGTTTGAAAACGGCATAATAAAAATACTTCACAAATTATTAACATGGTACAATCAATACTTATGCCAGAAATTGTCGTGGAAACCATATACATTTCCAATCAGATGTAAAACGTACAGAATGAAAAAAAAAAACAATATAAGATAAACATACTTATAGCAAATTAGAACAAGTATGTTCTGTTCCTTAATTTAAACCAACACAGATACAACTTCATATAATTTAGCTTTTAAAGCATTAATATCATAATTTGGTTTGCGTGTCTGCTTTCGAAATTATTATTTTCCATTACAATGATAAAGAAAACTGAAAAAAAATCATTGCAAAGCTAGCTTCAGCAGAAAAGCGTTTCTCAGTACTTCATATCATTTTTGTTTAATAGTCTCATCGATACATTTTGCTGCTGAATAAATAATTCATAAATTAATGTTCTCAGGAAGTTTTGCTTGTATATTACACATGAAATCCATTTTCAGTCTTTAATATACATAGTAAATGAAGAAGATGTGTTTCTACTCCCTCAGAACGTTCGCATTGATGTTTCAACTTCATGGAACATGCGATACAAAATATATAGTAAAAAAGACGATTCCATTTCCGTTCACTTGCTTAGAATAAGTTTGACGAAATCTGAAAGAATCAAAATGGTTTTTAATTAAGGCATAAGGAATCATTCCTTAAGTATTATGAGGTGATCCATAACGGTATGGAGTGATCAAATTTAATAAAACTAGATGATAGATTTGACCGTACTTGGTCACCTAATAATACTTTAAGAATACTTCCTTATTACTTTAGTCTGATAATTTTAGCAATTGAACAATTAAATGTGTAATAAAAGTCATTGATGACCTATATTGGACCACACATTACAAACTCGATTCGTAGTGTTACATTTTATCTGAGATAAAGACACTGGATGATGTAAATATAAAAAAATAGGATCAAGTAATAAAGATAGGATTTATGAATGTATCGATTTAAGCATATATTATCAAGTGGTTATGTAGAAAAAAATTGTTTTGCTTTAACATAGATCCAACGAGATTAATGAAGTTGATTCTCTTCGCTACACGTGCATATGACGGGGATTCTTACATAACACGAATTTATTCAACAGAATGCAAGTGAAAGTACAGTGTCAAAATGACCATTGCAAATGTACAGTTATTTAAAATATATACAGAAAGTACAAGACTAGTATGAACCAGTTGTTGACTATTGATTGCCTACTCTGGACAAACCTTCTAATAAATAAAAAGGACTTTAAAACTCTAGATCGTTAATTTTTGTAAAAACATTGAAAGTAATGAAGGTGAAAAAATTATACATTTGTATAGTATTGGGGAACGACCTTTTGATTGTGGTTAGACCCAAGAATCCAGAGTGTACATATTAGATTTATTACCTTCATAATGAACCTCCCCCTTCCCGTCGTCTGCTTCCTGTATCATTTCCGCTACTTCTTCATCTGAAAGTTTTTCTCCGTGGTTTGTCATTATTTGTCTTAGCTCGATTAAGGTGATATTTCCACTGCCATCTTTATCAAACGCTCGAAACGCCTCGCGCAAATATTCCTCTGTCTCTGGTGGTTCCTTTGTTTTGACGGCCAAAATTTTTATCACTTCCGTAAAGTCAAGTTTGCCATCTGCGTACACAAACAAACATGCAATTATGAATTTCAATCTGCGAATTTGTTTTTCGAAATTAATGGTCTTTTTTTAAAACAACTACTATTTACCAAGAAATGATGATCCATAAGTTTTTAATATGATATACTATGTATTTGATAATAAGTATTTTAACCTGAAATTCTTAATAAAAAGCATATTTTTTTTAATACAGTCCAAACAACAATATACCAAAATCAATAATGATTTCAAAGAAAATGTTTAACATTTGAATGATGTAATGATGTACACAAATGTTTCAAAACTAATGGTTGTATTTTCAGTTCCCATTACCAAACCAAAGCCAACAATAGATGTGCATACCCCGAGTGTTTGCTGTAATTTGCTAGATAATGAACAAAAGGAACTGTACATAATTATGTTTAGCAATTGTCGTTGGAATACTTGCATTGTTAGATAACTAATGGATGAGTCTAATTTTTTTCTTTTTACACATGCATGTACGTATGTGTAAAAGAGAATCAAATTAAACGAATCGTAAAGAAAAAAAACTTCTCAGGTGTATAATTATGCAATAACATTAATGTATTTAAAAAAATTACTTCAGCAATTCGCAAGATTGCTGAAAAGAGATGATTATACATGTAAGTCGTTAGAGGCCATCGGGGTTTTTTTTAAAATCCAGCGACACGTACGTACGGTCATGGACATACACATTAATATTATTATATTTCCCGTGGTTATAGTTAAAAAAAAAAACAAATTCGGATGATACATGTAGTTTAAACTTCCCCTCGTACGAAATTCTCGTCAATTCACACCCGATACACGCAATTACGTAAAAAGCCATCTACATGTCCTTGCATGTAGTAAACCTAATAGATCGTTATGATCTTCTTTGAGTAAAGTCGCTGTCAGAAACCCATTGTTAGGAGTAGACAATCTTAAAATCTGACGGTGGACAACAAAGGTCGAATAACACTGAGGTAAATCCGATTAACAAAAGTCGAATAACAGGTAAATCCGGTTAAAAACAAGAGGCCAATTGGCCTTAACGGTCACCTGAGTAGCATATATCCAATACACAAACTTGTCATGGAGTCTCATATATGCATCTAATTAATTAGGTTTCATACTGGAGTAGAAAAATTTTAAATTTGTAATGACAACCACATTTAATTCAAAAAGAACTGTGAAACCTATAATTTTGGTGAAAAACTAAAAGATCTGGTCTACAAAATAATGAATTTAGTTTTCCTTTCAGGTGTGTGGGAGTAAAGAAGATAATTTTTTAACGTTATATGCATTAACATCTATACATCCATTTTGGCCCTGCCCTAGAGTCAAAACCCATACCCCAGGGGACATGAAAATTAAAATTTCCGTAGAGGACTTCCTGGTAAACATAATTATTAGTCGGTTTTTTTTATACAGATGTGTGAGAATAGAGAAGAAGATTTTTAAACATTATATGCATTAACACTTTATTGCCATATTGCCCCCCACCCCCCTCATGTCCTGAACCCCTGACCCAGGAGCCATGAATTTCACAATTTAGGTAAAGGAGATTGTGGATATCATAACCATGTATTCAGTTTTTTGCCCACATGTGTGGGAGTAGAGAAGAAGATTTTTTAAGATTTAAATCATTTTTACTATATGGCCAAATTGGCCCCACCCTAGAGCATGAACACCTAACAAAGGGGTCATGAATTTCACAATTTTAGTAGAGAGCCTCATGGACATCATAATCATGCATTTAGTTTTTAACAAATATATATGGGAGTAGAGAAGAAGATTTTCTAAGATTTAATATATTTTTACTATTTGGCCATATTGGCCCCACCCTAGAGCCTGAACCCCTGACCCAGGGGTCATGAATTTCACAATTTAGGTAGAGGGCTTCATGGACATCATAATCATGCATTTAGTATTTAACAAATATATATGAGAGTAGAGAAGAAGATTTTCTAAGATTTAATTCATTTTTACTATATGGCCATATCGGCCCCACCCTAGAGCATGAACACCTAACAAAGGGGTCATGAATTTCACAATTTAGGTTGAGGGCTTCATGGACATCATTATTATGCATTTAGTTTTTAACAAATATATATGATAGTAGAGAAGAAGATTTTCTAAGATTTAATACATTTTTACTATTTGGCCATATTGGCCCCACCCTAGAGCCTGAACCCCTGACCCAGGGGTCATGAATTTCACAATTAAGGTAGAGGGCTTCATGGACATCATAACCATGCATTTAGTTTTTAACAAATATATATGGGAGTAGAGAAGAAGATTTTCTAAGATTTAATACATTTTTACTATATGGCCATATTGGCCCCTCCCTAGAGCCAGAACCCCTGACCCTGGGGCCATAAATTTCACAATTTTGGTAGAGGGCTTCATGGACATCATAACCATGCATTCAGTTTTTTCCTCACATGTGTGGAAGTAGAGAAGAAGATTTTTGAAAATTTGGCTTTTTTTGCATATTTGGCCCCGCCCGTGGCATACCAGTGGTGGTAGAGCCATAAATTTCACAATTTAGATTCTTCTTACCATAGAGATGCTTCACACCAAAAATGGTAACGATTGGCCTTGTAGTTTTCAAGAAGAAGTTAAAAATGTAAAATTGTTAACGCACGACGCACAACGCACGACGACGGACGAAGACCAATTGCAATAGGTCACCTGAGTGACTCAGGTGACCTAAAAATTGAATTAACAGTTAAATCCGGTTAAATGGGGGAAAAAAATCGACCATCCCTTATTTCTTTTTAGAGTCGAATTGGAATTAACGTTCTGTATGATAAGATAGAGTTGGTTAAGACATAAAATATATTTATTATACCTAATCAAAGAGATTTTGTTGTTTTATAACAAATACAATATTTTCGTCTATTTTGTATCTGTATTCAGGTTTGAAAGTGATCTATTGAACTGCCGGTCAATAGACTGTGATCTATTAGACCGCCGGTCAATATACTGTGATCTATTGGACCACCGGTGTAATGAAGAATAATGACCCCCGTAGAATAATGACCGGGGGTCATTTTTTGACGTAGAATAATGACCCCCCCTTCCTGAAGATTGATTGGATTTTTCTGAAGAAAAAAGACCCAGGGGTTATTTTTCTTCATGTTAAACATGAAGAAAAATGACCCCCGTAGAAAAATGACCCCCACTGTAAACAAGAATAGAAATTGGTTACCGCGTATCCAAGAATAGACTGTATTCTTTTAGGGCAAATGTGTAAAGAGTACCTGAATGTAGTAAATCTTAATAGATAATAAACACTGATCGATTATAATAAGAAGAGATTGTTTCTAAAAGCGTTGATAAGGTTTGGGCTCATATTAGGGGTTTATATCCCCTTTGATTTTGATCACACGATCTTTACTGCATCCAACGTTGTCAATGCTCATACAAACTATTGATGCTTTAATCATCTTGATATTTATAATAGTATGTCGATGATAAAGTAAAATAAATTTTCTTTTCGAGTACTCTCAGTACTTTGACGATTTTTCTTAATACATTTTATGTGGAGTATATAATGTTTAGGCATAGCTAGCACTGGTAAACATATATGTCACCTGTACACATTAAAATATTTATAAACATTCATAGTAATCGCGATAGCCTAGCGCATGCGTTCCAATAATAACATGGATTAATCGGAAAACCTTGCGGTGCCTGCATCTAATTCCATGTAATCGACCGAGACTTGCTGAATGCAATAAAAAAGGCGAAGGCGAAAGTGCGAAGATGCGAAGGCGAGAGTGCGAAGTTGCAAAGGCGAAGGAACAATTGTAGTATCGCTCCTTCGCCTTCGCACCTTCGCCATCACATCTTCGCGCTTTGCACACTCACATCTTCGCCCTAAAGGCGAAAGTGCAAAGGTCGTAGAGGCCCTTTCGGAACACCATAGATACATGTAAATGTAATCGTTAGATGACAACCTTACCCCGATGCAATACGTCAGTGTCTTGTTATAACGGAAGGATTTTTATTTTCTAAGATATACTCCTTCTTTCACTTTAAGTTTATATTTGAATATGAATTATAATTTCTGGTACTTTATGTAAACTGCAGTAAAAATTACAATATTGTAAAGACTATTACACAAATAATAAAAAACATATACTGAAAAACTTTAATCTATAAGGGGGTCATTATTCTACAGGGGTCACTTTTCTTCATGTAGAGTGTGCTCATTTTTATGAAAATGACACTTATTCTTCAGGCGAAAGAGTCATTTTTCTACGTAGAAAAATGACCGGGGAGTCATTTTTCAGCGTAGAATAATGACCGGGGGTCATTATTTTCCGTCGAAAAATGGCCCCCGGTCATTATTTTACGGAGGTCATTATTCTATATTACACTGGCCAATAGACTGCGATCTATTGGACCGGCAACGTATTTCGGGGAAAGTTTAATTGCTATAAGATTTTTACTATTGTCCTTAAAATTAATCTTTTAGGTCATCTTGGTATTGATTAACAATGACCTGAATGCATAATGGTATAACCCTCTGTAATTTAGAATTGTGAATACAAAATACTAAAAGAGGAATTAGGCAACAAAACAATTATTTAATGCCTGAACAGTCAATAGACCCGAACATTTTTCCCGAGGTGCTGGGAACAGCTCAATATGATCTATTGCCCGAGGTCAACTACAATATACTCTTGGATGTTATTTTTATTTTCTCTATAAAATTTCAATCATATATTTATCGTCATTTCTGCGTGTAGATTCTTTACTCACTAAAAGATAATCGCATGCCCAGAATAGAAAAATTGTATTTGATTCGTTCATCCACGGGAATCGCATATCTACAAATTAGGTTTAAAGTGCTATGAAAATACAATGTTGTACTTATACCAAATTAAAGAGTATAACTCATATAAAGTGTCTTCAGAACTGAAGAAATGTGTTCGACAAACAGCTTTTATATATATATATATATATATATATATATATATATATATATATATATATATATATATATATATATATATATATATATATATATAGCCTTCATCAATAACAACATTGTGCAATGTCATTTACTACCCATCAACCTCCTAATTAATTTGTCTAGGAAAGCAAAAAAAAAAATTTGGAACGAAATGATACCTTCCGATTCGTCTTCAATATCTAAGGACAAAGAGATAAAGTTGATATTTATGCTTGATGTCGTGTCTGCCAAAGGATCATAACGCGTTCTAATTAAGACACCGGGGTTCACAAAGACTTACTTGAATATGTTTGTCCTTATTTAAATATTAGTATCCATAATCGTGATCTAACCTAAAAACTCACCCAAACACACACACACACACAAATTAAACGAGTTTATTCGTAGATCATAGCTAAACAAAAAAACCTTGAAAACCTGGAAAAGTGAAATATTTATATAAAAACAACTCACTCTCTCTCTCTCTCTCTCTCTCTCTCTCTCTCTCTCTCTCTCTCTCTCTCCAAATTGGTAAAAACAAATTACGATTTTCTGCTACACGCTACAGACACGTGGGGCTTGGACATTCCCTTCTCTTCAATTATGATTATTTTAAAAATGAAAAAAAAAATAAGCTGAAACACATCTTTTTATCCCAATTCCCAAATGCATATCATTTCTCCGATAATGTAGCCCGTCTCTACGAACTATTTTTAAATATCGCCCACAAAAAAAAACCACACACACATCGCCTACAGTCGGAAAACGCGGGGGGGGGGGGGGGGTTGTCCATGCCCTGAGTGCCTGCGTTATATATCGTTACAGCCATGAATATAAAATTTGAATCTCCGATTCCGGATTATTCTTTACATCGGATGACCTTTAACCTTACCATCCACGTCTCGGTACTGATTTATAAGGTCCTCTATTTCCACTTCCGTCGGATTCAGTCCCATCGATCTCAGTACCTTCCCCAATTCCCGTACGTCTACAAACCCATCACAGTCCTTGTCAAAGAGACTGAAGATTTCTCGCATTTCTGACAATTATCAAAAAATGAGTTAAGAATAGAAATCAATTCAATATGACCATGCATAGTAAAATTTGACCATTATCCTTCAAATTATCTGATCAAATATGAAGAGTTTTATTTCTATATTTTGATCATCAAGAATTATTTTAAAAAAACATTATTCTAAACGTATGCTGTATCCTTGTTCTTGTTCAAAATGACGTTATCATATCATAGGGCTAAACAGAGCGCTTTTCTAACGTACATGTATGTCATAAACACTACTTAATCTCCATATTCCTTTTTTTGAATTGATATGATAGCTTAGATTTGCAATGCACTCAGATTCACAATTTTTAAGAACAAGAGGCCCACAGGCCTTGACGGTCACCTGAGTACCATAGCTCTTAGATTGACTGTCAGAGTGTCCTATATTTGCATTTTAAGCTTCACTTTAAAGTCTAAACCCTAATCTGAGACACCTGCTACCCCGCTTTTATTCATTAATATTTAAAAATAATCATTCATGAAAAGGGGAAAGGGTTTGTGCAAGAGTCAGAGGAATCTCAGATTATCTATATCTTAGCCCGGGGCCAATAATTGTAAATTTTGGTAATAAGAGTCCTGCATTTTAGTTTTACTAGTATACAATACACAGGATATCAAAGTAGATTTCCTAAAAAGAACATATTTAATTCTATATTGCCAAGTGACAATTTACCATATAGTTTTCCAGTTAAATTTGTTAATGTATGACATACAGCCATTGCCCTTATTGAAAATTCAATATTCAATATATGGTCATATTTATCCCCCACCCCATTAAAAGCATCAACTTTAACATTAAGATATTATATATGAACAATTGATAATTCATTACAATCTCCCACGACTTAAATAGTACATATTCTGAAAAAAATATCATTAAATCAAAACATTTTCACTATGTTGCCATATTGGCCCAGCCCAAGGGCCTGAATCCCTGTCTCAGAGACCCTATATGTCTCAATTTCACAATTTTGGTAGAAGACTTCATGGACATCATAACAATGCATTTAGTTGTTCTCAAATTATTGAGAAAACGATTTTCTATGATTTAATAGTTTTACACCGTGAATGGCCATATTGTTCCTACCCTATAGTCTGATGAACTCCTGCCTCAGGGGCCCTGAATTTCATAATTCAGGGAGAGGACTTCGTGGACATCAAAACCATAAATTCAGTTTTTCACAATTATTCATGGGAGTAAGAAGATTTTCAAAGATTTTTCTAGATTTTTATACATTTACATTTTCACCATATGGCAGCATTGGTCCTGCCCTAGTTCTGAACCCCTGACCAAGGGCCATGAATTTCACAATATTAGTAGAGAGCTTTATGGACATTATAACTATGCATATAGTTTTTTCCCAAAATTTGTGGGAGGTAAGTAGAGAAGAATTTTATTTTTAAAATGTGGCCTTTTTCAGCATATTTGGTCCCGCCTATGAGATCCTGGGGTGGTTAAGTCATGAATTTCACGATTTAGATATCTTTTACCATAGAGATGATTCACACCTAAAATGGTAACATTTGGTATGGTAGTTTTCAAGAATAAGCTGAAAATGTAAAAATGTTAACGTATGGCGGACGACGGAATAGATCACGCGAGTGATTCAGGTGACCTAGAAGTAAGTACATGCCCAATGATTGCATCGCTTTTATTCCAGTTTAGTGTAACTGTTACGTAACTAATTAACTAAATCATTTCCTGGCCCGTTAATTTTATCCTTATATTAATGTTTTAACTAATAAAACGGGAACACGTGCACTTCACATGGTAGTCTGTATTTATAGGGATTTGACTGTCGCTACATGCTTTTTTAACTATTTTTGTAGTTGTGATAAATGAATCATTTTCCTTATTCCTATAATAAGAAACGTCTTGCCCCCTCCCCCCTTTTACCATGTAATCGTTATCAAATCGAACGGGAAAACAGACCATATTTGATTGGAGAAGCAAAAAAAAACCCCATAAATATCTAACTTGTAATAATTTGATGAGTTCAGAGCAAATGAGTCATAGATGAAAAAATAAATCATGTTATCATTAAAATATATAAAGATTTAAAGTTTGAATTCCCCCCGCAAGACTGTCGTGTATAGAAAACTATCATGACTGTTGAATTAATACACATTTGGGCGATCTTAGTACATTTATGAAATTTTAAATATTGGAATCCAATAACTTAGCTCAGTTCAAATTGAACACATTTGTTTTCACTGATTGTGCAATAACACATATTTATACAATGCATATAAACCGTGTGGCTTTATGCTAATAAACTATCCTACTATACACCACCCAAATTCACATCCTATTTACTCATTATCGAAAAGCTTGCCATGTCTTTTACCCATACTGTTAAAGTTTTTACTTACATTTTTTGTAAACCGTACATTTAAAAAGAAAAATGTGTTTAAAACAATTTTAAAAGAAACAGGTTTAAAACTTACCTGCGATCTGCTCTTCTGATAAATTCTCCATGTCCGTCTACCAAAAAAAATGGTAAATCGCCATTTACATCTTCATACCAAATTCAAAAACCTTATTCGATGTTTAACCGCGTTATTTACCGATCCTAGTATCTTAAAGCTCAGATATAAGCTAATTTCAAATTGATTTCAAGTGTTCCTATTTGTTGAACAAACTTGCAATATCAATAATGCATGTAATATATTTGTATAACTCGCTATTTGATTATTGATGTTTTTTTTTTCCTCGTAAGACCTAAATTCGTTTGCGGAAAAAAAAAATCAATTATAATCGAGAAAATAACACGAGTTTAATTGATATTCGATTCTAGCGTAGTGGTTTTGATTACACAATGGAACCATTGAAGTCAATATACAAATACTTACGGTAAACTATGATTATGTTTCCCTCCTAAAGAATCTTTTTGGCTCCGACATTCTTCTCCAACCGAGGACGAGAGATAGGAAATGGCAACGAAGCAACAATTTTTTTTTACCAAATTGGGTATATTATGTGTCGCATTGTGTTACTTCTCTTTCAATATTTTTTTCTATGCGAGACAATATCGCTATTATTTTTCTTCAGTCGATTTATGCACACACAGACACACACAAAAAAATCCAATTGCTACCGACCATTTGCTTTCTATTGTCAAATAAACGGTTTTTTTACGGTGTGTAATCATGCAGTGTTTCCAAATATTGACTCTATGGCAATAACAGTATGCATAACTTGATAATAGACGTGGTATTTTCCCATAAATGTTTATGTGTGCTCTTGTCTGATAGAAACTGCACTTAGCCGCTCTATTGTTGCCCCTTTTTTAAATTCTTATTCAACTTCAACAAATACCCCCAAAAAATATATATCTGTTACACTTTAGAACCTTTTATAATACCGCGCTCGCCGATCAAAAGAAACGATTTCATGTCCTTTATCTTTACAAAGTCATGGACCCCATCTTCCCAAGTCATTGTTAGGTCTGAAAATTAAGATTTGATTAAAAAATCCGATCATTAAAAGAATGTAATGAAGAATTGAGATTAGTTGGTCAGTAACTAAAAAAATGCGTTGACCTAGATAATTTCTTTGTAATTCGTTTAAATAACCTTAGTTAGCTGTTGAGAGGTTTGCATTTCTGGTCTGGCGTGCTCAAAAGAAACAATTTGTTTAGAAATCATTACCTGATATACACTGCAAAATCGACTGGAACGCATTTTTATTTATAGACAAAGATACCGTACATACAATGTTATCTTTACCTATATCATTCGTCTTTATTTATAAATTTTGCAACTATTTGAAATGAAAAATTAATAAGATTGATAATCGTTTAAGCTTTATATGTTGTTGAAACACCGCGCGATTAAGGTGTTCATTGCACTTTACAACATTAACATTTGTCCCAAACTTTTTATATAAAAAAAATCGAATTCACATACAAAATGAAAAAAATGAGGAAAAAAGAGGGGGGGGGGGGGAAGCAATAATGATACTATTATAACTTATTAGGAGGTTAGAAGGCAGAAAAAGAGGGCACTTCTTTTAAAATTCATTTTTATATGTGTCAGTTGAAAAATTTGTTTCCAAAAGTCACAACAGTCAAAAATCTGTGTTGTTTCTTGTTTTAATTGTTGCTACACATAAAACGATCTTGATTGGGTGCAAAATAGTCCACCGTAGACTTCATAAGAATAATGCAGATATTAAGAGAATCACTTCACATTAACATTATCAACGTAATTTATTATTGATAGCTGAAGAACAGGAATCGGCCTCTTTAATATGAACTCCTTTACCGCGTAAAGTCAGTTCGGTCAGGTTCATTAGGCGGTTAAGGGGGCTCGATGATCACATGCATTTGAAGACTTTGTTGGTCTCCTAAGGAAGAAGAACTTTACATAAGATAATAGAAAAACATGACTTTAAAACTAAACAAAATCAGGAATACATATTTCCTAAGTGTAAGGAGTATAGGTTTTGACAAACAAACAAACAAAACTACCTGAACGATAGATTTGATGGGTAATTTGTTGCGCATCCAACCTCCAAACAGTGTCAAACCACTTTAGTACAATTTCCCTAAGAAGTTATAGGTTTTCAAAACCATAGTCCACCAGCTGAATCGGTCTCTTTTTTGACAAGAAATATTTACGGCTACTAAAACTATATTTCAACACTTAATACAAGTAATATACTTTACATACACAAAGTGTATTAGTTTATCTTTATCAGTCATTTCACTACAAAAGATTAATACATGTGATGCGTTTTGGGGGCGAGTAAATCTATCCATTACAGTTTTGGGACTAATTTATGACTCTCAGTTTTGTTCTGTAACACATATTGTTACCTCTTACATGGGTTTTTTTTTTCAGAGATATGAGAATGCTTAAGAAAGTATGATTTGCTTATCAATATACATACTAGTATGTATAAACTAAAACCGGGCGTTACACAGGATTCTCCAAGCCATGCTGTACCAAAATGTAGAAAAAATGAATGGGTGTTGTTATTTGATTATATGTATGTAGTGATCGATATGTACACCATTTTATAGTTGTGTTACGACGGGAACATTACAACAACAACAAAAACAACAACAAAGACAACGATTGGTTAAAATTTATTTGAATAAAATAATGGAATGAATTTGACATCAGATCTATTATTTTTCAACATAATAAAATATAAATGCGTAATGGAAATCAACGGATACAATGTATACATCTTGTTAAAATTGCATAACGTTTTCACTTTTAAATAAATATAAACTTTGAAATACATGGAGATGAGTCGCTTCTTCTTTGTAAAAACACCCCCATATTTTATTTACTCCAGATCATTGGTTCTCTCAAACAAATGCACTCATTCATAAGCAATATTAATCTATGTCTAATGATAATATCAAGAACAAGAATACAAGAACTTTAAAAGTCTTTTTTTTTAAATGATAACTACAATTCAAGACAAACTTGGACTCTTTGTGTGCTTAGATCTTGAGGTTCCCTTAACTTTGCCATCCGAACTCTTGAAGGAACCGATGCGTCTTACAAGTACAATATAGTCCTTCCACGGCTCGAGTCATGTTGATTTTGTTGGAGAAAAAAAAAGAAAGATACCATCACGTATTATTCGACGTAGTGGAAGGTTTTTCCATCATGCTTACGAATTCTGAAACAGATATTAACCATTTGTAATATATGTACTTGGCGACATTTTTTGAGACATTGTTTTTTTTTTTTTTCGTCAATCATACGTGTATATCAATCAAGTCCTATTATATTAAACAAACACAATTTAAGGATTGAAAAGTCTAACGACCGAGCAAAAAAAAAAAGAGATACTAAGTAAATTGCAATCAAATATATGTTCATATATTGTTCAGTTGTTCAGAGTTTACAAAAGATCTGTCTGAACCCTACTATTTTACAGATTTAAGTTGTGAGTTGTTTCATAAGATGTGAACCATAAAAGAAGTAGATAAAGGTCGTTATTCTACGTTCCGTTACACGATTTTCCGGTATATGTTACATAAGTGTGTATCAATTTCAGAATCCATAAATTTCCTGTCGGACATTCACATCGGAAATTTCTTGCCAATAACAGAACATGATATATATATATATATATATATATATATATATATATATATATATATATATATATATATATATATATATATATATATATATGGACGCAAAATACTAGTTATGTAATACATGTATTATCGAAAGCGCGAGTTGTTCGAACAGAGGTGTTTACTCTTTGAATCTGTATGTGTGTATATATGCGTAGTGACCGATTTGTTACACAAACAGATTTTATCACATTTCTGTGAAGCTTGCAATGAATATGCTTAGATTTAGAAATCAAAGCCAGTACACGGCATCATTATAAATTATCTTGAAATTGTGATATTTTATATACTACCGATAAACAGTTATTAGATACTAGATCATTATTCTCTACGAGAAACAACAATTCAATTAGTAGAAATGATCAATAATAGTGAGAAAAAAATGAAAAAATGTCTTAGTTTGAAAAAAGCAATACATTTTTACGACTATTTGAACATAGTATTGACGTCACACATACGTCAATTTCATACATTGTTAAATGCATACGCATGAATGACACGACACCTTAGTTTTACTGCTCATCTCTCTCTCTCTCTCTCTCTCTCTCTCTCTCTCTCTCTCTCTCTCTCTCTCTCTCTCTCTCTCTCTCTCAATTACCCCGGTAGTTGACCTGCCCGTCTCCGTCGGCGTCCGCCTCCTTTATCATCTCGGCGATTTCGTCGTCCGTCAGTTTCTCCCCCAGGTTGTTCATCACCAGGTGGAGCTCCTCCTTGCTGATGTAACCGTTCCCGTCCTTGTCGAACACCTGGAACGCCTCCCTCAGTTCCTCCTCGGGGTCCGCGCACTCGGCGTGTTTCTTGGCCATCATGTGTAAAAACTCGTCAAAATCTATAGCACCATTTCCTATAGAAATGAATCACAGGCTAAATATTGTAGATTTCTTTACACGATGCCGAAAAGGCAGAGGGCGATATAAAGGGATATCTCTCATCCAGGGACAAATAGTCTGGCATTGTTGCCAGGCGTAGCAATGAATATGATCAGCCGCATATTCACTAACAGTTTTGCATCGTCAATAATAAAATGGCCAAACAATAAAGCTATCAAATATGAAAACTAACTGTTGCCATGTTGGGAATTTTCATATCGTAAAAAAATAGAACCATTTTTAACAAGACCTTGGACTTTCGATAGGGCGTAACTATCTATTTCTTGCATCAAAACAAGTTAAAAATGACGACTGGTTTGAGTGAACTATGCAGAAATCGCGTATTTTTAGCTAAAAAGCCAGACACATCTTGTTGGTTTCAAAGAACTATAGATGATTTGCCAGCAATGAAATAGACAGGCCTACGTCACATTGCTGTTTATGCTGTTTATGCAACTACCCAAAGTCCAACCTCTTGTTATAATGGTTCTATTTAATGGTGAAGAAAATGTAACATGGAAAACGCTGAGTTCTTGAATTTAATTTATTTGCTATCATTCTGCTAAGTACATAAAGACAAACGGTTCGGTTTTAAACATCGCAATCGATATTAATTTTGTGCAACATATCTTGTACTGTATCCGTTGCTATAGTAACGAAATTATAAAATAAGAAACATTAGATATTAAATATTAATATGTTTTTAAAACTTATTTGTAAAAAGGGATAATGTTAATATTATAATCTACACACACAAGCATTTTTATGCAACAAGAAAGTGTTGTTGCTATAGCAATTTATGTGTTGAAGAAATATACGCATTTTTTTTTTTCGAAAACTCCATGGCAAAATGCATTTTTTTTTCAGTATGTGTGAAGGTTTAGAACATACTTGATCTTTCTGAACATTTAATATCATCGATTTTTATTGTTCAAGGGGCAACTCCACTATAATTCAATTTCATATCGTAAATATATGTAAGAAATATGTCTGCTGCGAGAAAAAGTGGAGGGACAGGATATTTCAAGATCAAATTCAATATGTTTCAGAATGGAATGATGTTTCATTAAGAAGATGTAATTTGATTTACAGAAACTACACCGATTTCCCAAATACGCATGTATCAATTCCATACATATACATATATGCTATATTGGTTTTTTTTCATTTCTTGCTAGTAAATTATAAGGTATCAAACATGTGAAAAAGATAATAATTTTCTTATCTAAAGTATTTTTTTTTCAAGCACATTATCCAGAGCTATTTAAGTGGCGTCAATTTTTCAAAAGTATAACTACGACCACAAAGATATTTTTTTAAAGATTTTTTTAACGTCTTTTGATACAATATACTAGTATACAATGTAAATAGAAATCTTAAGAAATGTTTGAAGACCAATGACTTCTTAATAATCGCCATCGATATATTCTTGATTACTTTCTTCATGGGGTGGGGTCGGTAAAACAACCTTCATGGAATGAAAATCCTGATGGCGTCGCACACCCGCAACAGGTGAAGCAAGGAGACTTGCAATGTGCACCTGCTTTCAAAGTAAAATTGGGGTGTTCTGTGATGTGTGTGAGTGTGTGCGAGATGCATTGTGCGTTGAGGGGGAGAGAGGGTACATGTACGGCGGAGAGAGGTTTCCCGCGTCTTTCTAGATGCAAATTATATATCTGTTTCTAATGTGCATTGTAACTTTTATTTCTTTTATACTGTTCAAATAAGGAACAATAACCTAATATTCGAAACGTTAACTTTACATACATGTATTTTGACAAAATTATTCTCATTTAAAGGACATAATTTCGAATTCTTTATTTAAAGGTTATCTTTTTCTCTAATACATGTGCTGTGCATGCACCTGTTTTGCTTTGGGGGGTTTTTGTGGGGTGTTTTTTTTTTTGGGGGGGGTGGTATTTTTTTTTTTGGAGGGGGGGGGGGGGGGTTGAAGGCACATTGCAACGAGGAAGAGGCTTAGGGCCTTTCCTTAAATATATTTTTGGTCAACCTAGCGTTTATTATTTAGACAACCCTGGGTTGTTTTTTTTTTTCATTGATATGGCAGGGGTTTTCCTTGCTAAGTTTTGGGTCCGTTTACAGGACCCATTCCCAATCCAAAAATTACCGATATTTTCCCAAATCAAGATCCATTTTTCCCAATCAAGTGTCAATATTTTTAAATATCAGAACATGTTCTGCTGGTATATAAAATGCAACTTAAACATATTTTTTTCTTCATATTTGTTTATTACTGAGCATAAATAATGGACCAACTAGGGGCGACTTCATTGAAACATTCGCTTTCCGTAACTTCGCCAGAATTTCCTCATTCTGTGCATTAATTTCAACCGATGTTATTTGCATTTATAGTGATGATTTTATTAAAATTGGTAATTTATAATTAGTTAATAATTGTGCCAATCAAATGCTAAAACTATCATAAAATCGTAAATCTGCAGTCATTTTCAAAATTAAACTGTACACACCCCTGCGAATGTGTTCGGAATGTTTTCTTTATCGTTGCTAAGTATGTGATAAATCCAGAGGTGCTCGAATGAAAGTTCACGAAACTTCACCGAGATTTGTTCAGTTCCTGTGAAATTTCGAGAGGAAGTATAAGTGTTCTGATAATATTCTAAAAATACGTAAGTACTGGTCAATTTTCATATCATATCCTACTTTGATTTATTTTAAAACATCAAAATCTTTTAAGGTGTATGTCTTATTTCACCATCTAGCGGTTATTTAAATTAAACGATGATATTCAGAACAGAGTTATCGTTCGTGTTCAACCACGTGTAGAGTCGTTGAAAATATAAACATTGGGTTGCTAAATAAAACCATAGCCATGTTTGATGCTTGTGGTGTGTAATACTGTGTTTTTAAAAAAATAATGCGTGAATGTTTTGCATAAAAACTTAGTATATCGAGCCATTTTTCAAAGAACATTCTGCATTAAATAGTATAGTCTCTTTCACTACTGATGTTATTACTAGGTCAGGCGCGGATCGAAAATTAATTCCTAGGTGGGATCTCTACTACGCATGTTAATTGTTGCAACAGCAGAAAAAACTATTTTTTGTATTGTCTCATTTATTTCTAGAACACATTTTATCCACCAATTAATGAAGATAAAGTTTAAAATCAATATACGTCTAGAATTTATATTTGACAACAAGTACCTAGATTCTACAAAATAGACTATAAACACGAGGCACGATTTTTACTGCGAAACTGAAAGGGTCAAACCACGTGGTATAAAATTTAAATGACAATAACATTCGCAGGGGTGTGTACATTGTATATTGGTTGTAATTGGGTCAAAGGGTAGGACTAATACCCCCAAATGCAAATATCATTGCCATATGGCAAAGAATTATTTAATTGCATATTTGTCAATTGGCTTACATAATAAAGAAACATTTCATCTATTAAAGGTAAAAATGCATGATTTTAACTTTTACAAATTGAAAAACTTCAAGAAATTTGGAGGAAAAAGTATTTCTTTTAATCTTTGAATGTAAGTGTGTGTTTGCTTCTATTTTATTTCAGTAACACTTATTATTTAAAAATTAAGTGTAAAGTCTGTATATATCATTGTTACATAATAAAATAAATTAAGTCTTCCAAACTTCTCACTAATTTCTGTGGGGAAGAAGTAATAAAGTATGAATTGTCTGCCATAGGTTGGTCCTCAAATAAAACTAGTAATTTTTGTAATTTTCCCAATTTGAACAGTTTACGCATCAATTTTCCCAATTCAACGGACCCTGGACCCAGTTTAAAAACAGTAAGAAAACCCCTGTATGGGGGTTCTAAGATTTGCCTACAGTTTTCTTTTCAAAAACCAGAACACAGTTTAAGTGTTTATGTGAGAAAAATCGTCAAGACTAGTAAATATTGAAAGGAATTCCACATATCTCCTGATCGTGATAAAACATTTCCGTGTGTATCATGTAGTTGATAATACATTTAACTAGATACTGGTTTTAAATTGGAAACCGGGCCGACGTTAATATTATATCATCCATTGTAACTTACTCTTCTGTGCTTCAATATTTCATCATTTTGGAAACAGTATATACTACTTTCACACAGATAATACTAGACACCCCGATTAGTCGACCGTTCAAGTGTCATATCAATTACTAGTATTATCGAATCTCCTCTTTTTCCAGTAACGGTTAGAACATTTGCAGGTTAGGTTTCCCTGTTGTTGTTTTTTTACCCAGCAGTCTTGATGAGAAAATAGCCTGTACCTCATTACATAATTATCAATCTTAATTCTTCACAGTTTGAGGTATATATTTACATCTACCAAGTATTAGTTCCTCTATTTCTTAGCTCTATAGAAACAGCCATACTGAAATCTACACGCCCTCTTTATCGATTGGTCGAAATCTACAGCGACTGAAACTGACAAGAAATTGACGGGACTGAAATTGACACGCCCAGTTTATCGATTGGTCGAAGCCTACAGCGACCTAAGAAAAATCACAGACTGCACGAAATAATCATGATGATGCCAGACTCAAAGGACTATATATGATAGGGGCCTAAAATGGCCCCCTAAAATGAACATCATTAATTTACTATCATTCTTTGTTTTCTTAGTACAGATATGTATGTGATGTGTTTACATAATATTCATTTTGATTCAAGTGCCCACAATTTAGAAATATGACATTGTAAAGACCACCTTTTCCCGCCATTTTTGCATTTTAAGCGTAAAGCAGCTTGTTTTCAAGCAGTTTTTCCTTCCGAAAACATAGAGCGCATTCTTGAACAAATAAAATATTTTAATCAGAGATGTATCTAGCCAAGACTAATAAGTGACAAAAAAATGTTCCTTGTTCAAGCATGCGCTCTATATTTCCCATTCGTAAATAGATAAGACAAATGTCAATTTTTGGCTGATTTTGATTGAATCATAGAAATGGCGTCACTTCTGACGTCATATACTGCCAGTGAGTGCAAAAAAATCAAGTAAATAGATGAAAAATATATTCTATATCAACTCTTCTAAAAAATTATTTAACATTTAATTGTACCCGAAACACTTAAAAAATGGCGAATTATGGGGGCAAAATCTAACTCTTATCATATATAGTTCTTTCCATAGGTGTTTCTTTTTAGCTTACGTGCTTATCTATATGTACGTTAACAACAATTTAGTGAATTTCACTTACTTTTCATAATCAATTTATTGATAAGTTAAAAGAAAGATGTTACTATAAAGAATAAAATGCTTTCTTTGATTATTCATGCGGGTTATGAAGGTAGCGATCATTGCAGAAAACGCAGGCTATGTATTTTTTCTGCAATGTCACTACCTTCATATCCCGAATAAATCACCAAAGAAAGCATTTTATTGTATAAATTTGTCACGCTTCACGGCTTGGGAATATGAAGTGTACATGTAGTATCGTATATAGCGGTCTATTTTTGTTTCTGATAGATTTGATCAGAATATTCAATTTAACTTGACGTTCTGGCATTTATGCGATTTATTTGTTTCTTCAAAATACAGATATATACAGGGGCTTTATTTTCCTCGTCTTATTTGTTTGTTTTGTATTTTTTTTTAAGCTGATTTCTTTCTTTGATTTCTTAAAGAAGATTGTCCAATTTCTGGGCTTTTTTTTCGCTAAACTCTCTGGCCATTTTTTTCCTAGCCATCATATTTATAATGAGAGTACTGATCATACAATCATAATGATTTTATCTGCATATCTGTAGCTAATAGAGGGGAATTTGAGTTAGCTAGCAAATCTAAATAAACCCAAATTTCCCGTAGATCTACAGAGTTGCAAATCAGCAGCTATATATTTCAGAAATACTATATATACCATCTTCGTCGATCTCCTTGATCATATTTTCTAGCTCCTTGACGGTCGGCTCCTGACCCAGCGACCTCATGACCACGCCCAGTTCGCTGGTGGTGATGCTCCCATCCCCGTCTTTGTCGAACAAATCAAACGCCTCTCGGTATTCTGTTCACACATTAAAACGTTAATTTTTTTTTTTTATGAATAAGATGTTGTTTTAGGAAATAATTATGTATATATGTTGACTCAGTTTCTGTGGAGAGTAAAATCGTCATCCCCAAGTTCCTAGATCCCCCATAGGCACGTAGCATCGTTTTTGAAAGGGGGGGGGGGCAGACTCATCCAAAAAATCTTGACAAGCAAAAAAAAAAAAAAAATAAGACTTTTCCAAAAACTTCAAAATCATAATCGGGAGGGGGGGGGGGGGGCTGGCGTAGTATATACCTTCAATTTCAATCGTAATTTCCTTAATTTCATATCAATTTTTTACATCCTCCAAAAAAAGTGGGGGGCCAACTCCATGATAATTCAATTTTTTATATGTAAATTTTAAAAAATTAGTTGCTGCGATAAAAAGTGGCGGGGGCCAGCCCGCCCCCCCCCCCCCCCCGATGCTACGTGCCTACCCCATCCCTAATTCATGCCCCCATATTCCCTTTCTATAAACAGATGCAGAAAAGGCGAGATAATCCTTTTACCCTCACAATACTCCGTACTTCGACACGCTATTCAGACAGAAGAATAAAAGCGAGATAACCACTTTTCTTTCATAGTCTTGCGGTTGGCCAATATCTCCTTTTAACAATTACATGTAAGTAGATTTCATCAGTAATCTTTCTTATCTTTATTCACAAACAACAAATAACTGCGAAGGTGCATGACGCAGGAAATTGTGGTTTTCTGGTCGTAGTAACTTAAGTTTGCAACATTATTTTATCAAAGTTCATCAAAGTAGATTTTGTTTTTTTATTATCATTTAGCCCCGAGGTCTCCACATCCCGTCAATATCAACAATGTCACTTACCTTCAACTTGCTCCGATGTGAATTTATTCGTCTGCAATATAAAAAGACCATTCACATAGTCTATATACGTGAATACATGTATATAAAATGATCTGACCTATATTATTTTGGTGGTAAGTATACTATAAAAGGTCAGCTGTAAGTAATTAAGCCATTAACTCGATGCTTTTATATATCCCTAAGGCTTGACCCAAAACAGAAAACATACACAGAGGAGTGTGAAGGAAACGCTTCCCTTTTTTGGTGTAAACTCCGATATTCTCTCAGTACTTTGATTCAAAGAGGATCGCTTGACAAAAAAAACCAACACATATATATCCCTTGTTCACTTTTTTTTTTCATAACAACCTGCTTTCGCATGCTGGATATTCGTTTATGGAAAAAGAAAATTACACTTACCATGACTGTAGCGTAAATGAGCAACAATTTGGGGGTTATTTTTTAGCAGTTCCTGTCCAAAGTTCACTAATTGACAATGTGTGGATACGAGCACATTCGCTTTCACTATACAAGATGCAAAAGGGTGATTGTACCTCGAAAATATTTATCCGAGTAAAGCATGCAGGAAACAACACATTTAGAAACCGGAAATGTACACAATGTTCACGAGTTTCAACTGTGGAGGAAAAATAAAATGTATATTTCACCGAATCAGTTTCTCCAATGCAAACGCATACATGATACAGACTAACATTCCAGATTTCACAAGGGGGTACATTTCACCGATAAAACATTCTATTTCGTCCCTAGAGTCGGCTAGATGTTTGTTTTCATGGGTAATGAACGGCCATAAATCAAGCGTATATATCCGTGGTTGCGGCGATCTGGCAATTATCAATGAATTTCACTGTTATCAGGGAAGGCTTTATGGAGGAAGTATGTTTACAAAATTCCCATATTTGTCAAGCGAGTATTTTAAGGCTTTTTATATTATGCATGTGTATGCATTTGGGGCTTTAAACGGCGGGGTTTAAAAGGAAACTTAATCGGGAAATTTGCATAAAATTGAAAATAGATAATATGCATTGTTGCAAACGTTCATGTAAGAAGGGGATTTTTTTTTCAACAATGGTAACATGAACACGCTTTTCTATTTAAATATTTGAACAATGTGAAAACAGCACCTTGAGCCTATAACTCTCTTGTAAGATGTAAAATTGATATATTTACATTATTTTATTTTTAAATATTATATTCTCTTTAGTTTCATATCAGGCAAATTACGTTGTTTAAGCAGGGTTTTAGTCTGTATGCGTTGCATGTACTTTATCAAATAACACTATATACCGATTGTTTTAAACGTTCGTTCTTTAACCATATATGTATTTGTCCATATTTAGTAGAATATAAAAAAAAAAGAATTTTCTAATAATACATTGATTGATAGAAACTCTCTTTTTTATGCGCAGTGAAACGATTTTTCTGACAGAACTTTCTCTATCTGGTTTTTTTTTTTAGGTTCATCTAAATAATCAATGTTTAGGCAAAACTTTGATATTTTTATTAGCTCTGGTTAGAACATATTTTATTGTATATATAATATACAAAGGGTTCGAACACAAGTTCTTGCAACTTACTAGGTTCTCACCCAATTACAAGTAATTTGCAATTGTCATAAGACATGGTACAGGTATATACACATATATTGAAAAAAATGGTAAAGAACAAAATAGTATACTTATGTAAATCTGCGAGAATTGATTATAAAGTTCTGTACAGCTGTGAAAATTCTAACATTAGTTTTATAATCTAGGTTGTCATTACCCCATAGTAAAGTATGCGAATCTATAATACCTAAATTTTGTATTTGGAATAGTTCATTAAATAAGGTATTCCTTGCATTAGAAAATAGTTTGCAAACAAATAAAAAATTATATACATCTTCTTTCTTTCCACATATGCAATTTGGAATTTATTAGCTCTATTAGCGTATGAGGTTTTGATAAAGACGCACCTCTATAAAAGAAATGTCAAGTAAAAGTCCACGTGATTTTAAAAATAACTTACTTTATCCGTTCATTATTTCCCACTTTTATACACGTAAACTGTAAACTTTTAATAGATAAAAAAATTTATATTTTAGTGTCATTACGAGAAGAGTGTAGATCTAATCAGTGTTGGATAGTTTACCCTACATTCACCAGATCTGTTCATAACTCTATAAACACATTTTCATGTACTCTCAGATGGTTTCTTTAAAAAACACTAACTTTTCAGTTAACTGTGTTACTATATAATCCATTATATAAATAGTGCATGTTTGGGAGGGTAACAGTTGAAATTGACACCCCGAGAAAACCATGGTCAACCGACGCGAAGCAGAGGTTGACAATGGTTTTCGAGGGGTGTCAATTTCAACTGTTATCCTCCCAAACAGGCACTATTTATTTTGTTAAACTGAATGTCTTAATTTTTAAGAAAATTTCACTTCTTTTATAGAGGAATAACGTGAATTCTACAGCGAACCGTACGCGCATAATTTTCGCGCATGTTACAATTTTTAACGTTACCCGTTGCTAAGTGCGTTGCTAACGCTGAGGGAATAGAAAGGATTATGAACTGCGTCTTAACCAATCAGATTTCAGTATTTAACATGAAAGTATAACAACACAATATGGTGTCGTAAAAATTGCGTACAACATATGGTTGAAACCATCTTCGCTAGCCAAGAGTGTCTGATCCGCTTTTCTCATTTATTACCCAGGTATAGTGCAGTAGTAGAGAGGTTGAAATGTAAACTTAAAATTCCCATTAACATGAATGACAAATAAACGTTATAAAATTGTAGAAGAAGTCTAAATTCGTTATTTTTTTTTCTTTTCAAATTCTGAAAATATAGATGTTAAAGTATTTAAATATATGTTAGATGTAAAGTTCTTAAAAGGGAATCATATACGTTCTCTTTATAAACCTGTAAATGTTGCACATTGTTTCATCTAAAGTGATTACTTGTAACGGTGACTCATACTGATAGCTAGAGATTAAAAGAAAATTACATGTACATGTAATTTATCATTGGACCTTGATATGTAAATGTAATTACATTTTTTGTGTTAATCATGAGGACTAATTTAATTCGGGTAAATGATATAATCTGTTGTGTACATCAATGGGTAATACCTACATATAATTGCTCCATTTAGATACAATGATCCTGTGTTTCAGTTTAAAGTGTTTGTCACTAAACTTAAATTGTCAAGTTAGACATACAATTTCAACTTATTTACGTCCTTCTAAAACTCTTTAATATTTCTATAGCAAAATATTATGTGCGTTTTTATGTTCATACTAAACAGTGATGAACTATTAAAATGTTTATTATCGTATTTCCAAGTTATTTTCAAACTTTCTCATTTTTTCTCTCTGATTTCGAAAACTCTGATCGAATTCCTTATTTTCCTCACTTGTACCCTTTTTATCAATTTATTTTTTCAAAATTTCAAAATAATACACCCCTTCCTCTGTCCCCCACATGCATAATGTCGCATGATAACAATCGGTCTTCATTTTAAGAAATGACCTTGAGGAGGTCAGTGTAGTGACCTTGATAGTTGATGAGCCCGTCCCAGTCGGCGTCCGCCTCCCAGGTATTCTCCTCCACCTTTTTCGTCCGTCAGCTTCTCCCCCAGGTTCGTCATCAAAAGTCGGAGGTCGCGTACTTGAATGAGTCCTGTGTTGTCCCTGTTTAGCACTTTTAACGCTGATATCATCTCCTCTTTAGAGTCCGTATCTTTCATTTTCTTGCCCATCATTTGAGGAAACTCGTCAAAATCGATTGTTCCGTTTCCTGTTTGAAACGTTATCGTGATAAAAAGCAAGCATTCACTTTAATTTAATACATATTCACTTGATAAAGTGAAATTGTTTCGCATTACTTTCACTTGGTTTTTGAATGCAAGAATAATATGCACTGAACATGAACACACTGAATGTAAAAATTTCGAAGTTAAACTCACGCGAGACACGATTTACCCGTATAACCACCAAAAACTCTTTTTCTAAAAGTATAGTAATTTAAAATTTACCATTTTATAAATAACCGTTTCATTCCAACGAGCACATGTAATAGTAGTAATTTTAACTAAGTTATACGTGATTTTACCGTCAACATCGACTTCCTGTACCATTTCCTGTAGTTCCGACTCCGTGGGGTTCTGACCCAGTGACCTCATAACGGTCCCCAACTCTTTGGTTTTGATGATCTTGTCCCCATCCTTGTCAAAAAGCCTGAAATCTTCCTTGAATTCTGCAAAAATTAAACGACATTCATCCGTATGCATGCATCCGTATTGTTGCCTTCTCTTATAAATTGGGAGATCCAAATATTTATTCATGCATACCTAAGATTTGTTCCTTTGATAATTCTGAAACCAAATCCTACAAAAGGTGAATTCATTATAACTACTAGTATAAACTTACTTATATATTATCATAAATTATAACGATTTTCTTATTTATAAAGGGTTAATAATGATCATAATGCAATCATGTCTGACGATTTGAAAATGATAATGATGAGAATGTGACTTTTCCCCATTAATTTACAGAAATATTTTATGAACAATTTGGTGTAAATTTTGCTTTTGGTAAGTATAACACAACAAGCAATGACTGCACAACAATTCTTAAAATATTTTAAAAACTGATCATATAGGTGGAGTTTCCTTTTCTGTGCATTCAACACATTTTTTAACAGGCTCTCCTGTGGCCCTTTTATGGTAAAAAATGTCATAACCAATCAGCTAGTGATCTATACATCCTCAGCTAACATTATTTTTAGTGACAGGGAAACTTTAAAATAGATTTTTGCCCACTTCTTTTCTATATTTCTGGAAATACACACAACAGGAAGCAACTGGCAACACCAGCTGCAACCTTAATGGCAGAATATTTTCATGATGATCAAAAATTAAGGGTATACACTGAAAAGAATGTAAAACTGCCCTGTCAGTAGAGTACAACTATAATGCATATACTTAAAAAAATAAAATGATATCTTTCGTGATTCATGAGGGCTATGAAGGTGGCGACATTGCAGAAAAAAATTCACATAACCCGCTAACACGGGTTATGTAAAAAAAAAATTCTGCAGTGATTGCTACCTAATCATAACCCGCATGAATCATCAAAGAAAGCATTTTATTGTTTATTATTACATTTTCCTTTTAAAAAATTAATATAACGATTGTAAAAATTAAGTTAATTCACTAAATTACTGTTAATGTACATCGGCCATATCGTCTCCTTTGGGAATTGAGTCTGACATCATCATGATTACAAATATTTCGTGCAGTCCGTGATTTTTCTTGGGTAGCTGTAAGTTTCGACCAATCAATAAACGGGGCTATGAATTAACTAAAGTTTCCGTAAAAGTAGAGGGAATCGGGCCTACTCAGTAGATGTAAATATAAATAGTTTTCGTGTGTAGTAGGTTAGGAATTTATAATGAGCAAAAACAGAAGTGTCGGATAAACTCTTATTCTTCGCATATTGAGGGACAGATAAACTGCTTTTAGAACCATTTTAACAAGGCCTTGGACTTTCAGTGGGACGAAGCTATTTTTTTTTTGTCAAAACAAGTTAAATATAACGCTGGTTTCAAGTGAAATATACACAGATTGCGTAGTCTAAGCTCAAAAGCCAGACAAATCATGTTGATTTCAAAGAGTCATGGCTAAGTGGCCTACAATGAAACAGACAAGCCTACGTCACATTGTTGTTTGACACCAACTACCCAAAGTCCAGGCAAGCTCTTGTAAACTAATTCTATATCATTTTTATATGCTGCAAGACGGGTACCAAGATCGCTTTTGCATATGTATCATTTACATCACTGTCTTAAAGATAAACACTTAGACACCGTTTTGACACCATGATACCCAAGAAAGCTTGGGTAGACTACTTTAATCACCAATAAAGCCAAATATACGTAAAAAAAAATCAATCAAAATCGGTGGGCAAACTCAAATGTTTCCCAGCATTATTTGATATTACATTTAATTTTTTACAAACACGACTCAAATGAAGCTTATTTTCAGTGAGGTTTATCATATTTTTTCTGGGTTTTTTTTGTTATTTTGTTTTGGGTTTTTTTTTCTGTTTTTGTTTTTTTGTGTGTGTTTTGTTTACAAACTAACAAGTACTTGCAGGCAAAAACAGAAAAGAAGTCTCTGTTTACTGGGTATAACGCTTTTTTTTAGTTTGGGGAAAATCTTGTTAGGAATTTTATCGACAATATTTTACGGGGCCTGAGGTATCCAATCTTCTACTGGCAGGTAAACAGGGACTCTGTTTAATGCCACCGATTTGTCAACCATTAACCAAAAGGAGCTACCAAATCGTCCAAATTACTTTAAGATATCTGACTTTATCTGTCCTGTCTACAAATATTAACATACAAAACACAAACATGAATAATTCTGGTATTATAAACAAAATTTATTAAACACTACACGTCAAATGAGTGCACAGTATACCTCGAGCAGTCTTGGATTATTTACCTTACATACACCAGCTACGTTCATAACTCCATAAATACAATTACATGTATTCTCAAATGATTTTTTAACAATGAGATGTTATACACAACCTTTTAATTTAACTTTGTAACTGTATAATCAATTACATTTGCGCAAGCATTACAGAATTTTTCGATGCATCAAAAATTGCGTATAGATGGTTGAAATGTAAACTTGTAGTTCACATTGTAGATGAATAACAAATAAATGGTGTCAAATTGTAGAGATGTCTAGATCCGCCAATTTATCATCTTTTTCCGGTCATCATTGCCACAAATTCTGCAAAAAAGATATGTTGAAATATGTACGTTAAAATTGCTAAAAGGAAATCCTAGTAAGACGTTTTAGATCTCTTTAAGTACATGTAAATAATACATATTTAAACAAATTATAATTTTTAACGGCGAATCATTGCTACATGCGTAGACATAAGACAAAAATATTTATTACTGGACCTTGATAACTCTATGGAATAACGTGTTTGATAATATCATTATCTGCCCCCTTTCAAGATGAACTATTCGATTCTGTTAAATGAAATAATTTATATCTAATAACACTCGGCCCTTATTTCTAGAAATGACCTTGAGGAGGTCAGTGTAGTGACCTTGATAGTTGATGAGGCCGTCCCCGTCCATGTCCGCCTCCCTGATCATCTCCTCTACCTCCTCGTCCGTCAGCTTCTCCCCCAGGTTCGTCATCACGTTCCTCAGGTTGGGTCCGTTAATGTAGCCTGTGTTGTCCCTGTCGAACACTTTGAACGCTGACTTCAGCTCTTCTTCGGAGTCCGTGTCTTTCATCTTCTTGGCCATCATTTGAAGAAACTCGTCAAAATCGATTGTTCCGTTTCCTTTTTAAAACGTAAAATATACACATACAAAGGTATGCAAGAAATGACAAAATTGATTGGTTAGATAAAATATTGTAATAGTAATTCCACTTATGCCTTTTCTATATAATAATATCTGTAAATTCAGTGCACATACGTACATGTATATAACGGGTTTTTTAAAAAAGGTTTTTTTGGGGGGGGGGGGGTTTGGGGTTTTTTTTTTTTTTTTGGTCTATTCTTAGGCATTATTAAGGAAAGTATGTAGCCACTTGTATATCTTGTAAATTTATCGTGATAAAAAGCAAACATTCACTTAGACAATACTCATTTTAGTTCACCTAGAGTGAATATAAGTTAAATTGCTTCGCATGAATTCCACGTGATTCTGAATGCTGAAAAAATACGCACTATACAGGACTACACGAAAATCTTTTCATGTGAGTGCTCTTTACACGTAAAAATTGCCTTAAAAATTCCAAGAAAATTCATGCAACACAATATACCGGTATAACAGTTACTGCAAAAAAGATTCTTTGCTAAAGAGCATAGTGATTAATTAAAAACTTTACCATTTCCTAAATATCAGTTTCATTCCAACAAGTACGAGATTTTTACCGTCAACATCGACTTCCTGTACCATTTCCTGTAGTTCCGACTCCGTGGGGTTCTGACCCAGTGACCTCATAACGGTCCCCAACTCTTTGGTTGTGATGGTTTCGTCTCCATCTTTGTCAAATAGGCTGAAAGCTTCTTTGAATTCTTAAAATATATTTAAAATGGTATTTATTCGGATGCATGCGTATTTTGTTGCTTTATAAAATGGAAAAACCAAATATTTATTCGTGTTTACCTAAAATTTGCTCCTCTGATAATTCTGCAACCAAATCCTACAAAAAGGTGAGGACATGGTCATTGTGATTTCAACCTTACTACATGTACATATCCTAAAGTATTACGATATTCTCATTCATACGGGTAAAAAAAAATATATAATTATTGCATCATGTCTGTCGATTTGAAACAAAAACCAAACCCTTTCCTCTTATTTTAGTGTTTAACAAATTACAGGACTATTTAATATAAATAATATTAAAATTTAGATTTTGCATTTGGTAAGTAGGACACAACGTGCAATGGATCCATAACATTTTTTTTAAATTTATTTTTTTTTAAAGTAAGTTGGTGGAGTTTCGTTTTCTGAGGTGTCATTGATATTATAGAACAGGCTCTACTGTGGCCCTTTTATGAAAAAGAAAATCTATGTCAATAACAATTAGCAAGTGATCTAGCATTCTTCGGTTGACATCAGATTTTGGTGACAAAGAAACATAGTTTTCCGCCTACTTCTTTCATATACTGCTGGAAAAACACATAGCAGAAACCAACTGATAACATCAACTGCAACTTTTAGAGAAATGGCAGATTTTTTTCCCAATATGATTTAAAACATGTATTTACAAAGGAGAAAATAAGCATGTATGCAGCTGACTTTAAACGGGAATAGCCCTTTTATCACGGGACAATTCGAATGTAAAATTTTGGGATATCGAATTTCAAGTCTCTACAATTTAAAAGAAACTTTGATTTTGACTTCATGGACACTTTAAGCATTTATTAGCAGCAAAGAAATGTGTCGGTTAAAATCTGATTCTCTGCATATTGGGGTACAGATAAAATTCTTTGATAAATTTTCATATGCTGCCAGTGAGGTAACAAGATCGTTTTTGCATATGTTGCATTGCTTGGTGTTATATTGCTTTCAAAGTCTTATTAAAAACACACCTTCTAACACTATGATATAAGAAGGATAGGCAGACAACTGAAAACTCCAATAAAGTCTTATATCAAATTCCTGGAAAATAAGCATTGTTTGATAATACACTAAACATTTTACCAACACGAGTCAGATGAACCTGTTTTTCAGTTAGGTTTTCAGCATTTTTCGAGCTTGTTTTTTTTTAGTTTTGTTTATAAATCAGCAAGTACTTACAGCCATAATGGTTTAATCCAAATCAGTAAAGAAATCTCATGTGCAGATCTTGAGACGAAACCTATTGTTCAAATCCTCTAGCGACACTTAATCTAATTCTTGACTTATCATTAGCTATAGACGCCTGATCCGATCATCCGTTTAAAATACAACTATTAGTTGGTGGCTCAATTACTTCGGCCATGCATTTAAATCAAAAACCATCAGCCCCCACTAGATCATCCAAGACTTTAGTAAATCGTTCACTTCAGAGATTAAAAAAAAATTATAACTGATCGATTACCTAGAAATCGAAAAAGTTTTGGCGACCAGGTCGGGAGCGTTGGGGTAGTTTAGTTTTGCTGTTTACTAGGTATAATGATTTTTTTAGTTCGTGGGTAAAACCATTTAAGAGTCATATATAATTGTTCCATTTTATCGGCATATATTTTACTAGGGCTGAGGTTTCCGATCTCCTACTGGCTGTAGTAACACATGACTCAGGTTAATACGACAGATTTGTCAATCAAGGACCAAAAGGGGCTACCATACGTCTTTTTTATGTGAGAAAAGAGGGTATATTAATGGCTATATGATACGGCCTTCATTCCCGGGATTAGGGGACTGTTACTAGTAGTAAGAAATGTGGGTTATCTGTACGAATATAGAATTTGGTTATCCTGGCTCTACCCTGTCTTCGTTTGACATGATAGTGGTCGATGTTTGATAAAGAATGGTGTAAAGTGGGGTCTACATGATGCGTGCGTTCTTTGGCACTTCTCAATTTTTGAATTTATTTTCTCGAAACTTGTGTGAAGGTTTTACTTTCAAGGCCAGTAGGCTATCAGAACATTGCCCTTTTTTAACAGATATTGCACCTCTTGATAATTTTCATATCCATCTAACATTTCTCGAGTGCGGATAAAGAGAATATTTTCCTTTAGTATCATAGGAAACAATATTAAATTACGACCTTTCTATAGAGTTGATTACATTTTGTCCATTGGTAAGTTACTTAGCTGGTGACCAAAAATATTCTTCTTTACCAGGAAAAAGAGCAGTACGAAAACTCCCTGTAAGTTATGTATTTCATCATTATCATCTTCTACCCTTATTTTTTGGCTATTTTGATGACTAATGATAGATTCTGTTATCAATTTTTTTAAATAAGATATGGTGTCGATAATGTACAGAAAACGTGACGTATTTCCGCTTGAAAACCGACATTGTCGCAAGCTTTTCAATAATGTAATTTCGTCCGAAGCTATCTAAATGTAAATATTAGATTGATGCGCTGTCTGCATCTTCTTTTAAGAACAAAGTAAGACATCAGAGATGAATTATACACAGAATGGACGGAATCATTTATTCACATACAAGTCTCATTCACATAACAAGTATAACTCTCATTTTTCGTTCGAATTCATACAGAAAGGATTCTCTATTGCAATGTTTTGCTACAAGCGCATCGATGATCCAGATTCAAGGATTGGCGTCATTCATCATGGCTACGAATTCTACAAAAAAGAAGATTTTTTTACTTGTCTAGACTTTGTATTTTGACAAGAAAATTAATTTTCATATCACAGACAAAAAATTAAAACATTGGAGATAATGTTACATGAGAAAATAATATACTTTTTAAAATATTATCAGTATGACGTAAAAATGTGTTATCTTAGACTTGCAATTATTAAAATCTACATGAAAATAATATCAAATATGTCAGAAATAGAGACGAAACAATATAATATATATTAAAAAAAAATTCAAAAAATTGAGGAGATATATTTGATATTCCATTATCTTTAATATATAGAATATTATATTTTTGACAGTACTTCAATTGTGCCACAGGGAAAAATTAAGATGCTAATCGTAGGACGACCTTGCCTATGCTCGTACATGTATGCCCTAGAAATTTTTAAAACCTTTTTTTAAGAATAAGGAAAAATTACACGCCAAGTTCGTATTGAACACCACGTTCTTGTCTATTTTGATTGACACTTGACATTTCATCAAGTATCTCCGTATATATATATTGAATATATTCTCGAGCTTAAGTGTTATTATTTTGTTTACAAGCAGATCGTGTTAGCTAAACCAAATTAACAGTACTTATCTATTACAGAGGAGAGACAGTTATAAACTGGATAGCTAAGATCGACTTATCTCGTGAACAATTACTTCCGATTTTTTTCCGAATCTAGGGATATTTTTTACCACTCACTTTTTACGATAGAGCTGTGGATTTTTCCACGAATTTTACAAACCACGCAGTATCAGCAGTGGCTTATCGGTCCTTATATGGGCAAATCCCGATTTTAATCAATGAAATGATTAATTACTTTCCAATAATTGCCTATTGGATTACGGAACATCGATTTCCATAGTAACGGCTTGGTCACGTTGCCATGGGTACAATATTTATCTATTTGTTTTATCGTATACATTTGGAAGAGACTATCTCATAAATGAGAAGAGCTGGGGAGAGGGGGGTCATCACAATGTTCTATATATACAATGTCCGTACAAGTATGATATCTGATCTCACGATCCAAAGACGTTATATTCTAACGGAGCGCTGAAACCATGGTAACATGAATGTCTCAAGGTCGCTAGTTGTATAGAAAAAAAAGAAGTTACAGTAGCACAAAAAAATAATAAATAGCGACTACGAAAACCTCAAATAGTCATTCGTCAAACACAACTTAAAACTGTTTCATGAATGTAGTCACGAGAATTGATTAATAATATTCTAGCAAAACACACTCAATAAGGAAACTTATTCTCTTGAAGTTGTATATCTAGCCTAGAATGAAAATACTGCTGTCTTGAGCTTTTTTTTTCTCCCTCAATTGTTACGTAGGAATTTAAAGGGCCTGAAAATGGTGTCAAAGCTTTATTGAAGAGATTATAAATTCCTCCATACGATAATAGGTGTTGATATGATACCACATGCATAAAACCTATTTACTCATCACAAAGTCTGGCTTTAAGGGTTAACGCTACGATGAATAGCAACTAGCGGTTTTTAAACGTGAAATCTTTTATCAATTCTTTTCTATGGCGATTCACCTCCACATTATGCATGCATTTACATACATGTCAAGCTCATTTTTTTTTTAATTACATACACACACCCGTAGAGGTTTTATCATACCCGGATTGCACTGTGTTAAATGATGTATACCGGATAGGTTTGCAAATGAAATGAGGTTTAACATTTATTGACAAGAAATTTTTCAGATTGAGTCAATAATCGTCCCGAATACTCAAATCAAACAAACTCACGGATTTTCATTTAGTCAATTTCTTTTCGCATGTACTTGTAATATGGTACATCTGTCTAAGGGATTTAATTTTTTTTTAAAAGCATCAGTTTCAAAATGGACTTTAATGGTGAAAAATCTGATAGTAATACTATTATTGGATGCTTGTCTCCAGTTCTGTGTTTTTAAGTCAGAATAAAATTCGTATCAATATGTAATACATCCTCCAAGTGATTCATAGTCTATGGAGAAACAGTCATGAATTCATTGATGATATTGAAAATGTGTTAATGTGTAAAAGACGGAACCATAAAACCAGAGAAAGTAATCAACGACTTGCCTTCGAAGTCGATTTCTCCGTCGCCGTCCAGATCGGCCTTGTCAATCATCGCATCGATCTCCTCCTCTGTGTAGTCGTTAGACATCATAGACATCATCATCTCTTTGAGTTCCGATCGATCAATGGATCCGCTCCCGTCCGCGTCTATCTCCTTGAAGGCATCGCGCAGCTGTTCTATGGGGTCAGTTGACCGCATTTTGTGGGTCATGATTTGTAAGAAGGCTTCTAAGTCTAATCTACTGCTACCTGCAAAATGAAAACATCAAATATATTTAAAATGAATACCTAATTTATATAATTTAATGCGAATACTTTGCTAATTTAAGATATTGAATATTTCATTTTTTGCACAAGATACATGTATTTCTCTCTCTCTCTCTCTCTCTCTCTCTCTCTCTCTCTCTCTCTCTCTCATACATCCTAAAAATTCACACAATGATTTATATTCTTTCAGAAAATATTTTGTTGCATTGTTTGTTATGTTTGATAATGTAAAAAATCGTATATATATGAACATGTTCAATGACATGTAACTACAATAGTTACAATATAGCCTTGCTACCTTTGCACATCGTCTCAATGATATCTTTAATCTCGTCCTCTGGCATGGGCTGCTCCACTAGTTCTAATAATTCTTTCAGAATATCTTGGTGAATAAAGCCCCGCCCCTTTGCGTACATTTCAAAGGCCTCGGAGAAATCTAAAAAATGCAATGCATTATGTATAATTTGATAAAATTCAATTACGCAGAATCCGAAAACAGCATGGCCATTTTTTAATATTTATTTGCCCGTGATAACACTACGTATCGATTTTGTACTATATAACCCATAATACAAATGACGCCAAATTGAGGCGCCAGCGGGGTTTGCTTATTTAAATATTTAAGTCGTACGATGGCTTAAAATTATATAAATATAAGTAATAAGGAATCATTCTTTGAATATTATGAGGTGATAATTTCGGTCGGGGCGTGATCCAATCTATCATAAAGCCCTTCGGGCTTTATTGGATTTGATCACGCCCTGACCAAAATTATTTTCTAATTTATTTATTTCAACTTTGAGCAATAAGCTCATCAGCATTAAACATAATTACATTTATAAAACACGTATGCGAGGCACGCAAAATGCGAAGCCAGTAGGCTTCAGAGTCTCTAGTCTCATAATACTCAAAGAGTGATTCCTTCATTCCTTTTTGACATACCTGCAGCCATATCATCTTTTAACTGGTACGTCTGCAAAAGAAATTGTAAATGATGAAGGAAAAAACACAGAAGTCAGATATTATCGAACAACCAAAACAGGGGTTTAATTTACACTGGTTACAAACACAATTACATATATTTTTTAATTCAGACAGACATTTGGAATTAATAGATTTTTTTTAATGTGTGTTTTAACGGTGAATGTTACAACAGATTTACATTTAACAATGGGACAGCTTGTCACAACCAAACCAATCATGATGTAATATGATGCTGGTATTATATACTATTGCTTGCATGGTGAATCTTGGTAGTTCAAACAGTTTGAGGGTGGTTACAAAACAAGCAATAATGATGGTTTTTTATGTGGCATTAGGCTCAGGTTATGTGTTAAAAGCCGAATATGTCAATAAAAAACGGTATTTTTGAATTAAATTTTTATGGTTAAAAAAGAAAATTGAAAGAAATTCTGCCTATTATTTCTTTTTATTGCCATCTAACAATTAAATATCTTCAAACCAAATATTTTATGCGGTAAAGAAAAATACCATCATGCAATAAAAGTTGTCTCCCGGTAATGATATAGGATAGATCTTTGATAAAGTGAACACATTATTTTGGGTTGCCATTAACTAAAAAAATAAAATAATGCATCACGGAAGCACCATGGCTCTGTTGAGATTGCCTTTAATGATGATGACATTTTTTTTTAAACTTATGTACAATTAGCAGTTTGACAATTTCAAGTGAGAAATGTTGAGTACATGTATGTGGACAATTAATTAATTGTTACGTGTAAACATCTATACATAACAAAAATAAACATCGACATAAAAAAGTATAACAAACAAATTGTTAGCAGTGCAAAGTAAACAAAAACATAAACAATCGTGCTCAAAATGTTTCGGCTTTAAATGTGAAAAAAAAAATTATAATGACGGTGGCTATTAAAAAACACAACAATAACAAAACACGGGAAATAGGTTCAACAGATCAATTTGTTCTCATGTTGCACAGTGAATATGAAGCAAAAGTTCATATCATTCTAATGGCGATAATTATATTATTCATTTTTATATCGACCAAAAACGGCTTTTACATATGAATGCAGTAACACTGAAGAGCAGACGATTCAAATACAGCCGATGGTTCCAATAATGTATCGTTTTTAATACTTTCAATTTGCCTACGTCCAATATTTGCTTAAAGTATAAACCCGTCATACAATGTCGTGCATACTGCCAAACCAATTTGCATGGCAGACTTTGCCGGGAAAACACATTGTTGAATTTTATTCATTAATATTGATTTAACTCAAGATATATATTTTTTATAAACACAAGATTTTGAATACTGAATACACATACGGGTCCCTGAAAAGAAAGAAACTATGTAGTGTAAAAGGGGAAGAGATAAAGGATAAAAATATTTACGTATATTTATAAGGAAAGCTACAAAATAAAAAGAATTCAAAATATATAAAATTGGTGCTTTGAAATTCTTGTACCTGTTCCCCAAATGGATTCGTATTCTAGAGTAAAAACACAATATTTGGTTAAATGAACATTGATTTTTTTTTCTTTACAAGACAACATTGTAGCAATGTTTCGATGTTTGTGAATCGGATTTAAACACACTGAGAAAATAAACAAAGATCTATACTTACCGAAGAGGACATGATTCCGTCAAAAAAAGATTGTTGTCTAGTATATTTCTACCATCTATAACCAGTCACTGTCAAAAGAATGTTGAGTAACTATGAAATAAAATGGAAATGTAGAAAAAAAAATGGAAGATGAATCCACCTTTGAAAGAATCAAAACAGATCGATGTTTCGGTTGAATGACTTCGGTTCAAGCTTATACGCGATCGGTGGATTTCTTTACCAATCGAGTAAAGGGCTTACAATGCTCTCGATACGAGTCGTTGGTAGTTATCGATATTAGCTTATTAAAACGCCTCTTAAGATGAAAGATATAATTCCATTCAACGGGTGTGTAGTGTGGAATGGATTTAGTAAGTAAAAAAAAACTGACTTACGTATATGAATATGTCCTATTTTCTACACCCAACATGGTCGGGAAGTCGCGAATATCAACATAGATTTCCGTTTCTATGTATGTTTCCAAACAAAACCCAAATCATTTGTCAGGTATATACAGAGCGTAGGGGATCCGAAATCACTGGACTTTAAATTGTATTCGGCCATTCACAGACAGTATTTATAGCGTGGACGACTTTTAAATTTATTATTGTTGAAAATAAAAATTGGACGTAATTTCTTTTATAAGGAGATGGAATAACAGAATAGAAAACCCTCCGTTGGTATAGCAAGTTAATGTACGCTTTATTCACGCATCGTTTCACGTGAAGAATCATTCTCTCTCTTTTTTTTAAATTGATTTGTTGGGCATGCAGAGCTACGGAAGAAAATCAATCTATAGTGAAGTCAATATTTTTTTTTAGTCTAGCTATGAGTGAAAAAAGGTGAACGGTAATAGATTTTTTTCAGTGGACATGGTAGAAAAAAAATAAACTAAAGGTGAACTCATTTTAAAACAAAGTTATTATTGCTTCAATCATGACCATAATTTTTCCTTTTCAAATTCATCTGCCAAAATTGAATTCGAAGTAAAATGAGACAAGTCTTTTAAAACACTGATGGCTCCTACTGCTACTTTCAAAACTTGACCGCAAAAAAAATCCGATAATAACTAATTCGAACACATGAGTATCGGGTTACACAACATATTTAGCATACTTTGACCTAAAATCTCCGCTATAGAAATACACTGTAGAACATTTAAATATGTTAAACTTCGATTTTTAATATACTTATATACTTGTAATTTAGCTTACCCTTTTACGATTATTATTTCTAAAAATTTATTTTACCTAAATGACAAATGTATTTCAAAGTTTGGAAGTGACACGATGAACGGTCTGCATATATACACAAAAATATTCAAAACAATATTTTTCATTTTTGATTCTTTTTTCAACGACCTTGTTGCACTTGAATTCATTTTCAACAATATTGAAGTTTTAGTCATATACATGTATATAGACTATTTTCTGATTTTAGTGTGCATGTGTATTATAGATAGATTAAGTACATGTTTACGTTTAAAACATTGCATACATGTACACGTGCATCACATATAAGTTTTTTTATGCTGTAAAACGAAAAGAATATATTCAAGACACTTGTAGTCAACATTTTATTTCAAATAATAACAAAAATATTGAATCAAGATTTAACAACGCAAATTACATTGCAAAAATATTATTATATTTTAATTTCAAACATTAATTTATAATTTCCACAACACAAGTACAATACTAGGCCTATATAACTCAATTTACAGAAATTGTAAAATCATTCCTACACAACTCACTCAATTCAATTAGCAGCTGGTTTGGCAAATCGTCATTTAGTTCATGAATTGTTTGAATCCGTAACACATATTTACAGAATTGTGCCTGTTTTTCGTTATGTTGAGATATCAAGTTATTCCGTCATCACTTTTATAAATTCTGAAAAAAATGATATAAAATAACTATTTTGATAACATTTAACTCAGACTGCTCTATGATTTAATATGATACACGTTACTGTTATATCATGCTCGTATTTGAGCCCTGTAAGAAATTTTCCAAACTGCGAAAGGATATAACATTGACCAAATTAAATCATATGCATTTTAGACGCCAGTTTTCGAATGTACCTATACATTAGACATATTTTCGAATGATACATAATACATAAGGACTTCTGATTGTAACGCCAACATTCTAATGTTATCAAATAAATATCGAGTTGAAACAGGCTTCTTTACACTGGAAAAAATCATCACAAATCAAGATAAATGTATATTGTTATAGTAAGCATTTCATCCAGGGGAAATTTTAATTTAAAAAAAACCAGAACTGGCGTGGAGCGAAATAATCCCATTTCTACCATGGCAGATGTCTCGGTACCTTGGTATACTCACTGAAATCGACAACTTACCAATGTAATTGATATCACCGTCTCTTTACTTACTGGGATATACAACTTACCAATATAATTGATACCGCCATCTCCTTCCTTACTGGGATATACAACTTACCAATGTAATTGATACCGCCGTCTCCTTACTTACTAGGATAGACAACTTACCAATGTAATTGATACCGCCGTCTCCTTACTTACTGGGATAGACAACTTACCAATGTAATTGATACCGCCGTCTCCTTACTTGCTGGGATAGACAACTTACCAATGTAATTGATACCGCCGTCTCCTTACTTACTGGGATATACAATTTACCAATGTTATTGATATCGCCGTCTCCTTACTTACTGGAATAGACGACTTACCAATGTAATTGATATCACCGTCTCCGTCTATATCTGCTGTTTTCACTGCCTCTTTCGCTTCCTCGTCCGTCAGTCGCGGCTTGTCCCCCATAGTGGTCAGGATTAGGAACAGCTGATTGGAGCTAATGGACCCGGTTCCGCTGTCATCGAACACTCGGAACGCCTCGCGTATTTCATCCTCGGTATCCGTTTCCTTCATCTTCTTTGACATCATTTGAAGGAACTCGTTGAAGTCTATTTCCCCATTACCTGTAGTAAATCAATGGAGAAAGTCTCTCGTTAAAAGCGTACGTTTGATAGAAACATCTCCTGCACACGTACTTCTTAAACACTCCAAAGTAATGTACAGCAACAAGTATAATTGACACAAATACATCTTCAAAGATACATTGAACACGATGCATTCCAGTTTTGCATTTATGATATTGGAGTATCTGCTCTCTTGCTGAATCCACTGTATAGAGAAGAAGAAGAAGAAGAAGAAGAAGAAGAAGAAGAAGAAGAAGAAGAAGAAGAAAAAAAAGAAAGAAAGAAGAAGAATTGTTATCTATTATTCAGAAGTGTCTTACCATCTTGATCCACTTCGTTGATGAGTTCCTCTAGCTCCGCCATTGTGGGATTCTGACCCAGGGACCTCATCACTGACGCCAACTCACCGCCGGAAATGTTCCCAGAGCCATCTTTGTCGAACAGGCTGAACGCCTCCCGAAACTCTGAGAGAGCAAAAAGAAATGAAATCTTTTGTTACGTATTTGAAAATATTCTTCAAACTTTTCAGATAAATCAATCAATAGAGTTTTTAAAGACGAAAGCAAAAGAACCACAGAGCATATATACAATGCACGTGAAATAAAAAAAATAAAGTAAATATCAATATACTCTGCATGTAACGACATTCCAAATTTAACATAGTTTTGACGTTACTAGACTTAATAGTCAGATAAAATACATTTGGTAATTTAATTTATGAAAGTTACATTTCCTAGTTCATATTTACCCTCGACTTGATCCTCTGTCAACGCATCCTGAAATATTATCAAAATTATCATAAAAACATTTTTTTTTTTTTTAAAAACCCGTGAAATATAGCCATTTTAAGTAATAATATCTTAAGAAAAGCGGGGGAAATCCTAAGGATAAAGAATTAAGGAAATCACAACATTATAAACAAATACTTACCATTTTTTGTGCTATAGCACTGAACTATTTACAAAATATCTAACAGCATATGAACCGATATAAGTCGGTGCTGATAGTGAGATACTCCCCGAATGGAACGACAATGGCCGAGCTGTATTGAGGACTGCGCTGACTCTAGTGTTAAGTAACCCAATGAACGATGGTTATCTAATCCCAGTCTTTCTTTTGTTTTGCCCCCAGTTCATTATATCATAGGATTAATCTCTTGTCTTAATGACAAGTTTTAATGAATATGTGGACGTTTAGCAATGTTAATTTAAAAAAAAATTAATAAGAAAAGAAACATTATCCTCTTTTTCAAAAAAAGATCTATAGATCCTTTTTCCTTTGGTAAATTGCATGCTAATATCTAGTTACAAAATTGATTCTTAATGCATATATACATTGTACATGTATACAGAGTTAAATAAACTTTACCTATGTCTTATATCGTCCCAATAACTCAGAACCACTACATGTGTCATCATCATTGGTTATTAATAGAAAATTTATAACCGTCTTTCTGTCCAAACAAGCCGTAATTAAAACTGAGTGAATAAAATTTTATATCAATAAATTGATATTTTCTCAAACTAATTTACACCACCGTCATGCATTGTTACGGTCTTTGATTTAAAGAGGGTCTTTCATTTTTTTCAAGGCTAACAAAGACACTTTCTCTCGATGAAAACAAATGAACGAGAATACCTACCGACTATCAAAGAACTATATTGATGATTTGACTCAGTAGTTGACAAAAGGCGTTGTTTTGAAATTCATAAAATATTAAAACAAACAGCGCGATGACAAGAAAGTGATGTCGTGGAAATTGATTAGATTGATTTTGGCGGTATTTCAGTGAGAGATACATAGACATATCCAATAGTGAGAACATATATGATTTCCTGATGTATCGCGGAGGGTAACTTAAAAGTGAGTAGATGCTGGACTTTGATTCTAATGAAACATCCATTATATCTATTTCCAGATATGACAAATAGGAAATCATTGATTGACCTTATGTAGTCGTATTAAGGTTGACATCGCATTACAAGACTTCTTCTTTTTGTGTGTTAAAGCTTTAGCAATAGCAAAACCCCCAAAAATTTTATATACCTACGGTGAAACGATTAGAAATGTTTTTCGCGTCTTTCTCTTCAGTGGTTGGAAAACCCACGAAATTATACCTCCACGAACAAGAAAATCTGCAACAATCCGCAAAAATTGGCCACTGCAAAAACAATATGATTTTATGCACGATTCACCCAATTATAGAAGATGAGGCCTGACCTTATTCTCTGGACCCAAACAAAATGCATTTTTTGGCAAAAGTTGTCTGGTTTCAGGACACGAATGGGGAAGGGTTGAGACTTTGAAGATAACTTAAAAAAATAAAACAGTTCTAAATCTACCAATGCCTTACTACCAAAACCAGCTTGGTAATTTGTGGAAATCTCTTAACAAAAATATATATATATATAACCAGAAAAATATCAATTTTTTTGTTGCAAGCCTCTTAACACGAGCTACTGTATTTTTCCAACAACGTTATTTGTGTCCAATTAGGAAATTAATAAATGCTAAAAGGTCATTTATAATTATGGGGGGAAAAAACAAAGCTTTCTTTTACCTCATTTTCACTGGTTCTTCTTGCCATGATATCTTTTACCATTGAATCGTGTCAACCGAAAGAAAAATCATTTCCTATGTGTTTGAAGGACTTTGTGTTTCTATTATCATTTGGTAGAAGAACCATTTAAGTAAATGCACGTGTGAAATATCAAATTGATTGATTCCTTTTGTACGTGTTTACATGAAAAATGTAAACAGACAATGTTGTCTGCCTAAAACGAGGCCAAATAACGAAATGTCTCTTCAAAGAAAAAAGTCATACATACACCCTTTTCAAATTTGAAGACAGGGTTATGTTGAATTCTGTTTCAGAACACGTTGAAAACTTTTAATTTGAACGAGGCTATCAACATTTATACAGCGATATTTTCTCACAATCGTCAATTTTCACAAGAGACAGGGTATTGATTTTACCTGGATATCATGCTATTGACATCCAGCTTTATGTAAATTAGTGGAGTTTTTGTACAAATATATCAAACACATACATGAGAATTTTAAGAAACTACATACATGTACATGCTTAATAATGTTTAAAAAGACAAATGCAATACATGTATATTAATTTAGTGTCATTTCCTTGTTTTTACACACAAGGTCATACTTTAACCTTTTGAACATCTACTTTCGCAAATTGTGTTGAATATTTAAATTTTCCGATGAAATCAAATAAAATAATGCTTCTTAAGAGAAAGCATTTCATAAAAGGAGTTAAATTCAAAAATATTTTTTTTTTTTATTGGTTACATTAATCTGTTTTCAAGTGTTGTTGTTTTTTTTTTTTTTGTAGTTTTATTTTTGTTTTTCTTTTGTTCCACAATGCGTGTACATTCAAATGACAAAGAAACTTTTATATATGCTGTTCTGGAGAAATTTATATTCCCGATGAAGATTGTCTACGTGCAAGATATTGTAAAGAAACTGGGTCTTCTATGCGCGAGATTTCTAGCTTTTATCGAAATAGGCATTGATAAATTTTCCATTGAAGTGGCATTTGACCCGATCATAGGATTCTTCTTTTAAAATGAATTAAATGCAATCAATATAATAGAAATTGTTGAATATTAAATCTACGATTAAAAAGTGTACATAAATAATTTAGGCAAATATACAAGATAAACTCAACTGTTTGGTTCTGTTAAATTTCTTTGTTAGAATATTATGCAGAATATTTTGCCCTTCAATGTGTATGGATTTATGATAATTATTCAAACACTGGGTGTAAAGAACAGCTTTATAAGCTCTAAACACCTTATGGCAAAGGTAAACACAAGGTTGAGACTTTGTTAATGTTTGAAAGGAGATAAAACCAGTTTGAGTATGCAATATCCCTCTTAAATCGAAATTAATCAATTGATACCGATTTTCATAAATCATCATTTTGAGCACCTGTACAAAAAGCAGAACATCAAAGGTAAATAGTATGATTATGGTTAATCTTCTAACGTTTTCATGGCGAGAACTTCTACACGAATCTTCCTATTCTCTCAGTTTTTATTGAGTGACACAAAGAGTGCAGATATAAGCTAATCTGTGTTTGAACATGTATTCACTGTCCGTATCCTTTTTAGCAATGAGTCGATATTATCTCCAATTCAGTCTCAACGGGGTTTTTTGGCCAAATTTGAAGTTTAACATTAGCGAAACATACATGAAGCATTTATTCATCTCGCCTTGAATAATTCCTCATCGTTTTCTATACTAAAATGGTTGATATGCGCACTCACCCCACTGTCACTCTTTCCAATAGAAAACAACCGATATAAAATTTATTTGCACTTTTCACAGAAAAAGTCAACACAAAATATATAAACGAAGTTCAACAATCAATATTTACAATATGTACAGTATGTCAATGTATATGTTTTAGTCCGAGTTTCCTATTTTTTCCTGGTCGGTGTTCCGTGCTTTGGGATCGTGCTTCGTATCCGTTTTTGTGTCTGATTTAGTCGCCGCTGGTGTGCTTCCGGTGGCGCCACCCTTCTGCGCATTCTGGGCGGCGGCTTTTTGCTCTTTTTCTTCTTGTCCAGCACCAGCCAACATTTTTACGAATTCTACGGGAAAAAAAAACTAAGTTTCTTATCGATAGAAAACTAAGAAAGGGTTCAGTAGATCTTTTTTTTTTTTTGTTGAAGTAAAAATTGATTGTTTCAAATATCGGTGAAAATGAACATTCCTAAATAAGTACAGGCTGTGTTATTACGTAAATAGGAAGGAATTCGAAATAAGTGTTCTTAACTGTTCAATAACACTTGTTGAAAGATAGCATTAAGTCAATTTCCTCATATTGACATGTGTACTATATGTTGCAAACTTTGAATTTACTGACACTTGACACTTACATGACACTTTTTCGTGTTGTAAATTGTATTTCCTGTCACCCAATGAATTAACCATTTACATATTAAAACATGCGACACGTGTCAAACTCATACCGTCATAATCTATATCTCCATCGCCATCCATATCCGCTTCCTGTATCATCTCGTCCACCTCATCATCTGACAGTCTATCCCCCATTGTGGTCATGATGTGACGTAGGTACGCGGAACTAATTGACCCTGACCCCTCTTTGTCGAACACTTTGAAAGCTTCTCGAATTTCTTGCTCAGAGTCTACGGCATTCATCTTTTTTGCCATCATCAGGAGAAACTCTTGAAAGTCAATTTCTCCATTTCCTGAATATTTTAGAGAGAAGAAAAATCGTTAAAAGTATTTTGAACGAGTTCTACAAAAATTTGATGTCAAAAGGTTTTTCTCTACTATTCTTTCTTTCAAAAGATAGTATTGTGATCATGATCGAATTTTCTACATGTCCGAATGTAATTTATGCAACAGTATGTTTCATTTTGTGCAGTGTCGATTTTGAATTGTACATTTATATGATATAAAATACACGGTAAAAAAAAAACATGAAGCTATATTAATATTCTTCATGATGGCCTTGTTTATATACATAATGATATACAACACTGCTTCGGTGGGTTTTGCCAAATACCTGTATATTTTATCGGAATATTCGATCAAAAGCGCTCGAGAACCCAAGAAAAAAAAAACAAGATTTTTTGTGTGACAGTAACATACCTAATTATCAAAGAGCTTACATTCGGATAAAAGGTAATGAGGTAATTTAGTACGTAACGTTAGAAGAGAACTGATATGGCATTAGTGTAGCTCTAACAAGTTACAATATATTGGTACTACATGTATCTTATGGTTGGTTTCGATCCCCTGTCCCTACCGTCTATGTCGACCTCCTCCACTAGGTCCGTCAGTTCCTGGTCCGAGGGATTCTGTCCCAGGGACCTCATGACTGTCCCTAATTCATCGTTGGATATCGTGCCAGATCCGTCTTTGTCAAACAATCGAAACGCCTCCTTAAATTCTACAGTTTAAAAAAAGGTCATCCATAAAATTCATGTGAAACTGTATTAGCGGATAGTCTTGGAAATGCAGTGTATTACCCTTTAATTTTATTTATAATGTGTCTCTCTAAAATTTGTTCACACATTGTAAAGAAACAATATTTATCTGAATTTTTGTTATAATTCTAGAAAGAGGCAAAGGTTGAGAGAGAGAGAGCTGTGATAAATTAACAGTAGTTGTATTACTTAGTTAATGAATCAATATGACTCCACTATTACACTTGAAGACAAATCTAGAGCTTAAAAGTACAAAGCTTCTAAACGTAGTGCATAAGAAGTGAAAGAAATAATTTCTGGCAAGTACTTATTAGACACGGATTACAAAATATCAATGAAACTTTTCAAAGCAAACTAAGGAATACTAGCATATGACACAATCTTAGACTAGCACTTAATACGAGACCTTCGAATTACACATGCAAAAGGGTTAATCTTTACCGGTTCCAAATGCTGTGTACTTTTGTAAGACATAACTCAAGAAGGTTTATTTATATCATAAGCGCATTAGGTTTTTACTTTTTCAAGTTCTTATCATGTGCGTTGGATCAGAAAATCTGCTATAAACTGGATTGTTTTCATTTAAAAGAGAAAAATTCTATTCAACAATTCATAAGTTCATGTATGTTAGAGATTTGAATTTGGGTTCTACGAAAGGCACGGTACCTTCAATCTGTTCTTCTGTGAGATTTTCCAAAATTTCCTGATCTTCCGCATTCTGAAGAAGAAAAAAAATACAAATATCATGAGAATAAAGTCGCTACAGTTGGTACAACATCATTGTTACTTTTGAAGTAACATATTGGCAAACACTTTGTTTTCAATACAATTGATACATGTGGTCTTGTGTATTGAATAGCAAACCCCATTGCCTCTATTGATGAACTTTCTTTGATACTTAGGGAACAATGAAATGTATTGATCTCTCGTTAACGGCTATTCACACCTTCAGAGTTTCGTTAAATATCTTACATGAAATCTGTTTCATGTTTGTTTGTGTTTTTTTTTTTCCAAAAAAAAAAAGTAAAATAAAATCTCCTGCGACAATTACTGAGCACTAGGCATCGGATTTCCATTAATAATGTTTTAAAACATATGACTTTTAAATGATGCAAGTAATGGTATATTCAGTAAGTAATATTAGTTAGTACATGTAATTTTGGAATTATGAATGATATAGACAGTTTATAAATGATATATTCAGTTTAGATAGCATTTCTCACTAACACCAATTGGTGAAAGAAAACAAATAAAAAATGAACATAAGATCAACTCAATAACGAATATATAAATAAAATATTGATATTTCATATCTAATGTTATACGAACTTGGTATCCGAATGCCCATATTCAAACTTTATCAGATCAAGGCTTAAAAACACCACGATGAGTCTGTTAAATTAATGAGTTGAATAACAATAGTTAAAGTTGCTTTGCCAGCAAGGATAGTTAAGCAAATGTCAATAACCTAATATATCATATCAAAATAGCCCAAAATAGAATCCAGCATCATTTTTTTTTAGAATCAATTTCTTTGAAATATGAATAAGAATGCATACCTAAACCTTTCAAATTTACTTTTGTCATTTTAACTTCGATCAACCTGCATTTAATTATAGAGGAACCTTACCCGCGCTGCTGTCTCTTCCATTGCCAAAGAGGTAGAATAAACCCAATAATGGAAAGCAATTTACACATAAATAAACATATTATTATTGAATAAATTCTTGTTACGCCTCTTGCATTTTAAGTTCACACATACAATACAGATTCTGACGTAAAGTATGTTTTCTTTGAGAGGACAAATCAACATTGATATGCTATTCAAAAAAGCTGAAAAAAATTAAACAAGAAATTAGACTTGAAGAGAAAAATCCATTTCGCTCAATCAATATAATGAAAGATATATTTACAGTATGCGACCCTCGGATAAGTGCACAACTGCCCTGTTTCACAGGCATAGATTGTAAAAGAAAACAATAGGCAAATTATACAAACCATGTTTAAAGATTTATCCTGCTAATGGAACTTGTCTAATTGCATTTGCGAATGAGGTTGGCCATCAAGTCATGTTTACACGCGGAGAATTGCTAGGTATATTCTTAGTACGTACTAATTCATCGAATTTAAAAAAAAAAATTGCACAGCCAAATCCCAAACAATGCTGTGACGTGTAAAGGTAAAGAATGGAGGCATTAAAGAGCTGACCTCTTTTAGATTCGGGATCAATAGTGGTATGGGTATATACTCCATTGTCCTCCATACTGATAGATATTTAAACGTTATAAATTAATTAAGGAATGGATCTGCAGGAAACTTTACCCGAGAACAATGTGATAACGAGGGCTAACGTGTCGGGGTAATACATGCGAACGTGCATTTGTTGCTTGAAAAAAAAATGGAAACCGAACAATGGCAACCACGAGAGCGATTATTTTTGTTTGGTCCCGTGTGGAATGACTATTGATTTTATTGGCTATCATTTGTTTTGTTTTTGAAACGTAAATCAATGTTTTCAAAGAGAGAAAAGTAAATGATAAGGTTATAGACACTCATTGTGAAAGCCATCTTTTTGTAGTTATTCACTGTCAACTGTATGGGTGAAGATTAAATCCACTTTATTTACAAATGTATTAGAAATAAACATTTAAATTCATTTCAACATTAGATATACATGTAACTTATCCCTCAGTTATATATTCGCTATAAATAGTTTTTTTCTTGTAATTTTCCGGTTAAATTAAAAAATCCTATACGTGAATGAACATGATACATATTTTCAAAGTTTTTAGTATATAATGGTCGTCATTACTCTTATTTTCCACTAATGATGAATATCGTGGTTAACATTTTTGGTGTTTAAAAATATTAATATTTTTCCATGGAAACGGGGGGGGGGGGGTGATAGATAATGTACCGCTTAGAAATAAATGTGTTGTTTCCATAATCAAATCAATAGACTTGTATAATTACAAACTTGTATCTTTCCTTTCATACCTACACATTCAGAGGTGGATCCAGGATTTTTGTTATGATTTTGAACATATTTTATTATGCAAATATACATTTACATAAATGGATTAGGCAGCAGGCAATGCCTATGTAAGCCTTCTCCATATTTGATTTGGAGTAAGAGAGGGCGCCAGTTTTAAGCAAGGGCTCGGGGCCGCCTTAGCTTGAGGCCCCCAGTGGGTCAGGTCAAAGCCCTGATAGGGGTCCAGGGAAGAGGCCCTAGAGATTTTGTAGGGTATAAAAGAAGTCTTCAAATTTAGACATTTGTGATATTTCTTCCCGTGAGTATACTTAAAAATAAAACTATTCATTTAAGACCTGCAGTTATCTAATCAAAAACCTCTGCCTTGCAGAAATATATAAAGAAACATTTCTCTTTATTTTTATGGGTTCCAAGGAGCGAAGCCCCCGAAAGCTCCTGTATTCTAAAGAATTTGTAGGGTAAATTTAGACTTTTGTGATATTTCTTCTTGTGATTAGACCTAAAAATAACAAAATTATTTTAAAGGTTTTTAAGTTTAAGACCTACAGAAATCCCATCAAAACCACCTGCCTTGCAGAAATATAAGAAACATTTCCTTTTAATTTTTTTCTTACGAATGGCTGTAAGTTAATCAGTTAAAAAAAAGCTAGTTCAATGGGTCGATGTAAATGAAGTTTAAAAAAAAAAGATAACGATGCCAGTTTGTATCCTAATAAACATGGAAGATTTTTTTAAAACACAAGCTACTGAGCTAGTATAGCCAATTACTTAAAGGTTAGTGACTAGTCACATTTGAACCCAAGGAGAGCGTAACTAAAATGGGCTTTCTATGTACGTTACACCATTGAACCCACGGGTTTTCTTCATACTACTCCGTCGAAATTGGTCTAATGTAGAAAAATCCCATGAGTTTCCAAAAAGTTTATAGGAAGGAGTCTTTTAGCTATCTGACATACTTCTTATATTGAACATTTAATAAGAGAGAAAAACTGAGTTTAGTGATTTTTCACACAAATCTATGCATAGACTTAGTAATTAAGAAAGCTAATAAATTTTTAATTTGATAGGCAAATCATATTTTAAAAACATATTCTGAAACCCATGTATTTTATCATTAGTTCACACTATTAAAACATTTTAATTTAGAAATTCCAACAATAGTATTATTGTTTTTAAAATGTTAAATAGACCCATGAATCTTCAGCAATTCTGAATTGCAAATACATGTGTTATTTTCCTACGTCAATATTCCCGCCATAAATATAGTCCTTGTAAGATTCAACACTGCTAACTATTTCTATGCCAAGTTTTATGGTAGTTAAAAGAAAGAAAAATAGATATTTTAGTTTCCTTTCATCTTAATTTTAATGAACATTTAATCAAATTTACTTTTGACAAGTCGAAAATCAGAAAAAGATCCCCTCCTTAAGACTCGCATGTTCTACATTTTCTTTGTGAGAAGGAGTACGATTTAAATCATTTTTTGAAAATTTTAGGGGGGCGCCGGGTGCACCCCCCTCCCCTCGAATCCGCCACTGACATTGACTGAGTTATTCATTTATAATACAAGTCAGTGTTTCCAAATAACATACATTTATTTTTATTTTATATAATATACAGGTACATTTATTTTTATTTTATATAATATACAGGTACATTTAGTTTTACAGTGATAATTGGTCTGCCTAACATGAATAAAAGCACACTGAATTCCTTTTGCGTGTATCTTTGGTTAAGATATAAAAAGAAAAATATACGTGTGTTTACATACGTTTCGAATTTTAACTCTTAATTATAGACATGATTAGAGCAGAAATAACAAAAAGGATGATTTTTTTTTTATCAATAAATGGATATTTAATTAACAAGGTAGCCGCATTGTTATATCATACATGTTTTAAACGCAGAGATTTCTGTGAAGATATAATACAAAATGTTACAAAAATGCAACTATTAAATAGCAACACAAGAAAAGAAGACAAACTCAGGCGTGAAGTGTTTTAAACGATGTTTATCTCAATTAATACTGACAAAACTGGCAGAAAGCATCGAAGTCGGCTGAGTGACTGGGTAAGATTGGTAGAGTTACCATTCCTTAACCCACCAAGAAAATAAATCTATACCTCAGTAAATTAAAGAATTTTATTGTCAACTTTTGAATTACTTGAAACAAAACCAATTCCCTTGCGTAAAGAAATCGATTCTTATAACATTTTATTTTAGAATATATCATTCTTGTAGAGCAGATGCTGAAGTCGAAGTCTTTCCCTTGTGTATAACAATATACAATATTCTGCTAACAATTTCTTTTACGTTAACTGTACACGTATGATCATGACAATACTAAAGATGAATAGAATTTACGTCATTCACGAATTTCATTCACACAACATCACCGGTGGTTAGGAGGAGTTCAGTGTTATTTCTGGGTCATCATATGGACAAATTCTGTGAGACAAAAAAAAACAAGGATCATTAGAAAATTTGATTTTATATAAATAAATATAACGTCAAACTACGCCGAAGAATCAATTTATATTATCATCTTATAGATTGATTTTATGAATGCTAGAAAAAAATATATATATAAGAAAGGTAAATGTGTTTCAGTCTCATAATACATAGTATGAAAATTCATTTTAACGTAATTAATATCGTTGTATATACAGCGGCGTCGGAAGTAAATTGAAAGGGGGGATAAGGGGGGGGGGGGGGGGTGGGTGTGGGGTGTACGTACCAGTAATCTTGACAACACCCCCCCCCCTCCTCCCCCTGCCAAAAAAAGGAATATGCTACATGTGCAAAAAAGCTAATCCCGCCATCCCACCCCACCCGGTTCCGACGCCTACGATATACTCATTTTGTAAATAATGAGAACATTGTAAATTAGTTCATTACCTTCATAATTAACTTTTCCGTCACCGTCAATGTCTGCCTCTCGTATCATCTCGTCTACTTCCTCGTCCGTTAGCTTTTCTCCGAGACTTGTCATCACGTGGCGTAATTCGGCTGCGCTGATATCGCCACTTCCAGTCTTTATCAAAAACTTTAAACGCTTCTCGTAGTTCTTCCTCTGAATCCTCGTCTTTCATCTTTCTCGCCATCATTGTCAAGAATTCAGGAAAGTCTATCGTCCCATTACCTTTACAGGAACAAAGAAATAATGAAGTTCCATTGCTTTTTATTAACCTTGTTCATAAATACGTGTGATAACTGCAGTTTCTATATTACCCCTATAACACAATTTACATAGAGAAGTTAATATATGAATATAGCATTCGGCAAAACTCAGCCGATTCCGTAACCTACGAATTGGCCAAGCTGTGCCGAGTGATGAATAAAGCGAACCCCTCTACATGCTTTCTTTATGGAAGTACTAGATGAGAGCCATTATTCTATGGTACTGGGCTAGACACTCAAGAAGGCGTCTTTGTTGCAATTAATGGAATGAATATAATGCCACAGAATAACCTTTACAGAGCCGAGAGTTTATGATAGAAAAAGTTGGAACACTAGATCTATGTAATAGATATTTCAATGAAAGGTGTCGGTATATTGTTACCATCAGCATCCACCTCGTTGACCATGTCCTGGAGATCAGCTTCAGTGGGGTTTTGGCCCAGAGACCTCATCACGGTCCCTAGTTCTTTACTGCTGATCGTACCGTCCCCATCCTTGTCAAATAAACTGAACGCTTCCTTGAATTCTATGAATAGGCAAACAGAGATTGAATTTCAGCAAACTTACATCATCATCGTTTGTAAGATATGTTTTGCAAATATTGCCAAGACGCATGTTTAGATTGACAGGATATATTTAGATTACTAAGTAAGGGGGTGGGCATATTTACATAAACTTTGAAGGACGGCTAACGTTTCCTTGAAGTTGAATAAGTGTATAAAAACTGTTTCGGATATAAGGTATAATAAGTAAATAAAATACTAGTGATAATTCCAAAAATTCATTCCGTATTCATGTTGTCATAAAGATATACTGATTAAACCTTAATGACTGTTCCCAAGAGCAAAAGTATCGCAGATTTATTTTTTGTATAAATAAGTTTCCTCGCTGATTGCCGACAATAAATACAACGATAAAGGCTTTTAATAACACATGCAGTTATTCCTGTTCAATTACCTGCAATTTGAAACTTCTGCTTTTTAAAGCCATATTTTTATATGACTTGCAGCTATAGTCAACAATAATCCTTTAAATATTATACAAACGTTTTGGTCGAATGAACTGAATTCTCCGAATTTGCCGAAAGAACCGATTTCTCCGAATTTTTCGGCCTCTCAAATGCTGTTATAGGGCATTTAAAGATTGTTTACAGAAATAATTTATTTTGAAATCATCCTTCGAAACAAACGTTTTGGTGCATGCTTCGAAAGAACCAGATTCTCCGAATTTGTGGAAAGAAAGGAAGTCTCCGAATTTGTAAGCTTCCTGGTTGTTGTTATATAGGATACCTAAGAGACCGTTCACAGAAATATCTGATTCTTAAATAGAAAGTAACATGTACCTGCAATCTGCTCTTCTGTTAGCTGTTCTGCCTGAAAACATTAATTCACATAATTACTTTGAAAACTGGGGTTTGTACATACAGTCCAAAATGTTGATAATTTCTCTTTTTAAGGAGATTACACAACGTGTTCATCATCGATTACGTAAGCTAAGTTATATTCATTGTGCATGTGATTTTTTTCTGGTCAAAGGTCAAAGAAAATGATTCTTGATAAAAATTAATAGAATTTTGGTACATGCATTTGCAACTGAAATGGATATGTATTCTATTTTGCCTTATATAGCAATCTATGAACACGGAAGATCAAATACATGCATTTAAGTCAAAAGCGATTTTTAATCATCTTTTGTGTTCAAATGATGCTAAGGTAAAGAGAAAAGAAACTGTTTCCTTATTTTATTTTTTCATCTGTTACATGTATACCACATTACGATATAATATGCATTAATACCGTGCTTCAGAATGGTAATTTAAATATATACATGTACTTGTATATATTCATGCATACTTTATCTGTGAGTTCACCAATCTCATTAATTATGATACATGTACCAAACACACAAAATATGTGTTAACGAAATATTTGACATCAACAAGTTCGAACAGTTTTAAAGTTTGACTTACCATGTTGAAGTTGATAGAACGAATGGTAAGGATATCAGAAGGATCGCAACTTCCTTTGTCTTGATTTAGGAATTTAAATTTGAGGCCCGTCGTCCATGCACCCTCAGTTTGTCATTGGAAACACGGAATACTCATCAAACTTGTGTCTTCTCAAATCTGTTTGCTTCACTGCATATCAGGTTTCGGGTGTGCAAAAAAATATTTCATTACACGGGTGATAGGGGTCATCTTTTAACGTAATACGCCAATTGATATCTTAATCCCCTTGCTGCAATGTCAGACTACACTGCTCAGAACATTCATGATTTTTATGAATTGGAATGGTAATGTAAAGTACAAATTGCGTGAATGTTAAAATCTTGGAGGATATTTAGTCTTGTAAAACCCCTATTGTTATCTGTTTACCTTCGTGAGAGCTGATATGTTTGAAGTAATATCAAAACAGGGATTCTTAAAACGTTTGCGACATTTCATCGACGGTTTACTAGATACTAGTGCACTTCTCAAAAACTGCAATGATTACAAAACGTAACGAATTCACATAATAACGATGAATATAATTTTTCTTTTAATTCGTGGGCATACTAAAGACTATAATTATGTCTTTGATGTTAGATATTTACTAAGCAAAACATGTTTTATTAAGAGCGAAACAAACGGATTTCGAGTTAAGCAAATTATTAACAGTTATTAGAATATATCTCATGAATGATATTTCAAGGTCCCTTTTTTTCAAATAGTGTAAAACAGTTTCAAAACTCTTGAAGAAAAAGTGGTCCTTTGTCAGTAAAATTATCACCACTGTACCTGTAGCAAGATAGTTAATGTTTTTATTGTGAACACTTTACGTGTTTTTTTCATTTTGCTCTTGTTTTTAAATTATACCTCATATAGCGGTTGTGTGGGAAAAAATGAAAATGAATAAAACTTGACTATATTTAATGAAAATACGTATATATTAAATGTATTAACATGATATATATATGCATTCATGAAAAATAAAAACATTAAATCAAGAAAAAAGGTATAACGTGTGAATTGTCCACAGTTAATTGTTCTAAGAAAGAATACATAAATAGGAAACTTGGTCTATCTGTCTGTATATCTGCTGGTTTCTGATGCTGATTCTATGACGGGGCTTGATGGAGCACACACCCATGTTGTGCATGATGAGATCAGGATTAAAGAACAGTAGTTGTGTTTCTCTTTGGTGGTGTGTGATTGTCCCTCAAACAGAGTCCATTGAGTTGATCAGAAATTCATCGAACAGAGGAAATGGAGAAAACTATTTTCTATTTTGTTGTCATCATTCCAACAAATTCTGCAAAACAGAAAACAAAATTAATGAAAATGTTTTTAAACTCGATTCTATAACATGACAAAAGAATACCCCCCCCCCCCAAAAAAAAAAAAATGTGTGTAAATAAAATATTTTGTTGGAAACCGCTGAAACTTAGATATTTGAACTTGTCATTTATGTAGGTTTTCTTTTGTAATTTCTGATGTTGAAATTAGTTAATGCTAATATATCTTCTCTTTTTTTAACATCAACTTGCAAAAAAGTGAATGAAAGTTGCAATGGCACCACAGTGCAACTGATACCTTCATAATTAACTTGACCGTCGCCATCTATATCCGCTTCCCGTATCATTTCGTCTACTTCCTCGTCTGTGAGTTTTTCCCCGAGATTTGTCATCACGTGACGTAATTCAGCCGCGCTGATGAACCCGTTTCCGTCTTTATCGAACACTCGGAAGGCCTCCCGCAATTCCTCTTCCGAGTCGGTGTCTTTCATTTTCCGTGACATCATTGTCAAAAATTCTGGAAAGTCTATTGTCCCATTGCCTGTTTGAAAGAAAGATGCAGTGTGAAGCAACAACAAAATTCTGTCCAAGTCTTACGCAAGAATTAATTAGGATAATACACCCAAACTTTAATAACAGACGAAAAATGAATCGCAGACATAAGATTTATATGTCTAATTCGTTTCTGCAGGAAGTAAATTAAAAACCAGATCCGATTGGCTACCGTTAAGGATGTTGATCTATACATCATTTTTCCTGAAATAGACATTTCTTGAAATTTATGGATGGACATGCCATTTCTAATCTGTACGACAAACAAAACATATAGTCGACAGATAGCTTTAATCACAGATAAAAGGGGAGAACCAATGCTTCTCTCGGTAAAATCAATAGGACTCACTCTAGCTGGGTGCCATTAATCAATTCAGTAAAAGATAGTGTTGCTCTTTTGGACATAACTTGGATTTTTTCTATCAGAGAGAACCATAAATCACCCATTCCAATGACAACTTCACGACTTATGGGGAAGACCTCAAAGGAAACATGTTTCTGAAAATGGCAGTTTTATCTCAGAAATTAATCTTCAATTATTTTGTTACATATTGCTCTAAAAACATTGATATGTTCATGAATTTCTTATGAAGGTTTAAGAAAGTAACCGTTGTCCAACATTTTTTTTCCTGTTTACAATTCACCATGATCAGAAAATGGAGACTGAATATTTGAATTACATTATATATGTACTTATATATAATACATGAATTCGATATACACTGTATACTTTCAATATTTATCTCAATGCACTTAAAATTCGAAGTTCTTTACATTACTTATTAATGTTGATAACCTAACTACCATTGTAATAGGAACGGTCATTATCATTTTATGCCCGCTTTGCTGAATAATGAACCTACAAGGCATGTTAAATATTGATAGAAATACGATACGGTCTTCCGGAATCCATATAGCCATTGATGTGTCGGATGACTTCAAGCAGACTATGATGTCAATGAGCAATTTTCAGTCAAAGGTTTGTGTAATTTGGAAAGGCAACCCTTTGAATACTTTGTCAACGGTATTTCAATCTTTATTCTGCTGTGGGTATCTTTCTAAATCGTTTGACTATACGAAAATCATCAATGCCAATTACAATGAAATTAATAGCCTGTATGTACATTTTCCCGACTTTTTGATTTACATCCATTTAGTCATATTTCATTATTTCGAATTCAAAAAGGAGTAGTTTAATTCGTGTCCTTCTATCGTGCCAACAACCATTGCTTCACAGGCACTCACATAGGGTTTTATTTTTTATTCCCTTTCCGGTCGTAATATACAATCTTAGAAAGGACAGCACAACTTACATTCAATTTTTTTCATCAAACACTGAAGAAAAAAGTCGACGACCAAAGATTTGTTGCGGACTATTTTCTTTGGCGTAGGTATTTTTGGGGGTAAAAAGTCTCTTACCGTCGGCGTCGACTTCGTTGATCATATCTTGGAGTTCAGCCTCGGTTGGATTCTGACCTAGAGACCGCATTACGGTACCGAGTTCTTTGGAGCATATGGTTCCATCGCCGTCTTTGTCAAAAAGACTAAAAGCTTCCTTAAATTCTGTAAAATAATTGTGTACAATTGCTGTTGAAATTGTTTTCAAAATTGTTCATGATCGATCGTATAAAATACAACAATAGAGGAAACTAAGGCAATTTTCTTTAATAAAGGATTTTCACACTTCAGCAGTACGACTAAATTGATATATTTTTTCCTGTACTCTGTGGTATTGTTCTATTAGAACCAGACGAAAGAGAATTAAAAGTGTAAAGGACAATATAAGGGCATTAAATTTCAATAAAACACAAAAATATCGGCAACAGACATATAAATCGAACCGTTTCCTAGAGAAGACAAGTAGAGCTAAATTGTGCTAAAGGTTCCTGCACGGAATCAATGGCCTACAGTGCAAATGAATCAGCACAGCAAAGCTCAAATATTAGTTCACAGTATTACATTGTCAATGTCTGTTAGCTCTCCCAACAAAGAATAAAAAATAAAATTCTTTGGCAAATATATCTAAGAGGAAAAAAAAAAAATAAACCGGTGCTAGGGGATTCTGGGATCAAATGTTCCGCCATTACACTCGTAAATGGTTCGCTTGGGTCCATGTTTTTTAAGGGCATTGCCAGAAAATTCATTGGATTGCCAATGATTATGTAAGCTTCGACATCAACATTTAATATAAGTGCATCTTGTAATAAAATGGAATAAAAATTAACGTATTTTAATATTAAAAATTGATTTTCGAATTTATTACCCGTAATTATGTAAATCAGCATTACTAAGATTTTGGTACTTCGCGTTGATTTTGTATTGTCCATAATTAGAAATTACGGATTTTCCGAATAGTTATATGTATCACTTCTGATATGGTCAATTCTAATTACAGGTATAGTATACGTGCACAGAGCCACTGAAGCTACATGGTCATGTTTATTCAAGTTCCAAACTGATTGAGAAATTTTGCAGTGCAATTACATACGCTGACCCTTGGCTCTCGCTTTCTCTATTTTGTAGCCAAAAAATTGCTGCACTGGAAATAAATATGGAAATGTTTGCGTGCCTACTGATAAGAAGAGCTATCATTTCTATATATCGACTGCACTTTTCTTCTCCCCTACTCCTGATCATTCCATGTTGTTCTTCATTAGTTTTCTGACAATGAAGACATTTCGACTTGATTGCCTAGTATTGAAATTCAATGAACAATGACGATTGAATCTCAAATTTCCGGAACTTTGGCTCCGGACCCCAATGGAACTCCGGAAGTGGGTTAGAATAATTTTCTTTTACTAGCTACTAAATATAACGCACCTGCTATCTGCTCTTCTGACAGTTCGTCGGCCTAAAGGATAAAAATGATATAATTACGTATTGATCATCAGGGGAAAATTGTCTGATAATCCGAAGAGGAAAACAGGGTAGATTCCATTTATAAAAACCTTAATTACTATAATGCCTTTAGACACCTTAATCCAAATTCTGATCAATAAGATCTTCATTAGCTGAATAACATCATTTTTCACTTTAACGTGAACTTTATATATTTAATTTCTAAGTAAACCAATGCTTTCAATTTGAACAGATTTAACCTGAAGCGCAAGCTCTCTTGTTCATATATACATATAGAATTTTCTGTGTCTTTATCAAGTCAAAATTATCTAAAGACCTAAATAGTGTATGTATTCTCCATTGGAAAAATTAGCTTGTTTATCATGACAAAAACAGCAGAGAAATTGCTTTTTAGTTGAAAAGCTTACTAGAAATGGCAAGCTATTGTAAAGTTCATACATATACATGAATTTCATTTGTTTTGATTTAATTTCAATGTTAATGTACCCTGGTACTGATAATGGCCATTTAAAGAAAATAAAATTAATTCACTACTAAGGATAACTGATAGATTTGACAAGATAAAACACCATTTGCATACACGCAATGCTTACCCAATTAGCAATAGAAACAAATACCAATAATGTAAAATCCCTCATACATCGCGGTAAAAAAAAAAACATGATGCGCTGAAAAACTAAAGGACACAAAATATTTGTTAATCCATCAATCTATTAAACATCTACTTACCATCTCAGGTTTTCTTTTTTAGATATTTGATTATCCTATTCCAGTGTATAACACTATGCCCCGGCGTCCTAAGTGACAATGTTTCTTGGTTAAAAGAGCACGGTACGGTTGCTGCTTTCTGTTGCGTTACGCTGTATTTACATAGTCTGGTCCTGTGTGAATTTAGAAATCGACTCAATAATAGCTTCCAAATGTATTTAACTAAGCCACCAATCGTTCCATGTCATCGGGTTTTTGTTATTATTGATTGTATCGGCTGCCCAATAATCGGAAGGTCTTTTTGCTTTACTGTTGAAAGTCCCTGCTCTCTCTCTCTCTCTCTCTCTCTCTCTCTCTCTCTCTCTCTCTCTCTCTCTCTCCTCCCTTCTTCTTTCCTTGAGTAAATAATGATTTTCTTCTCAAAAGAGTTTACCACAATTTTTACTAAACGACTTCTGGTTTCAGAATCCCTTTTGAAACTGACTTTTATTCAGTAGTATTCGAGCCAATGTGCAGGAGAAGAAGAATTTTCTTTTTTAACCTCAACCAGACAAGCCATAGGCTTTTATTGCATAATCGATTCCAGTTTTGGGAAGTGTCGTTAAATTCATATTTTATTGCAGTTCATTTGAGCATTTGTTATTGAAAAAAGATTATTGCATATGACAGTTTCTTCACGTTAAAAGACAAACTAGATTTTTGGTAAAGTAGGGTATTATCAAGGAAAATATCATAATAGAGAATACATTACTTGCAAAAAAAAAACTTTACAAATCTCACAAAAATAAGCAACGAAGTGATATTCACTAAAATATTTTCATTTCTTTTTTTTGTGTAAAGAGTTTATAACACTTTGATTAGTTACGATACCCAAAACAATAGAACAAAAAATCACACAATATATAGTCTGAATTATGTCTGTGTATAAAAACAAATAATAACATTTTTAGTACAATAAGTTGCTGCGTTTGAAATATTATACATCTCCGTAAACTGAGATGATATCACATATACAATGAAATCAATGGCAATTTCAAACAACCAAACACAACAAAAATAAAAACTCGCAAAAATAAATAATCGCGAACTGTTTTATCTTATATCACAATTATTTCAATGAACTCCAAAATGACTCGGATAAACACAACGAAATAAATAAATAATCGATGAATCAATGGAGCACTTGAATATCTCAACTGTTTGCTTCCAACGAAAATGCTTGTGTAGTGTCTAGTGATGTTGAATGCGTTTCGAAATGCTATCTTTGGGTCATCATAGCTTCAAATTCTGCAAAAATGAGGGGTTTATTTTAGTTAACAAAATTTGTGTTATTGAAAAGTCATTAAATTATGTATGTTAAATTATTTGTAAAATCATTTACTATACCATACTTGCATATATTGAAATACGAGATAATTTCTGTTTTAGATTGGTTTGGGTGAAAAGTTATGGATACCTTTGTAGTTTATTCGACCGTCGCCATCTTGATCTGCTTCACGGATCATTGAGTGAACATCCTCAAGCGTCAGATTCTCCCCGAGCTGTGACATCACGCTCTGGAGCTCAGTGGCCCCAATGAAGCCATCGCCATCTTTGTCGAACACTGCAAAGGCCTCCCGAAGTTCTGCTTCCGTATCTGCGTCCTGAACCTTCCGGGACATCATTTGAACGAATTCGCCAAAATCAATGGTAGCCGTTGCCTTTAAAATCAAAATCAGACACATTAAAAACATTTGTATTATTTTGTGATTAGCGACATTATTTTTATTTTTATATTTTCTTCGTCATAAATAGAGCACAAAGTAAGCATTGTAAAGTTTAGCTGCCGATTGCTTTTGGCTGACGTTGATGATGACGACTAAATTAAACATGGCGGCATAAGCCGAACGCCATTAAATGGGATTACCATCTTCATCCACTTCGTTGACCATGTCCTGCAGTTCGGCCTCTGTGGGATTTTGTCCTAAAGACCTCATCACCGTCCCCAGTTCTTTCGTTGTGATCGTTCCATCCCCGTCCTTATCAAACAATTTGAACGCCTCTTTAAATTCTGTAGAGACAAACCCCATTATTAATGGCGTAATGCTCATAACTATAAAATAAAACCCCGTTTACATGAAGAAACTCACAAATGCCTTTAAAACCAATCAATTTTCCAAAGAATCATTAATATTTTTTCTAGAATTATAGTGGAAACTCGTCAAAGGGACATCTTTCTAAAATATTTACACAATTGCGGATATCCTTCCCTCTCTTTAACACTTAATACGGTTAGAAAATTCAAGAAAATATTGTTTTACCGGTATTTTATGTTCCAGTAAGTTTTCAATTTAAAAGTTAATACTTTAATTTTTTTATTTATTCCAGTGTCTCTAAAATCAAACTTGGTACAGTATTTGAGTTATACTTTCAGAGTAAAACTCGGTTGTGGAAATTTAATGCATGCTCTGAACTTGCAATGTTCAGCAATTTTTTTTTTAGAGTTTCTTATACACCCATTTGTCAGGTCAAAGGCATTTAAAACCTTTATTGATCATTTCATTGTCCATTCATATATTTCTCCAACAAAAATATCGTGACACAAAAAACGTTTTTCCCGATACGATTGCATAAAAATATAGAGTTGTTATACAAATAGCAACATGTCTGATCAGAATTCAGTGAAAATTACACATTCTTAATTATTATATACGGGTTATGTCAATTGGTTACCCATGTTTTGATATGACATCGATGATTCAATATGGACTTGATGCAAACAGTTTTAAATTTTTTTCTACAAAAATCCATTAAAACTGTATACTGAAACAACAGTTGTATGCATGTACATGTACTAGCATTTAAATCTGTACTTAAACAAACAATTAAACATGCTGTTAATTAAAGCAATCAAATCTGCACAATGCATTAAGAATAGTTTAGGTAGTACATGTACAAATATCAAAATGACAATTGGCTTACTTTTCTTATTTTTTAATGGAAATTAAGGAATATGTATTAGGCGTGTAACATTGTTTTTAATAATAGCGATTACTCTTTTCTTTTTTTTTATTAGTAAACCTTGCAGCAAAATTGCAGCAAAATACATTTACTTACCAGCAACTTGTTCAGAAGTTAAATTGTTCTACATTGCGAATAAAAATCTTAAAGTTACTACGATAATATTTACACATCTTATGATAGGAAAGACATACCTCCATAATGATTGCAAATTTAATTGTAAAACGTGCAGAGAAATCAAAATAACCAAAAGACATAATGTCGAAAAGGAAACATTTACACAATCTTACCATTTTAGCGTTGACCGGAAATGGCAATTTGATGGTGTCGTTCGTAAATCAAAACAAATCCCGCATATTGTTGCGGGGATCATGTCTGCTCCAACACCTGACATTGTGAGCCTGTCATGCACATGAAAAGACGAATTGTTTTTATTCTTAATCGTATCAAAGGGAACCATCTAGAATTAGCGTACATTTTACGAGTCCTATGTTGTCATTGTCGGCGAAGTCAAGGTTGAGGGCTTAGATTGTTTGTAATTATGTGTGGTGTGTATGTTCTGTCTTAATTACTTGCTGTGTGTCCCGTGCCGCATGTAAATTTTTTTCTTGTATATAAATGGTCCCCAGAATTTGGAAGCCGAAGGTCAGAATTGGTATCAAGTTTAATGAATGCGTACTCTTAGCGCACAGCACAGAAAACCTTGGTGCTTTACTAATACACAAACCTGATTAGATAATCTGGATTATTAGCAGACGTTAATCACAGTGTCATAGGAAAATATTTTAATTTGGCTTACTTTTTTTTTAACATGGAATAATTATATTTTTTATAAAACGTTATTGAAATATACCTATACTCTCTGGGTATGTTGCAAATTTAGAAATAGATATACAGGTGTTTCAAAACTATTGATCGTCATATTGATAATGACGTCATGATTCTGGCATCATCTGTAGACTTGTAGTCCCAGAAAAAAGATGCAATTCTTCACGCACTGCCAAACATATAGAATAATTATGCAATACTCCTAAGCAAGATGTAACATCCTTATAGATTTCAAATGAAAATAAAATATTTGTATGGAATATGCAAACAACTTTCCCCGTATATTTTACATGGTTTTATTGGTAAACCTGTTGACCTATTGACTAATCTTGACGTCTTTCGAGTAAACTTTCTTTTTAAAAAAAAAAGTTATTTCAAGACTGATCTGTGAACTTCTAAAATAATCAGTTGTTAGGGGAAAGATAGCATTGTTTGACTAGTGTCTTTTAATATAAACTTGGGTAAATTTGATCTTTTGGCCTTAAAAAAATAAAACCGATCACACACTTGTCACAATTTGTATAATTGTTTCTGTGTTTTTTGTGGGGGGGGGGGGGGTTTCAGGGGGGGGGGGGGGGGGGTGTAGCGGGGTTTTTTTTGTGGGTGGGGTTGTTTGTTAATATATTCCATGAGAAAACTGAGGCGGGGTCGGCATCAGTAACAATTTGTCAGACGTTCAAACAAATAATTTGAATGACGCTTTCAAAAGTCGGACATACCTTAATGAAAGTGGCATTTTATTCAAAGCATCTATCAGATATTGTGCCGAAATCAGGCTTATTTGACTCCAACGGTGATCATTATTCTTTTTCTTTTGTTACAGGCTTGCTTTTTAAAATATTTGTTTAAAAACGAAGACACTTATACATTTTTATTTTCTTACTATTTTAGACGAAAACCATGCCTTTTTTTTTTTTAGGAAAACAAAGGCTTTGGTTTTATTTTCTAAAATCATACAGTTCCATCAATTTTCTGACGTTTCTGCTTTAGTCGACAAACCAAATATTCGTTCATTTATTATAACTTTATAACGTTTAATGTATAATGCAAAAAAAACCCTCAAACGCATCTAATGTCTCAATGTTGTTTACATGTATATGGTGGCAAGAATATAAGTTGGACAAAAATGGCAAAATTCATGAATTCGATCATTTATATATGTTATTAGTTATTCATTTTCATATTGCATAAGTCATAAGTAGAGAATCTAAGTTTCCTTGAACTGACAATTAATCGTATTATATATACAAAACAAAAGTAAAAGCTATTTTTCATTATGGATCAATATACCGCAACAAGTTCCCCAGTCGCAATAGAAACAGCCTCACGTCGCGATATAACTACTTTCTATGTCTGGCTCTTCCTCTTCTAAAAATATGATATAGCACCTGAAGAACGCAGCTAGTGCTCGGGCAAAACAGCATTGAATTTCGGGTCAATTCGCAGATCAATATTCAGTTATTATCTAAGCGCCATTATGTATCTATTAGAAGAATATAAAGTATGGCACTTCGTACGTACACACAAGGCTCGGACAGTTGTTATAGCGATATGCCGCAATGCGACACCTTTTTATATAGCGTATACTGTGTCATTGTTGTGGGCTCTTTTGGCGGGTTTGGGATACATGTACACAGTAGCTGACGGTGGCTCGGTATGTTTCTTTGTGTACCGTTCATTGATCGTTTAGTTTTTCAAAGAATTTATTTAAAGTACATAAGTTTGAATTAAGCAATAAACATTTTTTTTAGTTTAACTTTCCTTTCAAATTCTGGTATTGCATAATCTAATTTATTTCTAATTGACTTATATGATGTACAGTACACGTAGCAATTTAAGGTACCCCCCCCCCTCCATTTCCCGTCCTTCCTAGTCATGTAATATGTGGTGTACAATTGATATAAATTACATATCTGTAATGTTTGTATTTTGTGGTTTTGGTGATTTCACTAATACATCAAAGTGAAAACTAATGATATTGTTTTTGTGATGTTTCAAGAAGGGGTGATAAAATAATTATCACTGAATACTATCAGATTTACCATTTACGTCAACCCTTCATCTACTGAACAAATCCCTGTTAACGCTCAATAAATGCGTAATGTTCACTTTATGGCACCACAATAATGGTATATATTTGTTAAAGAGATATATTTTCTTCAACTATTGTATAAAATAATTTCCAGTCCAATGAATATTATAACGTTGCAACAAACAATATCTTTAAAACATATATAATTGTCACACTTACTAATCTTTACAAGAGAGCGAGATAAAAGTGCATGATCCCTAATTTCATTTTTTCCATAACAAGTCTTAGAATTCAATATCTTTAGAAGCGTTGTCTTTTGGGATTTCACTCTTCCAATGATACATGTAGCTGAAAGGAATTGCGTCATCGTGCACTCGTTCGATAAGTAGCAACAGTATTTCGATCATTCCTTTCTTTTTTCCGCCTGCATCTGTTATTATTGCATTTTTTCCGAATGTGTCCATAGACTTGTTTCCAGTTGGAATTGAGCAAGTGAGTCTTATAATTACACAAAATTATGACTGACAACCTTCACCCCCACCTACCCACCCAACCCCCCAACCCCACAAAAAAAAAATTATCGTCATCGTACATGTTTTAATCTTCATATCAATGTCGTCCATATTCACAGCTCATCAGATTCAGTGGTCATTTCATCCCGTGTTTTATATTCTTGCCTTAAAATACCATTTAATTTGTCTCCAAATGGTCATCAAATAGATGCATAATACATAGAGATGGTATTTCACGGCCATTGCGTCTCATACACTAGAGGAGGGCCCTCAGATATAAAGAATACTTATAGTATGTGGAATACTCAATCAATACCCTTGATAGCTTGTTAAGTTTCTCTTGAAGACCATAAGAGGTGACGGTTCAATGGGGACCAAGGGTAATTAGGATAGATGAAAGCCAGTAAAATGACTAGCAGCTGACACATCCTATCTACAATTCGCGTCTACAAGCAATCGACTTCGACACGTCTGCTGAGGCTAAGTAGCTCGGCGAGTCTTGAGGTAAAAAGGAATTTCTTCACCTCATAGTCGTCGCAAGAAAATTGAGAGGGGAAGGTGGGGGTCTTTTATTTATTAAATGTTAGCACATATACGCTTAAAAATCCTTTGTAGTTCGCGACTTTGATGAAATTCTATTGTTCAAATCGAGCTGCATTCTCATTATTGTTTGTTTGTAAAACTAGATCAATTTTTGGGGGTCTTGTATTCAGTTGAAGATTTAGTCGGTGTTTATTCAGTTTGTTTAACAATTAAAAAAAAAGATTTCAATGCGGTCAGGGGTAGCCACTTTTGTCGCAATGCGACATATGAATGATCGGTTTATCCGACTCTATCGGACAATCGATCTCCGCGATCGATATCTCTCGATGTACTCCACTACTCTTGCTATGTCGCATTGCGGATTAAATTTAGTTAAGGGCAGCCGAGATAACTTTTGGGGGGTATTTTTTTTAAATATTAAAAATAATAATAATTAAATATAGATATCAACATGCAATATTGATATTTAATTTATTTTCAGACTTTGATCAATTGCATGAAGAACTGTATAGACATTCCTTTAAAAAACTCTCTTTGAATCATATACTGTCAAGTTTGTTTAATATTTTTTCTTTTCTTTAACCCCCCCCCCCCCTCCTCCATTTTGTTTTGTTTTCGATTTGGTTTTTCATTTTTTTTATATGCTAGAATAAAATTAATTCCGTTTCTGTACTTTTATTCATTTGATTATATTTGATCTTATTCTGAAGTCTGCTTTATAAATTTGTCAATGTACAATATTGTGCGCTAGCAACGATCTTTTTTTTTCTATCATTTTTTAAATTTAGTATCAAATGATATTTCTATGAATATTACGGCCTAGCTGAAATTTATTGATTTGATTTGAACATATTTTATTAAGCAGATATATATTTACATAAATGGATTAGGCAGCAGGCAATGCCTATGTAAGCCTTCTCCATAATGTGCAAGGTAATACATATAAAGTGCAAGATATATATGACAAATTTATACACTTTTTTTTAAATAAAATAGTATGATGTAGGTATAAGAATATATATATTAAGGGGAGAAAAGCAAAAACTTGTTTGTTGAAAAAAAAAGAAATTAAAAAAAACCCAAAATAATCAAAAACTTAAAAAGTACGGTTACAGCATAAGTATACTTCTTTTGCGTACATGTATTGGATATATAGCGATAGTTATGATAAATCTCTTAGATTTTAGTTATGGGCTAGTTTAAATAGTACAGTATTTTCATCATATGAAATGTCATCATCTCCAAATAACAACAAATCTAAAGTTACTGGTTTTTGTAAGTTAAAATTGATATTTAATTAAAAAAAAAAACACACTGTTTTTCTTCATTATACATGTATTTAGGACAGTCAAAGAAAAAATTATATGCATTTTCAGTATGATACCCACAATTTTCACAGACTGAATTTTCATGGATGAAATCATCAAAAAGGTCACCATTTAGACTTTTAGCATTGTTTCTTAATTTACTAAGTAAGATGTGGTTCTGGGTTATTGAATGACAAAAGTAAGACCATCATGATTTCTGAAGGGATAAGTGATTTCTGAAATTTATTGATTTTGCAATGTTATTATTACAATATCAGATCACTGGCATTGCTTACAGTGAAGTAAGTGGTGCTATAATTTATGATAGCGATTTATGTCGCATCAAACTTGACGTAATATTTAAAGTTTTAAAATCCATGATCGGTTTTTCTCAAACTATATGGTGTTGTATATACACTGTATATTTAGTCGTGTGCATGGTCTCTCATAATAAATTGCTTAGAGTTGAGACTTAAAATTTATAATTTGTTTTTATACATGATTTTAGTAAAGACGGAATGGTTTACAAGCACTTGTTTCACAGTATAACTGCATGTGAAAGTGTACACAGTACCTGAACATTTATATTTAATAATGTATTATTTATGATATACATGTACAGTAATACGCACGGTAATTATTGGAGAATAAATTGCTTGATAAAAATGTTTCTGAAAGATAAATGTACAGGCACCTGACGTTATAAATATTTTTTTTGTAACAAGATAATTCCCTATAATATAATAATAAGTTAATAACTTTGTTATTATAAAAGTAGAGGAAATTATCTTACCAAAGAAAAAATATTTATTTATGACATGATACATGACTTTGTATGTATACATCGATGCCGAAAAGGAGAGCAACGAAAGACAACTCCAGTAAGACTTTTACTCCATATTTTTGGTTTATCGTCCCAATCATCAGCTTATCCATAATAATCTGATAATTATTTATTTTTGTAATGTTGTGATCAGGAAGACAAATTGCAAAATTGGGATTTGCGTAGCTCTGATTTAAAATTTACATTATCTGAAAAAAAAAATCACAAGAAAATGGATTAAATATTAATAATTATTAACCTTATTTCTTTTAAATATTTTTGTTACCTTCTAGTTTTTGTTCAATATTTTTTTTTTGAAATTTTCAGTTGTATTCAAATTAGAAATCTAGTGGGTTTTTTTTCCAACGAGTGTCCAACAAATTTAAGTCGGGATCGAGATCCGCATTATTTGTAAACAATGTGATAAGATACACAAAATTTGACAAATGGACGCAATATTTCACGAAGAAGTGAGTAGTTTAACAGAGTCTTAGATTTATTGTAAAGATTAAATGATTGAAGAATCTATAAAAGTGTGCAGTTGGAAAAAAAATCAGATATTTCAAGAAGAATTACTGTTTTACAAGGTGTTTTCATATATCCTGGCACAATAGATGTTTATGATCTAATTTCTACAGGTCTAAGCATTATAAGTAAAGACTAATAGTTTTCATTTTCAAATAGTTGTGTGTTCCTGCTGACAATTTTATAACTATTGTAATCTCTAAGAAAAGGTTCTTGTTTGAAAAGTTTATGATTTTTTAAGTACAAATATTATACACTGTTGAATATATGATTATCTAAAATGGGGGTGAAGTCAGGGAAATACAAACTAAGTACATGTTTATCTTTGTTTACAAAGGTAATATAATAAATAATTTCCCCATTTGATAATATTTTCCAGCAAGAGGGGTCGCTTTGTGCTCAGCATTGCTTGAATGCATTATTACAAGGACAGTACTTCAGTGCAGTAGATTTGGCCGACATTGCTCGTCAGCTGGATGAATCAGAACGGTTACAGATGGCAGAAGCAGGGACACAGAGTATAGAGTATCAGAGGTTTATACGGGTCAGTCTCTGCTTGTTTCAGTTATATCATACAACAATTTGATAAACTTAAAAGTTTGATAGTTTGCATAGTGTCGATTTTAAATTACCTGATGTTTATGAGTATACGTGTATATGAGTTCAGTTGTGTCAATGTCGCATATCAGTCTGCTAAAATTCATTCAATTTATAATCGATTATGTGAAATTTATTATTTTCTGTATGCATGGGAATAGTTATGAAGAATAAACTGCTCAAACCCAGTTTATACTGTTAAAGAAAGCATTTTAACAATGCAATTCATTCCATTGGCTAGTATGATTAAAATGGTATCAACACACTAAGTTAATGAATTAAATGATTTAAATGATATTTTTTTCATTTAAGGACTAAATGATTACTTTAATCATCAGTATTTACTTTCCTACATTTTATCAGCAAGGTTCCAGTAACTTTGATGACAGTGGCTTCTTCTCCATACAAGTAATAGACAAAGCCATACAAGTATGGGGCTTAAACCTAGTGCAATTTAACTCCCAAGACCCTATTGCTAGGGAAGCAAGACAGAATCCTGTGTAAGATGCAAAGCAGATAATTATTTTTTCTTTACCTCTGCAAAATTTGTTCTTTCTTCGAATGTATTAAGAATCTCTATTCTCTTGACTAATTCTTAATAAAGTTTCATGTGTTAATCATCATCAAATACCAAAGATCTTTTTTTTTTTTCAAATTTCAGAGATAAGAATGCTTATATATGCAATTTCCGAGACCACTGGTTTTGTATCAGGAAGATTGGAAAGCAGTGGTTTAACCTAAATTCCCTCCTTACGGGTCCTGAACTCATATCTGATACCTATCTCTCCTTGTTTCTCACACAGTTGCAACAAGAAGGTGATCTCTCTCTCTCTCTCTCTCTCTCTCTCTCTCTCTCTCTCTCTCTCTCTCTGGTTCCTAGATTATTGTTTTGTTATGTATGATGCTTGTTTCAAGTGAATTTTATTAATATTAGAGATATTTTTACAAGAGCTTGGACTTTGAGCAGTATGTGTCAAACTCCAGTTTGATGAAAGCTGGATATACTGTCCAGTCATTGGTACATTGAATGCAATGACACTTGTCTGACTTCATCCAAGGGCTGTATATTTCAGTTGAAACAGTGTCACTGTGACTCAACAGTGCAGATCATGAAAAAATGGATGAGCAAACCAGATAGAAACATCCCTCCAAAAGTCCAGGCTCTTGGAAAAACAGCTCTAAAAGATTAATGCCTAATTTCAAAAAATTCAAAAAAAGTTACCAAGATGATGACCATATTTTTTACATCACGAATTATATTTATGACTAAAGTTATTAGAAACCTCTAAAATTTAATCAGCAATAATACATACCTCGTACATGCATTATTATTGCAATGATTATAAATCTAGTCAGTGTGTGGAAACAAAAATCAAATTGCTCCAAAATACAGAAGTGATCTCTCCCATTCCGAAACACCCACTTAAATTTATAATTTTTTGATGGACAGGTTACTCCATATTCATCGTAACTGGCCGACTGCCAGAGTGTGAAGCTGACGACCTCCTGAACCTTGCCCCTGCAGTACAGCTGATCAAACCGAGGCTGATCAACGAGAACCAGTCGATCAGTAAGTCGGAGGCACAGACAGACGACCCCGAGCTACAGCGGGCGCTGATGGAGAGTCGATGTGAGAACGAGAAGGATGATAAAATGTTACAGAGGGCATTACAGATGAGCTTAGAGGGTACGTACACAGTTGGGAATGCAACTGGGGACATTTTAATGGTATGTACAGTTGTGGTATGTTCAGTTTGTGTGGTGGTTTAATTAATGTTCAGTGGTGATATGTACCGTGGTGGGAAATTTTGTAGGTAAAGTCTACTTAATTGTGTATTACCGGTATATGCAAGCTAAGATAACATTGGAAATTGTCACTCCAAGATCCATCATTGTCAGAGGCAAAATATTGAATGACGGTGGTTTTGAGACCATTAAAAAATAAGCAGTGGGTTACAATGATTTTTGAGCCTCTTAAAAAATAAACAATTCAATGAACTTAAAATGATGCCACATTGTTAATTATATGAGTAACTATAGGTCTAAAATATCTAATTATAAAAGTTTCTGTTTTCAAAATAAATTTGTTTTGTGTTGAATGAATGGTTTAGTGTGTGTGCCCTACACATGTTTCATAATGACATTTTGCCCACTACTAGGATATGTGATAGAAGATGACAACCCCCCGCCAGGACCAAGTCAAGATAAGGTTCAGGCCCCTTCCAAAGAGGTCAAAGCTCCCACACAGGAGGAGTTGAGACAGAAAAGACTAGCTTTCTTACAGCGGCTGGACCAGACAGCCAAAGGCACTGAGGAAGAAGGGAGGACCACAGAGCCTACTGACCCTAAATCAACTGCAACAGAGGGAGTCAGCCAGCCAGAGGAAAGCCAGGGTTCTCCACAGGAGGAGCAAATGGAGAAAGAATCTAAAGAAGGTATTCTATTCCATTTGATTGCTTTTGATTTGACCTTTGCAGGCTTTGCTGGAAAATTTGGATGATATACAACTATGGTACATGACTGTATGTAACCATACACAGGCACAATTACTAAAAAAATGCAAATTTAATCACCAATTACAAGGGAAAATTCTGTTAAATTGATTATTAATGGAGTTACGTGCAATTCTTTGTATTCTATGGTAAGTGCATTCATTTAACTTAACTTAGTGCCATTCACCCGTCCATTAGTTGTCTCCAGAATTTGTTGAATACCATTTTTTCTAGAATTGGTAGATTTTGTGATTAAGTGAAATGATAATTGAACTGCGGTGTGGGTAGATGAACATTGTATTTGATGTAATGAATGAATGTGCATGTACCTGGATCTTGTATCATTGAATCTAAAAGAATTTTTCATATATAAATTTCACATTTACATGTAAAATACTGGGGAAACTACACAAAGTACATGTACCGGTACCCTGTATTTAAACTCCAACTAAGGTCTAGCTATCAATTTACATGCAGCGAGGAAAATGAATTCAATTTAAAAAAAAATTATTTTGATTACAGAAGACATCCCAGAGGATGAAATGTTAAAACAAGCAATAGCAATGTCCATGGAGGGTCAGGGATAACAACACACCCCTAACAACGTTACCTGAAGAAATCCAAGGAAGGGTGGAACTGGCTGTTCAAATTCATCATCGGTCGGCAGAAACTTCATCTACTGACTAAGCTAACGGTGCCATATCCTCGCAGCCTTTACCAATAGATCTTTTGTGCATTTACTTAACTAGTGCATGGTACAGGCGTATCGGTACTCATATTAGTTTACCCCTGTGATATCACTCTGATATACTCACTGTTGGTACGGCCCAGTTTTTCTTTCACCACTGATGGGCAGTATGTACCTATATACTTGAGGAATGGCTGCAGTCGTCAGGTTCTAACTGCTCCTATAGTGGATGCTGGCTGTTTGTGGCTTGTAATTTTTCTGTTTGGTGCTGTAGTACAAATGATGCAAACGCTTTTTTCCAGTTATAAATTGGATGTAATCTGATGATTTTTACAAAAAATAGTGCATATTTCTGAATAGTGGATAGTTTTGTTCAAGTCTAAAGTTTAGTCAAAAGTTGTCAATTTTTTTTATAGCATTAGATATACATGTATATGTACCAATACTAAATCATCTTGCTGCAGTATATATATGAATTGTGTGTATTTAAATATTTGCAATGAATTTACATCTATGGATTGATATTATTTTTTATTGCAAAGCATGAACATTGTGAACAAATAAAATGTTTTTGTATCTAGATACTAGTAAAATGTATTTGATACTTTTCTTTCAATGTTGTTGGGTTTTTTTTTAGTCTCTTTTTTTTTGGGGGGGGGGGGGGGGGGGGGTATTAAAAACCTAAAAAATTCACAGTTGTGTTTATTTACTGAAAATTTGTCATAATGATATGTATAAAATCATGAATAGACAATAAGGATGTATGACAATTTATTTTGATTTTAAACTGGGAAAGGTTTAACAATGTAGTATTACATGTATGTTGAATCATGGAAATTAATGAGTTTGAAGTAAATGGGACAATGAGAAAAACTGTATTGATTATTAAACTACATTTATATTGGTATTTCTTTAGAAAATCATGGTTAAAAATTTACTTGTGCAATTGTAAAATGTTTTTCCTTACAATTTATAGTAAAATGACACTTTGCATTGAATCAGTATTCACTATTTATGGTTGTGCTAATAAAAATGTCTTCTCAAAGACATCAAATACGTTTTTATATTCTTTTTTTTTTTTGACTTGTAAAACTAATTACTTTTAAGATTCAATATATAAGTTTGACCTTGGGTTTTCCACTTGGTAGTACAGATGAAGAGTGGTTCAATATGGGGGGGGGGGGGTGTTAAAATTGATTAAAATTCCTTTTTTGCATATTTTTTTTTTTTACTAAAAAGACCTCATTGCCCCTCACCCTCCCCCCCCCCCTTTTCCCCTTGCAAACCCTATATCATGCCTCCCAAAAAAACAATTTAATCATTTGGAATTGATTAGTCAATGGGCTTTTTCTTTCTTGTGCTTAAAAGCAAGATTTCACTAGGTTTATTAAATTTTGATTGTCATTGTAACTGTGCTTATAGAACCAGGGAATCGTGTACGTGTAAATAAAGTCTTTTGGGTCGGGTTCGGACTACGTAGGGAAACGTTTAAGTTGGGTTATTTCCCTTTGTGCAGCTGACAATGACATCACGAACATGGCAGATAATGGAAAATGTCAATTAGACAGATAGGAAATAAAAATACAAATCGTCAATTTGGTAATGTTTGTGTGTGATTTGTGTGACATACCGGAAAGGTTTGTATGACAAATATATAATTCTAGATTCTTAATGAAAGCTACAACGACATACATTATTTTCGTGAATGTGTTTTCTCAGACAATTAAAACGTACAGAAATCAAACTATTGAACAGATTACTTTGAAACGCAATTGAAAATGTGTATTACTTGTTTAAAAAGCCATACGTTTCATTTCATGTCTGAATGCATGGCAATAAAATTTATCTTGCTATATACAGTGTATATACTGACTAGGTCTGTTGGTCTCTAGTGAAAGTGAATAAGCTCAGAAACAGCCACAAGTATTTCATTTTATTTTAAACAATGTAAATTTTTATAGGCTCTTTTGTATTCTTTGATACAAAACCAATTTGACTGAAAATTGGAATTGCCCAATAATACTAAAAGAGTAAACAATAGTAATTGTACAAAGATATTAATCATATGCTATTTATAGATGACGTGCATGTGCCTTATGAAAAGTTACATGTAAGTTAAATCAACTGTGTAAGCCATTTGATTTCACATGAAAGAGAGTTTTAAACAAATATATATTGCCATGATCGGTCCATTTCTTACTCCAACCCCTAACCAAAGGACATTATATACATCCCTGCCCTTAACAATTCCTTTCTCCAAATTGTAATTTGGCAGCTACTTTAAATTATTTTGTATGTATGGCAATTGCATACCATTGTATTGCAATCCTGGCTCTTAGAGATTGTTTCCAAAATGTAAAATATTGAGATAAATGTTTTAATATCTTTTTAAATATTCAGTCTTATGATGACGAAATATTTCTCCTCAACGTTTTGCAGATGCTGATTTGAATGATGGATAGACTTTTCCAGAGAGAGAATAGTGTTTGTATGTATTTTTAGAAAACATGTTCTTTCCTGTTTTGTAAATTACGACCATTCATACATGTAGATATAAACAGCAAGTTATTATTACAGGCTGTCTTAATTTAATAGCATTTATTTCTGAAATACATGTGCACATTATATGATTTGAACTCCTTTGTAGCATATAGTTCTAGCCACTCGGCTTTGGATGGCATTCCATTTAGAATTGGATCAAGTTTTACACAAAAACACAAGGTATCATAAGTTAAAATCTTTTCACATGCTCTAATATATTATCTTCCATGTCGACTGTTAAAAGTTACAGTAAAAAAATTAATTTGCTCTATTGATCTACAGTGTATTTACTTATTTCAGGTTGCTAGCTCAGCAGATTTGAAGTTCTCAAGAGTCAATGCTGTTGAAGAAGAGGTAATGATGAATTTCTACTGCAGCATTCGATTTTGTTTGTAATATTGGTGATCTCAACACTCTTGCTTAATATAAATGTTTGATAGCTCCACAAAGGACTCCTCCCTAAAACTATTTTTTGGAATAAATTAGTACAATAATAAGTGTGCATATTCAAAGAAAAAAAATTAAATGAATGAGATTTCAGCTGGTTAAAATGAATGAATGTCATCCATTGATTTCTATCTACAGTATGACTTCTCCTTAGAGGAAGGAGTATTGAAATGGGCAGATGAGAGACAGAAGCAGTTAGCTGCTCAGCAACGGATTGAAGAGCAACTGCAGGCTAGCAAGGGCACAAGAACAGCAGCAGGCGGGGCAAGAAAGTTCTGACGACTCGGGACTCTCGGACCATGAGTACGAGAATGAAGGCTGGACAAATAACAGTGAAACCTGCTCCGACTATGGGTGGGGCTAGGCCTCCACCAGTGAGTCGTAAGCAACCCCCACCCAGACCAGTGTTGCCCAAGATTTCAAATGATATATTGACTCCCGTTAATGTTTCAAATCAGAACGACTCTTCTAACGAAGACGATGGATCCTCTAAAAAGCCTGTTGATTTCTCGCTATTTGAGACAGAGGATGATCCTTTCGATCGATTCGAGAGATTGACGCTGAATGATTTGACAGAACTGAAGAGTGTGTTTGACAATAATGAAATGGAAACAATAAGGAAGCAGGGAGTGGATCCAAGAAATCTGAGGGTGTGTATGAAAACACAAAGATTTTGAACAATCCCCCTAATGGTGTGGTAAATTCGGCTTCATCCGTGAATCATTCTAGAAGTGATAAAGTGGATGGAGGGGACTATGTAGAACTAGATATCACAAAGAAGCCAGGTATAAGCCCCTAGAAAGAAAGAGGGGAAAATTGCGAGAAAGCAAAAGACTTACAAGGGAAAGATTATACCCCCTGTACCTCCCCGGCCAAGCTTATCAGCCAAGGGTCCCCTCCCTCCCATAGGATCAGAGACATCCAATGGTGCCCATCAAGGTCACCTTGGAGCTGGAAAATCCACAAATCCGTTTGAACAAGACATTGTAACTGACAAGTGCTCAGGTAGAACCTGTGTATAAAAAGGAAGTAACCCTCTGGCACTTATGAGAACGTCAGTGCTCTAACGGATCAAAGGACAGTTAACTTTTCAAAGACGCCATCATTTGGTATTGTCGATAATGTGAATGACTCATCACAAAGCTCTAATCCATTCCTTTCTGCAAATCAACCATCCCAGGACCCGGCCTCCAGAAACGCCAAAGCATACGTTAACGTAGCTCCAGTGAAATCTACGGGGATTCCTATATCAGGAATGCCTCCGCCCTATTCGGCCATTAGTCCTGTATCAGACGGCTTTACTAACCAGAGTCAAGACCTACCCCTCCCACTCACCATCTCACCCCCACCAAGACCTTCATCTAAGCAGGTAATACACAATTTTTTTTTATATCAACTACCGGTATATTGGATTCTTTATTTGCTTCTACTACTGAACTTGCTGAAAGATCTTTAGAACTTCCATTCTAGGAAGGGCTAAGTTTTCATTAGATATTCAATTTGCTGTGTGATTTGAAAAAGATGATCATTCATGGATATAACACATTGTTTTATTTGTTTTCACACTTGTTGTCACAACTTTTCCTTTTTTTTTCATCTGAAAATCCAGAGGTATAGTTGGAATGTACAGGTTTTTTGATTAGAAAATTTCACATTCAGAGTAATAAATGATTTTAGGTCTCAAATTGCAGGCTGAAATACTCAATAGACATTCTGACAATGTAACATTTTAGAGAAATCAGTTATATAAGACATTCTATTTATAGGCTTCACTAGCTCAGCCTCATTGTAAATTTTTCAGCTCTTTCTTGTGTAATTATTCATTCATGTACATGCACCTATAGTCCAGTACTTATCATGACCATAGATTCAGTATTATACTTTAATAGCTTGGTAAACAGTGACCCTGTCACTGAGTATATTTTGATTGATGTGTACATGTAGTTCAAATCCTCCTTGTACCTCTTTCACAGGAACCGACGGACACTGCACCTCTAGTAAGTATTTCCATACCTGTATAACTAGATCACAGAACATTCCTTCCTCGAGCCAGTCTTAACTTGTAGATCTTTTTTAATAGCTTCCTATAGCTCTGATGCCATTTTTGATGCATTTGGGATATTTCAGGTGAAACCTTTCTCTTAGTATTATCATCTTGTAGAAAGGGAAAAAAGAAGCCAGATAAAAAATTTAATATCAGGGTTACATTTTGCCTTTAATCTCATGATGGACAGTTACAAGTTATCATTAATAAGTACTGTGGAATCATTAGATTTCGTGGTGGCTCAATTTTCGTGGAATTCGTGGGTACCTCTTATCCACAAATTAACATCCTCCACAAACTAATAAATTAAGGCATTAAGTTCATATTTCCTTTTGTACCGTAGGTACATGAGAATACACGAAATTAGGTCCCCATGAGCCTGTAAAATTTAAGCAATCCACAAAAAATTGGCCCCCACGAATTTTAATGATTCCACAGTACATGTATCAGTATAACAGTCGAGCTGGTCAATTCTAATGACATATATTTATCATTCCAATTTTTTGGAAAAGTTGATGATTATATTAAATAACTATTTTATAATTATAATAAATTAATTCCTTAACTTTTTGTCAGACACTTTGGGTACGATATATATTAAATCTTAGTAAACTCTGTTAACTTTTTTATTGATTTTCTCAAATAATCTTTTAAGGCTCGTTGTACATGCACATATTCAAATAGATATTAAACCTTTGATCAATTAATTGTAGTATGAAAGCATGGCAAATTGATAGATGTATTAAAATTTGAGATTGAATTGACCTTAATAAAAATCCACATTTCAATATAGAGACAATATGAAATCTGTTTCTTTGCGTATTTTGATTATTTTTTATTTCAACAATTAAAGAAAACCGAGGAGTATTTATTTCATTGATAGATTTGATAATAGTTTAAAACTGCACGTTTGCTCATTAATATTTCAGAATGTGTAGATGTAAATACTTATTGTTTACTTACTTACTGCTCGTGACGCCTTTGGCGTATAGGGCAGTAACGAGGGCTCTCCATCCCTGTCTGTCACTGGCTAGCTTCTGGAGAGTGCCCCAGCTTCTCTGATGCTCTTTCATCTCGGCTTCCAATGTTCGCCGCCAGGTAACTTTTGGTCTCCCTCTCTTCCTTTTTCCTTCTGGTGTTCAGAAGAGGGCTGTCTTTATGATGGATTCAGGGTCCCCTCTGAGTATGTGGCCAATCCAGGTCCATCGTCTCCTGGTGATGATGGTGGCCATATCCTCCTGATCGCTTCTGCTGAGAAGGTCCTGATTTGAGATGGTATTTGGCCAAAATACTTTTAGGATTCTTCTCAGGGACTTGGTGTGGAAAGTTGACAGTTTGTTAAGGTTGTTCTCTGTCATTCTCCAGCACTCTGAACCGTACAAAAGAATTGGTATGATGCAGCTTTTGTACAGTTTGAGCTTTTTCCTGTTGGTATACTGGCTGGATTTCCACACAGCTTGCAAGTTCTTAAATGCTGCTCTGGCTTTGGCTAGTCTCTGCTGAATGTCCCTGTCTGCTCCACCATCTGTTGTGACAATACTCCCTAAATAAGTAAAGTTGTTTGTAAATGGAAGGATGTGATTGTCCATTTTAATTCCTTGTGGGTTATTCACATTTAGGGTCATGACTAGTTTTCTTGGCATTGATCTTCAGTCCAATGTTTCCAGCATACTCGTGGAGCCTATGTGTTTTGTCTTGGATGTGCTGATGGGAGTGGGAAAACAGGACAATATCATCAGCAAAGTCCAAGTCTTAAAGTGTTGTGAACGTTCCCCATCTGATGCCTCTTGGGATGTCTGATGTTGTGTTCCTCATGACCCAGTCGATGGCTATGATGAAGAGCGTTGATGACATTACACAACCTTGGCGAACTCCAGTTTTGACATCAAACTCGATGCTTGAGTTTCCAACTTTGCATCTGAAGTTGACGTAGAAACTCTTGATGATGTCAACAAGATGTTGGGGGATGCCGTACGAAAGCACTTATTGTTTGACATACTTTAATTTGAACATGTTGTATGTGAAAAATATTCCCTAGTGTAGTACAGTATTAGATATACATGTATTAACAAGCATGTATGTATTGCATTTATGCATAGAAGCATGCAATCTTACCTGAAATTGTATAACATGAAATGCATTGCCTCAGCCAAGCTTACATATTGTGTATTTCTTATGACTGTATATAACACTGACAGCTCATGTATATGGTTTGTTAAAAATTTAAACAAATACTAGAAATTCGTTGTACAGGTATTTGAATTGGTATTCCGCTATATGAAAACTATTCTCCAGTGTAGCTATCAACATGCATATATATATATATATATATATATATATATATATATATATATATATATATATATATATATATATATATATATATATATTAACACATCTGACTGAATTCAAAGTAATTTTTATAAATCATATTTACATGATATACAAATATATATTGGGTGTTTTCCTTTATAACAGTTTTGCTGTAAAACCGAAATTTTATAATATTCCATGTAGTTTACACGTGTCCAAAAATTAAAAGCGAGATTTTAGAATTCACGAGACGGGCTTCTCGCGATTTTACGCGGATATTAATTCCTCGTGTTTAATTAGGAATTTACAGTAAAACATATTACCTTGATCTATCATACCAGACGATTGGGAAATTGCTCTTTCTGTTATGTTGCACCTACGCAAATGCTTTAAGACTGGGTTTTTTTTAAAAATTCAAACATACCGGTATTATTCAGCAATTTTCACTACCTGTATTTAAAATGTGTATTCCAGAAACTAAAATGTTCATTGTTTAATGGTGTCATTATTATTTGACTATACATGTATTATGCATTGATTAATTTGTGGTTAATCACATTCAATATGAACAGGAAACAGACTTTCAAATGCTGTCAATGCAGGAACTTCAATGTTTGAATGGAAAATACATTTTATTATGAGCATTTTAAAAAGTTTTAGAAAACCCAAGTTTATTCATCTTCACAAGTCCAGGTTTCTGAACCACTCCGTTTCTCATTTTGAGAAGCAGAGCAGAAACCCCTGACTTGGGAAGATGAAGTTAGAACCATTTTAACAAGAGCTTGGACTTTGGGTAGTTGTGTCAAACAGCGATGTAACGTAAGCCTGTCTATTTCATTACTTGCCACTCAGACATGGCTCTTTGAAATCAACAAGATTTGTCTGGCTTTTGAGCTAAGACTACACAATCGGTGCATATTTTGCTTGAAACAGCGTCATTTTTAACATGTTTTGACACAGGAAATAGATAGCGGGGTCCTACTAAAAGTCCAAGGTCTTGTTAAAATGGTTCTAATGAAGAGTGATCAGTGAATCAAATTTTAAAACTTATTTTGCTAAAAGAGTGAGACAGTCATAAATTTTATATTGATAATGTGATCAATATAGCATTTAAATATTTTGTTCGTCTGTTAGCTGAAGGCTTTCTTTTCTGTAAGTCTGGTAGAGGAGTTTCACAGTAACGAGGTGCATTTTTTGGTTCAACCAGTTTGTAATGCATGTGTTGTGTATGTATTGATCTTTTTTTTAAAAAAATGACTTATATGTGCATAAGGGTGCATGAACATGAATGTCATGAGAACAAAATCATTAATTAACATTGCAAATTCTGTACATATTTGAGGATTAATGCATAATAAAAGTCATCCACTGATGAAATCACAAAAAGTACTCAAAATATTGCCCCCTACATGTATGTACTGTACGTCAATTTTGTGCCGTTATCAATTCATATTTTTGCATGCACATAGGGTTAAACCGCACTGTGGCTCCCCTTCCCCCGCACTCCAAATAATTCTAAAAATAACGATTTGTGATATTTCATTTGTACATTTTTATCACTGGACATTTAACTGGTACTGATTGACATAAACCGCCAGCCTACAACTATTTATATCTCTTCCTTGCAGTCATGGAATCGGTACTCACCGTTACCTCAACCTGCTCAGTCCGGATTCACAACAGGAAGTCCTAGTTCCTTGTCATCAGGAAGTTTGACGGAACCGAAGACGGTGGTTCCTCCAGATCCCTACAGTAACCTGCCTGCAGACTCCAGGCGAGTGGTGGATAGCTTAGCCAGTATGGGCTTCCCGAAGGCTCAGGCAGCGCGTGCTGTGGAAAAGCTGGGTGCAGACCAAAAAGAGGTAAAGATGATAGGATTGATGTTGTTCATATTTTCAAAAAATGTATCAACTAGACTTAAATAGCTTAGTTGTCTTATATATGGGAATTTGAATCTGACATCATCATGATTATTTTATGCAGTCTGTGATTTTTCTTAGGTTGCTGAAGAATGCAGTCAAATTGAAAAACTAGTTAGAACTTGGTTGTGTTAATTTTAGTCCTGTCAGTTTCTTTAGAGCTATAAATCACAATCGGTTTTCATAAGAAAGAGGGAAGCAAATACTCGATAGATGTAAATATATCAAATTGCTCAAGCCTGTACAACAGATATCTAACATACATTGTTGCATGTCAATACGTCCTGCTTAATGATATGTGACACATTGTTATTACTGAAGAGATTATTCAGTTGGTTATATATTTATGTACATTGCTCATACTGTAAACAAGGGACAGAAAAAAATGAACTTGAAGCAGGGAAAAAAACCAGAGGGTGTAAAACTATTGAAGGGGATATTTTGGGGATGTGATTTAATCATACCAATTTGTACAACATTTCTAAACTGCTAAAGGGGTGACTTTCTTAATTTGTAAACTCTTTGAATAGATTAAATTTCATATGATATTATGTTTATAGTACATGCATGTATTCCATAGGGCATAAATAATCACAATTAAAGATTTTGTTTAATTATATAGACACATGTATGTCTATATTTTGTTTGCGGGCTATATACCTGTAATTCAGATGAGCAGTCTCATGCACTTTTACAAAAAAAATATATACCGGGTAGTAGAGGAGTGAAACTGAGATCAAGGGGTGAGCTTCTCTAAGTTTTATGGCCTCTGGACCTGTATACCTGGTATATACTTAGTAAAATTATTATGTTTTCATTCAAGGTCATTGATTATCTGTGTGTGGTTGGAAAACTAACAGACAAGGGACACAACTCACTCCTAGTTGAAGAAACTCTCATCCTGTTCAAGAACAACTCTGAAAAGGTTTGTTGTCGAATTCATTTACGAACTTTTCTTATTTATGAATTTAACAAAATTCAATTAATTTCTACCCGTTGGGTTTGCTGGTATTGAATTATTATTCAGTAGGTTGACTTATAGGGAGTTTTCTCAGCAGATTTTTGTATGTCGATGAATTTTAGTACACTGCTCCCCTTTTCATTAGTGGGGTGCAAAGAAAATAAAAACCACCCTTGCTTTCAAAGAAACGTGGGATTAAAGGAAGAGCCACACACTTAATAGCATAGTAAACTGCTTGTTAATTGCTTGACATGTTCCAAAGGTTTCTTTTAATGTTTGCAAAATTACAGGATAGTTGAAAACTCAACAACAAAAAATTAAGACAAATGATGATGATTTGATTTAATTTGATTTCAGAGTGAGAGGTTCTTAGCCTTGTTTAAGCAGTTTCAGGAGCTGGGATTCAGTGACCACAGAATCAAAGAGGAACTGGTGAAGAATGATCTGGACAGTGATAAAACACTGGATTCCCTCACAGCCTGAGTGCTCCACTGAATCCTAGAAACCAAGTGTCCATTATTTCAGGCATTACCCGATTAGAATCCAAGTCCTGCATTAGACAGAGACCTGATCCAAAGTTTAGTACAATAAAGAAGTACTTATGCCCCACAAATTATATATGAATTGTTTATAATATTGATAACATATGCTGTTAATAAGCCCAGAGATTCAAATCCATCAATGATATGAATGGTATTAGGTTTTTTGTTACTGTTGACCAATGGAAGTATTTGTATTTGATCTGTATAGTTGGCGAGTGCAATGGTTTTTTGATTTATTTGATTGTTTTCTACACAATTTGTCTTTTAGTTTCATATAGAATAGTTATTACATAAATTAACTTGTTATGGTGATTAGTACTAGTCAGTGACCAGTCGTATTATAGCATTATCTCTTATCTGCGATAATTCCCCTCTTCATGCAACAGAAGCCATTAAAGCTTAAGATCAATATCCATGAGAGCTGGAGATCAGAGTTCCATATATATCATAGCAGAAGTATGCATTTATATACTGTACATGTATTACATGTATGTGTATTCACTTTCAAAAATATTGAAGGGCTCAGTCAGTATTCCTGTTTATTCAGAGATTTATTGTATGTATTATAGATGACATTGTATAAGAAGTGAACAAAGTTCCTTGCACATTTAGGTACCACCAGAAACTAAATGTCATTGTCCAATTTTCCATTTTCATGCATGATTCTCCCAATTGTGAATTAAATGCAGTCTGACTGCCCAAAATGTGTTCACATGCAGTGCATGCAGACATATACCTGTCTTGTACACAGTGGCCATCGTTAAGATTTTTTTTTTACTGTTGGTATAAACAACAATATTAAGTAGATGTCACACAATTTTGTTGGGCTTTCTTTTTTGTACATGTATAGCTTGTCCTATCTCTCTTCTCAAATTTGCTCATCATGACGTCTCAATCTGTTATTGTCAGCTTCTTAATTGTCAATTAGTGCTTCAAAAGGTGAGGCTTGAAAGCTATAGAGCATCAGATTATTTGTCAGTGAAAAATCATGCTAGAGAAAAAAAAAAACACGAAACAAATTAGACTCATTTGCATTCATTTACGTACAAATTAAGTAGTTCCAGTAACAATTATTGAATCCAAATTTCAAGAAAAAGAGAGCAGCAATTTTTATATTGTACTAAAATATTTTACATTTTATTGCCAAGTAAACTATACGAATCAGTCATTTTGATATGTACATGATCATTATATATTTCGTACTTTACCCAAATTATTGTGATAGGGAGGACTAGGGTTATTTTTTTTTAGTCAATAAACAGGATGAGTCTGCATGTGCTTTAATTCAACATGATTTCATGTATATATGACTACCAGTTGATTGTTGGTTTTAATGTGTTAGTGTGTTCCATCTTTGACATATCACTGTATAGAATTAAATTATTATATGGTTATCTCATTCTGTGATGATTGTGTTTCTGTAGCTCTGTACTGTTGTTCTGTTATACATGTTAGGGCAATGCATCCATGAGAGGCTCGATGTAAACTAAATCTCCCACCTGCCCACCCCCCCCCCCCCCCCCCCCCCCCCCCCCCCATCCAACACAAGATTTCCATGTTTACGTGCATGTACCTTCCGTTCGTCAACCCCTGAAAGCCTGTTGACTTTTCTTCATTTCACCATCAATAAAAACTGTTAAGCTGAACAAGAAAATTCCCAGGCATCATGCATACAATTGGTGTAATTCATTCTCAATGCTATACGAGTTAATGAGGAAGTTTTAAGTTTTGACTTAAATGCACTGTATTGGTGGCTTGCCTAAAATAATTGTGTTAAATGAACTGAATTTCCTTGTAGTATTGTTGCAAAACAGGTGTATGCTGAATTTAAAAATAGTGTATAAATTACTGTCAGAGGTTCCCTGTAGTAATGCTAGCAGTACACTCAAGAGAATATGTTGGATATTATTGTTTTTGATGCTTTCTGTCCTTTTTGTGTGCCTTTATAATGAGTTGCCACAGCAACCTGTGATTATGCAAGATATCCTTGCTGCAGTGTAGACTGCTTAATTAAGCCATCAAAGAGTGTTACATGTACTAAAAAGAACATGTATATACAATTTAGAATACTACTTGAATGCATCTTAAGGAAAATTGTGTGCATCTCTTAATTATTACCGCAGTTTTTGATTATAAATGATTATACCATTACATGTATGAGCCTTCACTCTCCATGAAATGTTCAATTTATCTAAAGTATCATGAAATTTGAATTCACAATTTTGCTTGGGTATATTGGTTGAAAATCTATAGCACTGAATAATGAGTTGTATAACAGGGTCTTATTTTTAAAAATGTTTCTTGCAATCTTTTATTTGTATGTTTCTTTGGGGGTTATTTTTCAAATAAAATTAAAAATGATATTAGTTTACTAGACTTAATGCAGGTTACTGTTAGAGCAATAGAAACAATTCAGATGTCCTATATTTATCAGGTTTTTCTTTTTAGCATCGATAGATACATGTATCTCACTACCTATACTGAAAGCATTGTGTTAATGTTCTGTTGGTTTTCTCACACTTGCCCGAGTTATATCTGTACTCTGTGACATTTTTACATTTTGTTGCTCTATTGTAATGAGGATTTGAAGAAAATAAAAGAAATTGAAACAGAGCAAGTCTTACTGTCTATAATGTAATGGTTTGGAAAAACACCATTTTGTTCACTCATTTTTTTATTAGCTCACCTGTGCTGTATGCTCATATGAGCTTTTCTGATTACCCTGTGCATAGCATCCATTCTTCAGCTACTTTTAAACAAATTTTAAACTTTGGTTTTCTTGAATGTTTTGACCATTTGCAACTAAACCTGCCATAATGCATCATAAGGTACCAGTAATGAGAAATAAGATTTGTTTATAGTGAAGGACAGCACTCTTTTAAACTGGGAGATAATAAAAGAGAAATGAAACAAGGGTTGTCGTCTTAAATATTAATTTTTTTATGCGTCACAAAATTTGCGTAAATGGTGAAAATGTGCAACTTTTTTTATTTGTGTCAGTCATTTTTTTGTGATTTAAAAAGTTTCTTGTAGCAAACAGTGTTGGATATAATTTCTGAGTATTGAATATTTTGCGACGTAAAAGTGATCGACGTGAAAAAATTAAGAATACAGGACATGTGGTATATTTCTTGAAAGTCACTGCATAAGTTTAAATACGATGGTTTATATTCTAAAATATTCAAACAATGATTTGCTGACAAATAGGAAAGGTTCAAAGTGGAATATGGGAGTGTATGGAAAAATCTTTAAAATTCAAAAAATTTGCAAAGTTTAACAAAGTAATACATGTACAGTATGTAGATAATTGATGTTTATAATTTTTTTTTTTTCGCAAGATCTCCAAAATGATTTTGTAGCATTGCTTATTGGCATAATTGGTATCAAAGAAAATGCTTTCTATGCTGTTGCCATCTACCAGCAGGGATGGGGTAATGGTAATTTGTAATGGTAATTAAGTGTAATTAATTACAAATTTCGATGTAATTGAAAGTAATGTGTAATTGGCCAAATTTTCAATTACATGTAATGGTAATTTAATTAATTACTTTAAAAAAGGCATGTAATTCCAATTACTTTTCAATTACTTTCAATTACACACTGATGTACATATAAATATCAAGCTGTCCACTACCCATTTTCCCCCACACTAACAATTGTACAAGGTCAAGTTTGAAGAGTAGTTAAAAAGCATTGAACTATTATTATATATATCATACCAAATATTTTTCAAAATGGATTTTTTCAGTGATTCGATGTTTAATGATAAGTTTCCCAAATTTAATTAAAAACATGTATTTGATGATTGGTTTGATCCCTTTTTGCTTAAAAAAATTATTTTCCTTCCTATTAGAATAATTACGGTGTCAATTGTCTTTGAGTTAGTTTAAACATCACTGTTTAATTTACAAACAAAATCAGTGTTATCAAAATTATATAAACTATCAAGTCATGCTTTGTAATTGATAGCCTGAAATACACCTGTATTTTTTCAAAATGTTGGCTAAGTGGGAAGACACCACCTAATTATCAATAAGGGAACACACCCTGTGGACATGTTTATTTGAAGCCATGCATTTTAGCTCTGCGGTGTCTTCCCACTTAGCCAACATTTTGAAAAAATACAGGTAAAATACAGGTAAATTTGTGTTGGCTAAGTGGGAATGGGGTGCAGGTGGAGAACAAAGAATTTAATTACAGGTAAGTTATAGTCTGTTTTCAGATAAAAGTCGGAGAAATAAAATATTTGTTAGCCTACAGAGGAATAAATATGAATTGAGCTTCTGTCCTAGTACTTTATATAATTAATTCAGATGATAATATAATTTTAAAAAATTAACTGTTACATATTCCCTTATAATTTATGCTATTTTCATCATTTATTGAGATAATTATATAAGCTGCCTTTTAAACTTGGCATTGAAAAATATTATAATTATAAGAGTCACGTTTGAAATTTTATCTATAAATCATATAGGTCATATTTCAATTTATTATTTTTTTTTTTTTAATTATCTTTGGTTTTGATTTGAACATATTTTATTGCATTATATATTGCAATGGGATTGGTCACAAGTTATAAAAACGTAATTTGTCCTCTTAATTTCTTTGGTTTCTATGATTATATATTGAATATTTCCAATCTAGATAATATGAAATTAACAAAATTCAAAAAAACGCTTGAGTAAATTTAGTCCTTAGTTATATTCCTAACGATGATACTTCACATTTTATAAGATTCATTGTATGATGATAAATACATCATTAGTTAAGAAGATAAAATCATTCTTAAGTTTGTCGTTTTTTTTTTAAGTTGACCTGCACCTAAATATCGGGCATTTTTACTTTTTATATCTTTCAACTAACAGTCCATAAAACAATTATAAAAAGTCAGAATTTTCAGGCTTTTGATTCTGTAAATTAATCATAATTGATATTGCTTATCAATTGAATTTCAATTTGTTTATTCTCTCAAACCATTAAAATACACATGTACATGAGGTACAAAACTGTGTTATTTGCGTTAAATTGTAATGTCAAAAGTTTAATTAAATTAGAACATAGAAATACATGTTTCTAGTCTATTCTTTAAAAACTGCTGATCTATCTTATTAATGTATATATACATGTACATCCAATTTATGAACAGTTTGTTAATTTACAAAAATGTTTTAATCATGCAAGTACTGGCATTGGTTAATACATATAAAATGTGTTACATAATAATCTTGCAGAAAATTGCTGATTTATATTTCGAAAAAAATATGCTTTGGTTATTTTTATTTAATTATTTATTTTAAATATCAAATGCATTTTATAGCTAAAATTAAATGCTATTTTGTTATTTGCATTTTTTCAATAAACTATTCCCAGGTAATTGATAACAAATACACTTACATGTGAAAACAGACTATAGCCTCCTGATCACTCAGGTGTGAAAATCAAAATGTTGGCCAAGTGGGAATTGAGAATTTCAGAATGTTGGCTAAGTGGGAATAAACCAATTAGGTAGAGAACAACAGGTGTGAGTTGTGTTTTGATAACAGTTATAGTCTGCCCTCTACCTGAGATTAACCTGTACTTTGGCATTGTATTTACAAAGAAAAAAAAAGTAGTGTTTAAAAATGCAAAGGAGAAAGTTTTCATCAAATGGTTTTGCATGCAGGAAATATTTTAGTTGACATGATAGGTGTAGGTTAGGGTATATGACTTTTAAATGTTTATTGAATATCAAGGTGGTATCGAACACCTCCATACTGTGACTACCAGTACCTGCATATTTAAATAAACAATTAAACCAAATTTATATTTTTTTCTTTTCAAAAATTGTAACTTATCAGAGTAGTAATAGCAAATTCTCAAACAGTGAAATTTTTTTGATTATGAGGAAATTTTATTCATATTGTAGACATACCTCCTGAAATGTTTATGTGTTATAAATAAATCATGGTTTTAGTAAATTTTGATGAAAATGTAATTTGTAATTTAATTAATTACTTCTGCAAAGTTATTGTTATTTAATTAATTACATTTGAAAACTATTGTAATGGTAATGGTAATTTAATTGAAGAATTTAATCAAGTAATTGTAATTTAATTAATTACTTTCCATTGTAATTGACCCCATCCCTGTCTACCAGTAATGAATAGTTCAAGTAATGGTAACAATTGTATTTAACAAGCCGTGGTAGGTGAAGCCCGTACGACTATTGTACTGAAACAGTCGGGGGTAATGTATCCTGAGCATGTGATGTCAGATGCTCACATTAAATCGAATACATTGTATATATAACAGATACATGTATTGTCTTTACAAATCAAATGATTCAATCTCCAATCAAATGGCAGTTTGAACACTTCATTCTAGTGAGGGTATTGTCTCAAGTTTCTTCACATCCAATTCAACCATAGAGCAAACAGATTTTACATAATTTGTCTTATTTATTTTTTAATTCTTTTTGTTCCGAATACATGTAATTTGATAAATCAGAAATCTATTGACAATATGTATGCCAAATTCTAGCCAAGCAATTTGTTTCCATTATCTTTACATTTATTTTTATAGTACATCAATGGTTGATCACGTTTCTATATACATGTATGCCCTCGCACATTGCTTAATTTTGTTGTACAGAAGATAAATCTCAAATTCAAAATTTTTTTTATTGTATCTATATAAATTTTCCAAAATTCTTCAATCCATTCACAGTATATATACCGTAGTTACATGGAAATCTAACCCAATGATTTGTATCAAGTTTCTATATACATGTACAAGAACATCTAAATCAACTGTTTAACATACTGTACATAATTGGCTACATTTCTATACAGTTTTTGTATAGGACAGTTCTGCATTAAGCAGATAATCAGCAATCTGACTTGACTTGATTGTGTGCTTTACATTACATCTTAAAGTTTTCGGCCCACTGTCTGAATTACATGTATTTGCTGATGTGACAGAGCTTGGTATTCTTCTTTGTTGTGGAGGATTTCTGTAATTATTTGCTGTTGTGACGGAGCTTGGTATTTTTTTTAGTTGTCTGTTTATCTTGAGTCTTCCTTGAAACCGTTTTTGACTGGCCTGCATATTTTTTTGCATCATTCCTAGATTAAACAAAATCAGATACATAGTTAAAAATTTAAAAGATTTAAAGACCATTGTTCATGAATATACATGTATGTATCCATGACCTTATACAAAATGCCTTAGCACCGATAAATCTGTAGTTGGGCATATCCAAGTATAAATGATTCACACACTTTAAAATAATTTTAAATTCTAAAATTATTTATTTTACTGAAATAAAGTAATTTCATGTACAGGTATAATTATCCTCGGATTTGAAATATATTGTAACTCACTTGCTCATCTTGATCTTGTCTCTGCATCCCTTGCCTCCCTCCCAATGCTGGGTGCGAACTTGGGTCATTGACTGCTTGCAGGCCACACATGCTTTATCCATGGCAAATGGTTGTTCCTTGCAACAATGCCCACAGATCATTCTGGTGGCCAGGAGCATTTCATGGTCTCCTTCCTTCTCTTCGTGGCAGATATCACATGGGTAACATTTACCGCAGCAAGGAAACCTGAAATTGATATGATCAAAGTTATATTATTCCAGTTTGATGATGATGTTATTTTGCAAAGATAAAACAAATTGGTTGTTTTCTTTTCAAGTTAAAAATGATCCTTATAAATAACCTGTTATTTAATTCCATTTATTAATTATGTTGTTGTAATTTTTTATTTTATTTTATTTTGATTTTTAATTCTATTATTATAAGAAAAATGTTATTGTAAACAATTAGCCATTTTAAATGGTTCAAGAGAATATGGACATATCAAATGAACACACTGAATAGTTTTTATTAAAATACATGTATCTATTGCTATTTACCTGAACCAGCGATAGCTTTTCTTGTAGTGTTTACAAGTTCCATCAGCAGGCAGTGGACGCCCTAACTGGATCTCTGGCTCCTTTGTTTTCTTTTTGGGCTTCAAGACTGGAACTTTGTGCAAGCCTTTCTCATCTATATAATTGTAAAAAAAACTAAAATGAAATACTTTTCAAAATGCAGAACTTCTCTTTGGGGAGAGGGGCTCTACTGTAACATTAAATTATCTCACAAAAGAACTACAATTAAACTGGTCAAGATGGTCATGGCAAGAATCTTGATGCAACAATTTTAGTCTCCATTTACCTGTTACTGGTTCTGAGGGAACAAGCTGTGCAAATCTGACTGACTCAGCAGACATTTTCATTTTACTGTGACAGCTTGCACACCATGTGTCGGTTACTTGTCCAAAGGCCATTGACTGTAATAAAAGAAAAAGACACACTGTACTCAAATTGTTTAAATTTTTCACCTTTTAAAAAATGGAAGATAGGAGATATATTACTGATGCACTATTTTTACAAAGTTTGAATGATATTAACTTTTATTAATTAAGGTACATACTTTGGCTTTCATCTCCTTGTTGCAGCTAAAGCACCCCAGCTTGAACACACAATCCTGGAGGATGAGATCAAACGGAACGCATCCATCTAAATCCAGATAACCAACAACAGAAGAAAACTGGTGCATGATGGCAGAGCGGAAGGTCAGGATCTGGGGGTAGCTGCACTTTAAACAGGTGACCATGTTTGGCCTCCCTGAGGGTGTGGTGACATCCATTTTGTTCTTGCAGCGACCACACTGTATGATGACTTTGAGAGTAATGCAGGTCAGGGTTGAAGCATTATCCTTGAGGGTCAGGTTCCTCAGTTTTATTTCAGTGCCTCGCCTCTCATTTTTCTCCGGTTTAGTGTCATTGATGGTAGATTCAATAAGGTTGTCTTCTTCCTCAGATTCAGATTCTTCGACCTGCTGCTGTGGACCTAGAAAAATTACAAATGATTATGTCACGCAAGTACAGTATCTTAGTGAATAAAGTCTAATTTTTACTACATTCTAACAAAAGCCTCAGAAATAGTGGTTACCCCAAGAGGATATCACTGACATAATTTTCTGTAAAATATATCTCTATTTCTTTTATGTCAAAAACTTATCAAAAAAATTAATAAATTTGTTTCCTCAACAAATTGGAGTGAAAAAAGTGTAGGCTAGTTTATGTCCATGTCAGATTTTCAATCCCAAAGACTCTGTGAAGTTAATACCAAGCTTTACCTGTGTACACCAAGTCCTCTTCTTTTTTCCTATAAGCCACTCCTCGAAACATGTTGCTCTCATCCTCATCTTCCTCACTGTCTTCCTCATCTTCCTCCTGATCTTCATCACTAGCACCAGCTTTGACCTTTTCCTGAAGTTTGGATGCAGGAATGAACTGTAACCCAGCTGCCTTAGCTTCAAGTTCTTTCTTCAACTACAACATGTACAATACACATGTATTATTGTATATATATGAATTAAATTTTATGTTTATCCCCCCAAAAAACCAAATAAAGGAATAAATATAAGTACTCTCTCTCTCTCCATCTCATTAAGATTAGATGTTCAAAATCTGCTGCTACTTCTCAAACAAGCAGTGGCAAATTCTGAACATCTAATTTTAATTAGCAAGATTGATATCTCTTTTACTCTCATTCATGAACATATACTTTGCACTTAGAAAAAAATACTCACTTGTCTTAGTGCTCCTGTTACAATTGTTTCAAGGTTTCTGTCCAGCCATTTTAAGAACGGTCTAAACTCCAGTCTGACAACCCCGGCTGATATCAGCTCTGCCTGTTTGGTATTAGTCCATTCCTCTAGAGAAGTTTCAATAAACCTGCAAAAAGAACCAATACATGTGCTCATGACCATCTTTACATTGAGAAATTCAATAATAGTCTAGCTTTCAAATGTTATGAACATTCATCCCTACCATTATTTATTGTCCTTGAATTTCTTATCAACAAAACAACATTTTAATAACAATCTCAATGAATATGGTACCTTTGCACTGTTTCCGGTAGGTGTTGTTCATCAGGAACTTTGACACTAAACATCTGCAAAATAAAAAGAAATAATTTTTATAAACATAAACGCAATTTCTAGAATCATTGTAAATATTTTATCGCATTAACAGCATCAATTAGACTAATAGATTCATTTTAAAAACTACTTACCTCCAATGGGTAGGCTCTTGGAATGGTGACTTGTAAGGTGAAAACTTCCACATCATATGGCTACAGGAAATTAAAATATTCAAATCAGTCTACTGAAAAAGTTTATTGTTATAAAAAGATTGTAAAATTATCACTAAATCAATAAAGTTTTGAAAAAGTCAGAAGATATTTGCAATCCTACACTTCACAGGTTTTTTCAATCTTTACTTTTGAAAAAGAAACTATGGATATTCTTACCCAATCTGGATCTGTGGATGAAAAATTAAACTGCACGGAGAAACTGTTCTCATCATCGGTAATGACATCCAAGTTTGAGGATGCGAGCCTTTTCTTCAGTTGCTCAATCTCTGTCAGTCGAAGCTCCTCGATTTCTTTCTCAAGCAGACTTTCCCTCTTAAGTTCCTTTACTGGCGGAACTGGTATATGTGGAGCTCTCCTTTGACCAGGTCTTGGTGCATATTTCTTGTTAGCTACAGCAGCTGCTCTATCAGTCTTGTTCGCTTCTTCAGAACCATTGCTGCTCCTCACTATCTCTAACTCCTCTTTATCCCCTTGAAGGATGACATCTGATACCTCTACTTTATTGGCACTATTTGGATGATAAAATCTACATTTGTCACCCTTCTGACAATGACCCTCTTGAAAGAAGTGGCAGACTCTTCTACGTCCCTGATCTTGCTTATCATGTTTAGTCTTCTTAGATGCATGCTGCGGCTTTTTGTCTGCTATAAAACTTCTGGCAGATTTTGATGTCTTTACTTTTGCATCTGATGGTAATGCATGCAGAAAGCGACAATTATTTCCATACTTGCAGTTTCCGTATCGCTCAAAGGAAAAACAAGGTTTTGGAGTGTTGTTGTTTTCTTTTACTGCCTCATGATGCTGATTTTCAAAGGACAATGATTGTGAAAATGTATCCAAGAGTGAAGAATTTTCCTCCAAATTAGTTACTGGTTTTCCATTATCATGCTTTTCTGGAGCAGGTGAATTGGAAATACTCGTTGAGGAGTGCAGAAATTTACAGTTCTCTTTAAATTTACAACCACTTTTTGTATTAAAATATTGACAAAGTGGTTTTGATCTACTTAGCATACTATGCAAACCCTTCTCAGATGTAGATGCGTTCTTGCTGAACAGGTTTGTGCAAGAGCTCTTACCGCAAAACTTTCCTTTTTCCAACACCGTTGTTTTGAGTGAGGTGTTTCCACTCAAGGTTTCTCCGCTTGGCAGGGTTTGGTTTTTCCAAGTAGACTTTTAAAATTTAAGCAATAGAAATGCTAAAGAAGATGTGCAAATTTCAAATGTTGTCTGCAAACGCCCAAAGGGGCCCTGTGTAATTTGTTATGGGAATAGCGTCCTATATATACTGTTATCAGCAAGCAAATTAGGTCAGGTGAATATTTCACAACCAGATTGACAGGAAATGGTGCAATTTTTCTTATTCTAAAGACAAGTCGTACGTAAAATGCTAAAGAAAAAAGTAGTGTTACACCCAGAATTTTTATAGAAAGTATCTTATGCTGATGTGTAGTGATCAATTACATCTTAATCGTATTTCAAAATTCGAATTCAAAATTCTGACCTAAATAGCATGGTGTGATTCATGTGCAACTTGATTAATACCACGGGCCCTGGAAGTTATTGTAAATATATTGAATGTGCATGTATAAAAAAGTAAGGGTAGGACACTCTTTTTGGGGCGTAATCGGGTTTGACGAAGTCTGGGCGTTCCTCAAACGAAATTTCGCGATAAATCGTTCAAGTATACTTTACTTACGACATATGTATACATTCGTTCAGCTCCAATGCTGTTACGTCGAAGAAAAAGGTGTTTTTATACATCCAAGTGCCTAAGAATTTCGCTAGACTGGTTTACATCCGGTTTAATCGCAGTGAATCAAAAGATAAGTTCTGATTGGTTAATAATAAAATAAATCTGCTCGTCAATAAGGTGGCGAAACTGATAACAATTTATGGTGAGTATGTATCAAATGTTTGAAAGGAGTTATGCATATAGATACTGGGTAGTTTGGCCTTTCAACAATGAAATGCGAGAATAATGAAGAAGATTGACAAATATCGATAAGAAATTAAAGAATTTATTTCATTATTGACCAATCAGAACTTACCTTTCAATTTACCTTTCGATTCACTGCGATTAAACCGGATGTAAACCAGTCTAGCGAAATTCTTAGGCACTTGGATGTATAAAAACACCTTTTTCTTCGACGTAACAGCATTGGAGCGGAACGAATGTATACATATGTCGTAAGTAAAGTATACTTGAACGATTTATCGCGAAATTTCGTTTGAGGAACGCCCAGACTTCGTCAAACCCGATTACGCCCCAAAAAGAGTGTCCTACCCTTACTTTTTTATACATGCACATTCAATATATTTACAATAACTTCCAGGGCCCGTGATTAATACGGACATTTTCAAGACACCGGAAGTAAGAGGACACGGCAAGCATGGCAAGGTACCATGCAAGTTGTGTACATAATTTATTGTACTCACACCGAAACTTGCTTAAGTCAAAGTTTATCTCGAAGTTCAATATTTTTACTACAGATACCCGTTTGAAATTTGAAACCGTTAGATCATTTTCTTGTACTTTTGCAAAGTTTGATAAACCTTACTGCAATGTAGGAACAATAGGACATGTAGACCACGGTAAAACAACGCTGACAGCAGCAATGACCAAAGTATTATCAGAGGAGATTGGTACAACAAAGGCTGTACAGTTTGACGAGATTGATAAGGCCCCAGAGGAAAAGAAGAGGGGCATCACAATAAACGCTGCACACATTTCATACGAGTCAAAAAACAGGCGTTATGCTCACACTGATTGTCCAGGGCATATCGATTTTATTAAAAATATGATCACGGGAACATCTCAAATGGATGGGGCGATTCTTGTTGTGGCTGCTACCGAAGGAACTATGCCTCAGACTCGAGAGCATCTCCTACTAGCTAAGCAGATAGGCGTTAAACATCTGGTGGTCTTTATTAATAAGATTGATGCTGCAGATGAAGGAAATGGCAGAGCTCTGTGAAATTGAAGTCCGAATGTTATTGGATGAATATGGATATCCAGGTTCTGATATTCCTGTGATACATGGATCAGCGTTGTGTGCCCTAAATAATGAAGATGAAGAAATTGGTAAAAATTCTATTCTTAAATTGGTGCAAGCCCTGGATGATTATCTACCTATACCAGATCGTGACTTGTCAGCTCCATTTGTTCTTCCAATAGAAACAGCAGTGAGAATTCCAAGCCGTGGAACAGTAGTTGTAGGAACTTTGAAAGAAGGGGTGATATGTAAGGGTGATGCTGCAGAAATCCTTGGTCTTGGTGTCTCTATGCAGACAACAGTATCAGATATTGAAGTGTTTCATGAATCGGTACCAAAGCTATATGCAGGACAAAATGCAGGAGTTCTTTTGAAAGCAGTTAAACAAACCAACATTGTTCGTGGAATGTTTTTAGTGAAACCAAATTCAGCAACTCAGCATTCTTATTTCTCGGCCAAAATTTATGTTCTTAAGAGAGAGGAAGGAGGACGAAGCAAACCACTCAGGGATAAGTATCAACAGCAGCTTTTCTGTTCATTGTGGTCCATGGGAAGTATCATATATCTGCCGGAAGATTTACCAATGATTATGCCAGGAGACACTGCTGATGTCAAAATACTGTTACGACAGCCAATGATTCTTAAGGTTGGACAACAGTTTACCATTCGTGAAAATCAAATTTCTGCCATTACTGGAATTGTAACTGAAATATTACCTCCCCTTGATGTTGAAATTAAGGGCTTTACCTTTCTCAAACCTCAGCCTGCTGTGAAAGTAGAGGGAAGAAGAAAAAGAAAATGATGTGATTATTATTTAATTATGAAAACTTTGTTTCTATTTTATTTACCAATTTTTTTATATTAAAGAGAAAAAATACTTATTTTCTTGGGTCTTGATTTCAAAGTACCAGTATTTGTAAGGTCATAAAAAAGATCACACAGAATTGAACGTTTTAGCTATTAACCTATAGGTTCATATAAGGAAGCATATTTGCAAATGTAAATATATGTTATTTTTTTATATCTACAATCTTTAGATACTAAGAACACTTGTAGAATCTGCACAGTTCTTGGTTGGATCTCATCCTTTACTAGAATAGTATGAAAATGGTAAATACCATGTGTGCATGATGTTAAAGCCTCAAGTTATTGCAAATATTACTTAAATGTCAAACTATGTACTAACATTTGTTTTTAAATTTGCATGGCACATTTTTATTTCCTGTAAAGATTTTTTTTTGGAGAGGATTAATTAGGTGAATAAATATGTTGTTAGCATTTTCATTGATGGTTTTGTCAATTTTGATAATATGAATTTAGTTTTCCATATCCAAATTACATGATGTGCAAGTCCATGCGCCATGCTAGATGGGATACCCCTCCCCAGAAAAGTTTAAAATTAACTTATTGAAGCATAAAATAAATTTAAGGCATAATCCTGATAGTAGCGCGAAATGGGCTTTGCAACTCAGTTTCAGTATACATGATAAAGCTTTAATTACAATTAGGCACAAAGCAGCAAAATATATTTATAGTTTTCTTGATAAAGCCGTTTTAAACGTGAAAAAAAAAACCCAACACGTTGGGAAAGCCTTTTGAATATAACGCGAGTAGAGGCATTTTTAAAACAATTTATGCATTTCACAAACTATGTAGTTGTCTATTACCGGCTCTATTATTTACGTTACTGAGAACATTTTATATTACGAATGCCCTTTGTAGTCTCTTCTTTCTGATAAATTCGTTTAATGGTAAAAAGAGAGCATAAAAAATAGATTGAATAAATACTTAATAAATTTTACCTTTCCAATAATTTTTGAAACCTATTTTGGAAACTACTTTGCAAACAGTGAAAGTATATTAATATATTTACATTTTCCAGTGTGTTTGCCTGTGATAACACTACGTATCGATTTTATACTATATAACCCATAACTTCAAATGACGCCAAAGTGATGCGCCAGCGGGGTTTGCTTATTTATATTTAAATATTTAAATCGTACGATGGCTCAAAACCATGTAAGTATAAGTAATAAGGGATCATTCTTTGAATATTATGAGGTGATAATTTCTGTCTGGGCGTGATCCAATCTATCATAAAGCCCTTCGGGCTTTATTGAACTTGATCACACCCCGACCGAAATTATCACCTCATAATACTCAAAGAACGATTCCTATTCCTTAAATAATGAACTTTTATCCTGTTAATAAAAATGTCCGAAGTATATTTTTCCGCATCTCGGGTGTTATTTTCTCGCGTTCAATTATTATATATACACATACGCCTTTTGAACTAATTTCACTGAAAACGCATTATTACACCTTTTGATTTGATTACGCTGAAAAAATATTGCCCCTTATATGTTGTTGACTTATTTAAAAGAATTTTTTATGACTACTTTTCGAATTAAATGGCTTTTGAAAAATATGCGTTATGAATAAAACATTGAATTGTGTTATGTATAAACATGTATATTTACATTCTACTGTGTTTTTTCCCCATTAAATTCGGGGATAGAGCTTTAAATGAAACAACATAATCACTGCGTAAGTAATTACATGTCATACATTTAATTAACATAAGCACTTCCCAAACATTGATTTCTATGTTATAGGTATAAAAATACATTTCATACATGTTTGGTAAAACATCATGCATAACAAATATTCAACAACAAAATTGATTCTATTGCTTAAAGGAAAATTTCAAGAGTTACTTTTTCATGGGTTATATCTACAAGCACTTTATACCGATTTATTTGATAAATTATTTTATTTCATCAATAAGGGAATGCATGTAAATATAAGTATTAAATGATTTATTTTTGACGTCGTCGTGTCAATAACCGCCGTCATTTAAGCAGACAAATTATCATACATGTAACGTGCGTTATACATTTATGTCTGCTCACCTGGCCGGGCAGTTACTGACACGACGACGTCCAAAATAAACCATTCAATGCTATAATAACGCCTTACACGTCATATATAATGTCGTCTTTTGGTTATTACAATGGCTTTTATATTGTCAATAAATCTTTCCATATTAGTTTCATTTTAAAAGAAAAATTATAAGACATCGTGATATCAATTAAAATATAATTTCGTAATAACGTTGTTTATTGTCTAATAAAATTCAAGAAAATTTACACTTCTAACGTGTTATTTGTAGAGCTTGCGGTTTATAGAGACATATATTTACAATGAACGTACCAAACATCGAGTTTCTTTAAAATACTGCTCGCGTCCGCGTTAAATCATTTTGTTTCAATAATTTAAATTAACTTTTACTGTAAATTCACTGATAATCAATTAAGACTGTGACTTTGATAATTGAATTGAATAATACAAGACAAGCTGTATTTTCTGATTGACTATTCCTTTTTCGCGCAACTTCTTTTTACAATATTAACCAATTAATTGAACAAAACCAAAACACACCCCCATATGTGACATGATACGTACGTGTACGTAAATTATACTTTAATTTGATTTTGATTAATATATCTCTTAAAATATATTTAATTAAGAAACTATAAACAAATAATGAATAATCTTGTACCATATATCATCATAGTTTATGCCTGTCTCACAAATTTATATGATTTTTTCGGGGGGGGGGGGGGGGGGGGGGGGGGGGTGATCACGAATTTTATTTCATATCGGGATCGGTCAGGAGACTTACATCGGGATCGACATGTCAGCAGAAGAAAAAGTGAAAATAAGAAAGGTAATATTTTGACTCATTGTATAACCTTACCTGTGGTCATAAGTATTGGCAAAGTCCTTAGATTTATTCAACATTTCAACATAAATATGGTGAGTCTTTTGATTGGTATCTAGATATAAATTGTGGTGAATAGTTCAACACTCAAAATTGAAAATCTTTCATAACCGGCATTGAACAAATCATTGAATCAGCTGATAATCGCATAGTAACAAATGAAAAATATCGTCACATTATCTATAGATTTAGGCTAAATGATTTAATTTGAACACATCTTGAGGCTAAGTATTATTTAAATGAAATAAATCAAAGAGTGGAAAACTAAGGGGATCTATTTTGTTGTGTTATACGTGGATGAGGTGAGAGCAATGCAGGTATTACTATTACTCAGTGAGGTATGATGTTTATTTTAAAACAGTGTACCGGTATATTTTCCAAATAAAAGTTACTGGGTGGTGGTACCCCTGATTTAGTTTTCAAGCAATGTTTACTATAAGGAAAACTCTGATTCAGAGAAGGATTTTAACAGTTAAAACCACCAGCACAGGTCTCGAGTTTTTATCAATTAGTCACTCAATAAAGGCCAAAGATCGAAAATTCGAAGTTTTAATCTTTGACTTTATTAAGCAACAGATTGATGATAATTCAGGTGCATGTGTTAAAACATCTTATCAATGTCTTGAACTTTCAGGTTTTCATAATGTAAGCTGTGAGGGAACATTACTTTCCAGGCAATGGCGCATCTAGATACAAAGTCCTTCCCCGTAATTTTGAATTATCACAGCAATATACCTTGTAATTTTTAAAGAGGGGGAAATGATAATGGATGCTCAAGAGTCACCAGGGGTGGCTCACCCTAACATCATAGAAATGCACATGTTGGATCTATACAAATTTTTCCCTACAATGACTTGTTCATCTTGTGCCATGAGAGTGATATACTACCCTTTCATCAAAGTCACAATTCTCCAACAGCAGCAAAGAGGTACGCATTTTTTTTAATAATGTAGTTTGTACATGATATTCATTTATTTATAATTTTGAATTGTCTCTTCCAAGAATGAGAGTGAAATGAATCCTATAGATGACTTAGAACTACATGTACATACAGGCTATCTATCATATTTTTATAGCTTTCATTTTATTTTTAAAATGCATTATTTATCAACTTGTATTTATAATTTGTTATTTTCATGTTGCAGAGAAAGCAAAGCTTTATAAAAACATAAGTGATGCCTTTGGCAAGATATATCAACGACAGGGGATTAACGGACTCTTTAGAGGTGTGACTTTTCGAGCATTTGGACAAACTCTTTCTTCACTGACATATGTTAGCACCTATGAGGTTGTTAGAGAAGTTACCTCGCACCCATTTATTGCTGGCTTTGCTGCGTCTTGCACGGCTTCGTGCATTAACTGCCCGTTTGATGTTGTGAACCAGTACGTGATTCTGTTGTCAAAACAAGCCACTAGTCAACATGAGGTACAGATTCTAAAAAGTCTTCAACCTTTGAGATTTCCCAAGGAAGTCAGGCATGGAGGACGATGGATTCTGGAAACTTCAGTTATAAGAGACGTTGGGAATCGGCATGGGTTTAAAGGGTTCTGGAGGGCCCTGCCCTTGCTGATGATCAATAATGGACTCCACAGTGCTCTTTGGTGGTCATCATTCGAGTTTGTCTCGGGTATATTACATTGTGTTCATTAGATTTAGTTTTTCTCAACTTCAAAGTCTAACGTATAGAAATATCATCAGGGACATTTGTTTAGAAAGTAATGAATACACAAGATTTTTTCATATTCTGGTTAATTCAGTAGTATATTTTACTTTACATAACTATGTACAGAAGTCTTGTACTTCAGGCATTCTAGATCATCAAATGATCTTGTATCAATGTAATTGAATAATGAATGCAAATCAATATTGTTTTTATTTCAAAACTGATCTAAATATCACCAGGGACATTTGTTTAGAAAGGAATGAAAACACAAGATTTTTGTTTATTCTGGTTATTTCAGTAGACAGTATATTTTACATAACTATGTACAGAAGTCTCATACTTCAGGCATTCTAGATCATTGATGATATTGATTCAATATTATTGAATAATGAATGCAAGTAAATGTTGTTTTTACTTTTAAAACTGATCATCTACTTTATTCCTCATTGATTGAATGAATACTGATATATGATTTGGAATTCTTGTGAAAACGTTCATTAAATAAACGAAGAAACAAAACTTTATGAAATGTCAGCTAATGAATAAAGCTGCTGTTTTGTAGGTGTTTTTGCCAGAATGTATCCAGAGACGTCACGAGTAATGAGAAATACCGCCAGTGGCGTTATATCAGGGTTCGGTGTAGCCATTCTCACAAATGGTCTTTCAATCACCACCACAAGAGCACAGGTATGGTATTGTTTTGAATTTTGATAGGAATTTTGTATTCTGAGTAAATATAATCAGTCATGTTGATGATCGATGTGCAATTCTTGTATGCTGAAACAAAGTACATTGTCTTTTCATAACAAGTTGAATTCATTACAGTTGTTTGCATACATCGATCAGGAGGTCTATGAAATGATTTTCAAATAACAATACTTATCAATATATTTTTGGGAGTTGATTTTTAATCAACTCTCCTATGCAGTCACTCGGACAAACCGAAAGTGAAACAGTGTTTGGACCTCAGCACAACTCATTGCTCCTGACAAGACTTAGTTCTTGAAAATAATTAATGTATTCGATGTAATGTATGCTAAAGCATTGTTTTTCAAGGAAACGTATTTAAAATACCTTAAAAATAGTCAGATTTTGAATGGTACGAACAATTTAAATATTTGTTGTAGTCGTATGTATTCATACGCTAGAGTTTAATATAGTCTCGTTCAACTCGACGCTCGGCTGTCTCCGTAAACCCTTGTCGGAGATTTACGGTGTCAGCCGAGCGTTTGGTTTAACGAGACTAGAGTTCAATATAAAATAATTGCTTGGATCCATACAATTTTCGAGAAATATTTCTACCACTGATACATAGTTTGATTGAATTAATTTTATCTTTAAATACTATTCAACATGATTCATATGGAGGTTTCTCGACATTCTAGTCGAAAAGGTTCAAAAATTCATATTATAAAAATATGCGTAATTCAAATTAGAAAGTACGTATACATGTACTTGTCATGCAAAATAACATATCATTGATTTTAAAATAAATAAACCTCGACAAAATCAACTCCCGTCAGTTCTTCAGTACTTTGATTTACTTTGTATTAACATAACTATATACAATTGAATTTCGATATCTCAAAGACTGATATCTCGAATACAATGGATATGTCAAAGTGATTTGTAAGTCCTGTGGTTTCATTAATATTCAAAAGCATCAATTTTCATGGATAAAGTGAAAATCACAGTTTCAAGGATACGTAAATTCGTCGCCAATGCCCCTATCAACACAAAATGTTAATAAAAATTGCACTTTTATGAACATTTAATTTCGTGGATCAACTAAACAACGAAATACACGAAAATTGGTATTCAACGAACATTGATGAAACCACAGTATTTTATCCTAGATATCTTGAATACTAGGATATCTCAAAATTATTAAACAGTCCCATCAAGTTCGAGATAAAAAAGTTTGACTGTACATGTATATCTCTATAGAGGGCAATGCCTTTAGATGATGCTTGAAACTAAATGCTTTTATTGATTGAAACTACTTCAGGTGAACCAAGCCAGTATTCAGGTAGCTGCTTTGAATCTGTACAGAGAAGAAGGACTGATGACATTTTTTACCAAAGGACTGCGTCCCCGACTTATTCAGAACATTTTCTTCTCATTCCTCGCCACACTTGTGTATGACTCTGTGAAGCAGTTTTCACTAAAGGACGAATATAAATCAAAAGTAACATGGTGACGAAAATCCTGCTGTAGTAGAAGGCACTTCCCTTTCAGTTATTGAAAGGAATTGATTGTAAAGACTCTTATTTAGTAAAAAAAATATATTTTACAACATAGATTTTAATGATTTAAGAATATCTTATTTTGCACCATGTGGTGACTAAAATTTTGAAATTCTGTGTTGAAATTTTCAAAATTACTGAAAATGTCATGCCATTATGAGAGTTAAACATTTTAGTGAAGATTTGTATCCTTTTAAATCTATGATTAACTATTGATTTTTTAAAGCCATTTTTAAAAATTGTATCTGGTGTTTTTAACGTTCACAAAAGTCTGTGATTTTACAATGATTACTTTTATATTTAATTAAAATCAAATTGGTTTTTTAAATTTCTCTTTTTCTTTACTCAATATTTTTTCAACTCATCAAGAAATCAGAATATTACAGAGCAGGATGTGTATATTACTACAAATACATACTAAGACAAGATCACCATCTGTTTATCAATAATATCCTCTGTTTGCCCAGTGTTTGGTGTTGGTTCTAGTCCTGAAAGTGTTCTTGCTCACTGTATTTGGGTGATCATATTTTTGTAGTGTGTTAATAATGGATTCAGGTCTCTGGAATTAGAAAGGATTTTTGTGTATTCAGAAATATACATTTTTCCCCATCTTTTTCAGATTTCTAGATTAGATTATTCTTTCTCTCCCTCTTTCTCTCTCTCTGTATTTTTACTGAAAAGAAATCCAGTATCACTCATTCATCAGAAATATTTAGCTTCCTGACAATTTCTATCAAGATTTAGCTAAATCTTTAGAGAAGACACACCCACCAACCTTACAATATCCAATATATATATTGTAATTCTAAAGTAGTTTCTGCACTTCTACATACTTCTACTTCAAACCATATTCAGTAAGGAAATGATCAGTTTGGAACAGTCCAGTCCACATATTGAATCAGTAAGAAAAAGCCTAGCTCAGAACTGATCAAATGTTGGCAAGTAATGGCAACGGAGTGGAACAGTCCACTTATTGAATTCATGTTGCTTGGAATTATCCACATGAAATGTGGAACATCTCGTTCACTCTGACAGATTTGAAGAGATATATTAAAGAGTATGAATTGAATCAGGAGAATCTTCGGATTTTGCACTGTTACATTGTTATTTGCCTAGATCTAACATCAGTGCAATCTACAATCTTGTTTTATATATATATCATTAGTATGAACTCGTATGCTAATTTATTATTTCAGTCATTTATTTGCACAAACAGCATGCATTGATATTATTTTTTGTTCTATTTATTTATTCTCTTTGTTGTTATACCGTAACCTAGCAGAGAAATGTTGAGCTTCGTACAGTACAAGAGATGTCCAGGTTGACAAGATTTTGTTATATTTTTCGTGTCCAGTAGTGAGTTTGTTTTTGTTTCACAGTGTACTTTAATTGTGACTGAAATTCCCAATTAAGATTTGAAATCATGATCATGGGGGATGTTGGTTTCTGGTTTCAAAATAAATAACTGGATTTTAGTAGTTACATGTATTTTATTCGGTGAAGAAGAGAAATACCAATGCATGTACCAAAAGATTGTTTTGAGCATTTTATGTGTTTTTGTTTTAATTGTTTAAATTTGGTTTCTAGCACATACAATTGAAATAAAATTTGATAAATGGCTAGTACATGAACCTTACTTTGTAATTTATTATGAGCCAAGACTCTTCTACATTCATTTGCAAGATATCAAGACTACAGATTTGATACAAATGTATATTATTGATAAGATTCAATACACTTTAACTAGGTACACTGGGCAAAAAAAGGCCTGCAGATTACATGTACCAGAATATCGGCCTATTTCAATAGTAGTACATGTACACATTTCCTTTTGTCTAATTTATATTAGCATTTATATGATTTGTGTATGGTATATGTTTTTTAACTAGGTCAACAGTTATTGAATCTTTATTCTCTCCCCCTCCCCCCCCTCCCCAAAAAAAAAAAAACAAAACAAAAAAACTTCAGGGTTAAATTTCCCTAATGGATGTAAAAGTAGGAACCAGCTTGCAGTTACATGTACATTTAGGTAGTGTGATTTGAAAATCTTCCCAAATTAAGGAATCCTGAGTAAGGGTTGTTTTCACATGGCAAGCAATGACAGATCCTGAATATACCATGTGTCATGCCCATTGATTTTTGTTCTATACATGTATATGGTAATATACAAGAACATTAAATTAAAAATTGGCTCAATACATCAAATATTGATACATGTACGATGTTTTGTTTATTCAAATTTGTGTTGTGTTGCTTTAATTTGGTCTGAATTACTTCAAAATACCTAGGGAACTACCGTACATGGTATATGTGGTGTGACCCCTTTTCATTGGTGCAAAAAAACGACTTGCCAAATGCTGATATTTCAGCGGCCAAATTTAGTTCATTTTTGCTTTTAGAAACTAAACTTTTTTGTAGATCAACGTGTTTTGTTTATTTGAAATTTTATTTCTCACTGTGGATAACTTTTTAGCTCACCTGAACCGAAGGTTCAAGTGAGCTTTTCTGATCACCCGTTGTCCGTCGTCCGTCCGTCCGTCCGTCCGTCTGTCTGTCCGTCCGTCTGTAAACTTTTCACATTTTCAACTTCTTCTCAAAAACCACTGGGCCAAATTTAACCAAATTTGGTACAAAGCATCCTTATGGAAAGGGGGTTATAAATTGTTAAAATAAAGGGCACAGCCCTTTTCAAAAGGGAGATAATTGCGAAACAGTAAGTATAGGGTGCATGTTTTTAAAAATCTTCTTCTCAAGAACCACTGCACCAGAAATGCCAATATTTACATAAAAGCTTGTATATATAGTGAAGATTCTAAATTGTAAAAATCGTGACCCTCGGACCAAAACTGGGGCCCCAGGCGGGGTTCAAAGTTTAACATAGAAATACATAGGAAAATGTTTAAAAAATCTTTTTCTCAAGAACCACTGCACCAGAAATGCCAAAATTTACACAAAAGCTTTTATATATAGTGAAGATTCTAAATTGTAAAAATCGTGACCCTCGGACCAAAACTGGGGCCCCAGGCGGGGTTCAAAGTTTAACATAGAACTACATATGGAAAATGTTTAAAAAATCTTCTTCTCAAGAACCACTGCACCAGAAATGCCAATATTTACACAAAAACTTGTATATATAGCGAAGATTCTAAATTGTAAAAATCGTGACCCTCGGACCAAAACTGGGGCCCCAGGCGGGGTTCAAATTTTACCATAGAAATACATAGGAAAATGTTTAAAAAATCTTTTTCTCAAGAACCACTGCACCAGAAATGCCAATATTTACACATAAGCTTGTATACATAGTGAAGATTCTAAATTGTAAAAATCGTGACCCTCGGACCAAAACTGGGGCCCCATGCGGGGTTCAAAGTTTAACATAGAAATACATAGGAAAATGTTTTAAAAATCTTCTTCTCAAGAACCACTGCACCAGAAATGCCAATATTTACACAAAAGCTTGTATATATAGTGAAGATTCTAAATTGTAAAAATCGTGACCCTCGGACCAAAACTGGGGCCCCAGGCGGGGTTCAAAGTTTAACATAGAAATACATAGGAAAATGTTTAAAAAATCTTTTTCTCAAGAACCACTGCACCAGAAATGCCAATATTTACACAAAAGCTTTTATATATAGTGAAGATTCTAAATTGTAAAAATAGTGACCCTCGGACCAAAACTGGGGCCCCAGGCGGGGTTTAAAGTTTAACATAGAACTACATATGGAAAATGTTTAAAAATTTTCTTCTCAAGAAATGTAATGTTACAAGGAACTGCTGTTCAGGTGAGCAATGTGGCCCATGGGCCTCTTGTTTTCTCTTTCTGTCAACATTTTGTGTTGATGCATGTTTATTTATTACATGCATTTCCTTAGATTCATTATTTAAATTGTACATTCCGCGCATTCTTGAAAAATCTATCAGTGTCTTAAAAGTATTATTTAATTGTAGGAATTAGTTCAAATATAGAAAAGGAATAAACAGCGCTAACTTATTGAATATTGTTATTTGTCATTTTGGACTGGTTGATTTTGTATGACTACAAAACATGCAAAGGAAATGAGCATACGCTTTTTTAATTTTGGATGCAACGAAAAATAAAAGATGCTTTATAGCTTGTCAGGTTTTTATTTTATTTTATGTGCTTCACCCGATCTCATTTCTAAAAAAAAAAAAGGTTTTCTTCTGTTTGTACAAATTTTAAATATGCCCACTGACTGAGGACAAATGGAGCAAAAATAAAAACTTTGACTAATTAAAAAGTGTCTTTGTCTAGAATCGTTGAGATCTTTAAAGGATATAATAAAGGACATTAGGATGAAAGGCATTTTAGAAAATTTTGCCTTGAACTTAATTAATTTCTGTCGTATAAATTTAGTTCAAGATCATTGCACATTCTTAATCCAGCAATCACTCTACGGTTGTGATAAAGCAGATAGGGTGAAGAGGAGAACAAATAGGATCTAGACAAAGGACAAATGGTTTAAGATCACTATACACCTTTTACCAACAAGCACTCAATGTGAAGTATTGGGCTAAGGGAGATAATACAATACAATATGACCTTTACATTTGACTTTCAAATTTGGTTCAAGGTCACTGCACACCCTTAACCAGAAGGCACTATGCTCATGGTATAAGCCACATTGGGTCAATGGAGATATCCAAGATGCTACCTTTTTATGTTGACATGCTACCTATTGATGTCAACATGCAACTTATTTATGTTGACATGCAACTTATTTGTGTCAACATGCAACTTAGTTATGTTAACATGCAAAATAAATATGTTGACATGCGAGATAAATATGTTGACATGCAACTTAGTTATGTTTACATGTGAGATAAATATGTTGACATGCAACTTATAAGTTGTATGTTGACATAACTAAGTTGCATGTCGACATAACTAAGTTGCATGTCGACATAAATACTTTGCATGTTAACATAAATAAGTTGCATGTTGACATCAGTAGGTAGCCTAATTAGCATCTTGAATGTCACATATTGGCAATATTTGAGATCTTTTATAATTCTTATTTGATTGCAATTTTCTTGCATGTCAACATAGTTATGTTGCATGTTAACATAACTATCTTGCATGTCAACATCTTTATCTTGCATGTCGACATAATTAATAGAAAAGTAACTTGCACACAAGGGGCAGAGATATGCCACCATAGAAACTGCTCAAAGGAATGATATTTTGTAAGATCATTGTTTGAACAATTCATGCATGAGCATTGCTGATTCAATGTGCAGAGACCATGAATCGTGTTTCTAGGTCACATGTAAGGGCAATTTAGCAAATCTCTTTTGGACTATAATTTCTCACCCCTTGACCAAATCAGACATAACCCAAAGACTGTCTTCAAGGAAAAGACAAGCAGTGACCACTGAATATTACCTCTTTTAACTCTCATAAGTTTTTAAGTAAAATGCCAATGTCATAAAAAAGACCATGGTAAAAGAAAGGACTGTAATTATCTGGTACAGAACTAGACTTGTATTGATTCCTCTCCTTTAAGAAAGGATGTATCACAAATGTGTCATACAGGAGTGACTTTACAAGTCTTATTTTGAAGCAAAAGCTAAGATTAATTGTAATGGTTGAATCTATTCATATTCAATATTTCTAACTCACAATACATAATTTCAGGAACACTGTTACTTAAACATGATACGATGATAAACTGAGCCTATTGTCCTTAGCGATCAGATTTCTTGTGTTTATGTTTGTGCTTGTGCCTATGTTTATCTCTGCTGTGCTCTCGACTGCTGCTCCGACGGTCTCGATCTTTCTTTCTCTTTTTCTTCCGTTCCCTATCCTGATCACCGTTTTCCTCTTCATGTCGACTTCACTCTCTGTCATTACTTCTTCCATCTCTCTTGCGACTTCTTTCACTATCTCGACTTCTATCTCGCTGACGACTCTCCTTGTCTCGACTCCTATCTTGCTGACGACTTCTGTCTCGATCCCGACTTCTTTCATGACTCCTGCTTCTGTCTTGGTCTCTGTGACTTGTGGTTCTGTATCCATCTCTTTGACTTGCATCAACTCTTTCACTGTGATCTTTATTTATGAAACCACTGTCCGACTTTCTATCGGACTGTGACTGTGTCTCCTCTTCCACAATCTGCTTATCTTCCCCCTGATCTTCTTTCAAAATCTCAGTGAGATAGTCTGTTTGATTCTCAATCACTTCCTTTATAATCTGTTAAATAACATCTAGCATTTAAATTTTATGAAATAAATAGATCAACTAACAACAAATACAATCTATTGCAATTATGCTCGAAATATTTATAACTTTTCCAAATTCTATAAAGCATTGTGGCAAAAAGTTTCAAATTCAGTAATAAAACTTCAATAACAAAAAAACACTTTAGCTATCATAGTTACCATAATTTGATTACTGAGGCTGGTTAAGCTGCCATAAATATGGATATTTCTGTATATTGTGTTTAATACAAAAATCAAATAGATGAAGAAAAACAATAGTTAAATGTATAATGAGTAGGACGGTCAGTTTGTTGATAAATATCTAATTTGAAAATATTTTCTCCTTCAATGTGAAAAATATCTAATATGAAAAGTTTTTCCTTTAATGTGTAATTTGTCTAAAAATGCCTATGGTAACTTTTTGACGTTTTTGTGTTCAAAACTTTCAGTTTCCTGGAGAGAACACTCTACAAATCAAACAAATCTCGAGATAAGTCGAGTTACCTCAGTGTAAGATTTCCTCGTGATATGGACGTTCTTGGCCCTGTAGGACTGCCTTCTCCTCTTATAGTCTCTCATGGCCCTCAGGTATTCTGTGTAACTTGTCGGTTTGGAGTTCTGTCCCTCTAAACATTTATGAAGATAATTTCATTGTGCATGAATCACAAAAAGAGAAGTTTTAATCGACCTGCATGTAATTTCAAAACTTGTTAGCATTTAAAAAAAAAATTTTTTTTTTAATTATATCACAACTTTTGCAAACAAAGAATGAGATACACATAGAAATAGGATCTTTTTGAATGAAATGTTTTCTGTTTGATTTCTCATTTCAATGATTATCAAACATGCGGTGTACAGATTTGTATTGACTAAATTTATTCACATTTCACATGTGATGAGGAAATAAGTGTACTCACAAAGAAAAATGAAAATTTGATTTTCTAACAAACAAAACATAAAATAAAACAAAATACAATCCATGTACAAACTTAACAAAGATATACCACAACTTATATTGAGTTTGGTTTCATACTTCTTGCATTAATTGAATGTCCAGGCAATATGTGTATATCTTCACATACCTAAAGCCTTCTTTTTTACAATTTCTTGGAAGTCGGCTGTCAAAAGTGTATCTGTCTCCACTCCATGAACTTTGTGTTGTTCTTTGGCTGTCTTTATAATGTAGTTGTGTAGTGCACCGCGCTCACTGGGGGTCAGCATAATGCTTGCCTCCTCTGTAGTCAAAGGGACCTCACTCTTGCCATAGAAAACTGTTGATAGAAAAAATATTCATATTATTAAATATGTATCACAAAATTTCATGTCAATGAAATAAAGTTTCTTTTGAATTCATAAATGGAGACAATTTACATATCATATTAGTAGGGCTTGCACGATGCATTATTTTCTGTATTGATTTGTATCCTGATATTTCTGTCCCTATAAGAGATGGTATCATATTATGTATCACAATAACTTCCTTTCAATGAAATAAGTTCTCATTGGATGATATTTCACATTTAAATTTCACAAAAAATTGCGGAGCTGAATTTTTCGTATAGCTGTTTTTACATGTGTATTGATATGCATATATACAGCCCTACATATTAGCACAGTAGTTTTATAGAGATGGTATTCTTAAGCATTTCCTCTGTCTATACTCAAGACCCGTTAATGAGTAAATCATAGTTCAATGCAACATCACCAACAGACTTCTTTCCTTTTATCATCAGATTATATTGTAAATCATTATACTTATTACTTAACAAACAAAATATTTCTTCTAAACATCTTACTTGAATGGTTTTCTACATGATGATCCCACAGAACTTTGTTTAAAGTCTCCTTGTCTGAAAATGCATGTACATATGAAAGTTGTAATTCAAGTTTAATGATCTGATATGATTCAGAAATGAATAAAATATCAACAAAGATTAATACAATGTATCATAAATATAATCATAAAACATCAAATTAATAAATCCTAATACAGAGAAGAAATAAATATCAATTTATCTGCTCAAATGGTAAATAATCATATCATTATGTTATTTCCATTATCATTTAATAAATTTGCCATACAAGATGAGAATGTGTTTGATTTCAAAACTTTGAACTAAGAAATGCAAGACAAGACTTTTTAAACTGCTCATAATGCACTGCACACACAGAACTAGATAATAAAATTCAAAGTACAGTAAACCAACTTTTATTTGCGACAACTTCATTTCGCGATTTGCCGGAGATAAACTGGTTTGCGAGGACTATTTTTTCCGACCATGCTTTATTTACACATGTTTTGTTATAACACCTATACGGCAAAGACTAGTTCGTGGCGAGAAATGATCATGACGAAGAGGCTCTTGCCAATCTCGCGAATATTTTTCATAAAAGTTGGTTTAATGTATGTAGAGGGTCTAAGACTCATACTGACCAATGGGAACATTGCAGACACTGCTAACATTTTCATAAAAGAACTGTGATGTCCTCTTTGATTCATCCTGTAAAATTACATGAAATAGTATAAGTGCAATTCATCTACTGTTTTCAATATCAAATAAATATAAATGATTATAATACCTCAAACTAACATCTATTTCAGCTAGTGCATTTACATAATTAAGCTAATAAAATGTGTTTTAAATTGATTCATTCACCAATGCCTCAGCTTTTGGAACACCTCTTGAGGTAAAGCGACAAATTTCCTCATGTTTCTTCAGATCTTCTGTCTTCATTATATGTCCAGGATTGTAGCAGCATACACTGATATCCTTTTGCTGGAATTAATTTATATAAGCATTATAAAAATTTTTTATTTCCTGTGATTTATAATGATTCCAATTATCATAAGCCATGTTTACTTAATAAAATATTATAAATTCATTATTTAAACTATAATTTATATATTATGAATAGATGAAGCAATTCTGAATCTTAAAAAAAACTATTAATAAATCATACTCTGTCCCAAGATATCCTCGATTCACATTTTGCTTAATTGCTCCATATTTATAAATACCTCAGGGTTCAAACGATGTTCATTCAGAAGTATGAAAAGTTTCCAAGATTTCTCCTCTAAAATGCCCCCTTTAGCTCATCAGGTTTCAAAACATGGCTAAAAAATGTGATGTCTATGGGGATTTTGTATTGCAGCAGACCCGGATGATAATTGAGAATTTGTGCTAGGTATTCCGAGTGACTTCCGAATGGAGAAAAGATGTAAACATTCCCCATTATAAATCTCCATAAGAAATATGTTTTCGTTCCTGTGAATTTTACGAGTGAAAAATGATAATGTGTCAATGATGATATCTTGGAAATTTTCCCTTTCACCAATTTCAATTGCACTTCTTTCACAGGTATTTGTATTTTTTATCAAAAATCAGCCAAATGTGCAGCATAAATATCTTGGGACAGTCTATAACACAATTTTTTCTGCTATCATTAATCGAACAATTATTATAAAAGTCCAATTGTATCATTGTATATATTATACTACTGCATTTGTTTAGGGATATGTTTTTAATACTTGATCAAACCTCGACAAAATGAGAAGGCGACCAGTCCAGTTCCTGTAACACCTTGCTGAAGGTATTTTGACAGGTCTGCAGAAATGCCTTTGTCTCATTCAAAAACTCTTGTCTGGCTTTCTCTTTCTCTTCCATTATTGCTGATCTACAATGCACTTTTATGATGTATAATATCTCAGTAATAAGCTTGCAGGGATTAGTAGATAGCATGTTCTATCGTTAAAATGACAGATGTCCTACGGACCTGAGCGTAGCCTGGTCACTGTAAGATTATTCTTTCTAAGGGATTAGATGCTCAGATTTATAATCCAAATTCAGAAGAAAATACATGTACATGTATTATTTCGAACAAGACGATTATATCACAGGCACCTGAATTTTCTTTTAATAAGCTCAACAAAACCAAAGATAAGAAGTTCTTACCCCTCTATATATGTAAATGAATCGACGAAAAGAACCTACCACTGCACTGTGCATGCACAGAACTAAAATTTATTTTATATCGGGCTCGGGTTCGTGGTGAATATAAACTCCATACAGAAATCGTTACCATTCCGGATTTTAACTTCCCATTCAATCCGTTAATTTTATTCATTTTTTCTTTCATATATATTCATTCATACATCAACTTTTAGAGAGATAAGAGATGAGCTTTTATATTTATGGCTTTCCATATTAACCAATCACAACACACATCATTGTTACGTCAGTTTGATTGTGCATTGTGCCAATAACGTCATAAACATATATAACAGAAGAATGTCTCCATGAGAAGTCAAGAATCATGAAGTTGTCCAAAGCCCTTAGAATTTTCGGCTATTCCGTTGTCAAATTGGCTACGATGCCTGTCTTACTAACTCCCTTACATAAGTATTTGAATTGGTACACGAGTTTTTATTTATTTATTTTTCAATTTGATTTGTACACATTTATTAATATATAGTATTTACGTTAACATTTTACAATGTTTTTATTTTAATGCACTTTTATTGCGGGTTTGTTTTTCGCTTTGTTCCTAGTTTTAAAATTACTTTTTTTAATTTGTTCTCTTTTAGCTATGACAACGACATTTCGCTTTTGGATATTCTATCCCTCGCAGATTTCGCGGGGTGCGAACACAAGGCATCACTATGTTCTAGTGGCATCGCAGAAATATTCTTCGTGAGTAACAAAGTTCAATTTAATTCAATTCAACAATTTTGCTCATACCATCAATATATGACGGTAGATGATCGAGGTACAGATATGTACATGTCTAATAGGTTTATAGTTGTTAATATAGCTCTTTAAGATGTATAGACATGCGAGGATCTATAGCCGGGGGGGGGGGGGTGCAGAGGGATTGTAGACACCCCCCCCCCCCCCTCCTGCAAAATTCAAATTTCTTTACATTACATTATAAAATTACTAAAAATATGCCTCGGACCCCTCCCGGTAAACTGAAATAACTGTCCCCCCCCCCCCTGGAATTTTTTTCTTGATCCGCGCATGGTTCCATACGGTAAGAATTGTATCGACAAAAACTAGGTATAAAACTAATTCAAGAAAAGTAGATTAATTCATAAATGTTATGTACTAGTATATGAATAAACAAAGTTCTTTGAGTCTTTAATGTTGACGCGTCGCCATGCAGTTTATAAGAAATAAACTTATTTTGGTATGTCACTGTTAAGTGGTTTATAGTGAAAAGCACGCTCGTGGGATGGATTTTCAAATATACAGCTGAACATTTCTTTATCATTATTTTGGCAAGATTTAAACTGAAATGCATGCAGAATTAAATTCTGGTTTTAACACGAAGATGCAAATACATGCACAGATCAGTCAAATTTTACACTGCGTATATATCAAAAAAAAAAAAAAAATACAAAAAAAAAAATCGTGATTTGCTCTTTGACAGGGAGTGGTGTGTTTAGTGTTTGTAGAAGTGGCATATCTCTGGTTGATGTACATGGAACTGAGAAAACCCCCACCCATAGAGCTCGTAAGTCTTTCAATGAAAATTCATATAATTTGTTCGGTTGCTACTGATTGCATGTATACGCGCATTAAAACCTCAAAGGAAAATGTCAGATTTTTATTACAATCATGGGTCCCCTTAAAGTCACAATCAATATACTCATGCATTATAGATCGTAATAAGTGGTCATCGCTTTTGAATTCCGTAAACTGGTAACATTTGTATAAATATACGAATGATTGATTTTTAGTTCTGTGCCTCACAATATTGTTTAAACCATATACATGTATGTCATATAAACAATTTTTTCGATACAAATTAATTTTCAATAATTGCGCAATGTATCGGGAATTATGAATTAATTAGATGCAATATATAGAAGTTGATACATATTGTTTTGAGCATACTGAATTAAAGGGACTTGGACACGATTTGACTTAAAATTTTCAAATTTCATTTTTCCATTTTCAATGTTTAATCTGATAATTATAGAAGTTTATAATGCTATGTCAAAATTTGAAAGTCAAATATCAAGTTATAAGCAAGATACAGAGTTCATAATTCTTTGTTTTGTAAACAAAGCTCGAATATTGTCGTTTTTACATATGTGTTGTATTGGTGTAAGTTTCAATCAAATGTATCTTTCTTTTGTTGATAATAGTATTTATGAAGATATCTAATTAGTTTAAATTGTTTTTTACATGTCATACTGTCCAAGACATGGTAATTCTCTACATTACATTTTTGTAAACAACTAAAAGACTCGAGCTTTGTTTACATAACAATCAATTCTTACCTCTGTATCTCGCTTGTAACTCGACTTTAACATTCAATATTTTGGTCAATCATTTAAAATGCACCAGTAAACCATTTTATACATAAAAAAATAAAAGTAAAAATTTTTGATCTAAAATCGTGTCCAAGTCCCTTTAACAGAAATGTATTATTTTTTTTTTTTTTTGTAGAAACGAGGCGTTGGGGACTCTGGGATCGTTGTTGAATGGGTGGACTCTTACTACAACAACAGCTCCGCTGGACCAGATTTAGAGTTCGATTTTTAATTCAGCCAACTCGTGGCAAGTGCATGGGGAGTTAGGCACTTTCTCTAAACAGCATTCTTTATATCATGTATCAATTTGTGTTTTTACTGTTCAAACAATTTCTTCAATCTCAGTTGCTTAAAAGTCTGCTAAGATGACTTACTTTTTTTTTAAAATATCAAATAGAGATTTCTATGGGTATGTATAAATGAAAGTTTTATATTAATATATGCGTTCACTTATCTCTAGTTTCTATAACATATGTATTAATGATAATGTTAAGTATTTGTCGCGCTGTATAATAGCTATCTATCACTTTCATGTTTTGGTAAACAAAGTAACAAAACAAAAACAAACAGAACGTGTTCCTGTTGAAAATATATATTAATCATTTAACTTATTTATGTCAACTGTAAATCGAAAACTATATATGTTTATGTGAATTTTATTTGTAAAACGAAAAATGAAGATAATAAACGAGTAAATAAGAAAATTTTTTAAAAAGTTTTATTTTTGAGAGAGAGAGAGAGAGAGAGAGAGAGAGAGATATTGTTTTGAGGAAGCTTACTGATTATAATATCACACCTGAAAGCCTTTGAACATTGTGTCGTTCATATACAATTTTTCAATCCAATCGAAGTTTTATGGGATTCATGTAAATGTTTTCGTATTTACACATTTCCGTACCATCTGCCTATATGAAGAAAATTTAAAGTAACACCAATTGCAAAGTTCACCAATTTTTTTTACAAGTTTGCTGAAACAGTATATTGAAAACTGAAACCTCACTGGAGTTGAAGAGGTGGGAAGGGAGGGGGGGTGGGTTAGGTCAGACTCTGATATATCTGTAGATGCCTTGCTACGGGTCGTAAAATCAGATCCAGAATTTATGGCTCCAGTTAATTTTTATGCAGGTAAAGGATGCAGGTAGGTGCATTTTTTATGCATTTTTTATGACATGCGCGGTACCGATGGTAGGAAATTACAGTCTCAAGGTAACGAAGAGGTCAAATTGAAGACGCGCCCACCCCGATATCAATAATTAATCATATCTCTTGCTAATCAGCTGCTAATAGGTCACATGTATATCATTATTAGAATATATGTATGTATATGTTTCCCTTGAGATCGGAATATATGCATGGATTGACCCAAGACTGATTCTACGCATGATTCAATACGGTGATAGTTCATATATATATATATATATATATATATATATATATATATATATATATATATATATATATATATATATATATATGTATATCTCTCTCTCTCTCAGCATACATAGTGATAAATAACCTCGACACTGGGTTGCAAAGTACTTATATTATTTTTTTTTACACGCTGGCAGTCTTTATCGTTCAGAAAATATGTGTTTCAAGTGGCCCGGCTGTTAAAGAAAAAGCGGAATGGAAGGACCTTTTAAATATCCGTCTCACTCGAAGAGTCATATCTAAGTATAGACACATTACGAAGACGACTATATATTTACATAGCAAGTATGTTCGGCACAATACACTTTGCATTTTACGCGCATTTATATCGAAGACGTCAACCACCCTTGATATTCATAAATTATACAGTTCGGAAGCTGACCATATATTATATGATAACCGGTTATTTCATTAAAGAAAATCCACTTTCTTCATTGATGCGTACATTGTTTTGAAATGCCTTGTTTAGAAGAAAATGTTTATAATTCAATAATTTTAAATGGAAATTTACACAGTAAGAAATGTTGAAAACAAAATTAAGTTCGCATGCAAAATATTACATTACCAAGCGTTTATTTACCTTTATTCTGACATTCTTAAAGTATCTATATACATTTATTTACCCTGTTGCGATTAAAAAAATATATATGTATTAAAAAAACCTCCAATTGTTCCGGGATTCGAACCCAATCAAAAAAGTTGGAGAATATTATTATCTACCGGTAAAATCTAACGGCGTAACAGCTCCGCCATACTATGAAATAATTCTACTTGGGAATTGAAAACGCGTTCTTGGATTTACAAAGGTATCAATGGTTTCTTCCAAAAGTTAGATTTTTTTAAAAACTTGCCTCTTTAATACAAAAATCGGAAATTGTAGTATTCAAAGAATTGTCTGTACCTGAACAATAAGATTAAATTTATTTTGTTTTTTCACAACAATGAGGATTCTCATTTAATCATGTTTATATTAGGCGTGAAATCTACCATATTTGTCTGTGGAACCATTCTCAAATGTATTTAATGGTCTTATAAAAGTTAGTACATACTTTTCAGATAAAATTCTACACTGCTTTATGTACAAAATTGCTTGAAATTTTTTTTTTACATCGAAGTCCGCTGTAACTTTGAATTTTCCACTTTATCTGCAACTCCTGCAGGGAAAAATATCATAGAAACTGCAACACCCTCTTAAATTTCTGCTTATTTTAATTAATCAAATTACTGTTGATAATGCATGCATTTGAAATTGTATACACGTCACTATAATTAAATAACTAAATTACTTACATACTTATTTACTTACTTAATTATTGTTATTTAGTTCCGCAGCTAGGCCTATATTGTAGTCAATTTCTAAAGAAGAAAAATTCTCACTCGTATCAGAGACATAAATAACACAAAACACGCTAATGGCGGAGTAGCCAATCTCTGTTATTTATGTCTCTGCTCATGATTAATTCATTACTAAAATGAAAAAAAGTTGAATAACGCCGTACTTTATAGTCTTCCGAGACTATAAAGTATATTGCAGTTGGTATAGTGCATTGGTTATCAGTATGATAATAATTTATTGTATGTTCATTTACTTTTCGACGTGGTCGACGCCAGATTTATTAAGTACTAAAAACACACAAATGAAAATCAAAGAAAATATACTGCAGTACTGTACGTAGAATGGCTAACTTATCTATTGAATTTTTTCAGCATGCATATAAAATTATTTACATGTCAAACATGATGAACAGGTCATATTTATATATAGAGTGAGAACCATTTAAAATATTCCGTGTGTCGATGGTTGCTTCTGGGATTGTCACAAACACTTTTGAAAACGATTTTCGTGTCCAAAACAAATTGAAATTGTCGTTTTCACTCACGTTTTCAAAGACAGTAACATGGTAGATAATTTTCATAATAACAAGTTAATTGATTTAGATTTGAAAAAATTATATTGATGCCGAATGTTCAATATGAACCATATAGGATTTAAAACAAATATATATATATATTTGGATCTTGAGAAGACGCTATTATTTTTGAATTACCTCCCTTGATCTTTCGACCAGACACGGACCAATGAAAATCGTTTGATTTCAACATGGAGGACATTCGGTGTTGCGAAAGTTAAACATTTGGTCAAAATGTCATTGTAGCATTCAGGTAAGGAAATTATTACGTATGAAAATAGAAAATAATAATATGCTATACATTTCTTATTTATATATATCGACAGGACATTGTATGTTTCGATTTACTGTCATATTGGGAATCGGCGTGAAATGTAAACAGCTGACATTTTTCCGCGCACGGTTTAACATGTTTAGCATGCGTAAAACATAGGATATTTTATATTACTTATGAAATATCAGTGACATGCAAACGTAATTGATTGAAAACCCCTACATATTTCTTGAATTTGCTAGCACCTAAGTCCTGCATCAAATATCATCATTATTATTGAAAATTATCATCAACAATATGCAGTATACAGTATTTTTAAACCCAGGTTGCCCTATCGTCGTTTATAGTCATGTAACAAAAAACCCTGAACTAGATTTAGGTAGAGAATGTTTCACAGCTGTATGCATTTCCTTGATTATTGTTAGTTGATAATGACTGTGTATTTATACTATGTCAGCAGTTTATTTAGATTGGTTGCAATGGCATGTATAGTCTGGATGAATGCTTTGATTGATAGGTTGTATGAAAAGGGTCCATATCAAAATACCGAAACATGTACATTGTATCCTTTGTATTTTGAATGATTCTGTATCTTTTTGGAGTCCCATTGAAAATTCATGTCTAAAGGGACTTGGACACGATTTCACTTAAAATTTTCTAATTTTGTTTTTCCATTTTCAATGTGTATACTAATAAATATAGAAGTTTATAATACTATGTCAAAATTTGAAACTCAAATATCAAGTTATAAGCAAGATACAGAGTTCAAAATTCTTTGTTTTGTAAACAAAGCTCAAATATTGTCATTTTTACATATGTGTTGTATTGGTGTAAGATTTAATCAAATGTAACTTTCTTTTGTTGATAATAGTATTTATGAAGATATTGAATTAGTTTAAATTGTTTTTTACACGTCATTTTGTCTAAGAAATGGTAAAATTCTACATTACATTTTTTGTAAACAACTATAAGACTCGAGCTTTGTTTACATAACTATCAATTCTTACCTCTGTATCTCGCTTGTAACTTGACTTTAACATTTAATATTTTGGTCAATCATTTAAAATGCACAAGTAAACCATTTTTTACATAAAAATTTTTTAAAAAAATTTTGATCTCAAATCGTGTCCAAGTCCCTTTAACTGTACATGTAGTTTATACAAATATGGGGTTTTTTTTTCCTTGTCGGATGAATAAGATATATCATTAAAACCAGAAATTATGCATATAGACTCCTTCACGGTAGCTGCGGTACTGCTTTTTTGCAGGGCAAAATGACATACAGTAAAACTTGGTTATATCGAACACGCTTATATAATGAATTGACTCTTACAGCGAAGTGATTTTTATTCCTTGTGACTTCATAACATGTTGTAAACTTGACGTATATAATGAATTAATATGTTTATAACAAAATAAAATTGCCCATCCCTGGCAATTTGTTATAAGCGTGTTTTATGGTAGTTTGATGAAATATGAAGTAATATGTCAATTGTTTCTGTTATCTAATTATTTACCAACTTATACTTCAGCAATTTGTATCAATAAGCCCTGTAAGAGTTCAGTACATGTACCACAATTATCAGGAAGGGGTCTATACCGTCTCTCATAAAGAAAAATGTATTACTAATAGGTTCTTTTAAATATCCTCGTTTAAAATTATATTATAGAACTGATATACTATAGGTACATGTATCCATGCACATTACTTTTTAAAAATATTTTTAAACGGTGAAAATGTTTTATTTTCTGCACAATTTCATTAAAACAACAAAGTAGATAAAATGAAATTCTAATAAGCCAAATAATTATTTTGTCATAATGGATCCAGCACACACAAAAAAAACCTTCAAGTTCAAAATTTATATACTAGACCCTTACAGTTCCTCGAGAATCTTTTTTGTATCTCCTCGTAATAAAGAGTTACAATAAAAAATATTAATTTTATAATTACGTTAAAAATGATCAAAATTTACTTGAAATTAGTTGTATGTGTACATGGTCGAGTGGTTAGGACCGTGGCCCCTCACTCCCAGAGGCGTATAGGTTCTAGAGGTCGTGAGTTCAAAGCCCCGCCCCGGCGGAGATATAGTTCTAATTTTCGCTGTGCTGTAGATGTATTTATTTTTATATCAGCAATTCAAGTGTATTTTCAAGAAGATTATATAGGAAATTGCATACTCTAGTATTTTGAAGAAATGCCTGGTAAGGTACCCTAATTTTTTGCAAGAAAGCTTGTCAAAGTAGAAGTAAACAATTAACAAATTCCTGGAAAAAGTTATCTAAAATTGAGGAACGTGTCGTCTGACCTTTAATCAACATCTGCATAAATCTGTAGAGATTTCCCTTTGATTTAAAAGAGCTTTTGAAATGAACCTTTTAAAGTAAAAAAAAAATAAAAATTAATGTAGTCATTAAACTTAATATGCTACTGATAGTCCCACAACTGGTATTTAATATGGAATTTAGGATTATTTAGCTATTGTTTGTATAGATTGAAAATCTCAATGACAATGTTTTCTGACATATATAAGCATCAATTACGTTCCTATTCTTTATCTTCAATCATGGGTATACATATGGAACATCAAAGTATGGTCATTGCCTTTAATGTGGGTTTTTTAATTTCAGTAAATGGACCCATGCCATATGACCAAGTTCAAATTATAGCTCCATATCAGAATGAATGCTTCAGCTAGCCATTAAAAGAGTTGTTCTATGAATTTAAGATCCTTCCATAGTCCTTGCTGCTTTAGTTTTTTTCTTTTAATTGTTTGATGTATTGATTTGTTGATATAGTCAAAGTTCAACTTATAATACGGTAGGTTAAATTATTGATTACTGGGTTCTCAGCGGGGTATTTTGCAATAAGGTCTTAGGCCTGAGTGTTATTTTCATGTTACAATTTAAAACTCTTTTATAAGTCCGCATTTAGAACTGTTATGTAAGCACGTTTATGTAGACCACGGTTCAGTCTTTATAATTAAAGCATGTGTTATAACAAGGGTGAAGGTGAATTTTAAATAGTGTTGAGATATATAGTACATGTATATGATTCTGACAGTATTTATAGCCATTTAAGAATATATTTAAACCAATTTGCAGTAAACTTAAACCTTAATATTTTTGGAATATAATACAATGTACTGAATTTATATTCTGTATGATTATATGCCAAAAATATTTTGTCATAATTATAAGGGACTTTGAGGGCTGACAAAAAATATTTTAATGCAGTCTGTACAAAAATTGTTCAGTAATGAGTTATTGATATTATACTGTGTTATGTGCCTGCATTTGACTTGTGCAATGTTCAAGCAAATAAATTTAGTGATAACTTTTTTATCAGTGATATCTTGACAGATGTGCAGGGTTTGCAGATTTTGATCAGTCATCTTCAGTGGTTAATTATTTGTTTTGAAGAGATTTGTAGGGGGAGTTCCTATATCTAGCTAGTACAGCATTATCAGAATTTGTCAATTGATTAATAGCCCATAGTGAGTTCATATTACCTTAATATTTATCATTTTTACAGTACAAATCTAAAGCATGTATAGAATGATAAATACATAATTTTATGAATGCATATCGAAAAATTCAAAACATATCGTGCAGTCAAGTTACAATAACCATAAATACGGGGACATGTGAATATATCTGTTAACATATGGCCAGTTCAGTATGTAGGGAGAGGGTTGCTTTTCATACGCCCAAGATATGGACACTTGTTCCTCTAATTGCACATGTTTTACTATATTTATTAATGGGATTTTTTGTGTGTATTTTACTTGAAATAATTCACATAAAGTTCATATTTATATTTGTAAAGAGAATGTTCACAGTTCCAGTATACACTTTCATGACAAAAATGTATCTTTGTTTTGATGCAAGCTTGGGGATTTTCGTGCTGCATGATCGAATCATTAAAACTAGGAAGAGCATGCCCAAAATCTGCAAAATCAATAATGATATTCTGGCATATTGAGGTTTCAACACCAAAGAGGTTTGTTGTATTGCTGTTTAATGCATATAATTATATATACAGTATACAGAACACACTGGCAGCAGTCATCAATTATATAGAGGCCATAATTAAGCAAACAAAACAATGCATTATTTACCAAAACTCATAAAATTTTACACTGTTAGATGGTAGCTGGTGTTGTGCTATTGAGGAAGACTGTGATGAAATAGTTTGAGGTTTCTAGTTCACAGATTGATATACAGGTCGCATGAGACATTATGACAAATCATTGTAGTGGAATGGTAGGAGGATACAGAGCAATCATGGGTACCATATAATGGTATTACCTGGTGTTTGTCTGACTTTCAGCAATGGTATAGAATAGGTCATCATTATTAATTAATATATATTTTTAAATTGGATGCAAGCTAGGTTAGGTTTTTGCAAATATTATGTAGTATAGAATATCATAAATATAATGATATATATGTATTTCTGCATTATCGACTCCAGTTCAAATGCCAGTTTATCATTCCGTACTAGTCCTGTATGCATGGGCTTTGATTTACATGCAGTCTTGATAATTATGTATTTTTACATTAATCTCAGTCCAATTACTACGGTACTTCAAATAGAAAAGAGCTTCTCAGAGTAGGAGGAAATTAAGGTTTAAATATGGATTTTTTTTTCAAATATTGAAGATTCCTAATTAAACACACGGAATTAACATCCTCATAAACTTGCAAAAAGCACCTTTTGCATATTTCAAATACTGGTTAAATAGCTTTTATTTCTCTTACAGTTGTGCACTTCATGCAATTATTATAAAAGTTTGGCATTTGGAAATTTTAAACTCTTGCAGTTTTATACAAAAGTGTGTAAACGTGGCAATAAGTACTTGAAGGTAAAATAAGGAATTTACAGTATGTTCATGACTGCCTTGTGTCCACTGTAAACGAACTATTTTTTGTGGAACTTTAATTTTCAAATTACCTGAAACACACTGCTTTGTGGCTGCTAATTTTTGCGATCAAGATGCAATAATGTAGCCCTCTCCCAATTTTTTTTTTTTGGAGGGGGGGGGGGGGGGGAGAGGAAAACATCAGATGTAAAAATCGGAGAGGGCTACATTATTGCAGCTAAATATACTGTAGCAAGAGGTATGTGTATTTACTTTTGCGGACTAGTTTGCAGCAAGAAATGTTAGTGGCAAGAAGACTCTCACTACCATCATGAATGAAGATCTTGCACGTTAATAAAAGTTGGTTTACAGTTTTCTGTTTGAAGAAGTACAATCTGGTTATTTTAACTGATGATACAGTAAAACATGGTTATAGTGAACACTCTTATAATGAATTGACGCTTTCAGTGAAGTGATTTTCAATCTCTGTGATTTTATTGCATTGTTGTAAATTTGACGGATATAACGACTTACGCTTATAACGAAGCAAAAATCGCAGTAATATATCACCATGTGCAGAATGCAGATGTACATTAATGCTTTACATGCATCAGCTCTAGCAACATTACTTTTTTCCAGATGGAATTCGATTTAACTTTTTGTAAAAGAATTGACGTACAGCTTGGAACATCATTTTTGTCAAGTTTGTTTGCATAGGGTTAAATAACACATTTCTAAATACCCACGTTCCAGTTCTTCACTTCACATTTTACGCAGTGTAATTAAGGTACCAAAGAACCTTTTTGATTTAAATATTGGAAAATCTGTTCACTCGATCCCCCTTGCCCATTGCCTGAACATGTTTTATTTTTCTTTGAGATCCAGAAATGGCTAATGAATTAATTATCCAAAGATAAATTAGGATGTGGAGCATTTTCTATATTAAGCTGTGAAATGTGTTGACAATTGGCACAGAGTAAGCAATACCAATTCCACCTGGTCAGACCCAAGCTAATTGCCTTTTGCTGAATCGTGTTGCTGGTGATAAATTTCCAGAGAGTGCTTCAGGAATTGATTGATCAAGGATAGTACGTCATACTTTCACATTGTTATATCTTTTTTCTTTGGACTGAAGTTCTTTATATCATATAATACAGGCAAAGAGTCCAAACAAGGTAGCAGCTAATATAGCTATTAAGGCCAAATCTGACATCTCCGGATAGACAGAAGATTTCTTAATTCTTCTTCTTTGGTGAACTCAATTTGACCAGTCGAAGAAGAATAAGAAGAAGAGATGATATTGTTTGTCGATTTCTAGCTATTAAGTAGCAATTAGCCTTCCTGACTAGTCCAGCTCTGGTGGGGTACTGGATTGTACCATGTATTGACCAGTGTTATTTATAAATGTGTTGTGAATTGTTCCTTGCAGTACACAGCATGCATGGTGTCAGAGGGCTGAATGGAGGCTGCGACCCAGCTTGACCCTACCGTTGATTGATTGGAAAAAGCTAGGAAGTGTATCACTATGATGTATACCCAGGGACAACTATAGAGATAGTTCAGGTAAATACAATCACATACCGGCAGTAACTAGAGCCGGTATCTTGGATGTAAGCTATGCCTGTCCACTTCTCAAAAAAGAATACTGTCTTGTGTTAATGTTCTCTCTCTCTCTCTCTCTCTCTCTCTCTCTCTCTCTCTCTCTCTCAATTTTTAGGAAGATACATATATGAGAGAACCATTATAACTTGAGCTTTGATAATTATGTCAACAGCCCTTGCACTTAGGAATATTTTCTTTTTGTTAAATTAATCAATTCTATTATATTTTTAGAGATATGGAGGTTTATTAAGCTCAATTCAATAACTCTCATCTGTATATAGTTATAGATTTATTTGATGCTTTCATGAATGTCTAAGAAGATCAACTTAATCATAATGCAACAATTTTCATATAAAAATTGGTAGTTCATGATTATTTAAAGTTTGATTCATTATTGAACAAAAATGCCTGTCAAGTACCTACATGTTAATCTTGCATGCAGAGAGACTTTTAGACCGTCTCAATTATATATTACTCTGGGATAAATCAGGCTTATATTAAATGGAATGAATGAGATCTACATTGTTAAAGTACATACATACTTGGGGTGTTCCCAATTTTGAACCCCTCTCTTGCATGTTGGGCTTATATGATGTTTCAAAATACTCAGTATCGATTATGGTTTCCAAAACTGCAAGCAAGGTGAGAATAATTATGTTGGTTTTTAAAAAGAGATGATCATTTACAGATTTATTTAACCGCAAATGAAGGGAGCTTTTGTTTTTACCTTCTGTAATTAGAAAGGAAGTAAAGTGCAGTATGCCCTTTCATCGGGGCCTGAACTAATAGGTTACTAATAATGACCTTACATGCTATTCCCGTATTACCGAGTCAATTATGGTCAGTGAAGCTTTCAACGGTTCCAACACGTTAACAGTTACAGAGAACATATTTCTTGGTCATTATTCATATAGTGTGAAAAATGTCTCGTATTGATTCATTTGATTGTAATGAACATTTCTTCGGCTAGAAATAAATAAATAAATACCAGTGCTTGATATGATAAACTGTTACATCTAACCAACTGTTTAATGACAAAGATAAACATGCATACGCAATGTTACGTCACATGTTCCTCTTTTATTCAACATTTAATGTACATATATAGTTTGGAATTCCTTGCTTGCTAGAATTATGCAATGCAGCAAATGGTTTTGTTAAATTATACAAACAAAGGCATATTTTTTACCCTCTTAACCTGCCCTTTTGCTACCATAGTGGAATTTTTGTTTTATCTAGATCAATATGAATGTTTAGAATACAAACTAGTATTTGCTCTGGATTTTTGAAAAGAGGAATTTATAGATCTTCAGGAATTTTCGCCACCTTTTAATGTCTCTCTATCATTAAATTCATGAGTTGGAAATCATACATAGACCCTAGCTTTCTCCTAAACATGCTTTTTAAGTTAATAAACAGCAGTGGCTCTCAAATACACATTGGTAAGAGCTTTGTGAGCTTTTTCATCAAGTGCAAACACCCATGTCTGAAGTTTTGCCATGAGTGTATTCAGTGTCAAAAAAACTGGTGGTTAACTCAGGGATCTCAAATGATGTAAACTTACTTTTTACTGAATTTTTCTACAAAAGGAAAGCTAGCATGGAAAGTGACGTGTCTGCAATATGGTAGCCTTGATTAAAAAAAACCACTTGGCAGCATAATTATCAGCATGATCATTTTATTCAAGGGTTCATTTTTTCTTGACATTTTTGAAACTATTAATGAAATCAGCACACTGCATATTGTTGATATATTTTTTTTGAGATCGTATACATACTCTTTATATTGGGAGGAAGATTTATGAAATCATGCATCTCCAGCAAAATTAATTTATAATTTACACGGACATCACTGGGACTTGGTGGCTAGATCAAATTGTCTGTTCAATAGTGCAGAGATATTGAGCGATAGGACATAGATGCCAGCCTATCTAATCCCTGCCTAATTCCTATGATCTTCAACACAGTCTATGTTCTGGTATGTAAAGCTGGAGATGTTCCTTGTGAAGCAAAATGTTGGGACTTATTTTTGATTGTCAGTTCAAAGAAAAAAGGTTTAGAAAGCTAATTCTAAAAGATGAAAGCATTGATTTAAAAAAAAAGAGTGCATGTCCAATGTAATGCTAAACTGCTAGTGGAATTTTCAAGTAAAAATATTTATTTGAGGATTTAAGAATGATATTTTAGTGTGTTATTTTTTTAGCAACATGTTGAATAGACTTCCAATTAAAGGGCTGATAACTTGATCCGTATAAGTTGAAAAACACAATGGTTCAAACTACATGTACATTGTACAGTGTATTTGATTTAGCTAAAGTTCTGCATTATTAGTTTTTGGATCAAATTGTCTCTCTGAATATTTTAAAATTTTGAACTAACTGGTACTGGTACCTTTAAAAAAAGTTTATACCAATATGTGTGTATAGATTTATGATATGGTTGATGTATACGCTGGTCATTTATTCAAAGGAGAAATTGGATCCCCTGAACCTATTCATGCTGTGTTATTTGAAATAAGCTAATTCAGATCGACATATAGATCTGAAGCCATTTTAAAATTAGAAACTTGATTGATCTTGAGGTAAATTTGTATAGACTTTTAAATGTGTATTGAAAGTAAAAAAGCTTGAAATGTGCAACTTCTATTGTTTTTAACTTGAATTAAAATTTTAATAGTTTTTAAAGGTAGAAAAGGTTACTTACAATATTGATTAGTTACTTATATTTTTTTCACTATGTCTTTTATTGGTTGAAAATAATGTGGTTTAATTGGAGGATTGAACCTAAGTACAAAGTTGAAGATAACTATTAACATGTTCAAGTACTCGCTCTGATATCACTGTACAACATTCATTCTTTTAAGATTTCTCACCTGAGCAGTATGAAAAAATGTAGTACTGCATGTACCGGTACATATATCTTGAATGTAGTGCATATATGTATTATATATATCTTGTACAATGTAGTACATATCATCATGAATGTGCTTCTGGTAAGATAAACATTCAAGCCTGTATCATATTGATATGATAAAAAGGAGCAACCAATATAAACTTCCTTCCTTAAGGGGAAAAAAAATAATATGCTTGCATATGCATATACCTGTTGTGTGCAAATTTACAACTTTTCTTTTGTATACAAAGTTCGTTTTTCAACTGCAGTGTAAACAATAGAATCAGACGAAGAGAGTTTAAATTAAGGTAATAATAAAATGTGAAGTGCATCAATATATGTTTACATGTTTTATGGTTTAATGCAATTTTAGTTTTATAGAGGTAATTTTAATAGAGTTGTATAACCATCTACCGGTAAGATGTACATATATGTATTTCATTGCCAGTAAACAGTGTCCAAATATCTTACTACTAGTTGAAGAAATAAATGCAGTTATTGAAATAATTCAGTGGGGATAAAGGACTGAGGCAGTGCTAGTGTAGAAGTTAGATGTTATAAAGGCTCTTAAAGTTAAACATTTTACCCTTCTATTACCATTTTAATGTATATTCTGCATGCATTCTGTATGTCTGCATAGATTCATCAACCTAGCTACCAATACATGTAAGAAAATGCATATGGACAATATTATCATAAGAAAATGATCTGAATTCGTATGCAACAGTCGCACAATGGCCACTTGGCTGATGCATTGTTTATATGTAGAGTAAGTTGTAGTAGACAGAATATGTCCACTTCCCAGCAGTCACGTCTTTTTAAATCGTGTCTACAAAAACCTGACATGCATTTTGATATCTTGCTATGAGATATTCGTCAATCCGTATTAGCTTATTGATTTTCCTACATTGTAAAATAAAGCTTTGATGATGCTGTCAGTGTAAATCTCATTGCATACTGCAGACGTTGTAGTAAATAAATGATGACCTGAAGGCCCAAGCACGGACCTTCAGCTTTTCTTTTCACTTATAAGGTCAGAGATTTTGTGTAGATTGCCAAAGACCATTTCGTTCTTCGTTCCCGGAATCATGGACGGAGGTGTGATAATGTGGCCATATTGAATGGTACGAGAGACTTACATGTACCATTGCTTTTACTTGGCAGAGGAAAGAAGAGACTCAATCCTTTATCTGTGATGTAACTTCGATGAATCTCTCATGGCCTAGCTGCTGTATTTATAAAGAAGACACAGAAGCCAACAAGTTCAATGTTGTTCATTGAAGTTCTTTATTCATTGAATTCAGGAACTCTGAGTTCATATTTTAAAATAGTATTTCAATGGGATCCGAGCAACAAAAGTGACTAGCACGGTGCTTAGGAATAGGAAGGTATTATGGAATCTGATATATCATTTTGGCCTTTTCACTAGTCCATGTTTTAATGAATGAATTAATGAACCGCAGATCCAGTTGAGAGAAAAAAAATGCACAAGGTAGGCATGATTTTCAAGAGAACTATATAATAAAATTTATATTTTGATCCTTACGACGTTGATTTTAATGAGGTTACAAATTAAATGTTTCAATGTGCTAATTGTTACAATCTATTTTTTCCTTTAATCTGTATATACCAAATGTACCAAGTGCACTCCTGGTATATATATGGGTTGCAAGGAAGAGGTGCTTGAAAAATAGGTTTGGGGAAGGAAGTTATTGTAAATAAATGATTGAAAAGTCATTAACATGTACATTTATGATACATTCTGGGATTTGGTTTTCTTCTGCGAATTTTGTGGGGAAAATATTTCTGAATACATGATACTTTGAAAAGAAAAAAAATATTCTTAAGTGTGCTTACTGGTTATTAAGGAAGTGGAAAAATTGGTCTCTGTCATTTAAAAAGGCATTGGTTTCCACTTTTTCTTTATTGAAATATAAGGATACAAGTCATTTTTTTTTCAATCAAGATTTTAGAATGACAAATAAACAGGTGTATTGCATAAGCTGGCAATATATAGTCATCTGATCGGTCGTGTGTGATATGAAATCATTTTCTTGCGGAAATTGGATATTGCTACAATGTTGTGAGTATGCATGGTAAGGACTTGATACTTTTGTGGGGTTTTTTTATGGTTGTTTTTGGTAATAAATATATGATGGCAAGAAGGTGTGTATGTATCAGAAAATGATGTGTATTTACAGATTTAATTCAAGTTGATAGACATTATGGACTCTTGATTTAATTGTTGACAGAGCATGCATAATAATGTATGACTTGATCATTCTTTGTGCTCAAAATGTTGAATAGCATTGTTGGATACCCAAGGGTGATCGCGTCTTTTACTTATCAGGTAGTAATTATAAGTAGTGAGAGTGATAAGTAAAAGATGCTGGGTTATGCTGACGATGGTTGAACAGATTACCGGTACTTAAACTTTCAATGATTTTTTATCATTACAATGTATTGCAAGAGTTCCCTTTACTTTCGTGAATCTTAGTTGAGCTAGACCTTGATCAACCAAGTTTATAAACACATGATAAAGGTGATAAAAGAGAAGAATCCAATAGGTGGCAATTGAGTGGTCTGCTTGTGCCAAGTGCCTCTGTACATGTTATACAATGTAAATGTAGACATTTCCATGTGTTGTCAATTATAGGATTACATGTTGAAAACAATACAAGCAGGTATTTATTTCCTCGATATACTAGTAATAAGCATATCGCCTCTTACAAACTGATGCGTTAGGTTAGTCAGAATGCAAGTACTGGTACATTTGTACTAAATATTTATGCGCATATATTTTCTTATCTATTAATGTATTTACTGTAATTGCTCCCTTGCAGAAATTTCAATTTTTTGGGTTACAATGTAAAAATTTCAATTCAATCGTTAAAATTGCATGAAGTACGTCCCAAGATATTCATTGGCATTATAAATTTAAAGAAAACCTTTTAAGAAATGACAAGCTGAGAGTTATATGAAGGTCAGCATTTTGCTGAATAATGGATATTAACCTCTGAGCATCAATGGATGAACTGCTGCCCGTGGAGTAAAACATCAATTAATCAATTAATCACATTGAATTTATTACATCTTAAACAGCAAAGCCCAATCAATACATACGCATTCCAATTGCCCTAATGTGCAAATTAGGTTGGGAATTACCAGCTTGTAAATTAATGTTTGAAGGTTTTCTGAACAGGAAGATACCTCCATAGTGTGATTGATGTTTTTTTGATCTTGAATTTTGATGACCAATTTTGTCATGATGAAAGCCAACTTGATTTTAAGAGAGTCAAAGTATCACAACTTGACTTGATGTGTTTTTGAAATTCAAATTTAGTTTTTTTTTTTTCCTTCTTGCAGGTTGACTGACACAACAGGTATAAATGAATGCAAAGGATTCCGAGAGCAAGGTGAGATGGGTATACCTTTAAATCTCAGTGATTCATACATTTACTTCCTCTTTACACTAGCTGTAGCAAAAATATTATTCTTGCAAATTATTATGTAGTCTAGAATATTTTTTTCTTTTGTGCTGAATGGGAAACCCACAGAAATTGCCATATCAGACTATTATATTCATAGGAGGCCTTGAATGTTTCAACCAAGATTATATATTACCTAAAGTTTGCACATAGTCCAGTATTGTAATATGGATTTTTTTAATCCTGTAAAAAAACAAAGTACTGAAGAACTGATGGGGGTTGATTTTGTCGATGTTTATTTATTTTAAAATCAATGATATGTTATTTTGCACGACAAGAACATATAGTTTCTAATTTGAATTATGCACATTTTTATAATATGAATTTTTGACTTTTTCGACAAGAATGTCGAGAAACCCCCATACGAATCATGTTAAATGATATTTAAAGATAAAATTAATTCAATCAAACTATATATGTATCAGTGATAGAATTATTTCTCGAAAATTGTATGGATCCAAGCAATATTGAACTCTAGTCTCGTTCAACCAAACGCTCGGCTCACACCCTAAATCTCCGACAAGGATTTAGGGAGACCGCCGAGCGTCGAGTTGAACGAGACTTATGGGCGCGCTTGATTAAGCTTAACTTGGTGTACACCGGTATACACCGGTGTAAAAATTTTGTATTGTATATCAAGTCCACTTCAATAGTGTAGTGTACATGGTGTAGGGAAGTTAAGAATGAATATGAAGAAAAGGGTGCAGTTTTAACAAAGAATCTGCTGTTCTGCGACAATTAATTGTTTTTTTGTGATATAAATGCAATAAAATAAACACACTTTTCAAATTTAATTGCTTTCATACAAACGACAACTTTTATGCGACTTCTAAACCGTTACATTACTTAAAATCATTGTCCAAGTTTCCATCATAACATTCGTCCGCCGTATTGGATTCAGTGCTACACCCAACAACACATGCCCCTGACTCAGTGTAGAAAAGCTACACCTTTGCACTTGATTTACAAAAGTGTACACGGTGTACACCTTTTGGTAAAATCAAGCGCGCCCTATTGAACCCTGGCGTAGGAATACATACGACTACAAAAAATATTTAAATTGTTCGTACCATTTAAAATCTGACTATTTTCAAGGTATTTATAAATAAGTTTCCTTGAAAAAGAATGCTTTAGCATACATTACATCGAATTCATCAATTATTTTCAAGAACTAAGTCTTGTCAGCAGCAATGATTTGTGCTGAGGTCCAAACACTGTTTCACTTTCGGTTTGTCTGCGTGACTGCATAGGAGAGTTGATTAAAATCAACTCCCAAAAATTTGTCTGTCATATATTAGCTTGAATTGCTATTTTGTTTTTAGCTTACCTGAACCGAAGAATTAAGTGCTCTTTTCAGATCCCCATTTGTCCTTCCATCCATCTGTATGTCTGCCTGTAAACTTTTTACACATTATTGACTTCTTCTCTAAAACCACTGGGCCAAATTTAACCCAACTTTGTACAAGGCGTCCTTATGAAAAGTAGCTGCAGGACTGTAGCTCCCGGTCTGAAAAAAATCGGATGGACGACCTGGGAGCTACAGTGCCTCCCATAGTAAAAAACTGCAATTTACGGCGCACAAAAAAATGCGCTAGTTTTGGACTGATTAATCTCATTTACGAACACATTCTGTACAAATCTTTGATCCCAAAAAATTCCTCGGACATTTTACTACAGATGTCGTCACTTCACTTGCTTCTGATAGTCTTTTAAACACCATCACCAGCCCTGTAAACTAAAGTGGTGCAAGTTTGTTTACATTTAAAAATGGCGACTCTCGATCTCGACGTAAATTAACATACTTCTTTTTCCGAGGTCGGTTATCATGTTTAAGAAAAAATCTGAGGCAAGTAAAGTGATGATATCAGTAGTAAATTTGCTGAAGAATTTAATGGTACTAATTATTTTTACAGAATTTGTGTGAAAATAAGGTTAATAAATCCAAAACTAGCGCAATTTTTTGTGCGCCGTAAATTGCAGTTTTTTACTATGGGAGGCACTGTAGCTCCCAGGTCGTCCATCCGAATTTTTTCAGACCGGGAGCTACAGTCCTGCAGTTATATGAAAAGATGATTCTAAATTGTTAAAATAAAGGACAAAACCCTTTTCTAAAGGGGAGATAACTGCAAAACAGTGAAAATAGGAAAATAGGGTGCGTGTCTTAAAACATCTTTTAAAGAACCACTCGTTCTGGACCAATACTGGGGCCTCAAGAGGGGTTCAAAGTTTAACATAGAAATATAAAGGGAAAATGTTAAAAATCTTCTCAAGAACTACAATGTTTAAAATTGTGAGATTACTATGCAAGCATCCACAAATAAAGTAGATTCTAAATTGTCAAAATCGTGACCCCTGGACAAATACTGGGGCCCCAAGAGGGGTTCAAAGTTTAACATAGAAATATAAAGGGAAATTGATTTAATTAAAATGATACAAGAGCAGTTGTTCAGATGAGCGATGTGGCCTATGGGCCTCTTTTAATTTTTTCAAATACATGTACTGTATTGATAAATATTATATAATCTTGGTTCACATGATGCATAAATGGAAAAATGACTGATTTAATATTCTATGTGGCCTAATGATAGTGCATTTTCTCACACTCCACCCCACACACATCTGAAAGGGTGTAAGGAAGGGGGTGGTGGTTGGATTGTAGGGTATTTCTTGAAGAAACTCCTTCCCCCTTCCACCCCAGAAATGTATACATTATTATACACAATTGTTTGCTTATTTGTAGGACCACTCTCCTTTGCGACGTAAATCAAAATATGACAAATTCCACAAGCTATTTAAAACAGTGCCTGCTGAGGAATACCCCTTAAATGGTAAGATGTGTTGAGAAATGTAATTTATCATGAAGGCCTTCTAAAAAAAAATATTAATAACTCAATATACTTAGAATACTAGGCATCCAATGGATGAATAACAAATTGCTGCAATAGATTTTTTTGTCGTGTTTCAAGGATAGGGGTATCATATACCTTATTTTATACGGAAAGTTGAGCTGCGTGTTTTTGAAAATGAACAAATTTGATATAGGAAATAGCTTTGTTAAGACTACAAGATTAGCTAAAAAATTGAAGATCTCTGTTTTGTTTACTTTAATCCTTACCTGAGAAAACACAGTTTAAAATCAATTTTTCTCATCATTACAACATATAAAAAAAAAGCTTTATGAAAAAGTGAAACATGATGTACTTTATCAACAAAAGCAGGCAATACAGAGTATAATCATATGATTTATTCCTAAAATGACTGCCTTCTTTTGGCCTGTTGCCAATGTTGAACAAGTTTATGAAGGAAAACTTATTTACATAACAAAGAAAAATAATTATGATTTTGCTACTGGAAAAATTTTAATATGCCATATATGCAGATGGTCTTCACATCTGCAACAAATCCTTGCAGTATTAACTCACACATTGTCACAAGATTCATACTATTTTCTGTTTTTATAAGTGTTGTAAATTATTTATTTACCTCTGATCTTGTCTTTTCTGTGAGAATGCCCCATATTTCATGAAATAACCAAAGTTTATAGTTGCCAAAGATGTGCTTCAAACAATCAAGTAAATAATACTGGTATCTTACAGAAAGTCTTTATATGCCTCAGGCTCTGTGAGAATGCCCCATAATACCGGTACATGCAATAACCAAAGTTTATAGTTGCCACAGATGTGCTTCGAACAACAAAGTTTAATTAAAGATACATGTATATGGTAGGTACCTGAGTCCCACACATTCATAAATGACTATGCAACCTAGATTACTATACTAAAATTCTCAGAAAATTTTAAAGTACCAGGTAATTGTAATATCAGAGTTTGTACACATTATGAACAAGGGTGAAGCATCAGCAGCAAGAGAAGGATATTTTTAGAAAACATGCATCAACACACAGTATATTTTGAAACCAGTATTATGACCCAGGAAGAGTTTTAGATAATTTTTCAAAGCAGCTGAGTTTGTTTGTGCTTGTCTATAGTGTATTTAAATTCATACTATAATATTTAAGCATTGCTTTAATTGGTTTGATATGTAAACTAAATGAACACTGCCATGGGTTTCCACAATCACATTAAAAATGATTTTTATACCATGAATTTGATTTTCAAAATGTGTTAGATATTTTAAAAGGCACTTTTGCCTGTACTTGAATTAATTGAGCCAGTCTTTGAATAAAAATGCTCCTTAAAGTAAAAAGTGTGAAAAATTGTACACAAGTTTATGTGTCCTAGAAATTGAATTTAACAAATCTATCAAAAGTGATGTCCACAAATATTAATTTTCATAAAAACAGTGTAATTATAAGTGTTAACCATGTTAACTTATGGGAAAATCAGTTTATGATGTATACATACATGAAATGACGATTACAGTAATCTCTACTTGTACATGGACTCAGAAATATGTAAACTTCAGTTTTGTCATATGAGACATTTTCCCCATTGCATCCCTCATATCTTATATCACTTTCTCAAATGGATACAAGAAAACTTAAAACTCCATCTCGTAATGAAAAATTAAAAGTGCATTATGAAATCCAAAAATTGTTTGGTTCTATAATCTATATAGAATTCTGATTATTTTTTTTTACACCAATAATATGACTATAAGGTACCAATGCTTTTTTGTATATGTATGAGTACATTTATAGTTATAAAATTTACCTTTTTCGACTTTTCAGATTATTCATGTGCCTATATCGGAGATATTCTGTTACATGGGAGCATATACATATCACAGAACTGGATTTGTTTTTATTCTAAAATCCGAGCCAGGGGAAGAAGGGTAAGGAACTCATAGCAATTAGTAGATTCCTTAATTAAACGCGAAGAATTATTATCTGCGTAAAATCGCAAGAACCACATCTTGCGGAGTTAAAAATCTCGCTTTTATGTTTGGGACGGATGAACACTAAATAAAATAATAAGAAAAATTCGGTTTCCCCGATTTTATATTATGATATCACGATTGGATGCAAAACATTTGAATAGCGGAATTAAGTACTTGCGTATAATACGGAATCTACAGTATTAGTTATTAAGCAAACATTTGTGATTCTAGTTTCTATGTTGCTCTTAAATTAACTAAAATGTCCAAGACTGTATCATTTTTCAACAGGACATGACCATCATGGTCAATGTTCATTCATGGTATCCATGCAAAACCAACAAATTATCCTTTGAAACACATTCTTTACTACTAAAAGATTTTTTTTTCTAAAAATTATAAAAGAAATTTCAAAAAAGAGTTCTTTAAATGATATCATTTCTTGCCATAGTAGTGCAAACTGCAAATAAAAATTGTTAAATTTTCCTCTCTGTACAGAATGATTTCTATAATGTAAGTGTTAAATTCTAGGCTCTATCATTGAATGGGATTTCCTGTTCTTTTGCATCCATTTTGTAATAGCTTTCTGTTAATTATAAAATTTGTCAGCAATATTTCCGTTTAATGTTTTAATTAAAACATTTCTCCATTAAATCAAAATTTTCAAAATCTCTCTTTGTTGTTTCAGACAATCATTGCATACCTCTGTTTTTCTGTGCATTTCATGTCTCTTTTTTTCCCCCTAGTGCTGATGGTATAATTACATACCAAGTAGAATAAACTAGATTTGAGTGGAATTCACGTTATACACAATTGCATTACGTCATCATTTACATAATTTGGAATTAATGGTACTCGAAATAGATTAATTGTGTAGTGTCATGCAAAAATGTCGTGCTAAGAGTGCATCCTGAAAATTGGTGTGCTAGTATTATACATAAAGTTTCCACAGAAATCAATGGAAACAGACAATGGGAATTTTCTCTACTAGTTTTTTGGAACTGGTTATTTAATAATATGTCTGCTTCATGTATGGAGCATTCAAACTAATTAGTAATATAATCTACAGAGCGTTATGTATATACGAAATAGAATGGAGATCCTTTCATGTGAAAGTTAATCAATTATTGAAGGTATTATGTCATTGCAATTAAATGCATGTATAATTAAGGTATTTGATGTATAACGACCACATTTTGTACCTAATAAATGAATGGACCAATATTCTTAATCATAATATCATTTTGAAGGTGTTATCAAAATAAAATACTCCACCAAAGGAATTTTCAAAATTTTGATTATGGTCCAACTTATTACACCTTGAATTTTGCATTGAAGTCTATGGGCAACATATGTTTTAGTAAGATATTGTTAAAAGTAACTTATAATTTGTAAAACTCTTTCGGTTAATACCTGCATAAACTGTCTCTTTATTAAATATGAAATAAAATTAATCATTTACCGCAGATATTTTGACGAAATTAAAATTTTCTTTTTTTCATCAAGGGGAGATAACTCTTTAAAAAATCTTAAGGTGCAAAATGACCACCTCCTTATATGTTGTATGTCATGTGAATTTGGTTCATTTCACTTTCATAGTTATCTAGCAATACATATTTAACTAGTTTAAAATGATTCAAAATTGTTCAATATCCCTTCATTATACATTGAATACCTTAAATGTACATGTATGTGTGTCTTTTATTAAAGGATCGAAGCCTGGTACTGTCAATTCTGTGATGTTCATGAATAAGTAACAAACATCATTTGTGTTTAAGAAGTGTTTATTATAATTTCTCTTTGAAAAATTTCTTCATAGGATAGAATTTATTTTCATTCTTTTCAAGAGGGATTTTTATTAGAAAAATTTAAATGAAAAATCATAGATTGCATCAGTTCATGTACCCACTGTCTTGTTGTTATAACTTTATATAAATTTAAATTATAAGTACACTGCATGCGCAGATCTAGAGGGGAAGTCAGGGCAGTCCATACCTCCCTGCAAATTAAAATTTCTTTCAATTTACATTATTAAAATTACCAAAAATATGCCTCAGGCCCCCACTGAAACACTCAAATAACCATCAGACACCCCTCCCTTTCCCCTCAGAAAATTTTTCTTGATCCGCGCATGCACTGCACCAGTTCACATTCTTTCTTGCTCACAGCTTTAGACCTGTTATTTGATATATTGCAATAATTCACACTTGTTTAAAGATTGCATCGATTAATTCGCCTTGGTTTTTCTCTCGTTCACAGCTTCAGATTCCACTGGAGAAGGTGATCAGTATTACGCGCGAGAAGACAGCATTAGTGTTTCCAAATGCCATAGGTGTTCAGACTGCTGAGGAAAAGGTAACAAAAGAGGCTTAAAATGGCTGGATGGTCATGTAGCCATTTTTAGATCATATTTATCTCATTGATATGAAGAGCTCTGTTAAAGGAATGAAAAAAAATATTCAAATTTTAAAGTTTTAATTTCAAAAAAAAAATTAAAATAATAGTTTATGGCAAAAATATCATACTGTAGATTCCTTATTTTACGCGCCGAGTACTTAATTCCGTGATCCCTGTGTTTTGTATCAAAACAGGAAAATATAAAATTGCGAAAGCGGAACTTTTATCCTAATTTCTTATAATGCTCAACTCTCAGAAAATAAAAGCGAGATTTTAAAATCTGCGAGGAGTGCTTCTCGCAATTTTACGCGGATATTAATTCCTTGCGTTTATTTAGGAATTTACAGTATTAAAATTTTGTAGGTAGATCTGATGGGTAACTTGTTGATGGTCCATCCTCCTTTACAAATTCCCGGGATTCAAAGATTACAAAGCCATTTCTTAATTAAATAAAACGATATTTTGTTTAGTTCTAGTTTATATTTAAAACGTAAAAAAAGACTAAGTCATGGTTGGAAATGGATTAAATATTAGATTACACATCAAGATTATTTTTTTCACCTTTAGCAGGAACGTATATATATAGTACATGTACAGGTACGTGCCTGACCTTAGTCTTGATGTGTACGTGTACTGATACAATATAGACCTGTATGCTTGCATAGAAGTACTTCACACATTTATCAGTCACAGGTACTTTTTTTAGGTGACTTATTAACATAATAGAAAATGTGATACATGAACATTGTGCATAGTTTTGAAGTAAATAGAAATTTTGCACAAATACTTAACAACTTTTCCAGGTAACTCATTCTGGATGAAACATTTAAAGAGATTAATATATGTGACATATAATATCTGGCACTTATTTGTGTTAAACAAGTTAATGGCTTTAGCACTGGTCAGAGAAAAGCAATCTGTATAAGTGTGTGAATAAACAATGATATTAGTACTGCGTCAACCCGCTGTTGCGTTATTATTGAGCCATACATTACACTTGTTATTTATATTCACAGAGTCGGTCTATGTTAAATTGTTTACTCTAATGTATTTTTATTGTTTTTTTTGTTAATGTTTTTCAGTACACCTTTGGGTCTTTTCTGATGCGAGATAATGCGTACAAGTTTATTAATACTGTGTGGAAGAAGTCGCAGACTATTAAAACCATACAGGTAACTTAGTGTACCCGGAATGACTATCAATTAACGTTCAATGTAGGAATATGTTGATTGTCATAGTGATACAGCATTATTTTGTTTTCCTGAATGATCTTTGTAAATTGTGTGCTATTAGTAGAAAAATACAGATGTTGTGATGTTGTAAATGTTTTGTTGATATATACTGTGGTTTCATTAATTTTCCTGGGTATCAATTTTCATGGATTTTCTGAAAACCACAGTTTTAAGGATACATGATTACGTGGCCAATGATCCTATGAATACAAATTGTTAGTTGAAATTGAACTTCAATGAACATTTAATTTAGAGGATCAATTTAACAATGAAATCCACAAAAATTGGTATTCAACGAATATTGATGAAACCACAGTAGTAATGTATAATAAGACACCCCCCTTCAAAAAAAAAAAAAAAAACTTAATAAAAAGAAGGGTTAGACAATAGATGTATATTCGTGCAGTACTTATACATGTACTAAAAAGATGTCTCAAATGTAAATAGTCAAGGATGTGATTTGGGGAACATTTCATACAAATTATTTGTATCTTTGTTGTTCCTTGAAGTATGTGTGCTAGTATAGATAAATCCAAAAGATATGTAGATCATAATATCCGACATCCCTTTCCTGGTCATATGACTCAGAGTCAAGAATACAAAATCAATAAGGAATTATAAGATTCAAAATTATTTTTTCATTTATGATCATGTACGTGCAGGCCAGTAATTTGGGTGTAGCAATTAACGCAGTTTTATTATTTCCTAAATTAATTACCAGACTGAGTATTGAAATATTAAATAAATCAACTTTTTTAACGAGCAAGTTGTAGGTGATATGTGTGGGTCTAGGTTATAAACACAAGAAGTTAAATATCATTATTTCAAATTCTAGTATAATATATTGTAGTCTCAGTTTACTTGTTATTAGAATATTTTGATATTCGACTACAACAGGTCATAATATGTAACATGTTTTCTAAACATTTGCATCAGTTCATGTTTTCATGTTTCATGAATAGTACTGTTGTACTTTCGTTATCTCGAACACCGATATACAATGGATATGTCAAAGTGTTTTGTATTAAGTCCCAACCACTTATACTCTAAGTGTTTTACCCTTGATATCTCAAATATCAGGAAGTTGGATATCTCGAAGTTTTTAATCAGTCCCATCTAGGTAGAGATAACGAGGTTTGACTGTACATGATTTAAATTGATGAAATCTAATTTGCTGTAATATAGAGGCTTGCATGTTAGAATTCATTGTGCAAAGTAGAAATGAGAAGGCAAATTTGTCTTTGCTTTGATATTTTGCTTTTGATTTGATATTAAATGCCAATTATTATTTTTTTTATTTGATTTGCTGGGTTTGCTGTATATATGGTGTCGTTATTTTGATTTTCCTTCCAGAATGATCACAAGTTTGATTTATTGAAAGAAAAAACAGTCTTGAATAAATCTGTAAGTACCAGGTAGTGTGGATCAGTAGATGAAAGTTTAATGGAGTTTTATTTTAAGTATTGATTTGGGTTTTTTTTTTTACAATGCTCGAAATGGATATGATAATACCTGTACCAGTGACAAAAGAAATATTTTTTTTTAATTTGCTTAATCTGAAAAATTTATAATGTATTTGAATGAATTTAAAAAACATCTTGCTGATGGATGAAACTTTCAAAAGCTGTAATATGCTTCTCAGACTAATATTTGTTGATAGGAGAATATGATAGGTATTTTAAAATTTCATTGAGTTGGAGGATTCACTTGCATAGAATAAATATTGATTAAAATTAAAATATAGTAATGTTTGGTTATTGTTAATGAATCTACAGGTGTCAGCCCCTGCATTCTCGAATGGGACATTAGAAAGTGACAATCAATTCCACGAGGAGGCGGTGGAAGAAGAAGATGAAGAGGAAGAGGAGGAGGAGCAAGAAGAGGCGTGTCTCAGGAAAGAAAACGCCCAGGAGCGGGTCAACTGTGATAGTGATAGAGAAACCTTACAAAACACCTCAAGCTTCAATCAAAACAACAATTTAATCACGTCCGATTCGTCGGACGTGGGACTGTGCAATCTGTATGACAATTCAAACGGTGAGAAACAGGACACTGCAAAGTTGTGTGAAAATGGCAAACCCCCTACCTCATCAGTCCGAAAAGACCCTGCTGCAGGGAAGGGACCAATGATTCGTGCTGTTAACATTCCTTATATCTTTGAATGTGAGTGTTACCTCTAAAATATAACCATAACATGTCTTATTTGCATTTAAAACAGTTTTGAAATTTTGAAAATAATTAAATCGCTGCATGCATGGATAAACATAATGGAATATTACATGCTTGAGTGGTTTTTATGGTATAAATGGGATAATTTTCCTTTATCCATGTTCAGGTTTTGAAGTTCAGAAAATGATAGCTGCTTTTTCAGAATTAAGTTCAAAGTTCCAAAAGTAAGTCAAGATTTTGTTTGTTTTTCTTTTAGTTATATAATCAGCAATTTTATTGAGTGTATGATTTACATTGAAGTTGAAATGCTGTAGAATTTCAGCTTATGTTTTTTGACATTTTTTAACTGTCATGTAAGAGTCCTACATCTATTACATTAAATTAAATATGCATTATTTAAACTGATTATGCAACTGTTTATTTCAGGATACCCAGGACCAATTTGTTGTTAGCTGTTTGTTCTGTTATGTAAGTAATATTATAGTGTCAAGAAAATTGTAATGTTAACTAGATCGTTCTCGTTGCGAGCAGCGATTGGGTCTTCCGTCCGATTTTTGAGTAAATGAAATAAAATCCTTCACTTTTAAGACTAAATTGTTAATCAACGCCAAAAAAATTAGGAAAAAAAATTTTCGGCACCCAGGGCTTGAACCCAGGTCGCCTGGGCACATGTCCACCACTGTAACGACTGAGCTAATCGGACTCTCGCTTCAGGAATTTGATGCTTAATATCTCGGGAACGCATCAATCGATTTTAATAAAAATTACATATTCTTAATCAGTAAAGGAGTCTCTATCAACCCGTTTGAAAAATATATATAAAGCAAAATGTTGAAAAAAACGATTTTTTATCTTTCCTTCCGGTGACGACCGGAAGTGACGGCGGACGATTTTATGACCATGTTGCAACAGGTTAAGTAGATGTCTGAAAATTTCAGCCCTATATCTTTATTCGTTTTTTGGATCTCTAGCCGACAAAATTGACTCTTAAAAATCGTAAACGGACGATAACTTCCGACCGGAAGTGATTATCAAAAAATTGAAACGGCGGTACAAACTTCAGATACCGACACATCAACCCTCAAAATTTGAAGAAAATCGAATGAGCCATCTTTGAGAAATCGCCTGCACAAAATTTGTAAGACAAAAAAAGAATAAAAAGAATAATAAGAAAAGTGAAAAAGAAACAATAGAATAATAGTAGGGTCTTCCGCTGAAGACGGAAGACCCTAAATATATTGCTTTTCACCTCTCTTAGTTAAAAAAGGAGGCATATTGTATTGCATCTGTACGTTGGTTGCTGAGTTAGTCGGTCAGTTGACTATAGGTACTATTTGATCAATATCTTAAGAACCCTTTATTGGACAGACAATTAACAAGAATTAAGAATTGATGCACAGATACATCAAAATAATTAGATGACCCTATTGATTTTGAGGTCAAAGGGTCAAGGGTTAAGATTTTATCTACTTTTGACAAAAGAAGATAATTATCATCTGACAATTCAATAATTTGAGAACCATTTGCTTGACAATATAAAACTTGGTTCACATATGTTTTCATTTATGATCCTTACTGATTTTCAAGTCATTAGTTCAAAGGTCAAAGGAGGGTCAATTTATTCTAAGCATACGAAGATATTTTCCACTATAAATTAAGAACCTTTTGTTTGACCACTTTGTACCTTGTGATATACCAGTAGTTGACCTTTTTCAGTATTGCTACATTTGGTTGGGGATATCTTTTCTTTTTAAAATTCATCTTGTTTAAAATCCTACCATACTTTTTAACTTTGGAATTGCAGGATCTTGTTTTTGATGCTTTCTGCTGTTGCTCTTACGTACAAGATTTTGGTGCTTCAAGCAAGAATTGATGGCAAGGAATTCTGGACCCCAATGGCAAAACAGAGCTGGAGGTATGTTTTCCTTGTAATTGGTATATTGGAGTTAATATTGTTTATAGTCGGCCTTCATGTCTTATTCATTTATCCATGTAACGTTTAAATTATCAAGGATATTTACACTGCATACTTTGTGACATCAAATGTTAATGGTCAACAACTTAAAAATTCAAGGTTATTTATAGAATTCAAGATTGAAATTAGTCATTATGGTTAATTGGTAACTTTTTATATGGACATTTGTGAACAACAAATATGTCTTTTTTCTGAACTTCTTTTGCATATACAGTAAAACACGGTTATAGCGAAAAAGCTTATAATGAATTGACGCTTACAGCGAAGTGAATTTCATTCCCCAAGACTCTTTTACATACTGAAAACTTGACGGATACATTGTATAATGAATTACGCTTATAACGAAGTAAAATTGCCTGTCCCTGGGTCTTCGTTATAACCTTGTTTTACTGTATAGGTCATTGTAGAAAATATTATTTTATTTTTAAAAAATGCATATTTTTTAAGGAACAACATGTATTCTAGTTTCTATGATCTGGAGGCCAGCTCACATGTGGCCACGATACGACAGCTTCATCAAGTCCTGGAGGCCAATCTCCATGTGTTAGAGGAGGTCTGTGTAAGAATAACAATGACAAAAGATAATTTGGACCAAATAATAAATAATCTTTATTTTTTCATGCCAAAAATTTCAAAATTTAATGCAAACAGATTTGAGAAGTGGGAATGACTCTATTTTCCATTTTTCAGTTATTGATATGTTGAGTTATTCCCCTTTTTCAATAGGGCAATAAAATTTATTGATATGGCAGTTATTAACCTGATGGGGAAATGCCTGAGAAAAATAATCATGAAATTTGTTTTTGAATCCCAACATTGTCAATTAAATATGAATCATTATAACAAGTGTTAATAAAAATGAAATGCCTCATTATAAATTTTGTCCTAGAAAGAAGGATTCTGGTTGTCCATCAACTTCAAACCACTGTGTGTTCCATTTTTGTAATGCTAGGAAGAAAACAAGATATGCTTAATGAATTAGATTAGCATTATAGATTTCATTAATGTACAATTTCTATAAATTTTAGATGGGTATGAATCTGAAATCCTTGCAAGCAACCACAGGAAAACAATTCAGCTGTCCAACCAAAGAAGAGGATTGCAAAAACAGCAAATTGTGATAATGTATTTTGTGTATGCATGCATAATTAAAACACACCTGCTTTGGCATATTCAACAAAGACGGTTGAGTGAACGCAACAGCTCAGTAGCTGATTGACAGCAAAGGGAAATGGAGATTTGGGAGAAGTTTCTCTCTCAAAGTTAAAACAATCTGTAGAAATTAACACCACAGTTTTTGAATGGTCTTTGAATGTTCTATGCATTTTATGAAACACCGATGCTTAGGACTGTACATGTGATGTGCTATATATTTATTTTACATCAATGGAAAAATCTACTTACTTAATTAGCAGGTTTGATGTATCCGTGATGTTGAAGTGTTATATTGACCTTTTTGGCCAACAAGTCTGTGATAATTTATTTTTTTATCAACACAAAAAGGATCACCTGCCATTTTGAATTTGTTTTGATGTGTGCAATTTGATTTTTTATCTGAATGGAAAACTTTTCTTATACTAGTTTCTTTGACATGTTGTTCATTGATACCTATTCGATCAACCATACCGTTCATTGTGTATTATTTAAGACTTCTTCATTTTGAATTTTCAGCTTAGCTGTTCCAAATTGTTTTATAAACAGTCATTTTTGCGTAATGTGTTATTGTAAAATAAAACTAAACCCAGGAACTGAAAACCAAAGAAAACCATTCCATGTTGTCCAAAAAAAAAAAAAGAAATCATTTTCTGAAAGAAATCATTTACAGAAAATAAATTTCTGTAATATACCAGTTTGTAATGTTGCGTAATTGAGTGGGCCGGTGTGTATTTTTATTTTAGAAAAAATTTCAGTGACTGCTAAGTACATTGTCTTTTGGCATCAAATTAAAGTTTTGCTTAAACGAAACTAAAACTGAATAGGAATTAAATAGAAAATTGAATGGAACGTGGCAGATGATTTTCTAATACATGTACATGTACCAATTAAGTATTTGAATGTAGTTTCATGTTAAGAATGGATTCTCTTGGGGAAAAAATTATTTAAACTTTAATTTCTTAGGTACAGCAGCATTAGGCTGAATGCTTCCACAATGAACAATTTTATTGGTATTTAAAAAGGCTGTGGAATAACTTATACATGAAGAAGAAAGATAACTCTTGCAAAAATATTAATTTTGAAGTTTTTACAATGACTGACTGTTTCGGATATTTACATTACGCCTGTCATGTCCAAACCAGTAATAGGGGGGATCCATAATGTTTGAGCTGGGAATTGCTTTTACTAATCATTGTATACTAAGTTTGAGTGCCATAAACTAACAAAAGAGAGTCAAATGTGATCTATAAAATACAAGATTTTACTGCATGTAGCTATTTTCTTATTTGAGAATTAAATTCAATGGGCCTTTAAATGAATATTATAAAGATAATTTCCCATGTCCAAGATATCATGGTGTTTAAGAAAATCAGGGTGGGGGTACAGAGGATTTGCAACATACCAGTACATGTCTTGTACAGGTATTGAAATGGTCGAGGTTTTCAAATACATGCATGTTTAATAACATATATTGATACATTAACATCTGTTTCTTCAACAATGTTTTCATAGTACAATACCGGTATTCTCTGCAGTATCTTTTTTTGGGAAGGGGGAGGGGGAAAACAAAAATTGATTTGTTTATATATCTGAAGAAATGTCTGTAGATACGAATATTCATTGTATTTTTTTTTTTTTGAAGTTTACATATGCATCCGTATGATGATGTAGTGCCAAGAAAAGTGCTGTATATATCTGGGTTTTTTTTCTTTTTCATTTAATTCCTGGCAGGTGTGTAAAATTCTGTGATACCTCTGAAATGTAAAAATTTTTCGAATTTGTCTTTTATTAACCAGAAATTGCATTAATGGTTAGCAAAAAAATCTGCTTTTATGTATCAAAAATTAAGAATAATGTAAATTATAAATGGTTGAGAGAGAGAGAGAGAGAGAGAGAGAGAGAGCACGTACAATCTCAATGTTGTCACTCAATCTATGATGCATGCTTTCAGTTAAGATTCTTATTAATGTTATTGATACAAATGATGCCAAATTACAGTCCATGTCAAGTTCGTTTCCTTATAGTAACATGATATTAACATGTCACAAACCACAACACTTTTATCTACGATTTATTTTTTTTAAAAACTATCTTGTACATTTATTTATTACTGAATGTAAGGAACACCCCACCCTCCCCCAACCACCCATTTCCTCATCCCCCACACATTTCATCCATCTCAATGTGACAGCTTAAATGTGAATTATGCAATATTGTTCAACCAGACAATCAGCTATTTTATTTTGCTGTCTTTTTGATTCATATCTGCAATTATACTACATGTACTATGTACTAAATTTTTTTGGTCAGAAATGTAGAATAGGAAAAATCGCATCAATTTCATTCGTTACTGAATCCTGTGGGGAAAAAGACTTTCTGAATTGCAGAAATTAATGGGAAGATTTTGAAATTACCTGGTACCTTTAATTTTATTTTATAATTATCATTTTGCATGTACTTTCAAAATCAGGAAGAAAAATAAAATGTTTTCAGGTGGTGGCGTTTTAACATGTGTAATCGGATTTTGACTAACATGTGTTGGCCTATTGGGTATCTGGTTTTATTTTTTTCTCACTCTCTCCCCCCTTCCCCTTTTTTAAACAATTTTTTAATCTCTTTTGAATTTGTTTTTGATTGATATTTTGGACATACATATATACAGAATCCATTTCATTCCCATTTTCTCATTCCAGACATTCTCTAGGGCAAATGATTCTGCGTTTTTGGCAGTGATATCAATCAGTGAATTTACTGTGATCTTCTAGCTGTACTATCATAAAAGTTGTTTTGCTTGTTTATACAGTCGTGTGCTAGTATGTTTGTCTATAGAACTTAAGATTAGTTCCTTTATGAAATATAATTGAGCCCTTTTAAAACTCTGATGTAACTTCTTCTAAAAAATCTTTTCCCAGGCTGTTGATGATTTTAGTGAAAGAATAAATTCAATTCACCTAATTAAGCACATGTTGAAATCATTTGCTTGTGGAAGCTAGTACATTGGTTGTTGATATCATTTGTACACTATCGGTACACATAGTTTCTTAAACTTTCGAATACTGTAAATGTATTACATTTGGCTGTGTATTTTATTTAGCGTTTTTGGTGGAATGCGACTTCCGCTAAATCAAGTACATCTCTAAATGCCATGCATATATGTATAAGAATAGTCACATTCAGGAATACACTAACTTTTTTCAAAAACTATTTTTCCGTCAAATATCGTACATGCCAAATATAATACATTTACAGTATTAGCTCCCTTGATTCCACTTCATTACTTTCAGTTTTATTCATATCTTAAACATAGAAGGGGCTTGGATTTTACAATTGTAACCAAGAGCTTGCTTACTAAAGGAATATGTAGAGGCATTGCTTGATTTTGTCAGAATACAAAGAATCGGAGAAACTAGAATTTTCATAGAATTAATTGGGTGAAGGTTGATTAACCTGAAATTTCTTTACATTTGATGCACTGATTCTCTTGGATAATTTTCTCTAATTGTTCACTGACGTGTACAAAGTGAATTTGATAAAAAAGAACTTTTAATTCAATTATTGTCATGGAACAGAGGTTTTGTTATTGTATAAATGAATGAGAGCAGATTTTTTGTGATTATCATGCTAGTCGAAGGTTTATCTTTAGTATGTGTAGAATTTTTTTTTTTGGTTATCTAGATGATCAAAATATTCAAACATTTATTTATTCAGTATTACATGTAGCGTGCTTGTAGAAATATCGTTGTTTGTTTCACTATAAACTTATCAAGATTATTTTTTAAAGAATTCAAAGCTATCATTGTGTGAGGAGATTCGTTATTTTGTTGGTTGAGAACTGTCATATTCATGTTATGTCCATTGTCCCTTGCATATATCTATGATGCAGTAAGACGTACCATCATGCAATTTAATATGATATACTATACCAAGAAAATTATCGTTACATGATGTTTTGTAATATGCATGAAAATTGCATATTAAACAAATCAAGGCACACTTCAATCAAATTTTATAAGTACATGTAATTATTATATAATTACTAACTGTAATGTTTTTATGATGACAGGGAGCATCTATTACTATGACCAATTATATAAACAAAATATTGACTGATTTTGTTTCTTTGTTGTACAGACTTTTATGTTCAGGAACATATATGTCAATTTCATTGAAAATCATAACACATCCTTAAAAATTGTGATCGTAGATGGGTTTATTTTGTCAATCAAGAGGCATTTGCAATTTTCCCATCACTATTTTATAATTATTTTTGTGTCAGTCTCAACAAAACCAATTAGAGCATATTTTATGTCAAATTTTTACAGGGGGGAAACATTTTGTAATTTCACCAGTGTTTCAATGTTACAAAACTTGAATACGGTATTTCTTTTTATTTCTTAAATTCCATTTGAATTTGTATATTTAATTGCTTTAAATTTCTTATTGTTCTTGCAAAATATCAGCATGAAATCAGTTTTTTTAAATTGTTGAATTTAGTGGTTTAGTGTATTATTCTATATATTTATCAAGAAAATCATTACTAATATAGCTTTGAAGTAAATTTCAACATCATGGAAATTTTACCTTAAAGAGACCCCATTTTTTTTCCGTTCAGTATGTACCGTACTAGTTTTTCTTCAGTGTTGATAGTGCTGTTAATTTAATTTCTGAAATTTGAGTCATGTTGCTCATGTGTGAATAATTAAGGGAATAAACTTTTTTGTTTTCTTTTGAATTCTTTGTTTTGTTGTTTTTTCCTCGTACATGTGGTACTCCCACTCCACCAAGACTTGTAATTTTTAAGACACTGCATCACAAGAGGGCGATTTAAATGTTTTGTTACACTGCTTGTATCAATTGATTATTTGTATATAATCAAGTTCAGTGGTTAAAGTATCGAGCTTGTGACCCGCAGGTCATGAGTTCGAATCCGCCTTGGGCTATTCCTCATGTTTACCAAATTAAATTTTTGAAAATTAAATCTTTCATCTAAAATTGTCTTCATATCTTGGCCCGAGAAAACCATTGTCAACCGACGCGAAGCGGAGGTTGACAATGGTTTTCGAGGGGTGTCAATTTCAACTGTTATCCTCCCAAACAGGCACTATTTATTTTGTTATACTGAATGTCTTTTTAAAATTTTTAAGAAAATTTTACTGCTTTTATATAGGACTAACGTGAATTCTACAGCGAACCGTACGCGCATAATTTTCGCGCATGTAATATTTTTTAATGTTACCCGTTGCCAAGTGCGTTGCTAACGCTGAGGGTAATAGTAAATATTATTTACTGCATCTTAACCAATCAGATTTCAGTATTTAACATGAAAGTATAACAATAATAAATAAAACCTTTAAACTTGCTCAACCAATTTGATATGTACTTGTGAAACATAATCATTAAATCATATATATTTGATTCGTTAAATTAATGAATATTGTCAGAAAAATAACACTCAAGGTTGTGCAGACAAATTATCATACTGTGCTAATTAATGTGCAGTACTTAATGTGTCTGCATGGCCTGGTGTTCTATAGGACAAAATTTGAATAAATAGCAATTTTAAAAAAATAAAAACTTGAAATTCTACTTAATGTGTCTGCATGGCCTGGTGTTCTATAGGACCGACAATGTCCAGTCTTGCAGAGTCAGATTTTTCCATATTATAGTTAAAAAGAATTTTTACTTCAGTATTTAAATTTAAAGTTAATATGTGGGGAATATATTGTTATGTTAAATAAGCCCCATTCAACCAAAACTTGGGTCACTGTGGAAAAAACATCTTCGCTAGCCAAGGGTTTTCGGTCCACTTTGCTCCCCATAAACCCTTGGCGGATTTCATTACGAAAACTCGGTGATGTGGTGGCGCTATCTAGCGAGCAATTTGAGTTGCGCCCCTTGCATATTTACATTTTAATCGAATTAACCAACAGGTAATATACACACTACGGCATTAATACAACTTGAAAACATGTTGACTACCGAATATCGGAACATAATTAACGATGCTATTAAATACGAATTAAGTTATAACCTAGGGAAAGCACGGAATGTTTTATTCATAGTGTTTTGTAAGGACCTGTACCAGGAGTGAAAAAGTCGCCGATTTATATGAAAGCTTTCATGCCATAAAATCAGGTATCGTTGTCGTGAATATTGCGGACCAAAGAAATTAAATAAAACAGAGCTCACTGAACCTTTAAAAGCAATAACCATAAGCAGGGACGTATATACTAACGGGATAGGCAACTTCTACATTCGCCATGTTTACTTCCCATGCTATCACGCGAGCCTTGACAAGTTTGTAGAACTATGGTCAATCCAAGTAAAATATATAGGTTTTTAAAACGATCTGGTTAGATCATCGTTGGGGAGGCACTGTACTCGAGAACTTGTGTCTCAATTTGTTAAAAGCACCGAATGTTTTACCAAAGATCACACGTGTTTTCTTTTAAAGTTTATATTTACAAGCACTGCGATTGGATCAGCTACTCGCAGCTGCAGCCAATCATAAAACAGATCTTGTCACCGAGTTTTCGTAATGAAATCCGCCAAGTTTATGGGGAGCAAAGTGGACCGAAAACCCTTGGCTAGCGAAGATGTGGAAAAAATAGCAATTTAAAAAAAATAAAAACTTGAAATTCTAAAGTAACAATGATATAAAATATTTAATATTTCAAATGTATATACAGGACATTTATTCTTCAGACTTTAAACTGAAGATACATCAATGAAATATTATGAAAAAGGGGTTCTATTGTAATATATTATCTCATTAAAACAGACAAATGTTCTTTAGTGTGCTTTCTAAGACCCAATGTTTTTTCGATCATAGTGCACACATTTTTCATATAGTAAATACATTTCACCTTTTCTCCCACAGATGATTATTTTCTGAACTTTGTTTTCTCCAAATTGCCTAAAGTATTTTACAAATGGATAGAATTCACTAAAAAATAAAACATTTTCACATTTTGGGATAATCTTCAAGTTCATGAGGGCCTGGTTCATTCCAGTATTCACCGATTGGCTTACTGAAGGCATCGTTTTTCCTGAAAGGTGTATCTCCGGTCTTCTTTTGAGAAACCCCCTGTGAATAAAAAAAAAAGGAAAATTAATTACCGTATAGTTTGCATGCATATAAAAAAACCTTGTTTCAGAAATGGGAATATAGAAAAAAGAAGCTATATTTACAAAGAATGAAAAGCAAAATAATTAAAGCATAAAAATTACTTTTAATTGTATAACATACTTACATGAATGACATCTTTGTGTTCGGACCAAAATGTTACAGGTTGATCTTTTCTGTAATCATGTGTCTAAAGGAAAACATAGAGGAAAACATATTAAAGGAATATTATGATATCAAAGATTATTTTTTTACAATTAATTATTTCTCTCATATCTTTTTCATTTCACTCAACTCATCTCTGCTCTCATAACTTATCATTTTATTAAGATTTGTTATGTGTGTTACTGAGAGAGAGAGAGAGAGAGAGAGAGAGAGAGAGAGAGAGAGAGAGAGAGAGAGAGAGAGAGATTTATTAAGTTTAAAATACCAATCTAACTTGGCTAGATGTAAATACATGTATTACCTTTGTGGGAACTGGCTTTTTGCTGACAAATTCTGGTTTATTGAAGTCTTTCATTGTGACTGATCTAAAATCTAAAGGTTCTGGCTCTGGAGGGTTCAGCTCATCAGCAAATACTTCCCTTCTGTTTGATACAAAATAATGAACTTCTTTCAATGTACACTTCATGTACAATAAAATATAGAATAAATGAACTGAACATATATGTTCAAAAGATTAATACAATTTTTTAAAAATTAAAACAAATAGATGGAGTTCTGTGCACCATTTTCTTTTTCAGAACTTAAAGTTTTATAAAAACAGATTGATTAAAAACAGGTTATATTAAAAAGCATAACTTACCCAACTTTTTCTAATAGCATAAGTTTGTGTAATTCTTCCTTTTTACCTGTAAAAAGAAAGGGATAAAATGTCATGTTTGCTAAGAAATGAATTGACTAATTATAAACCATACAATCACCATGCAGACATTAATAATTAAGACATTTCATTCTTTAATTACATTATAATTTCAAAATATTAACTAAAAGGTGAATGTGTACAATCCAATATTTTGATATAAATTCCACATCGAATACAAATGTATTACTGTTTTTGAGAAGATGACTGCTAGAGGAATCAGTCACAAGCATATACTGGTATAGCACTAATCATTTTAAGTCAACCTAACTTGAATTGCATGGATAATAAATGACGGTTTACTTGGACACCAAAGTTTGTCCTTAGTTTTTAAATGATGATGTCATTATATAAACAGGTCTCAGCATACAAGTATATAAACCATATAGAATTGAAAAGCTTGCTGCAGATCAAATCTCATTCGATCATGTGTATGCAACAGAATGAGAGAAATCATGACGGACCAGATCGTGATTTGATCCCATGCCCCTTGAATTTCTAGTCAGGTGCTCTACCTTCTGAACTGTTTGGTGCTGGTGATTAAAACTCTTTTACCATCACACATGTAACATATAGATTAGTATTTGTAAACATTACCTAAAAAATTGGTTATAACTGTACAAAGTTTTCTCAAATATGTTTTCTGTGCAACTAGTCAAAACATCAGCTACCCCAGACCCGTAGTTTTTAATGCCATTACCTACTAGCCTCACACCACATGGCTCAGGTTTCTTGTAGGAGTGTCTAACTGTGGTGACATTATCAACCCTGGCGTCCAGTTCAGTTGTTAGGATTCCCGAGTGCCCATCTCGGAAAATCTGTGCACTGCTTGTGATTTTTTCATCCTTATCAATTTTATCATAATCTGCAACTTGTCGCTACAACAATGAAAAAATAAATATAAAAAATAAAGATGCCAAGAACTACACTATTGTACGTTCTGATCTGTTCTATATTGAAATAAATAAATACACGGTTGTTTGTACGTGCATAAAAAACTTCTATCACACCTCTTCCACCCAATTTTCCAATAAACACTTTCCATCGGAGTTATTGAACCGAATCTCGTTTCTTCCCTGGTTTAACAAGCTCATTTTCAGATTTTGACAGTGTTTTTAGTCACCAAATATAACCGGAAGTATCGTTAACCATGGAGATTCCAAACATTGAAGAGCTCCGCTCAAGGGAGATTACTTTATTCCAATCTTTTCAAACGGATGAATATTGAATCAACGTTGAAAAAGAAACTTTCTAAATAAACTCACCACAATAATTTTTAATTTTTCAGTTAATATATGAGATACTGATTTAAAGTAAATTTTACTAATGTTTTACAATCGGGTTCGAACTACGGTAAATAGCAACAACCAAAACAACCAAAACACGAGGAAAACTGGAAAACTTATGTTTATGATAATGTTGTAACGTTTATGCTGCAATTTACCATATATATAAATAAAATCATGGCAGCAAACATATCAGATACTGATGTTATAATAGATACCGAAGGAATCGCCGTGCCAGAGTGCGCACATGGTATGACTTTTCAAACTTATTCCATGCGCAAATAATTGTTACTGAATATTTTCTTTAAAAAGTGGCAAAGAATTGCCCACATCAGCTACTGGTATATCGTTTAATATTTCTTTACTTCTTTTAAAAATGTACAGATATTCATATTATACCAAATCGTGGCTTGACACGCATTTCTTATACTATATCATGAATATGTACAATTTACATGACTGTATTGACATTGAATTTCTTACAAAGAAGTGCTTATGAAGATATAAATGATGTAAAAAACAACAACACAGCCTGTTAATTGTGTAATTATTCATGCATATAATCAATGTAGGCCCAGCACTTATGTTTGTGCAGTACAGTGGATCAGATGCTGGCAGGAGATTCTTTGCATGTTCTGCTTTTCGGGACAGAAAAGACTGCAGCTTCTTCCAGTGGTGTGATGAGAAAGTCTCACAAGAGAAACTTGAAATGAGAAAAGTGATTATCAAATCCATGCAGCCAAAATACAGTCACGGGCAATACAGGGAAAGGTAAGGTTTGAAAATGAAATTAAAATTGCATGTATGAACCCTTGATTATATTTGTACAAATATTTCTATTCATGAAATGCAGTAAGTTATGTTTATGATACCACAGTGACCATTCTCACATAATGGTAAATTATAATAAGACATAGAAATTGATTATTTGTTTTGATATCAATCTTATCCTCAGATTGAATCATTTTACATTTCAAATGTATGTCATTGAATATTGTATTTGAAAGGCCCAATAAAATTTGCAATCTTTCATTTCTCAAGCTTAATTATCAAAGCATGAAGCCACTGCAGTATTTTTTTTTTCATTTGCATGAAATGTTTTCTCATTTTATTGTTGATGTATTTTAGAAGGGGAATAACTAAATAAGAAATCTGAATTATTTCCCTTCACTGTCTCAATATATACAAAATAGAGTTGATCAATGACATTCAGTGTTGTAGCATTTGACTTTGTAATGAAGCGGATGTGAATGACAATTAAGATCATCTATAAAAATATCAGATTTATTTTTGTCACAGATTTCAATTAGTCTTAAAGGGGATACATCAAAAAGAGAGACAACTCTGTCGAACCTGTGGACTGTTCTTGTTACCTGATGAAGAAAAGGAGCATGAGGACCACAATATTCTAAACAAAATCAACAAAGCCATGCTGAAACTCCCCTCACAGCTTTTTACTCCACTGGACAACAACAAAACATATGCTGTAATTATACACCAATTATTATTTTGAGAGATAGTAAAAACAAGTGTACTTTATGTTTAAACTATACTAGGCCACACCAATATAATTTCTTGTTTGTTGCACAATCAGTAAAAAAGAGTACGATCGGGCGAGCGATTAAAAAATAGAATTTTTATTTTTGTTAGCCGACTTGTTTCTGATTTAAGAATTAAAACTATTTTAAATATGAAAAATATAGTGGAAATAGAGCAGTAAACAGCTCAAAATATCCTGGATGCGGAAAATTAGTTATAATATTATTTGTATAGTTTTAGTGAAATACGAGTGTGCAGGGTCCGACGAACAAGAAATTATATTGGTGTGGTCCTTGAGTTCTGTGGGATTTTAAAATAAAACCTCCTCTCTTTTCTTTTCGCAGCAATATTTGTTTTCAAAGAAGACTGTGGCGTTTGTGTTGGATAAGTTGAAGAGTCTGAACAAAACTCATGTAATCTGTTTAGGAGCTCCAAGGTTCGTATTTGTGGCGTTATGATGGGAGCTTGGAAAAAGCTACCTGTTCAATTATTGTATCACATATTGTTATTGTGCATAGTTGTAGTTGTTGTTTTTTTCTTTTTTAACTGACAATTCTTTTCTTCTAAAGAATTCATGAGGCGATTATGAATGAAGAAACTGGAACATTGAAGAGTTATCTTTTGGATTTAGATTTTAGATATGTATGATTTTTGTTTTCATTTTGTAATTTTGATTAATTAGCTTTTCATTAACAATTATTTCATAATGATTTGCTTTCTTGTATTTTGAATTGAGATTATAAATGAACTGCCTATAGAGGAGAGTAGTCAATGTTTACATGGACATTCAGAAGTTGAAAAAGAATTGACATTTTCCAGATGCAGGTGTATGGCCCTGAAAATTTCTCTAGATACAACATGTTCAACCACCACTTCTTTGATGGAGAAAGATCTGTTAAATTTCTAACCAAATTCCTGACCGGTTGTTCACATGACCAGGTTGCCATGGTATTTGACCCTCCATTTGGTGGCATGGTAGAGGCTTTAAGTGTTTCTATAAGGAAGATATCAGAACTTTGGAAATCAGTAACAAAAGGTAGTGTTAAACATTTTGTATTTGCAACTACAGTCAAACTTCGTTATCTTGAACTGGATGGGACTGCTTAATAACTTCGAGATATCCGATTATTTGAGGTATCAAGGGTAAAATACTTTAAAAATAAGGGGTTTGGACTTGCAGATCACTTCAACATATCCATTGTATTCGAGAAATCAGTGTTCGAGATATCATAGTTCAACTTTATTTCATATTATTTGTAAGTGATAAACTGGTTTGCCTTGTGATTACCGCTAGTTTTCACAATTAATGTACATAAAACTTAAGCAATTGCAAAAGGCAAATAAAGGACTGGGTTGCAGCAAAAAATATTGGTGAAGACAATGTTGTTGTTTTTTTAATCTTGCAATATTTCTTGCACTCAAATTAAATTTGGTTTACGATTTTCAGAAATCATTCTTGAGACATGACTGCTTTGTAGAATCTGATTCATTTATTAATATGAACAATTTTAAGCATTGCTACTCATCATTCAAATACAGAAACAAGCTATGAACAGCTGTGAAGTAAATTGGTCCTGAACGTATATGTATGGTATAGATATGTCAAAGTGTGCACATTTTGTAGCTCCTACAGACCTGACTCTCCCAATCTTATGGTTTTTTCCCTACTTCATGGAGAAAAGGATAATAGATTCCTTCACAGACTTTCAAATGCTAGATTACAAGGTAAATAAAAAATAGTGGGATTTTATTGTTTAACTGCAGACTTGCCATTATTTCAATCATCTGAAAACAAATTGAATTTTTTTTTATATCGAAGAGAGGCTTATTTTTAACTTGTACCATATTTGGTAGGACTAATTTTTAACTTTATATTCTTTAGATATAATAACCTTTGCTTGTAAATTCTTTTTTTAAGTAGACTTAGGTACCTTTATTACCTTTTAAGTAAGTGAACTCTACCAGTACCTTTTAATTCAGTTCGTCTCCAGGCAGATTTACCATGAATTCCTTGAAAGGTAGACTCATTTTTTACTTTTTTTACCTGGTAATTGATTAGATTTTTGAATTCCAGGTAGACTATGATAACCACACTCTGTTCCGGGGAGATGTGAAGAAACATGGATCGCCAGTCCGGATATTCACCAATATTCATCCCCAGAAAATCAAGCTGTCAGCTGATGAAGGATACAGGTACAAAATTTTGTTAACATTTTTTATTAAAGATTTTTTTTTCAATTGCAATCAGGAAAAATTTGTCAAGTATATCCAAGTTAAAACCAAGTTGCTGCCTACATTGTCCTTGGTAATATTACCTTTCTATGGCATAATGGAAGGAAAATATATGCACTTGTATGTATACCCGGTATGTGAATTTTCATGTGCATGTACATGCATGAACATGAATATAAATTGATAGTGCAATTATACTGACTCCTTCTTCATCAGTCGTACAGTGTACTCATTATCTTCTAGCTGAAATATTCTCTGACTTTATAGGTTTTGTGCAGTATGCAAGAGATACTCTGCCAAGGAGAACATTCACTGTGATGTGTGTGACAGTTGCCCAACAAAAGTAAGAGGTTTGCAGATTCAGGCGGAACTACTGTATATACAGGGTTTTTTCACCCTTCTTCACTTGCAAACAGTGTCATTCTGTCTTGATTTTGTCCATGAAGCTAATTTGTTTTAAAAATTTGAGACATAGGAAATCACCCAGTCTTAAATTTGTCCTCTGGTAATGAGGGCGAGAGGGGCAAAAATAAAATGGGGGCAAATATTTCCTTATATACCCCGGTACAGTATTTACTTCAGTGTGTGAACAATCATGCTCATACTAAAGAAAGTTATATTAAAGATCGTACATGTACTGTGATTTTATAATTTATTGCTCAACACTAATTTTCACACTTTTTGTGTGTTAAGCAGATCGAATTAAGATGTTCAAAAAAGTAAGACAGCTGACAAAGATATGCGTAGGTTGTGTCACGCTCCACAATTTAAGAGATCCTTGAAACTGACCTTGATAATTGGTTGTATAACAGAATTTACGTGTTATGTGTTGTAGTATGGGGCCACATACAGGCACTGTTTTAAGTGTGACCGATGCATCAAACCCAGCAAGGAGCATTGTGAGGTATGTCGGACTTGTCAACTGAAAGGGCACTCCTGTGATAAACCTTCACAAGGTACGATTTTTCTTATTTGAGTCTTATTAAATGCTATATATATTTGGAATGGGTTTTTATTTAAATACAAATGCAAACAAGAGATTAGGCTCCAAAAAATAAATCTTTAGTTTTTCAAGTCAAAAAATTCAAAATGTAGTGGGGCAGAAGGGTATTTAAAATTTTATTACAAGATTTGCAAAGGGGAATAACTCAAGATTTACATGGAAAATTGGATTTCAATAGCTAAAAGGTAGCAGTATTTTAATTTTCTCTTCACCCATGCATTGTTGTTTTGATTTGCTGTGCACATGCCAGCATTTTGCTAGCAATTACCTGTAAATGTCCTTATCACTTATCACTTTTGGCCTAAGAGGTTTTATGAATCTTTATAGTTATCAAGGATATACCCTAATGACATGAAAGTGATGAATGTAATATTTTGGTAAATCTTCTGTGTTTAATGTTTTGTAGGATGTCATATATGTGGTGCTCTGGATCACAAGAGAAGAGAGTGTCCCGAGAAAGGATCTCAAAAGGCGTCTAAAAGGTTAATCGAATCATCATCAACAATATAAGCAACCATTTGAATGTTTACATTGTCAATTGAACATTTTACGAGAGTATTACACAAGCAATATGTGTTCTTTACTTTCTTTCTTTTTAAAACTCTTGTGTTGTTAAAGCAGATGTTCAATCCATTTATCAAAAGTTTAGATAAAACTTGACAGATGAGAAATTATTGTTACATAAAATCCTTTTGGTTTTCCAACTAAATGATAAAAAAGGTTGATATTGAAGCTTTGAAGCATTGAATGTTGATATTGTACTTTTACAGTCAACAAAATGTATATTATGAATTATCAAGACTTTAATTGGTTATTTTATAAAATCTGTTTTATAGGAGTATATCTGCTTGGCCTAAGCTCTATTTATTTCTTTTATTTATCAATATTGATGATTCTTAATTCTGGTATGTCTTTCTTTTTTTCAGGAAAAGGAAATGGGTGGAGAATAGATCAAAGAAAAAGATGAAATGTTAAAAATTGTTATTGAAATAAAATTTGATAATATATATATATATTGTTATTTTTATTTGCTGAGTGTTGAATGAACATTGCTGCACTAAAATGAAAAATAACAGTACGTGTATTAAGATGTTGGACAATAGTACATAACATTTTTATTCATACATACTTTGGATAGGGTCCTTTATGTCCTAGAACATATATAAGTTTCAAAAAAGAATAATACAGATTGCCCTTTCAATATGTCTTGCACCAATGAAAAATATTTTTCAATTTAAAAATTATATTCCAATTTGATTTGTTTTGCACAAGATATTAAAAACTATATATATAGTTTTTTATTAAGGGCAGTTTTATCTTGGTCAAAAAAAACCTTGTTCTTCATTATAACGTTATTATAATAAAGATTTTTTTTCCTTTAACATGTTTAATCCAACTTGGTATTACAGGTACTATGAACATGCAAACGGTGTCGGGAAAAAAAATTATTATTATAGTTCGGGCTCGAGATGCAATAAATTAATATTTGCATTGCCTCGAAAAATCTAAAGTTGAGCAACTTAGTCTCGCACGCTTCAAATGCCTTAATTTTAAAAGGACCAGACGGCTGCTTTATTTGCCAACTATACCAGAAAACATGAAGTATTTAAACTATATATTTGAAATGTTCAGAAACTCAGGAAATTTGGTTCGAGGAATATTGCATTGTCAGGGATTTTTCTAAATGCTTTAATCCAACTTTATTTGTAGGTTAAATATCGACGGCCTACTTGTTTATTTTCCCTATGACTATATATACCCAGAGCAGTATATGTACATGCTGGAGCTGAAAAAGTCTCTAGATGCCAAGGTAATGTTAGTTACAACTTGCGGGTCTGCATGGTCAGGAGATTAATGACCTCAACTATAGTCTGTCCAAAGTTATTGTATCCGTCACATTTTGACGACTTTAAATAAAAATACACATACCTTTCAAAGAAGTACAGTTGAAATAGATGAAGGGAAAATATTCAAGATATCTTCATTTGGGCATCATCATTTTACACTTGGAAAAATTAACAGGAACAAAATTTCTTATGTAGATTTATAATGGGAAATGTTGACATCTTTTCTCATTCAGAAGGTCACTCGGAATACCTCACACAGTTTATTATCTAGGTATTTTATGTCTGTTGCAAATTAAATCCTCATAGACTCCTTTATTTTTAGCCGTGAATTGAAACCTGATGAGCTAGAGGGGGCATTTCAAAGGAGAAATCTTGGATATTTTTTTTTATACTTTTGAATGAAGGTTGCTTGAACCCTGAAGTATTTATAAATCTTGAGTAATTAAGCAAAAAATGTGAACCAAGGATATCTTGGTACAGAGTATAGGTTCAAACTTGAGACAGTTCAGTTTTAAAATCAATGCTTTTTTGACTCGGCCAAAATGTTAACCCACTAACTAGTAGTAGAAAGTTGTTGCAGAATTGAGCCACTTTTTTACATGTACACACTATCACACTAGTAATATATCTTGCCAGATTTCCAAAAGAAAATTGAGTACAGTTCTCAGTGAAAATGAAGAATGATATTATCATTCAATAATATTAATGACTTAAATTTTTAATTAAGGATACATTACACACAGATTTTAATTATATGTATATTTCATGTTTAAAAAAGAACACTTCCCTGTACTCATTTTTAGAATATTTGTGCATCAATTTTTTAGGGACACTGTGCATTGGAGATGCCTTCGGGTACAGGGAAAACAATTTCTCTTCTCTCTCTTATTGTTGCCTACATGAAGGTATGAAGTTAAAATAATAAAATTATAACATAATTTTGTCAATATAAAGGATAATAATATACTAGGTATCACTTTAATATTCTCATGATCTTATTTTACCATAAACCAATGCAGTTTTAAGCTCATTCACAGTATGTGTACCGGTAATCAGATTGACAGATAGTTTTTGTAACAAGTCCTAGTTAGTCTTTGCACATTCCATGTATATTGATGTTTATACATGTATCTCAAAATCATATGCTTATCATAACTTACAATAATTTTGTTATAAATAAACCTTTAGGCAAACCCACTAGAAGTCACAAAGTTGATTTATTGCTCAAGAACTGTTCCAGAACTTGAAAAAGTGAGTAATGTTTGAATAGGAGGTATTTACTGAAAGATATCTTACACTATACAATGTCAATTGATAATTTCCTTATTAAGTATACACCTCATCATTGACATAAAATTGCCTGTTTTTTAACACTTTAGGTAGTCGCTGAATTAAAAAACCTAATGGATTATTATGAACAACAACTTGGTAAAGGGAAACCAAAAATAGTGGGCTTGGCACTTAGTTCCAGGAAAAACCTGTGCATCAACCCAGAGGTAATTTAAGAGACAGAAGTTTGAAATTTAAAAAAAAAAAGGACTGAATGATTCGGGGACCGGTGTTAAAATCTTGATTAAATCTTGATTATTGAATGCCCATAGGAAGCGAGGAGAATCTTATATGTACTTGTACCGTTAGGGAAAAATTTATTTAACAATCATTTATTATTTTTATTAAGTTTTTAACTTATTTTAGCTAGAGTACTTTTGGGCAATAGTGGTTAAGTAGGCAGAACATTATTGTGCAGTGCATTCTTTTGGAATTAAAATTCCACAATTTTAAGTTCGAGTTGTTGCAACAAGATGAATAATAATTGACTTATTATTTCTAACCAGCTTGAACTGTTTCATATATGATAATTTGTTTATGATCTAATGTCTTATGAGGTACTTCATAGTTCAGTTAGCAGAATTAAAAAAAAAGAGATCAGTGTGAAGTGCCTTTCAGTACTTTGATTATGACCCATTCACCATGTAATGAGATTTGATGATGTTGTATATATAGGTCAGTCAGGAGCGAGACTGGTAAGAATGTGGACGCTCTGTGTCACAAACTCACCGCCTCATTCGTCCGCGCCAATCACAAGAGAGACGCCACTGTACCAGTGTGTAGCTTCTATGAGGTCAGTGTTCTGTTAATTCCTATTCAAGTGCAAGGCATTAATATCCAAGTAAAATCACAGGAAGCATTTCTCACAGGTTTAGTTTTAAAATCTCGCTTTAATTTTTTTTTTAAAATGAATGTTGTTCACTACATGTACCGGTATATGAAATTACAATAAAATTAGCACTCACAATTTTATTTTCTTGCAATTTGATAAGTTACAGAGGAATTGCAGAATTAATTACTCACTTAAAATATGGAATCTAAAATAGTTCAAGATATGGAAGTTGAATGGAATCTTTGGATTGCTACATTGCTACTGATATGGTGTAAACTGATTAGAATCATTTTTGATAAAGAAGTATCATAGTAACTATGCATCAGTCCTTTGGTATTGAAAAAGTGGCATAACTGGGCATTGTTTTACTTTGCTGTGTAGAGTTATGATGCTCACGGAAAAGAAATGCCGCTACCTGAAGGAGTGTATGGTTTGGTAAGTGATCTACAACATTTGATACCATGTAGTGAAACAAAATTCCTTGTTCTTGATACATTTCATGGTGTCTGTGATTGTTTTGAAGCTGAGTTGGTAAATGCTTATACTTTCCAGGATGAGCTTCAAGAATATGGAAGGAAAAAAGGTTTCTGTCCATACTTTTTAGCAAGACATGCTGTAAGTAATCTTCTCGAAACAAAAGTTTCTGATTTATGCACCTATATTTGCCCATGTGGTCAATCCTACTGTTCATCTAAATCAAATTTTGTTAGGTACATTCATATTCAACAAAACATGCATATGCCGGTCAATAGATATTAAGGTACTTCACTACACCTAGACTTATACTTTTTAAGACACAACGTCACAAGATGGTGATTTAAATGTTTTGTTAAACTGTTTGTATCAATCGATTCAGATTTATATCGTCATAGCTCAGTGGTTTAAGTATTAGGCTTGTGAATCGCAGATCATGAGTTTGAATCCGCCTGCGCTTTTGTTTATGTTTACTGAAAGAAATTTTTGAAAATATCATTTTTTATCAAAAATTGCACTTTTTTTTCACCTATTAGACATAAATACTTCTTATCCATTATGCTTCTTATCATATCATAATCAAGTAATTTTCTGCTGATATGAGAAAATATTCCAAGGTGTAGCGAGGCACCTTAAGCTCATACTGTTTTTATGTATCTTTGATAGATAACTCATGCCAATATCGTGGTGTACAGCTACTACTACCTTCTGGATCCAAAGATTGCCGAGGTGGTCTCCAAAGAACTCTCCAAGAATGCCGTTGTTGTCTTTGATGAGGCTCACAACATTGGTACCATCAATTTTCTATTTTAGAGCAGACATAGCCATCAGTTATCAAAACTAGCAATTAAGTTTGAAATAAATGTACATGTACGTAATTTATTATGTATTTAAAATGTATGTCATGATTGTGTATTTTTGCTGTTCAGATAATGTGTGCATAGAATCAATGAGTATCAAAATTACAAGACGAACCTTGGACAAATGCCAACAAAATATTGACGGACTCAGTAAACAAATTCAAAGGTAAGGAAAAGCTCCTTGACGTCTTCATGAATTCGCTTTAAATCAGTTTGATAGGGTATGATTGAATTTTTATTTTAAAAAAAGAGAGCATATTGATCTAAAGTTATTTCATCAAGTACATACATGTATGTACTTACATGTATGAGAATTACCCTTTAAGAAAGGAAAATCTTAATTTGGATTGGATAGAGATGTGTACCGGTATACATGTATATAAGCTGTACATGTAAAACTGTCTTTGTAGGTTAAAAGACTGTGATGCTGAGAGACTTAAGACAGAATATCAGAAGCTTGTACAGGGATTGAGAGATGCCAACATCGCCCGAGAAACAGACGTCATACTGGCTAACCCAGGTATCAAAGCAGTTCAATACATATGGTTGGGGAGGCCAGCCGGGGTGCTCAAACTAACTCTGACATTATATTTGCTAGATTGAAGATTTCTTCTTTCAATATTTCATTTCAAACAAAACAATATGATTATGAAATTAGTGTTAACTTACTTACCATGATGATGTGTAATTTTAACAAGTGTGACCTAGCTGCATATCAGCACAAAATTGCAATACCGGTTTAACAAACATCAATGGCAGTGGTTTTAAACGGTATATGATCCATTACCGTAATAATGGAATTGTACATTGTCTACTTCTGAATTAAATGTTATCTTGAATTTCTATTTACAGTTCTTCCAGATGATGTTCTGAAAGGTAATTTTTAAAGCAATATCATTTTAGCATTAACACAGTATTCATAAAAAAAATACTTCAAATTTACGGCAGGAAAGAGCTGTGTTTAGTCATGCTTCTACCATAATTGTTCTACATGTGTTCTGTCTCATATATATTTACACTCCAGTCAATTATGACCTAATTAAAAACTGAACATCAATTTTAATTTCCAGAGGCAGTGCCTGGAAACATCAGAACAGCGGAACATTTCCTGGGTTTCATGAAGCGGTTCCTCGAGTACATGAAGATAAGACTGCGGGTGCAGCATGTGGTGTCAGAGAGTCCGCCCTCGTTCCTGAAGGACTGCTACCAAAAAGTTTGCATAGAGAGGAAACCACTCAGGTACGGACTCTATTAGGAATTTTTTGTTATACGAAATACTGTTAATTATCATTATTATAACCAAAATTATACTTGATCATGAAGCTCTCCCTTGTCTCCCTATTGTGGTAGGAGGTGGAGTTTTGTGATGAGGATTGTTGTTGATATACAGATATCAATAAAGCGTCTGATTTCCATTATGGTTCAAAAAGTATTCCATCGACACCATGAAGTCACTGTTACAATGGAAGAAGATTAGAGTACCGGTAAACTTGCATGTATTTGAAATGTGTTTTTAACAATTAAGATTTTTTTTTTTGCACTTGTCAGGTTTTGTGCGGAGAGACTGAATTCAATGATGAGGACTCTAGAGCTGGTGGAAATACACGACTTCTCCGCTCTGTCACTCCTCTGTCACTTCGCCACACTTGTCAGTACATATGCCAAAGGTAAAACATCACTGTTATATCAGTCTATAAAAATTACCTGTATGATTATTCATCAAACAAGGAAAAAAATAAAAATACAGTCAAACTTTGTTATCTCGAACTAGATGGGACTGTTTAAAAACTTCGAGATATCCGAATGTTCGAGATATCGAGGGTAAAATAGTTAGATAATTAGTGGTTGGGACTTAAAAATCACTTTGACGTATCCATTTTTTTTTTTGAGATATCAGTGTTTAAGATATCAAAGTTCAACTGTATTCTATTTATCCATTCAAATCAAATATTTTTTTTAAAAAGTCAAGTAATTCTTTCATGCAGAAATGTTTGTTAGAACTGGAAGTATTTTTTAGATTTAAAGGTGAAACAAAGTATTAGATATCCAGTGTCTGAATGAATTTGAATTGTGGTCTTTATATTTATTTTGTAGGGTTTGTGCTAATCATCGAGCCCTTTGATGATAGGACCCCAACCATTAGTAACCCCATTCTTCACTTCAGCTGTATGGATGCTTCCATTGCCATTAAACCGGTGTTTGATCGTTTTCAAACTGTAGTCATAACCTCAGGGGTAAGCAATATTGGCAGCCATTTTTGCTTAGAATTGATTTTCTAGGGTTGTAGAATTTTTTCAAAGCTCTAAAAGAGTCTCAATGGTGACCTATTTGTATCTACAATTATCTAAAACAAATGACAATATACATGTTTTAATGAGTTATTTAAACTAAGTACATGTACACGTGTTTCTGAAATTTTCAGACATTATCACCTTTAGAGATGTATCCAAGGATACTGGATTTCAGGCCTGTTACCATGGCAACATTTACAATGACCTTAGCCAGGACCTGTATTTGTCCAATGGTTTGAAACTTTATAATTATGCATTTTTATATATGTATATATATTACAACTTTATATTATAAGTTTGAGTCCAAGATAAAAAAAAAGAAGAGATTTTATTAGATTTTGATAATGAATACATAATGGTTCATTATTTTCTGATTTTTAGGTTGTAAGTAAAGGAAATGATCAGGTTGCCATGACTTCAAAATATGAAACTAGAGAAGATGTTGGTAAGTCGAATGAACAAAAATCAAGGTTTTTTTTTCAAGATTTAACAGCGGAAACCCCTAAAATTGCTCTCAACAACACAATGGATTATTATGACTGAACGCTTACAATCAACAATTCATATTCTAAATTTTTCTATGGATTTCATACTTGATTCTGTAAATGTAATGATATTTGTAATCTTCTTCAGCTGTGATTCGTAACTATGGTAACCTCTTGGTGGAATTTTGTTCCATAGTCCCTGACGGCATTGTTTGTTTTTTCACAAGTTATATCTACATGGTATGTATTTTATTCTTTAAAGATACACATCTTCTCCCTCCTTACCTTAACTTTATCTGCAACAGATAATGATAAAGCCCCATGTTTATATTATACATGTATAAAGGAAAGAAACTGAAAATTTTTCCAACCTTTTAATAGCTTAATGCATGTATAGGGGGGTATATTTTTTAAAAAGCAGCAAAACTTAGAAAAAATGTGCAAGATTAAGTTAAATGCATGCAGTTTGGTCATACTGTCAGTTAACAAATACAGAATTTTATATCTGTGAAAATAAAACAAAGTATTAAAATGAATCGTCTCTTTTCCTTTCTTTAGGAGTCAACGGTGGCTGCTTGGTATGAACAGGTGAGAATGGAAATCTGTGTTGTCCAGTTTGTCTATGTGTGTATCTCATGTTTCAGTTACACCTTGTACATGTTTGTGAATTTGTAAATAAAAAGTATATTTCTGTTAATCATATTGCATCCAGCATTTGTTTGCATCCACAAAAAACTATTATAGTTACCACATACAACTACTTATAACTCTAAGTAATTTTACATGTACATGTATATTTTCATACACTTAATTTTATGCCTTAGCTGTTGGTTGGTTGGGGGAGGGGAGGCGTTTAGTATTACTTTTTTTCAGCTGAGTTTATTAACTTTATTAGGTATTCATCTTGAAGCTGATATTTTTATCATTTATTGCGTAATATTTAATATTTCTTGTAAAATGTATCAGTGTTTGAGACTCAAAACCTCAGAGCTTAAAGACGGAGAAAAAAAGCCTGGTCATGCTTATTTGATTAAAAACACTAGTATATACCGAATAATTTTAATAGATTACTAGATCTAGACCACAGCAGGTCTTATAAGCATCAGTCAGAGAAGAAATCTTCATTCATCACACGAATGTAAACATCTTATTGTGGTATTATCAAAATTTATCGTGACAATACAACTAGGGTCATTTCTTTGTCAAGAAACTGATTAGGTATCTTAAGCATGGTGGGGTCAGAAGAGGCTGTACAGCTATGATGCCTGTTGATGCATCTCAATATTACAGTACCTGTACTCTCCTTTGGTCAATAAAACATCATGCAAGCATGGGTTCATAGTATATCTGTGTATCGATCAGTATTATACACTTGCTTCAGAAAATCATGTCCAATTTGTATTCATCTGCAAGGGAAATTATGCCCCAGAATCATGAAGTAATTTTAGTCCAATTTCAATCAATCATAAAATTATAATATACCAAAAATTTGTAACACTTAAAATTTGTAACCATCAACGTAATATAGACACATATTTTAAAAGCTTTTTACTTTTTCGTTGTTTTAATTCAATCACAAGACAGTAAGACGGTGTACAAGTTTTGACTTATTTAAGTCTAAGACTGCTTCATGATCCCCGGGGCCAGATTTTCATGACCAACACTTAAACGGTACATGTACTGTATTGTGTTTGAGATGACATGGTAACGGATATTTATAATCAACAGTAACTTTTAATGTTTGTGGCTTAAATTTCCTCAATGACAAATGTGGTCATGCATCTATATTCTGTTCCATGTACTAATATGAAGAACAAAACGTCACTTTAGGACAGCTTTTGATAAAGCCCGCTGGAAATTTCCCTTCATGGACTTTTACTGGATGGCAAAAATTAGAAGTCAGAAGTGAACATTTTCATTTTATTGCACGTAAAAACATTGGCAAGATATGTGTAGTTATTTTCATAATGCGAACAATATTATAGATAATGTAGCATTTCTTGTTGCACAGTGGGGATAATAAATATTTCATGTACATATATACAAAAATTCACACAATAACAACAAAGTATTCTATAGGACGGAATCACTGTACATATATATATCACATATGATTTCATGCAAATAAAGTATGCCGAAAACAATCAAACATACGAAAGAAAATCAATCAAACTTTCACAAGTCTGTAGCAGTAATATCGTGGATAAAGACATGCTACAAAATGGAATGATCATTGTCTTTAGAAATATCTCAAGTTTTTGCATACACTTGCTCAATCCATTTCAGGCATACATTATATATAACATGGGATTGAGGTAGTCTGTGTGTAGATTGGATACACATCCTCTTGCATTCAATGTTTTGAATTCACGACAAATTAATCTGATATCGGAACACATGATGTATACAGGCAAAAAAATAAATAAGTGATAACAATAAGGCCCAAAATGCCAACGAAAAAAATTTAAAAAAGACAGTTTTTCTTTACAATTATCACAGATAAATCACAGTGTGGAAAGACAGAAATTATTGCTACAACTTATCTCCCCTTTCAATAAATAAATTATGTAAATTAATATCACAGATACAAGTCTCTCATCCTGACCTCCCCACAAAATTCAATGAAAAAACGAAAGAAAACAAAATTTATCGCAAAATTTTGCAAGAGTAAAACTCCTACAAAAATTAAGGTCAAAGGTCAGTGTGATTACTTAAAAGAGGTCAATGAATAATGATTAGTGGGGAGGTCAAAACCTCTCTTCCGTGACTGGCCACAGTCCAATAACTTATCATCACAGCTAGCGTTATAGAAAATACACAAGTACTGGAACATATATTTAAAAAAAAAAAAACTAAAACATGTCCATGCCCTTTGTAATGCAACAATGGTAAAACAATGCTGGATAAAATGAACATGCTAGTCACAGTGCAAGCAAAAAAAAAAAAATTTAATAAATTCTACAGCACAAAAAATATTCACTAACAAGTCTATCTTATCATATCACATATTGTGTGAGATTATAAATCAAAGTTCACGATATATTTCTAAAATACTGTTTGTTCAATGATTTAAAAGATTTGTTTTTAGGGGAGATAATTTCTGTGACCAGCCCAATCCTCCAAACATTCCACGTTAGAAAAAAAACTCCCCCTTTTCAGATAAGAGACTAGAATAAGTAAAATATTTTTTCGGTTTTTGAATTTTTTTTTGTTATTTTATCAACTATCAATAAATCAACAAAAAGCATGCAAATTAAATAAACATATGTATATATGAGGTAAAAATGAACTGATTCTCTTGAGAAAAGATCAAACACAGATCAATTGCCCAGAAATAAATATTGCACATTTTCTGTATTCTTCTTACAAACTTAAAGGTATATTTAAAAAAAAATTACTGCCAACTATAACCATCTACAGTTAGGAAATTTATTATGAAGAATCTTCTTAGAAAAAACTGGGATCTATCAAGTATTTACACAATATAGAGCAAATTTCCTTGCATAGTAATAAATAAGAGGACAGAAATATACATAATTAACCAACACCCAATACATGTAGCACAATTTAGTACATTTGCATTGTAAAGCACTTTGAAAGATTAAAATAACGCATATCGGGCTAGTAGATACTTACTCGCCCGGGGGAGGGGGACTGGTGATTATCGTTGACAGCTGTTGTATGATGTCAGCGTTGTTCAGTGTTGGTTGCTTGGCACTGCGGGCCAGCTGATGACAAATGTCCAATAGTCTCTCCGTCATCTGACGCTTCTGCACTTTTGGTTTAGTGTTGTTGCTCCTGTTACGCTTGTTTGCAAACCAGGATTTCACTTGAGTTACGGAAATTCCACCCTCCTTGGCCATGATTTCTTTTTCAGATTTGGACGGATACGGATTTTCTTCATGCCTGTCGTACCATTCCGTCATGATGCGAACAGCTTTGAGATTTAGCGGCTGATTGTGACGCTGTCGTTTGCTCTCTCTTTGCATCACTTCCTGAATTTCGGCATCTGTGATTTTTCGTTTGGCTGCCTCGCACTTTTTGATGTTGGGTCTCTGGGGTTGCTGAGGCATCTTGTGGCAGAGAATCGCTTTTGGGTGCACTTTTTGTTCAATGGGAGAGGGGAGACTTGAAGTGATGTCTGTTGATTGCACGAGGTTGGAATTCGGAGAGGAGATGTTATCCTGAGATGCCTGAGAAGACTCCTGAAGGAAATCCGCTAGGTTTGGTTTAGGCATGTAAGGTTTGGTCAAGTTGTAAATATCAACAAACTGGGATAAATTCACTGTTTCCTCTTCTTGTTCCTCGTTTTCTTTGTCTTCATCGTCGGAAATCTCTATTCTTAATTCCAAAGATGGGGAATTCAGCTTTGAATCCATCGGATACACAGGTGACATGCACAAATCAGAATTATATCCACTATCCTGCACACGATTTGCCACTTGGAGATACATTGAATGATTTCCTTGTTCTGAGATTACAGACACATTTGGAGAAATTTCAGATTTGGGAGAATCATTGGACAACACTTGGTTAGCTTCGGAGAGAAGTGGACTTATACACCTGGAGAATTTTCCATTCGAGTCGGAATATTTAACGCTGGGCTCTGAAAATTTTGCACTGGAATCGGACGAAATGGAAGCCAGTGCTGTTATGAGGTCGGGAGTAGAGCATCTAGCTATGTCTGCTGACTGAGCATGATACGAAGCGCAGTTAGTGGAATCAACAGGGAGTGGAGTTATCGGTATATCGGGATATTTTATCGGGCGATCGTTTCCGTAGCAGTTGGAGGAATAATACCACTGATGCATCTGCTGCCACTCTGTAAGCTGACTTTGATAAATGTTTGCATAGTCATGGTAGGGTGCACTGCTGTATTGGTACAGCTCACTTACTGCTGCCTTGTGACATATTGGAGAATTATTATAGCTAGAGTATTCTGACTTGACTGTGGTGTGGGGGAGGTAGCCATCTGAACATGTAGGTATGGGAGAGTAGGGCCATAGACCAGCAGGGGATCTGTAAGACTGGGCCACAGTGTCGGAGTACACACTGGAATTGTCAGAGTAATTCTCACTTACTGCAGTGCTTGCTTCTGTATGCTCTGAATTCCTGTCATTAGAAGAGACTTGTCCAGTGCTTTGATGATCCATGTTTCCCTTGCAGTTGTTCTCCTCTTTTAAAAAAAAATCAGCAGCAAAAAAGTGACAAGAGGAACTGGCTTAAACTGGACAGCAAGGAATGAATGAGAGTTATAAGGAGTTGTTTGGTGGGTTTATATATAATACAGAAGGTCAGGGTTCAGAGGTCTCAGTGTCAATGCATTTGCATTGGTTCTGTCACATCTCATTTGCATGTCAAGGTTACCTGACATGGGCAGTGGAGTGAAAGGAAGTGAATTTGCTGTGTTCTGATTGGGTGACACTGAGCACTGACAGTTCATGCTTGACCTCCACTGGAATGTCTGCTATTGTTGTTCAGTATTTGTTGTGGATATTTTTTTTAAAATGGGCAGATGGGGAAATTGAAAAATACCTCTGCCAATAAAAGTAGAAAATAAAGAAATTAACACTTTAAGTTATTATCTGTCAAGTAGAATTTATTGAAAAGGATTGCACATGTTAAAAGTGAAAGAAAAAAATTAACAATATGTTAATTATATTTATTTTGTTACATTTAATATTTTATTATTTGCATGATACAAGTTTAAATGCATGCATATTCTAACATGATATCAGGTTATTATTTTTGAAAAATTAAATTTGTATTTTCAGTGATGTATATACATGTATGTCCTGATTTTTTAAGACATATGTAATTAAAAAAATTAATTACAGTAAATTGAATGTAATTTTTCAGAATTTTGTTTATTTTGACTTGTGCTGTTAGCACAATACTATAATTAACTGAAAGGGAATGAAACTACAATTTATGTAGAATTAAATTCATTGTTTTAAAAGTATTTTGTTTATTAACAGATAAAAAAGATAAATTGAATGATATATTATGTTACTTTTTCTCTTTTGTATTTCTTGTATTTGATTTCATGATTGTAAAAAAACTGCATTACTAACTGTACATGTATAGTAATTATAGTAATTACCTCTACTTCAATAATTAAATATGAGTTTTAAAGCCTGATTCCTATCGAAATCTGACAAATTAATTATGAGGCACATAATTGCCTTAAAATTAAATGCTATGAAACTGTTATCAATAAGTCCAAATTTGAATTGTTTAGATAAGGACTGGCAGACAACTAATTGGATGTTTTCTTTGTTTTTATTTTGAAGGGAATTCTTGATCAAGTGCAAAAACACAAGCTGCTATTTATAGAAACACAGGATGCTGCAGAAACCTCCCTGGCTTTGTTGAACTACCAAAAGGTAAGTTAAGTTTAAGAGAATGTGAATTTATCTAATGATATTTTATTTTTCATATAGAAAAAAGTTATAAAAAAGAAAAGAAGAAAATATCGTTCAAATTCAGATATTACAAATTTTGGATATAAAATTATGTTTCATCAGTTCACATTTTAAGGATGAAAAAAGAAAGAAGATTTCATGTATTATGTCAAACTGAAATTTTAGGATAATAAACTCAAACATGTTGAGGGTTACATGAATTTGTTCTAACAGCTACTGTATGAAAATAATATAATGTGTATAATAGTGCTGCCATTATTGTGTTCAAATTATGTTAAAGGCCTGTGAAAATGGTAGAGGGGCAGTACTGTTGTCAGTGGCAAGGGGAAAGGTCTCAGAGGGCATAGACTTTGGTAAGAATTTCATATATTTCATATCAATTATGTTTTTTTTTCTTCCAATGAAGATTGTGACTACCAGTACTATAATTTGTTTTTGATGTGTTTTTCTGACTTTATACTTCTTGATTTTAAAAGGCTTTAGGTCATTATCAATTTTTCCAAACTTTTATAGGGATTTTTTTTTAGAAGAAATTCAAATGCTTTATTCATTGATCATAATATTGCCAGTCTGTGCATTGATATGAGAGAGAGAAAGAGAGAGAGAGAGAGAGATGGTTAACCTTAAATCTGATACACATGTTTAACAAAATGTATCGATCTTTAAATTAAAATGTGCGTCTTAAGATTTTAACATCCCCAGGTAATTAACAGATTGTGACTCGTGATTGAACAAAGGGGAATAACTCTGATTTGTTCACACTCTTTAATTACAGACCATCACTTTGGTCGGGCTGTCATCATGTTTGGAATTCCATATGTTTATACACAGAGTAAAATTCTAAAGGTATTTTAAAGCCATACTATTACATTTGTTGATTTAGTTCAGAATTTTTATCCATTAATCTCAATGGGAAATGTAAAAAAAGAGCAAAGCAGTGACACAAGGAAAGCACTTTAAAGGGGCATGGTCACGATTTTGGTCAAATTTTATTTTTCTGGTTTTATTTTTCACAATACTTTTGGAATGCATTTTTAATGATAAAATGAAATTTGGGTGCCAGTCGTTGAGGTTTAAGCAAGATACAGGGCTCACAATTCTTCGTCATGTAAACAAGGCTCATGCCCTGTTTTTGTTTACATAGGTTCAATTTACCAGTAAAAATCTTTTTCAAGCTGGTCTTCTATCTTATTATTTATTCATAGCATAATTAAACAGTTCCTAATGATTAATACATTCATTTTAGGTCTAAAACTTGAATTTTCACTTCAACATTCAACAAAAGCTTTGTTTACATTGCAAAGAATTGTAATCTCTGTAACTCGCTTATAACTCATCAAATGACACCCAAATTTGTTGCCTATTAAAAATGCCTTACTGAAGCATTGTAAACATTTAATTCGAAAAAATAAATTTTGACCAAAATCGTGACCATGCCCCTTTAACCAGAGAAATAAAGTCTCTTTATTAGGATTTTATTTCATAGGAAGAAATAGCATTTTTTTATTTGTTGACCAAGAGTTTGAATGACATTGACATTGTTATAGGCTCGCCTGGAGTATTTGCGAGACCAGTACCAGATCCGAGAGAATGACTTCCTGACCTTTGATGCTATGCGGCATGCAGCCCAGTGTGTAGGACGAGCATTGAGAGGAAAAACCGACTATGGCATCATGGTGTTTGCAGATAAGGTAATTTTTTTTTCTTTTTTTAGTGACAACTAGAAAGCAGATTTATCTTCGCCACAATACTGGAAAACTCTTCATCACATGTGATATCATATTGCTTTGGTCGTAATGATTTTATTAATTTTTGTCCAGAGATTTGCCCGGGCTGACAAGCGGAGTAAGATCCCGCGCTGGATTCAGGAGTACCTGAAGGACGGACTCTGTAACCTGTCAGTGGATGAAGCGGTGCAGGTCAGCAAGCGGTTCCTCCGACAGATGGCGCAACCATTCTCCAGGGTATGAGACATTAATTAATTGTTGTTTTAAAAAGTGGAAATAGACACTCCGGACTTCATAATACAAAATTCAACAAAAAAAAATTCAAAATAACGTCCCAAGGTAGGGGAGAAGCCCTGGGAATCTGTTGGCTGAGGCAGCCAAAAACAACACTCTCCCTTGGCCTCTCTTTTACAGAGGGAAATTTGTGGGACCATTTCTTATTATGCATGTAATATATACAAAATATATGTATGTACTAGTACTAGTTGTTTTATTTTTTACTATCACTTTGATATGGTTTGGTAATAATAAGTCATGTGATGAACTGTTTTCTCATGTTGTATATTTCTCTGTAGATTAAAAAGAAAAAAAGTTAAAAATACACAATATTAATTGGTAATTAAAGGTAAACAATGCATCAATTAATGCAAAGTAGTTTTTGCCAGCTTTAATATCCATCTTGTCATAATAGAAAGCACTGCGCAGGCCAATTTATAACACCCTTTATTTTATTTGCTTACACTATGTAGTTATATCTATGCAATAAAATTTTAAACATGCATGAAATTTTTACAGTTCAAAACCAAATCATTGTAACACCCTGGTCTTAAATAAATTGACTTTGTCTTTAGCATGTAACATTTGTATGTAAGGACATAACATAATTTATATTATTTGTCTGTTGCAGGAGGACCAGTTGGGCTTGTCTCTGTTGACTGTAGAACAGCTTGATCAGGAGGACACCAAGAAGAAACTCCAGTCTAGGATGCAGTATGTGTGATGTGATGATGTCATGTGTGATGTCATGTGTGATGATGTCACAGGATGGTGGCAGCATTGGTCAGTTTCACAACAAGGAGAACTGTATATTTGTGTCAGGAACCTCTTAATTAATGGGATCCAATGGATTCTTTGCGCCATACTACATGTTGTACTTTTGATTAATATTTTTTGTAATAAAACATTCAAAAAAGTGTGACTTGTTCAAGAGTTTTTGTCTGCTTTTCAATAATTTAAAGGTGGAATGACCCACTCGTAACGAAGAAAACTTCTGTAGAAAATAAACTCATTATATTATTACATGCATATTACAACAAGGGGCAGTGCTCATGCAGCCCTAATTTTTTTTTGGAAGGCGACATATTTAACACCCCCCCCCCCACACACACACACACACGGACACACATACAAGCAGGATGCAAATATTTTTTTTTATAGAAAACTTTTAGGAAATCAAAGTTTTAAAAATGAGGGAATATGATTACGTCCCCCCAACCCCACATGGATTAGGATTTTTTTTTTCAAATGTAACTCATTTAATGTATTAGATAGTACAGTATACAAAATCACAGAGGCGCCTGATGTTAAAAATATTTCTTTTAATGATAAAATTATCTCCTTTACTATAATGATAATTATAACAATATGTTGATGTTTTAGGCCAGTTGAAAAAATTAATTTCTCTTTATAGCTCACAGAGGTAAACGTATTTTAAATATTTTAATTAAAAAAGAAACATGACTAAGACAATTCTAAGACAACTCTACACTTATTTAGCATCATTTAAAGCTATTGTTTAAAATGAGATGAGGGTTTTCAGATACGTTTGATAAAATACATCATGACTACTTCGTGCAGTCCGTTATTCTTCTTACTAGGTTGCTGAAGATATACCGGTTGGAACTGGATCGTGTAGATTTCAGCTAGCCCTGTCTATGAAATATTTAAACAATAAAATGCTTTCTTTGGTGATTCATTCGGGATATGAAGGTAGCGACATCATTGCAGGAAAAATACATAACCCGCGTTAGCGGGTTATGTTAATTTTTCCTGCAATGATCGCTACCTTCATAACCCGCATGAATCATCAAAGAAAGCATTTTATTGGTTATATTAACATCTTTCATTAACTAATTAATAAATTGATTATGAAAAGTTAGTAAAATTCACTAAATTTCTGTTAACGTACATAAGTACATTAGCTAAAAGAAACAGCCAAATCGTCTCTTGTGAGACTTTGAGTCTGGCATCATCATGATTATTTCGTGCAGTCCGTGAGTTTACTTAGGTCGCTGTAGATTCAGACCAATCGATAAACAGGGCGTGTCAATTTCAGTCCTGTCACTTTCAGTCCGCTGTAGATTTCGACCAATCGATAAATGGGGTGTGTAAATTTCAGTTTGGCTGTTTCTATAGAGCTATGAATTGACTGTATTTTTCCGTAAGAAAAAGAGGAAATTATACATGGTAGATGTAAATATACTATAGTACATATAGGAAAAATTATTCGGTAGATGTAAATATACAGATCTTAAGAACAATATACTTATTTTACTCTTTCTTGAGCTTTTAAGTGTATATATTTTTAAATATCCAACGAAACAAGAAGTCATGCTTTATATGAGATCCAGCATCCAGTAATTGAAATTTCACAAAATCTATGCAAATATTTCATATCATGAGAGCACCGCAGCCAAAGGGAAGATTATTATAGACCTTTATTGTTTGTTGATTCTAAAATATACTAAGAAAATACTAAATTTCATAGACGTTAAACCCCTTACAATTTATGATAGTTTATTATTTATAATGATTTTAATTCGTTCGACACGTATTCTGTCTGAAATCCATTGACTTTATGGTCAATAGTTGATTGCCCAAAAAGTGCTTCCCATGATGATCTCTCACTGCACGGTCTACCTCACTGTACACGTGACCAGAGCAAGGACCACGAAATGCCTTTCCTCCCTGTGCTGAAACTGACAATGACGGAACGTACCTAGCTGGTAAATCTGTCCAATTCAACTAATGCTCCGCTGAGGGGAGACAAATTGAACATTAATCTTCAATAGTAAGTTACATTGCTTTAGTTATACATGTAAACAGACTCGTAGCATCAGGTGAAGATAGGGAGGGGCATAGGATACCTCCCAACCACACACGCATTTTCGAAACATAAATTGTGTCTTGGTTAAACAGTTAAACTTATAAATATGTAGAAAAATGAATATTGAAGAAATTGCCCTGGTTCGGGTATTATGTTTTAAACTTTAAACAGTAAAGGTGTAATATTCCTCTGCTAATAATTTTACGCATATTTGAAAGAAATTCATTATGATTTTCATCAAAGTCAATATCAAGTAGATTCTAAAGAAACAAAGTTGAAGTGATGGAAGACGCTGCTAGATGTTTCAATCAACGTACTGAAGAACTGACGGGAGTTGATTTTGTCGATGTTTATTTATTTTTAAATCAATGATATGTTATTTTGCATGACAAGTACATGTAGTTTCTAATTTGTCTTTGAATTACGCACACTTTTATAATATATATTTTTGGACTTTTTCGACAAGAATGTCGAGAAACCCCCATATGAATCATGTTAAATGATATTTAAAGATAAAATTAATTCAATCAAACTATGTATCAGTAATAGAAATATTTCTCGAAAATTGTATGGATCCAAGCAATATTGAACTCTAGTCTCGTTCAACCAAACGCTCGGCTGACACCGTTAATCTCCGACAAGCAAGAGAGGCTCGATCTCTGCTTGTCGGAGATTTACGGAGACAGCCGAGCATCGAGTTGAACGAGACTATATTGAACTCTGGCGTAGGAATACATACTACCAAAAAAAATCTAAATTGTTCGTACCATTTAAAATCTGACTATTTTCAAGGTACAATGTATTTATGAATAAGTTTCCTTGAAAAACAATGCTTTAGCATACATTACATCGAATTTATCAATTATTTTGAAGAACTAAGTCTTGTCAGCAGCAATGATCTGTGCTGAGGCCCAAACACTGTTTCACTTTCGGTTTGTCCGAGTACCTGCTTAGGAGAGTTGATTAAAATCAACTCCCAAAAATTGATGATGTGTTTAATCATGGTATGAAGAAAACTAGACACAATGATAAGAAAAAGCAAAATTTTATCATCGCAGCATGAATTTAAAAATGTATATATTTATTTACGTCGTCAATTCACAGTACAAAACATAATGAAGTGCTGCTCTTTAGTTCAGAATTTTGGAACGCAGAATAGCACTTTGTTGTATAGGTTTATAACAAAAAATGCTTCAATCAGCAAGAGTTATCTTTGTTTATCATATACTATTTAAAGTTTTACATACAGTACATAATAGATTGTTATACTTTCATGTTAAATACTGAAATCTGATTGGTTAAGACGCAGTTATTACCCTCAGCGTTAGCAACGCACTTGGCAACGGGTAACATTAAAAAATGTTACATGCGCGAATATTATGCGCGTACGGTTCGCTGTATAATTCACGTTATTCCTATATAAAAGCAATAAAATTTTCTTAAAAATTTTAAAAAAGACATTCAGTATAACAAAATAAATAGTGCCTGTTTGGGAGGATAACAGTTGAAATTGACACCCCTCGAAAACCATTGTCAACCTCCGCTTCGCGTCGGTTGACAATGGTTTTCTCGGGGTGTCAATTTCAACTGTTACCCTCCCAAACAGGCACTATTTATATAATGCCATAGTTTCTTATTTTTTAGAAAAATGTTTTCTGTTTCTAAATTTGGATAAGATAATAGTAAATGGATCCATATGTTTTAGAAATGCTAAAATTGTAAACCAGAAAATTTTGTTGAAACACAAAAAGGGGATCAAATGAATGATCTTCCAGCAATTGGTGGAAGGTGTTTGATCTCAATATAGGGATGCTAGTATATTGTCTTGAATAAATTGTGATATTGTTTTTCCCCCCTAAATTTTGTTTCCCATATCTGCTTTCTCAGAATAGAAAATCCTTATTAAATTTTAGACATTTGAAATGTAATTAGTTTCAAACGATGACAACTAAGTCTAGAGTTTGCAATTGTCTTGGTCAGGTTTTTCCCAATTATAATTCATACACCTTCTGGGAACGAACCATAAATAAAGAAATAAACAATTTCCATCCCAAAACATTAATAATGCTTTGGCCTAAAACATCAAATACGTACTGTTCATGAACTGAACTAGTACATACAATTCAAGCTATTACTTGGAAAACATAATCCATCGGGAGAGAGAGAGGGAGGAGGTGAAGGGGTATGCTTGTAGATGTTGCCACACAATTTTTATCAAGTATATGATTCGCTTATTGTAATTTTTTGTAAAAGTTTTCTATTTTTTTTTTGTTTTGCATTGATCTTGAAATGCAAGTGCAGGCATTGAATCTCGGATTTATTGTAAATGTAAATATATTTTTTAAAAGCAAGAGTTATTAAGTTAATGTGCGGATCTAGATGGTATCAAAGGAAGATTCAGGTTTGTTCCAAATCGAATCAAATCCTCGGGAATAGGGTGGGGCAACAATAAATGGGGGAGGGGGGGGGCAAATTTTTTACATAGAAATATATTGAGAAAAATCTTTAAAAATCATCTCCTAAAACACAATTTCTCCAAGAAAAGTTGTAACTTTTGTCAGTTCAGATAGTGTATATATGATATGAGTTAAATTTGGCCCATAATTCGCCATTTTCAGGTCACCTGAGTTTACTCAGGTTACCTATTGCTATCCGTTTTCGTCCGTCGTCGTGCGTCGTCCTGTCGTGCCTTAACAATTTTTACATTTTTAACTTCTTCTTAAAAACTACAAGGCTGATTGTTACCATTTTTGGTGTGAGGCATCTCTATGGTAAGAGGAATCTAGATTGTGAAAATCATGGCTCTACCACCCCTGGGGCGCCACATTGTGGGGCCAAATATGGAAAAAAAAGCCACATTTTCAAAAATCTTCTTCTCTACTCCCACACATGTGAGGAAAAAACTGATAGCATAGTTATAATGTCCATAAAGCCCTCTACCAATATTGTGAAATTCAATGGCCCCTGGGTCAGGGGTTCTGGCTCTAGGGTGGGGCCAATATGGACATATAGTAAAAATGTATTTAATCTTAGATAATCTTCTTCTCTACTCCATATATATTTGTTAAAAACTAAATGCATGATTATGATGTCCATGAAGCCCTCTACTAAAATTGTGAAATTCATGACCCCTGGGTCGGTGGATCAGGCTCTAGGGTGAAGTGAGTGAGAGAGGGTGGAGTAAGAAAAAGTGGATTAAGAGAGGGATTTGGTGAGAGAGTGGAGTGAAAGAGGGTTGGATGAGAGAAACACTGGGGTGAAAGAGGGTGAAGTGAAAGAGTGGGATGAAAGAGGATGGAGTGAGAGGGTAGGTGAGAGAGAGAAAGTTGAGTGAAAGAGGATGGGTAAGAGAGGTCAGGGTGAGAGAGGGTGGAGTGAGAGGCTGGGGTGAGACAGAGAGTGGAGTGAAAGGGTGGGGTAAGAGAGAGAGAGAGAAAGTGCAATGAGAGAGGATGGTGTTAGAGAGAGAGTGGAGTGAGAGAGTGGGGTGAGAGAGGATGGTGTGAGAGAGGGTGCAGTGACAGGGTAGGGTGAGAGAAAGAGTGGAGTGAGAGGGTGGGGTGAAAGAGAGAGGGTCGGGTGAGAGAGAATGGGATGAGAGAGAGAGAGAGGGTCAAATGAGAGAGTGGGGTGAGAAAGGGTGAAGTGAGAGTGGGTGGAGTGAGAGAGACTGGGGAGTGAGAGAGAGAGAGTGGAGTGAGAGATTGGAGTGGAATACGAGAGTGTGGGGTAGAGAGAGAGAGAGAGAGAGAGAGAGAGAGAGAGAGAGAGAGAGAGAGAGGGTGGGGGGGAGAGAGAGTGGAGTGAGAACGAGAGTGGAGTGAGGGAGGGTGGAGTGAGAAGATTGGACAAGCGTTTGGGGGTAGAGAGTGGTGTGAGAGGGTGGGGTGAAGAAAGGGATGAGAGAATGGGGTAAGCTAGTTGGGTTGAAAGAGTTTGGTAAGAGAGTGGAGTGAAAGAGTAGGAGTCCAGTCACCCAACTCTCTTTCATTTTGTTTTCTTTCTTCCTACTTGCTTAGCACAAAGTGGTATAAAAGAGTGAGAGACTGAGTGGGGTTAGAGAGTAGTGTGAAAGAATGGGGTGAGAGAGTGAAATGAAAGAGTGGAGTGAGAGAGTGGAGTAAAAGAGTATGGTGAGAAAGTTGAGTGAGTGTGGGAGAGAGTCGGATGAGAGTAGAGTGAGCAGGTTGTATAAGAGTGAGTGAAGTGAGCAAGTTGATAAACAGAATGAGCCGACTGAACGTTACTTATTTTACAACTGAACGTTACTTATTTTACTCTCTCGTTGGCACGGATGTTAGCGCGAGGGGGTCATTGGTGTGGGAAGAAGCCGGAGTACCTAGAGAGAACCCACGTGTCCAAGCGGGCGACCGCCATACCCTATCACAACAACCACTGTCGACCACGGGAATTGAACTCGGGTCGCATTGTCCACTACGCTACTTGGACACCTCATGAAAGAGTTGGGCGAGCGAGTGGAGTGAATGAGTGAAGTGAAAGAGGGAAAGACAGTTGAGGAAGAGAGCGGGATGAGCAGTTGGAACCAGAAGAGAGAGAGAATGAGGGTGAGATTGGAGTGGCGAAAGGGGTATTGAAATATTCATCAGGCTCGAAAACAATGTTCATCGGATATGTTTTCCGAGCTTGTCGGAAAGACCCATTAAGATACAAACGCTCCAAAACAGTACCAATGGTTCTACTGATCTCTCTCTCTCTCTCTTTTTTTTACTTCAAAATTGAAAGTTTTTACAGTAAATGATTAAAGCACAGTTAATGAGATATGTCATTGCCGATATGAAGCCCGTGCACTCTAAATTCACCATTTTGAATTGAGACCCCCCCCCCCCCATCCGACCCAAAACACAATTCCAGTGCCTTCCTATTAATAATCAATCGATTCAAAAAATTAAACTACATTTAATGGTTTAGAAAACTTTTGTATTTAAAGATGGCTACAACGGTAGCTTACCAATCTTTTTAAAAGATAAGTTTGTATTTATCTTTATTTTAACTTTTCTTCAGCTTAAGCAATTGAAAATTTGATTCAACATTTCTATTTTTTTTAAAAATATTAATTAGTGAACAGTCCTTTTTCGTCATCCTGTAAATGATCTGTTAACTTCTTAGTCCTATTGAATAAACGGAAATAAAAACTCGGATATATTACCTACACGTAGGCGTCCATGACAACCTACCCCTCCCCCCCCCTTTTTTTATATAAAACTTGACATAAAGTACGGGACAATGCTTTATCTTCTGAGATTTGGGCTAGGATTTAATTAATTCCAAGATATACCCTTTAATACGCGAGAGAAGATATATACATGTTCAAGGCTGTCTTAACATTAATTGAATATACACTACAGCCAACGCGGATCCGGTATTTTCCCGCGACACCGTGATGGTGTTTTAATCCTTTCCGTGATACACCGTCGCGGTATTGTCACCGCGGTGATCGCGGGGCCACGATTTTACCGCGATGGTGTAAGACACCGTAACAGGTGTGTTATCTGTATCAAGGAATAAACCAAGAAGGAGAAAACAAGCGCTGTTTTAATTATTGTTAGAATTTAGATATAAATATTATGAGCAGAAAATTCATTATTCTCTTTGAATTGTTTTTAACAAAAATTTGGAGAAAACTATTGCTACATTTATTTTTTTAATGTTGTTCAAGAGTCCCAAACATAGCAATGTATTACAAAATCATGCATATACGTTTACTTGAAAATTAGTAATACCGAGCGCAGCGAGAGGCGGGCGAAGCCCGCCTCGCGAAGCGAGGATTAATGGTAACACGTATATTTAAGAAAATCAGTGAAAAATGAAAGTCGAATCAGGGGTACTAAGGCCAAAAAAAAATTCTTCCAGTCATGGGCGCCGCCATCTTGGCAGCCATTTTGTTTTTAAAAAGTTAGTTCGATCATTGATTGATTAGTACCGAGCGCAGCGAGAGGCGGGCGAAGCCCGCCTCGCGAAGCGAGGATTAATGGTAACACGTATATATAAGAAAATCAGTGAAAAATGAAAGTTGAATCAGGGGTACTAAGGCCAAAAAAAATTTCTTCCAGCCCTGGGCGCCGCCATATTGGCAGCCATTTTGTTTTTAAAAAGTTAGTTCGATCATTGATTGACTGGCACTTATCGATGTTTATTGCCCCTAAATTCGATTAAATAAGTTCCAGTGTTTCAATAGAAGGTAATTTGAATTAAAAGAAATTAAAATGGAAACCAGATAAGTTTCAATAGCGCTTCAATTAAGAAACACGACTTGTTCTATGTATGTCTTATCAAAATATCAGATGGAAAATAAAAACATTAACGTAAAGGAACTGATCTTTTTCATACTGAATAAAGTATTCAATTTTATTACATTAGCATTCATATGAATTAAATTGATGAACAATAATAGAAGAAATTTAAAAAAAATCGGAATCACGTATTCTCTTCGGCTATTTCCGAAGACAAAACTTGAACGTTTTACGTCTGAAATATGACGTCATAATGTAGACTGAGCACGCGACGTTTAGTTTAACTTTGACAAATGATTTGAGTAGGCAACCACGCTGGCGGATCCCACTTTTTGCGTTTTAAATATATTTTTATCGCACTGTGTTAAATCTGCTGATCTTTTAGATACTGAATAAAGTATTTAATTTTATTATCGCGGCATTTATATGAATTAAATTGATAAGCAATGAAAGAAGAAATAAAAAAAAGTTCGGAATAACGTAATAACTCTTCGGCTATTTCCGAAGACAAAACGTGTACGTTTTACGTCTGTAACATGACGTCATAATGTAGACTGAGCACGCGACGTTTGGTTTAACTTTGGCTGATGATTTGAGTAGGCAACCATGCTGGCGGATCCTACTGTGTGCGTTTCAAATGAATTTTTTTCAACAAAAATCAATCTGCACTGTGTTAAATCTGCGCTCGGCCCAACGGTCACACCGTTTACATATTATTTTAAAGCATTATTTTTTGCATATGATGAGTTGAAAATGTGCCACAGATTTAAAGAAGACAAATATTCCGCGATGTACTATTATATGGTCGCTACCTTAGGCATCAACGCAACGTGTATGTTTTCCCTCAATCTCACTCTTATTTAACTCATTAAATATTTTCGGCCTCTCTCTCTCTCTCTCTCTCTCTCTCTATCTCGTTTTAAATAAATAAGATTATATGTACATTTAGGACGATCGGTGTTAATTATAGTCCAGGCAACGGTATGGTCAATCATGGACAATTATCGCCTTGCAGGACAAGTGTCACCTGAAGAAAATCCCGTAACACGGGTCCCGCGTCTAATGCCTTGAGCCATTCAAATGACAAAGTAGGTGTTAAAATTAGGTAACGCTTGCATATTCCGGCCACTTGGAGTATCGAGAGTAAAAGAACAACAGATTATGAATAACGGGACTGCAGTTTGACTTCGAGGGATCAAGGGTTTTGAGAGATCAAGAGAGTAGATTTACTTGGTAGTTTTGGGGGTAGAGGATATGAATCGGAGACTCACTTCGAGCGAAATAATGCATAATTCAGACAGGTACATTGACAATCAGTCATCCCTGTGTTTATGGGTGTATAACTATATCATAACACTTCCTGACCATGGCAGCACCCGTGCTCTGACCACGTGCCGTAAAGAATTTTATTGAATGTTGAGACTCTCCCCCCCCCCCTCTCTATCATTTCAAATAACTAATGTTTTATATGAACTTCTAAACTATGCAGTACATGTAGCCGTAACGGCATTCTGATTGAAATGCACATAATAGCACACGTTTTCGTAACGGGCGTTTTTAGAAAAATCATACTAGGGACGTAGATATAAAAGTCCCTGATCATAGGCGCCTTCAATCTTTACTGCATGAGATAAAAAAAAATGCCTGATTCAGAGAGGTATATAGAAAATCACAAGTACAGCACAATATATAGAAAAGTTATCCCTGTGTTCACGGGTGTGTATAACTATTACATAACACTTCCTGTCTGTGACAGCACCCGTGCTCTGACCACGTGCCGTGAGAAGTTGAGACAACTCTCTCTCTCTCTCTCTCTCTCTCTCTCTCTCTCTCTCTCTCTCCAAAATCAAAATATATAAAATTCTAAGAAAAATTGAAATTAAAAACTTTCCTAATTTTTACATGGCTAGAGGAATAAATGATATACCACATATCACGTAAGGAAGATTTTCTGTACTTATGCACACAAACACACATCTTTGTTCATATGATTTCCATAATGATTCAAAACTTACATTCATTCAAACAATCACATTTTTACCATTTTAAAAAGTACAAATACTAGATGTGTATATAACATTTACTTTAGCTGTGTTTTTAATTACTCTCTCCATTCCTGATTAACCCTGATTATAGTCTGTTCGTTAATTGTATTTCAATCGAGTGTACAGTATATCATTAAAAAGTAATTTTATGGATGTATTTTGTAAATACTGTGTTATGAATACGCAGAATAATTTCCTTTCATTTAAATTGAAAAACAAATTTTCATTTGTTTGAAATTAAATTATTCTATCACGAAAATTTTGCTGTTTGAAAGAACGGACTATTACTTCAATTAAGCGGACCCCAAGTCACACTAATTGCTGCAGGTCACCCACCCTGACGGCAACCACCAAAATTCTATATATACATACTGTATACGTAATGTTACGCAATTTACCTTCCTCTGTTCAACTGACACTCCGAAATTTTAACATGTGATAGATACCCGAGAATAATGATCATTCATATGTTTAAATCCCGGGTTTTGAACGACAAACATATAAATATTGGGCGACCCACTGAACATCATACTTTTGCTAAATCGGATAGGAAAGTCAATTTTTAAAATAAACACCTTTTTAACATTAGCATTTTCGTAAACTGATTGAACCTTTTTTTTTTATTTTAAAACGTTTGAAAAACAAGTTATACAAATTATATTAATAGCTTTCGTTGGCACGGATGTTAGCGCGAGGGGGTCATCGATGTGGAAGAAAGCCGGAGTGCCTGGAGAAAACCCACGTGTCCAAGCGGGCAACCAGCATGTTTATTCAACTAATGTCGATCGCAGGATAGAATTCGAACTCGGGTCGCAGCGGTGATAAGCGAGTGCACTTTAAAACATTTTATATCTACATGTATTTTGTTATTCATTAAACGAATTGTATTTAAGAGAAATAACCAAGTGTAAGGTATGTTTTAAAGGTAAGAATTAAATATGAAAGATTGTAAATGAAACGCTAATTAGCGTCCCTTTCTCGAGGCGAAATAAGATATTTTGGTGAAGTGTTTATAACCGGGTATATAATTATCAATCAAATTAATTGATAACCAAGAATTGTCAGCGATGAATGTGCCAAGATTAATTTATATGTAAGGCCATCGAGTAAACAAAATGGTATACAAAGTTCTGTATTAGCATAATTACACCTTCTTTTTATTTCTCCCACGTCTTTAAAATAATAATAAATTGTAACAATCAACTTCTTTTATAAAATAAAGGAATATGAATTAATATTTATTAAATCTCTCAATCACATTTCCCGTATGAGAAGAAATTGGGGGAGGTAACTCGCGTTAAAAACAACAATAGTTTTCACCTGGGACTGGTTTCACAGTACCGCGACGGTGTGGCCAAGGTGAGAAGCCGTACCGCGAGGATGCGCGGTTTTACCTGAGCTACCTATGCTAAACCGCGATCAATTTCACACCACGAGGACTCGCGGTAAATACGCAAACCGCGTTGGCCGTAGTGTATGGGAAACGACTCCATTTGAAATAAAATGTTTTTAGTTTCAGTTTGTATCTATCAGTTAAAAGTTTATGCAGATAAATAAGGCAAACAATTTATATTTTTATTTTGTCTTCGATTTTTTTTTTTTACAAACACAAGACATTTATGACATAAAGTTTAGTTAAAACGATATTTGAATCAGAATAGAAAATGTCTTAAGATCTATACTTTGCTGTATATTGAATGCTGATTCAAAAGAGAAATAGTAATGTTTTTCGTCTGAAGTTTCTAATTTTAACAACACTATAATTTTATGCAAAGGTCAACTCCTTTATTGTCAAAAAAAATACATGACATTGATTGGCATCTTAGTATAAATTAGTATCACCGTATACGTGTTCACGTAACAGCAGAATATTTTTAAAAGCAACACTATATAATAAATCAATCAGGTACCTTATCAAAATTTCATTCAAAATATTAAAACATTAATATCACATTTAAATAACATTTCATTGAAAGTTTTCTTTATAAAGACAAAATTATAGCATAAACAGCGATAGATTAGCACCGCATTTGATACACTGTAAATAATACTGTTTTAATATATTTGGAAATTATCAAAGATGACATAATCAAACTTAAGTTTAATAAAAATGAATTTATGAATTATTGTTTATTAAACCAAATTTAAACTTTAAATACTCAAATCGATAATCACTGTGGAAATTTTTTCAAAGTGCCTTCCATAAACAATCGAAAAGACGTTTTGCTAAAAAAAAAAAAAGGAGGGGTGTAGTTAAATTATGCTTTAACATCTAAAACCAAATCGCACAGTATTTTTTCATTCCTCTTTAAAACATGTTAATACACCCCTCCCCCTCTTCACAAGCCCACTTTTTAACACATGGACAATACGGTCATCGGGCTTGGATAATTCAGAACATCCATCCATTCAGGGACTCGGATTTGGCTGGAGCCACCATGGCCCGTCCGGCGTTGGAAGGCGGTGGCGCCCGGGAGGGTGAGCTCCATCTATCGTCTTGATTCAAGTCCGCCATCGGAGTCTCCGAGTTCGGCGTTTCCGATAGGTAATACTCATTCTCCGTATCCGTGAGAGAAAGAGGGGTGGATCCACGACGCGCGTAGTTGTTGTATTCCCCCAGCGGGCTCACCCTTCCTTTGGATCCACGCCTCGGCTCGGCGAAGTCGTCCGAGAGTTCCGAGGGCGCCCGCTCGAATGGAATATCCTGGCTCTTGCTTTGAATGTATTTCCAGATTGAGAACCCGATTCCAGTGAGGAGAAGAGGGCTCATGGCGCCGATGGAAGCGGCCATGATTTCCGCCTTCGTGTCAAATGGACTCTCCTCCGCAAACGTACAGTTACATCCTGTTTGTTTCAGTGGGCAAGAGGACGCAGCCTAAAAAAAATAATCCGAATTAACAAAACTCATTTATATCTGAGTAATCACATAAAGATACTATAACTATTACGCAATACTATAAACAGATATTTATTGATAGAATTTTTATTTCTAACGTTGTCCAAGCACGGTAATGATAAACAATTAAGTATACAATTTTTCTACCCGAAACTAAATTCTATTTTTATATCATTTTTTGTTAAATAATTTACTGAACATTGTTTTTGCTGCTCTCCCCAAAATTGGGAAGGGCAGCTCCTTCAAATTTAATTTTGAATGTAAATTTAAGTAAAAATGCCTATAATTAGAGTAAGTGTGGGAGGGGGGAGGAGCAATTTTTTTCATGTTGACCGTCCCCACCCCTTCCAAAAAAATAATAAAAAACAAACGTACAAACAAAAGAAAAAAGGCTGAAAAACACTAAATATTCCGAGAGTAAAAGTATAAAGTTCTTGAGACTAACGATTTCTGTATGAAGTTTCTATATAAAACAAAGTTGTCCTAAAAAAAACTCAACTTAAAAAACTTAAAAAAGGAAATGAACAAAATATTTTTTAAAAAATTAGGAAAAAAATGTCATCTCAATTAAAAATAAAATGAAAAACCCACCTTCGTTTGCGCCAGAGAAACAAATATTATTGTTAAATATACCAAAAACATATTGAATGTGTGTTTGTTCATCAAATTCCCACGAACTGATTTTTCAATCATCGAATTTGCAAGACAGTTCAACCCATCCCGGTATATTGATTTTCACGTGTAATATATCTACGTAGCCCCCCAAGAAATCGATCAAGATTCACATTACAGACCAGTCAAGAGTTGTTAGGATTAAAGAATCTCCTCCAAATGTGGACGAATATCAATTTGAACTTGTAATGAATTATATGGTAAGTCTTTAGGATACAGTTAGGTAAGCCACATGGCAGGTTTGTTTTTGCTTGCGTAGAAATCTCCCCTTGTCAGAAAGGTAAAATGAGCAGGTAAACACAGGTGAACATAGGTGAAGGAAGAACTTTTTAATCCGAGCTTGGTCTTGCTTTATCACCAATCAGGATCAAGATAACTCGCCAAATCTGTAATTGTGTGCATTTATTCAATAAATTTCTAACATTGTTTTGGTAACCTTCGAAACAAAGAGTCGAAATTGTTTCATATTCTTTTTTATTTTTCCCTTATTTTCTATATCTCTCTTTCTGTTTTTATTTTTTTCGCTATTTGTGGTGTGTGTGCTTGCTTCTTTATTATGTATTGGGGTCTTATACTTTTTGAAAATATGTTTGTTTTATTTTTTTAAGAGGTGGGTGGTGTTGGAAAAAATAAATAATAAATTGTGCCATGTGTGGATCGGGGGGTAGGGGAGGGAAGAGGAGGGGAGGATGGGAGGGTTCGTTGGAGGATTATAATTCCCACCTTGAAATGTTCAATTTTTAACCGGGTTTTCCGTTGGAGACATCAGGTTTTTGAAATGGTAAAAGCGGAGGGGGGGGGGGGGGGGCTTGCTAAAAGGGTATCCCTATTGTAAAAATAACTCATCCTACAGTTTTTAGATAGGAAGTTGTTGTTATGCAGATCACTTGTACATATACCGGTATTAGAGATGTGCATATTACTTGGATTTTAATTTTTGATAAATAGTTAAAAAATTAAACACCCACTGTTGAACTTTGTCATTTTTTCGTTTAATATTGCTTACTGTAGAGTACCCATTTATTATCCATATTTTACGGATAACTCCTTCTACAGTTTTCGAGATAGGAAGTTATTGTTTTGCAGACCAATAGTACATATATAAGAGATGTATTTTTTAAGGCAAAACATTGCATATACTAGTAACGTACTCCATTTCTCTGGATATGTAATATGGACACTGTTCACACTAAAGAAAACCCAGTTTGCTGTCAGATTGACAGCTTTTCTCTTGTTTTACATTGACATACCGGTGGTAAATTACCCAAACATAAGCCTCACCCCTTTTCATCTGGCAAACAAAGCTATCCCTCGCCTCCCCCCCCCCACCCCACCCCCGGAAAAATAATCTTGATCATTGCATGGGCGTTTTATTGTTATACTCTTTCCTAGTCATCAATGCATGGTATTCATATAACAGTTCATGAAATGGCGAATATCAGTCTTGTTAAAAAGTTTTTAAAAGAAAAAATTAAATAAAAATAAACCTGTTAAAAGACGAAAGGATTATAATTTCTCGACGCTGGATCAATAACACATTCTGAAATAATGTGTCTGAAAAATATTTTAATTTCACGTGTATATTCTGTTATGTTATGTGATTTTGAAGTTTTAAAGAAGAAGACTTAAGGCGTTGCCAATTTTAGAAAGAAAAAATAATACATCAATATATTGACACGGCTGTCAAGAGCTTTACTGCTAGATACGTGCAGGGGTAGGATTTCTGAATTTCTGACTCTGTCAGCACTTAACTATTAAATCATGCAAACGCCTGCTGTGACCAGAAACTTCAGATTTCAAGGGTCACAGACAAACCAAAACTCGTACAAACTAATAAATAAGATACAGGTTTTAAAAGTTTTAGAAGTTGCAACCAAAGGCGCTATCTTCATCATAAAGCTGTATGTACAATAAGTTATAATTTTCATTCAATGATATGATAGGGGATGTTTTAAATAATGTATTGCATAGATTGCTGTATTGAAATACCTGTCGGCGGTGGTGGTTGCTCATTTTTTGACCTGCGCACAAAGTGTCACTATATATATTCATACATATGGATAACTGGATATGCGCTTGCTAAAATTTAACAATTGGTTTTAACGTCGATTTGTTTTTATCTTTCATCTAATTTTGTATAGACCTACATTGTAAGAAGTTCCGAACCACTAGAGTTACTAAAAGAAATCTTGTTTTACGGGGAAAAGCCCTCGTCATCACGTATCGAACCCCCAACCCAGGCCTCACAAAGAAGCATTTATTGTAAAACTCAGAGACTAATTAAAATTAACAAGGAAAATATCATTATTACTTTTAAATGTGTTTGACCTGAATTTTTGCTGTTTTTAACACATATAGCTTGTTGAAAAAAAACCCGCTTTCATTCCAATAGTAAAATACATCTAAAATTCAATCAGATTGGCGCATAGGAACATATTACAAAAAAGTTTCAAGAGATTTAAAACATGAGCGTGAGCGACTGGATATTTCTTAAAGAGATAAAAATAAACTGCAATATATCATGATAAAGGAATTGCTCATTTATCAGATCATTTTTCTGCATATTGCAAACACGAACGACAAACTAATTACCTAATAATCAATATTATGAATTCTAGAGTATCCCTCACGATTAATTACATAGATTTGGAGTTTTCCGAATAGAATTTCGGGTCAATTTGCGAGTATTTCTTTTGTTTTGCCAACGAATTTCTTATTTATGCAATATCTATTCCCCTTAGCTCCGTCCGTTTTTATTCAAAATAGAAATAAAACGGGCGAAAAAAAATTATTAAAGCCGGAACAAACATCAGATTCAAATTATGCAAATTTAAAAGATACATTCCTTAAAAATTTCAAGTGTAGTATGATTTTTATTTGTACCGTCGTCTATCAAAGTCGATGCTCGATGCTCAGTGTTGATAGATAAATAAATAGAATAGCACATGGCAGATACCTCATAATGAAAGAGTTCCAACAATGTCAGAAGTAAACGACCCGTTCCTTGCTTTTATTTATTTTGTATTTAATTTCGAATGATACCCGATATAGTCTAAGGAACGACCTCGGTCCATGTATAGATATTGGAGAAGTCAGAAATTGATTATTGCAGTATCTATCTGTCTGTCCGGGGGACCATGTTGTTATCGGAAACATCTACATTACCGGTAAAATCCGGGATTAGAAAATTGATTAAAGACCTTATGTTGTCCGGTTCGAAGAATTTTCCAAAGTACATTAATTATTCGCTGTTTACTTTATAGGGAAATTGACAGTTCGATGCTATGAACAGAAAATATTAATAAAGACAGAGATTCTGTTGCCGTCGGGGAAGAGAATTATTAAACTTGACCCTTGTGGGGATGAAAAAGGGACTTTATTTCAAAACGTTACATAATACCTGCTGAGATTTACATACCCTATTTATAGAGGTTAGATGCGAAGTGTAATTTATATTTCCGCGTGACAATATAAAGGATAATGGAGTTCTTTTCAAGATGGACGACTTTCCTTACGTCATGAAGCCATCGATCAAGATATATTGTCGATGAGTATTGGTCATAGGTGATCTAAATCATTTAATCATTTTATCAGATAGTTTGAAATTTCAAAGCAACGGGATTCTTCGTTTTTTGATTATTTAGTTATGTATTATCTATAGATAGAACATATGCCTAGTCGTTTATCGTCAGCAAACATCTTTCTCAATAAAATTTAAAAGTAAATGAGAATAAGTTTACTAACTTGTAATAAAGTTAAAGGCCCTTGTTCAAATTGATATAAACATTTAATTCTTAAAAAAAAAAAAGAATTGGCAACATGCCAACAGATCTGAAATAATTTGAATCTTGTGCTCGTCTCGTACTGCTTATCGTCAGTCAAATTGGTTTTGAGAAACAACATGGCACCTCATGTATATATCCTTTTATTATTAATATTGAATGGATATTATGAAAGTGCCGATGCCGTAAGTACATATTTTTAGTTACTTATCTGTGGGAAATAATAAAGAAATCCTATAATGCACATATTATAAGATTTATTTTATTAAAAATGAAACAAAATCAATGAGGAAATTAAAAAGTGAGAAAGAACTTTTTGCATTGAACATTTTAAAGCAAAATTAAGGGAAACAAAACTAACATTAGAATTCGTGTTAGTTATTTATAAACATCATTTAAACAAGCTTCTCAAAGCCAAAATATGATTTGTCGTTTATACGTGGAATATAAAAGACATTTGATAATATAAAGTCATTAAACATATCTAATTATCAACCTTGATATAGAAAATAAACAAACTTGTATAATAAACTAGAGACCAATAACATAACTCGAATGGCCCAGTGGTAGTGTCTAGAGTCCCAAGCATGTGTTTGAAGCACATAAGACGCACGTTTAGGTCACGCTGAATCGATTTTTTAATGGTTTGACCTTCGAATATTTAACGATCTTTGAACTATTATCTTTGGATCGATGATTCATGATCAATTAAAATCGGTTGAATTTTTAGTATTATTGTACAAATCTTATTTCCGGTCATTATCGACTTCTAGATGACCAAACTTGTTCCTGCCTTTTGCTGTCATGTAAATGTAAATGATTCTAATTTTTTTGTTTATAAAACTAAAAAAAGCTTTAAAACTTTTACAATATATGAAATGATGTAAGTTTTTGTACGTGTGGTTTAACTTTATCCGCAAGAAAAACACTTTTTTGGTTAAATTATAGAATGGTCTGATTTATTGTGTAATCTTCTAAGGAAATACCTAGACTAAGTACCTACATGTGTATGATATAATAGGTTTTTGGTTATTACAGTCTTGTGAGACACCAAAGTGCACATGCGCCATTGAAGGGGAAGAGGTAGAGGTTGAGCAAAATCTTTCCGGAAATGAAGCTCTGGCGGGAACTGTGGGAGCATTAAGTTCCCTGCTTTTAACCGGAAGTGGTTTGGGATTGTACATGCTCTACCAAAAGCGATGCAAAACCCCAACTCTAACAAGGACAGGTGTCTGATTTGTCCTTGAGTAAACACCCGCCTACAGGCCGGAGCAAAATGTCACCCCCACCGCCGTATCGCCCCGACACCTCGGCCTCCAGGAACATTTACCGAGCGGGCATGAAGGACCCCACTAGTCACCGCGTGGGCAGCCGCAGTGGCAACCAACACGTGTATGATAAGATGTCGGACTGGAATTAGACCACAAATCGATATCGAAGTTAATTGACACAAATTTAATTCAACTTCAATCACATTGATTCACATCTTCTATAAAATTTTATATATTGCGTTAAAATTTGGAAACAGAAGCATTCATCTTTATTTTCTTTGTTATGAAAATCTACAGTTACTATATGTGTAACATCAATGGAAATCTTCCAATGTTTCAGTGTATAAAACGTAATATTCTTTTCGATGTTTGATGACAAAAGTGCACTTCACTGCAATACTTATAGATTTACTTTGAAGTTTACATACAAATGATATTTATCAGCGTTTGCAAAGGAATGATGTTTGATGTTCATGTAAATTCAATATTGATTTGGCTAATAATAATTTATTCGATTTTATTACACAGTCGACTTTTCCACTTATTTCTTTTATAACGCTAATCAGCCTTAGGTTAAATCAATCCCAATTCTAATGGTCATATTTCTAAATAAAAAAGTGAAATATATGTCTACGAAAACAAGGGGAGTAATACTAGCAGAAAAGCTTTCTTGATGATATTTGTATGAAAATGAATGAGACATTAATTTTATTCATTAATTTTATTGATTCATTGAAATAAAGAAATCGGAACAGAATTTGGCAGAACAATAACACGCAATTTTTATTGTTTTTAATTATCAATTTAAACCAAATGAAGAGGAATATTTTTAATAGTCCATCTTTTTCTAAAGTTCTATATCACTGAGTAAGTGAATTACGTATTTCATCAGCATGTCGTATTTACACTACATTTCTTTTTAAATTTAGTTAAGATGCTCAATTGTTATCTTCTGTACTCATTGATGGAGTAACTATAGGGAAAAAAATCCAAAAACTATCAAATTTATATGAACTGAACTGTAAGAGTTTACATTTTATTTCTTTTTTAAAAACGCCTCACATACCGGTTGATTTCCAATATATGCATATGTGATGATAGTATTGATTAAAGTCGGTAGCTTATCGATTATTGTCGTAAATTTCATTTTCATCTTAATATTTATCTATAAACTAAATCTCTTCACACATTTAATCTTCTTTAACTGTGCAAAGAGGATGAGCGCATGAAAATTTAAAAATAATTAAAACCAGTATAAATATACGTAACATTTCTTTTGAAAATCCGTACTAAACTATATAAGTGTTCACCCAGTATACTGTATTTCATATATGAAATAAACATATTTATTCGTCTTGGCCTAAGTGTGACTGATTTTCACTTATACTCTGTCCCGAGTTTTTGCTTCCACCACTTTTTGATTGATATTTCGATAATCATAAATACCTTTGTGCTCAAACTATGTTCATCCACTAATATGAAAATTGTCGAGATTATCTGTTTTGAAACGCACCCCCTCTACTGATTCAGATTTCAATACACATCCAAAAATACAAGGTCTACGGGGATTTTGCATTGCATCAGCCATTAAGAAGCCCGGATGATAACGTTGGAAAATTGCGCGAGGTATCCCTAGTACTTCCGAATCGAGAAAAGATGAAAATATTTCCCATTATAAATCTCCGTAAGAATTTGTTTTCTTCGTGTAAACTTTCATGAGAGGAAAGGGATAATTTATCAATGAAGATATCTTGGATACATTCCCTTTTATTGATTTCAACTGTATTTCTTTCACAGGTATGTGTAATTTTACTAAAAATCATCAAAAAGTGACGGAAGCAACAACTTGGAACAGACTATAGCTTTCAAATTGTTAAAAACGATGCATTGACCTTGACCTCAGGTTGCGACCCGAGATGTTGACCTTTGCTTAATATCACTAACACTTCCGGTTTGGTTTAATTTTGCTCAGAGCTTTTGGGTCGTTTTAAGTTGCCAATGAAAATGGTATTACGCTTACGAAATAGATAAATTATATCAAAATAACGTTTCCTTCGGATTGCTTAATATTTACAATAATGTCGAGGTCAAAACAAATAACAAATTTAAGGTGAATAGGATCTGTTGTGAAAACATTGCATACACCAATATTCCAACGGCTCTCGCTGTGTTTGCAGTGATCATTTTCGCCATCATGATAAGTGGTTTTCTTTTTAAACAATCACCAAAGACTAAAATCAATTAAAAATATAATGACAATTATATCAAGCATGCGCAGAGAAAATACCAATTTTATGTTTTGACTTTTCATCACGGGTGAATGATTTCGATCGGTGTTGTTTTATTTTCTCTGTTCTATTTATAAGAAGACATATCATTTACGAAGTTTTATTTCGTAATTTTGAAATTATTCTATTTATTAGTGTGGACACTTAGAAGTTTTGTTGAGTATATATGTATCGAAACATCAATTTTTACCGTTTTATTATTTGTTTTAAACCAGTTAATGCTTTCAAAAATTTTCAAATATTGCATCGGGTGTTTTAGAACTTCACACCCGATCATTTTACAGAGTAGGTCTCCAATTTAATATGTACTTCAGTCAACAAATGCTTGAAGCGATGACTCAACACAGATTGAAAATGTTTAATTTTTATCATTAAATTCTAACGTTTCAGGAAAACAACAAAAGTCCATAGAAAGTCCGCCCCCCCCCCCCTGCAAAATTCAATTTCTTTACATTTACATTATAAATTACCAAAAATATGCGTCAGACCAAAATTACCAAAAATGTGCGTCAGCCCCCCCCCCCCCCCCCCCCCGACCGGCGAACTCAAATAACCGTCGGACCGCGGACAACCCCCCCCCCCTTTCCCGGGAAATTTTTTCTGGGTCCGTACATGCATTTATCATTATAACAATATGTAATGCTTTCTTGAAATTATATCATGTTAATTCCTTCTAAGACCACAACCTTCATTGCTAGCATGATAATAAAAAAGGGACAAACTGTAAAAGGATATATCGCAAATAACAAAAGAATTGACCTATAGGGGAGATAAATTTTCCGGGGGAAAATCACTTATGAAAATCAATTTTTCTTTAATATTTTCTATCGTACATATTTCAAAATTTTTCACATTTTAAATTGGAACCTCTCATATTGCTCTTTCAATTTTATGTTTTTTTAATGTTGGCTTAAACAGCATTTTCTAGTAAAATAGCATATATCTGCATGGTTTTTGACCTAGATATCCCAAGGACTGGCCTGTCCCTAAAAAATCTTAAACATTTTGGAGGAAGGTTTATAGATTAGACAAAAATTGGGGTGGGTCAATTAAAGTTTTCCGTCCCCTTGTTACCCCAGCATCAGGTACATGTACGTCCCTTTATACAAATAATGCAACTGTTAATACGGAAACGAGTTCAGGTAAATGAATAATAATTCTCGAGCGCCTCGTAAAAATCTTTGTACATCTACAAACATCACTCTTCCTGTTATTTCTGTTGGGAAAACTAAGCCGACATGCATTATTTGTCGCAAAGAGTCAAAGGGTTTGCTACCTTTGAAATCGCGTCACGCGAGACTTTCGATAGCTGATAATATGTCCTTGGTTATAAATAAACGCATATAAAGAACATGTAAGGTATTATAGAAAGTAAACTGAAAATAAAATTAAAGATAATAAGTAAAAAAGAAAAAGTCCATAACTCATACTGCTCGGACAACTACTGTGAAAGTTTATTTTCAATCACTGAACATTATGAGGACTAGAACCAATTAGTTTACTGTGTATTGCTCAAAATCAAACCGATATGCTTTTTTGTAAAGACTGAAACCTAATATCAGTCCTATAGGTCAAGTCTTTTGTTATATACAAGTGATCCTTTACATATTATCTCCGAGTCTTTCTTCATTTTTCCATGAAATGTGAATGAATTTAATGAAGTAAAATACATGGTCGATAAGAACGTTACACAGAATATGTAACGATAACAATGGTAAACTATATGTACACAAAGTCTTAGGTCAGACCGGGTAAGTATAGGTCAGCCCGTGTAAGTCTTAGGTCAGCCCGTGTAAGTCCTAGGTCAGCCCGTGTAAGTCTTAGGTCAGCCCAAGTACAATGTACATTTGTAAGTCCGTAAAGGTCAGTGCTCTCAATGTGTGTAGAACCTGATGTAACTGTCTTTTTCAAAGCAAGTAAAACATGTTTCAAGTGAAATGTACACAGCTTGTGTAGTCTTAGCTCAAAAGACGCCTTAATTTCAAACAGCCATGGCCGAGTTGTCAGCAATGAAATAGATAGGCCTACGTGACGTCACATTGCCGTTTGACAATTTTACCCTAAGTACAAGCTTTTGTGAAAACGGATTTATAATTTAGATCGATTATCAAATAATTCAAGAAATGCCAATGTCAAAAGTGCATACGTATGAATGAACGATCCAAACGTATTTTTTTAAAGAAATAAGTGATGGAAACTAGTTTGACCGTAATATGGTCTGTTCATGGCTATATGAAACACAACAGAATTTCCAAAGAATCGTAGATCTATAACACATTAATTCAGTGCATATAAATATTTTTTCACAAAGTGCAAACTTTGACAAGAAGATGTTAAACACGTCCATGTTGTTTGACACTCCTGTTTAGGGCCTCTTACAAATACAAATGTTATCAGTTTATTGAATTGTACAACGAAGTGTGGTTTGTAGCCTTATCATGTGAAGGTTACCATTGTACATGTATTAACTACATCTCCTTGAAAGTCTGAGGTCAGTCCGTGCAAGTTCAGTGGAGTTTGCGCTTTTTATGTAGCTTAGTTTTTATCAATCAAGAAATAATCCATGTAAAATGCAACGCAAGGAAAAAAATACAAAGACACCAATATAATAAATATAATATACTATAATCAAAGTACTGATAGTACTGAAAAGCGCTAACCCAGCTTCTGTATGTATATAACAGATATATGTATATAACATTGCAGTTTCTGTATACGCACTATATTTCCTCATCAGTGCGTGGCAGCCCTTCGATGATGTATGTAAGCCCCGTACATTAAATTCATAATAGCCCGTATATTAGATTCACAATAGCCCGTGCAGTTATCAACCGCAACTTCTCGGGCCTTTCCGGCAAGCTCGGAAAAACACCTCGAATGTATTATCTAGGCGTCCATGACATACCCCCTTTTTGTAAAACTTGAAATAAATAGAACACATTTTACGATCTGTTGAGATGTGAGCTATACTTCATTAAAGTAAACGATATACACTAAAATATAACACAGAAGCGACATACAAGACTGTCTAGCCGATACTTATCTTAATGGGAAGCGACTCCATTTTGTATAAAATTCTAACATCCGGTGATGTTAATACATTCGAGGTGTTTTTCCGAGCTTGCCGGAAAGGCCAGAGAAGTTGCGATTGGTGCAGTTATGTGCATTAACCCCTGAAATGGTTCCATAACAAGTTCAAATAATGTATTTTTCTGCTCATAGGAGGCGGTTATTCGATGCATCGGAAGTAGAGATCTAACGACAATAAAGCGCTGATCTATGCTTAGCGCTTTAAAATATTAATTATAGCTACTTAAATAAAAGTTGGCAGTTTAAATCCTAAACAATGCACCAAAAAGCAGTCTAAAATGTTGTGTTTATCCCTACGCCGATATCGGTTGCGTTTCACTGCATCGCGTACATTTCTATTTTATCATGCATGTATGAATTATAACCGATTATATTATAAGAAATAGTGGAAGGAAAAAATCCTGGATGGCTAAATATTTTCCAAAGTGCATTACATATGAGGTATTTTGGTCTACATGCGATACTGATATTTTGATAAGATAAACAGGCACACATCTGTTTAAAAAACTTTTATTTCTATGCCTTGCAGTTTTCACTTCACATGTATTAGAAATATTCAATAAGAAGCTGTTATAAAACAATACGCAATTAATCCCAAAGTCATAGCATAACATTCTTGATAAAGTCGTGAAGGTGAATTAGTGATTAGTATAGGTACACATGTACTCAAGGACGGTGGAACGGTGCAAAAGACAGAGAATATTGGTTTGGATGCTTCATTTCGGTCTTTTAAGTTTTAATTTCATGTTATTCTCGATAAAGCTTTTTTTTTTAGAAAAATCAAATTGAATCTTACGACACAAACATCGTAAAATGAAGTAAGAAATTGACAAAAGTATACGATATATTTGTGACCTTCGAAAGATAGCAAAGTTTTGATTATAAACCTAAAGAATGATTTTAGGTCTGCAATTGTCACCTAGGAATGATAAGACAATTCGCCATGGGTCGTGTCTTCTATTCCACGTTTGTTGCGACTTTGTTCATCCACAGTATATGGCTGATTGGTGAGTTGAAAATTAATTGAATAATTCAATAATTCGTTCTTTTTGAATGAGTTAAACCGTTTGATTAAATGGGTAATATAAAACATTGAATTAAAGAAAAGAACAATTATATTCATATCATCATTGTTGTAGTTTGACGATTTCGTTAAGCTTGTCCAAAGTTATATATACAACGTATTCTCCTCTTATCTCTATTTTTGATTCACGCCAAATAACTGAAAAGATCCAGGTACTACCAAATAAAATGTAATTTGTGGAAATCAAGAACCAACATTATGACAATTGTGAATATTTGTAATCCTCTGGTTGAAATATTGAGGAAAAGAAGATACAGGCGTGCCTATAGTTAGCAAATCTCACAATAAATTGGTTGTTTAGATTGAATTACTGACGTATTCATATGATAACGTTTCAGTAGGGTATTCAGTAAAGAACAACAAGACTTTATTGCATTTACCATGACCTTTTATGGATACTGTCGATCCTACAGGGTCCTGCGTAGGGTACAGCGATACTCAATTGTTATCTTACAAATTGTGAATATTGTTAATCCCACAGGGCCATTAGCGGTGCATAGCAAGACTCTTGGTATATTACTATATATGTAATTATGAAAACTGCCAATCCAACGGGCTCCGTCGTAGAGTACAGTGACAGGGAGTCCCCTCAGGGTCCTCAGTATGTTATAGCTCAACTCTATTGATAACTTAGCAACTGTGGACACTGCAAAACCCACAGGCTCCTTTATAATGCACAGCACTAGTTTATTGGTAAATTACTAATTGCAGATACTGTCAATCCCAAATGGTTCTCATTTGAAGGGTTCAACTACACTTTATCAGTATTATACTATCATAGATACTGTCAATCCCACCTGGTTCTCAGTTTAGTACAGCGATACTCATTTTGCTATTTTTCCTAATTATGGATATAGTCAATCCTACAGGGTCCTCATTAAGGTAGAGTGATACTTTATTGTTATTTTCCTATTTATTGATATAGTCAATCCTACAGGATCCTCAGTAAAGTACAGTGATACTTTATTGTTATTTATCTAATTATGGATATAGTCAATCTTAAGGGGTCCTCAGTAAGGTACAATGATACTTTATTGTTATTTTCCAAATTATGGATACCTTCAATCCAACAGTTTCTCAATAGTCCTCAATAGAGTATTGCGATCATCAACCCCGTAGGGTCCTCAGTAGGGTTAAGCTAGATTTAACTGCTAAATTACTAATAATGGACAGTGTCAAACCTTCAGGGTCCTCAGTAAGATACAGCGATACTTTGATGGCATATTTATTTATTAATTATGGACAATGTCAACCCCACAGGGTCAACAGCTGGAGAAAGCCACTGGCAGGCTTGGGAATCGTGTCACATTGGACACCAAGACTGCGGTTACGGGAAACAATGGAGGGCCCTATCCGGCTGTTCTCATCACCATTCTTGTTATCAGTCGCGGACATGCCATGTGGATTGCAAAGGTACATCAGTGAGATGATTTTTGCGCAAAATATTCAATATAATTGAATGCTCGTGGCCATCTTAAGACTTTATTTATCTCTTTTAAATGGAGAAAATTTAAAAAAAAACACCATTATTCAAATTTTAAAGTTGGTCAAGTATGAAATTTAATTTGATTTAAAAAAAACCATAATTCAAATTTTACAGTTGGTCAAGTTTGAAATTTTATGGCCAGATAATCATATCGTAAATTTAAAGGCGAAAGCGTAAGATATTCTTGTTTACTATTACGCTTTCTTAACAAAGGGAATGAATTTAATTTTTTTTTTTTAACAATTCAGTATTTATAAAATGCAAATCATATACTAGTAAAGCGTTACAATCAGAAAAAGATTTTTTTATCTTTTAAAGCATAGGCGTCGGAACCGGGGGGGGGGGGGGGCTAACTTTTTTTGCAAAGTTAGACCTAACCATTAGGGACATAGCATAATAGAGGGTTCAGCCCCCCCCCCCCCCCACTTTTTCTCGCAGCAAAGATAAATGTTCCAAAGTTTACCTTGAAAGATTGAGAAGTTGGAGTCATAGGCATACTAGCCCCCCCCCCCCTCCCCCGGATTAGGATTTCCATGATTTTGGGAATTATTTTTTTTTCTCAAGATTTCTGAGGATTAGTCTAGCCTCCCCACTTTCAATTTTCTTCCGACGCCAGTGTAAAGGGTTCTTGTGTGTTGGAAGGAAACCATATCAAATAACACGATTATATTATAGAGAATTGTCAAAAATATGTGTCACGTGGCTGTAAAATTAATAAAAGGGTAGAGTACGAGGGTGATTGCTGATAAAAAGAAGTTCATGTTTAATAATCTTCAAGTAACTATTAGTTAGTACAGAACTGTAGCACTAAAGGAAATTCAGGCTGAGGGACCGTCAACCCGAATTTCCCGTAGAGCTACAGTTCTGCGGCGATCCTTTAACGTTGTTTCTTTTCCTTGCAATAGAAAATGGAAGTTGGAGCACCTGGTCTGCATTTTCTCGTTGTTCGGTGACCTGTGGGCACGGGGTCATGAGTAGAACACGCACGTGCACCACCAGCACACACCTTGCTGCATCTGCACAGGGCGATTGCCAGGGCCTATCGACAGAGACACACTATTGCCGCGTTCATCATTATTGTCCAAGTATCTACATATAATATTTATTGTTAAAAAATGCTCTGAACAATACATTGTACATGGATACTGGAGAGCCATATTCTATAGTTGAATTTTTTTTTGAAGTTTGTACATGTTACATTGTATATACATGAACATTTGAAAATTAATTCATTTCCTATATCTGAGAAGCAGAACAGAAGATCAAAAGTTTAAACCATTTTAACAAGAGCTTGGACTTTGGGTAGTTGTGTTAAACAGCAATGTGATTTAGGCCTGCATGTCTATTTCATTGCTGGGCACTCAGCCATGGCTCTTTAAGGTTGTACATCAATAACTATCATATTTTATATAAGGAGTTGAATCTAACAGACGTCTAGATTCTGAAAGTTTTAATTTTTATTGAATCCTGAGTTTCGCCTTTTCACTACAGTCAATGGCGGTTGGAGCCCGTGGGGTGAGTTCTCTGAGTGTTCCACGTCGTGTGGGGGAGGGATCAAGACCCGGATCAGGACTTGCACCCATCCCGCACCCCGATATGGCGGACTGGCCTGTCCAGGGGAATCCCACGACACCTTACATTGCAATGATCATCATTGTCCAAGTAATATTTGAATCAATTCCAGCCTCTCTCTCTCTCTCTCTCTCTCTCTCTCTCTCTCTCTCTCTCTCTCTCTCTCTCTCTCTCTCATATTTTGTTTTCTAAATTAAATGTGGCATATGTGGAAAGTAATATATGGATGACGGATGACCTAATTCAGCTATGATTTGATTACAAGTCAATGGTGATTGGAGCCGTTGGAGTAGGTATTCTCATTGTTCCGTATCGTGTGGAGGAGGGACCAAGACCCGATTTAGGTCATGTTCCCACCCAAGACCTGCGTACGGTGGCCAAACATGTCACGGGAGCCCAAGGGAAACATTACAATGCAATGACAAGGACTGCCCAAGTAACGTATAACTAGTAATATATATACATTGTGGTTTACACAAAAACCCGCTTAGGGCCTCCAAAGTTGTATTTTTTACTCAAATAAAAAAAAGTCGTAAATATAAACCTTAACAACAAACAGCCTCATTTACATTTTTTTTAGCTATTTGGAATATATAAATATTGATTTTGAGTGTTTAATTGTAAATCGTAGTTGATGGACAGTGGGGCCATTGGAGTAGGTTAACTAACTGCCATGTGACTTGCGGCGGAGGAATCAGGTACCGCTATCGGTATTGCAACAACCCAGAGCCTGCCCATGGCGGGATCAGATGTCCTGGCAACTCGCGCGAAACTTACCTTTGCCATACCCAACACTGCCCAGGTATTCGTTCAGTGATTTATCATAGTTTTTAAAATTTATTAGATTTCTTAAATATTACACCGATCTTAATGTCAAACTAGAAATTTGTGATGAAGGGCCTTCTTTATACATGTAACTTGCACGTGTAGTGTATCTTTGTTTTTTTACACGCATCTTAATTAAATTAAGGGGGCTTGATGGTCAACAAATTAACCGTCAGATCTACCTAAAATTTCAAGATTTGATTTGTATACATGTACCTATAGACTATTATTAACAAAATAAAACCCCCCACAATTTTTGACTTCTGTATTGGGGTATTTTCATATATATTTATGCAAGGAGCTCTTCATCTAAAGGAGATCAATACAGTATAAAAATGGCCAAGAACATCAAGCCTTAAATACATGCAAAAGACCAGGGCTGCGTTCAAGATCGTAGCTGCTACGGAGGGCTTCGTAGCTGAACGGTAAGCTACCCTAGCCGCTACGTAGCCTAAATATTTTATGCTAAGCATCAAATTCAAGATGGCCACCTTAGTTGCCACTCTGAAACAAACATGAAATCTATTTTTTCAGTGATATTTTATTCATTCTTAAAGTTATAATGAATTTCAACATGTATATTTCTGCTTGAAATTTACAAATTATGTCAATGTAATTATTATTTTGTTGAATATATTCAACTTCAAATCTGAGACCTAGCGGCTAACCTAGCGGTCCTTTCCATAGACCTAGATATCTACGACCTAGCGGCTAGGCTATCTTGAACGCAGCCCCGCTATGCAATGAACACTAATTTCAGATTGCTTTTATTTAAATACTATATGAATTTAATCACTTATCAAGACGTACCCTTTATTTTTGCACTAAGTGGACGGTGCTTGGAGTGAATGGTCAGCATTCTCGCACTGTTCTGTCACGTGTGGAGGTGGAAATTCGACGCGATCAAGGTCGTGTTCAAACCCGACGCCATCTGATGAAAAACACATGTGCCAAGGGGAGGCCACCCAAACAACAGATTGTAACTCCTACGGCTGTCCAGGTAAAATATATAATTTGATCAAAATTAATAATGTTGTAAGCTTATTATTTAAGAAATTGAAATAATTACTTATTAAGGTTAAGTGTAAACTAAGTGTTGAGATCTTATAAAAATCTGTGTCTAATTCTCCAAATAGAGAAATGTTCAATGGCATGAAAATACAATGTTGGAATAACGTAGCAGAAATCTTTACATTACGGAGACAGTGGAAAAAGAAAATAATGAAAGATAGGTCGCGTCTGACCTTAATTTCTACAATATTAAGAAAAACTTGCAAAATTTGCTTGTCCCTAAACGGAATAATTCTTTTATTTATCGTCAGTAAATGGTGGATAGAGCATCTGGTACAGTTATTCCTAAAAAGCATTTATATGAAAAAAAAGTTGGCAAAATCGGCTTGTTCCTTGAATGAATTATATGTATTCTTTGATTTGTTGTCAGTAAATGGTGGATGGAGTAACTGGTCCAGTTATTCCCACTGCTCCGTGTCGTGTGGGGGAGGAAACCAGACCAGGACAAGGTCGTGTACCAACCCAGCGCCCTCTCATGGCGGACATATCTGTGTTGGAAAATCGGTGGAAACCGCAACATGCAATGACCATGGCTGTCCAAGTAATGTATTAATTACGTTTCCATTTGTGATTATTATGAAAAAAAGATAAAGGAACAAGAATATTTCTTAGGTATATCTGCACTTTTTGGTTTTTAAATAATTTTATTACAACAGTAACCGCCTCCATAGTCTCTGCTTAACATCTGTTTATGGTCCTTTTATCAAGAATTCATTTTATGTGATGACGGAGTTTGGGTACTTTGGGATGAAATTCTCATGTTAAGATTCGTTAACATTTATATACTAGTATGCATTTCTATAATTTTTTAACATCGGCAATGAATTTAAAAAAACTGTTTTTTTTCTTAAAAAAGTAAATGGTGGTTGGGGTCAATGGACCAGTTTTACTCAATGCTCCAAATCTTGTGAGAGAGGAGGTATGTCTAGGTCACGATTGTGCAACCAACCAGAACCAGCCAATGGAGGACATCAGTGCCATGGCGCCCATGTGCAGCACGTAGTTTGTAACCGCCATGCTTGTCCGAGTAAGCTCTTTCTTCGCTTATTGCACTATATTATTTCAATAATAGCTAAATTAATGTCCAATGCCTAAGTAAATCTAATTGCCAGTAAAGATTTAACTTGTTACTTATTCAAAAGCCAAAATCCACAAATTCCAAGGCCTCCGTCGCTTAAGTATATTGCCCAGTAAAAGTAAAAATGTGCTGTACTTGTATATATTTTATAATAAATTGCAGCATTGCAACACGTTGACGGCATAGGTTTCCGATAGTTCAGTGTTTAACGCTACCTCTAATAATAGTCTCCTTTGTCATCATTTTCAAACTGAAACATTTTACCTCAAATATACCATGCATCGACAATCGCCGATACTGAACAAGAATTGCAAAAAATTGAATTAAGTTTTACTTCAAGTTAACTTTAAAGTTTAATTTGTAGTTGATGGTGGATGGAGCGATTGGCTACACTGGGGGAAATGTTCTGTGACGTGTGGTCATGGCTTCACAACAAGAGTCAGACATTGCTCGCACCCCGCACCGGCACACGGAGGAGCAACCTGTGTAGGTGTTGCGACCGAAAGTCAGACGTGTGTACAACCTCACTGTCCAGGTAACATTTCCATTTTTTTTCTACAGACGAATTCAAAGTATAATAATAAAACGGTGATTTACACGCATTTTGATTAAAATTACTCCATTTTTGCTACACCAATGTTTTAACTGTTGAAATAGCATCATTTTTTGCGGTTTTTCTCTCTCAAAATCTATCGTAAATAATGATTAATGATATCCTAAACGACGAAATTGAGAGCACACCAAAAATAATTGCCATAAATAAATGTACCTATTTGAATCAAAGCACAAAAATTTGCACTGGCAAACATAACCATGTTATACTGCAAAACACTAAATCTGAATTATGTGATGCATTTTTAAGTGGACGGACAGTGGAGTGCGTGGAGTCACTACAACACTTGTTCAAAGACGTGTGGAGGCGGCACAAGAACTCACCAGAGGACATGTTCAAATCCGGCACCATTACACGGGGGAATAACGTGTCACGGAAATGACACCGAAACCGAAATCTGCAATCAAGATCCATGCCCAGGTCCAAATTTTTAATTCAATGTTTTATTCTTATATATCCAAAAATGTTGACTTTTAATCAATATCAAACCATTGTATTTTGTTTTTTGATTTTTTTTTAAAATCATGACCATTTTCTCTTTTCTCGTTTAAAATTTCGCATGCGGACTTTGCCAATTTATTGGAAATGTGTCGTTATAAGATAACATTATTATATATAGAACATAAATTTGTTTCTTCTAAACCTTTGTGTTCAAGTATAAATATGTATACATTGATAGAGAACCATTCAGATCCGTGGACATACGGAGAGACATCTTCAAGTTAATGTTCTCTTTGCCAATATACATGTATAACACAAATAACTACAATTTTAAATGAAAAGAAAATAAGAAGCTTTAACTTTATTCATTCTGGACAATTTTTTAGTTGATGGCCACTGGAGCGTATGGACTCACTTCAGCGCATGCTCAGTGACATGCGGAGATGGCACAACGACTCGCCATAGATCTTGTTCAAACCCGGCGCCATTACATGGAGGAAAAAGTTGTATCGGAAATGAAACGGAAACCGTAGTTTGCAAAAAGACACAATGTCCAGGTTCGCCTACCATAATGTAAAGGAAGAGTACAAACTCAATCAACCATTTATAGGTTGTACAAGTTGCTGTCCTTTAAAAAAGGACTACAATACGTGGACCATTTGCATATGTTTTCAACGAAAACGTAAAAGCCTTAAGAGATTCCACCGACTCTAGCCCTCTGCTTTTAACCACTAAATTTGTACGTTGTATTACGTATACATGTATGTATAGCCCTGACTTTTTATCTCAGAATTCAAAGGATTCATACTTTTAAAATAATTATGATCTATCTATGAATGAAGTTAGCAGGTATAGTATCAGGCATTCGGTGAATCCTACTATTTGCACACACATTACGATTCGCACTTCTTTGTTAACTATGCAGTGACAGCTTTGTGTAAATTAAATATTTGATATTTTGATGCATTTTTCTTGAGATTTAAACTTTGATACAGTGACATAATTATTCAATCACACTTAAATGCTTAAAAAAATTTCATCGAGAAGTTCACTATTCTCGCCTACTATAAAAGTAAAGTTAAGTTACATGTGTATTCGGAAACAACAAAACATTGCAAATTATGCTATTTGATGCATGTTGTAGTTTCGGCATAACATTAACTCATTTCATAATACTGATAGTTCATATCACATGCCAATCATTTCTTTAAAAGAAATATTTTGTTTCTATACTGTACCGACAACTTTACAATTACAGCGCCTTTGAACTTATGTGTGCATATTGCACGGAATCCCGATCCCGATTCAGATAAACGTGTACTAGCCTGGTTCCCTGAGCTACCCATTACGCACAGGAACCAGGCTAGCTCATGCGCAAGCTGAATTTTCCCCATAGCATCCGGTTTAACCTCGCTTATATATTTCCTGCGTGGACCTCAGGGTCCACGCAATAACACGCGAATACATGCTTTTATATTTTGTTGAAAAAATAAAAAAATGAATTAGTGTTGAACAGACTCCATGCGCGGATCTAAACGCGACCCCTATCCCCTCTGAAAAATTATAATTCATTAGATTCGCATAGTAACATTCGCGAAAAAGCCTCGTAGGTTCCAAAATTGTCATCGCAAAGAACAATGTTAGATAACTTTCAGCGTATTATGTATGATTTAACTTTGCTGCTATGAACTTTATGAATATAAGTCATCTATTTCAGACTTGTTTCGGCGGTAGTTCAGTAGTTCAAGCAAATTCAAATAAAATTCATTTAAATATTTAAACAAAAACCCGAGTTGATTTTGTTGTTATTCTTCAAAATAGTATAAGACTAAAACCACTCATCGGTAATTTTATTGTTTTAAAATCAGACAAAGTAGCAATTGCAATACGGAATTTGGAATAATTTTGGAATTATAAAAAAGCGTCACCTGGTGACTTGCACTTGTTGTCATTTTAAAAATTAAACAGATTATTCTAATTATTTAAGAAAAAAATAACTACTAAAACCCTGAAAACTTTTGTATGTAGTTGATGGAGAATGGAGCCATTGGACGCACTGGAGACATTGTTCTGTGACGTGTGGCCAGGGAATCCAAAAAAGAGTCAGACATTGTTCGCACCCCGCACCGGCACACGGGGGAGCAGCCTGCGTCGGTCCTGCCGACGAAAGTCAGACGTGTGTACAACCTCACTGTCCTGGTACATCCTACCTTTTTTTGATAGTTATACAAAAAGAGTTATTATAAATATTGTGTATTACATTTACATGGTCAAATTCATGTAAATGTCTGATTTTTTTCCTCGTTGAAATTCAGATTTCTTTTCAAAATAAAAGCTTTCAATTATGCCCCCTCCTTAAATCAAAATGAATATATCAGAATTCATTTAAAATTTGTGTCATGGTTTTTTTGTGTGAAAGTGGACGGACAGTGGAGTGCGTGGAGTCACTACAGCTCTTGTTCAAAGACGTGTGGAGGCGGCACAAGAACTCACCAAAGAACGTGTTCAAATCCGGCGCCATTACACGGGGGAATGACGTGTCACGGAAATAACACTGAAACCGAAAGCTGCAATCAAGATCCATGCCCAGGTCGAAAATATTTTTTTTTAATTATTTGAATTAATTTAGTTCTTTTCATGTTATGGTTGCCCAAACTTTTTGTCCCTGATTTTATTAGATGAACAACCCTTTTTTTTTTAAATCGAAGTATTAAAATCTTGAAGCCTCTTGACGAAACCCAAACAGTGGTGTATCAAGGATGAATAATAAAGATGGCTCTACATTGTACTCTATAATCATCGTAATGCAGTCTAAGAGTACTTTGATCGTACAGTTTATTTAGATCTCCTTTATTTGTATCTGAATAGAAAGGCATTGACAAATGTTAACTTGGACACTCTTTGTTCCTTGTAAAACAGTTTTGACTAATTTTGATATTGAAATATTTCAAAATTCTAAAGTTATTCTTTTTAGTGGATGGCAATTGGAGCGCATGGACCCCCTTTAGCTCCTGTTCAAATACATGTGGGGATGGCATAAAATCTCGCCATAGAACCTGTTCAAACCCAGCTCCATTACATGGAGGAAAATTCTGTTCAGGAACTAAAACGGAAACTATGACTTGTAGCGATGGACCATGCCCAGGTCTATTTTTTTTTAATATGACTGAAATATTGAAAACATTCTTTACATTAAAAAAAAAAACAGAGATCCGAAAAAAAATCCTTATACATGTATATACATAATTATCGGATATATGACTTAAGTTGTGAAAGTTTCGATATACTAGTAGGGTATACATTTGCTTTGTTTGTACCTTTCACATTCTATTTAAATTTCAATAGTTTTTTCTACATTTTTATACATTTGCTTTGTTTGTACCTTTCACATTCTATTTAAATTTCAATAGTTTTTTTGTAAATTTGAAATGAATAATTACACCTGGATGGTGAATAGATACCTACCCCTGATATGCATTCATTTTATTTTGTATAACTTTATAACACCTTTTAAACAACAGAATGTATGTAACATGCATAAAAGTCATTTGTTCAGTAATATGTTTACGGTGCTACCGTTCTGGCGAGCGCAGCAAGAGTTACACATACCTTGCATCATTGTCAACTTATAGTTTTTTTTAGGTATCAACGAACGTCAAAGAATTTTTGAGATAGTATTGCTCTACAATAAGTATATACCAAAGGTACTAATTTTAATGTTAATGATACATACAGTGCAACCCCCTTCCCAGAGAGAGAGAGAGAGAGAGAGAGAGAGAGAGAGAGAGAGAGAGGTACCTGTTTGTAGGTGTGTAATTTCACACTTTTAAATTTAATGGTCTGACTATATGCAATATCTACATAATTTTTTTAAACTGTTTATTTTTTCATTTTATTCCTTTTTATTTATTTCAAAATTTCCTATTGTTTATTTCCTCCCTACTCATGCATGCACAATTAGCTTAGAAATGGATCGATATGACAGTAAAGTATGGCTCTTGCTAATAATATATATACATAAAATCTCTATATTAAAAAAGATTAAAAACAAATCATACGTCAATGAGGCAGGAATCGCAGTCTATACTGAAATAGCTGGTACACGCATTACAGATGTTTGATCCACCTCTAAAGGACTATGTGCGGTATGGTCAAATATCTGCCCCCGATTTCAACCAATTTTTATATAGTATCGTATAAAAATGAAATCGTCATCAATCATTGTAAAGAGGATGCCTATAACTTTAATAATGATTTTAGTCATCATTGCTCACTCCCTGTTTATCTATGACGTCACCTAAATGACCTAATTCCCGCAAATTTGCAAACAAATGAAGATATTCTCATTTTTGCTCTATATTTTGCATTCGGAAGTATAGAGCGCAGGTCTGCTCAAGTGCGATTTTAACATATGTTTTTCTTCAGATAGTTAGACATATTATACTAAAAAATGGTACTTGAGCAAGCCTGCGCTCGATGTTTCCCAGTCGAAAAACCATCGGAAAACACCCATATTTTACTACAAAACATCAATTTATCAAAATAATGCAATATTCATGACGTCATTTCTACATTATGACGTCACTGTGGTAATAACCTTTTACACCTTTATTTCCAATATGATTTTAACTATCTTTCACGTAATTTTAAAGCTCTTTCTAAAACTTTGATTTTGGGGGGCAAAAATTGCATAAAACCGCACTTAGTCCTTTATCACGGGAAATATAGCGCGGGTGCACTGTGACGTCATCCATGATTTTGTTCATCTTTGTTTACGTTTCTCGACTCAATACGGAGGTATGGAAGCATGTAACAAATCTTTTGAGTCTCGCCAAAGCATATGCGGTACTCAAAACGTGTCTTCAAACTTTAAATCACTGTAAATTACGAGTTAAAAGTCGGCCATTTTTGGCATAGCACCACGGGTGAAAACATTAGAGAGCATTATGGGACGTAGACAAAAAATTTTGTTTGATGAACTGTAGGTTTAGCTCGTTCTTTTTCCCGCGCACACTGGTTCTTAGAGCTCGCTGCGCTCGCTAATATGTTTTGCAAGGTTTCTGCGAGTACTTGTCTTATAATTGCTAGAGCAGACAAACAAGTTTATTGGGCATGGGTTAATCAATATCTTGTTATTCATTCAGGAGGCTGTATGATCAACAAATTATCCATCAGATCTGTCATAAACTTTAAGATATGATAGTGCACAGAGTTTTATTTTCATTTTTAGCTGGGCTCTGCTGAAAGCAGAGTCCTGGCTATAGGCAGGCAAATCGCCAATGTTACTATAAATAGCACAAATAAACAAAAAACCAAACAGCGTCAAGGTAAAGCTTCCGCTATACCAAATAGTTACACAAAGAGCCACGTTTTGTCAAAAGTGTTGGCATTTTGTTTCTTTTTTTTAAATTTCGAATGAATTGTCTATCTTTTTTAGTTTTCTTATAAATAACGTGTTTTTAAAACATTACTATGCATTTTGGACACATACAATGCGCATGAATTTCCATTACTTTGCTGCGCTATGAAGAAACAGGGATTGAATATATAATGCTTGTTGCAAAATTCAAGGCAGCAACTGTTAAACTTTTAACTTTTACTAGACAGACATATTTTTTGTTTATAGCCGCTTACAAAATTTGGTCGCTCTCTGATGCTTTGCCGACATTAAAAGCATGAGAGAGAGAGAGAGAGAGAGAGAGAGAGAGAGAGAGAGAGAGATTTTCAGTCTTTACTACAGAAAATGCATAAAGACACACCAAAAGAACCCGGCTTTCAGTACTTCAGTACTTTGATTAATCTTGATTTTGGTACTTATAATAAAGATGTATAATTTTAGTGGATGGAGGATGGAGTTTATGGGGAAGTTACACCAGCTGTTCGGTGACATGTGGTGTAGGGATTCAAAAAAGGGAGAGAACTTGTACTGAGCCTGTGCCACAATACGGTGGTACCGATTGTGTCGGCTTGTCCAGTGAAACACAAAACTGTACTGAAAGTGAATGTCCTGGTATGTGAGTCAAGTATGAGCTATCTACGATCTGTTAATTTCAACATCATTATGAATATCTAATAGTAATGATTTTGGCTTTTTAGGGGAATGGATGATTTTTAGATCCAAACTCTACTTATCCCAAACATATCGTTCAAACATCAGTCTTGATAATATATTAAATGTTAAAAATAACTTCTACTTTTGTTACAAAGGGGAATGTATAATAAATGTCATAATGCAAAAATAAATGTTGCATGACTACTTTTAGTGACGTTCAAATCACAAATACTTTTGATTAGTATCTTTTTTCATAAAAGGTCCTCGACACCACTGTTAATTAGCATTCATTAATTTGGTCTTAAGTCGTAAGCTCTTTTGTAAAACGCAGCCCAGTCGTTGAAATATCACATTTACAATTCGATATCTGATAAACTATCAGTAATGATAATTAGTCTCGAGGTGTTGAATGACTCTAAACATGTTGTTTTCTCTCATTAAGTTGATGGACATTGGAGTCAATGGAGTGAATTTAGTGTCTGCAGCACTTCCTGCGGACCGGGCTCACAAACCCGTGAAAGGACATGTACGAACCCAGCGCCCTCTAACGATGGTTTACACTGTGCCGGAAATGATAACGAAGTGAAAGTGTGTGAAACAGCGCCATGTAAAGGTAAAGCACCAAGTTGTTTTACAAAAGGCAATTCACCATATAGAATAATAAAAATACTATCATGAATCAAATGCTGTTGAATATGAATCCTCCCACCAGCCCCATTCCACAATAAGAATTCTTTGATTTCATACATTTTTATAGTTTCGAATTTCAAATTTATTGCCTCTGTATTTGACTGACCTAAGATTCCTTTTAACCACATTTTCATCTGATGTTTGCTATAACGCTAATGATAACGAATACAAATTTTATTTAGTTACAACACCTAGTTGGATAACTCTGCCAACTGCAGAACATGCATCACAATGGGTAACTGTGGGTAAAAAGGTAAGAAAAAGTTATCACCATTTACTGCATTAACTCAAATGACATCAAATATCAAAATTGTAAAAATAAACGTTTTCCAAAAAAAAAGGTTTATACAGGTATTTTCATATTGCCTTTAATCAAAAAATATATAGTGCTTGCTTTTGTTTTACAATTTCACATGATTATATTATAATTATAACTAAGCTTTGTTTTTTTCGTCAGAAGAAAAGATGGAATCGCGAGGATCTACATGTAAATAAATAAATCGTTGTTTTAAGAATTATCTTGAAAGTCCTTTTTTTTTTAAAGTTATGGTTAAATGTAGTCGAAATTTTATCTTTACAGCATCAAGAATTTTCTAGGCAGGGTGATTAACAGTAATCACAAAGTTTGGTAAATGTTATTCGATCAATATATATATATGTGTATAATAATTATATATATATATATATATATATATATATATATATATATATATATATATATATATATACACCAAACTTTTTGATATCGAAAAATCATCTCTTTTAGAAAACGAACATAATTATAATTTCTTAATGAAAAAGTTTAGATTTTATCGAAATATTTGCTGAAGCCTCAAAGACGAAATTCATCGTAAGTCCTCTAAAGGATAACGATTTATACATAAACAATACAATCAGTTTCTTGCATATTTTATTGCATAAACTCAATACCTGTGATGATCTGGGTCGTGTTTTTGTTGTTTGTCTAGCGGGGATTGTCAATGGTTATGAAGTTGGTTTTCTTGTATCTTGTCTAATAACGGGCATCTATCAGTCCAGCTTAGTGCAGGGTTTGGATTAATATAAAGGTTTATACATCTACTTGTTTTGTTAAATCTTTGTGTGGGTGCGGAGGGATTCATCAGCCATATAGAGAATAATTTGCAATTTACATTAAAGAAATTTTAAGTATTCAGTTAAAGAATACTAATTGTTTTTCAGTCCCCAAGTCTTTCCTCTGTATATTTTACTATTGCCATACTATAGGCCATTAACAGTGCTGCATCAGGTCACCATTAAAGCTCTTGGGCCTCTTGTTCTTGTTTGTAATTAAGCTTGTCTATTTAATATTAATATATCAAAATCAGTTTATAGCATGTCTTTAAGCTATGCTATAAGACTAAAATATAACAAATTTAACAAAGTCCTATTTCACTATTATACATATCATAAAACGACTTTGCATTTTAGAATAGAGCTGGACATAGCTCTCATGGGTACTTAACGTGTGACACTGCAGTTTAAATGTGTGTTTTTTTTCGCACATGATGCACCCAAAAAATCTTTTTACTTCACAAAAATAATGAAAGATTTAAAAGATCATTTGGAACAACGCATCCATGCGAACAATTGATATGAAATTTAGTCCTGTTTGTATATAAAATCTCATAAAACTGAAAAGTACATTAAACACTGTGAAGAAATTAGCCCCTTTTAAAGTTTTACTATAATTTGAAAATCAGTATGTTTAAACATAATGAATTAACTAGTGAATTTCAAATTTTAATCAATTTTTTAATTTATTAGAATTTTCATTAATTTAAAATGCTTTATCAGTTGTATACTGTACAAATGAAATAATATGAAATGAAGATTGCTGAATAAGGCAATGTTAGAAGAAGAACTACATAATACAAATGTTACGATGAATGTTTTATTTTTAAAACACTGTTCTAATCAAGAATAATTATATTAGAAATGTAATTTACAACAATAGGTGATTATTTACAAAACTGAGATACAGAATGTTAAAATACCCTGGTATTACATGTAATATAATATAAGTGTAATACAATATATTCAAATGCTAGTTTGATGTATGATAATGATGTACATAACTAGAGCCGAGCTCGTTGCAAAGCAACGAGTATGTCTTCCATCGCAACTTCGTGTCGCGAAAGGATTGTCCATCAGTCTGATTAAAATACCTCCTTCTCCTGACACTTGTCAGAGCCTGACAGACCCTGTATTGGTAAAAGGTCATCTTTACATGACAATTTCTTCTTACGAATTAGAGCTTTAGAAAATTGATTGGAACTCTTCAAATGGAGACAAAAAAAATTAATTCATACCTGTTTTCTATGTAACCTCTAGATGGAGTATTGCACTACTCATTAAACAGATAAAGGCATATCTTTGCTAAGTAGGTGTTATTTAATTTGTATGCGAATGTGGAGGTCAAGTGGGTATAGTCTGTTATTGATACAGGTCTATCAGAACCTGGCGAGTGTAAGGAGAAGGGAAATGGTTTTTAATTATACTGGATTATCAATATGATAATAGTAAGTTCGAGAAATCGAAAACGAGACTCAATTTCAAAGTATTATTTTCATACCAGGCAAGTTCTTCGTTTAACTTACTTCAAGTTTAGGATAACTTTAAAAAGTACATCATTTATGTACATGTATATAATTAATTTAATTATAATAAAAGTGTGGATGTGGCGGTGGGGGAAATGACCCAAAAATCAATTTTCTAAGCGTTAACTTAAGGGAAATTTTGGTTGAGAGAAAGGGGGCATTGCTCCCACTGGACCATCTAAAAGGTACTGTTAGCAAGCTCACAAATGATATCCCCGCTAAGAAAGAAGTCATTACTCACGTATTTCTCTATTAGAGAATAATGGATGGTTCGTTTTCTTTAAGTAGTGAGTCAGACAAGGCAGGGTATATTTACAGGTCACAAGTAGTCTTTATGACAAACTCTAGCTTTTACTCATTTCCATTAATACAAGATATGACACATGTTTAATATGACTTTGAACTTGCGCAACTGACCGTGGGTCAAGTTCATGACACATCATTGGTCATCAGGAATCTTTACATGAAATAGAAACTCCCAATGTGTCTCCTTAAATGACTTAGGAACAAATCATTACACACTCTCAGGTCATAAGCAATCTTTGTGTGAAGTAAGAAATTCCAAAGTGGACCGGAAACAAATTTTGCACTTTTCCTGCCAGTGACCTTTACTTTGACAAATGACCTTGGGTTTAGGTCATGACGCTTCGTCAGGTAATGAGTATTATTTGTATGAAGTAAGAACACTTCCAATGTTTCTCCATCAGAAAGATATAGACCGGACACGACGTACGGACGGACAAGGTGATTTTTATTTAACACCCCCCCCCCAAATTTATTTTCGTGGGGTTTAAAAATCTTTTTCGCCCGTTTTGTGCGGCACAAAAAAGACCTATATTTTTCAATTATTTCTATCATATCTCATATAAATATACATGTAAATGTATGATTTGTATGCACATTTGAGTTCTTCTCATCATCGTCGGAAAGGATAAGAAACCCTTGGGGTCCAATAATGTCTTTTCATGGGCATTTGTCAATTTGCATCACTAAATGATTTCCAAGCGGTAATAAGCTATCAAAGCTATTGAGATGTTACATGTAGATATTGAATTTCTATAGATTTAAATTTAAGGTTAGGAAAAACACTTTTTTATACAGTAAAAAAAAATCTTAAATAGCTTTATGTACGCGTACACATAAATAAGAAGATGTAGCGAAAGCTATAACGACTTTATTTCTTCTGTTCTAGACTTTTTCAGAGTCAACAAGCTACAAGTTAACAATCTCCCATTTTGACAAGCTAGATTAAAAATAAAATATTCAGCTGAGTTTTAATCTGCATTACAACCTCATATTACACAGCTTCAATGATTTTTTTTTATCAATGTGCATATAACAATAAGTAAAATCCCCAAGAACAAATATCTATCGCAATTAAATGCATACATTTTTGGGAGGCAGAAAAGTCGCTATATCATAGTCTGCAAGTCAATTGAACTACTACAATTATTTCAAAGAAATAAGAAACTGTCGACACTTGCAGTACTCTGATGATTTAATGACGATCGACCGACTTTATTGCTTAATGTAGTCGTATATCATTACTTCTAATCCTGAGAACAAATTTTATTTAATATTTGACTTAAAACTGTTAACTTATAAAACCAGAGACATAAATAACTTATTAAGTTATTTAAGTCTCTGATAATATATATTTTATTCTGTTCATAACTATAGAAGTTTAGCGTGTTCAACAGGTTAATTTTTTAGCCACATTCTCAGATTACGATATCGCACCTTTAATGTGAGGTTGATTGACATCGAATATTTAAACACTTATTGTTTAACAATTGACCGCTGCATTGAAAGCATCCTTCCAAATGTTACTCAATTATTTATCAATTGCTGATCTGCAGCCCGGGGGCAATATTTTAGGCTATGTGCGCTGACGCGACACGAGATTTTCGGTCGCACGTGGAGCGGATTCATTTGACTTAGCATAGACTGACCGAATAAACACACGGGTGGGAAGGTGACATACATTGAGGAGAAAAATGTACACATGTTAAGTAGTCGCCAAAAATGGGTCTTCGCCACATTTTGAAAAAAAAAATCCCTTGCACTCTGATCATGAAACCGATAAAATCTAAACAAATCTTGTTTAAAAACACATGTGAACATTCTAAAAATAATCACTTAATCCCTCAATTTTATCGTGTCAGCCTCTACCGCCAATCGCAACTTCTTGGGCCTTTCTGGCAAGCTCGGAAAAACACTTCGAATGTATTACCTAGGCGTCCATGACGACCCCCCCTTTTTTAAAACTTGATGTAATTACAACACATTTTATGATCTGTTGAGATGTGAGCTATATTCCATTAAAGGCATCAATATACACTAAAATATAACACAGAAACGACATACAAAACTTCTTGCCGATACTTATTTTGATGGGAAGCGACTCCATTTTGTATAATATTCTAACATCCGGTGATGTTAATACATTCGAGGTGTTTTTCCAAACTTGCCAGAAAGGCCAGAGAAGTTGCAATTGCCTCTACACCGCATGTGTTAATTTGATATTTGATTTTTTTTATCCTGCCTTGAACGCTTGGAGACTGTTTCATTTTCTTAATTCGGCTAAATAATGCTTCCAATTTTGAGCGCGCTCTCTCTCTCTCTCTCTCTCTCTCTCTCTCCCTCTCTCTCATTTTATGTGCAACCTTATGAAGACGTCAACTACTTTCTACGATATCTATAAAACCTCTCAGCAGTAGTTAGCGGAAATATTCGTGGGTAAATAAAAAAAATCTTAAATTGAAACACAAGTCAATCTTACGTGTACCGGTCAAAATCTCGAATAAACAAATAGTTGGAATCGTACAAAATATCAATAAACATGCACGTGTGATAAAGTACATGCAGAAGAACACGAGCTACCGCGGATCACTTGTCCACTCGCGCGGGATCTCCTTGGCTATGTTCTAGGGGTGATCATTTGAAGGTTTAATCTTTGTGGTTTTTCGTTGTTTATCTATAACATTATTAGTACATGTATAGTTTTTAGAACATTTTAGAATTACAAATTCACTATTGATTTATGTCTGATGATGTTTCTGATTTGGAACAATATCGCTTTTATCAATTTTTAGAGGGGCTTCTCAATTCACATTCTAATGTTTCATTCAATAAATTGAAGGTGAACAAAAAGAACATAAAATTGAAACAGTTCTTGTATATATATCTTGTTATTAGATAACCGCTGACCTCTAGGTAGTGCAGCCGCGACCGATTTCCTCGGCCGCGGATGAGGGATCGGATAACTTACGTAAAGTTAAAACACACATAAAAAGCTCAGAACCCAGGAAGATTTACAATGTTTGCAGTATGATGAATAAACTCTAATTGATATAAGTTTTTTCCCCCTTTCATCCCACAGTTGATCTATCTGTCTGATACTGCTTCACTTCGAGTTTATGATTTAACAGAACGATTTCTTATTCTATCGTTTAATTCAAATTAAGAAGAGTAAGCTTTAATGTCATTGTGTACGATTCTTGTGTTTGCTGCTAAGTAAAATCACATATGACAGACGCGATTCTTGTGTACTAGATAACCGCTGACCGCTAGGTAGTCCAGCCGCGACCTTGGCGATCCATTTTTATCGGCCGCGGGCGAGATGGGTTATGTAATGACGCACACAACTAAGAATTTAGGTCGATTTGAAATGCTTGCAGTAAAATGACTCAAATCTATTTCAAGGAAGTTATTTTTTTTTAAAATCTAGTTTATGTATCTCACTAGATAAGAAAAAGAACGTTTATATTTTCTCGTTTTTGTTTTTCTTAACGGTTGTCCACTATAGGACCTAAACAGAGGTTACTCCAAAAAAAAAGGCTGTAAGAAAAACATGTACACGTATACTTTTTAGACACTTTTTCAAATGAATCAAAGCATCCCGTATATGCTGGAACACTTTAAGCTGTTAATATATGTACGTTATTCGCACGAAGACGATTCGCTTACTTGCCAAATGAATACAGGTACATGTTAACAAGACAAGCTTTTTTCACTCATAATACGCATTACCGGTACAAAATAGTTTTGTAACGACATTGATAACACAATAATGAACAACTTTTCTATCGACAGCTATAGAGAAATATTAACCATTTTTGAGTTATAAAGCGAAGACTTTTAAGGGCTCTAGACCCCTAATTTAAGGGGCCAGCCCTTTTTCAATGGTGTCAAGTGAAAGCCCTTGACATTTTGCACATATTTTGTTCTATATGTGTGTAGAGAAAATTTTAAACTAAAGAGCTACATAACAAAAACACAACAAAAAATCAGCATTTTTTGAAACACAAATTCAAATTAATTTTTTGAAACTTTAAAGGAGGAAAATTGTAAAAACAAAACTCGGAGGACAACGTTCAAACTTTCTATTTTGAAGATTTGTGACTTTGTAACACAGGCTGTGAGCGGTTTCAGAGCCTTTGCGTGCACAAGAATGCCTATATTTTGGGGAAAAAGGGGAATAACTCGGTACCGGAAGTGTCGATATCAACGATTTTCCCTAGATATTGAGAAATAGTAATTATCAATAAGCTCTGCAAATTTGAAGTTTATAGGACAACAAACAAGCAAGATATTTGAGTTTTAAAAAACGTCTAGAAGAAAAAAAAGAATAAAAAGAATTACCAACAGAATCAGTACAAGGTCTTCCGTTGAAAACGGAAGACCTTAAATATGAAATTGATTTTATTAATAAGGAGGGGGCATGATCAAATCTGAAAGAGGTGTTTTGGTCGAAATATTTCGCTTCCCATTTCTGTTTGTTCTTTTTTTTATCCTTTGTTTAGAAACCCACAATTTCAAAAATCAAGGGACATCTATCTTATTAGATGTCGACACCCGCCCCCGTTGGTTTACTTGTTTGAGTATTATCTTCAATAAATTTGATAAATCTTTTTATTTCGTCGACTTTCATGAGTGCGGTGTAAAATGTTTTCCTTTTTTTGCCACAATATGTTCTCTCAATATTGTTTTGAGGCTCTCTGGATTTAATCTTTCTTTACCGAGTGCACTGGCGATTTCTGCATTACAACTTTCAGAACTTAAAATGGCATCTTCCAAAGCACCGTCTCTCCAAATAAATACCCTCAGCTCTGACTCTAATTTCTCTAAAAATTGACAAAACTGCTCTTTGGTTCTTGCAAGGGTATCCTGATATATTTTTTGCAAATTCTTTTCGTCAAAACCTTTAAATTTTTTTAGTGGTTTAATATTAAATTTAACGGCTGCGTCAAGATCCAATAGACAAAAACAAGGCAAATTGATACAAGCGCAAAACCTTTGCACTCTTGCAACGTTGTCCTTACCACCAACAGAAATAATTTGATGGGTGGATATATAAGTGAAGTCTTCTTTACTTTCTTCATTTTCAGTTAATATGCCTTGAACTACTTCTTTGTCTGTCACTCCTTCTACTAACAAAACTCTGGTTGCAAACAACACCGTTCTTTTTGTTTCAATATCAGCTACATTTGAGAGGTCCTCGCTTTGACCAATGTTTATTACAGAACAAACAGAAGGCTTATCTTTTGTTCGAAAAAAAATATGCGTTTTGTCAATGGTCGTACTGTCAATAAAATACGGACTGTGTGTAACAACTATGATTGTTTTTTCTAAGCCGCTTTCAAGTAAAACTGATCTTAACCGTTCAATCATTTGAGGGTGCATTCCCCTATCTGGGTCCTCCAGACAAAGAGTTTGAAATTGTGTATGTGCAAGGAGCAATGACGTTGATTTTGCCTCAAATATTCCCTCAGATATCTTCAACAAAGGAAATGGTTTTCCATTATGTTTAACCTCAATTGTATTTTCCTTTTTCTTAAATTCAAAATCTTCTGAATCTGTGAGAATTTTGAATATTCTCTTCTCTTCATCTGCTCTGATGAACTGATTTTGCTCCTCTGAAAGTAAATCTGAGATAATCTCTGCTCGTTCATACGCCGCTCTGTAGTTGTCGTCCCTGTTTAAAATATTTTTACTATTCGACCACTGTAAGCTCCCAATGCCTCTCAGAGGAAACGTAGCAACATATTTGTTTTCTAAAGAATCCCAAATTGGTTTGATATCTTTATATGATTCTTTATAATCGTTGTTTATGCATTCATTTTCAATATGTTGGAGACGTTTGTTTTCACTAGCATTATCATCTTCTTGGTTTAAAATTGCCGAAATATCATCAATTACTGAAGATTTACAGCTATAGAAATTTGTAAAGTCTGGCGACGTGTAGACTTTATTTTCCTTTTTATTCTCCACTGTTTTAGTGAAAGCAAGAATTCTATAAACAACACTTGAATTTGGTTTTTTGAGAATTCCAGACATAATCTGATCACATGGAGCCAAATCAAATTAGCAGAATGCATATGAAATGTGGTCTTCATCACAAGAGTTTGTTTCAGATGCATTTTTTTTCTCCGTCATGCATCTTCTTATTAACTCTAAGACGGTACTTTTCCCACTAAAATTAGCTCCAACAAAAATATTTAGGAAATTAATACCAGTCGGTTTTTCTCCTACGTTAGAGTTTCCAGCTTTGCTCCTCTTTGAAACATCAAGTGAAATGACAGTTTGTTTTTTTAAAATGGACGAAATTTTTAAATACAATTACTTTTAGCATCTAAAAGAGATTGAAACATTATAATCAATTTTGGTACAAGTACACCTTACATTTGTATGTCAGTTAGCATGCAATATACGTCGTGTTAGTTATGACATATAGTTTAAAAATTGCAGTTATTCCACAGTGTCTCCTTATAACCAAGGAAGTTATACAAATACAAATATTTTATTGGCACAAACACAATTACAATATTTGGCAATGACCCATTTAGCTAGTATGCATAAATAGGTATTGTTTTTATTACATACCAGTGTAAAAGATATTTCACATGAGAGGAAAATAGTTCTGACAATCAAGCTAGTGTACTGTTTCGATATGATGTTAATTTGCTGATAAATGGGAGAGTTACATGTATTTTCAACACTGTTGAAGATTTATCATTGAAACAGAACTTGGCCTTCGGGATATCTTACATTTTTGAAAACTTATTTCCAGCATGAAAACATTATATACATGTAATTGATTGGAAAAAGATGAAAGAAAACTAACATTTGGCTATCGGTGTTTAAAGTGGGTGTAAAGTGTTTACTTGATATATTACGCGTAATAGTAATAATAATAAAAAGAAAATCAAATGGAATAATTGGGAAGGATAGGAACAGTTTTTATCTCAATTTTTGAATATTATACTTGTTTACTTGTATAACTAGGTACTTTAACTACTTTTTTGTATGATTATTTTGTAGATATCATGTCAGTAATAAATCCTTTTTTTAATAAAAGTTTTTTATTGCATACGATAAGCATCCTTATTGATTTTTAAAAATACAATTTAGTTTTATCAGAATGATAAATATAACAAGAAAGCTTTAATGAAGTCATCAATAAACGTCCTTAGCGCAGAGTACGAAAAGGCTGACGAGCATTTGCGGAGGTTGGGTTCAGTTTGGTTGTAAAATGTAAATGTTTTCCAATTTCATCAAGGTGTGATAAATGGTGATATTTAAAAATAACGGACTTCTTAAAAAATAAATAATTTGACTGAAAAATTCTCTAAAAAATTCCCCAAAATTAGATAAATGAGATAGTTTACTTGAAAGAGACAATGTCTTTGTCTACGTACTGACCACTACCCCATGCTTAGTCGTTGGTCACAGGATTCGATTTATAAAACACGTAACTGTATATTACAATCTAACGCTCGTCAAATTTTACTGTGATTACTGTGATAATTATTGATAATTCAGTATTCATACATTGCGAATTTCTTGATTGTGGTTTGATTTATAAATTTGTTCATATGCCGTATATCCGGATTTTTCGCGTGTCACAAAATTTCCGAAAATGGAGAAAAATGTAGCATTTTTAATTTACGTTAGTGAATTTTTGTGATTTTAAAAGTTTCTAATGGAAAATAATACAAAGTATAATTCCTGCATATTCAATATTTTGCGACGGGGATTGCGAAAAAAGCAAAAATTAGATCATTGCGAAAGTTACCGGATATACGGTATAAGTACGATTGCAATGGCCGACAAAAACAAAGCTGAAAACAATACGGATAAAAAACGTCTTCTCAGTGGTTCATCCAGATCTTTTTCGAATATGGTAAAAAGCCTAAGAAAAAAGGAAAACATTTAGCTCTTTGTTACCGAGTCGTGATATCAATCCCTAGGCTGACCAATCTTTGAACTTCGAGTTACCAATCAATAGTTCTACCCCGGAAAAGTACCTGTAAATGCCCTACTCAAATAATGCTTCCTTCAACCAACCCAACATTGAGAGAAGAGATTAAAGAGCTTGTAGCTAGGGAGATCGCTAAAGCTGTCGAGCCCCTCAAAAGTAACATCAGCATGTTAGAAAAGGAAAACAGCAGGCTGTTTCATCAGAGACGAATTAGAACAATATGGTTGTCGGCATCTTGTTTGTGTCTGCGGAATCCCTGCGACTAATGGAGAGGACACTACGCGGATGATACTAGACGAGTCCAACAAAGTCGGAGTCTCATTCAACCCGACGACGTAATCAATTCGCATAGAGTTGGTCGTCCCCATAATCGATCAACTCCGAGACAAATAATCCAGAGGCTTAAAAGTGGAGACGTCAAGTTCCGACTCGTGAAAACTTAAAAAAAACTCAAGGAAAACAATGGCACTAGAAACATTACGATCAATGAGGATATCATCAAATACATCGGCTGATGTTCCTTTGCAGAAAACTGTGTCGCGCTAACCAACTCAAAAAGATCGGTTGACAATGGAAAGATTCTTGTCCGTGATCTTCGCAAACGAACACGAGCTATCCGCGTTGTCTGTTGATATATATCAACCTAGTGTTTTGTTGTTGTTTTTTCTTGTATATTTAGATTTTCCAGTGTCTTTGCCTGTGATAACACTACGTATCGATTTTGTACTATATAACCCATAATACAAATGACGCCAAATTGAGGCGCAAGCGGGGTTTGCTTATTTATATTTAAATACTTAATCGTACAATTGCTTAAAATTATATAGATATAAGTAATAAGGAATCATTCTTTGAATATTATTAGGTGATAATTTCGGTCGGGGAATGATCAAATCTATCATAAAGCCCTTCGGGCTTTATTGGATTTGATCACGCCCCGACCAAAATTATCACCTCATAATACTCAAAGAATGATTCCTTATTCCTTATTTACAAACGAGTGATTCGTGTTTTGCATAAACTGATAATGTATTCACTTTAAGATCACACCTTGGTATAATCTTTATTTTTTCCTTGTTTCATTCCCATTTTTCATGGATGAATTATCAACTTGCACCCAAGTTGTCCTACCTGTTACCTGCTACCTGTTGGTATTATTTTTTCTTGAACAATACCGAGCCGCAATCGGCAGTTATTATTTCTGAAACGGTTGTGTACTTAAACAAGCTGTTTCCATGTGTCTCTATTTGAAGACGTCTATATCTTGCCAATGTTAACATATAATGCATTTGCATATTAATTATCACATGTCAACAGTTTTTCACTTTATTTGATTTTGAATAACCAATTTTTTTTACATACATCCACTAACTTGAGGAGATATTGAGATGAATCCCGGACGTTGAATTACAAATGTCTTTGACATTATCAATTTAAACACAAGCTGTATCAGAAACAAGTTTTTTTAAACACTTTTATTCAGGATTTTGTTCTTAATTTCTATTTACAGTTTTCCATGTTTCTTTCACTACTTTGCCATGATATTGAGGTTAACCCGGGACCTATTATGACCAATGTCCTTGACATTTTACATCTTAACATTCGCAGTATTAGAAACAAGGTAGCAAATCTTAATACAATAATACACGATTTTGACAAACTTTGTTTTACCGAAACACATCTTGATTGTAATGTTACAAACAAAAGCTTAATGTTAGATTGATTTAACACTGTTTATCGTATGGACAGAAATTGTTTCGGGATAGGAGTAATGATATATTTATCAGATTTATAACGAGCAATAAAGCATTCTGAATTCGAAACAACACGTAATGAAAGGATATGAATCGACATTGAAAGCGACACCTGTAGGAATTTTCTCTGTTGTGTGTATCGACCCCCAAATTCCGTTATTGAAATTTAATCCGTCTAAAACAAAGCTGCTTTTTTACAAAGATTCATGTAGAAGAATTTCCCAGGTCATTTTTCAAGGGTATCAACTAGACTATGTTTCAACCCACAGACTTCTTGTTTACCTTTTTTCTAATGATTTCAGTTGGTCTCAATATACTGATAATATCGTAAAAGTTGCTTACAAAAAAATTAGGACTTTTGAAAAAACTTAAGTTTACTATAGGTAGAACTAATTTACAAAAAAGTATATCGCATTTATTAGTCAACGAAATAAGGCTAAATTAATAACCATGTTTAAAATTCATACAAATTAAATACCTGAGTACTTAATTAAGCAACATTATTCCTCCCGTTCATATTCTAAAAAATATTACTGAAAGTATTCCTCGACCTCCGAAATTTTATATTTATTTTTAGCTCACCTGAGCTGAAAGCTCATGTGAGCTATTCTGATCACTTTTTGTCCGTCGTCCGTCTGTCCGTCCGTCCGTCCGTCTGTCTGTCCGTCTGTAAACTTTTTACATTTTGAACTTCTTCTCTAAAACCGCTTATCTAATTCCAACCAAATTTGGCACAATGCATCCTTATGGAAGGGCGAATATAAATTGCAGAAATAAAAGTCCGATCTGTATTCAAAGCGAAGAAAACCTTGAAACTGTAGAAAAAGGGGGGGGGTGCATTTTACAAAATCTTCTTCTCAAGAACTACTGATTAAATTCAACGTAGTTTAGCATAAATTATCCTTATGGGAAGGAAAATCTAAATTGCAAAAATTAAGGTCTAATTCTGTTTCAAATCTGAGTTATTACGAAAGTAATAATAAAGGAAAGGCGTGTTTCAATCAGTTTAATAGCTTCGGATTCGGCATCCGGTAAAATGGGTAGACAAGACTTGGCCTGGGCAAAACAAAAGATTGGCAGTTATTAATCTGCCAATCTCATTAAAATTTCAGGATATTCGATGGACCAGTATATTTGTATTTGCTGTAAATATTGCTGCAAAATAATGCGTATTTGGAATTGACGATTGCCGATCTGCCCCGGCTTTTATTTTGCCACGGCCCGGGTTTGCGTACCCATTTTACCAAGACTCGTATTCCATACTTCTAAAACGAGGTTCTTTGTTTAAAGCAGCCATGACATTATACGAAAAAGGGTCGATCTGACTATGATGAATTTGCTTGTTGTGCAACAGTTCGCGAATGAAGGGAAATTTTTGAAACATGCAAAATATATTGGTGCCGATTTTGTGAAGTAAATTGAGGCTAAATATTTCAATGCGTTGACAGTTTTCACACATGACGTTGGTGTTAGCTTGTTCTGATTTTCGTTTCGTTTTCATTATTTATGCTTTGTAACCTGGGAACTATCGTCTGTATTTCGTAACTTTTACGTATCAAATCAAACAGAGACTTCGGTAAATCAAACAGTTAACTGTTTACCTGCGCAAATTAAGCAAAATCTGATGTATCAAAAAAGTACTGAAATACAATTCATTCTATCGGTAATTCGGCATTTATCTTTTGCGTAATGGTAGATTGATGCAATAGGTTTTGTTGAAATGCTCGGCATTTTCTCGAGTTTATTCAGTTTAAATAGAGTTTGATATCGCTGTCGGAAATATGTAGGTATATGTACATGTATATATATATGATTCATTTCAAAAAAATAAATTGTGTTCTTCATTTGTTATAGTGCATGTTTCTTGTGTTTAATTGTTTACAATTTCTATTTACTAACCATATTTGAGTGTTAAGCTTCGAATTATAAGCAAGATACAGAGATTTGCTCACAATTCTATGTTTGTACACAGATCTTAAAAACTAAATATTTAAAAAGTAAAACAAATTGTCAATATTTATTAAGAAAATTTTCAAAGTCTGTTCTTCCAGAAACCAACTTTAACACCTTATTGTATTGTAAACTTAACCTTTTTTAGCTCACCTGAGCCAAAGGCTCAAGTGAGCTTTTCTGATCACAATGTGTCCGTTGTCTGTCGTCGTCGTTGTTGTAAACTTTTCACATTTTCATCTTCTTCTCAAGAACCAGTGAGCAGATTTCAACCAAATTTGGCACAAAGCACCACACGGTGAAGGGGATTCAAGTTTGTTCAAATGAAGTGTCACGCCCTCTTTAAAGGGGATTTTCAAAACTATTTGGCCAAGAAAGCTCAAATTGGCATGTAACCATCCTTAGGAAGTGTAGATTTAAGTTCAAATCATTGTCCCTGGGGGTAGGGCGGGGTCACAATGGGGGATGAATTTTTATAGCTAGAGAAAATCTTAAAAAGTCTTCTTCTCAAAACTATTAGGCCAGGAAAGCCCAAACTTGAGTGAAAGCATCCCCAGATCATATAGATTCAAGTTTGTTTAAATAATAGTCCAGTGGTATGGTGAGGCCTCAATGGGGGATGAATTTTTACTTAGGAATATATAGAGAAAATCTTTAAAAATCTTCTTTTCAAAAACTATTTGACCAAGAAAGCTCAAATTGGCGGGTAACCATCCTCAGATAATGTAGATTCAAGTTTGTTCAAATCATGGTCCCTGGGGGTAGGGCGGGGCCACAATGGGGGATACATTTGATATAGAGAGAAAATCTTTAAAAATCTTCTCAAAAACTATTAGGCCAGAAAAGCTCAATTTAAATTGGAAGCATCCTCAGGTAGTTTAGATTCAAATTTTTCAAATCATAGTCCCCGGGGGTAGGGTGGGGCCACAATTTGGGGATGAAGTTTTACATAGGAATATATAGAGATAATCTTCTTCTCAAAAACTATTAGGCCAGGAATGCTCAAATTTGAGTGGAAGCATCAACAGGTAGTGTAGATTCAAATCTGTTCAAATCATGGTTCCCGGGGGTAGGATGGGGCCACAATTGGGGGATCAAGTTTTACATAGGAATATATAGAGAAAATATTTAAAAATCTTCTTCTCAAAAACTATTTGACCAAGAAAGCTCAAATTGGCGGGTAAACATCCTCAGATAATGTAGATTCAAGTTTATTCAAATCATGGTCCCTGGGGTAGGGCGGGGCCACAATGGGGGACACATTTTTATACAAAGAGAAAATCTCTAAAAAAAATCTTCTTCTCAAAACTATTAGGCCAGGAAAGCCCAAATCTGAGTGGAAGCATTTCCAAATCGTATAGATTCAAGTTTATTAAAATAATAGTCCAGTGGTATGGTGAGGCCACAATGGGGGATGAATTTTCACATAGGAATATATAGAGAAAATCTATAAAAATCTTCTTTTTAAAGACCATTTAGCTAGAAAAGCTTTAACTTGTGTAGAGGCATCCTCGGGTAGTGTAAATTCAAAATCACAGTCCCTAGTGGTAGGGCGGGGCCGTAATTGCGGTTTGAATTTTTACACAGGAATATATAGAGAAAATCTTTAAAAATATTCTGGGAAAGTTTTTCGGTCCAAAACTCAGTACTTAGTGTGAAAGCACAGGTTATGCAGATATAAGTTTGATGAAACCATGATACCCTAGAGAAAAGTGGGGCAACAAAATAGGGGGGGGGGGTATATAGGAATAGAGAAAATTCATCTTACAGGTACAACAACAAAAGGGGATTGGTATTTACCAAAAGAAAGAGGTGGATAAAAATTGGCAGATTTTCATTTGTTAGCAAGATCTACTGTACTTAGTTGTCAAGATATTTTGATACTGTAATGCTAATTTGATCAGAATTAAGGCAATTGTTGCTCAGGTGAGCGATGTGGCCCGTGGGCCTCTTGTTACTATATATTCCCAAATACTTTGTAAATGCATATTAATGAATATTACAATGACAAAATCAATAACTATAAGTAACATGTAACATAAAAATGGTAATTGTGTATATTGTATGTATTATCATTAGGAGAGGAAAATGTAAGTTGTAAGAATTTGTTTCCAATTCTCTTGTGTAAATTACACAATAAAATATATGTTCAAATCACATAGTACATGTAATCATTTCATAATTATTGGCGTATTTACTGAAATAATACTACAGATAGTAAATTGCAAAGTCTAGAGGATGCGTTTCACACAGATCAAAAACTTTTTTTCGAGGAGGAGCAGCTTTTGTCACTGTCTGACATTCGTACTTGTTTAAAAAAGGTTGTTTATTTTCAAAATTTAAACCGGGATACAAATATATTTTTTTCAAATTTGAAATTCAAGAATAAAATACAGCTGTATACAAGTATACAATAAAGTGATTACAACAGCTTTACACCTTCTTCAAAACAAAATCATTTTTTGGAAGAGAGAGAGAGAGAGACAGAGAGACAGAGAGAGAGAGAGAGAGAGTGAGAGAGAGAGAGAGAGACAGAGAATATATTTGAACGTAAAGGGTCAGTGTTTAAAATTTGGTTTCGAAGCTTTATATAATATTTTACATAATCAATATGGTAAAAACTGTTCAGTAAAACATATATACTCTAATTTAAGAGTGTGATCCTACTTTCCCACCATTGTTACTTTTCCTTTTCCGATTTTCCAACTATGAAGTGTTTTGAAATTTCATTCAGTGCTTAAAGATAAGTTGCGCTGATAAATAAACCTGTTCAATTACTTACGATTTTCAAAATATGGCCAATAATATTAGTTTAAAATGGACAAAATCCTCAGATAAATATAGAATCGGAATTTCCTGATAAGATGCACATCTTAACCATTGTTCACTTTATCCTACATTGGCAATAAATGAATAAATAATTATAGATAAATAAATTTCACCTACAAATTGGTTGAACAATTTAATAAAATTAATCAAGACAAACTTTGACTTACATTGTTATTGAAATCATTAGCACTGCCAGCCAAAAACTAATCTTAAATTAAAAGCATTGGGCGTTTAAATAAAAGATGATTTAATTCTTTCCGTGTATATAGTAAATATTCAAGGTAATCATTTAACAACGAAATCAAATAATTTAGAAAAAATACTGAATAAATAAAATAATCAAGAGAGCATAGCATAGTCCTACCAATTCAAAAGAGGCTAGAAAAACCTGAGCATGGATCTAGAACAAACGTTGGATGTTAGAGGTTAGGTTATAGGACACAACTACTTCGGGTACAGGGTTGCATCCAGAAAAATGTGCAGTTATGGATTCAAAACAATGCATCTTGTGTTGTTTAGATACTATATATCGTTCATGGTATGTTAACGAATAATTGGATTGGTTTCTTATCCTAAGGTTCAAGTAAGCTGTTGACCATCGTCCGTCCCTCACTTTGTCAGCCCATCTGTTACCTTTTTATATTTTTTTTTTTACTTTTAAACCACTAAGACAAATTAAATCAAACTTAGTATAAAGAATTATTCTGGGAAGGGATCAAAGGATGAACCCTTTTCACAGTACAATGAAAATAGGGTGAGTGGCTTAAAAATACTTCTCAAGAACCACTGCATCAGTATTGCCAATATTTACACGAATGCATGTATATATACTGAAAAATCTAAATCATTGATAAAACTGTTGCCTCTGGACAAATACTGGTGCATATTCTGAAATATACCGTGTCCCCTGACCAATACTAAGGATCTATGAGGGGGTCAACATTCATATACATATAGAACATGTAAAAAATCGTCTTCTCAAGAACAGCAATGCTACAGTTTGTAATAAAACTATGCAAACACCTAAGATACATAGTATAGATGTAGTATAGACTGTAGATTGTACAAACCGTGACCCCCAGATCAGTGACCAATATAAGTTACAGACTTTTGTCTATTTACACCAGCAGAAACAGCCTCCTTTCAAAGTTAGAAACATTGGATGAAATTCTATTTAATAGAATAATAAAATTAATTTTTTCATGGGTACACACATACATATCGCATCAATTGAAAGCAAAACAAACTTCAAAAATATTAATGAACAAAATGTACGATATCAACATTTTAACACAGTGTTACCCGTGCCTCGACGTCGGGGCAAATACTAGTGGTGCAGTGCCCTTTTATGTCAAGTATGATTTGTAATTACATTTCTACGTAATTTTTTCATTAAAATTGACTGATCAAAGTGCTGCAATGTCTTTTATTGTAAAATTCTTTTTAGCATAGCCATCGTTTAAAAGCGCATACAAAATTAGACCAAGCAGCTTTAAGACAGATCATACCAGGTAATTAAAAAACATTTTTATTGATAATTTATGGATAAAATTATAAAGTTACATGTACATGCACACTTAATCACTTGATGTAATTTGAAAACGCAGCAGAAAAATGCATTAATAATTTTTACCATTGACACTCCCGATCAAAGAAATTTATTTTTTGAAAACTTGTAATAAAAATTATTAAACAAGTAAGAAGGAAATAAAAGATAATGCTTTATGTGTTTTAAGATTTCCGGGAAGTTATTATTGATAGAATTTGTTCTGATATCTTCCTTAACCGGTACTGTTATACAGTTATGTTTTCCTCTTTTTAATCCTACTAAATGTTGACTAAATACGTTAACCTTGTTTTTTTAAATTTACTAAAAATATAGGTTTCAAGGGAAAATGAATATATTATTTGTTTTTGATATTCAGAAGCATTTTCTCACTTTATAACTATATACACGAAATGACAATGATTGGTCAAAAAATATTTACTGGTCAATACATTATTTTTTATATTGACTGTCTAGGAATTATTTCGAAAAAAAAATAAATACTCAAGTATGCGTGTTATCATGTAGAAACTGTAATCAATTCAATCCGTTTAGCGTTTTTCGATGGACATTTAAAGGTATATGAGGCGTATTTTTATATATTTAAAAAAACCCAATAATATCTTATTATTTGCCTCATTTCTTTATTCAAACATATGTCTTTCACATAAATTACGCCGCATAAGTCAATCACATAACAAAAATACAAGAAATAAAAAAAAAATATTTTTAGTAAAGATACAAAAGATTCGAAGACCGCGCCTCAATAGGGTTACGTAAGATACTGTCAATTCCTTATCTTACTCGAGAACCTAATTACGTGCTTCCACTTTTTAGCATCAAATCGCAAAAATATAAAAGCGCGAACGCCGAATTTTTATCATATTTTCATTTAGTTTAGATCTGTTCGAAAAATAAAAGCAAGGTTTAAAAAACCGCGAAATGTGCTTCTCGTGGTTTTACGCGGATATTAATTCCTTACTTTTAACTCCCAAACTTCAGTACATCTCGGTCTATCACGACAATAGCGACGACAAGGAAGATGGGTAGACCGTTAAGTTTGACAGATTTGGCAAGGAAAGGCAAAAGAGACAGACAAGGATATGAACAAAGAAAAGGTTGTCATCGGAGACCATGTAGATCGTTGAATAGGAATTAAAGCCGAATTAAATTTAAGCTTCCATCATGAAGTTGTAGGGTTTTGCTAGTAGTGGATAGACAAGAGAAACAGACAATGATATCAACAAAGGAAAGGTTGTCATCGGAGACCATGTAGATTGATGAATAGGAATTAAAGCCGAATTTAAGTTTCCAACATGAAGATGTAGGGGTTTTGTTAGTCAGGTTCATGTTCCATTTGTTCCGTGTCGTTACTTTATAAGTTATAAACCACAAGTGGATTTTCGTTTAGAGGAATTTTTGAATACATAATTATAAAAACTTTCAGTACATGCATCACTCAGAGAGGGGTATTTACTCCGTTTACAATGTCGATGATGTTCGTGTTTCATCTTTATTTCACATAATTAACAATTTATATCTATCTATTAATAAAAACGAAATTAAATTACTTTGGGTATCTGATATAAGAATTATCAAATTTAAGGCATCAAAACGTGATTCTAATTTGTGAACAAACTGTTCTTCCATCGTGTTTTCAATGCTTGGTTTTCCTGCACTCATGCGCAGTGGCATTATGGCTGATCATAATAATATTCACCAGACGTGTAGCAAAGTTTATAGACAAATAACTAAAGACAGAACATGTTTTATTGTCTTAGAGATTGTGAAACGTCTAATTATAAGAAGCATGGAGTAGATATTTAGTCAACTCATGTCAAAAATAGAAATTGTATGTCTGACAAAGAACACAATGCTCATATAGTTACTGTAACTCAGATCTTTTTGTTCTATTAAACATTTTTTTGCCTCAAGAAAAACTTTTCTATAACGTGAAAAAAATAAAGTTTATGTTCTTTGTAAATATTCACACTTCTTAAGCCGGCAAGCGAAATATTTCAAGGATAACAACTTAAATCACTTTGACACCCAGTTAAAGAAACCACTATGTCAAAGGTGGTTTTACAAGCAGTTTTGTATTCATAGCCTTATCTTATTGTTTTTATAATAAAATTGCAAGTTGAAGACCAAAATCACAATCGTCTAATATCAATCAATAAATATTTTTGTAGAGATACTGCAAACAGTCAATGAATCATACACCCATACAGATTTTGAAGTTAATAATTACATGTTATAACTAAATATAAAAAGTCCAAAGAAGAGGTATTACACATAAATAAATAAGAACCACTTATTTAGGAATAGAAAAAAAAATAAATCTCTCAATCTAATAATCTCAAATCTGAGCTAAATATGATAATCTAAAAATAAATTAATTTTAAATCATTTTTATATTTTAATATCATTAAAGTCGAAAACCAATTGCAAAAGGTTCACCTGAGTGATTCAGGTGACCTGAAACAAAGTTCAAAGGAAAGCTTTGATGACTGATAATCACATTTGAAATACAAATTAGTTTATGGCATTTGGAACAACGTATCCATGCGAACAATTGGTATGAAATTTAGTCCTGTTTGTATATAAAATCTCTTAAAACTGAAGAGTACATTAAACACTGTGAAGAAATCTTTGAAAGTTTCCCTATAATTTGAAATTCAGTATACATAGTTGTTTAAACGTAATGAATTAATGAGTTAATTTCAAATTTTTATCAATTTTTTTAATTTATTATAATTTTTTTGATTTAAAATGCTTTATCAGTTGTATACTTTACAGATGAAATAATATGAAATGAAGATTGCTGAATAAGGCAATGTCATCAGAAGAACTACTTATTACAAATGTTACGATGAATGTTTTTTTTAATACACTGTTCTAATCAAGAATAATTATATTAGAAATGTAATTTACAACAATATGTGATTTTTTTTTTTTTTTTTTTTTTACAAAAGTGAGATACAGATGTTAAAATACCCTGGTATTACATGTAATATAATATAAGTGTAATACAATATATTCAAATGCTAGTTTGATGTATGATAATGATGTACATAAATAATTGATTTTATTTATAAGGAGGGGGCATGATCAAATCTGAAAGAGGTGTTTTGGTCGAAATATTTCGCTTCCCATTTCTGTTTGTTCTTTTCTTTATCCTTTGTTTAGAAACCCACAATTTCAAAAATCAAGGGACATCAGTATATCAGTTTTATTAGATGTCGACGCCCGCCACCATTGGTTTACTTGTACTTGTATTATCTTCAATAAATTTGATAAATCTTTTTATTTCGTCGACTTTCATGAGTGCAGTGTAAAATGCTTTCCTTTTATTGCCATCAATTGGTTCTTTCAAAATTGTTTTGAGGCTGTCTGGATTTAATCTTCTACCGAGTGCACTTTCGATTTCTTCCTTACAACTTTCAGAACTTAAAATGGCATCTTCCAAAGCACCGTCTCTCCAAATAAATACCCTCAGCTGTGACTCTAATTTCTCTAAAAATTGCCAAAACTCCTTTTTGGTTTTTACAAGGGTTTTACGATACATTTCGCGCAAACTGTCGTCAAAACCTGTAAAAGTTTTTAGTGGTTCAATTTCAAATTTAACAGCTGCGTCAAGATCCAATAGACTAAGACAGGGCAAATTGATATAATTGCAAAACCTTTGCACTCTTGCAGCGTTGTTCTTACCACCAACAGAAATAATTTGATGGATGGATATATAAAACTTAGTGGAGTCTTCTTTACTTTCTTTATTTTCGGTTAATATGCCTTGAACTACTTCTTTGTCTGTTGCTCCTTCTACTAACAAAACCCTGGTTGCAAACAACACCGTTCTTTTTATTTCAATATCGGCTACTTTTGAGAGTTCTTCGCTTTGTCCAATATTTAATACAGAACAAACAGAAAGCTCATCTTTTGTTCGAAAAAACATATGCGTATTGTCAATGGTCGTACTGTCAATAAAATACGGACTGTGTGTAACAACTATGATTGTTTTTTCTAAGCCGCTTTCAAGTAAAACTGATCTTAACCGTTCAATCATTTGAGGGTGCATTCCCCTATCTGGGTCCTCCAGACAAAGAGTTTGAAATTGTGTATGTGCAAGGAGCAATGACGTTGATTTTGCCTCAAATATTCCCTCAGATATCTTCAACAAAGGAAATGGTTTTCCATTATGTTTAACCTCAATTGTATTTTCCTTTTTCTTAAATTCAAAATCTTCTGAATCTGTGAGAATTTTGAATATTCTCTTCTCTTCATCTGCTCTGATAAACTGATTTTGCTCCTCTGAAAGTAAATCTGAGATAATCTCTGCTCGTTCATACGCCGCTCTGTAGTTGTCGTCCCTGTTTAAAATATTTTTACTATTCGACCACTGTAAGCTCCCAATGCCTCTCAGAGGAAACGTAGCAACATATTTGTTTTCTAAAGAATCCCAAATTGGTTTGATATCTTTATATGATTCTTTATTATCGTTGTTTATGCATTCATTTTCAATATGTTGGAGAAGTTTGTTTTCACTGGCATTATCATCTTCTTGGTTTAAAATTGCCGAAATATCATCAATTACTGAAGATTTACAGCTATAGAAATTTGTAAAGTCTGGCGACGTGTAGACTTTATTTTCCTTTTTATTCTCCACTGTTTTAGTGAAAGCAAGAATTCTATAAACAACACTTGAATTTGGTTTTTTGAGAATTCCAGATATAATCTGATCATATGGAGCCAAATCAAATTCGCAGAATGCATATGAAATGTGGTCTTCATCACAAGAGTTTGTTTCAGATGCATTTTTTTTCTCCGTCATGCATCTTCTTATTAACTCTAAGACGGTACTTTTTCCACTAAAATTAGCTCCAACAAAAATATTTAGGAAATTAATACCAGTCGGTTTTTCTCCTACGTTAGAGTTTCCAGCTTTGCTCCTCTTTGAAGCATCAAGTGAAATGACAGTTCTTTTTTTAAAATGGACGAAATTTTTAAATACAACTACTTTTAGCATCTGAAAGAGATTGAAACATGATAATCAATTTTGGTACAAGTACACCTTACATTTGTATGTCAGTTAGCATGCAATATACGTCGTGTTAGTTATGACATATAGTTTAAAAATTGCAGTTATTCCACAGTGTCTCCTTATAACCAAGGAAGTTATACAAATACAAGTATTTTATTGGCACAAACACAATTACAATATTTGGCAATGACCCAATTAGCTAGTATGCATAAATAGGTATTGTTTTTATTACATACCAGTGTAAAAGATATTTCACATGAGAGGAAAATAGTTCTGACAATTAAGCTAGTGTACTGTTTCGATATGATGTTAATTTATTGATAAATGGGAGAGTTATTTTCAACACTGTTGAAGATTTATCATTGAAACAGAACTTGGCCTTCAAGATATCTTACATTTTTGAAAACTTATTTCCAGCATGAAAACATTATATAATTGATTGGAAAAAGATGAAAGAAAACTAACATTTGGCTATTGGTGTGTTTAAATGGGTGTAAAGTGTTTACTTGATATATTACGCGTAATAATAATAATAATAAAAAGAAAATCAAATGGAATAATTGGGAAGTATAGGAACAGTTTTTATCTCAATTTTTGAATATTATACTTGTTTACTTGTATAACTAGGTACTTTAACTACTTTTTTGTATGATTATTTTGTAGATATCATGTCAGTAATAATTCTTTTTTTAATAAAAGTTTTTTATTGCATACGATAAGCATCCTTATTGATTTTTAAAAATACAATTTAATATTATCAGAATGATAAATATAACAAGAAAGCTTTAATGAAGTCATCAATAAACGTCCTTAGCGCAGAGTACGAAAAGGCTGACGAGCATTTGCGGAGGTTGGGTTCAGTTTGGTTGTAAAATGTAAATGTTTACCAATTTCATCAAGGTGTGATAAATGGTGATATTTAAAAATAACGGACTTCTTAAAAAATAAATAATTTGACTGAAAAATTCTCTAAAAAATTCCCCAAAATTAGATAAATGAGATAGTTTACTTGAAAGAGACAATGTCTTTGTCTACGTACTGACCACTACCCCATGCTTAGTCGTTGGTCACAGGATTCGATTTATAAAACACGTAACTGTATATTACAATCTAACGCTCGTCAAATTTTACTGTGATTACTGTGATAATTATTGATAATTCAGTATTCATACATTGCGAATTTCTTGATTGTGATTTGATTTATAAATTTGTTCATATGCCGTATATCCGGATTTTTCGCGTGTCACAAAATTTTCGAAAAATTGAGAAAAATGTAGCATTTTTAATTTACGCTAGTCAATTTTTGTGATTTTAAAAGTTTCTAATGGAAAATAATACAAAGTATAATTTCTGCATATTCAATATTTTGCGACGGGGATTGCGAAAAAAGCAAAAATTAGATCATTGCAAAAGTTACCGGATATACGGTATAAGTACGATTGCAATGGCCGACAAAAACAAAGCTGTAAACAATACGGATAAAAAACGTCTTCTCAGTGGTTCATCCAGATCTTTTTCGAATATGGTAAGAAGGCCTAAGAAAAAGGGAAACATTTAGCTCTTTGTTACCGAGTCGTGATATCAATCCCTAGGCTGATCAATCTATGAACTTCGAGTTACCAATCAATAGTTCTACCCCGGCAAAGTACTGGTAAATGCCCTACTCAAATAATGCTTCCTTCAACCCCCTATTGCCGAATGCCCAATCTGGAAGACGAAGATATTATGCGTATAGCAAGAGCTGTCAAAGCAACATTGAGAGAAGAGATTAAAGAGCTTGTAGCTAGGGAAGTCGCTAAAGCTGTCGAACCCCTCAAAAGTAACATCAGCATGTTAGAAGAGGAAAACAGCAGGCTGTTTCATCAGAGACGAGTTAGAACAATATGGTCGTCGGCATCTTGTTTGTGTCTGCGGAATCCCTGCAACTAATGAAGAGGACACTACGCGGATGATACTCGACGAGTCCAACAAAGTCGGAGTCCCATTCAACCCGACGACGTAATCAATTCGCATAGAGATGGTCGTCCCCATAATCGATCAACTCCGAGACAAATAATCCAGAGGCTTAAAAGTGTAGACGTCAAGATCCGACTCGTGAAAACTAAAAAAAAACTCAAGGAAAACAATGGCACTAGAAACATTACGATCAATGAAGATATCATCAAATACATCGGCTGATGTTCCTTTGCAGAAAACTGTGTCGCGCTAACCAACTCAAAAAGATCGGTTGACAATGGAAAGATTCTTGTCCGTGATCTTCGCAAACGAACACGAGCTATCCGCGTTGTCTGTTGATATATATCAACCTAGTGTTTTGTTGTTGTTTTTTCTTGTTTACAAAAGAGTGATTCGTGTATTGCATAAACTGATAATGTAATCACTTTAAGATCACACCTTGGTATAGTCTTTATTTTTTCTTTGTTTCATCCCCATTTTTCATGGATGAATTATCAACTTGCACCCAATTTGTTCTACCTGTTCTGTACACATTTCATTTGTCATGTTTGTAAGTTACCATCAGTTTGTTTATTTCTCAGTATTAGTTTGTTTTTGGTATTATTTTTTCTTGAACATTACCGAGCCGCAATCGGCAGTTATTATTTCTGAAACGGTTGTGTACTTAAACAAGCTGTTTCCATGTGTCTCTATTTGAAGACTTCTATATCTTGCCAATGTTAACATATAATGCATTTGCATATTAATTATCACATGTCAACAGTTTTTCACTTTATTTGATTTGAATAACCAATTTTTTACATACATCCACTATGTTGAGGAGATATTGAGATGAATCCCGGGCCTTGAATTACAAATGTCTTTGACATGATCAATTTAAACACAAGGAGTATCAGAAACAACAGTTTTTTTTAAACACTTTTATTCAGGATTTTGTTCTTAATTTCTATTGACAGTTTTCCATGTTTCTTTCACTACTTTGCCATGATATTGAGGTTAACCCGGGACCTATTATGACCAATGTCCTTGACATTTTACATCTTAACATTCGCAGTATTAGAAACAAGGTAGCAAATCTTAATACAATAATACACGTTTTGACAAACTTTGTTTTACCGAAACACATCTTGATTGTAATGTTACAAACAAAAGCTTAATGTTAGATTGATTTAACACTGTTTATCGTATGGACAGAAATTGTTTCGGGATAGGGGTAATGATATATTTATCAGATTTATAACGAGCAATAAAGCATTCTGAATTCGAAACAACACGTAATGAAAGCATATGAATCGACATTGAAAGCGACACCAGTAGGAATTTTCTCTGTTGTGTGTATCGACCCCCAAATGCTGTTATTGAAATTTAATCCGTCTAAAACAAAGCTGTTTTTTCACAAAAAAACATGTAGAAGAATTTCCCAGGTCATTTTTCAAGGGTGTCAACTAGACTATGTTTCAACCCACAGACTTCTTGTTTACCTTTTTCTAATGATTTCAGTTGGTCTCAATATACTGATAATATCGTAAACGTTGCTTACCAAAAAATTAGGACTTTTGAAAAAACTTAAGTTTACTATAGGTAGAACTAATTTACAAAAAAGTATATCGCATTTATTAGTAAACGAAATAAGGCTTAATTAATAACCATGTTTAAAATTCATACAAATTAAATACCTGAGTACTTAATTAAGCAACATTATTCCTCCCGTACATATTCTAAAAAATATTACTGAAAGTATTCCTCGACCTCCGAAATTTTATATTTATTTTTAGCTCACCTGAGCTGAAAGCTCAAGTAAGCTATTCTGATCACTTTTTGTCCGTCGTCCGTCTGTCCGTCCGTCCGTCCGTCTGTCTGTCTGTCCGTCTGTAAACTTTTTACATTTTGAACTTCTTCTCTAAAACCCCTTATCCAATTTCAACCAAATTTGGCACAAAGCATCCTTATGGGAGGGCAAATATAAATTGCAGAAATAATAGTCCGATCTGTATTAAAAGCGGAGAAAACTTTGAAACTGTAGAAAAAGGGGGGTGCATTTTAAAAAATCTTCTTCTAAAGAACTACTGATTCCAATTCAACGTAGTTTAGCATAAATTATCCTAATGGGAAGGAAAATATAAATTGCAAAAATTAAGGTCTAATTCTGTTTCAAATCTGAGTTATTACGAAAATAATAATAAAGGAAAGGCGTGTTTCAATCAGTTTAATAGCTTCGGATTCGGCATCCGGTAAAATGGGTAGACAAGACGTGGCCTGGGCAAAACAAAAGATTGGCAGTTATTAATCTGCCAATCTCATTAAAATTTCAGGATATTTGATGGACCAGTATATTTGTATTTGCTGTAAATATTGCTGCAAAATAATGCGTATTTGGAATTGACGATTGCCGATCTGCCCCGGCTTTTATTTTGCCACGGCCCGGGTTTGCGTACCCATTTTACCAAGACTCGTATTCCATACTTCTAAAACGAGGTTCTTTGTTTAAAGCAGCCATGACATTATACGAAAAAGGGTCGATCTGACTATGATGAATTTGCTTGTTGTGCAACAGTTCGCGAATGAAGGGAAATTTTTGAAACATGCAAAATATATTGGTGCCGATTTTGTGAAGTAAATTGAGGCTAAATATTTCAATGCGTTGACAGTTTTCACACATGACGTTGGTGTTAGCTTGTTCTGATTTTCGTTTCGTTTTCATTATTTATGCTTTGTAACCTGGGAACTATCGTCTGTATTTCGTAATTTTTACGTATCAAATCAAACAGAGACTTCGGTAAATCAAACAGTTAACTGTTTACCTGCGCAAATTAAGCAAAATCTGAAGTATCAAAAAAGTACTGAAATACAATTCATTCTATCGGTACTTCGGCATTATCTTTTGCGTAATGGTAGATTAATGCAATAAGTTTTGTTGAGATGCTCGGCATTTTCTCGAGTTTATTCAGTTTTAATAGAGTTTGATATCGCTGTCGGAAATATGTAGGTATATGTACATGTATATATATGATTCATTTCGAAAAAATAAATTGTGTTCTTTATTTGTTATAGTGCATGTTTCTTGTGTTTAATTGTTTACAATTTCTATTTACTAACCATATTTGAGTGTTAAGCTTCGAATTATGAGCAAGATACAGAGATTTGCTCACAATTCTATGTTTGTACACAGATCTTAAAAACTAAAGATTAAAAAGGTAAAAAAAATTGTCAATATTTATTAAGAAAATTTTCAAAGTCTGTTCTTCCAGAAACCAACTTTAACACCTTATTGTATTGTAAACTTAACCTTTTTTTTAGCTCACCTGAGCCAAAGGCTCAAGTGAGCTTTTCTGATCACAATGTGTCCGTTGTCTGTCGTCGTCGTTGTTGTCGTTGTTGTAAACTTTTCACATTTTCATCTTCTTCTCAAGAACCACTGAGCAGATTTCAACCAAATTTGGCACAAAGCACCACTCGGTGAAGGGGATTCAAGTTTGTTCAAATGAAGTGCCACGCCCTCTTTAAAGGGGAGATATAAGAGTATTATTTAAAATTTGTTGGTATTTTTCAAAAATCTTCTTCTCAAAAACTATTCGGCCTGAAAAGCTTAAACTTGTGTGGAGGCATCATTAGGTAGTGTAGATTCAAATTTGATCAAATCATGGTCCCCGGGGGTAGGGTGGGGCCACAATAGGGGGATCATGTTTTACATAAGAATATATAGAGAAAATCTTTAAAAATCTTCTTCTCAAAAACTATTAGGCCAGGAAAGCTCAAATTTGAGTGGAAGCATCCTCAGATAGTGTAGATTCAAGTTTGTTCAAATCATGATCCCCTGGGGTAGGGTGGGGCCACAATTGGGGGATCAAGTTTTACATAGGAATATATAGAGAAAATCTTTAAAAATCTTCTTCTCAAAAACTATTAGGCCAGGAAAGCTCAAATTTGAGTGGAAGCATCCTCAGATAGTGTAGGTTCAAGTTTGTTCAAATCATGGTCCCCGGGGGTAGGGTGGGACCACAATTGGGGGATCAAGTTTTATATAGGAATATATAGAGGATATCTTTTAAAAATCTTCTCAAAACTATTTGGCCAAGAAAGCTCAAATTGGCATGTAACCATCCTTAGGAAGTGTAGATTCAAGTTTGTTCAAATCATTGTCCCGGGGGGTAGGGCGGGGTCACAATGGGGGATGAATTTTTATAGATAGAGAAAATCTTTAAAAGTCTTCTTCTCAAAACTATTAGGCCAGGAAAGCCCAAACTTTAGTGGAAGCATCCCCAGATCATATAGATTCTAGTTTTTTTAAATAATAGTCCAGTGGTATGGTGAGGCCACAATGGGGGGTGAATTTTTACTTAGGAATATATAGAGAAAATCTTTAAAAATCTTCTTTTTAAAGACTATTTGGCCAGAAAAGGTTTAAACTTGTGTAGAGGCATCCTCGGGTAGTGCAAATTCAAGTTTGCAAAATCACAGTCCCTAGTGGAAGGGCGGAACCGTGATGGCGGTTTGAATTTTTACATAGGAATATAAAGAGAAAATCTTTAAAAATATTCTGGGAAAGTTTTCGGTTCAAAACTCAGTACTTAGTGTGAAAGCACAGGTTATGCAGATTTAAGTTTGATGAAACCATGATTCCCTAGAGAAAAGTGGGGCCATGAAATGGGGGGGGGGGTATATAGGAATAGAGAAAATGCTTCTCACAGGTACAACAACAAAAGGGGCTTGGTATTTACCAAAAAATAAGAGGTGGATAAAAATTGGCAGATTTTCAATTTTTTTTTTAGCAAGATCTACTGTACTCAGGTGTCAAAATATTTTGATACTGTAATGCTAATTTGATCAGAATTAAGGCAATTGTTGCTCAGGTGAGCGATGTGGCTCCTGGGCCTCTTGTTTTTTTTTTTGGTACACGCGCTTTTAATATTTAACATACCATATTGAGACACAACTGTATTTTGAATTATGATCTGAACAGAAGAATTATTATTGAATCACACAATCGTATTTGTGGTCAAAATGATAATGTTATTGCTTTTTCTTTGTATGCAAGGATTATGAAAATGCAAGAAACAATCTATTTGAAATACTTTTTAATAGGCGTAAAGAAGCAATTTTAAGTGGCAATTTGTCTTTCAATACAAACTGCTTTATTTTTCAGCAGTTCAAAACTTTATTAAAGAGTCTGGAAGATTTAATTAAAAAAATTCTTTTGTTATTGCTATTTTATACTGTATATCGATGAACACTTTTTAGCTCACCTGAGCCAAAGGCTCAAGTGAGCTTTTCTGATCACAATTTGTCCGTGGTCTGTCGTTGTCGTCGTTGTCGTCTTCGTCGTCGTCGTTGTTAACTTTTCACATTTTCATCTTCTTCTCAAGAACCACTGGGCAGATTTCAACCAAATTTGGCACAAAGCAGCACTAGGAGAAAGGGATTCAAATTTGTTCAAATGAAGGGCCACGCCCTCTTAAAAGGGGAGATAATTGAGAATTATTTAAAATTTGTTGGTATTTTCCAAAAATCTTCTTCTCAAAAACTATTTGGCCTGAAAAGCTAAAACTTGTGTGGAGGCATCCTCAGGTAGTGAAGATTTAAGTTTGTTCAAATCTGCGTCCCCAGGGGTAGGGAGGGGCCACAAGAAGGGGATCAAGTTTTACATAGGAATATATAGAGAAAATCTTTGAAAATCTTCTTCTCAAAAACTATTGGGCCAGAAAAGCTCAAATCAAAATGGAAGCATCCACAGGTAGTGTAGATTCAAATTTGTTCAAATCATGTTCCCCGAGGGTAGGGTGGGGGCACAATTTGGGGATAAAGTTTTACATAGGAATATATAGAGAAAATCTTTAAAAATCTTCTTCTAAAAAACTATTGGGCCAGAAAAGCTCCAATTAAAATGGGAGCATCCACAGGTAGTGTAGATTCAAATTTGTGTAAATCATGGTCCCCGGGGGTAGGGTTGGGCCACGATTGGGGGATAAAGTTTTACACAGGAATATATAGAGAAAATCTTTAAAAATCTTCTTCTCAAGAAATATTAGGCCAGGAAAGCTCAAATTTGAGTGGAAGCATCCTTAGATAGTGTAGATTCAAGTTTGTTCAAATCATGGTCCCCGGGGGTAGGGTGGGGCAACAAAAGGGGGATATATTTTTATAGAGAAAATCTTAAATAATCTTCTTCTCAAAAACTATTAGGCCAGAAAAACTCAAATTATAATGGAAGCATCCTCAGGTAAGGTAGATTCACGTTTGTTCAAATCATGGTCCCTGGGGGTAGGGTGGGGCCACAATTGGGGTATCAAGTTTTACATAGGAATATATAGAGAAAATCTATAAACATCTTCTTCTCAAAAACTATTTGACCAAGAAAGCTCAAATTGGCGGGTAACCATCCTCAGATAATGTAGATTCAAGTTTGCTCAAATCATGGTCCCTGGGGGTAGGGCGGGGCCACAATGGGGGATATATTTTATATAGAGAGAAAATCTTTAAAAATCTTCTCAAAAACTATTAGGCCAGAAAAGCTCAATTTAAATTGGAAGCATCCTCAGGTAGTTTAGATTCAAATTTTACAAATCATAGTCCCCGGGGGTAGGGTGGGGCCACAATTTGGGGATGAAGTTTTACATAGGAATATATAGAGATAATCTTCTTCTCAAAAACTATTAGGCCAGGAATGCTCAAATTTGAGTGGAAGCTTCAACAGGTAGTGTAGATTCAAATCTGTTCAAATCATAGTTCCCGGGGGTAGGGTGGGGCCACAATTGGGGGATCAAGTTTTACATAGGAATATATAGAGAAAATCTATAAACATCTTCTTCTCAAAAACTATTTGACCAAGAAAGCTCAAATTGGCGGGTAACCATCCTCAGATAATGTAGATTCAAGTTTGTTCAAATCATGGTCCCTGGGGGTAGGGCGGGGCCACAATGGGGGACACATTTTTATACATAGAAAAAATCTCTAAAAAAATCTTCTTCTCAAAACTATTAGGCCAGGAAAGCCCAAATCTGAGTGGAAGCATTTCCAAATCGTATAGATTCAAGTTTATTAAAAAAAAATAGTCCAGTGGTATGGTGATGCCACAGTGGGGGATGAATTTTTACATAGGAATATAAAGAGAAAATCTATAAAAATCTTCTTTTTAAAGACCATTTGGCTAGAAAAGCTTTATTGTGAAGAGGCATCCTCGGGTAGTGTAAATTCAAAATCACAGTCCCTAGTGGTAGGGCGGGGCTGTAATGGCGGTTTGAATTTTTACACAGGAATATATAGAGAAAATCTTTAAAAATATTCTGGGAAAGTTTTTCGGTCCAAAACTCAGTACTTAGTGTGAAAGCACAGGTTATGCAGATATAAGTTTGATGAAACCATGATACCCTAGAGAAAAGTGGGGCAACAAAATAAGGGGGGGGGTATATAGGAATAGAGAAAATGCATCTTACAGGTACAACAACAAAAGGGGATTGGTATTTACCAAAAGAAAGAGGTGGATAAAAATTGGCAGATTTTCATTTTTTAGCAAGATCTAGTGTACTTAGTTGTTAAGATATGTTGATAATGTAATGCTAATTTGATCAGAATTAAGGCAATTGTTGATCAGATGAGCGATGTGGCCCCTGGGCCTCTTGTTACTATATATTCCCAAATACTTTGTAAATGCATATTAATGAATATTACAATGACAAAATCAATAACTATAAGTAACATGTAACATAAAAATGGTAATTGTGTATATTGTATGTATTATCATTAAGAGAGGAAAATGTAAGTTGTCAGAATTTGTTTCCAATTCTCTTGTGTAAATTACACAATAAATAATATGTTCAAATCACATAGTACATGTAGTTATTTCATAATTATTGGCGTATTTCCTGAAATAATACTACAGATAGTAAATTGCAAAGTCTAGAGGAGTTTCATACAGATCAAAAACTTTTTTTGGAGGAGGAGCAGCTTTTGTCACTGTCTGACATCGTACTTGTTTAAAAAAGGTTGTTTATTTTCAAAATTTAAACCGGGATACAAATATATATTTTTTAAATTTGAAATTCAAGAATAAAATACAGCTGTATACAAGTATACAATAAAGTGATTACAATAGCTTTACACTACTTCAAAACAAAATCATTTATTGGAAGAGAGAGAGAGAGAGAGAGAGAGAGAGAGAGAGAGAGAGAGAGAAAGAGAGAGAGAGAGAATATATTTGAACGTCAAGGGTCAGTGGTTAAAATTTGGTTTCGAAGCTTTATATAATATTTTACATAATCAATCTGGTAAAAACTGTTCAGTAAAACATATATACTCTAATTTAAGAGTGTGATCCTACTTTCCCACCATTGTTACTTTCATTCAGTGCTTAAAGATAAGTTGCGCTGATAAATAAACCTGTTCAATTACTTACGATTTTCAAGATATGGCCAAAAATATTAGTTTAAAATGGACAAAATCCTCAGATAAATATAGAATCGGAATTTCCTGATAAGATGCACATTTTAACCATTGTTAACTTTATCCTACATTGGCAATAAATGAATAAATAATTATAGATAAATAAATTTCACCTACACGTTGGTTGAACAATTTAATAAAATTAATCAAGACAAACTTTGACTTACATTGTCATTGAAATCATAAGCACTGCCAGCCAAAAACTAATCTTAAATTAAAAGCATTGGGCTTTTAAATAAAAGAGGATTTTATTCTTTCCGTGTATATAGTAGATATTCAAGGAAATCATTTAACAAGGAAATCAAATAATTTAGAAAAAATACTGAATAAATAAGATAATCAAGAGAGCATAGTATAGTCCTACCAATTCAAAAGAGGCTAGAAAAACCTGAGCATGGATCTAGAACAAATGTGGATGTTAGAGGTTAGGTTATAGGACACAACTTCTTCGGGTACAGGGTTGCATCCAGAAAAATGTGCAGTTATGGATTCAAAACAATGCACCTTGTGTTGTTTAGATACTATATATCGTTCATGGTATGTTAACGAATAATTGGATTGGTTTCTTATCCTAAGGTTCAAGTAAGCTGTTGACCATCGTCCGTCCCTCACTTTGTCCGCCCATCTGTAACCTTTTTATATTTTTTTTTTACTTTAAAACCACTAAGACAAATTAAATCAAACTTAGTATAAAGAATTATTCTGGGAAGGGATCAAAGGATGAACCCTTTTCACAGTACAATGAAAATAGGGTGAGTGGCTTAAAAATACTTCTCAAAAAACACTGCATCAGTATTCCAAAATTTACACGAATGCATGTATATATACTGAAAAATCTAAATCATTGATAAAACTGTTGCCTCTGGACAAATACTGGTGCATATTCTAAATTATACCGTGTCCCCTGACCAATATTAGGGATCTACGAGGGGGTCAACATTCATATACATATAGAACATGTAAAAAAATCGTCTTCTCACGAACAGCAATGCTGCAGTTTGTAATAAAACAATGCAAACACCTAAGATAGTATAGACTGTAGATTGTACAAACCGTGACCCCAAGACCAGTGACCAATATAAGTTACAGACTTTTGTCTATTTACACCAGCAGAAACAGCCCTTTCAAAGTTAGAACCATTGGATGAAATTCTATAAAATAGAATAATAAAATTAATTTTTTCATGGGTACACACATACATATCGCATCAATTGAAAGCAAAACAAACTTCAAAAATATTAATGAACAAAATGTACATAAATTGAATTTTAATTTGCGAAAAATAAAGTCATAATCCTTTTGCAAATTAAAAATCAGTTTGTGTACATTTTTCAGAAATGTTAGTGAACGAAATGTACACAAAATTATCTTTGATTTGCAAAAGGTTCATGACTTCATTTTAGATAAGGTCAAAATCCTTTTGCAATTCAAAAATACAATTGTGCATATAACGATATCAACATTTTAACACAGTGTTACCCGTGCCTCGACGTCGGGGCAAATACTAGTAGTGCAGTGCCCTTTTATGTCAAGTATGATTTGTAATTACATTTCTACGTAATTTTTTCATGAAAATTGACTGATCAAAGTACTGCAATGTCTTTTATTGTAAAATTCTTTTTAGCATATCCATCGTTTAAAAGCGCATACAAAATTATACCAAGCAGCTTTAAGACAGATCATACCAGGTAATTTAAAAACATTTTTATTGATGATTTATGGATAAAACCATAAAGTTACATGTACATGCACACTTAATCACTTGATGTAATTTGAAAACGCAGCAGAAAAATGCATTAATAATTTTTACTTTTGACATTCTCGATAAAAGAAATTTATTTTTTGAAAACTTGCAATAAAAATTCTTAAACAAGCAAGAAGGAAATAAAAGATAATGCTTTATGTGTTTTAAGTTATTTTAAGTTATTATTGATAGATTTTGTTCTACTATCTTCCTTAACGGGTACAGTTAAATGGTTATGTTTCCCTCTTTTTTTATCCTACTTAATGTTGAGTAAATACGTTAACCTTGTTTTTTTAAATTTACTAAAAATATAGGTTTCAAGGGAAAATGAATATATTATTTGTTTTTGATATTCAGAAGCATATTCTCACTTTATAACTATATACACGAAATGACAATGATTGGTCAAAAAATATTTACTGGTCAATACATTAATTTTTATATTGACTGTCTAGGAATAATTTCGAAAAAATAAATAAATACTTCAGTATGCGTGTTATCATGTAGAAACTGTAATCAATTCAATCCGTTTAGCGTTTTTCGATGGACATTTAAAGGTATATGAGGCGTATTTTTATATATTTAAAAAACCCAATAATATCTTATTATTTGCCTCATTTCTTTATTCAAACATATGTCTTTCACATAAATTACGCCGCATAAGTCAATCACATAACAAAAATACAAGAAATAAAAAAAATATATTTCTAGTAACAATACAGAAGATTCGAAGACCCCGCCTCAAAAGGGTTACGTAAGATACTGTCAATTCCTTATATTACTCGAGAACCTAATTACGTGCTTCCACTTTTTAGCATCAAATCGCAAAAATATAAAAGCGCGAACGCCGAATTTTTATCATATTTTCATTTAGTTTAGATCTGTTCGAAAAATAAAAGCAAGGTTAAAAAAACCGCGAAATGTGCTTCTCGCGGTTTTACGCGGATATTAATTCCTTACTTTTAACTCCCAAACTTCAGTACATCTCGGTCTATCACGACAATAGCGACGACAAGGAAGATGGGTAGACCGTGAAGTTTGACAGATTTGGCAAGGAAAGGCAAAAGAGACAGACAAGGATATGAACAAAGGAAAGGTTGTCATCGGAGACCATGTAGATCGTTGAATAGGAATTAAAGCCGAATTAAATTTAAGCTTCCATCATGAAGTTGTAGGGTTTTGCTAGTAGTGGATAGACAAGAGAAACAGACAATGATATCAACAAAGGAAAGGTTGTCATCGGAGACCATGTAGATTGATGAATAGGAATTAAAGCCGAATTTAAGTTTCCAACATGAAGATGTAGGGGTTTTGTTAGTCAGGTTCATGTTCCATTTGTTCCGTGTCGTTACTTTATAAGTTATAAACCACAAGTGGATTTTCGTTTAGAGGAATTTTTGAATACATAATTATAAAAACTTTCAGTACATGCATCACTTAGAGAGGGGTATTTACTCCGTTTACCATGTCGATGATGTTCGTGTTTCATCTTTATTTCACATAATTAACAATTTATATCTATCTATTAATAAAAACGAAATTAAATTACTTTGAGTATCTGATATAAGAATTATCAAATTTAAGGCATCAAAACGTGATTCTAATTTGTGAACAAACTGTTCTTCCATCGTGTTTTCAATGCTTGGTTTTCCTGCACTCATGCGCAGTGGCATTATGGCTGATCACAATAATATTCACCAGACGTGTAGCAAAGTTTATAGACAAATAACTAAAGACAGAACATGTTTTATTGTCTTAGAGATTGTGAAACGTCTAATTATAAGAAGCATGGAGTAGATATTTAGTCAACTCATGTCAAAATTACGCCACATATACATGTACCTTTAAATAGAGAGGAGATAGAACTATTTCCGACGTGTATAGATCCATGTTTTAATTTATACCGTATAGCCGGTTTTTTTGGCGGGGATATAATTTTGGCCTATTTTAAAATTCACCAAAATTAAAATCGCTAAATTTGCGTGCTTAAACAAGATAGATAACTCTAGATAACTCTAGATAAAATAAAGACGGTCACTGCAAGAGTTATTCCGCTTTATGATCTTGTAGTACATTACGTGTATTTTACCCAATAAGCTCTGCGAGTAGATCTCATTGATGTTTTTTATACCTGACTTGAGTTAGTTTTTATTCAGTTGTAAGAACGATAAAGTTGAAAATTTTGATGAACTCAAAATTGAATTTCTTGAACGTATTGAAAAAACCGTGACAGAGTATGACATTACTTAATCATAAACTGGGACCACGCTGGATTAAATATTGTGCCCGTGTCAAACTGGACAGTGGCTTCGGAAGGATCAAAGCGTGTCGAAATAGCGGGGCTTGGAGATAAACGCCAGATCACGGCCGTCTCCGCAGGGACACTCTTGGGTATTCTTTGTTCTTTTAATTACTGGTACAATTAACGCTAACTGCTAACGGTAAGGCTGTGGCACATTAAATTTAAACGTATTTATTTATGCAGTTAAATAAAAGTCGTAATTTTCACTTCATGCAAATTTACCTTACAGTGAGTAAATTGAAGCCGTTGTCAGCTAAGTGGTTAGTGCAGATGTACAAACACATCAGTAATTCACCTGACATTATTCGCAATGGATTTAAGGAGACCGGGATCGCTAACACCTTAAAGGCTCATCTTGAAAATGAAATCCCGTTGGCCAGAGCGTTTACTAAGTAACTCTGAGTACTCATGACACATTTGTAAATATTTGAATAAAGAACTGTTGCTTTGATTTCATTCTTGGGTATTTTCTAACACAAATTTTAAATGAATGATACCAGTAAAAAATATTAAATGTAAGAAAATTTGAGTCCACCAAAATTACATCCGCCAAAATTAATGATGTACCTTGCAGACCCAAATCCACAAAATTTGTGTCCCGCCAAAAAACCCGGCTCTACGGTATATGCCGTATTTGCATAAACTTTGGGTGATTATGAATATGTGATATATGTGCAAACCAATAAATTCATTACACGATCTTTCTTTTTTCGTTCTTCCACTTTACTTCAGAGTGACAACAATTTGTAATTATATCACTCTTATAAATTACCGAAGATAATTAAATCATCGTTTGCAATATGCACATATGTTGCATGTTAAAAATGCATTTAAGACTGGAAACAAATGTAATGTTGGTAGGTTAGCAAAATATCTATTACATGGATAATTGATAATTATAAATGATTCAGAGATAGATGTAAATATTATTAACAGTAAAATACTTTCTATGGTGCTTCATGCATATGCAGGACATAAAAGAGCCTCGTCCTAGACAGTAAATATTGTTATTTCTATGAAATTTCACTAGAGCATCGTCCTAAACCGAGAATCTTATCCATTTTGTGGAATTTCATGCTACACTCTTTATAATGAATTATTCTATTAATCTTGCACATCAAAATTACATACCTGCTGATAGATGATAAGTTCAATTGTAAATTTAACGAATATCATTTAATGTACATCGTTTAAATTATAATTAAAAGATTAAGATAGTCATTATATGCACATTTTCTGTAGATTTAACTCAAGACTTATAATTTCTATAAGTAATACCTTTAATGTTTGTCTAAATGGATTGCCAATTGTCATGAAATTAATATTCTCTTGTTCTAAAAAAGACATTGCATAATAACGGATATACTATAGCAGGCAAACTTGGTGAATCAAGGATACGTAAAAAGGCTTCGATTAATATTGTTAAATTCGTTAGTGGTTTAGGTTTGTGTGCGGGAATTCATCAGTACTATATAACGAATAATTTGTTAATTACATTAAAGATAATTTAATAAGAGTATTCAGTTAAAAAATTTGAGTCAATTGCAGCCCCCACCCTAGCCCATTTGTTCTTCTGTATATTTTATCAATGTAATTCTATACACAGGGTTGCATCATACCAAGGTAACCGTTAAAGCCATTGGACCTCTTTTCTTGTTTGCAATCTATGTCCGTCAATTAAATATTTATTTAAACTAGTATATAGGATGTCTCTAAGTCGTCCGTTGCTTCAGTTGGAATATGCTTCAAACAATATAATATTACGTGATCTCTGCTTCCATCTTCTACCATCTAAGATTAACGAACGACAACTCTTCATAGAATATCGCTCTGCCACATGTATGATTGTACTTTTTACAGTATTCTTGACCTACATACATATTACATCACATATACCTGAATTTATTTGTCTCTTTGCACATACAGTTTATAAATGGTCGATATTTTTGACATTTGAACTCTCAGAATATTTTATAACACAGTCTAGTGATTTTGGCTGAAATTATCAACTACTTAAATAAGATGGACAGACCGATTTGAAAATGACAATTCAATTATTTTAAACAAAAAGAAATTGAATGTCAACTGAGTAGAGACATTTCTTAATTGTACTCACTGACATTGTGTATTACGTTAAATCGTGCTCACCATATCAACGATAGTAAATATGTATCTACAGGTGTTCTTTTCAGTTCTTGCGATAGAATTTGCAGGTAGATAATTTACTGATTCCATATACATGTACGTTATAATAATATATTTTCTTCTGTTTTATTACCTACAATGAGCTGAACAAAAATTTAGAAATATAAAAATATTTCTTAAATCATTATGCTTTTTGCTTTTTGAATAGTGATAAAGGAAACAGTGGGAACGTTGGCGACAACTTTACAACAGACACAGGGTTTGTAAGTAAACGCAGTAAGTTTCCATTGCATTAAGGCGAAGATATGCAATGAAATAATGCATTCTTAGCCCTTCTTAATCTTTCTGTAGAGTGCCACGATAAGCTTGGACGTGACTGTTTCAAGTATACAGATGATCAGTGTGTTGGAAAATATGCTCTCTGGGCGAGAGAACATTGCGCTCTCCGGTGTGGATACTGCCCGCGTATGTACCTTTGCTATGTTACTTATAGTGATTCTGTAACTGACAATGCTTTTTCGACTTTTCTATAATATAAAATATAGGAAAATACAGAATAAACAGTTTCTAGTTTTAGTTTTTCGGATGCGTCTTTATTATCAGAGTCGTTGTAGCACCTTGTTGACAACCGCTTCGCACAGTTAGAATCCATAAAAGTACAAAATATATTTACATTGTATCAGCACCCAACATCTAAACGGGTTTTTCTTCTAGTGAAACTTTATAGATATCGATATCATTCAACCATTTATTATTTTTACTACAAACAAATCAAGCAGACAACAATTTATTTTTACTGTCTAGTATGTTCAAATAATTTTTCTCATTTTCAGAGAAGTTGCCTTGCGTTGATCGAATCACATATTGTGATGAATTCGATGAAAGAATTTGTACCGAAGAAAGATACGGAGAATACATGAGGGAGAACTGCAGAAGAACTTGCAATCTTTGTCAGGGTATTTTCAAAAAAACATTTCCGAATAAAATAAATCAACAAATGTCAAAAATGGAAAATCAATAATTCACTGTAAGTAGGTATCTTACATGTATAACAATAACTCTCTTACAGTCCCAACAGAGTATCTGACATCTTCAGCAACTGTCGCAACAACAGTAGGTACGTTTATTATTCATTATTGGCTACTGTAAAGCAGGAATTGAATAAGTCATATTTTCTCGTAAAGATGGAAAAGAACTAATCAACGGCAAGAGGTCTTCGTAGGCAAAAGGTTATTTTCTTTAATCCTGGAAGTATGTGTTAGATCTCGATCCGGTAAATGTCCAAGCAGAGATTGCCAAAGAAGCTTGTGTAGATTCTCCACATACACGTAATACTAACAGGTCGGCATTTTCTATCTGTTAGTTTCCAGTTGGTGTTTTGATGACCTTACTTCTGCTTCCTGTTGGTATCATGGAGACCATCAGTGCATTGGTATCGGAAATTTTGCCCTTATCGCTGCGGATATTGTAAAGGTAATATATCTTTCTTAGTTTTATGACAATCATATTAATCTATCATATATGGGACTATTTACGAATAACTCAATTCGTCCTAATTAATTTTAATGATCATTATCACGTTGAGATCAATATCAAATGGATTTATTTTACAGGTTGTTTGCCTCCATGTGAGGATGTATTATCATATTGTAGCAATTTTGATCGCTCTCTGTGTACAAACTCATCTTACGCCGCGTACTTGAGAGAAAATTGCAGAAAGACTTGTCAGTTTTGTACATGTACGTATAAACCATTTTCTATAATAATAATCGTATATGAATTGGATACAATTTATTATGAAATCAAACGAAAAATAATAATTTGAATGTCCCTATACGTTAACAAATGTTCAGTTATAATAATTCATTTCAATTCATAAATATGCACATGCCTGTAATTGATTAGATTAAAATTATATCAAACTGTTTTGATTTAAACTTGTTTAGATCCTGGGCAGTCTCTTCCTCCAAACAGTTTGCCCGATAACTTAGTGACCCCTGTATCAGCCATCAACGGTCACATTCCGTAAACACTGGGATAGGTTCACTAACCAGCAGTAGGCGTTGTATAATTTGTAAAATAAATAAAAAACTATACTAGTCCCATTTTCTGATAATGGTGTTTACATTTGAATACTTGAAACCTATAAAGTTAAACATTGTACTTTATTTTTGATAGATAACTTATGATGACATAATATGTAAACGATTAAAGTCCATCAATGTTCTATTTAGTTATTAAAAATCGCAACAGAAAAGAGGCAAATGAAAGAATATACTTGTAAAAAGTGGTCACGTTAATGACGTAAAAAGTAAGTAAGCTTAATTCTTATCACAAAGACTTTAAAGTCGGTATAAAAGGTTATTTAATAACTACCAGAGAAGAGTTCGTTATAAAAATAATAATCACTTTATTGGGAGTAAGGATGTACGTGTATATAAAAAAACTATAATCTCATATACAGATAGCTATTCATCTCGTTATAACAAGATATTTCATAACATATCAGATGCATCAATTGTAGTTTCTAGTGCTGAATTTTGTTTATTTTACAATGTTTTGATAAAAATATTCTAGCTTTGCGATCGAAATTCTTTCTTATGCATTGGATATATTTTATGTGAATTGTATTTAAACATGCGATAAAAAAGGAACACTTGTATATAACAAAAGAATTGACCTATTGGAAAGATCAATTTCATGGAAAAAATCACTTTTAAGAATCAAAGTTTTGTTGATATTTTCTACTGTACAAATTTCTAATTTTTTCATTTAGAACCTAACATGTTGTGTTTGTAATTCTTAAATTAACCTTCCAAGTTGTCTAAAACATCATTATTTTTACAGTAAAACGGTCTATTTCTGCATGACTTTTGGCCTAGAAATCTATCAGGACAGGCATGCTCCTAAAAAAAGAAATGTTGTTAGGTTATATATGATCATAGGAATAGATAAATATACGACTTTTAGGGGCACGCCTGTCCTGAGGTCGAAATTTGCCAAAAACCTACTCCAAAAAATGAAAACTTACCAGTACCATAGTATACAATTATTTAATGCTTGAGCAGTCAATAGACCAGCATATTTTTCCCGAGGTGCAGGGAACAGCTCAGTATGATCTATTGCCCGAGGCCAACGGCCGAGGGCAATAGATCATAATGAGCTGTTCCATGCACCAAGGGAAAAAATTCTGGTCTATTGACTGTTCAAGCATTAAATAATTGTTTTATTACCTAATTCCGTTTTTAGTTTTCCGGGTTTACAATTGGCATATTGTAGATGGTTTTCCTGCCATTATGCAATATACTAATATTTTTTCTTCTTCGTCTTTTACATGCACCAAACTTGTTGCATGCATTACAACATCTCAATTTAATATTAGTTTACACAAAGAAGGAGTAGTCTTCAACCCATTAGATTTTAAATAGTCTTTTACCTTATATGAGGCTTTAAAACTGTTGAATAATTGATACTCCATTTTGATAACATTGAATTTGGTTTCACCAAGTACTAAAAACAGCGTCTATGTAAAGGAATATACATTCCCTATAAGAAAGGATGTAACATTATATAAATAGTGCCTGTTTGGGAGGGTAACAGTTGAAATTGACACCCCAAGAAAACCATTGTCAACCTCCGCTTCGCGTAGGTTGACAATTTCAATTTTCAATTTCAACTGTTATCCTCCCAAACAGGCACTATTTATTTTCTTATACTAAATGTCTTGATTTTAAAGAAAACATCACTGCTTTTAGATAGAAATAACGTGAATGCTAAGGCGAACCGTACGCGCATGATTTTCGCGCATGTAACAATTCGTAATGTTACCCGTTGCTAAGTGCGTTGCTAACGCTGAGAGTAATAGAACAGATTTATATATATGAACTGCGTCTAAACCAATCATATTTCAGTATTTAACATGAAAGTATAACAATATAACATACATGTACACGTTGCCGGTCCAATAGATCACAGTCTATTGACCGGCGGTCCAATAGATCGCAGTCTATTGACCGGCAGTTCAAAATAGACGCAAATATTTAATTTGTAATAAAACAACAAAATCCCCTTGATTAGGTAATAATTGCTTTTATATACTTGTTTCACCTGTAAGGTTTGAATAGCTCAGTTGGTTTCACCGCTGTGACTTACCGCATATATACTAAAGGTTTTTTTTTTGTATCCTGGCTCGATTTCACCTGTCGACATATTTTTTCTTCTTTGTTTGGTTTAAATTATCGGTTTTTAATTTTTTTCATACAGGAGTGTGCATTTTGTATTTTACTCCAATTTCCTTCCTTTAATGAACGTTTGATCTTCATGTTCTACAATATGCAAAAGTATGTACTGAACTAAAAGCAATCAACCGTAACTATACCTTAGTGTACGCACGCTTTGTTTAAGGACAAGAATCGTTCACTCTGTGTTACTCGAGACAGGTGCCACGAAAATAAATTTCACCGAGCAAAAACTGTTGTGTTTGCCTTTCGAGAACATGGTACAACTGTGGGAGAAGCACTACAAAGTAGATGCAGTTCGTTCTTTGCAAAGAACGTGTGCATTGTTGACAATTGTTATACTTCTTGGTAATCACTCTATTTCTCATCCGTTTTTTGACCAGTTTTGATGATTTTTCCAATTACAATTAACCTTTGATCTTGAATATCATTTTTTGTAATAAATGTTTAAAAGATAAATGCAGAAACGAAAATTTAAAGATTTCCAAGAGCTGTAAGAATTGGGATCGATAATCAGCAAAAACGACTCTGTTCTCAAAGTTAATGAAAATTTTAATGAAAAATTTGGAGAATTAGCCAGTTTCAAAACAGTTTTATTTTTTAAAATATCTTTTAAGGTTTTCATATAATAGTAATTAAATCAGTTTGTTTTCTTTATAATAACATGTATTTATAGATGAATTGTTGGAAATGGAAATTGGATTGAAGATTGCCTTCTTATTTGTAAAGGCTTATTAGGGCTTTTCGACTTTCGGTCGAAATATTTTGAAAACTGGAAGGAATATTGATACAAGTATAAATTGGTCTTACAGCAAATGTATCAGTCTATGAAATGTCCTATTTTGAGTATCCGGTTCCGGTACTTCCGGTTTTTACAAGGAAAATTGCAAAAATCGTTTGAAACTCAATTCTTTGTTTATTATTTAATGTAGAGCATTCAAATTTTAGAATTACCTTTATCATAAATAGTTGTTGAAAATTGTAAGCGTAGACATCTTTCTATCTCTTACTGTTTTTGAGATATTAAGTCCTAAACTTTAGAAAATGGGGGTTGAAAAAACAAAAAAATTCAAATGACCTTTAAAAATTTATTTGATGCCTGAATATTATTAAGATGGAAGTTATTAACATATATTCCGAGTTTTGTAAAATAATGTTGACTACTTCCGGAATTATTGGTCGGTAAAAATCGTCTATAGGAGTTTCAATTTTAAACAAAAATCACGCGTCATTCGTTTTCTCAAAAAGTTTCCATTTAAATATTACAATATTTTATCTGTATATTGAGACACAAACTCCGCAGACCGGAAAAAGTTTTGGGTACACAATTCTTAAAAATAAGGGGTCTACAGGGGCCATCGTGCAAAACAGCCCTTCAACTGTAACTTTTTTATTTTTCATCCGATTTTTAAAATCTTTTCGGCTGATAGTTCAAAGTAGAGAGTACAATTAAAAAAATATGGTCCGAGGGGCCACTTTTTGACTCCTTAAAGGGTTTTTGAAGGCCCAAAGATCACATCTTGTTTAAATTTCAAAATTATTTTTTGGAAGAGTTATCTCGCTTTGCTCCAAGAATGTAGAGCATAAATACTCTTTGCATACCAAGTTTTGCGTCCCAGGAATGAATACTTACTTTGAAATGATTTTTTGAAAATATTCTTCTGAAAATTAGAAGTGTAGCTACTTGTTAAATTCTGGAGTTATCTTTCTTTTCACACTGCAGTACTCATAAACTCCTATCTAAGCAACTGGTTATACCGAGGCGTTTAGAAAATTTTGAAATACATCAGGGATATTTTTTTTGACACTTTAAATAAAAAAGGAAACTGGGGCTGTCGAAAAGCCCTTCCTTTTTGTTGGAGACAAAAATAGGTCTAGTTTGATATGGTTTTTATGCTTGGCGTTACCCTTTGCAATAAAAAATTAATGAACATTAAAATTTCAGTTCAATTCAAATTGTCATGAACATTATGTTTTAAATATTTAATCAGTTTCTAATCTATTTCATTAAGAGTTTTGGAAATGAAATTTATTATAAAAATAATTTTTTTATCAACTTATTTTTAAAAAAATCCAAATTTGTTAGAGTGGACACATTTTAAAGTTAAATGGAAAATAAAAAAATGTTCACTGATTTTTTGACAATTAATACTTCATAAATGTAACAATGTACCATGCTTTTTTTTTAAAATGGCAACTGCATTATTTTTTCTTCACCTGCTATCCTTAAGACACACGTTGAAATACTGAGTAAAAATATTTATGTCGAACATTCCAATTTTTGGTTATCTTAGAGCTACCAGCTTTGAGAAAGTAACACAGAATTATTTTCTTTACCGAGAATTTATTTTAAGACGTATCTTCGACGTTCTTAGATCAAGAAGGTATTGCAACTCTCATCTAAGCGTTTCGACTCACTTCGGTGTGTACCTGCCATGAGATTTTATTCTAAATGTGGTGATAAGAGTGGGTATCAATACTTAAAAAAATCAATTCACTTTGAAAACTTATTTGTACAGAAAATCAATTTATTGAAAATTATCTGCTTCTAATTTACACGAAAAACTTTCGAATACAAATCTCTGATATAAAAGAATGACAAGATAAACATTACGACTTTAATTATAAAGAACAGCAACTTACAGCTCTAGACGTCATAAATTGCATCAACTATGTATTCCAGTGAAACAACATGTTTTTGTTTTCTTATAAAAGTAAATTACAATCCTGAATTCGATTCGACAGCAGCATATACTTCTCCTGAGGTATTTATTTTCTCATTATACATCTTTTTTTTTCAGATGCTTAAATCAATTGTATTGAAAAACTTCGTCCATTTCAAAGACAAAATAGTTATTGTTCTAAATAATTCACAGACAGAGCAAACAGAAGAGCAATCGACAAATGCTGGTGCAAATACATCGCCTATTGATAGCTATGCTCTGAATAATTCACAAAGACAGCAGGCAGTAAAGCAGTCGACAAATACCAGTGCATATACAACGCCTTTGATAGGTGAGCAAATAGAAGAGGAATCGACAAATCTTGGTACGAATACTACCCCTTTGGATAGCAATGCTCTAAATAATTCACAAAAAGGGCAACCAGAGGAAGAATCGACAAATTCTGGTCCGAATACTTCCCCTTTGGATAGCAATGCTCTAGATAATTCACAAAGAGAGCAAACAGAGGAGCAATCGACAAATACCAGTGCAAATACAACGCATTTGAAAGGTAACGCTTTAAATAGTTCACAAAAAGAGCAAATAGAAGAAGAGTCGACAAATTCTGGTGCGAATACTACCCCTTTATATAGCAATGCTCTGAATAATTCACTAAGAGGACAAACAGAGGAGCAATCGACAAATACCGGTACACATACAGCGCCTTTGAAAGGTAACGCTTTAAATAGTTCACAAAGAGAGCAAATAGAAAAGGAATCGACAAATCTTGGTCCGAATACTTCCCCGTTGGATAGCAATGCTCTGAATAATTCACAAAGAGAGCAAACAGAGGAGCAATCGACAAATACCAGTGCAAATACAACGCATTTGAAAGGTAACGCTTTAAATAGTTCACAAAGAGAGCAAATAGAAAAGGAATCGACAAATCTTGGTACGAATACTACCCCTTTGGATAGCAATGTTCTAAATAATTCACAAAAAGGGCAACCAGAGGAAGAATCGACAAATTCTGGTCCGAATACTTCCCCGTTGGATAGCAATGCTCTGAATAATTCACAAAGAGAGCAAACCGAGGAGCAATCGACAAATACCAGTGCAAATACAACGCATTTGAAAGGTAACGCTTTAAATAGTTCACAAAAAGAGCAACCAGAAGAATCGACAAATTCTGGTGCGAATACTACCCCTTTGGATAGCAATGCTCTAAATAATTCACTAAGAGAGAAAACAGAAGAGCAATCGACTAATACAGGTGCAAACACAACACCTTTTGACAGAAAAGCTGTAATTCATTCTCAGAAAGAGCAAACAGAAGAACAATCACTAAATGCTAGTGAAAATAATATTCATAGTAATGGTCTGAATATTTTTGTAGGAGCTAATTTTTGTGGAAAAAGTACCGTTTGTGAGTTGATAAGAAGATGCATGACGGATGAAATAAATGTATCAGTCACACGTTCATGGGATGAAACAAAAGTTGCATATGCATTCTGCCAATTTGATACAATTCATTACAAAGAGATCATCTCTGGAATTATAAAAGAACCACACATGAATAAATTTTACAAGGTTTTCATTTACAAAAATCGTACTTTGGTCCGCTCAAAATTGTCGGGCAGTAAAACCATTCGATCTTTTTCCTTTGAAGAAAAAGAAGGTGAGCAGGTAATAGAATCAATTCTTAACAAAAATGATGATGGATCTAGTGATGATAAAGTAAACGATATTATAGAAAAGATTAAACACAGTAAGAAAGAGTCATCATCGTATGAACCAAACTGGAAATCTCTAGAAAAAAAATTCATCGCTACTTTTCCATTGAGGGGTATTGGAAGTGTACAGTGGACCAGAAGTAAATTAATCGGGAAAAAGCACAAAAAACGAAACTACAAAATAGCAAGCGAACGAGCAGAAATTATTTCAACAATATTGTCGCAGAAGAATGAAAATAAACATTTTAATGAAAAAGATGAGACGAGAATTTTTAATTTTCTTACTTATCCAGAAGTATTCAAATTTGAGAAAGTTCATAAAAAAATCATGGTTCAACATAATGGACAAAAATTTGATTTGTTGAAAACATCAGAGGGAATAATAGAAGCCAAAGTAGTATCTTTGCTACTTGCGCAAAATGACATTGAAACTCTTTGTTTAGAGGATCCGGATAGAGGGATGCATCCGCAAATGATAGAACGATTAAAAACAGTTTTGTACAAGAGTGCCCGCAGCAAGACAATTATTGTCGTGACACACAGTCCATATTTCGTTGACACTATTACTATTCATAGAACACATGTCTTTATTCGAAATCGATTACATGAACCGTATGTTTGTTCCATATTAAATGTTGGAGATAATTCAGATCTCTCAAAAGTGTCTGGTATTGAAACCCTTAGAACCTTATTGTTTGCAACAAAAGTTTTGTTAGTGGAAGGGCCAACTGACAGAGATGTAATGCAAGCTATTTTGACCCAAGAAAAATGCACTGAATTAGACATTAGCAAAAGTAAGGAAAGCAAAGAAGATTACTTAACAGAAAACATGACTGCCATTCAAATTATTCCAATCGGAGGCTGTGATAACATAGAAAAAGTACAGGCATTTTGCGACTATATCGATCTACCATGTTTATGTTTATTAGATCGTGACAAAGTTTTAGGAAAAGAAAATGACACAAACAAAAAAACAACATTCTGGGGAAAACGCAAGAATATTGAAGATATAGAGAAGTTGGAGGACGAAATACATTGTACAGAGTCTGTTAAATTTCGCACTAAAGAGATATCTTTTGAAACATATATAGAGGCATTAAAGTCAAAAAAGAAGAAGTCAACAAGTGCAAGAAAAGAATCCCAAATTAATGAAATTATAAGTTTTAGGCAAAAAGAAAAGAAAGATGAAGACTTAAAGACTTATATTGAAGGCTTGGAAACAGACTTCTCGATTGAAAATATTTCTGATTTACGTAATAAACCTCTACAAGAATATACAAGAGTTTTCGAATCAAAAAAAGGAGACAGTGCAACTGAATTAGAAAAAGAAAATTTAAGAAAGATAGCAAGCTTCTGGGAAAAGAGAAAAAAGGAAGAATGTTTTCAAATGTATATCGATTCTTTGAAAGAAAAGTTTAAAGCTTATCCACCAAAAGAATTCAGGGAAAAGTATAAAAATGATTTTGAAGATTATTTAAAGAGGTTGGAAACCGATCGAAAAACATTTGTTTGGAGAAGTGGTGAATTGGAAGATGCGATTCTAAGTTCTAACAATTATTTAAAAATTGATAATGTTCTTAGCTTAACAAGTCAAAGTACTTCCTTTGGTTCTGAATACAAAACACAAGCTTTCAAAGCACTAAAAGAGAAATTAAAGGGACGACTTGATGATTGCACGAGGAAACAGTTTGCAGAATGCCTAACGAGTGTCGATGAAATAAAACAATTTCTCATATTTGTTAAAGACGAAACGAAACCCGAATGAAATTTTTTTCTGTTTTAGGCAGCTAAGTTCTCAAACACCCTTTCTCTAGGCTTTAGTGATTTGTTTGTTTGTTTATCAATTTAGGTTTTGTTTATTAAGATCTTTCCACCTTTCAGGTAAAATAACTTTTGTATTCTTTATGTTTTCTTTATTTTTTTCTTCTCTTTTTTTTCCAGGACAGTGTTTTTTAACAAATGTGTTGAAGCATTCTTTTATTTGTGTTATTGACCATTAAAAGTTATGGCACCCTTTACCTGATAACCCCCACAACTAACAAATCTATTGCCTTTTGTATATGAAATGCTTGTAAACGCCACTTCTCTGAAACCATAAGAGATAGAGGCTTGAAACTTAAACCAATGTCTTTGGTTCACTTATAAGAGGATGATTCAATTTATTTATAATCAAAAGATCCAATTTCTCCTTCTAGCAGTAATTGCCCCTGAAACTTTCTTAACTTCATCATAAAGACATCTGGCCAATTGGGTTGGTGGCGTCTACATTGGCCAATTAAAATGATTTAAATTACTGATTTTTTATATCTCTATTGTTTAGGATGGTATAAATTTTTTTAAAAAGAATATAGTAGAATTTCTTAAGGCTTTTCAAAATTTAACCCCTTAGTCCCGATCTTGATATAGTTATAGAGTCGTTGCCCTTATTATATGAATTGGTTGTTATCGCTTCTTCTCTAAAACATTAAAGATAGAAACTTGAAACTTTTACCAATATCTATAGTAGGATTTAAGAATTTCTTGATTTACTCATATCTAAAGGATCCGATATTCTTTTAGGCAGTATTTGGTCATGAATGTTTCTTTATATTGTCAAAAACACTTACAACTTCAGATTCATACATCGTAGAGACATATGACCACTTGAAAATGAAAAGTTGACTTTGGGCAATTAAAATGATATAAGGGTCAAAAGTCAATGTCAATTGAAAAATCATACTATATCTTTTGACATTATTTTTTCATGAAGTAACGCAGGGGCAGCATTTAATCGATTCTCTAAAAACAGAAATGTTCCAAACATAAAACATAATAAGGTGAAAAGACCTCTAATTGTTCGAGAACAATGAGTCTACTAGTTGTATTCAGTGATGACTGATAAATGTTTGAATTTGATCTTTTTCTGATCAGCGCCTTTTGAATGTGTTGTAGAGTCTTGTTAGTTATAGATATAAATTTATTATATGCAATTGGTTATCAATTTTATACATTTTTGCATTCATCATACGGATTAGAGACCTGTGCTCAACATCGAGATTTGACAATTGGAAAAAAAGATTTTGCATTTGTAAAACCCCAGAGCAAGACAATCAATGATGTTTTAGCTTAGATTTGTCCTCCTTTCATAAACAGATCTAGATTATTAGATAATTAGATCCAAATCTGACTCAGACAATAGCATAAACATTATAACAAGAGATCAAATGGCCACATGCATCGTTCACCAGAGCAACAATTGCCATAATGAATTCAGATTTATTGAGTCAAGTACGATATATCTGGATAATGTTGTAGAAAAGATTCTTATGTTAAACATTAAGCACTTTTTGAAACAGATTGATTTCATAGTCATATCACATATTGAGTACTGCAGTTCTCAAGAAGATCATAAGCAATTGCTGATATATCCATAAACATAAATCAAACTTTGAAACTCTGAAGGGGTCCAAAAATGTTCAAGGGACCATAGAGTAAGCAATTGAGAATCCACAATATGTCAAGATGCTCGCATATAAGTAATACCATATATCATGCCATTTGAATTTTTGAGAATGTTGCATTACACACGTACATTTTAGCAATGATTATCAATTAAAACTACATCTTTTCTGATTAGATTTATATTCCTTTTTTTTTACCTGCAAATAAATAAATTTTTCGATCAAATGACAACTTCTTATCTAATATGAATATGTCCCTATCTTTGTAGTGGTTTTGTCAATAACTTGAAAAGTAAGACAAAATTTTAATGCACCATTGAATAAACTTTTTTGATAACGTTTATTTGATTCAAACTATTTTGATGTTCAAGTACAAACATTTCTTATAAATGTGTATTTCAACACAGTCAAAGTATTGGACTTATAAATTAAGACAATATTTTGTTGTTGGTTTGGGTAAAAGCTTGATAATTGCTTGGAATACATTATCAAAACGAGCACATTCGTAACTTTCAAATTGAAAATATATATATAATAATTAATTTTTTTTAATTGATACTTTGAATATGAAAAGTGGGTTACTCTCAATATTTTTAAACCAATGTTGGGAATGTGTAATGCAATACGAGTTACATGTTGTAGTATACACGGTATCTTACGGTATAAACGGGGCCATCAATGTTAAAATTGGAATTTTTTATACACTCATATTATTATATTAACCTTATGTCCACATCATTATTTGGCAATCTTACATACAATGTACGTGTTGAAAATAACTTGCATATTGTGAACATATATATAAATACACTAAGAACAAAACAAAATACATATTTACATCTATCCTTGAGATAAAAATTGACCAAAAAAGCAACTTTTCTTTGCATCATAGTGCACATGTATGGTTGTCATTAAATTACAATGATAAGGTTAATATAATCAATGTATGAATAATTTGTCCGTAAAAAAAACTAATCCCATAATGTGCTTATTTTAAATGTACAACATGCTTTCACCTGTTACTGCTTAAGGTGCCTCACTACACCTTGAAATAGTTTCTCAAATCAGCTGAAAATTACTTGATTATGATAGAAAGCATGATGGATAAGAAATATATATGTCAAATAGGCGAAAAAATGTGTAATTTTAGATAAAAATGATATTTTCAAAAATTTTATTTAGTAGACATGAACAAAAGCCCCAGGCGGAATGGAACTCATGATCTGCGGTTCACAAGCCAGAATTTAACCACTTAGCTATGGCGATTCACATCTGAATCGATTGATACAAACAGTTTATCAAAACATTTAAATCGCCTTCTTGTGACGTAGTGTTTTAAATTGTATAAGTCTCGGTGTAGTGAAGTACCTTAAAATGTCAAACGGGATTTTCGTAACCTTGTTTATCGTTCGTAACATGAGTTATCTATCTATTAAAGCAGGTACATGAATATTACATGTATGTAACCAGTATAAACAAATTTTTGAAATAAACGTATGTTGTCTTGTTTAATCGGTTTTTGATGTAGATTGTCAATATAATAAGACAATTCTGCAATTATAGTACATGTATGTAGTAATACTTCAAAAGCATTCAGACCTAAGATTTGACGAGCGCGTTTAATTGTACCATCCAGGCAGGTAGCATCATGATTGAAAGAAGTGGGAGGAGCATACTCATTCAAAACATCTTGACAAGCCAAAGATAAAAAAGAGGAAAATTACAACCTTTCAAAATCGTGTAAATCCTAATCCGTGTGTGTAAGGTGGGGGGGGGGGGGGTAGCGTACTGTACTCATTTCGTTCCTTTCACTTTTGTTAGGAAAATGCTCCCAACCAAAAAAGTGGCTTGCGGCACAATTTCCTTTTTTATATGAAAATTAATGAAAAATATTTGCTGCGAGAAAAAGTTGGGTAGGGGGGCTGCTTCAGTAAAGTGCATTGGTTTCAGGAGAGCGCCGCTGATACGTGTACATTGTAGCACCCGGAGAAGTGGACGTGTAAATCAATCATATGGGCATGGGTGGGTTGTTACATGTGCACAACCCACTTTGAAAAAATACGCACTTTGAAAACATTTTTCAAAAATGATTGATACTTTTATTTTCAGGAAATATCTGTTTAAACCTTGATTAGCTCAATGTGATATATTTAAGAAAGAACCCTTTGCATTCTCAGCTAAACTTGATAAACAGTTCTCGATTAGAATTAGTTTTTTTCTTTTCTCAAAAGACAATATTGACAATTTACACCAGGTTTGGTGTAATGCTAAATGTAATTGGTATTGCATTGCAATGTATTACATATTTTCAAAGTAATCCAAGTTACGTGTAATGCCACAAATTTAGCATTACAAGTAATGGTAATGTAATGCATTACTTTTCAAAATCTAGTGTAATTCTGGCAATACATGGCATTTAATTTACTTTGCAAAACCATGCTTTTTCTGCATGTTCATTTTCATAAAATTGTGAAGAATTGAATAACTGAAATTGTATTTTATTAAAAATTGTTTTAAAGAAGAAAATTTATCCTTTAGACAAAAAATTTTTATTATTATTCTATAATAAAATTATTTTATATTTAATTGTCAATATAACTAGCTATAATAACACAATTTCATAATTAACATTAACATAAACACCCTGCATGACTGTAATACAGCTGTCTGAATTGATGACCGTCAGGGCCTAGCTATATTATACCCACCGATTGTATATTTTTTTCATGAAAGCATGGCATATCGAACGAATGCATCTAAAGGGGCTAGAGCAAAAATCATACTTTGAAAGAGTGTGTGCGGGGGGGGGGGGGGGGGGGGGGGGGGGGGGGCTACCTTCATGACAGAAAGCATTTTATTGTTTATATTTACATCTTCCTTTTATCAAATCAATAAATTGATTGTAAAAATTAAGTAAAATTCACTTAATTACTGTTAATGTACAACAAACGTTAGTAATTTGAATCTGACATCATCATGATTATTTCGTGCAATCCGTGATTTTTCTTACGTCGCTGTAGGTTTCGACCAATCGACGAACGGAGGATGTAAATTTTAGTCCTGTCAGTTTCAGTTGCAGAAGATTTCGACCAATCGATAGACGAGGCGTGTAGATTTCAGTCTGGCTGTTTCTATTGAGCTATGAATTAACTAAAAGTTTCCGTAAGAGGGAATAATACTCGGTAGATGTAAGCTGTCTTTAATTTTTTTCTAAATTTCAGATAACTTTTAATGTTTTCTGTTTGGTTATTCAAGTATCATCAAATGTTTTTATGTAAGAAAACTCGTATTTGTTAAATACTGCACTGATTAACCTGAAGTGATGCATACCTGCCATAAGGGGAAGATGACTATTTCAGTAACGATAACTCTGGTTTATGGGAAGACGGAACTAGTAAGTTAGGAAATACAATATTACATGTTAGTAAAAGTAATAGATTTCGTTGTCAATATGAATAATAAAACAATTGCCGTTTACTCAATCTACTGCTGGTAGACATTTGATATTTTCTAAAAACAAGAAATATAAACTTATTAATAAGCTAGATTTAAGCAAGATTTGTTTTTAAAATGCATCCATATAAAATTGAAAAAGTGAATGAAAGAAATAAAAATTCTATTTGAACAATATATACAACACCCTAGAAGGTCACTGCCCCCCCCCCCCAATTATTTCAAATTTTATCCTACAATGAGCGTAATCTCATTTTTTAATATTTAAAACAGTAAACAAAGCAAAGCATGGTGTCTTTTTTATTGTTTGATTAAACATCAAAAATACATTACAATATGTCATTTATAACCTCAAATATTTATTAATAACTTTTCATTAAAATATAATTTAACAATTCTCTTAAAACACAAAATAAAACATGAAGCAAAATTTGAAATAAGGGTTATATAGCTAGCAAGCAGAAAGTAGAGTATTGTAGATAGGCTTTCCCAACGTCCCTTCATTTTTTTATGTATATTTTATCATTTTTTTATTTTTTATTTTTACCTTTTTAATTTTATTTTAAATTCACTTTGATATTTTTTTCGTAAACATAAAAAATAATGTTTCGATTGCATCTTACCAAAATTTCCAAAAGTAATACTTTTCAATAAACTTCTCTAGTTGGTGTATAAATTAAAACACAAAATACCTTTCATATGATTTAAAATGACCAAATGAATATCAATTGACGAATACAGAACAAGTCCTGAATAAAGGGCAATAAACATTATGTATATCTATGAAAATAGTTGGCGAATATTGATAACATTCATACGCGGATCAAGAAGGGGGTGGGGATGAGGTGAGGTGGGAGGGGGTTCCGAGGAAAAAAAAGTTTGCAAGGATGGGTCCGATGCATATTTTTTACAATTATGTAAAAAAAAGAAGGTGTTGCGAAACAGTGGGACTATTCCGGACCTTTAACATATCCGTATTGCTTGAGAGCCACATCTAAATATAGACACATTACGTAAACGAATATATTTACAAAGCCGGTATGTTCTGTACGGAGGCAAAATATACAAAGTGTTAAAACATTTTACGCGCATTTCTATCGAACACGGCAGCCACCAAATAAAGTTAGAAAGATAACCATGTACATGTTTTCTGTATTCGAATGTTAACATATCTCAATTTGATATCTACTGTCCAGGGTGTTTAAAATATCATTCTTGAGATACATGAATAAATCTTATCCTGGCTCTTCAAATCCGTCAGAGTTGTAATTATAACCATCCTATGTTTCTATAGAATCTAAATAAACGTTAAGTCTAGTAAAAAAAAAAGTACAAATTTTTACGTACATATTTTCAGTAACCTATTGCTTCATCACCGATTCAAACTTTCTAAAATGAATTTGTTTGCTTTTAACAACCTGTACACGTATCTTTGAAATCAGCATACCCGTTTATTTCATAAAAAGGGTGAAATATCTACTTTCTACATTGATGCATCCTAATTACGTATATACATTGTTTTAAAATCTCTTGTTCAGAAGAAAATGTTTTGAAGTTTATAACGGGGACTTCACACAATAATGTTGAAAAAAAAATATAAGCAGGCATGCAAAATATTACTTTAACAAGAGTTTAAATAACTTCATTCTGACATTCTTAAATTATCTCTATACATTACCTTTTCCATGCGATTAAAAGAAATAAAATTAAAAAATCCAACTTTTTTGGGATTCGAACCCAGTCAATAATATAAGGCACGTTCTTTGGTCTATTTTAACTGCGTTACCACTCGACTAATCTAGACATGAATTATGGAGGGAAAATTTAATACGTCGTTTTTAGACTTCAAAGGTATTGATGATTTTTTCCAAAAGTCAGATTTATTAAAAAATGCCTCTTTGAAACCGGAAATCGGAAATGGCAGAAATTGTCTTACTCTAAACGTTAAGATTAAATTAATTTTGTTCCAGGGAGGTATTTTCTCACAATGATGAGGATTCCCCTTTTATATAGCGTGAATTCTGCCATATTTGTTTGTGTAACCATTTTCAAATTTATTTCATGGTCTTAAATAAGTTAGTACAAACTTTCCAAAAAAAATTCTACACTGCTTTATGTACAACGCTGCATGAAAAAAAGATTAACATCGAATTCTGTAACTTTGATTTTTCTATTTTATTTGCAACTTCTTTAGGGAATATTAGCATAGGAACTGCAACACCTTCTTAAATTTCTGCTTATTTGAATTTTCCAGGGGGTCCGGAACCCCCTTCCCCCTGGACTTCCTTTAGATCAGTGCATTGAATTAAATGTAAACCACTAGTTTGATCTCAACAGATTTTCTGTGTTTTTGCTATCAAATGACTTTGAATGTTGCACATGTTCAAAAGTCAAACAGTTTAGTGGTATTATCTTTGCACTCAGATATACTGTTAGCATTATTTAATCAGATGTACAATGTTGACATGTATAAGCCTTTCATTTAAAAAATGTGTTTTATCCAATGGTCAATAATTCTGAAAAAAAATGCTCATTATTGGAAAAATATTGAGGTTGATCTAGCTTTGTTCTTGCAATAGAAAGGGTCAAACCGAACAAAACTACATTTTCATCACTCATATCCAGACATACGTTTTCTGTCAATTAATGGTGTTCAATTTACAGCATTAGTAATGCTTTATAAAAAAGCATGAACTGTTCCAAATCATTGTATATCGTATTAAACTAATTGATATTGAATTCATTGCCTCTTATTTTATTTTTTGCTGTTATTGTAGATAAAAACGATCATTCGACTATAAAAATGACATAAACATGTAAAAAACTCAAAACCTAAAATTAGGCGGACTGTAGGGTTTTTGACGTTATTCTTACTATGACGTTGGGAACATTATTTACACGATAGCCAATCGGAAATCTCGTTACAACCAGAATTAAATTATAATGGTTGGTATCTAGTTTTTATACTTTTATTTTTAAATAGAGAAATATATGAAACAAATAATTGTATTTCTGTTAAGCAAAGATTAAAATAAATATGGCGTGCTAAATCATATTATCTTGGTCTCCATTAAAACGGCGCTTTTAATTCAACATGTTGGACAATACTGCTAAAGTTCACAATTTGTTAACTTAAGTATCTTAAATTGGAGAAAAACGTGAGACCAGAACAATACTTCGGTAAAGTTTATCATAATTAAGGCGTATTGAGTTTGATGAAATTTCAATATATAATATCATAGATTATCCAAGCATGCAAGACGCTGGCAAATCCCTTGTAGACGCCTCAAGCACCTAACGGCACAGAGAGGGTTGAGTGAGTGAGTTAGTTTGATGAAATATTCTGGCCCTGATTAGGTCGAAATGGTGCTTTAAAATTACCAACGTAAGATTTCATAATTTTTATAAAGTTTTTCAAATAGGAAAAAAAACCTCATAAAACAAACAACTATAGTCAGGTCCAATAACATTTCTATTAAATATTAGGGCATACTGAGTAAGGTATTTGCAGGCCTTTACAAAAATGGTGTTATTTAAGTCAAAATACGGTTTCAAAATGACCAACAGCTAGATTATGGATTTCATTTTTGAAGCCATTTAGTGGGGTAAAATGTATAAGTTTTTTATTATACAAATAAGTATTTGACAAATTGAATTATATCACTTTAACGAACAAAAAAAAAGGCTAGACCATGCCAGTGTCGATTTGCAATACATCCTCATAACTAAGCTAGCTGACGGATGTTAGAACCCTTTCAAAACTACATATATTAAACATCCCTGTCATTGCTGTTGTAGGAAATGTTCCTCTCTCTAAAACTTCGTATAAGCGTGTCGTTCAATTTAACTGATATGGGGTGACACAACTTCTTTTCTCTGCAGCATATCAAGGAAATTGACATATAAAATATACAGAAACAACTATGAGATGGGGAATTTACTGACCAGAAAGCAAAGTTCTCGAGGAGTTCGTCAGTTATATGTACATGTATAACCAAGACCCATTACCAACCGACACGGTTGATTTTGCTTTATTAAAAAATCGAAGAGCCCGTTAATATGTTCCACCATAGGATATATAGCCCGTTAATATGTTCCACCATAGGATATATCTAACGTTTACTTATGAAACAAACACATTACAGGGTAATAATAAGGGGTATATATAAGTTTGCCCATATTACCATGCCCAGCCGAGGTGAGTTCATAGCTAGCAACTGTCCTACAGGTTGTAGAACTTTTGTTGCGCGAGGGGATAATAACAAACATTCAAACACACGTTAAGCTATTAACTTTATTAACTCACCGTAACGTTGTTCTGTCACGCTACTTTCGCTCTGGGTGTTTGATAACTCTTTCTCAGAAATTTCGATTGATAATTCGTATACAAAGTTGATTATGACATTGATTTAAAGAAATAATAATTTGTATTAGTGTTAATGGTATGGAAAGGCACATGTATTTTTTATTTGTTATTTCACAGAAGTGTGCAATCTTTGATAAATATTTTTAGTTTTGAACGAATTTTGTCATAATGTATGCCCCCCTCCTTTACAATGGTGTAATTTAATCGAAGATTTTGCATAAAAATTTGACCAATTAATATGACATTGCATTTGTTTTAATCTTTTACAATGAGGCATATTTGTGCAAAGGTTGAGGAAATTCTATTGGAAGATCTTTTTTTAATTTACTAGAAAATTGAAATGGAGTGCACATACACACATACATACATACACACATACGAACACACACACGCACGGTAGCGATGCTATTTCCCCTTCGCAACAAGTTGCGTAGTTTGCAAAAAGACACAATGTCCAGGTTCGCCTACCATAATGTAAAAGACAGGTACATACTTCATCAACCATTTATATGTTGTATAACACGCGAGGATATGCTTTTGTATTTTGTTGAAAAAATAAACGTATAAGTGTTGAACGGACTTCATGCACGAATTTAAACGCGATCCCGACCACCTCTGAAAAATTGAAATTTATTAGATTCGCATAGTAAAATTCGCGAAGAAAGGCCTCGGAACCCGCCCCCCCCCGCCACCACCACCACCGGAAAAACGAAATCCCCCCCCCCACCCACGGGGGAAAATTTTTCTGAATCAGCGCATCGACAGGATTATCATTATAACATTGGGAATTGGTCCAACTGAAAAGGCAATTAAAGCATACATTACAACATAATATTTAAAACAAATACATTATCAATGGAATGGTGGTCTAATAGTCCCATTGGACACTAACATTGACACTATATCTATATGATCGGTAGTGTATATATTCCAAAATTGTCATCGCAAAAAACAATGTTAGAAAACATTCAGCGTATAGTGTATGATTTATCTTTGTAATATTGCTGCTATGAACTTCATTAATATAAGTCATCTATTTTAGACTAGTTTCGGTGGTAGTTCAAGCGAATTCAAATAAGTTTTTAACCAAAAATCCGTGTTGATTTGTTGTTATTCTTCAAACAGTTAGACTTAAACCACTGATCGATAATTTTATTGTTTTAAAATCAGACAAAGTAGCAATTGGAATACGGAATTTGGAATAGTTTTGGAATTATAAACATGCGTCACCTGGTAACTTGCACATGTTTTGATTAAAACTCTGAAAACTTTGTATGTAGTTGATGGAGAATGGAGCCATTGGACGCACTGGAGGCATTGTTCTGTGACGTGTGGCCAGGGAATCCAGAGAAGAGTCAGACATTGTTCGCACCCCGCACCGGCACACAGGGGAGCAGCCTGTGTTGGTCCTGCCGACGAAAGTCAGGCGTGTGTACAACCTCACTGTCCTGTAAATCCTACCTTTTTTTGATAATTATACAAAAAGAGTTATTATAAATATTGTGTATTACATGTACATGTTCAAATTCATGTAAATGTCTGATTTTTTTTTCCTCGTTGAAATTCAGTTTTCTTTTCAAATTAAAAGTTTTCAATTATGCCCCCTCTTAGATCAAAATGAATATGTCAGAATTCATTTAAATTTGTGTCCTATTTCTTTTTGTGTCAAAGTGGACGGACAGTGGAGTGCGTGGAGTCACTACAGCACTTGTACAAAGACGTGTGGAGGCGGCACAAGAACTCACCAGAGGACATGTACAAATCCGGCGCCATTTCATGGGGGAATGACGTGTCACGGAAATGACACGGAAACCGGAAGCTGCAATCAAGATCCATGCCCAGGTCGAAAACATTTTTTTAATTATTTGAATTAATTTAGTTCTGTGTCCAAACTTTTTGTCCCTGATTTTATTAAATGAACAACCCTTTTTTAAAATCGAATTTTACAATCCTGAAACCTCAAGTCGAAACCGGAACAGGGTTGAATAATAAATGGCTCTACATTGTACTCTATAATCATCGTAATGCAGTCTAAGATTACTTCGATCGTACAGTTTATCTAGATCTCCTTTATTTGTATCTGAATAGAAAGGCATTGACAAAACTAAAGTCAATGTTAACTTGGCCACTCTTTGTTCCTTGTTTAGTCCATTAAGAAGTTAAAAACAATTTTGATTAGGATTTTCATATTGAAATATTTTCAAATTCTAAAGTTGTTCTTTTTAGTGGATGGCAATTGGAGCGCATGGACTCCTTTTAGCTCCTGTTCAAAGACATGTGGAGATGGCATAAAATCTCGCCATAGAACCTGTTCAAATCCGGCGCCATTACATGGAGCAAAATTCTGTTCAGGAACTAAAACAGAAACAGTGACTTGTAGCGATGGACCATGCCCAGGTCTTTTATATTTTTTTCAATATGACTTTGAAATATTGAAAACATTCTTTACATTAAAAAACAGAGATCCGAAAAAATTCCCTATACATGCATAAACATAAATATCGGATATATGACTTAAGTTGTGAAAATTTCGATTTACTAGTAGGGTATACATTTGCTTTGTTTGTAACTTTCACATTCTATTTAATTTCAATTATTTGTTTGTAAATTTGAAGTGAATAAATACATCTTGATGGTAAATAGATGCCTACCCCTGATATGTATTCATTTTATTTTTTATATCTTTAAAATACCTTTTAAACCACCAAATGTATGTAACATGAATAAAAGTCAATTGTTCAGTGATATGTTTTGTTAGGTTTCTGTGACTACTTGTATTATAATTGCTAGAGACAAAAAAGTTTTATTGGGCATGGGTTAATCAGTATCTGGTTATTCATTAAGGAGGCTGTATGGTCAACAAATTATCCATCAGATCTATCATAAACTTCATAAGATATGACATTTTTAGCCAACAATTGTCATTCCAAATATTTAGCTAAAAAAAAATGGCCACGGCCATCTAGCCCTCTTAAACATATTCATACAAGTCGCCTGCTTTTAAAAGCATTTTATAGTGCACAGAGTTTTATTTTCATTTTGAATCTTTTTTTTTTTTTTTTTTTTTTTTTTATTTCACATTGCAAATCAGCCCATTAACATAATCCAACTATCTCGGGCAAAGATAGTTAGTCATAGAGTATGATTACATGTATTATAACAATTACAGCATATCTGCAAATTTCACAATATTAATTTTAAACATTTGTATTTTTGACATATTTACAAGTACATCGATATTGTATCTGATATTGTTTTTCAAATATAAAACTAATTCATTATATGTCTCTGTTTTCTTTTGAGATCTACAACACATTTTATATTTAAATATCTTGTAAGCTATGAATGACACAATAGTATTAAAATAGCGTATTTTTGTATTTCTCTCAAAATAAAAACCCAAAATAACATGTTTCCACTGTATATCAAATCCTATAACTAAGCTTAAAGTTGACCATATCATCTTAACATGTTCACACTCAAAAATCAAATGTTTTACATCTTCATTTTCGCTACACATATTACAAGAAGCAGAAGACCTATATTTGCATTTAAAAAGAAAGCTGTTACAGCACACTGTATTGTTCAGCATTTTGTAGTTAAATTCACATATTCGTTTGTCATATATATCTTTTACTTTGTTTTTGTATATGTCATTCCAATATTCTTTTCCCACTGAAAACAGTCTTTTAAACAATGCCTGGTGACAGGGAGGTTTGAATTTTTTGAACAATAAATTTTCGTAAAAAAATTTACATTTCTTGTCTTCAATACAATGTAAACCATTAATAAAAAGAAAATCACAATTGGATACTTTTTGTATATATTGACAACATTTCATATCAAATGTTAGTGATTTTTTATATATTGCATTTCTAACTATTCTATATTCACACATCCAGTTAGCTTTTTGTTTTAGAGTACATGACAATTCTTGAGGCGTTTTGAATTGGCCATCAGCATTAAAAAGATCCTTTACATACAATATGCCGCTTTGAATCCATCTTTTATGACAGATTGTTTTATTATCAAATTGAAATAAAATATTGTTCCAAATTGGTTGTTTAGCAAAATTTATATCAGATAATTTATTAATGTCAATGGTTTTTTTACAATCATTGAAACTACAAAATACTTCTCTATAAAAAATAGGAAGTTTAACAATTATTTCAAAATTTGAGTTATTAGTCTCCGATACGTTTAATACATAATTGATATCTACATTTAAAATTCTTAGATAACTATCAACTATTTTGTTAATTATGCATGTTTTGTCAATCAATATTCTACACCATGCAGCTTTCAAGGCCTTAAACTTCGACTCAATATCAACAACTCCTATACCGCCATCTTCTTGCCTTCCAATTACAGTATCTCTTTTTATTCTATCTCTTTTATTCCAAATGAAATTAAATATACTCTTTTTCAGTTGTTTAATATACTCAGGGTCAGGCATAGGTAAAATAGAACCCACATAAATTATTTTAGATATAGCTAGTGAATTAACAATGCATGCTTTTCCAAATATAGTTAATTTTCTTTTTTTCCAGGACTCGAACAGTTTTTCCATATTTTGAAAAGAGTGTAACCAATTAAGTTCATAGCATTGATTTTTGTTATGTCCAATGTAAATACCCAAACATCTAACAGCATCGTTGGTTACATCAATGCCGCTAATATTATTATATTTGTCTTTTAAACTACCAAGTAGTATACACTGCGTTTTGTTTATATTAACTTTTGATCCAGCGTGTTTACAGAATTCTTCTACAGTCCTTATTGCAACATTTAAAGAAGAAATATTTTTCAAGGCTAAAGTGACATCATCCGCATGTTGTATAGTTTTTAAATCGTCTACCATGTTTGATATATTTATTCCTTGAATTTCTGAATTGTGTTTTAATTTATAAGCCAATATTTCCGCGACAAACAGATATAGAAGTGCTGAGATAGGACACCCTTGTCTTATGCCTCTTTTCATTTTGCAAGTTTTAGAAATCCATCCATTGTTCTTAACTCTAAAAATTGGATTTGTGTAAAGAATTTTGACCCATGAAATAAAATTTTCCCCAAAATTAAATTGTTTTAAAACTCGAAAAAGGAAATTCCACTCGACTGAATCGAATGCTTTTTCAAAATCTAAAAATAGCAATAAACCCTCATTATTGTTTTCCATGCAGTATTCATAGATGTCTAAGATTAATCTTGCATTTATGCCTATAAAGCGGCCTTTTATATATGCTGATTGTTCCTTGCTAATCAGTTTATCAATAACTGTTTGTAATTTTTTGGCAAGGACAAAAGCTAAAATTTTATAGTCGGTATTTGTTAAACTTAATGGTCTGTAATTTTTAAGGCTATTTTTGTCCCCTTTCTTAAATAAAAGAGTGATAAGAGCTAACCGCTGTGAAAAGGGTAGTTCCTGTTTATCGAAAATACTTAGTAAAACTTCATAAAAGAGTGGTCCAATTGTTTTCCAAAAACATTTATAAAATTCAGCCGGTATACCGTCTAAACCCGGGGATTTGTTATTTTTCAAATTATTGACTGCATCTGCGCATTCATCAATTGTAGGTAATGAGTCGCAAAATTCTTTTTCACTATTGCTAAGTTTTGGACATTCCACGTCATTTAAATAAGCATTTATATCATCATTTTTAATAGATTTACTTGTATATAAGTTTTCATAAAAGTGACACATTTCCTCTATAATTTCGCCATTACTTGCTACAGTTTTGTTATCGGTTTTTATTTCTAATATTGTATTGTTAGCTTGATGTTTCTTTTCCAAACCTAAAAAGAATTTTGTATTTCGTTCACCTTCGTTAATCCATTTTGCTTTAGATCTAATCTGCGCTCCTTTAGCTATTTCATCGTACATGTAATCTAATTCCTTTTCAAGTTTTCTTTTTTCATTCATATCAATATCTCCGCTAGGTAAATTTTCTATATCATCTATCCTTTTCTCAATCAATTTTATTCTATATTTTACATTGTTTCTGGACTGTCTTGCGTAATTAATGGAATAATCACGAACCTTTATTTTAAAGGATTCCCATTTTGATATTGGATCTAATGAGTCATCTATGTTTTTGAATAATTCTAAGATTCCGCGTTTGTAGTCTTCGTTTTCTAGATGCGAGATATTTAATTTCCAGTATCCTTTACCTCTCTCCAAATTACTAAAATTTAAATTACATTTTATTAACCTGTGGTCACTTAACCGCGTGTTTTTTTTATGAGTACCTGGTAATTTTCGAACAACAATATTTTTTACATAATCAATTGTATCATTGCGCACAAAAATGTAATCTATTCTACTCTTCGGGGAATTTTCTGCATCACACCATGTATACCCATTTTTCGTTGGATTTTTTTTCAGCCACACATCGACTAGGTCCAGCTTATTTGTTAGTTTACTTAACTTTTTACAGGATTTGTCATTTTCTTTATTTAGATTGCAATTGAAGTCACCGCCGATGATTAGTTTACTATCTTGTGGAGTATGGGACGAAATAAATGTATTTAGCGAGTTAAAAAATGTTATTCTATCACTTTCTTTATTGGGAGCATATAAGTTAACAATTGTAAGTAAAGTTTCATCTATTTTAGCATTTACCAGAAGTTTTCTTCCATCATTTGACTTATGTACATTTAATATATCTATATTACATTCTTTATTGAACAAAACGGAAACGCCTCTGCTAAAGGGGGAGTCGGAGAAAGCATGTATTGCTTTTCCGTTCCATTTTCTATCATACAATTCAGCACGTTTCTCTATAAAATGTGTTTCTTGTAAAAGTGTAATATTAGTTTTATTATTTTCTAGCCATGAAAAAATTTTATCTCTTTTTTCTGACGAATTAAGACCTCTTACGTTCACTGATACTAAATCTAAATTTACCATATTTCAAAATATGCGTTGACAAAAAGAAAATAATGATAAAAAAAAAATTAAAATAAAAGTAGTAATATACTTCCATATGAAAAATAGTAAGGGAAAAATATCAACATCGTTACTGCTTGATGCATTTTTGTATACATAATATTAGTATTTCACATTGTTTTCAGAAAGTGTATTCTGAAATATAATATTACTGAAAAAATGAACACAGATATTAAACTACTCCTTATTGGAAAGTAGATTATCATAATAATAGTCTATAATTGTATAAACAATTATATTGAGCGTATTAAACGTACACATACCACAGTTCTGCAAATTCTGAGGTCGGAAGCCAGATCCGAATACAGTTACTGTTCATCACCAGAGCTCTCTGTGTCCGGATTACACCCCGACACGTCACTGTCCGACATAGCTCTGAGTTGTTCCAGCATCTGTACTATGGAACGCTGATTTGGTTGATCTTTGTTTTGTTTTTGTTTACGGTCAATTTTACCGGAGTCGCTGTGTTTTCTTTTTCGGACTTTTTTTGCAACTTTTTTCATAAGTACGCCAAGTACGTTTTTTCCCGGCCAGTGATCCGGTTTTGTATTGCGGGTGCCGTCACAGTCAAGGCCGGAGCCCCACTCGTTGTTATAGGTTGCTTCGACAAATGTTGTTGATTGCTTAGAAGTTACAAGCTTATCTCGGAAAACTGGTACTTGAACACACTTGTTTTCTAATATCTCCTCCATAACGGAAACCTTTGTGGACACCCACTGGTCATTGGATTTGACCTTCTTCCCCAAGCGCAGGGCGGCAAGCGCGTCATCGGCTTTTGCAATCGCGTTAGCTGAATCTAGATCTCCGCACCGAACTGCTTTGATATACTGAAAGGCATGTTCTGCCGATTTATGTTTTACACCAAAAATTTCTAGCTCACATGGGTAGAAGTTGGAGAGGACATCTTGGGCACCGCAGAACGTGGTAAGATGTTTTTGTGGTTGATAATGCGGGCAGGTCTCATCTCCGGGTGAATGGCCAGGGGTCTTACACACCTTACAACAAGCATCATTCGTACATGCAGACCTATTATGATCGGTTTTCCAGCAGTTTGTACATAGCAAATTGATATTTTGTTTTGGCTGACCATAGTGAAACAGTTTGCACTGAATACCGCCGCAGTAATTAACTCTGGGAAGATGCTTTCCTGTAGGAAGCGGTTCTATGTACATGAACCTAGTCCCGTTTAGGATGCTTGTCATGCGCTTTGTAACGGGGTGGCGGATTTTTTCGTATAGAATTTTACTTGTTAATTTAACGTCTAATTTGCCAAATAATTCATGTACGGCGGAATCAGCCACGGAAAGGGGGAGACCACAAATCCGTAATTTAAGGGTTTTCTGAGATGTTGATGTAGCGCCAGAAGTGTACGGGTTGGTGTCATAGAACTGGTGAGACACATTATTGATGTCAATACCCTGTGTAAGAAGCTGAAGCAAAAATGTTTATTGGGCATGGGTAAATCAGTATCTGGTTATTCATTAAGGAGGCTGTATGGTCAACAAATTATCCATCAGATCTATCATAAACTTTAAGATATGACATTTTTAGCCAACAATTGTCATTCCAAATATTTAGCTAAAAAAAAAATGGCCACGGCCATCTAGCCCTCTTAAACATATTCATACAAGTCGCCTGCTTTTAAAAGCATTTTATAGTGCACAGAGTTTTATTTTCATTTTGAATCTTGATTTTGGTACTTATAATAAAAATTTATAATTTTAGTGGATGGAGGATGGAGTTTATGGGGAAGTTACACCAGTTGTTCGGGATTCAAAAAAGGGAAAGAACTTGTACTGAACCTATGCCACAATACGGTGGTACCAATTGTGTTGGCTTGTCCAGTGAAACACAAAACTGTACTGAACGTGAATGTCCAGGTAGGTACATGTATAGTCAAATATGGACTATCTACGATCTGTTAATTTCAACATCGTTATGATTATTTAATAGTAATGATTTTGGCTTGTTTTAGAGGTATGGATGGTAGTTAGATCCCAATTCTAATTAAACCAAACTTTTCAAAGAGGGTTATCTAAAAATCGACAAAGAAACACATCGTTAAAATATCACTTTTAATAATATATTAAACAGTCAGTTAAATGTTAACAACAACTTTATTCAGATGAAATATAACATTGATATCATAATATTAATGCAAGAGTGAATGTTGATCACTTTTGGTGACATTCCAAACACGAATACTTTTCATAGAATATATCTTTTTAGCTCACCTGAGCTGAAAGCTCAAGTGAGCGTTTCTGAACACAGTTTGTCCGTCGTCCGTCTGTCTGTCTGTCTGTCCGTCTGTAAGGTTTTCACATTTTAAACTTCTTCTCTAAAACCGCTTATCCAATTTCAACCAAATTTGGCACAAAGCATCCTTATGGTAAGGCCAATATATATTGCAGAAATGAAAGTCCTATTTTTATTTAAAGCTGAGAAAACCTCGAAACTGTAGAAAAAGGGGGTGCATTTTTAAAAATCTTCTTCTCAAGAACTACTGAGTCAAATTCAACGTAATTTAGCATAAATTATCCCTATGGGAAGGAAAATATAAATTGCAAAAATTAAGGGCTAATTCTGTTTCAAATTCGAGTAATTTACGGAAATGATAATAAGACAGAGAGAATGAGGGTCAGTCAGTTTAACTTCGGGTTCGGTATTCCATATCTCAAAACCCTCTTTGAAACATAGTCTCGTTCAACCAGACGCTCGGCTGTCTCCGTAAATCTCTGCTCGCCGAGATTTACGGAGACAGCCGAGCGTCTGGTTGAACGAGACTATTTGAAACAAAGACGCGGCCCTTTTGAACGTATAAGAAATGGGTCAATCTGACAAAGATGAATTTGGTTGTTGTGGAACAGTCTGCGTGCGAAAGGAATATTTGAATCGTGCAAGATACATTAATGCCGATTTTGTGAAGTAAATTGAGATTAAATATTCCGAGCGTTGACATTTTCACCTTTGACGGTGGTTTTAGCTTGTTTTGATTTTCGTTTTGTATTCATAAGTTACGGTTTGTAACTTAGGGGAACTATCGCCTTTATTTTGTAATTTTTACGTATCAATCAAATATAGACATCGGAAAATAAGACAACTGACTGTTATTTGCGGAAAATAAGATACATTAACAGGTACGGTACTTAAACAACTAAAATACAAATTCTAATGGTAATACGGTATGGTTTTTGCGTAATAGTTGATTTACTGCAATGTGTTTTAGGCTAGTTGTAAGTATTTTCTCGTCTATTCAGTCTAAACGGCGATTAATTTTGCTGATGGAAATACTAAGTGCGTGTACATGTAGCAGAGACATAAATTATTGTTAGCTCACCTGGGGTGAAATATACAGAGAATTATCTTTTAAAATATTCTTCTCAAAAATCAATCGGCCAAAAAAGCTGTAACTTGTGTGGAAGCATCCTCAAGTAGTGTAGATTCAAGCTTGTCCAAACCATGATCTCTGGGGGTACGGTGGGGCCCCAATGGGGGATCACATTTTTAGATACAAATGTATAGAGAAAAATTATTAAAATCTTCTTTTCAAAATCCAGTAGGCCAGAAAAGCTGTAACTTGTTTGGAAGCATCCTCAGGTAGTGTAGATTAAAATTTGTTCAAACCATGATCCCAGGGGTAGGGTGCGGCCACAATGGGTGGGTCGAATTTTACATAGGAATACATAGCGAGAAATCTTTAAAAAAATTTCTTCTCAAAAACCAATTGGCCAGAAAAGCTGTTACTTGTGTGGAAGCATCCTTAGGTAGTGTTGATTCATTCTAGTTTTTTCAAACCATGATTTCAGGGGATAGGGTGGGGCCACCGTGGGGGATCAAATTATGGTGGTACGTGTAATTCGGTATTATCTCTACGTAATAGTTGATTAATGCAACATGTTCTATTTCATCAATTTCAATCTAAACGGAGATTATTCTCGCTGCTAGAAATACATAACAAAAGTATATATATCATGAAAAATAAATTTAGTTTTCTCTTTGTTTAAGTGCAGTTTTGTCTTGTTTTAATTGTTTACAAATTCCTATAATTTTACTAACCTGAGAGTCAAGCTTCGAGTTATAAGCAAGATACAGAGCTTTGCGCACAATGCTACTATATGTTTGTAGACAAAGCTGAGGCCATCCTTTAGTTTGTTTATATTTCAAATGCAGCTATGCTGAATAGGAAATACCAAGTTTAAAATTCTTAAGTTGAATGTAATAAACTCATGTGAACAAAAACATGACTCAAACCAAGCTATGTATCTTGCTTATGATTCTACGATTGACACTGAAATTTTGGTTGATCAATAGAAATGTCTTGCTTAAAGAATGATATGCTGTAATTACTTTCAGGTGCCCCTTCTTCAACGATGAATTGCATAAAATCTACACAAATTTTTGATAGTTTTTCGAACACAAGTAAATGAAAACAATGCTTTTTAAACAGTTTCCATCGGCCTGACACATTATTATTATGAGGATAAAAGCATTATCGGTGTTCTTAAAAAAATATTGCAATGGAAAACCATCTTTGTTTGTACACATTTGTTGTTTTTTAATAAGGATGAAAATAATGGATGGGCCTTGGTACAATAGAGTGACATGCCTGCCAATACATTAATTTGAATTATAGCTCTTTAACATATGTGACAACATTTTCAGTTAAGTTTATTTTCTTCAATCAAGTGAGTAAGGATATGAAAGGTCATACGAAATGAATTCATGCCTGGTAAATGACAATCGTTTATAATGGAGAAGGCCAATTAAATTTTTCAATGTTTTTAATTTGAGGAATTGAGCGCATTCATTCTGGTGCATTGAGGTACACTTTTCTTTTTTCACATATAGAATTTTTTAAAACACAATAAGTAGCAAGTAGTGGAGGGAGAAAATCTACCTTAAGTTTATGCTGTCATGTATTCTAATTGTTTTATAAAGTGATTTGGGGGGGGGGGGGCTAAAATAAAGGGAACTAGAAGTTAACCGTGAACACCAACTGAAAATTTAGTTATTTTAATTGCATATGATCTTATTTTCGGTAAAAATGGTAAACCATGAAGGTAAATATTTCAAAGATTAAGTATATGCAAAAATAAGTGAAAATTTGGATATTCTTTTTTGGTTAATCTACCGAGGGGCCACATGGCACAATATCCTTTGAACGCCCATATAAAGCCAATGTTGCTCAGGCGAGCCATGTGGCCCAATTGGCTTCTTGTTTTCATGACAGGTCTTTGACATCAAAGTTTCTCAAATTAGAGTTTTAACTGGTTATATCTTATAATATGACATTTTTGTGCGTGTTCGAACTTTCCACAAAAATCTCGCAGTTCATTAAAGCAAGTTTCGATCGCATTCAAATTCGATAGTAGGATGTCGGTATTTTGATTTTTTTTCAGTAAGCTATAAATCTGTTTGCCGAATACCGCATTTAAAATTCCATGTTTTGATAAACTATCAGGAAGTATTATTAGTCTTGAGGTGTACATTACTCTAAACATTTCGTTTTCACTCAATAAGTTGATGGACATTGGAGTCAGTGGAGTGAATTTAGTGTCTGCAGCACTTCCTGCGGACCGGGCTCACAATCCCGTGAAAGGACATGTACGAACCCAGCGCCGTCTAACGGCGGTTTACCCTGTGCCGGAGATGATTACGAAGAGAAAGTGTGTGAGACAGCACCATGTAAAGGTAAAGCATCAAGTTGTGTAACCAAAGGCAATTCACCAAATAGAACAATAAAAATACTATCATGAATCAAATGCTATTGAATATGAGTCCTCCTACTAGCCCCATTCAACAATGATAATTCTTTAATTTCATACATTTTTATAGTTTCGAATGTCAATTTATTGCCTCTGTATTTGACTGTCCTAAGATTCCTTTTAACCACAATTTCAACTGATGTTAGCTATAACGCTGATCATAACTAATACAAATTTTATTTAGTTACAACACCTAGTTGGATAACTTTGCCAACTGCAGAACATGCAACACAATGGGTTACTGTTGGTAAAAAGGTAAGAAAAAGTTATCACAATTTACTGCATTAACTCAAATGATGTCGAATATCAAAATTGTAAAAATAAACGTTTTCCAAAAAAAAAAAAATATATATACAGGTATTTTCATATTGCCTTTAATCAAATAATATAGTGCTTGCTTTTGTTTTACAATTCCACATGATTATATTAACTAAGCTTTGTTTTTTTCTTCAGAAGAAAGATGGAATCGCGAGGATCTACATGTAAATAAATCTGGTTTATTAAAAAGATAATAAATAAATCGTTGTTTTAAGAATTTTCTTGAAAGTCCTTTTTTTTAAAAGTTATGGTTAAATGTCGTCGAAATTTTATATTTACAGCATCAGGAATTTTCTAGACAGGGTGATTAACATTAATCACAAAGTTTGGTAGATGTTATGCGATCAATATATAGATAGATAGATAGATAGATAGATAGATAGATAGATAGATAGATAGATAGATATACCAAAATTTTTAATATCTTAAAATCATCCTTTTTAGAAAAGTACATAGTTATAAATTCTTAATGAAAAAGTTTATTTACATTTTGTCAAAATATTAAAAATATCAAAGACGAAATTCATTGTAAGTCCTCTAAATGATTAAGATTTATACATAAACAATATAATCAGTTTCATGCATATTTTATTTATTAATACCTGTGATGATCTAGATGGTGTTTTTTTTTTGTTTGCCTAGCGGGGATTGTCAATGGTTATGAAGTTGATTTTATTGTATCTTGTCTAATTACAGACATCTATCAGTCAAGCTTAGTGCAGGGTATGATTAATAAAAAGGTTTATACATCTACTTGTTTTGTTAAATCTTTGGGTGGGTGGGTGGGTAGGTGGCGGGGATGCTCTAATATCAATCAATAAATATTTTGTAGAGAGACTGCAAACAGTCAATGAATCATACACCCATACAGATTATGAAGTTAACAATTACATGTTATAACTAAATATAAAAAGTCCAAAGAAGAGGTATTACACATAACTAAATAAGAACCATTTATTTAGGGATAGAAAAAGAATTAATCTCCCAATCTAATAATGATATTATCTCAAATCTGATCTAAATATGATAATCAAAAAATAAATTCATTTTACATAATTTTTATATTTTAGTATCATCAAAGTCGAAAACCAATTGCAAAAGGTTCACCTGAGTGATTCAGGTGACCTGAAACAAAGTACAAAGGAAAGCTTTGATGACTGATAATCACATTTGAAATACAAATTAGTTTATGGTATTGGGAACAACGCATCCATGCGAACAATTGGTATGAAATTTAGTCCTGTTTGGATATAAAATATAAAATCTCATAAAACTGAAGAGTACATTAAACACTGTGAAGAAATCAGCCCCTTTTAAAGTTTCACTATAATTTGAATCATTTATAATCAGTATACATGTATGTTAAAACGTAATGAATTAATTAGTGAATTTCAAATTTTAATCAATGTTTAAATTTATTAGAATTTTTATTAATTTAAAATGCTTTATCAGTTGTATACTGTACAGATGAAATAATATGAAATGAAGATTGCTGAATAAGGCAATAACAGAAGACGAACTACTCATTACAAATGTTACGATGAATGTTTTATTTTTAAAACACTGTTCTAGTCAAGAATAAATATATTAGAAATGTAATTGACAACAATAGGTTATTATTTACAAAAGTAAGATACAGAATGTTAAAATACCATGGTATTACATGTAATATAATATAAGCGTAATACAATATATTCAAATGCTAGTTTGATGTATGATAATGATGTACATAAATATGAAATTGATTTTATTTATAAGGAGGGGGCATGATCAAATCTGAAAGAGGTGTTTTGGTCGAAATATTTCGCCTTCCCATTTCTGTTTGTTCTTTTATTCTTTGTTTAGAAACCCACAATTTCAAAAATCAAGGGACATCTGCATATCAGTTTTATAAGATGTCGACGCCCGCCCCTGTTGGTTTACTTGTACGTGTATTATCTTCAATAAATTTGATAAATCTTTTTATTTCGCCGACGTCCATGAGTTTGGTGTAAAATCTTTTCCTTTTATTGTCATCAATTGGTCTTTTCAATATTGTTTTGAGGCTTGTTGGATTTAATCCTTTTTCACCGAGTGCACTGGCGATTTCTGCATAACAACTTTTAGAACTTAAAATGGCATCTTCCAAAGCACCGTCTTTCCAAATAAATACCTTCAGCTGTAATTCTAATTTATTTAAAAAATCTTCAAACTCCTTTTCGGTTTCTACATCTTCATACATTTGTTGCAAATCGTCGTCAAAACCTTTAAACTTTTTTATTTCTCCAGTATCAAAATTAAGAGCGTCAATATCCAATAAACACAAGCACGGCAAATTGATATCAATGCAAAACCTCTGCACTCTTGCAACGTTGCTCTTACCACGAACAGAAATAATTTGATGGATTGATATATCAGTGAAGTCTTTTTGACTTCTACTTTTTTCTATTTTTTTGCATTTATTTTCTGTCAAAATGCCTTGTACCACTTCTCGGTCTGTTGCTCCTTCTACTAACAAAACTCTGGTGGCAAACAACAAGGTTCTTTTTGTTTCAATATCGTCTACGTTTGGTAGTTCTTCGCTTTGTCCCATGTTTAATATAGTACAAACAGAAGGCTCATCATTTGTTCGAAAAAACATATGCGTTTTGTCAATGGTCAAATTGTCAATAAAATACGGACTGTGTGTAACAACAATGATTGTTTTTTTAAAGCCGCTGTCATATAAAACTGATTTCAATCGTTCAATCATTTGAGGGTGCATCCCTCTATCAGGGTCTTCAAGACAAAGCGTTTTAAATTGTGTGTGTGCAAGGAGCAATGACGTTGATTTTGCCTCAAATATTCCTTCAGATATCTTCAACAAGGGAAACGCTTTTGTATTTCCATTACGTGTTACAGTTATTGTACCAGTTTCTTTATCTAATTTAAAATCTTCTAGATCTGTGAGATATTTAAATATTCTATTCTCTTCGACTGCGTTGATAAACTTTTTTTGATTCTTTGAAAGTAATTCTGAGATAATTTCTGCTCGTTCATACGCCGTAGAATAGTTCTTTGTCCTTTGATCTTTCGCTATCTTTGTACTTTTCGACCACTGCAAGCTTCCAATGCCTCTGAGAGGTAACGTAGTGACATATTTGTCTTCAATAGAATCCAAGGTTTTTTTAATAACTTTTTTTTTTACTTTATTGTTTTCTCGGCATGCATCGGTTATTGTTTTGAGAAGTCGATTTACACTACATTCGTCATCTTCTTCCTTTAAAACTGCCTGAATATCAGCATCTACTGGAGGTTGACATCTATAGAAATTGCGTATGTCTAGCAACGAGCTGGAGTAGGCTATAACATCTAGCGTTTCGGATGAAAAAATAATTTTAAAAACTTTCTTTGTTTTTGGATCTTTGATAATTCCAGATATAATATTCTGATCTGGATCCATATCAAATTTGCAGAATGCATATGCAACATCACTATCATCATAAGAGCTGGTTACAGACGCATTTATTTCCTCTGTCATGCATCTTCTTATTAACTCAAGGACAGTACTTTTCCCACTAAAGTTAGCTCCAACAAATATATTTAGAAAATTATTACCAGTTGTTGGATTTCCACCTACATTCGAGTCCCCAGCTTGTCCATCAAGGGAAATGAAATTTTTATCTTTAAAATGGACGAAATTTTTGAAAACAATTACTTTGAGCATCTGAAAGAAAATAAAAAAAAAGATGGTTATTATGGTACAAGTACACCATATTTTATAAAGTATGCATCAATGAAGTCTGAAAACTACAAGATCTTCTCCCGACTACGTTTATCATGGAATACGAGGTAAAGGGGACTCTCTAAACGAAACACATTATTACTTTCTCGATATTTAATAAAAAGAATACCAATTTCAGCTCATTTTAAAATGAACAGACTCAGACATTTCAAATAAACCTTAATGGGGTATCTCTAACAAAAAGGAATTCAGGTTGTAGTAACTCCTATGATAAGCACACAAAATACATGCTTAAAAAATTATGCTTATTTGAAAAACCTTTTAATTATTACCTGAGAGAAGTAGAAAAAATCTTTCTATCAATAAACCTGTCTAGGAAAATCTTTGCAAGTCATGTATGTGTTTTGTTTAGTGAAGAACGCTTAACCACATAACACGTAACATCTATGGTTTATACGTAAGTATTATTTTAAGTGAAATAATTAGATTTGTTTCATGGAAAAATTTGTAATTTTCTGAAAGTTAATACATTTATGAGGACTGTAGTTCAGAAATACGTCGGAATTTTTTTTTCAAGTCGGTTTTTAAAAAGTTCCTCTTTTTTGATAAATATTATATGTCACCTCTAGTCTAATAATTCTGCGTCATATATTGATTCTATTTGTATATTTACATTTTACAATGCAAATTAGACCATATTGAATAAAAAGTTTTATAAAGAAAATATCATATTTACAGAGTTTATTAAGAAAATATATTTTGTGGCGGAAGGTTTTCAAGAAGAATGAGCAATGTTCATATCTCAATAGTTTTGAGTACTGTTACTTTACCTTTCTAATTTTCAACGCAGACCAAACTCTCAGATAGCTTATGTATTACGATAAATTAATGTTGTTCTGAAAAACATATTTGAACAATATTCATAGAAGTTAAAAAAACCTCAATTTTTTGCCTCAAATTAGCTTATTTCATGCCATATCTCAAATTTTGTGACCTTCACTTTTTTTTTAAAATATTTATATGAGACATTGAATGTATGTCTATTTGTATGCAAGATGTGGAAAAATGGAATTACTAATACTTTTTGTTATTTGCGTTATAATTTGATTTATCCAAAATTTTGCATGGATTCGTTGTTGTGCTCATTGGCATTTGAAGCCACCATTAAAGCAAGATTTTTTAAAATTTTGTCTTGAATACTACTTTCAAAGTTACTACATTTGTTCAACTTCATACTTTATTGAAAAAATAATTAAATAATAGTTTAACCTATAGATTATATGTTTTACGGTGCTACCTTTCTGTCGAGCGCAGCAAGAATTACACATACATGTACCTTGCATCAGTGTCAACCTATAGTGTTATTTACGTATCAACGAATGTCAAAGACTTTTTGAGAGATTATTTCTCTACAATAAGTATACCGGGGCAAAGGTACTTATTTTAATGGTCATGATACATACAGCACAACCCCTACCCCTCTCCAGAGAGAGAGAGAGAGAGAGAGAGAGAGAGAGAGAGAGAGAGAGAGAGAGAGAGAGAGTCCGGTCCCTGTTTGTAGGTGTGTAATTTCCCACTTTTAAATTTAATGGTTTGACTATATGCAATATTTACATAAATTTTTAACTGTTTATTTTTCTCCTTATTCCTTTTTATTTAGTTTAAATATCCTATTGTTTATTTCCTCCCTACTCATATAATTACCTGCCTACTGTACATGCATGCGTAATTAGCTTAAAAATGAATCGAATGACAGTAAAGTATGGCTCTTGTTAGTATATATTTGAATAATCTCTATATTAAAAAAAACCCAAATCATATGTCAATGAGACAGGTATCGCAGTCTATACTGAAATAGCTAGTACACGCATTACAGATGTTTGATCCACCTCTAAATTTATCGCGGGAAATATATAGCGCGAGAGTACTGTGACGTCATTCATAACTTTGTTCGTCTTTGTTTACGTATATCGACTCAATACGAAGGTATGGAAGCAAGTAACAAATCTCTTGAGTCTCGCCAAAGCATATGCGGTACTCTAAACGTGTCTTCAAACCTTAAGACACCGTATATAACGAGTTAAAAGTCGGCCATTTTTGGCATAGCACCACGGGTGAAAACATTAGAGAGCATAATGGGACGTTGACAAAAAAATTTGTTTGATGAACTGTAGGTTTAGCTCGTTCTTTTTCCCGCGCACACTGGTCCTTAGAGCTCGCTTCGCTCGCTATTAGTTTGATTTCTTTCCTAAATCAACTTCCATGCCAAATTTTAGTAATAATTTCAGGAAATTGTCATTTCTGTTTCGGGCCCCAAAACTAAAAAAAAAAAAAGATATGTGACATGGGTCACAAATAAAAAAAAAAATAAAAACATTTTTAGTCCCCACCTGTATATTCAAGTGGTTTTCGGATGATTGACATTATTAAAATTTCAGGTGCCAATGCCCTTAATAAGATGTGCCGTCGTGTTTCTGTAAACTGTTAAAGTAGGTGTAAAGTGTTTACTTAAGGTATTACGCAATATAATAACCAAAAAGGAAAATTAGTGAAATAATGGTGATAATAAAGAAAATTTTTTCAATCTTAGGTTTTGCATATCATACTTGTTTATAACTGGAGTAATTGAACTACTGTTGTATAAAAATCAGGATTAGATCATGTTATTGCTTTTTTAAATCAATGTAAATGTTTGTTCTAATGCAAAAGATAAGCAATCTTGTTGATTTTAATACAATTTGATTTTATTTAAAAATACATAAAACAAGAAAGCTTTTATGAAATCACCAATTACATCCTGTTATTAACGTCTTCCTTAGAAGAGAATAACATGCGTAACATCATCGTGCGCACGAATTTGGAGAAGGGGTGGGAATGAGGGATTCAGACCCCCCTCATGAAAATTCATTTATAATGATAGTAAAATTACCAAAAATCCACCTCATGTAAACGCTTTAACCCATTGCGCTTCACTGTTAGGTAACATTATTTTTTTTATTTTTTTTTGGGGGGGGGGGATTATATTTATACTTAATTGTTTATTTCAATAGGGAGTATATATCACAATATGCAGGAGTCCTGTACCAACTTAAAGCTGAAATGTGTGCTTCAGACGGACGGACGGAGAGACGGAACAGGGTAACAACAATTCTTAAGAAAGTGCGGGTATAAAAATAAAATTATTTCTCTTATCTATTTTGAATAGAATATTTTTATCTGAGGCCATTGTTCATTTTGAAAAAAATGATACAGGGAAAGCTATTTATTCGTAAATTAAAATTTCAGCGCAAAAAGGTCATGTAAAATGCACTGTAGCATATACCCCCGATTCCTGTTTTGAATTTCGGTTAAGCTGTGTCTGTAAATTTTTGTAAAAAATACTTTAGAAAAAAACGTTAAGACATTAATCGCAAGATCCAATCTTCTGACGAATTTAAGGACATAACTGGAGATGTATTTCTTTTTTAGATCATATAACTATTGGATTAAAGTGCACAACTATTAGATTTGATATTTCTATAATCTTTGAATAAAATTATGGTTATTGGTTGTCCATTCTTCAAACAAACATTATTTAAGAGTAAAAAATTGATGCGTCCTTCTAATCATCTTCTATAACTTTGAGATAGAACTTATGCATTGCTTCAGGTCAATAGTCCGAAAGAAGAATAGGGCCACTTAAAAAATATTTCTATGTCGTAATTACGAGATAAGATTTCGTTATTACGAGTTATTATCTCGTTATACCGAGTTGTTTTCTCGTTATCACGAGTAAATTATCTCGTTATTACGAGAAAAGATCTCGTCATTACGAAGAAAGATCTCGTAATAACAAGAAAAAGATCTCGTTATTACAAGATAGTTTTCTTGTAATTACGAGAAACGATCTCGTTATTACGAGCAACTATCTCGTTATTACGAGTTAATTTATCTCGTTATAACGAGAAAAGATCTATTTAAGGAAGGAGTCTTTTCTAGTTTTCGACTTGTCAAACGTAAATTTGATTAAATGTTCATTAAATCAAGGTGAAAGGAAATTAAAATAGCATATTTTTCTTTCTTTTTTACTATCATACAACTTGGCATAGAAATCATGGTTTAGAATCTAACAAGGACTATAATTTTGGCGTAATATTGGCGTAGGAAAATATCAAGTATCGCAATTCAGATTTGCTGCAGATAAATGAGTCTGTTTGAGCATTTTAAAAACAATAACATTCATGTTGGATTTTTTTTTACTAATGTGAACTACTTGGGTTTCAGAATATGTTTTTAAAATATGATTTTCCTATCAAATTACATTTTATTAAGCTTTTTAAAGGGCCCATTCTATACATTGATTTTTGTGAAAAAATCACTAAAATCAGTTTTTCTCTTTTATTTAATGGTCTATATATTAGCCTTTCTGTCATTTCATATCTTTATATAAAGTCTTCATAATACATAAAAATCAGAAATATTTTATAATTGGAAGTATAAAAAAATAATCAAAATTTCTTCAAAAATTAAGAAAGTTAGAGGAAATGCGGGCTAAGCAATATCAATTTTAGTAAAAATATTTATTCAAATTGAGTAGTATAAGCTGATAGACATTCTGATATTCTATCATTTCATTGAAGAATAGAATCTTCAAATCTTTAACAAATGTCTACAGAACTACAAAGAGCTACACTTATTTTCATCATCCTTTACGTTGAGGAAAAAGGTAGTGACCTTGACCTGACCTTAATGCAAAAACAAAAAGGTCAAATTTGATTAAACTGATAGAATTATTTGGTAATATGGTCCGTTTCACTATGTCAAAATTTCATGAATTTCTTATTATAAAAAGTATGTTTGATAACGAGAAGACTCCTTCCTTAAAATGGCACGTTTCATTTTATGTAAAGTGTATGAACTACTGCAATGTCTATTAATATACACATACTTAGCATAATCATCGTTTAAAAGTTACCCATAATTTGATATAAAATCGGAACAAGCAGTTTTAAAGAAATTTCAGAAAATGTAGCAAACCAGATTGATTAGTAAGTTCATTGAACTATTTATCAATAATTAACAAGAATACGTGTAATTTGTTTTCTGACTAAAAAAAATGTTAATATACCAAACCAATTATTTTCAATATACATGTAGGTTGTGTATGAACATATAAAACACAAATTCGGGTAAATCCTGCATATCCATATTCATGACTGAAACTGTATATAGTCAGTAAAGTTATCTGTAATTAATAGAATTGTGTTTTTACGACTATAGGACTACCTGGTATTTACTTCGGAGTGGGATTATAATATATAAACATGTAAGTTTAAATAGTAAAATTACATTAAGTTCTTTCCTTTTATTCAAATAAGATCAAATGTCAAATCCAATCACTTTGATCTGTAGAAATTGATGAATAATGATCGTTGTTATTTTTAGATAATAATCAAAATCAATGTTTCTGGAATTAATTAGATAGAATGAAAGGGTGATCAATTCGAATTCTTTTCAGAAAGGTACTATTTTATATTGTTCTTTCATCGTAATAACGAGATCTTTTCTCGTAATAACGAGAAAATTATCTCGTAATTACGAGATCTTTTCTCGTAATACTGAGATAATTTACTCGTAATAACGAGATCTTTTCTCGTAATAATTTATATATAATATATGTGGCCCTATTCGTCTTTCGTTTGTACGAAAGACGAATAGGGCCACAAATATTCCGCAACTTTGATATGAAATAACACTCTAAAGATCGGTCAAGGGATTACAATGTTAACATAAAGTACTGTCAATAACTGAATAATTGTTAATCTAAAACCAGTTTTGCATTTTTTATAAGTACAAAATAAATCGAAGTGTAGTAGATCGAGGAAACTAATTGAACTTGAACGAAATCGGACGTTCGTGTTAACGCCTGTTTGAAAATCGACAACTGTCGCCTTACATTACTAGTCCGGCGCACTAGGAAAAGGTAAAGGCAACATAAAAGGTAAAGCTCTATCAAAAAGGATTGAGCAACACAAAAAAATGAAGAAAAGCTGTAAAAAGAAGAAGAGTTTAATCCATTCAAACTATTCTCGGTATTATACGAATTGTTCAAAAGAACCGAAATATTGACCATGTTGATGCAGGAAACAGAGCAGGTTTTAGTATTTCCTGTGAATATCCAAAACGAATGCAAGAACTTTTCACGGAATCTGATATTGATCGAAATGAACATAACAATGAGAGTGATTTATTTTCAGTTGATAATGACCCTAAAGTGGAATCAATTCGAATGTACACAGAAAGCCTTTCTATCCAAATTTTTGGAAAATGTGAAAATTTAAAAATAGTACTACCTTTGATAAATTCTGAGATTTGGAATAATTTATACCCAAATATTCAACAAAGAGATAGAACCTTACAATATGCACCCATGATTTTGGGGCTTTTGATAGTACCGATGATATCGATGGAGGAAATGTTTGAAACAAACAAGTTTGAAATTAAAAAAAGCAAAAAAAAATGTTTATCAAACGTAATAACCCGTGCATGCATTTTATTTTAAGGCCATTTGTTCAGAATAAAAATTCAGCAATTATGTGCCGCTACTACACCAATTGAGGAGAAAACATTACTTGCATCTGACATAACAAAAAAAATGAAAGAAATCCTTGATGCTTCAAAATTGACAGATTTTTCAAGAAACATTTCAAAAAACTACAGAGGGTAAGTGATCGACTTCAGAGGAAGGAATCAGTACAGTCCCTACACTTGTGGAGACGACAGAGGCCGGTCAGGAAGCATGTCAAGAGTATCCAGCCGAGGACAAGGCCGAGGCTACAAAAACCAACATGATTTCTATATGTGAGTAGTGTTCAATTTAAATCAGGTGGCTTAGAAAAAAAGGTGCAAAAATGGCAAATGGCAAATGGCAAAAGTACAGATCCTTTGATTTTTAGTGCAATGTCGGGTTACTAAATTGAGTTTGATCAAATTCCATTTGGATACAAAATTCCAGTTCCAATCCAATTAAAAAAAAAGCAAACCGATATCATAAACCAACCGGTTTTGAAACTTTTTAATAAACTTTCAATTTTAGTAAATCAAATAAAATATGGATAGATGATTTTTAACACCAATTTTACTTCATGCATTATACAAAATGACATAATATCTTAATATTTCCAACCACAGAGAGGAAGTAGACAAGGAGATCCCATTTCTCCATATTTATTAAAACTCTGTGCTGAAGTTCTTGGTATCTTAATTTGAAAAAAAAACAAGGATATAAAGGTCATGAATATTAATTGGGAGGAATATACAAATATTGACTGGGGTTGAAGGCAACATTGATTAAATTAGCCCCCGAAGGACAAAATTTTGCCCGACGCGAAGCGGAGGGCAATATTGTCGTCCCAAGGGGGCTAATATAATCAATGCTGCCCGAAAACACAGTCAACATTTGTTTTGTTATATGAAAAAACAAACCAAAATTTAAAAAAGTAAATGAAAATAGATTGCCGTAATTTTCTTAGCTCAACTAAGAATTTTCAAATTCAATTTTGTGCAAAGTTCATTTCCAAAATATCCCTAGCATCAAACGGTCACTGATGATATTTCACCGCCCGCAAGAATTAACTACAGATGTTCTACCTGGTTTTACTTCGCAGTAATTCGCAAATCCTTATATCCGTTATGATAGCAAACCGTCGCATTGCGCGTCCGTTGTTTACTTGCCTTGACTGACTGTCTATTATGACGTCACCTTGTTTTGGAGTCGCGAAGAGTTATTTACGTCATCGTTTACAAATCAACAAATCAGAAGCGATGAATTGAATATAGGGAATATTCTCTAGATATTATTTCTAGCCGGTAATATTAAAAAAAATATTGACCGGTCAATATTTTTCGGACGAGCTCATATTACAATTATTGACTATTCGTCTTTATAGAGTTATATAGTGAGGATATACTACTGAATTTAATGATAAAAATTATTGCAATATGCAGATATCAATTCAATAATTACGGACGATTCTCCAAAATCTTTTGACGGAAATTTCTAAACACTAGACATATATACAAATGTGTATTGATTAAAAGATCAACTTAAATTAAAACAAAAATAATATGGATAGGATGTAAAAAAAATCTCAGAAGAAGTTTATCAATTTTCTAGATGGAAATTTAATTAATTTCAAACAGCGTTTAAACATTTCGGTGTAAATTTTTCAATAAATCTGAAAGACATGGTAGATCTGAATTATAAACCAACAATGGAAAACGTTGTTTAACATTTTTTAAGATGGAATGCTATAAATCCTATACTGATAGGAAAAATAACAGTTATTAAAACGCTTATAGTCCTAAAAATTACTAATGTAATCCTAACTCTATCAAACCCAACACTAAATTTATTAAAAGTGGATAAACGTATATGGAATATATGGTATAAGCCAGATACTAAAATTTAGAATAAATCAGTTTAGTTTAAAGAAAAATTTATTTGAATAAGGTCATAGGTATAACCCCCCTCCCAACGGATTAGGAAAGATATGATTTAGGAAATCTTTTTTTTGGGGAGGTATGATTGGAGTTATAGTCATAGGAATACTAGCCTAGTAAAATGACGTACATCACTAAAAGAGAAGTTCTACTGGAAAAAGACAAACCTTTAAAAAGTTTAATGAAGCAATCGTGTTTTCCGCCACAGAAGCCAAGTTCTGGACACTATGAGCTCGTCGAGAGGTTTTTCTTCCCTTCCGGTATTATTTTACAAATTGTTGATGCTGTCAAAAAGAAAATAGAACCTCAAAACAAACTGTTTATCACGTGCAAAAATCTAGCAAAGTTTACAGGTAGCTGGCGCAGATTTAATTTTTTTCCACGTACTGTTTAGAATTTCGGCTAATTCTTACCTCTATAGAAAAAAACGAAGAATATTAATGTCATGATGGCGGCTGGTCCGTGTAGCCCCAAAGCTTTTGTATTGATTGCAGACCGAAGATCGGAACAGAATTCAGTCGCCATTTAAATGGGTGTATGATACACCGATTAATAATTAGTACCTGTGTTGTATATTCTTTTTTTTTAAATTCCCATGTGTATCGATCGCAAATTATCAATCTTGATTGAATGCAGACGACAGCTTTTTTGCTAGGGTTTACAATACAAAGAACTCTGAATACCTTTAAATTGTTTTTGTATCTTATTTTTTTAATTAGGGCATAAAGTACAATACACTAAACTAAAGAAGGAACAGACAGTGCTTGAGTGTTAGGGATGTCCTTGAAACAGCCGAACTGAGCTTAAAACATAAAACTTTGAGGTGAAAGACTGAAAAAAAATGAACACAGTTTTAAAAGATTTCAGGTTCTGTTGTAATAATCACATGGCCAATGCACTATATAACTGATAACGTTAGTAGCTTAGTCGTGGAAATGAAAAATTGACAATTACAAACCGTGAACCATCTCAAAAATCTATTACGGATTATATTTACTCAGGGTTTGAGATTTCAAAAAATATTTTTACTAAGTTCAATACCTGGAGTCAAAATTTGTTTTAAAAACACAAAATAACAATTTTATTAACAAAAATCAATATTGATAACTGTTTTGTTTACTTGAGGAAGCTATGCTTCGATAAAGGTAGAAAAAAATTGAAACAGAGGAAATTTGGACTAAATTTTTCATATTCTTATTTTCTCTGAAAAACTTTCTGTATGTATATTGTTGCAAAAATTAAGTTTCTACGTGTTTTTTTTATATCTTTTTGTATATTATATTGTTGTATTATTTTATATCACTGGCTGGCACGCGATTGGAAAAATCTTTAAAGTACTTAAAATTAATTCCAGATAGAATATCTCGAAAATTTTATATAATGAATACAGACGATAAAAGTAGTCTTAGGCAATCAATGGATCTATAAGTCAGTTTTTTGTAAAACTCGATCAAAAATTGGAAGAATTATGAAAGTTGATAGAGGAAATTCGGACTATGTTAAATGTAAAAGTTGAACTTAAAACGATTCTTTGAAATATGAAACTAGTAAAGCTATTCATATTTCATCATTTTCCAACCAACAAATTGTTTTAATATTTCTAATTGTAGCAAAATAATGAAAACATTAGAATAGGTTGACAATTTTGACAGTTTTTTTTTTCAATAAACACTCAATAAACATTAAGAGGTCACTCACAGGATAAATAACCATCTTTAAGTTCTCCTTAAAGATAGCTTAAAGGTGCTTAAAGGTAGCTTAAAGCGATCTTAAAGCCACCTTTAAGATATATGTGTTGCTTAAAGGTGGCTTAAAGAAAGCGTAAAGATGGCTTAAAGGCAGCTTAAAGACTATCTTTAAGCCACCTTTAAGTCACCTTTAACAACAACTTATAGGTGCTTAATGTCCAAACTTCTTTAAGCCACCTTTAAAGGGGCATGGTCACGATTTTGGTCAAATTTTATTATACTGTTTTTATTATTTACAAAGCTTTATGAATGCATTTCTAATGATCAAGTGAAATTTGGGTGCCCGTCGATGAGTTTTAAGCAAGATACAGGTCTCACAATTCTTCGTCATGTAAACAAGGCTCGTGCCCTGTTTTTGTTTACATAGGTTCAATATACCAGTAAAAAATCTTTTTTAAGATGATTTGTGTATATGCTTGTTCATTTTAAGCATAAATAAACAGTTCCTAACGATTAACACATTCATTTTAGGTGTAAAACTGGAATTTTCACTTCAACATTCAAAATGTAAACAAAAGCTTTGTTTACATAGCGAGGAATTGTAAGCTCTGTAACCCGCTTATAACTCAACAAATGACACTCAATTTTTGGTAGCCTATTAAAAATGCCTTACTGAAGCATTATAAACATTAAATTAAAAAAAATAATTTTTGACCAAAATCGTGACCATGCCCCTTTAAGCTACCTTTAAGCCATTAAAATCTTTTAATTTAATATTGTGCTTAATTTTCCAACAAAATGTATTAACGTTATGATAGAAAAGGTATTTAAAACGGTTTTCGTTCTAGAAATAAAATGAAAAAAAAAATCTGAACCCGGGACCCTTCTTTTCTCGAAACACCTGTTGTTAAACGTAACTAATCATCCCGGTTTTTCATGTCGCTTGTAATGCAAAATTCCTGCATACTTTTTTATTTAATTTTTTTTAAATTGAAAACGACATGAAAGAAAAAAACCCGGATGATAATGTTAATAGATTGTACAAGAGGTCCCGAGAATTTCTGAATGGACAATACTTCCGATTTTCTTATTATAAACCCCCATACGAAATGTATTTTCGTTTCTGTGTAATTTCTACCTGTATACAGAAACAAGTAATAATTTTTTAAATTAATTGAAACCCTACTCTGGAACAGACTATAAAACAGAGTCCTGAAATACCCTGGACATTTTTTTTGAAAAAAAAATTCATGAAAAATGTAATGCTCCTTCCCACAATTTAATAAATGTATATCATAATATATATTATGCTTGTAAACATTGACGAACAACAGAATCGAAATTTCTATCTATTAACAAACACTATTCGAAATTATTTATGATCATATGGTTTAAAAAGGAAATTGAATTTTAATGAGGAATGATTATGAAAGCTAAATACATTCCTTGTAGACTATCATCTATAATAAGAGAATCCAAGGTTATATATAATGCGACAATAAAATTAAATCAGGAAATAAATCAGTTCAGATTTTGGATACATATATTTACTGTTCGGTTTTTAAAGAGATCATTTTGGGCCACTTCTTGTCTGAAAATTGTGCATCATATAATTATATACTAGTATTTAAGGAATAAGGTATCATTCTTTTAGTATTATGAGGTGATAATTTCGGTCGGGGCGTAGTAAAATCCAATAAAGCCCGAAGGGATTTATGATAGAATTGACCACGCTTCGACCGAAATTATCACCTCATAATATTCAAAAAATGATTCCTTATTACTTATGGATTACGTTTACTTAGGGGCGAAAAAAATTCCACTAATAGAAACGAAAAACTACTTATTGTTCATTGTAGCCCCACTATTGTGGTGCTATTTTCACTTTGAAATAACTAGGTCAATGACCTACTTTTTCTGCTATTGACCTCTAAATGTTTTTTAAAAAATTTGTCAAAATTTTCCACAATTTTCCACAATTTTCAAGGTTTTCTTTATTTTTAAATTATTAAAAATAAAAAAACAATTTGTAGGTTGGGAAATGATAAAATACGAATAGCTTTACTAATTTTATATTTGAATGAATCATTTTAAGATCATATTTTAAATTTAATTTAGTCTGAATTTCCTCTATCCATTTCCAAAATTGTACGCATTTTTGATCGAGTTTTACAAAAAACTGACTAATAGGAGCTCCAAACCATTGATTGCCTAAAACTGTTTTTATTGTCTGTATTATTTTGACATTAACATTATATAAGGTCAATGATCAAAATTTCGAGATATTTTATCTTGAATCGATATTATGTATTTTAAAGATTTTTCCAATCGCGTGCCAGCCAGTGATATAAATTTATAGACGAGTAAATACAACCATAAAATATGTAAAATGATATGAAAAAACACATAGAAACTTAACTTTTGCAATTACACTGCAACAGAAAGTTTATAAGAGAAAATAAGAAAATGAACAAATTAGTCCGAATTTCCTCTGTTTCAATTTTAATCTACCTTTGTCGAAGCATATCTTCCTCAAATAAACAAATCATGGATATCAATATCGATATTTGTTAATAACGTTGTTATTTTGTGTTTTTTTTACCAACTTTGGACTTCAGATATTAAACTTTGTAAAAATATTTTTTAAAATCTCAAACCCTGAGTAAAGGTAATCCTTATATTTACATTATTCCCAAGTTGAACATCATTATTTAAAACCACAATTTTTTCCTGTAGCACATGCTATGTTTTAGTGCTTGGCGCAGCCAAATCCGTCTCTCGGTTATGCTATAAGACACGCTCTCTATCTAACACTTGTGTAATTAGATTGTATATTTCATGTATATTTCATGTATAAAAACAGCATTTCCCTCTGAAAATGAGTTCAAAGTCCAAAATGTGAAAGGGTTAAGTTAGGTCTAAAATTTCACCGTAACTTATAGCAGCATAAGGGCTTCTTAAAAATGAGATTGTTTGTCTATTACAAGTTAATATAAAAAGCGGACATCAGTATAAGAGAAATCTTATATATTAAAAGACAAACATTTAAAAAGTTAATAAACCGATCGGATTTACTGCGACAAATGCCAGGTTCTCGACACACTATCAAACTGTGAGCTTAGTGAGAGGCATCGCTTCCCTCACAAATTGTTGATGCTGTCAAGAAGAATCCCGAACCTCTAGACTGTATATATCTCGCAAAGTTCACAGGAGGCATGCGCAGATCCAATGATTTTCTTTTGCTAACAGTTTAAAATTTCCGCATATTGTTTCCTTAATAGAGGCTACGGCGGCTGTTCCTTATAACCCATATAGTTTTGTTTTATTAGTTACAAAGTTACAAATAGTTTCCAAGTATCAATTGCAGACCATCGATTGGTATAGGTTTCAGACGACATAAAAATGGATGTACGATAATCTAATTATTTTGATTTTAAATTGAAATATCTGTGTCGAATTCTTATTTCTAATTCCCATATTTATCGATTGCAAATTATCAGTTAGTATGGACTGCAGACGACAAATAATTTGTAAAGGTTTATAGTGCATATCGATTATTAATAAAATATCTTGGTACCATTTGATTGCTAATAAAATATGTGGTATCATATTCTTTTTCAATATTTGTAATCATACAATACAATAAGTAATATTACCTTTCATTTTAGGTAGGAACACACAGTGCAAATGTGTTAGGGATGTCCTTGAAGCAACCGTACTGCGCTTTTAGACAAAAGTATATTTTTTATCATAACAATAACGGTAGCAGAATTTTCACATTATCAAAATCCACCATTAATGTCTGTTCGATTGTTTGTTTTAAAATAAATTCTCAAGTCAATTCCCACAAAGACTTGACCGAATTTTTTTTACAGTCTTTTACATGTAAACAAAACATCTTGTAAGTTCATAATTATGGAAACATCTCCCAGGCTACGCTCTACGTTCAAATCATGGAGCAAAGGAAGTTTGATTATGTGACCGCCACGAAACGACGAAATGCTTGTTTTAACAATGACCAAAGAAAGGAAGTATAAGCAGGAAGTTGAATGTGTTTTCAGTATTATTCAGGTTTAAGTAAATAGGGAATAAAGTGGGTAATCTAGATAAAGTTACAGAATATGCTACATATTTATTTTAGTTACAGTTATATTTTACTATCGCAATCCAATCTTCATAACTTTCGAACACACCTGAGCGGAAGACTTAAGTGAGCTTTTCTTATCAAAATTTGATTATCAATTTAAAGAATTGATGTCATATCAAATAAAACAAGAGGTGATTGTGAATACACTAATGCCCCACTCCTTTGGACATATTATAGGATGCACAAGCCTTTATTATGAGCAGTATAGATTATTGAAAGTATACATGAAAATGAAATTTACCTTTTAAACTTAAAATCTGAGAGAAAAACAGGAACACTAACTATCTTCTCAAAAATTTCAAAGTAACTTTATATTTCTATCCCTAAAACTATTTCCTCTAATATGATTGTCTTTAAATTGTGCACAACATATAATGATAACATTCTTATAACGCATTGTGAAAAGAGGCGATCATTGCGTTATAATTAGATATTTATAACTCATTTTATAAGATTACTGAATCGGTTTAATGATTAATATTTACAATTTGATAGCACGTCTGGGTAAACCGCTCTAACGAGTTACGGTATGTATACCACATATTTTCAAACATCATACCATACAGTAGTGAACCATCTTTCGTATCATTGAGCAATAAGGTGGTAAACAATTTCATATCTGTTTCTGATTGCATAGACATCCATTATTTTTCAGTGATTCAATTAGAAAAATTGATATATATCACGTTTTTGCATTTCAGTGCTTACACATTCTTTAATTTTGTTATCAACACTAAATAAAACTACAAAAGAGGTACTAGTATCTTAAATACGATATGAAGTGGCTTGCTATACAGATGTGACTAGCTATCGGAGGTAATTTTTTCTTTATATGTTTACAACATAATTAATTCCAATAAAGTGCTTATCATTTCTTACAGATAACCTTTCATACCGACTTTAAAATCTCTGCATTAATAATTAAGGTTACTTACTTTTTCTGTTTTAAACATTACAAGTTTACTCTTTCATTTACGTTTTTGATATGTGTACAGAATATTGATGGGCTTTAATAGTTTACACATTAAGTCATTAATAAATTATCTATCAAAAAGGTACAATGTTTAATTCTATCGATTTCAAGTATTCAAATGTAAATATGATTATCATCAAATGGGTTTCTAATAATTTTTAATTACAAATTTTACAAATTATACAACGCCTATCGATGATTAGTGGAACTATCCCAGTGTTTGCGGAATGTGACTGTTGATGACTGATACAGGGGTCACCAAGTTATCAGGCAAACTGTTTGGTGGAAGAGACTGCCCAGGATCTATACAAAAGTAAATAAAAACAGTTTAATATATTTTTTAATTTTATCAATTACAGGTATGTGTATATTCATAAATTCAAATGAATTATAATAACAGAACATTTGTTAACGTATAGAGACATTCAAATTGTTGTTTGTTTTGTTTGAATTTTAAAAAAAGGAGTCCAATTCATAAACGATCATCATAATAAAAAAAAAATGGGTTTTTACGTACATGTACAAAACTGACAAGTCTTTCTGCAATTTTCTCTCATGTACGCAGCGTAAGATGGGTTTGTACACAGAGAGTGATCGAAATTGCTGCAATATGATAACACATCCTCACATGGAGGCAGAAAGCCTGTAAAATAAATCCATTTGAAATTGATCTCAACTTAATAGTGTTCCTCAAAAGTCAATTAGGACAAATTGAGTTTTTTGTAAATAGTCCCATATATGGTAGATTAATATGATTGTCGTAAAACTAAGAAATATTTGATGGTATTACCTTTACAATATCCGCAGCGATAAGGGCAGAACTTCCGGGCCCACGATTCGTAGATGCCAATGCACTGATAGTCTCCATAGTACCAACAGGAAGCGGAAGTAAGGTTATCAAAACACCAACTGGAAACTTACAGATAGAAAATGCCGAACTGTTAGTATTGTATGCATGTGAGAATATGCACAAGATTCTTTGGCAACTTCTGTTTGGACATTTACCGCACCCAGTTCCAACAAGCACTTCCAGGAATAAAGAAAATAACATTACCCACGAAGATCACCTGCCGTTAAGTAGTTGCCATTTACTCAAGTAAAATGTTATCAAGTCAATCAATTCCTGATTAACTGTACTCAATAATAAAAGAAACTTTCAATACTTACTTTTAGATAAGATAATTTTATACGTACCCACTGTTGTTGCAACAGTTTCTGGAGATGTTAGATACTCAGTTGGAGCTGCAAGGAGTTTTTGTAACATGATACCCACTTGCATTAAATTATTGAAATATTATTTTTTGGTATTTACTTTAATTTATTGGGAAATGTTATTTCAAATTTACCCCGACAAAGATTGCAAGTTCTTCTGCAGTTCTCCCTCATGTATTCCCCGTATCTTTCTTCGGTACAAATCCTCTCATCAAATTCGTCACAATATGTGATTCGATCAACGCAAGGCAACTTCTCTAAAAATAGGAAAACTATTTGAATGTACTAGTGTTCTTTTGTTGAAAGACTACGTTTGTAAATTAATGATTGTTAAATAATATCGATAATTGATTATAAACGCATCCTGAAAACTAATGCGTTACTTACTATTTCTAGTCTACCCATATTCCCAAAGAAAACATCGAAAGAACTTTGTTAATTATACAAAACATTTACAGTACTTACGCGGACAGTATCCACACCGGAGAGTGCAATGCTCTCTCGCCCAGGGAGCATATTTACCAACACACTGATCATCTGTATACTTAAAACAGTCCCGTCCAAGCTTATCGTGGCACTCTACAAAAAGGTTCAGAACAGTTAAGAATGCATTATTTCGCCGCAGATCTTCACCATAAGGTGGCATGAGACACCACCATGATGTAACGTATTATTTATCCAAATAAACAATAAAGTCAAGTATAATTTTTATAAATAGTTTCTTTCTAAAAATTGTCATCTAACAGTGTAGTGCAGTGGGTTAGAGGGTTCACTACGGATCTGTAAGTCATGAGTTCGAATCCCGCCTGGGATTTTAAATTTTTTACCTTTCCAAAGATTTTTTAAAATGTGCAATTTGGTTATATATTGAAAAATTTGAAAATTCCAAACCAGTGGAAGTATTTTGATTATAATGTATTTGAATCCACATTAATATTGACAGATGTCCCATAACACCTTAATGCAATGCAAAATGCAATATTACTGCTATCTGGTTACAAACCTTGTGTCTGTTGTAAAGTTGTCTCAAACGTTCCTTCTGCATCCTTAATCTCTATTCAAAACGCATTTCAAATATATATATATATAATTATATATATTTTCTATAAAGCTTTTCATACTGTATCTAAAAAAAACAATCTTATTATAACGTACTTGTATATAAAACCATTAAAATCTCTACCTGCAAGTTCTATCGCAAGAACTGAAAAGAACACCTGTAGATACATAGTTACTATCGTTGATAAGGTGACCACGGTTTAACGTAATACACAATGTCAGTGAGTACAATAAAGAAAGAAGGGTGAAAAAGGCGTGTAAAGTGGCTTTTGGAGGACAGATAAAAAACTGTGAAATCAAAACATCAACAGATCTGATGATCTTTTTTTTCAAATTATTCAAAACGTTGTATATTTAACATAACTTCGATTTGTAACCCTTAAATATGTTAAATACTTGGAACAGGTTTATATAAACTGGCGTTCGTGTGTCAAAACCTCCAAATAGTATAATTTTTAGAACTCCGATGCCCTTTCTTTAATAGAGTGGGTATGAGATTCTTGTCATAGTCTAAATAAGGTATAATGGAAATCAAACCGATTCAATTAACTAAAATGTGGAGAGATTACCCACTATAATTTAAAAATAATTTAAAACGTTTAAGAAAAATAATACTTAGTCTAGTCCTGAAATTCGTGGCTAAAGTCAAATCTAAAAATAATGCACTTCGTTGTGACTAAAATGACACCAGACATTAGGTAGCCAGAATTTTTAGGGTGGGGATTCGATGCAAAAAAAACTTTAGAAGTTATTTTTTTATCGTTTGTTGAAATATTCAAAACTGGACATAGTTAGAAATTGACTTCTTGTAATTGAACTTGTATCATAACATTATCAAATATATTTGATTGGACAAATATTAATTTGAAATTGAAATTGCTTTTTACGACTATACCTTCTCTTACCCCCCCCCCCCCCCCTCCCAATCTTCTTTTTCTACTCATTTGATATTCATTATTCAAAGTTGTTTTAGATGACACTAAATGGTAATAGGGATCACCAATCGCAACTTCTCGGGCCTTTCCAGCAGGCTCGGAAAAACACCTCGAATGTATTAACATACCGGATGTTAGAATTTTATACAAAATGGAGTCACCTCCAATTAAAATAAGTATCGGCTAGACAGCCTTATAAGTCGCTTCTGTGTTATATTTTAGGGTATATCATTTACTTTAATAAAGTCTAGCTTACATCTCAACAAATCGTAAAATGTGTTTTATTTATATCAAGTTTTATAAAAAGGGGGTTGTCATGGACGCCTAGGTAGCACATTCGAGGTGTTTTTCCGAACTTGCCGGAAAGGCCCGAGAAGCTGCTATTGCAATTAAACGGAATATAGCTATTTTGTACCACGACTTAAAGTGATCAATCCGGAACAAAATGGCATTTCAAACGGAAGTCAGACATGTTGTGACGACATAGCCTTCCACCTTAATAGAATAATTCATTATCACGAGTGTGGTATAATAGAATTCCACCTTAGAGACAAGATTTACTGTCTAGGACGAGGCTTTGTCAAGTCCCAGACCGCGAATCCTGGCCCCAAAGTGAAATTTTATATCTTGTATGAAACATTAAAGAAAGTAATTTACTGTCTATATCTACATATATCTCTGAATCATTCAATTATCCAGATGTATTAGATCTTTTAGTAACCCACCCACACTACATGTGTTTCCAGTCTTAGTGCAATTTTCAATCATGCGTATTGCAATTGCAAACGATAACTTCAGAGCAAGCAGCGGAATAGGATCTTTGGTAATTTAACCTATGATGCTTCCATTGCCCCTACGTTGAATGCACCAATCTGGTGGATAAATCAGTAAACCCTCTTCGCACTGCAGTTATCTCATATGGGATAATTCAGTTATCCCAGATGGAATAACTGCACATTGTAAAAATAGAAATATTACATCAACACTTTATGTCAACAAATTTTAAGGAAAAAAACCTTCTTTTCTTAATGAAAAACCCAGGGTACCAGTATATTACATGATCTAAAAAAAAAAATGGGAGTATTTTAGCTATCATTTAATAATCCATCTAAAAAGGCACTATTTATAACCCAAAGTAATATAACAATATAAATCTCACCGATCCGGAAACGTAAGGGTTTTGAGAAAATTTCACCACACTAGGACATAGTTTTCTCGCATAAAATGATAGGGGAATTGCATTGATTACATCACAATCTGTTTCTATATCGCAATTGCGTGGATAACTTCACCATCAGTGCATCTGGGGATCCTTTGACAGCCTATGTCGTACTTTTCTTCGTGTTCGGTGGAGTTGCGCGAATAAAGTTCAATCTCCGTCGTCAGGATTTCAAATGTGCATTGTTCGTTTTAAAATTAAACACAGGTTCGTCTGATGTACATATACAAGGAATCAAGGCACAATGTCCATTAAAAGTAATTTTTATCGGGGTTTTCAGTTCAATCCTGTCACTTTGACCAAGCTGACCGCACACTTTCTTACACTTGCAAGGTTGGTGACGTTGACATTGGGGCCCTCAATGGGATATTTTTTATTATGCATTAAGTTAAAAACTAAGACATTAAAAAAAACTGTTTTGTGGTGTTGTGTAAATTATACCACCGTTTGGGATTCACGATCCCGGGTTTAACCTCACGAGACGAAGTCGGACCAAACCATTGTATAATTTACCTCTAACACCACAACAGTTAAAATGTATGGTATATCTTTTACTTATCAGAGCAATCTAATCGATATATTTACAAAATGGAAAAACGAATACAAGAAGATCGTTGAATAAATTGATGGGCTTGTACATATTGCATAATAAACAAACATTCTGAGAGTATTGCATAAGCAATACACGTCCCCTACCGGTTTGTAGAAATTTGTGAAAACAATGCACTGTTATGCATAATATCAGTCTCAACAGACCAAGCCGATAACGAACCCGATTGTAATAATACATAAAACCCTGTCGATTAAATTTACAACATTATGCTTGACACTATTTTACAGAACTTATTTGTTTGTTAGAAACAATAAAAGGAATGGTCCAAGTAATGCACGATATTATTACTGACAACATACTTTCCTCTTTTATTTGATACACACCGAGCCCGATAACGAACCCGAACATAAAAAAATTGGAATATAAGAAATTAATTTTCTCAAAAATATGTCAACCAGACGCTACAAAAGTGTAAACTTGATCTGTAGTTTGATATTTTGAAGCTGTTCAGCAAATTTCATATTATTCCTCAAACGCATAAAGAAAAAAAGTGTGGAAAACTGAAGAGGGACAGACAGACGGACTGACGGACGCATATCATTCGTCAAACGCATAAGAAAAAAAACCAGTGGAAAACTGAAGTGGGACAGACGGACGGACGGACAGACAGACAGACAGACAGACAGACAGACGGACAGACGGACGGACGGACGGACCGACGGATAGACAGACGGACGGACTGACGGACGCAGAAGAAAGGGATAGTCCCCTCCGGTGAAAACCGGTAGGGGACTAATAATCACCAGAAGTTTATGTGTACTACTGAATGTATAACATGGATCTATTAATGTCGGAAGATGCATGTAGGTACAACCCTTTTATTTTTATGTTTCGAGCGAAAATGCAAATTTAAAAGTTAAATCGATTACAGTTTCTTTATGACAATATGCACACTGGAGTATTTCTACATGTATTTACTATATTATTCCAGGCCGGCAGGCCAGTCAATGTTAAAAAGTATATTAATATTTTTTAACATTGACATTTAACATTATTTTCTTTTCGTCTTCATAGTTCTGTACAAACAGCTGATAAAGCGAGAATATTTTACTGAATAAACAAATATATAAATTTTCTTTTTAAACAAATACTTTAAAGTAAATAAAAATACAAGGTTAACCTATTTAGTCAACATTTAGTAGGATAAAAAAGAGGGAAACATATTAACCATGTAATTGTATCAGTAAAAGAAGATATCAAGAAGGTATCAGAACAATATCTAATAATAATAACTTCCCAGAATAATTTAAACACGGAAAACAGTTATCTTTATTTCCTTCTTTCATGTTTAAGAATATTGATTACATGTTTCTAAAAAATAATTTCTGTTAATCGGGAATGTCAAAGGTAAAAAAAAAAATATGCATGTTCCTGATACTTATTCAAAATGCATTGGTGATTAAGTGTGCGTGTGACTCTGGTATAATTATCCCTAAACCACAGGTTTTTTAAGGCATTAAGAGTTCTATTCGCTTTTCGCTATTCACTATTCGAATAGCGAATGTCTTTTCGCTATTCAAATTACCGTAATCATGCTAATAAACGTATATTAAAAATTCCATGTAAACTTTATTTTTTAATCATAAGACACAGTAATATTGTAAAAATTATTACTTGCTGACTGACCTAACCTGAACATTGACATAAAAAGCTAGCCTGGCGAGAAGGTAAGAATATCATCTATTTATTCTGTTGCATTGAGAATAGAATTCAAGGGTCTTGCTAACACCCTATATCCCATACTTGGGCCTTGACAGGTGACCCCCAAGCAGGCTTGGGGCGAATTACATTGTATAGAAATGCATTACATTACCATTACTTCATGAATTTGGGCATTAAATTACCATTACCATTACTTGATTTTCTTGAAGTAATGCATTACATTACCATTACATGAGTAAAGTAATGCATTACCATTACCATTACATGAGTAAAGTAATGCATTACCATTACCATTACTTTGTTTTAAAAAAGCAAAGCTAATAAAGAGTTTTTGCAAATGTTTCAAATATAAAACACTCTTTAACATATCTACAGGTTCATGCTCACTATCAGGTTCAAATACAATGACTACATGTATATATGACTATGACTATATATACAAGAGTCATTCTTTATTTGCTCAATATATAATCATCTTGTGGCATTATGAACAACATGCGTATCAAATAAGTAAAATGATATTTATTGACATTTGGCTTGATACAATGTAGGATACGAAATAGAGACACAGAATTATATGCATAACAAAAAACAATTTATGGAATAATGTTGCGGTTATTAAAAGCTAAATAGAGACATTTCCCCAGATTACACAAATATCTATAATTTTGAACACTTAATTGTATTAATTCATATACAGATGGTTTTTCCCAGTCATATTTCTTAAGATACAGTGTTTTAATCGTATTTCTTTCTACTGAGGACACTTTAAGACAAAAGATTGTTGTTGCACTTTATGATCGAAGTTTCAAAGGGTTCATCTTTTAACTGCATCCTGTTAGTTTGAAAATCTTCCGAGCTATACTAAATAAATGTTTTACAGGAGCAGTCGAAGCTTGGACTAAAAAGTACTAGTTAACGATCTTTATCTAAGGATAAATTAAGTGCAATAATAGAAAAAATACATGAATCTTGTATTTTCTATCAGTCCAAACTAATGTACAGTGTACTTAAGATACAAGAGAGACAGAAGAGAGAGAGAGGGAGAGAGAGAGAGATAATAAGTAAGTAAAATTATTTTCAAATGGGTTATAATATTGGAAGTGATATTTATTTTCATCATGGATGGACATTGCTTTCATTTTGCTTTTAAAGGTGCACGTGTCTCCTATGCTATTGGGACATAGCGAAGAGAAGGGGATTGGGGTGTTTAGCACTTCTTATAACAATAGATTGTTTTGATACTTAGATTATCCTGGGGGCATAGTGTGTTGTTGACACATTTCTTATTGAAGTGCAAACTAATTGGAGTAAATTGTTTAAATGATTAAAAACTCTTAGTAACAACACTCTTAAAAATGTTATGAAATTGTGCTGTTATATTTAGTAATATTAACAATTCAAATATGAATTTTTTAAAAATCTTTTTTAATAATTCCATTAAAACATTTTCATCTCAAGAATTATTTCTTTCTTCTTTATAAATAAATTTAATCAAATTCAATTTCAAATATTCATTTTTTCATCACATTTTAATAAGTGAACATGCGTAAATAAGCATAGTAATGCAAAGTAATGCCATGTAATGCCAGCATTACATTAGATTTCGGAAAGTAATTAATTACATTACCATTACTTGTAATGCTAATTTTGTGGCATTACACATTACTAGCATTACTTTGAAAACATGTAATGCATTGCAATGCATTACCATTACATTTAGCATTACCCCAAACCTGATGTTCACATAATCAGTCTTGCATCATCAGCAATATTAATTATTGATAGAATATTGTTTGGGATGGGTGCGAGTTTGTCAGACCTCCGTTCCCCAGCAATGGCAGAATATAGCTAATCTTTGTGTCGCATGTCTGAATCCCATCATGGGATGATGGAAAATCGATCATCCTGAGGAGGGGGTTCTAAGACTTATGTCCCATGGTGCACTTGCATTTTGAACTGTATGCTAAGGATATGTATTTTCATAGTTCAGTAACCATGCATGTCAATTAAGCTTCATTGTGGTATTTTATGGTGAAGGTCTGTCTCTTAGAGAAGTCAAAGATTCTCCAGGAAACAAAGAAACAAACAGTTTGACTCGTAGATATGTATCGATCACAAAAGAAATCAGAAATGATTAATTTTAAATTTTTGAAAAAGAGCTGTTTTGGATCCTGTCCCTAAAGAAAGATAACTCTGTTGATCTTGTTCCTCTGAAAATGCAGACAAAAGATGTATTGGAGAGACTGTAGATCTAAGCACACAGTTAATGAATATTTAGGAGTAACAGTCTGTTATCTGTTGATGAAAAGAACCTTTAATTTGCACACTGCAGTCTCCGTTTACAGGATCATTCACAACAGAGATAAATTTAGTACAAGGGTATTGAGTATTCATATTTCCAACAATGAGAGAGAAGATCACAGGCAATTTAAAAAAAAAATACAATGGGCATCAGACGATCATTTTCTTTGGTGCTGCACCATCCCTGCAATTTCGAAAAAATGAAGACATAAATTACACCCAAAAAAGTTTGTGCAGCTATTGAGGAATCGGACATTAATGGAGTTCCAATGTAGTCTCAACTTGTCAAGAGAAAAAGAAGCCATGGTTATGAAGTTCAGAACTCCTAATTACATGAAATATAATTGTTAATGATAGGATGTGCATTACATGAGATTTAAGGTGCCAATTGCTTTAATAATTTTCCAAGATGTCGAACTTGGGGGTCCTAGAAAGGTTAAACTTCAATAAACCAAATCACCATCAAAAGACTTTAAATGGCTATTGAGGTGTTAGTTTTAATAACTTTTGATCATTTATGATCATGTATTTGAAGTTTATGAAGTTACGTAACCAACTTCTACTGTCCAAAAATTTAAGCCTTTAATGATTGAAGTATCTCGGTGCTAATTCAACTTTATTTTGATAAAGAAAAAAAAGAGGCAAATATCGTTTTATTCGTTTAATCGTTTTATGCTCTATAGTTACCCCCCAAGCAGACATTCATTGCTTTGAGGAAAGGAAAATGTCAGATCAATTTTCTTCATGCACATTAACTTTTAGACATGCAGTTTTCACAGGAATACTAGAATTATCATCTGAGAAAGGAAGTTTTTGCATTAATTGTATAGCTGAACCAATATGAAAATAAAAATGTAAAACCCTTTCATAATGCTAAAGATTTCAAATTCTAATTTCTGTACGAATTTTCTGTTTTAACTTTTTTTATGCTGAGCTAATTTTTAATATTGTGTGGAATTGCCTTGTTAAAGTCATGAATACTGAAAAAAAAATTAATTTCAATAAGATCAGAAACCACAAGGAGACGTTGATTCTGTTATTTCTGCTTAATCATTGTCAAAGCTATTAACAAGGCATGATGCAATTTAGAATAACTGTTGACGACATTGTTTTTATTTTCATAATTATGTATGGGAGAAGAGTGCTTTAATGGAGAGCAAGTCACCATAACAGATCCTAAAGCATCCTAAATCAGGCATCCTTCTCTCTGCACACACAATCAATACAGACAATAATTAACAGTTACAAATCTTTTTTTTTTCTATTTGCATCATTACCTTTGTGAATACTGCAATATTAAAACGGAAAACATGCAGGCCTGGTCTGGAACAAAATATAGCTTTGTCATTGTGATTATTGTAACCCATGGCAACCGCAAGCTCTGATGCAGGCCACTTTTGATAATGGAGCTTTTTCATTTTTTGTGTGTGTGTGTTTCTGATTGAGTGGGTATTAGCTGTGCATGCCAGATATTCTGGTGATGTTAGATTAGGTAATCTTATGCTAGATTCTCATCTCTTGGGCCTCCACACTTCTTCAACTCCTGATTACTGCATCACAGATCCCAGTAGAAAAGCCTCTTGATACTGGCATAACACGTGCAGCTTATCAGGAAATTTCCCCAGAGACTTCTTCTTCTTCTCGGTTTGATGTCAGCCGAGGTGTCCCATTCCTGAAGATGTTGCCATGGCAATGTGAGGAAAACAGCTGTTCATCAAGGTCACCTGAGTGTTTGCTTTCTCAGGTGGCCTCATCAAATTTTTATCATATGCTTTCTCTTTTGGTCATTTACCTTCTGAAAGAGTAGTGGCAGAGTGTAATTTATAGGCATCCTATTCCTGAATATTTTGGTCCAGCTGTGGTTGTGATGGATTGGGCAGAACAAAATTTCTGATTGTTATGAGGAAATATGATCCTCACTTCCACCCCTAAAAGATAAACAAATATCGCAGCAGACAACAGTATTTGTTAAAGCTCCTGTTTTTCAGCCGCTTCAAATATTGATGAAATCTAATTGACTGATGTATTTACGGATTGCTATGGCAATTTCATGACAATACCATAGGTTTATTGTCAAAGCAGCAAGAAATCATCTTTATTTTTTTAAATTTTGATGATATTGATGAATTCTAATTGACTGATGTATTTACGGATTGCCATGGCAATTTCATGACAATACCATAGGTTTATAGTCAAAGCAGCAAGAAATCGTCTTTTATTTTTAATTTTGACTACATCCTTGAACTGATACCTAATTGCGCTTGGAGCCATGTGAAGAAGTAATGCATATCAACAATGACTGACATTTTTTCTTCCTTCAAAGGTTACAGTTGCATGAGAAAAAGAATCACTGACAGGCTTTAATGTCTATTCCTCCCTGTAGAAAACTTCTCATTTCAGTTTTTCTCTAAATTGAAAGGAAGTCCCACAAAAAATTTAGACATGAATTGCAAATTCATATTTTTTGGATGGGCGTTAAAAAACACAAAAGCTCAATTGAGCTTTGAATATTAAACTATCATAAATTGTCAAGGTCTCTTGCATAGTTTATAAATTCATGTAAATACAAGTTATCAAAAACATTTATAGTAAATGTATATCATGCGTATGGCTTAAAAATTGGTTGTTTTTCAGACATGAGTACAAAATATTGATTTTTTGGATGCAATTTTTATGACTTTATAATATGCCAGGATTCTGGGTTTTTTTTTTAAGAGAATTAAATTTTATAATTAAAAAACCAATTAGATGGAATCTACCATCCAAGATCAATGAAATTTTTAATATAACACCTTACATGTATTTAAAGCATGTTAAATTAAACAATAATAATACAGAAATATGATTCCGTTTTGTTTCTGTCCCTTTAATGCTTGTTGTCAGCTGACAAATATAAGACTGGGTGAATTCTAATGTCTCATACTAGTATATTATTTTTCTGTAAACACAACTTCGTCTAAACGAATTCAAAACGGGGCCAAACCATTAGAAAGTGAGGAAGGGTGAAAGAAAACGGGGCAAAAATAACTCTGTATTGTATCTATAATTATAAATTATTCACTTATTTTATAAGTTATTGGAAAATGCATCAACAAGCTGGCAAACAAATAACATGTCTCATTACCTTATGTTAGTATAAGCTACGGATGTCAAATATTCAACATTTTATTTCAAAGCAAAATAAATCATTTTATAATCTTTCTCTTTCCCCTTCCTCCTCACTTTGATGATGCCACAAATTTTAGCAAAAAAATTTATTTGCCGAAAATTATGTTGTACAGTAAATGATTCCATAAAGGGGGCTCAATGGTCAACAAATTACCCATCAGATATAGCTACCAAAAACTATCAGATTTGCTTTGTTTACCTATGAACTATTACAGTAAAACACGCTTATAACAAAGTGCCAGGGACGGTCGATTTTACTTCGTTATAAGCGTAATTCTTATATCTGTCAAGTTTACAACATGTAATAAAGTCTCGGGGAATGGAAATCACTGCGCTCTAAGTGTCAATTCATTATATTAAGCATGTTTGCAATAACCGTGTTTTATTGTATTTTGAAGAGATAAAGTCCATAAACTGTACATTTTAAATTCGGATATTTCACTATATTTTTATATAGAGCTCTTCTTTAAAGGAGATCAATACAGTCAATTAATGGCCACGCCCTCTTGAAATTGAATCAAAATGTGCTAATTAAAAATAATTTTTTTGCAGGGTTATTTTGTTAGAGAGTCGGCCCTCGGATAGCCCCAGTGTCGAGTCTAACCTGTACGTTTTAGCCGGACATGAAAACAACTTCTGATTTCTTAGGACGTTTGTTGCCATGATGGAGATCCCTGCTGATTCAGAAAATTTCTATTCTGGATAAAGAGTACAGCCTCCAAATTAACAACTTTTGTTCAGAACACACTGAAAATCAAACTTCTGAATGAACCTAGCTCATTTTAATTCCTACTACGTAAAAGTTCCGAAGTTGCTCACGATACAATCAGGGTATATACTAGACATTTTTTGTGATTATAACGCCAAGCTTTTTAATTTTAAGCATCTCGCCCCCAAGACAACTTGCCACCAGCTCAAGACAAATCGCCCCCAAATCAGGACAACTCGCCCTCAGTCAAGACAACTCGCCCCCAGTGAAAAAGATATATTTCATATGCATTTTATTGACATATTGTGGTAATTTTTCAATGATTTTCAAAAATGTTTACACGAAGTCAAATATTTAATTTCTAAATTTAATTGTTAAATACATCGTAAGATTCAGAGCTAGCATACATTAATAAGTCGTCACTTTGAAGAATCAAAATTATACGTGTTCATGTGACTCTAATTATTTACAGCTTGGGTTTCAACCAGGCTGAAGCTAGCAGCCACTAACAGCAGCCACTAAGACCGTAGAAGCTAGCAGCCAATAAGGCAATTCATCAAAGTACTGAGAGTACTCGAACAGAAAAATTATATTTCACTTAATTATCGACATATTTTAATTAATATCAAAATGATTAATGCTCAATACGAGCATTGGCGACTTCCGAAGCAGTAAAGCTCGCTTGGATAAGAGTTATAAATGCGTCTTTGTTGGATAGAAATGAAATACGTTTATACGGGTCATAAGTTATAAAAATAATGTTATCCTAAGTGTAGTCTTATTGATACAAATAGAAAAACTACATACATCGTATAAAGTGATATGCAAACGTATTATGATATAAAAGACATGATAAAATAAAGTAAATTAAAAGGCATAAAATGATACAAAAACAATAAAAACCCAAAGCCAATCCAGTGTGGCAAGATAATTTGTTTACATCAAAGTTGAACATGTGTGTTTAAAAATTTAACCTCGGGCCATTTCATTCCCCGGAAACAACATCAATCGAAAATTAAAAAGACATCGTATTATTACGAATATTAGACAATAGAACACCCAGCAGTGTGATTTTATTCTCTACAGATGAAAAAAAAAAACTCAGTCTCCTCTTCAGCCTAAGGTTAAATATGAATGACCATCTCGTATTTCAGCAAAGACAGAAGATATAATCACTCATACATGTAAATAACAAAACTACGTGCAAAATAAGGTGCATATAATACATTTTCGATTCAATATTAATCGCTACACCAACAAAACACAGGTTTCCCGCCCCCCTTCCCCATATAGGATACAGGGTGTTAGCCAGCCCCTTGAAAGCTATTCCCATTATAAGTGTATTATACGAAATTTCCTATTTTCGCCAGGCTAGCTAAGTCTGTTAATGACCGTGTAAACCCAATTCCTTTATATTGTCAAATGGGCTTACCCCCTCTAAATATGAAGGCCCAAATATGAGAAACAGGGTGTTAGCCAGCCCCTGGAAAGATATCCCTATATAACTTTATTATACGAATGTCCCCTTTTCGCCAGGCCAGCTAAGCCTCTTACTGGTCGTGTTCATTTTGTCAATGTTCAGGTTAGGTCAGCAAATAATAATTGGGAGTTGATTTTTAATCAACTCTCCAATGCAGTCACTCGGACAAACCGCAAGTGAAACAGTGTTTGGACCTCAGCACAAATCATTGCTCCTGACAAGACTTAGTTCTTGAAAATAATTGATGAATTCGATGTAATGTATGCTAAAGCATTGTTTTTCAAGGAAACTTATTTACAAATACCTTAAATATAGTCAGATTTTAAATGTTACGAACAATTTAAATATTTTTTGTAGTCGTATGTACTCCTACGCCAGAGTTCAATATAGTCTCGTTCAACTCGACGCTCGGCTGTCTCCGTAAACCCTTGTCGGAGATTTACGGTGTCAGCCGAGCGTTTGGTTGAACGAGACTAGAGTTCAATATTGCTTGGATCCATACACTTTTCGAGAAATATTTCTACCACTGATACATAGTTTGATTAAATTAATTTTATTTATAAATATTATTTAACATGATTCATATGGAGGTTTCTCGACATTCTAGACGAAAAAGTTCAAAAATTCATATTATAAAAATATGCGTAATTCAAATTAGAAACTACGTATACATGTACTTGTCATGCAAATTAACATATCATTGATTTTAAAATAAATAAACATCGACAAAATCAACTCCCGCCAGTTCTTCAGTACTTTGATTTTTACTATATAACTGTTTCTTTCAATTAATCAAAGTACTGAAAGTACTGATAGGCGGAAGCATGATTGCAAGTTGTCAATGTAATAGTGTTATAACTATTTTCTTTTTAAGAATTGGTTTGATAACAGAAAACACTATTCTAATGTGTCAATTAAGGTATATACATGTAGTAAATGTGGAGATACTCAGTTACTGCACCAGATTAGTCGGGATCATGCCTTAAATAAAGATTAGATGAGAAAAGCAATTTTAACATCAAAACATCTATTTTGTGGAGTGCATTCGTATAACAATTGATATTTATATGCAAGCTGAAATTACAGGAATACATTTTCATTTATTATGCCAATTTATTAAAAATAGTCATTTTGACATCAAAATGATGCAAGAGTATTATAGTATTAGAATTTAGTAAACTGAACTTCTGAGACTGCAGTATTTTATTCTTTACAATAAAGTTTCACCAATATACAGAAGTTACATTTGTACATCACTTGATTACAGTATTTTACACAATCAAGTAATCTGTGTGTCACTTTGCTCACCTGAGAAGCAAAAGCCATTGAGAAATCAGCTTTATAGAATAATACACAAAATATATGGACAATGTGTAGTAAAAAAAGGTAATCAACAAAGAGATTTTGAAGTTTTCTTAATATATTCTCAAGTTTAACAGTAACAGGTTGATTTCAAAGTCATTTTATATGTGGAGAATTGCAGACCTCTAAATGATCCTCAGATTGCAGTTCATACATTTTGTTGACAAATGTTTAAAACTGTATTTACTTACTGTACTGTACACCATACATATATTTAACAAAGATCAAACATATATGCAAATGTTGAGAATTAAAATACATGTACAATGTAAAAGCCAAGTAATTTATGGATAACTATAGATTGATATTCAATAGTGTACAAATTATGTGTCCTTTACAATTGCTCAATGTTGTACTGTCAAATCACAGGTCTCTAGTACTGAAGACATTTGAACTTTTAACTTTTAAGTTTTTATTTTAATACTAATGGGATTTTCATGAGAAATTCCCCCCATTACAGAACATAGACTTCCAAAGAATCCCTTTATAGCTGCATGCCATAATTGTGTTTTTGGAAAGTGTGTAATCCTAGAGAGTGCCATTTGTGGTATCAACAATTTCAATTCACTAGTGTTGTCTTGCATCCATTATACCAATGACAGCTGTCCTTTTCAGCAGGATATTCTAAAATGTGTTGATGAAAATGAATAATGGATTGGATATGTTATCAAGCAATATTTCAATACAATATACTTGACCTCCAATAAAGAAAACATGGATTTGAAAATAAAATTAATCTATAAAATATTTTGAATTTATGTGTGTTTTACCTTAAATAATTTATTTTTAAAAGTATACATGTATTTTGCAAATAAAGGATGAAATATATAAGAAGATCACACAATATGAATTATCAATATTTGTAAGGTTATTTGGGTATATTACATACAAGTAATGGAAAATATAGTGATTGAACTGTAAATGAAAGTTTAATTTTTTCCCCCCAAAACTCCTCAGTTTATAATTGCATTTAGAACAAGAATATGTACTTAATCATTAAAGATATGACAACAAGATATTGTATTTGTGAGTCAATGCTCACTAGTGATACCAATAGTTAACATTACATGTAAGGGAAGGTGACATCAAATATTTTGAAAAATGAATCCTACCGTATGGCATGCCTTTACAAAGACTGAGTTAGAATTTCAAGCATCTGCGATTGTTGCCGAGATATCTTTGACAAAATTTGTGTTATAGACAAACAATATACCCCTCTCCTTCCTGCATGGGTATAATTAGTTCATACTTAAACAAGAAAACCACGGGGAATATTGTAATGAAATTTAGTTGTACAGTGTATTTACTAACCTTGAAAATGGTGTTAAGGCCATTAAGATGAGGATTCCAGCACATATAAGAGGCCGGCCCTGCTTCCATTTAGAAGTTGCAAATGTGCAATATTTGTCCCTCTTTAAAAGTGCTGAACTGGGACGCCAACACCGCATTTACAGCATCCGTCTTTTTCTTTGTTTTGCTTGAATTTTGCTGTGCGCCCAAATTTAGCAACTCTCCCCTTCACCAGAAATGAAGAATGATGTTGGGCTCTCATTGTTTCCTCTTGTCAGTTAATGTTAATCAGTTTCTTGACATTCATCTGAAAGAACATATACATATAGAACAAATAGATATATGTTAGGTTATTACCTTTAATCATTGTCAGGTGTATAATTGAGTCTTTTTGGAATTGCAATTAATCATGAACATTGTAGATCAAAGATATACCGGTATATAGTCAAAGTTCTCATGAATTTAAAATTGTAAAAAAGGATGCAGTCATCAAAATTATCACGTAAATTATGATGTAGAGAAATTTCCATAGGAAATCTTAGTCACTTTCATTATAGAGTAATGATGACGTAATTCTGAGATACAAGTAAATACGGTAGGTAAAAGGATAAATCATGTTAATTCCTTTTAAATGTTCAATTAAATATCTTTGTAATAGCCTATCTGGAATATTTATGATATCAACCAATTAATTGCATCTTGTATGATACTTAAAGCTGTATTTGAGATACATTTTATAGAAAATCCATTTGCATTATTCATGAGTCATTTTAAAACCAAGCTGAATATTGTAATTTTTTGTAATTTAAAAAATGAATGTACCCTGTATCATACAGTGCAGTTCGTAACGTATTATAAAATCACTACATGAACTTACAAAAAGGAAACTTTATCTTCAGTTATATGCGATTCCATTGTGCTAAATTTTAAGACCGAAATTTCAGAATTAACGATGAATGCCTAACACAAACAATATAAATTCTTTCATAAAATTTATGTACTTATCAGAGATTTCTCTGATTCTAATCCCCGCTTTTACACTGTGACATGTTTCTTCCGCACGTCACAATATACAAGCGGGGATTAGAGTCAGAAGAATTTCGAATTAAGAAAGTACCAGCTCCTCGATCAAGAAAACGTTATCACCATTATTGTAACACGAAAATTTAAAATGATGAAAGAAATGTTTATACAATGAGAAATAACACATAAGTTACCTAACTTACCTTACTATGTCGAAGATGGGCAGTCACCAGTTGTTCTCAACGTGGGTTTGTTGACAAAATTTTTACTCTGCATATGCAGTATTGTCTGATATTACTACGCGAAAAATTGGTATGTTTACAAGTAATTTATATGCATGGTAGCATTCTAATAATCTTTTTTAAAAAGATTTATACACACTGTTGTTTAAAAAAAAAGCATTCAGTACCTGTTTCCCTATCAATTTTTCCTTTTGTACTCATAAACACGCAATTTCAAATTGAACTATTTTTTCCCTCGCAATTTCATCTACAGGCATCAGACTCCGTGCTTATCCTTTGTTTATGTCGCATACCATCGCAAGAGTTATCGTTCGTTCCTGTACTATAAAAAACGTAAACTCATGGATCTACCAATTGCTATCTTTGCTAAAGGCAGTTTCAATGGATAATTAAAAACGATGAAGTAAAAAGTTTGAGACATACCACAGTTCTATTATCAAAATCGATGTTAAAACGGGGGTCGAACAGTGGGGGGGGGGGGGGGGGGGGGGTAAAGAGTTGTATGCCCTTAGTTTAAATAACATCAGATGGAGCTACCATGAAAAAGGGCAGGAATTTGACCTTTGACGTAGAAGGTCATGAAAGCAATTGCAATAGGCGCTTCCGCCTAAAAAGGGAACTTCAAGTTTATATGGATTTTGAATTAACGTTTATTAGCATGTTTACAGTAATTTGAATAGCGAACGGCCACAGAATATTGAAAAGCGAATAGCTAGAACTCCAACTTTTGAATGTTATCTTCTACTTACATGTAGCTACCAAAGTCGATATCAGCGATCCATATAGCCCCAATTACAACACATGTGTTCGTGTGATTTGTTCCTCCTGCTAGGATGATCAGCCTTCATCAGTGAGAAATGCGCCCCAATATGAAGAAGTATATGTGTACAATGTTCTGAGATGCATTTGTCACTTGTTTATTTAAAGATTGAAAAATGAACATTTTTTTTTTTGGGGGGGGGGGGGGGGGTTGCCACATTGATGCTCTCTCATTTGGTTAATAATTTACTGCTTAGATTCTTCCACAACGTCGTTCATATGTAGATCAAGTGTCTGGAAATATTGCTCACTTCCCTGAGTATTGTATACATGTACAAGGAAAATTATAGTTATGTAATAATTATAAACGATTAATGTTAGATATGTTATCAATAATCAATTATTTCCTTCTTCCCTGTCAAAAAGTAAATTTAAATGTTTATCGAGGACTAGGAAAATTAAATTGTCAAAATCTTTATTTCATGTTCGATGTAAGTCATTATTTAGAACAATGTGTATATTTCATAGTGTCCGTTTTTATCATCTTCGCTAGCCAAGGGTTTTCGGTCCACTCTACTCCCCATAAACCCTTGGCAGAACTCGGTGATGTGGTGGCCCTTATAATCTAGCGATTAACTTGATTTGCACCCCTTGCATATTTACATTTTAATCGAATGAAACAATGGGTCATATACACGCTACGGCATAAATACAACTTGCAAGCATCTTGACCAGCGAGAATAGGAAGGAAGACATAACCTAGAGAAAGGAATGTTTTATTTATAGTGTTTGTAGAGACCTGTACCGGGAGTGAAAAAGTCGCGAACGTAAGAAAGCATTCATGCTATAAAACCAAGTCATCTTGGTGAAAACTGACAATACGAACAATATTTAAATAAAATACAGCTCGTAACACACGTTATACTAACGGGATAGGCATGCAACTTCTACATTCGCTATGTTTACTTCCCATACTATCACGCGAGCCTTGCATGACAAGTTTGTAAATCTCTGTTCAATCCCATGCATTAAAATGTATCGTTTTTTTAAGCGATTCAGTTAGATCATCGTTAGGGAGGCACTGTACACAAGCACATTTGCCTCAGCTTATTAAAAGCACCGATTGTTTTTCTAAAGACCTTTACTGCGCCTAATTTAAACGCTGCGATTGGATCAGCTACTCGCAGCTGCAGCCAATCATAAAACGGGGCTTGTCATCGAGTTTTCGTGATAATGAGAAGGGGGTTTAATTTATGGGCAGCAGAGTGGACCGAAAGCCCTTGGCTAGCGAAGATGGTTTTTATACGTAGCATTCGAATACTCGCTTCAGCTCATATGTTCGCTAACCGATACACAACAAAATCATGTAATAGAACCTATTAACTAACAATACTGTTTTTTATTAGTATTTGGACCAATCTGAATATAATTCATTTGTTTGAACATATTTGATATTATTTCGAAAAATTAATGAATAAAATTACTTTTTTTTTTAATAAAGTGAGCCATCGTACAATAGCTTGGTGTAGATACCAATACACATTCTTTTTTGTTTTTTTCCTTTGAAAAAATGGAACGGTGAGCCACCCAATGCAAAAATTTAACTCCAACATCCCAGTTTTGTGTTAAATTTTTTTTTTTTTAAATCTCTTAATATTTCTTAGGATTGCAATCACTTTTAATGGCTTTGGTAATACTCTATGCATTTGGTTACGTGTATATTTATATTATAAACATAACAAATTTGTATCTGCCATTGAGCAAGACAAGAGTGTTTCTTTACGTAAAAGTTACATATATTAGGCTTGACAATTAAGCATGGGCTTTTTCATCCCTTTCGGAAAACACGCATCAAAAATTCAAATGACCTCGTATAATTACACTTACAAAAGTTGAACAGTCAGACATCTATGGAATCCGGATAGGGCCATGTAGTTCACTATCGCATCATCGCATCATCGCATCATCGACGTTTGAGTTGATAGTGCGATGACAATGCGATGGTGCGATAGCGCGACGACGATGATGCGATGGCGCCATTTATTATTAGAGAGTCAAGTTTATCAACCTTGTAAGGTCAATTTCTCATATAAAATCCATTCATATATTCACTGGCTGGTGCGTTGTCTCTTTTCAGTGGTGTATGCACCAAACAGTAGATAGTGCGATGGTGTGATGGCACGTTGACAATGGCACGATAAAGAACTAACGATGACGCGATAGTATGGAATCCGGATAGGGCCATGTAGTTCACTATCGCATCATCGCACCATCGCCGTTTGAGTCGATAGTGAGATAGTGCGATGAGGATGATGCGATAGTGCGATGACGATGGTGCGATAGCGCGATGACGATGATGCGATGGCGCGAAAATGTGATGACGATGGCACGATAAAGCAATAGCTCGATGATGCGATGATACGATAGCGATAACGCTATGGTGCGATAGCGATGACACGATGGTGCGATAGCGATGATGCGATGCTCTATCGCGTCATCGTTAGTTTTAATCGCGTCATCGTTATCGTGTCATCGCGCCATCGACTTTTTGCGCATGCGCCATTGAAAGGAGAAAACGCAACAGGCATTGAATATATGAACGGATTTTATATGATAGGTTGATAAACTTGACTCTCTAATAATAATTTGGCATTTCAAATTAGCTTTACCCTTTTGCTACCGATATAGATATTTAAATCATAGGTAAATAAAAAAAGAAAACAATGCAATTAATAAAAACCACATGATCAAGGCATAGATTCAAACGGGGGATGATAATTCTCATTCAAATTAATTAACAAACTCATATGCTTTATATCTTGAGCGAAATAAGATTTAATTTCAGTTGACTATGAGCTGTTAGATTTGATAAATTGATCAAGAGTGTGTCTTTAATATTTTTAACCAGTACTTTTTGGTATGACTATCAAGGGAAAAGTGCGTACTCTATATTCCTTGTAATTGTAAGAGTTACCTCCCTTCAAATATTTAATGACTTCTGAACATAATATGAATTATAATATTGCAAAAGCATTATACTTTCATTTAGATTTTGATGGGAATTATGTACAAGTTAATAACTTAATAGTTATTTTTCTGATGATATATTTGCAGGATTTATATTTATACATCAACAAATACAAACATCTGCATGTTACTTCGTCCGTAATAAATTTATTTCATCTTAAGTCCTACCCATTGATAATATTTACTAGCATCTCTTCGTCATCAAACGTCATGTTGTGCGATGGCTTTTTGGAATGTAATTCTTTTTATGGAAAGTCGATAGAGCGATGCTACGATAATACGATGACGATGACGCGATAAAGAACTAATCATAACGCGATTGAGCATCGCATCATCGCTATCGCATCATCGCTATCGCACCATCGTGTCATCGCTATCGCACCATCGCGTTATCGCTATCGTATCATTGCGCTATCGCTTTATCGAGCCATTGCACCATCGTCATCGCATTGTCGCGCCATTGCATCATCGTCATTGCGCTATCGCACCATCGCATCATCTTCATAGCACTATCGCATCATCGTCATCGCACCATCTCACTATCGACTCAAACGTCGATGGTGCGATGATGCGATAGTGAACTACATGGCCCTATCCGGATTCCATACTATCCGGATTCCATACGATAGAGCATTGCATGATTGCTATCACATCATCGCGTCATCGCTATCGCACTATCGCGTTATCGCTATCGTATCATCGCGCTATCGCTTTATCGTGCCATCGCACCATCGTCATTGCATTGTCGCACCATCGCATTATCGTCATCGCACTATCGCATCATTGTCATCGCACTATCGACTCAAACGTCGATGGTGCGATGATGCGATAGTGAACTACATGGCCCTATCCGGATTCCACAGACATTTTATATATCTGAAATTGTTATTCATTTCATAGAATATTCAGCCACTCTCGCGGGCGGAAACGCGTCCCAAACTCAAAGGAGAATTCGGGAATTATTTTCCCTTCGCCATAGTTCAAAGTGAACCTTCGGGGAAATACTGTAGTGACACCTGCAATAAAATTCAATTTTAATTTGTTATCGGAAAAATTACATTTGTAAATTTACATTCATTATATTATGTGACTTAAAAGATTTTATGAAGATATGTACTCATTTTGGATAGAAATGAGCGATTATTGAATACCACGGTGTGCGCGTTGACCGATTTATGAAAATATGGTATGCATTTTAACAGTGTTTTAGTATTCAGTAATTATTTGATTTAAAATTGAAAACTAGGAATGTATAATATCGTGCAAATTTATTGTTTTAATGCTGACTTCAGGCACTATTAGCGCAAAAGTTTGTGCCCCAGTAGGTGGGGTGGAAAAAATGTAAATTTATACTGTATGCAGGGTTATTTTCGCTCCTTGTTATTTTCGCCCTTCTTCACTTGCAAATGGTTTCGCCCTGTCTTACATTCGCCCAGACACGATTGTGTACCAATGAGATAACTTGAAACATTGGTATTTGCCTAGTCTTAAATTCGCCCGCTGACAACGAGGGCGAAAATAAAACGGTGGCGAAATCCTAAGCAATTTCACTTCAATCCCATTTTTTAGTTCTAGTTAAACTTGTGTGAGGCATTATTCAAGCTGTTTTCCTCTTTCATATCAATATTTTCTGATTTGAAAATAATTTTGGTATTTCTTTATGTAACATAGGGGCCCAAAAAATTATTATATTTCAAATTAACATCCAATAGAAGATAATTTTGTTTTCGACAATAAATACTACATTTAACAACTTTACGAATCGAGATATTATTAGCGGGAAGATGCCACCCGTCTTAACTCTGTAAATATTGCTAGAGTATAAATTCTTTGCAATAAATGCAATTTATTTAATGATTTATTTCAAAATTCTTTGCAATGGTAATGTAATAAGCGACTTTATTATACTTTTATGTTAAATTATGTTAAAAACTGAAATCTGATCGGTTTAGACGCAGTAAATAATCCGTTCTACTACCATCAGCGTTAGCAACACATTTGGCAACGGGTAACATTATATTAATAGTGCCTGTTTGGGAGGGTAACAGTTGAAATTGACACCCCGAGAAAACCATTGTCAACCGACGCGAAGCTGATGCGGCTGACTTCGGTCTGAAAAGATCGCTTTTATATTTGGCTTCCTTTAGATAAAATGATTTTAACCGTATATAAATCAAAACCAGATAAAACACATCAGCATGTTTACCAGTCGTCTTTTTCAGCAGCCATGACAGTTCTCGCGTGATTTTATGGGATGTGCGCTTGGAGTTTTGATGGGCTTGATAACGTGAATGTCAGTGTAAATAATCGATCTTACCTCGTTATATCACTAAAACATCATTTAAGGAAATGGTATATAATGAAAAATTCAAATTTACCGCGTTAAATATGTTTAAAATAGGGGAATTCCTACATTCAGTTCAAGATCCGCTCCTGAATTCTCATTGGCTATCCCAAAATAAAACCGGTCATGGTCAGTAAACATGGCGGACAAATTCAACTTTCGTTGTTGACATACACGAAAAAAAAACCGATATATGGACTATACTTGATATTTTTGGATTAATTTATGCCATAGACATCTACAACGTTTGAGTTCAGTTAAGAAATGCAAATGTTATTTTCATTTATAAACGTTTTGAGACGAAATCGTTGCGGGAGTGAATCACTCCCGCACTTGCACCATTACGGAGATCCTCTCCAAAAAAAAAATCGGGAGAGGGCTACATTATTGCAGCTAATCTTAAGTAATACGTTGCAAGATTACCTGAGACACGTTGAACAACAGTCTCATGGTCGCACAACACACGCATAAACAAGGGTTGGCAAAAATGCGGGAAATACTCATATTTCCCAGGACGGTGGGAAATACTGGTAATTCCCAGGAATTACTGGTACATTGTATTTCCCTGGAAATGCTGGGAAATAAAGTATAACTATATATTAAAGTACTTCATACTCAGTCTAAATCAAATATGTAGGGATGTAGACAATAGTACGCCTTATCAGCAATGACATTTTATAATTGTCTTTGATTTTAACAAGTTTTGACTGGTCAGTAATGCATTGGTTATCTTCTTATAAATACTCCAAACATGGTTCATTCACACACCATTGTTATTTGTTTTTAAGACCTAAGTAAGGTACGTGTATAGGTGCATCTATACATAATATAAACATGATATCCAAAGTTCTGTTTTCTAGTTATTTGATGTAGGTGAAAATGAGCCAAGAAAATTATGAAAATTAAAGTGTGACTGTGTCACTACCTCAGTATGCAACACACCGAAGAAGAGCCAATTAATCACAATAATAGTATTAATATATCTCCACAAAACAGGAGCACAAAACTGTCAAGTGTCAATTATTTATTAAAAAAAATTGTGTGATTATGTACTTGTTACTTGTAACACCTACATTAATTATAACAGTTTATTTTGTACTTTGAATTATAAATCTGTAAAACACAAAACTTGGGGTTCTAAAAGATGGACTAAAATTTGTACTCTAGCAGCTATAGAAGTCTTTGGGAATAGCTGATCTGGTGAATTTAAGATTCATAAACTGACAGTGAAATAGCAAAGTATGCTAAATTGTGTTTTGATGCTTATTGTTAATATCTTATATCCTAGACATACGTTTTTACATTACACTGAACAAATTAAAGAAATTAAGATTAAAAATTTGTATTTCCCAGTATTTCCCAGTTTAGTGAAAATCAGTAGTATTTACCGGGACGGGAAACACCGGTATTTACCACCGGTAATTCCCAGCACTGGTATTTCCCGGCCAACCCTGGCATAAACAGGTGCGATTTATCTTATGATCTATAAAAACCGTGCTTTACTCTTGCGAGAACACAAAACGTTGTAAAACGTTCGTACTCATGTACTTGCGTTGCATTGCAATAATTTGGATCGCATACGGTCGCGTCTGAAAAGTGTGCATGTCCATTATTTTGAGGACACTTGATGCGACCACAAAAAATAGCAACGAATGCGAGAGCTCGTGCAACGTATGCAACAGGTCGTACAAAGCCAAAAAATTTCTATCGCAAAGTGTTGTAAAGTGTTTGTGCGCATTTAATGTCAGTCAGCGGATTAAGATTTGGCGAATTTGAATGTCTCATATTATTTCTCTTTTACAACAACATTGTTGGGGCAAATTCAAAACCGTACGTAGAGGCAAAAATATCAGGGGACGAAAAAAAAACCCTGTATCCAGTATATACTAGTGGCAAAGCATGGAAAATGAAACAAATAAATCTTGCAATGTTGCAAGATTACATGAGACACCTTCAGCAACAGTCTCATGGTCGCTCAACGCCTGCATAAACAGCTGCGATTTATCTTACGATCTTTGAAAATCGTGCACCGCTATTTCGAGTACACAAAACGTTGCAAAGCCTTTGTACTAACGTTTTTGAATTGCATTGCAATAAACTTGGATGGCATTTTGTCGCGTCTGAATAGTGTGCATGTCCACTATTTTTAGGAGACTTGATGTGACCACAAATAACGCATGCAACGAATGCGAGACCTCGTGCTACTATGCAATAGCTTGTGCAAAGCCCACAAAATTTCGATCTCAAAGTGCCGTAAAGAGTTTGAACACCAATTGAACATGTGAAAGGGGCTTCAGGATAAAAATTCTCGTAATGTGATAGTGTGTACAATAGGCTAAGTAGTACCATTGATCTGTTTTTCTTAAATTTAAACATGTTTGATTCAACGACTAGATGTGCATGAATAGATTCATTATCATTGGTATGTTGAAGTACATGTTACATATATTTAAATATCATTTTAATGATAATGTACGGAATTCAAAATATCAATTAATTTTTCAAAATTTGGTTTATGAAATGTCAAAAAGTATATTAAAACAATAATATTTTATAAACTTAAGGTAATGTAATAAATGTAAATATTTGTGAAGTCATGTTTATTGATTCCACAATATCAAGTTTAAATAAAATCACTACACTTGCAGAGAATATCCCCACTTTGATAAGGAAATAGGTGTCTATACAGATAAATATGAACCAAAATTTGAAACATGATGCCAGAGAAGAAAATATTTAGATAAGAAAGATTTTTATAAATTTACCCAATTTCACTTTAAAAACGTTGTTTACTCAGGGTTTGAGTTCTCAAATTTGGATTCTTTTAAAGTTCAATGCCATGAGTAAAATTTGTTAAAGCACAAAAAGAATTTATGATATAAACTATTTTTGACATAACATTCGTTATTTTTACTATATTATGGAATAAGGCTCAAACAAAGTTGTACTTTTTGCACAACAGAGGAAATTCGGATGAAATTTTTCAGATTTTGTTTTTCATTGAAATATTTTTATTAGTACATGTACTATATTTTTTAAAATTAAGATTTTATTTGTTAGTTTACATAATTTTACATATTTTTTGTTGGTTTTATCTAACTTTTTTATATAGATAGTTGTAATTCACATGCTAAAAAATATATATATAAAATGCTTTAAAACGATAAAAATACACCATATCTCAAAATGTTGATCATTAAAGTCATATAAATTTTATGCCAGCAGAATAAGGTCAATAAACTTAGTTAAATATAATAAATGTTCTAGTATTATCATCATTCAATCTATTGTAAAATTGAATAAAAAATGACTAGGATTTTAAGAACTGACAGAATATTTATAAAAATTATGAATTAAAACTAAATGATTGCGCCCATGAGAAAAAGGTCCTTATGGTATTTTGTATAAAACAGAGAAAAAATGTCATAACGAAATGACATTACATAAGAGATAAAAGAAAAAAAACTCGACTGATAGTACAAAAAGCAGCGCGGTAAGGACTATGTGTGGTATGGTCAAATGTCTGCGCCCGATTTCAACCAATTTTTAAATAGTATCGTATAGAAATAAAAACTTCACAAATCATGGTAAAGAGGATGCCTATAACTTTAATCTTGATTTTAGTAATCATTGCTCATTCGCTGTCTATCTATGACGTCACCTAAATGACCTAATTTCTGCAAATTTGCAAACAAATGAAAATATTCTCATTTTTACTCTATATTTTGCATTCAGAAGTATAGAGCGCAGGTCTGCTCAAGTGCGATTTTAAGATAATTCTATGTTTTTCTTCAGATAGTTATAAACATTATACTAAAAAATGGTACTTGAGCAAGCCTGCGCTCGATGTTCCCCAGTCGAAAAACCATCGGAAAACACCCATATTTTGCCACAAAATGTCAATTTATCAAAATAATGCAATCTTCATGACGTCATTTCTACAATATGACGTCACTGTGGTGATAACCTTATACACTTTTATTTCCAATATGATTTTAACTATCTTTCACCTTTTTTTAAAGCTCTTTCTAAAACTTTGATTTTGGGGGGCAAAAAATGCATAAAACCGCACATAGTCCTTTGTTACTTTGTTTATGAACATGTGTCTTAATGCTGAAACGTGTTTAATAGCAAGTCCCCACACTGCAGTATCTGTTATAATAAATGAAATGAACATATTTTTTTTTACTCATAACTCACTATCAAATGTATATTCCGTGCTTGTTTGATACGAACAAAAGACAACTCTTGATCATCCGCATAAAAAAAAAAAAACTTGTACTACATATTGGAAAGAATAACACGATTGAACAATTTACATTCCGTGGATTAACTAGCGGTACTGAATCTGATATTGAATCTTTTGAAAATAAATTAATCTTAGAATTACCGGTTAATCAGAAATCATTAAATTCACGACTACATTTTCGGTGCCGATTATAACTTGTTGATCCGCCTGTCAGCATCTGTTTACTCGGCCGCCGACTTTAACTTCATGTTGGTCTACCATTTTTATCTAAAGCCTCTGAATCTCTGACGAATTGGGTTTAAAAACAAGCTAAACAATCTGGGTGATTGCGCCCATGGCATTTTTTTCACAATTCCAGATTTTTATGGATTTATACTTATATTTGTCAGAAGATTAAAGTTATGAAGTTTCATGAAGATCTAATAACTATAAATATCTTTATTTGGCATTTAATGCTTTGTACCTATTTGGTGTCTCGATCTGACATTCATTAAATTTATTTGTATTATTTTCCCAATTAAGAAAATCTCAATCTTATTGTAATTTTTTTTAAATAGGGCATTTCGCCATTAACTCAAAAAGTAGGTCTAAGACCTACTTTTGTGAAAGTGAAAAATAACACTACCATAAATGGTCTATAACACACAATAGATAGTTTTTCATTATCATCAGTAGAATTGTTTTTATGATTACAAAATCGATTGTCAAACGGTTTCGTGTGACCACCTCAACAATCGACTCCAATCGAGAGAGAGAGAGAGAAATTGATCGTAAAAAGTAAAAAGAATTGACTAATTTATTGTTAATGTATGTCGGATAAAAAAACCCCAGCCAAATCGTCCTCTGTGGGAACTGGAATCTGATATCAACATGAATATTTCATGCAATCCATAAAACTTTCCAAGGTTGCTTAATTAGGTTTCAACCAATCGATAAACGGGGCGAGTAGATTTAAGTCCTTGTCAGTTTCAACACAGCTTTGAATTAGCAATCAATTTCCGTAAGAAAAAGAGAGGGGATCATACTTGAAGGATGTACATTCCTACATGTAACATATGTATTTGCAATGCGCATTTTTTTTTTTACAAATATTGAAGAATATGATATAAAGAAAATTCAAAGGTAATCCAAGTGTATTACAAAGCCGGTCAAAAATCCGTTGTACTGCATTGAATCCTGATCGATAATTTGCGATCGATACGCATTGGAATTAAAAAAAATGTGAATTAATGTGTGCATTGTACACCCATTTACATGCCTCTGAATTCCGCTCCAATCGATGATCTGCAATTGATAATTGGAACCTATTACATAATTGTATTAAACAATGTTTGATTAACAAAACGTTTATAGTTACACGCAACGTTCGTCCCTTAGACAACGTAAAGAATTAGCGAAGATTCTAAACTGTTAGTAGTTAGAAAAAAATCATTTGACTTGCGCATGCTCCCTGTGAGCTTGGTTATGATTTAGATTTATGGAGTTCTGAGGTTCAATATCCTACTAGAGAGCATCAACAAAATTGTGAAATACATCTCAAGGAACTGACATTCTGATTCTGTGTCGAAAACTTGAGTTTCTCTCGCGGACAACCCGATCGCTTCATCAACATTTTTAAGGTTTGTATTTTCATTGTAGAATTTCTCTCACAACAAGTGTTCTACTATGGATTCACTTGATATAAACTTATTTTCAAGTGGTCCGTATGCAGGTTACGATGAAATTTAGACGTAACAATACCCTTTGATATTTCATAATTACTTTATTGTAATAAAACATATTTTATACATGGAACATGAAAACTAGTTACATTAGCATTACTGTTGAGAATTACATGTATTGACAAGGCAGCTTTCTTCAATGGACATTAACAAAAGCGTTTTTAATTTACATGTAACATTTAACACCGTGTCATATAATATCATAACTGTACTTTCATGTGACAGAATAAACTAAAATTAATGGATGATTATGAGGTTTGGTAAGTCTTCAATCGCGAAAACATATTTTGATTTTTTTTTAAATCACGGCCATTTTACTTTCTTTTTCTGTTGACTGGTGATCTGTTTTCCTCTACAATCTTCTTGTAACATCCTCAGCTCAGTCATATCCCGTAAGCTCCATTCGTATTATATAAATAGTGCCTGTTTGGGAGGGTAACAGTTGAAATTGACACCCCGAGAAAACCATTGTCAATCGACGCGAAGCGGAGGTTGACAATGGTTTTCGAGGGGTGTCAATTTCAACTGTTATCCTCCCAAACAGGCACTATTTATTTTGTTATACTGAATGTTTTTTTTAAAAATTTTAAGAAAATTTTACTGCTTTTATATATAGGAATAACGTGAATTCTACAGCGAACCGTACGTGCATAATTTTCGCGCATGTAACATTTTTTAATGTTACCCGTTGCCAAGTGCGTTGCTAACGCTGAGGGTAATTATAGTAAATATTATTAACCGCGTCTTAACCAATCAGATTTCAGTATTTAACATGAAAGTATAACAATACATTATAACAATCATTTGACATTGTTATATCAAACATTTTATCTGAGTGAGATTTTTCTCCGAGAAGTCAATTACCATTCCACAGATAATCTGTCAATAAAATAATCACCACATAGTTGGATCAAGAGATACGTGTATGCATACTTACATGTATTATAAGATTGTATTACCATTAACGCCGTTGTCAACAGAATATATTTCGGCGTGAAAGAAAGTATCTCCCATGGGTCACTGATTAACATTGGAAATGAACGAACGAAAATATGTTTATATGATATATTTTAAACAAAAGCAAATCAGAGTTCAAAGTCGCGTCACATAAGAAAAGAAATTCTACTTTTTATGGACACAATTAGAAAAACAATCGAAAATTGATCACACTCTGCATCGTACACTTTATTTGTTCTTTACCATTTATCATCTAGATTATTGTACAGATTGAAAGTAGTAAATGAAATACATTGTTTACTTTATTGTTTTTCTTTTGTAAATCCTGCTTTTCTTATACTTTTGTATATAATTCACCTCATGTAACATTATATGTTATGAGTGAACTAGTGGAAATGAACTAAGGTCTTTATCTTATAGATTTGACATCAGCAAACAACTTGTTTTTTTTTTAATGTAAATGTATTTTAAATTTTTAATATTGTTTAAGCCAATTGCAATTGATGCAATGCAGATTTTGTTTTTAGTATTTGAAAGTATTACATGAGGGGGTGACTGGAATGGGCACTTCATGTTAAACAGCGCGATTGATAGTCTGGTGTTAATTGCTTAATAAGTAGCTGCATGAAATGAGATTATCATCGCCTGGTTACCACAAAGTACTTGACTTCAGTAAACAATTCTTAATGCAGATCGATTTAGAATATATGACCTTGCTGAAGTGCTAAAAAAGGGGAAATTTCATAACCTATCCGTACAGTGTCAACTAGATTTTTTGGACAAAATTGTCCAACCTATACTGTTATATGCAGTGGCGTCGGAAGCAAATTGAAAGGGGGGGGGGGGGGCTAGACTGATCCTCAGAAATCTTGACAAGCAAAAAAAAAAACCTATTTCCCAAAATCATGAGAATCCTAATCCGGGGGGGGGGGGATACCTATTACCTAGTATACCTATGACTCCAACATCTCCATATTTCCATCTTTACAAAGTAAATTTAGGAACAATTATTTTTCCTGCAAGAAAAAGGGGGGGGGGCTGAACCCTCTATGATGCTATGTGCCTAATGGTTAGGCCTACATGTAACTTTGCAAAAAGAAGTGGGGGGGGGGGGTCGCCCTAGCGCCCCCCACCTCTCACCCCATCCCCCGGTTCCGACGCCTATGATATGGATGTAAAGTCTGGGGGTTTTCAAATATTGCAATTATAGAAAGAATTCGTCTCAAATTTTGTAAACTTCTGCTCCATTTAAAACAATCAACTCCAGATTTCATGATATATGGTGAACTTGGTCGATACCCACTTAAAATACAAATTAAAACACGCATTATTTCTTATTGGTCAAGAATACTTACCGGAAAAGATACAAAAATTGCAAAGTTAATAATCTAGGAATTTGCATGAACCACGAATTTGAGGGGAAAATTCCTTGGTATAAAAACATCAAACATATTCTAAATAACTGCAGTTTATCTAATATATGGATTAATCAAACTACATGTATACATAACTCACAATGGCTAAAGGCAAAAATAAAACTCACGTTGATAGACCAATTCAAACAAAATTGGCCATCTATCAATTATCCCCAAAAGCTATAAATTATAGAATTTATAAGGAAGAGTTAAATTTGAACATTATATTGATACATTATAAAAAAAAGATGCAATTACTTTTAGTAGATTTCGAACATGTAATCACCATCTACCCATTGAAAGTGGACGTTGGGCAAATATTTCTAGACATGAAAGATTCTGTGCTCATTGCAATAAGTGCGAAATAGGAGATGAATTTCACTACATACTTAGCTGTAACTCGTTGCAGCAAGAACGCAATCAATGCTTATCAAATACAAATATAAAAATAAACTAGACACGATCTCGTTGCGAGCAACGAGGAGGTCTTCCGTTCGATTTTTAGAATGAAATATGACATCATTGACTTTGATTTTCGACAACAAAACATGTTATGGAAAAAGGAGTGAAGTACTAATGCTTTATTGCATCGCTTTTTTAAGTTCTCTTGCTTTTTTAAATACTTGCATTTCTTTCAATTAAGATAGAAAAGATCAAACTTGTTTACCTCTGGTCCCTTAAAAACCCTAATTGGGTAACGCAAGAGAAAATCATTATATTGTTGGGATATATAAACGTATTATACCTAATCTAGCTTTAATAACCTTTCACAAAATATCCCTCAATAAAGGGCTATAGATAACAGATTTTAGAGCTCTTTGATCCCCTAGTTTAAGGGGCAATCCCTTTTTCTTGGATTCAAATGAAAGGACATTTAATTCTGAACACATTTTGTCAACAAGTGTTTAGAAATTCGTTACCGTTTTGGAGATATATGAGAAAGAAGGTTTTAGGGACCGATCCCTTATCTCCTTTTAGGGGCCGTTTAACGAAATTTTGAAGGTTGCATTTTGTTGAGAACATCATTTTGAACAACTTTTCTTCGTACTGCATTACAAAATATATTTCCTTTCTAGGATATGGGTGATCAAAATTTTGGACTTTTGGCCCCTAAAACCCTTAATTGCGTAACACATGATAAAATCATTACATTGCTTTGATACATAACTACGATAAACATATTTGCTTCTATAATCTATTACAAAATATTCCGCAATAAAGAGTAATAGATAAAAGACTTTAGAGCCCTTTTGCATCATTTTGAACAACTTTTCTTCTGTACTGCATTTCAAAATATTTTACCTTTCTGAGATATGGGTGATCAAAACTTGGGACTTTTGGCCTCTAAAAACACCAAATTACAAAACACATGACAAAACAAATACATTGCTTTGATACATAACTGCAGGATAAACACATTTGCTTCTATAACATTTCACAAAACATCCCTCAATAAAGGGCTATAGATAAAATACTTAAGAGCCCATCGGTCCCCTAATTTTAGGGGCCAGCCCCTTTTTCTTGATATCAAATGAAGGTTATTGAATTCTCAACAAATTTTGTTCAACAAGTGTTTAGAAATTTGTTACTGTTCTAGTGATATATAAGAAAAAAAGTTTTAGGGGCCGGTCCCTTATCTCCTTTTAGGGGGCGTTTAACGAAATTTTGACAGTTGCATTTTGTTAAGGACATCATTTTGAACAACTTTTCTTCTGTACTGCATAACAAATTATTTTTTCCTTTCTGAGATATGGGTGATCAAAATTTTGGACTTTTGGCCCCTAAAAACCCTTAATTACGTAACACATCATACAATCATTACATTGCTTGAATACATAACTGTGAGATTAACATATTTGCTTCTATAATCTATTACAAAATATCCCTTGGTAAAGAGTTATGGGTAAAAGACGTTAGAGCCCTTTAGGTCCCTAATATCAGGGGCCAGCCCCTTTTACTTGGTATCAAATGAAAGGTCATTTGATTATAAAGACATTTTGTTCAACAAGTGTTCAGAAATTCGTTACCATTCTTGAGATATCTGAGACAGAATGTTTTAGGGGCCGGTCCCTTATCTCCTTTTTGGGGCCGCTGAACCAAATTTTTTAGGTTGCACGTTGTTAAGTACATCATTTTGAGCATCTTTTCTTTTAAACTGCATTTCAAAATATTTTTCCTTTTTGAGATATAGGTCATCAAAGTTTTGGACTTTTGACCCCTAAAAACCCCTAATTACGTAACATATGAGAAAATCGTTATACTGCTTGGCTTTATAACTGTAAGATAAACATATTTGCTTATATAATTTATTACAAAATATCCCTCGATAAAGAGTTATGGGTAAAAGACTTTAGAGCCTTCTAGGTCCCTAATTTGAGGGGCCAACCCCTTTTTCTTGATATCAGCAGAAAGGTCTTGTAAATATAAACTTTTTTTACATTACATGTTTTAACAAAATATTTTCCAGAAAAGAGATAAAGAGAGAAAAGCACAAAAAATCACGACGCTTTTTTAATGTCAATTTTCGAGCCATAGCGAGCTTTGGCGCCAGTAGTGCTAAACATACAAAACAACAATCATGCAAAACTTCAATCTTTCCTTTACCTACCGTAAAAATTTGAGCTTAATATCTCTTATAGTTTAGGAGAACAACAGAAGACAAAATACCCATATAAAAATTAGAAAAATCTCAATATCTCAAAAACGGATATGACGTCATCAATACAAAAAATTTCCAATCAAGTTCAGACCACTATCTGTCACATCCTAGAATTTGATTGAAATCGGCCGAGCCGTTTCTGAGAAATCGCGTGCACAAAAAAAGGCAGAAAAATAATAATAACTAGACACGATCTCGTTGCGAGCAACGAGGAGGTCTTCCGTCTGATTTAAGAAATTGAGATTTATGTTGGATCTTGATTTTGCTATTTAACAGCTAAACATGATTTTAAACAGGAAAAGAGGGTCTATTTTTTAAGGGCCAGATACTATTTTGTTTCAGGTTTAAGAGCTTTGTTCAACAAGTGTTTAGAATTCGTCACCGTTCTTGAGATATCTGTGAAAAAGGTTTAAGGGGTCGGTCCCTTATCTCCTAATTGGGGCCACTGAACCAAATTTTAAAGGTTGCATGTTGTTAAGTATATCATTTTGAGCATCTTTTCTTTTACACTGCATTTCAAAATATTTATCCTTTTTGAGATATAGATGATCAAAGTTTTGGACTTTTGACCCCTAAAAACACCTAATTACGTGACACATTACAAAATCAATCTATTATTAGGCTACTTAAATGTAAGATATACATATTTGCTTTTTTGATCTATTACAAAATATCCCTCGGTAAAGAGCTATAGGAAAAGGACTTTAGAGCCCTCAAGGTCCCTACATTTAGGGGCCAGCCCCTTTTTCTTGGTATCATATGAAAGGTCATTTGATTTGATAAACATATTTGCTTTTTTGATCTATTACAAAATATCCCTCGGTAAAGAGCTATAGAAAAGGACTTTAGAGCCCTCAAGGTCCCTACATTTAGGGGCCAGCCCCTTTTTCTTGGTATCAGATGAAAGGTCATTTGATTTCATAGACAATTTGCTTAACAATTGTTTAGAAATTCGTTACTATTCTTGAGATATCTGAGAAAGAATATTTTAGGGGCCGGACCTTATCTCCTTATTGGGGCCGCTGAACCAAAATTTTAAGGTTGCATGTTGTTAAGTACATCATTTTGAGCTTCTTTTCTTTTATACTGCATTTCAAAATATTTTTCCTTTTTGAGATATAGGTGAGCAAAGTTTTGGACTTTTGACCTCCAAAAATCCCTAATTTCGTAACACATGAGAAAATCACTATACTGTTAAGCTACATAACTGTTAGATTAACATATTTGCTTCTATAATCTATTACGAAATATCCCTCGGTAAAGAGCTATAGGAAAAAGACTTTAGAGCCCTCTAGGTCCCTTACATTAGGGACCAGTCCTTTTTTTCTTAGTATCAAATGAAAGATCATTTCATTATAAAGACTTTTTGTTCAACAAGTGTTTAGAAATTCGTTACCGTTCTTTAGATATATGGGAAAGAACATTTTAGGGGCCGATCCCTTAACTCCTTATAGGGGCCGTTTAACAAAATTTGGAAAATTGCATATGATTGAATACATCATTCTAAGCATCTTTTCTTTTACACTGCATTTCAAAATATGTTTCCTTTTTGAGATATTGGTGATCAGAATTCTTGAATTTTGGCCCCTAAAAACCCCTAATTACGTAACACATGATAAAATCATTACATTGCGTAGATGCATAACTGTAAGATTAACATATTTGCTTCTATAACTGTTCACAAAATATCCCTCAGTAAAGGGCTACAGATGAAAGACTTTAGAGCCCTTTGGTCCCTTAATTGGAGGGGCCAGCCCCTTTTTTTTATATCAAATGAAAGGTCTTGTAAATATAAACTTTTTTTGTAATACATGTGTTATCAAAATATTTTTCAGAAAAGAGATAAAATAAGAAAACCATGAAAAATTACGACGTTTTTTTAGTCTCAATTTTCGGGACCAGGCGAGCTTTAACGCCTTTTGAGCATGACAAATATGAATGCCAAATAGCACATCTACAATCTCTTGTCTACAATCCCTGAAAGTTTGAACTCAATATCTTTTACCGTTTAGGAGGAGATCCCTGGACAAGCCGACCCTCTGAAAATCGTTAAAACGTCATTTTCTCAAGAACGGAAATGACGTCATCAAAATAAAAAAATGTATATTAAGTTCGGATAAATATCTATTAGATCTGAAAGTTTCATGAAAATCGGATCAGCCATTTACGAGAAATCGCCTGCACAAATTTTGTAAGAAGAAAAAAAATAATAATAGGGAAAAAGAAACCGAACGAAAACAATAAGGTCTTCCGTTGGAAAACGGAAGACCTTAACTAGACACGATCTCGTTGCGAGCAACGAGGAGGTCTTCCGTCCGATTTTTAGAAGGAAATATGACATCATCGACTTTGATTTTCGACAGCAAAACATAATATGGAAAAAGTACAAATCCATTGTATCGCTTGGATACATAACTCTGAGATAAACATATTTGCTTCTATAACCTTTCAAAAAATATCTCTCAGTAAAGTGCTACAGGTTAAAGACTTTAGAGCCCTTTGGTCCACTTATTTTAGGGGCCAGCCTCTTTTTCCTGATATAAAATGAAAGTTCATATATATTCTTAACACATTTTGTTCAACATGTGTTTAGAAATTCGTAACCGTTCTGGAGAAATATGAAAAAGAAGGTTTTAGGGGTCGATCCTTTATCTCCTTATAGGGGCCGTTTAAAAAAAATTCAAAGGTTGGAATATTGTTAAAAACATTAATTTGAACAACTTTTCTTCCGCATTGCAATACAAAATAGTTTTCCTTTCTGAGATATGGGTGATCAAAATTTTGGACTTTTGGTCCCTAAAAACCCTTAATTACGTAATACATGACAAAATCATTACATTTGATAAATACATTTGCTTCTATAACATTTCACAAAATATCTCTCAATAAAGGGTTATAGATAAATGCCTTTAGAGCCCTTTAATCCCCCTCATATTAGAGGACAGCCCCTTTTTCTTGATATTAAATGAAAGGTCATTTAATTCTAAACAAATTTTGTTCAACAAGTGTTTAGAAATTCGTTACCGTTCTGGAGATATATGAGAAAGAAGGTTTTAGGAGCCGATCCCTTATCTCCTTATAGGGGCCATTTGACGAACTTTTGAAGGTTGCATTTTGTTAGAAACATCATTTTGAACAACTTTCCTTCTTTACTGCATTGCAAACTATTTTTCCTTTCTGAGATATGAATGATCAAACTTTTGGACTTTTGGTCCCTAAAAACCCTTAATTACGTAACACATGAGAAAATCATTACATTGCTTGAATACATAACTATAGGATAAACACGTTTACTTCTATAACATTTCACAAAATATCTGTCAGTAAAGGGCTACAGATTAAAGACTTTAGAGCTTTTTGGTCCCCTAATTTTAGGGGCCAGCCCCTTTTTCTTGATATCAAATGAAAGGTCATTTATTTCTAAACAAATTTTGTTCAACAAGTGTTTAGAAATTCGTTACCGTTTTTGAGATATATGAGAAAGAAGGTTTTAGGGGCCGATCCCTTATCTCCTTTTAGGGGCCGTTTAACAAAATTTTGAAGGTTGCATTCTGTTAAGAACATTAATTTGAACAACTTTTCTTCTGTATTGCATTACAAAATAGTTTTCCTTTCTGAGATATGGGTGATCAAAATTTTGGACTTTTGGCCCCTAAAAACCCTTAATTACGTAATTCATGACAAAATCATTATATTGGTTAAATACATAACTGTGAGATAAACATATTTGCTTTTATAACATTTCACAAAATATCTTTCAGTAAAGGGCTACAGATTATAGATTTTAGAGCCCTTTTGACCCCTTATTTGATGGGCCAGCCCCTTTTTCTTAATTTTAAAGAAAAGGTATTGTAAATAGAAACTTTTTTTACATTACATGTCTTAACAAAATATTTTTCAGAAAAGAGATTATCAAAGAAAACCACAAACAATTTAGACGTTTTTTTCATCTCAATTTTCGGGTCCACGCGAGCTTCGGCGCATTTCAAGCCAGATAAAAATGAAAATAAAATTACAAATCTACAATCTTTTGTCTACTATCCCTGAAAGTTTGAACTCGATATCTTTTATCGTTTATGAGAAGTTCCAAGGACAAGCAACCCCCCTAAAAATAGCTAAAACGTCAATTTCTCAGAAACGGAAGTGACGTCATAAATATAATAAAAAACCTATCAGGTTTAGATCATTATCTAACACATCTGAAAGTTTCATAAAAATCGGCGGAGCCGTTTTTGAGAAATCGCGTGCACAAAAATTGTAAGAAAAAAAAGAAAAATAATAATAATAGGGAAAAAGAAATCGTACGAAAACAATAAGGTCTTCCGTTGGAAACGGAAGACCTTAATAATAGGGAAAAAGAAACAAAGCAATAACAAGAAGGTCTTCCGTTGGAAACGGAAGACCTTAAAAATGCTATTAGTTTTAAATTTATAATGGCAAGTACAAAACACTGGGGGGTTTTTCAGGAAATTATGTGCTTTTATTAGAAAAATAAATAAAAAATGCTCCCCAGGTTAGAACCCCCATACTTCACATTTGTATTAACGAGTCAGAGTTGTATATGTTTTTTTCTCTCTCTCTCTCTCTCTCTCTCTCTCTCTCTCTCTCTCTCTCTCTCTCTCTCTCTCTCTCTCTCTTACGTATGCATTGTTAATTAGTAAGAAATTCCACATATTGTATCACTATAATCTCTGTGTACCATTGTGCATTATTATACTTTCATGTTAAATACTGAAATCTAATTGGTTTAGACGCAGTTGATAATCCGTTCTATTACCCTCAGCGTTCGCAACACATTTGGCAACGGGTAACACAACGAATTGTTACATGCGCGTAAATTATGCGCGTACGGTTCGTCTCAAAGTTCACGCCATTTCTATATAAAAGCAGTAAAAATTTCTTTAAATTAAGACATTCAGTATAAGAAATTAAATAGAGCCTGTTTGGGAGGATAACAGTTGAAATCGACACCCCTCGAAAACCATTGTCAACCTCCGCTTCGCGTCGGTTGACAATGGTTTTCTTGGGGTGTCAATTTCAACTGTTACCCTCCCAAACAGGCACTATTTCTATAATGTTGTTGAGATTGAAAATAAATGAAATGAATTGAACTAAATGTGATATGATATCGCGGTTACTTTAGGCGCGAAGTAAAATAAAAAATAAAAAGCAACTTGTAAGTCTTTAAAACTTGTATCACTATTCAAAGGTAGAAAATCTTATTTTTTTACTTTAATTTTCACCATCATCTGACATTGATAGTCAACCGAACTTTTCAGGTTTGTGACGGCATTTTGGCGAGATGCAAGGATACCAAAAGTGTCAATATAATATATACTATAACAATAAGTTTATGTATATGTGTGTATATGTTTGTCGCTATATATCCTTCTGTCTATCTGTCTAATTGCCTGTTGACTGCATTAACTGTATTATGAATAGGGGTAACTTTAGAATCTCTCTCTCTCTCTCTCTCTCTCTCTCTCTCTCTCTCTCTCTCTCTCTCTCTCTCTCTCTGAGCTTTTGACTATATGAATCAGTTTGACTTTTCTTCTTAATTAAACATGTAGAATTGTCTCGAAAATCCAATGACTACAATCAAGTATGCACTGAGCTATGTATGCAATGTATATTTAACAAGCATTTACTTTAAAATTTGATCACAGATACTTCTTAATGCTTTGAGAATCACACCAATATAAACCTAGCTTGTAGTCTAAACCCATTTTTTCGGGTTTGCAGTATTAATGCATTTGATACTCAGCACTACAAACTGAATAAGAAGAATATCAACATTTCAAACAATAATATTTCATTCTTGGGATAGCAATCGATTGCAGAATTGCTAAACGATTAATCACGATTCGAAACAAAGAGAAAATAACCATGATATAGTTTCATTTATCGATCGTTAGTCAGTTATTGCGACGATCGATCGATTTAAACAGTACGCTTACTCTGTGACATCTTCATGTAAGATATTGCAACCCATAAGACTGGTTGTCATATCGTATGTTCCGACATTATTTTTTATTCATTAGAGATCCTCTCTTATGTGCTGTACCAGTCAGGGGACTGTATACTGTTTTTGGTACCAGCATATTTCTTTACATGGATGTTAGCAGACTACCAAATTACTGAAATCAGACAATGCCTGAAGCACAGTAAATGCTTCATGAAGCCAAAATTAACAATAATTTTACAACTTCCTTTTGAGTCACTGTTTAATTGCGTAGAAGCGCCAATATCAATAAGGGGAAAATAAGCGCCATTTGAAGGCATCCACCTACAGAATTTAAATACATTCAACATATGGCATAAAATGTCCTTATATAATCTACAAGGAAGGCGCCTAAACCGGTACTAGTGAAAACCATGGGGCTCAGGAGTCGTTGATACAGATATTTCGGATCAGCGCAGCCTAGGTTCCAACATGACCGTGCAACCCCCCCTCCCCCCCTCAAGAATTCAGCCTCACCTAAGTGGCATCAGCCCTAGTTTTTCAATCTAGATTTAAATTATATGTAATTAGTCGATCGGGATAAATGTTAGTTTATATCAATTGCAATAAACTTTTATGAATTGCTGAATAGCTTGACTTGAGTCATTTCTTCATCGGAATATTCCCAAGTTTTAACGTATCATGTAACATTGCTTATAGCTAATTTTAGGGTCACCCGACCGCATACTTAAGTTCATTTAATGAATATAAGCATATAATGATAACGCATCAGCATATAATGATAAAGTATCAGTATATGATGTTAATGTTATACGAGTAACCTATTACGGATTGTGTAACCGGTTACCATCGCTCCAACCGATCGAGTATCCAATTAACCGGTAAGAGAGTGCCATCTTTACATGTACTTTATTTACATAAAGAAGTCAATATGTAAATGTCAGTTTTCAGGAACATTCTGATAGTTTCGTAGGTTTTTATTATAGTTGAGGGGATAAAAAATGAATATCTAAAAGATTCAATTCAGTAAGTTACAGCAAAAGCACCAGCGCGAATCTAACTCGGGATATCTGGACCACAAGCCCGACACTTTCTCCACTCGGCTATGGGGTAAATTACATTTTGCTGTCAATAAAATTCTTTTCAATATGTCATTCCGGTCAGATGCCAGGCATTTTGTGATGATATGTTATTCCACCTTAAATATGTAGGTGACAAATATTGCATTCAAAATGTGTATAGTAATATATAATATTAGATTTGTGATACGTTTTGATATAAAAAGATTAAAGAAGTAAATATTCGTTATCTAAGATTACGTAAGTCGGTGGCCAAATAGCGTAGTGGACAAACCCCTCGCTTCTCCCCGCTGCTACACGAGCTCCACAATGGTTGTATGTGAAAGGGGATGGCGGTCATCCGCTTGGACACATGGGTTTTCTCAGGGTACTTCGGCTTCCTCCCACACCAAAGTCCCCTTCGCGCTAAAACCCCTGTCACACCGGAGCTGCGTCCTCACGGCGATCCCGCTGTGTCCTTAAATAATGTAAAACGCCAAGGTAAACGCAGTAGAGTCTCCTACAGCGCCATAAGAACGCAACGGCATCTTCGTTCGTCGCGGTGGGATCGTCATGAACATTGAAGAACGCCATGCGACGGCGCGCACTTTGAACATGCACAAAATACGCGTCGTGGCTCGGCGTTCTGATAAACACGCCGTAGAAGCGTAGTGAGATCGCCGTGACAGCGCCGTAAGATCTCCAATAGCGCCACGAGAGCTCCGTCGGTGCGCTCAAGAAACGCAGCTAATCGCAGTGTAGACGCAGTGATAAGTCAATTGCGCTTGCACGGAGACCTCACGGAGTCCTTTGGGATCTCACTGCGTCTCTCTCTCTCTCTCTTTCTCTCTCTCTCTCTCATGCATACACCATTTACAGGGGACGTATCATGAGTGAATATAAAACTTTAAAGGGTATTTAAACTGGGAGGGTATTGCGGTTTGTTTTGCCTCGGACTAGAATATATCGACGTCATTGGATGAATCGTGTCACGTGATTGCCTTATAAATTTCTTTACACGGCGGGCGTCCAAATTAATACGGCAACATGGCGGACGTAACGTTATTTGAGCTTATTTTTAACACAAACGTTCAACCATACCTATAATTTTTAAGCCCCAAAATATTTAGAGTGACTCCCCCTTTGCCCGTGACGTAATAAAACGATCCTATTTACAATGGCATCCAGGTTTGCACAGACGACTGACGAGAAAGGTACAAAATTAGATAATAAGCCTATGAATTTAATTGGTATTATTATATTATCTTTTGTTGTTTACATATCAAATTTAGGGTCCTCTACAAAACAAAACACTTATTAGGTTTGTAACTGACTGTTTACAGAAATTTGTGGTGTCGTTAAAGTCCATAGAAGGCTCGGCTCCGCCTCGCCTTCTATGGACTTTACCGACCCCACAAATTTCTGTAAACAGTCAGTAACAAACCTAATAAGTAATATTGTCAGTCATTCATTTTTTTTATTCCGTTTTGTGTAACTTCAAAATGATGTATTGCAGAATTTCTAATCAACAGGTATTAACGGAATTTTAATTGTGACTTTTATTTACAATTATTCTATCCAACACAGCATTTACCACTCATCGAGTTTTAGCCACAGATTTTAAAGTTATGAATTTTTTATACCTCTTGTATTTATGATCGGGGTTACTACGGCTTAGCCGCTGCGCCTACATGTATTCACCAAAATGGACCCACATGAGCCCAAATGGACCCAAAAATTATAACATAAAATTCTAAACTACTCGTTCTTATATTCCATATTGTGTTTGTCATTTAAACAAATCTTTTTTGTACAACTTTGGTATTGATTTTTCTAAATAATATTGTAAGCAAAAATTATCAACTACGTGCTTGCAAATAAAACATATTTGCATCTTGCCATGCAACGTTTGAATAAAATTGTCTTTTCTGAATAATTGGTAGACAAATACGACTGTTTAAATTACTTTGACCATTCCACATGTAGCCAAGTCCCAGATTATATAATTGGTCCTTAATAAATTTTGCCCAGCTTTGATAATTTTGCTTTTCGTTTTCACAAATACAATATGACCAGCCATAAGCAGCTCTTAATATACAATTTTCTGTTTGAAATAATTTAACCCAGAACTTAAACATTCGATATATACGAATAAGATATAAGGGTAGACGCCCAGTCTCGAAATATAAAATATTTGTATTTTTACGGACACCAAGCACAAAGCGTAAAAACTCAAGGTGGACCTTTTCAGTATCTTGTCCCTTGTGGGAACCCCAAACTTCACATCCATAATTTAAAATGCTACACTTATAAGTATCAAAAACAGAAAACAAAGTACAATGGTTTAAATAAAGCTGATTAATTGTTGATTTGAGAGCAAACATGGCTTTGCGAACTTGTGCTGCAAATTGTTTTTGAGTGGTAAAATGGTATAACGCCTAGATAAACAAACTGCCAGTCCACAATTTCTAAATTTTTTACCGTTATAAAGCCATTTCTCGTTGGTGCGGTAATTCCCACCATTTCTAAAAATAACCACTTTAGTTTTAGGTACATTTACATCAAGGTTCCATTCATTTGTATAGAACTGTAAAATATTCAACATGCACTGTAGCTCATCAACAATACCATGTCATCAGCATAGTGATTACATAAGAAGATAAAGACTTAGTAACTGCAGGTCAGTAGGGGCAGTCTCTTTTCTTATAAATTCATTTTCAAGACCATTAACATATAATACAAACAGCATGGGAGACAACACTTCTCCTTGTAAAAGACCAACATGATTTTCAAAGAAATTAGATATATGACCAGAAGATTTAACACACGTTCTAATTCTGGAATACATTGAACGAATTACTGCAAGTAACTTTCCCTGTATACCATAATACTTTAATTAATTTTCTGTACAATTTCTCCCTATTGATAGAATAAAAGGCCTTAAATTCTTATAATTAACAAAACAACAATAAAACCGTTTTTTAGTTTGAAGCGCTTGTGAAACCAGACAATGAAGTGCAAAAATTGCTTCTGTAGCACCTAACATAGGTTGAAAACCAAACTGTGCATCTGTGACAATACTATTAGAAGATGTCCATAATATAAGTCTACGATTTAATACTGAGGTAAACAATTTACAAAAACAGCTGATAAGACATACCTCGATAATTGTGGGGTCAATTGGGTCATCCTTTTTAAAAACAGGAACAATAACTGCATCTGACCATTGTGTAGGAAAATAAACGGATGATAATATACGATTAAAAATACTATGTAAATATGGCATAAGTATACCCTTGAATTCTTTAAAATATTCATTCAAAATATAATCAAGACCATGTGATTTGTCTCTTTTGAGATTGTCTATAGCATCCGATATTTCTTTTACAGAAATTTCAATGTCTAATTCTTCAAACACGGTAGTTCCAGTGTCCACTGGGGGATCACTATCCATATTAGTAGTTAATATAGATAAATCTTCAAAATGTTTTCTGAATAGGTCCAGTTCAATTGATGTATGCTTAGGTTTTCTTTTCCAGAAATGTTTAATAAATAGAATATTTCTGGGTTGTCTTTACAATCGCAACTTCTCGGACCTTTCCGGTAAGCTCGGAAAAACACCTCGAATGTATTACCTAGGCGTCCATGACAACTCCCCTTTTTATAAAACTTGATATAAATTCAACGCATTTTATGATCTGTTGAGATGTAAGCTATACTTCATTAAAGTAAACTATATACACTAAAATATAACACAGAAGCGACATAAAAGGCTGTCTAGCCTATACTTAATTTAATGGAAAGTGACTCCATTTTCTATAAAATTCTTACATCCGTTGATGTTAATACATTCGAGGTGTTTTTCCGAGCCTGTCGGAAAGGCCCGAGAATTTGCGATTGGTTGTCTTTACGGAGATGATCAAGAAGGTTGCCTTCTTTTCGTAAATACTGGCGTTTTAGTTTTGCTTCTGAACGTTTGTAATTCCTTTTACCTTCGATCAAGTTCAGATGGTTAACTCTGCTTTTTGTATTATTAAAACGAGTGAGTGCTGATCGATATATCCTGTACTCTTTTCGGAGATCTTCATTAAACCAAGGTTTGTCAGGTGACTTCACACATGAATGAGGTCTTGCTCCACCAGTTTTGAACTGGGTTTGGAGACCTTTTGTTGATTTCGAAAAAGGGTCGCATGTAAACAAATCGACCGATTCGTCAATACTAGACTGGGAATCACACAGGGTATTATGGAAACATGCCAATAGTGGTTTTATTTCAATAGTGGTTGCAAAGTGATTTTTCTAATGAAATGGATTCCCAACCACTCTTGAAATAATTTATTTCAATAGTGGTTTTATTTCAAAAGTGGTTGCAACAGTGGTGTTCCGTGACCAAACAGTAATATTTTGGTCTTAACATAGAATTGAGGAATCTATGGACATGTCTTCGAGTAGTCGAATAGTCTTAAGGTATATTCCTGTTTAAATAAGAACACAGTAACTCATCTCAGCGTTTAGTGTGTATCTACTATACCAGTTTCTTGTTTTCTTGATTCGGTGCACGTGGTTGGAGGGAATTAAACATAAAAAATATAAACAAGAGACCCATGGGTTACATCGCTCACCTGAGCAACGACGGCTTTAAATGGGCGATCAAAGGATATTGTACCATATGGCCCCTTGGTAGATTAACAAAAAAATATCCAAATTATACACTTATTTTTGCATTTACTTAATCTTTGAAATATCTATCTTTATGATTTACCATTTTTATCGAAAATAAGATCCTATGCAAGATATATAACTAAATTTTCGATACGGGTTCACTGTAAACTTCCTATTTCGTTAATTTTAGCCCCTCTCCCTCACTTTAAAAAAGCGATCAAAATATATGAGAGCATATGGGTTCATTTTCTCCCCTTTGAAAAAAAAACATTTGCTTCATATGAATATAAAAATAAGTCAGCCAAACGAGGAGCACAATTTGTGCCCATTGGAACTCCGACTGATTGTTGGAGGACCTGGTCTCCAAAAGCTACATTGATGCTGTCTATCAGAAATTCAGGCATCTATTTAATGTCAACTTCAGAGTACTTGTGTGCGCAATCAGAATGGTTTTAACAAAATAATTTTGTAGATTTCCAATGACAAGGTAAGAACCACGGGTAGGTTAGGGAAGCATATGGACAATTTAGTGTCTTATTTTGACTGTAATACAAAATCGTAAAATTGAATTACTGTTTTGAATCGGACCAAAAACTTATTTTCTGAATAAATAGATGTTACATCAATACATTCGGGTAGTATAATTATTACTGCCACCTCGGTGCATTATCATGTGAAAACTATAAATAGCTTACATATACATGTACATACCTTTTAGCGAATATTTCATACAGTTACATAGGGTTTTGATTTCTGATAATTTATGAAAAAAATACCAACTGTTGAACTTTTTTGTCAAAGTATTGCATATAGGGTACCCCTATTGTACGGATAACTCCTCCTACAGTTTTCAAGATAGGAAGTTGTATTGTTCTTTAGCAGATCAATTAGACATGTATCAGAGGTGTGCATATTGCTAGGATTTTGATTTCTTAAAATTGATTAAAAAATACCAGCTGTTGAACTTATTTTTCATATAGGGTACCACATTTCTTGTATAGGTAGCGTTCATCAATTCAGGGTTGACAATTGGCTTATAGATACTGTTCTCACAAAGAAAACCCAGTGTGCTGTCACATTGACTGCTTTCCTCTTGTTTATATTCTGAATATGTTTACAATGCTTTCCGATATTTACACAACATTACACTTTTAGTCAGGACATCTTCAATGTGTAAATCTACGTTATACAATTGAAAAATATAAACTGAAAAGAACGATACCTTGGTTCCATTAATATTCGTGGGTATCAATTTTGAATGCGATTTGGATTCAATAAAAAACACAGTTTAAAGAATACGTAAATTCGGTATCAATGATTCTTTCAATACAAAATGTTAGTAGAAAATGCATTTGAATGAACATTAAATTTTGTGGATCAACTTAACAACGAAATCCACAAAAATTGGTATTCAACAAATGATTTGAGGAAACCACATTATATCCATGTACCTGGCCTTAATTCTGATTTTAATTAGAGTGGATGAAATATGTTTATTGTTTACAAATTAATGTGTAAGGTTTACTACCAATCTATTGTGGTATAAAAATGTTTTTAAAAAGATATGCATACAATATGCATACAATTAATCGTGTTTTTTCAGTCTTTATCGAAAATTCTTATTTGGGTCAGTGATAAAAAGTATAGTGAAATTTGACCAAACGAACATAATTAGAAATACGACGTCCTAAATATCCACTCACTGGTTAAAAAAAAATTAATTGTTATCATTTTACACTTAGCTGCAACAAACATAACTCGGACCACGTACATGTATATTTCATTTAATATTCAGTTTAGATTTTTGATCAGTCAGTGGATATTTGGGTCAAAATATGTGCTTATAATGAAATGATATTGAACGATTAATCAAAGAATGAATATATTTAATAGGAACTTACACAGAGTGTAAATAGAATCTAAGATTTGACAAATGCTGAATAAATGAAATAAGGCAATTTGTCTCTAGAATTTAGTTTTGATAGATAGGATTCTTGCGAAGAACGACCTCTGATGAGAGAATGGAATAAAACTTTCCAGAACGTGGGAACCGCGGGTTGACTAATTTAATGTCATTTCGAATACTCAGCATAGGGCGATTCATCAAGCATTAATGCGGATACCTTGGATTGGACATATTTGGTAAATACAAAAAAGTTAATAAATATCATGGAACAATTTATTGCGATTTTAATTTTCACCGAAAGAACTTTCCAAAACGGGGTGCCAAGGAACGTAGGTTGACTATTTAACGTCATGGCGGAAAGTATGGAGCTAATTAACCATCAGAAAGATACTTTGGATCTGACAACTTGGGTTCAAAATGTTAAAATAAATATACAGACGCTAGAGTTTTTAATTTTCATATTATTTTATAGCACGACAGATTGGTAGAATAGTAAATCTTATACATTAATTTGTAAATATATATAAATTTATTAAATTACATAGTGGTAAAAATGAACTATGACTTTAAGAACAAATTTAAGAAATACCCACTCGCTTGTTTGAAATAACATAATATAAAAAGTGCCTGTTTGGGATGGTAACAATTGAAATTGACACCCCGAGAAAACCATTGTCAACCGACGCGAAGCCATAGTAATATTCACTATTATACTGAATGTCTTAATTATAAAGAAAACTTTACTGCTTTTCTATAGGAATGACTTGAATTCTACGGCAAACCGTTCGCGCATAATTTACGCGCATGTAACAATTCGTTATATTACTCGTTACCAAGAGTGTTGGTAATGCTAAGGGCAATAGAACGGATTATAAACTGCGTCTAAACCAATCAGATTTCAGTATTTAACTTGAAAGTATAATAAGAAAGTTGTTATTTTCTGTCAAGTAAGCTGCGATAGTCCTCTTAATATTCAGCCATGCAATTGTGTTTTTATTTTAATTTCAAACGAAAATGCTAGGAAAGCAATTAAGAAAAATTTCGGACAAAGTATGAACAAAAAGGAACAAAAACACTCAGGGTTCATCATATTAAACATTGTACATGTATCATATTTGAAATGTGTAAAGTGTTAATTACCGCGCTTGCGCAGGATATCATCTTGTACTCTTTTATAAAAACAAAGCCACTCAATAATCCTAAATAAAAGTTAAATTAAAGTATGGGTTTATCAAGTATGCCTATTTATCACTTTTGTTCTAAAAGGGTACTTTGTTTTCCAAGAATGGGTTTATCTTAGACTAACTTTAATATACATGTATTTAAATAAGTCATTTTACAAAGTTTTCAAGGTTTTTTTTAAGTCATTACTGGCCCTATCATCATATCACACGGGCATGGCTGGTGATTTTTGGCATACTTATGGACTTAACAACTAAATATTTACATTCAGTGTATATTTTCCCTTATGTTTGCATTGGAATGCCAACGCGCGGTATTCAATTTGCCCGCACAGCCTCGTTATATTATAGGACCGACGATATCAAAAAGTAAGTATTCAATGCTTTAATGCAGATGTTGGAGGGAAAATAGATTTTTTGATCAGGGAAACTTCCATATTTTGGCGTACTTCCTATCGAAATAAACAATAAAATCAAGCATAATCTTAAGCTTATAATCTTTATCTTTCCCAGAGTAGCGCAATGTGTACGAGCGTTAATTCTGAATAATACTCTAATAGTTAGATACAATTAGTTAAGGTTTCATAGAGGTGATACCTCGATTCATTGAGATTTGTAATTTTTTTTCTTTTATTTTTTCATTATTGTAGATAACAAAAAAGGTAGATGCACGAAACGAATGTAAAAGGCAACGTTTTTAAAGGTATTGTTCAATTTGTTTAGCTCTGATGTCATAGAAAATTACGCTTAATGGGACTAAAATATATAATGTTTGTTTGCTCTATTTTCTTTTTTTCCTGTCCGTTTTCTCTTTACAAAAACGCTTTAATACTTCAGCAGATAAACTGTTTATGTTTTAATCTTTTTCCAAATGCGGTTAATCATAGAATGAAAATTGTGATCTATCAATACTAATATAGGGATACCTCTTTTTACTCTTTTTCTCTTTTTTCCATGCTATGAATGTAGAGTAAGTGAATATCCACGTGAGAATATATATATATATATATATATATATATATATATATATATATATATATATATATATATATATATATATATATATATATATATATAAAAAGAAAATTTGAAAAATAAAAGACAAAACAGAGTCAAACGTTAGCGCTTTCATTCAATCTTCAGACGTTTTTAAAATAACAATAGCGTAATTCAATGAAATATATACACAATGCATAAAAAAGTTAAATTATAGCAGTCTGTTGAGGCAAGGTTTTAAAGTTTGAATAAAATGTTTTTCTTTTTCTCCTCTTTCCGTTGCACTCTCTGTAAAAAGTTTATAAAAAGGAAACACTTTAAATTGCCCGCCTCCGCATACATCGATGTGCTCGCTGAGTTTTATTTTCCGGTACTCTGGGTCTTTAATTTGCTGTTTATGCAGCCGGATTCTTGTTCTAATGTAGTCCCTGTTTCGCCGATATAAAATTGTTGCAACCATCCATCCAACTCTGTCCATCATTTAACTTTTTTTCGTATTGTGTATATATTCCATTGAATTACGCTATAGATTACGCGGCAATATCCCTCTACAACGTTAACTTTAACTATGACGTCAGTGTATTGTAGACGTCGGCAAGTAACGTAATTGTTATTTCAAAAACGTCTGAAGATTGAATGAAAGCGCTTACGTTTTACTCTGTGTTGTCTTTCATTTTTCGAATTTTCTTTACATAAAACCATCCACTGCGATATTTTTTGGATTTAACTATATATATATATATATATATATATATATATATATATATATATATATATATATATATATAGATAAATCCAAGAAAAACCTCAGTGGTCGGTGAAATATATATAAAACTTAAATAAATGAAAACACAAAGATCGAGTAAAACATATGACGTCATTCAGAGACTTGAAGACGCCGTTAAACTATTATGACGTCATAACAAACGTTACCATGTTAGTATTGTAAATCATCTGAAGAAAATGAAAGCGCTTATGTTTTACTCGATCTTTGTGTTTTCATTTATTTAAGTTTTATATATATATATATATATATATATATATATATATATATATATATATATATATATATATATATATATATATATATATATATATATATTCAATAAATCCTTTTTCTTGGTACCAGGGATGAATAAGCACAAAAAATAAGTCCAATGCTCAAACAACTTTTATCTATAGCGCTTTCGCCCTACCGGGCTCTTCAGTAGATTTAAAAACAAAGTAAAGTTTGCTTTGTTTTTAAATCTACTGAAGAGCCCCTACCGGGCTCTTCAGTAGATTTAAAAACAAAGTAAAGTTTACTTTGTTTTTAAATCTACTGAAGAGCCCGGTAGGGCGAAAGCGCTATAGTTTACTTTGTTTTTAAATCTACTGAAGAGCCCGGTAGGGCAGAACCGCAATAGATAAAAGTTGTTTGAGCATTGGACTTATTTTTTTTGTGTTTATATATATATATATATATATATATATATATATATATATATATATATATATATATATATATATAAAGACAATTTTAAAAATAAAAGACAACACAGAGTAAAACGTTAGCGCTTTCATTCAATCTTCAGACGTTTTTAAAATAACAATAACGTTACTTGGTGACGTCTACAATACAATGACGTCATAGTTAATGTTAAAGTTGTAGAGGGATATTGCCGCGTAATCTATAGCGTAATTCAATGAAATATATACACAATACACAAAAAAATTAAATTATAGCAGTCTGTTGAGGCAAGGTTTTAAAGTTTGAATAAAATGTTTTTCTGTTTTTCTTCTTTCCGTTGCACTCTCTGTAAAAAGTTTAAAAAAAGGAAACACTATAAATTGCCCGCGTCCGCAAACATCAATGTGCTCGCTGAGTTTTATTTTCCGGTACTCTGGGTCTTTAATCTTCTGTTTATGCACCTGAATTCTTGTTCTTAATGTAGTCCCTGTTTCGCCGATATAAAATTTGTTGCAACCATCACATATAATGTTATATGTTAAATTTTGGAATTAATAATTTGGATTGACATGAAATGTCCGAATTTATGCGGAATCGTTTTACTCTGAAGTCAATCGAGCTGCCTTGTTTTAAAAAAAGACGTCACCAAGTAACGTTATTGTTATTTTAAAAACATCTGAAGATTGAATGAAAGCGCTAACGTTTTACCTTGTGTTGTCTTTCATTTTTTAAATTTTTCTTTATATATATATATATATATATATATATATATATATATATATATATATATATATATATATATATATATATAACGTTTTGATTTCCAACTTTAACTTAGAATATTCATATTTTAAATCTTTAAGTACTTCAACATTTCATAAAATCTCAGTTTTTTAAAGTAATATTACAAATCGTTTAAATTGAATATGCGTATATTTATGATATAGAGTAGATGATTATAGATAATTAGAACCAAAACCAACCCAAATCTAAACAATTTCAACAGATGTACACGTATATTTATAAATTATTCCATAGTTTCCTAACTTGTTATCTGAGTCCAGTAACATACAGTAACATACAAAAAAAACCCGTAAACTGTATATCACCTTTCAAAATTCAATCTTTTACAGATGCTTAAATCAATGGTATTTAAGAACTTTGTCCATTTCAAAGACAACACTATCATAAATCTTTATACATCCCAGAAGAGACAAAAAGAAAATCAATCTACAAATGCACATAGCGGAGATATTCTAGATTGCAATGCTCTTAATATTTTCGTAGGAGCTAATTTCTGTGGAAAAAGTACTGTTTTAGAGTTGATAAGAAGATGCATGTCAGAGGATGTCAATGCATCAGAAACGAGAGCATATGATGAAAAAACTGTTGCATATGCATTCTGCAAATTTGATTTGGCTTCAAACGGAGAAATAGTCTCTGGAATCATCAAAGACCCAGATACAAGGAAAGAGTACAAAGTTTTTATTTACAACGATGGAACTGAAATAATACTTCGTTCAAAAATTGTAAACGGAAGAGAAACCAACCAATCATTTCAAGATAAAGAACAGCAGGCAAAAGACGCAATTCTAAATTGGAATGATGACAAACCTTTGGATGACAGAGTTAAGTCTCTTTTAGATAAGATAAAAAATCCATGCACAGAGAGGGATGTTCCGGAAGAACCAAATTGGAAATCTCTTGAAAAAAAATATGTCGCTACTTTTGCTCTGAGAGGCATTGCAAGCGTGCAATGGACAAGAAGTGAGAAAATCGGAGAAAAGTACAGAACAACAAACAACGAAACGGCATGTGAACGAGCAGAAATTATATCAACATTATTGACCAACGCAGAAAAGTCATACATTGATGAAGCTGATGAAATTTTTAACTTCTTGACACATCCAGAAATATTTGAATTTCAAGTTTCAGAAGTTTCAAACCCTGAAAAAAGAAAGTTTAGCATTAAGGTCAAACATAACGAAGTATCATTTGAATTGTTGAAGTTATCCGAGGGGATATTAGAAGCTAGAATAACGTCATTGCTTCTTGCGATGAAAGACATTCAAACTCTCTGTCTTGAGGATCCAGATAGAGGGATGCACCCTCAAATGATTGAACGATTGAAAACGGTTTTGTACCAAAGAGCCACTAATAAGACAATTATTGTTGTAACGCACAGTCCCTATTTAGTTGACACCCTTACTATCAGCAGAACGCATCTTTTCTTTCGAAAGAAAAGGGATAAAAAAGATACTAAATACATTTGTTCTGCATTAAAAGTTAGAGAGAGAGAAGAACTAAAGAAGTTGTCCGACATGGAAACATTCAGAACGCTGTTATTTGCAACAAAAGTTTTATTAGTCGAAGGAGTTAGTGACAAAGAAATTGTGCAAATTGTTTTAAACAAACACACATGCAAAACGCTAGGAGAGAGCAAAGCCAGTAGAGATGAAGTTACTCATTTATCTACTTATCAAGTTATTGATATAGGCGGTTACAAAAATGCAGCAAAAACACAATTGTTTTGCAAGCAAATCAACCTACCTTGTCTGTGTTTAATGGATCTTGATACTGCTGTAAAAGTTCACGATCACAAGATAACCAGACTTATGTTTTTAGAAGGAAAAGAAACGTCTGACTTTAAAAAGTACCTTGGAGAAGAACTATCTGCTTTTATCAATTGTAAAGAAGATTTTATAAAATTTTCTCAGATTTTGGAGTCCAAAAACAATTTATTCATATGGAGGTACGGTACCGTTGAGGATGCAATTCTAAGTTCTGGAAGTGTTAATGATGGAATCGCCAAAGCTCTAAATATGTTGGATGCTGAAAAAATCAAAAAAAGATTAGAAGAAAGACTCAGTGAGGAAGAAAGGGACATGCTTTCCAATGAACTAATAAAAATCGAGGAAATCCAAAGATTTATTCGATTTTTGCAAAAAGAAGAAATTAGTCAATAATAATATATAATTCAGATATGCTTAGTACTTGAACAAAGGATATCCATTAGTTAAAAACTCAGTAAGGTGTTAGAATGAATGAGCATTTATCTATCATTAAAGAAATGGATTGCGCTCAGTATCCATGGGCAGATAGCATGGAAACTATTTCCGTGTTATATAGATAGAATAGCATGTTTATTCGTTGTAATTTAATAGTAATTAAATAGAAAATATTAACAGAGGTAGTATGAAAGTAGTTAACCTTTAATGTACGTCACCTGGACTGAGTCTTTTTTTTGTTTCAAGATTCCAGCGCGTCACGTTAACCAGATTCGTTTGTTAAAATTTACTCTTTTTATATGTACTTAATGTTGTATTGTTTGATTTAATATAGTATTGAATCATGATTTTTTGAAGTATACACTCTCATAAATGCAGCGGTGTGTGCATACAAATTGAGTAACGCGCGTTAGCGCGTTATGAAAATTTGTATGCACACACCGCTGCAGTTATGAGAGTGTATACTTCAAAAAATCATGATTCAATGCTTATATTTACATTTTTTTAACTTCTTGCCTTGTCTGCAAATGTGATTCATACCTTAAAATTCCTATCTTATCCTAAGGGTAAGTTAATATTAATGGAAGAGCCACAGTAACAGCCACAAGCGTGAACTTTGATTTTCGCTTGTGACGTTGCAGTTTACAGTGGTCAACGTTTGTGACGTCATAATAAAACTCGTCAATTTGACCTTTGACTACTTGTTGCATTTAGAGGCATTTAAACATCACGGAATTTAATGGAAAAACACAGTAGAATGTAAATATTCTGTATTAATTTTGTTAAGAATATTAGGTTTATGATTGATTTATTAGTTTCATACAAATATGACTTATTAGTGTTCCTCATCATAGCCAGGCAATCTCTTCTGTTTAGTTATTTTCCGCTACTATCTTTAGTGTATAGCTCACCTGAATCGAAGGTTCAGGTGATCTTTTCTGATCACCTGTTGTGCGTCAGCAGTCTGTTCGTTTGTCTGGTTGTCTGTTTGTCTGTCCGTCCGTCTGTCTGTTTTTGTTGGGGTTTTTTTTTTTTGGTTTTTTTTTTGACATTTTTTTTTGTTGACATTTTTTAATTATTTTCTAGAACCACTAGACCAAAATTAACCAAATTTGGTACAAATCGTTTTTATGAGAAGGGGATTCTAAATTGTAAAAATAAAGGACAAAACCCTTTTTAAAAATAGATACTCATGAAACTGTGATTTAAGAAATCTGTCACAAAAAGTCTTTTTAAGAACAACTCCACCATAAATGCCAATATTTAAACCAAAGCTTGTATATGTATTAAAGATTTAGATTTTAAATTGTTTAAACAGTGACCCCTGGCGTTTTTGTCGAAACTACATTTAATGATTTTTGGGCTTCTGGCTTAGACAGAATGACTACCATTCACACACTCTCTAGTGCATGGGCTGGATCAAACAAACTTGGTCATATCATTTCCGGAATTGCTTCACGTATGCGCCGCACAACTGGTCGCTTTCACTCCGCTCCGAGAACTGCGCCAAAAGAAACAAAATAAATCTCAGTTAAATATTTCGCACATGCATAAAGAGCTGAAGAACCCAAGGAAACGCAGTTGTTCCGGTAGCAGGAAATCATCTCCTAAAAGCCAGGTGCGCGATTCCAAGAAACGCGATGGTGAAAGATAACTTCATTCCTTATAAACAGGACCATTATTTTAGAGACGGACAGTGATACGAGCGTCATTTTCTTCTTTAATGTGGTAATTACGGTATTTGTAGTTTATATATCTATTTTCATACTTTTTATGATTACCATGGATCGGTTAAATGTTTTCTCTGCTAACGTTAGAGGTCTAAATACAAAAGAAAAACGGCTTAAATTTTATAACTGGCTTAGCGACTCAAAAGTTGATATAGCCTTTATACAAGAAACGCACTATGTTAAACATAATGAATTATAATTTATATAATTCTATATGGCCTGGTAAATCTATACACTGTTACTCAGATTACTCCCTTAGCAGAGGAATATCCATTTTAATTCGGAAAAGTTTAGAGTTAGAAGTTCTTGCCATACATAGATCTAATGATGGACGTAAATTACTAAACAATGTTAAAATTGGTGATATAGATTTAACTTTAGTTAACATATATGTACCTAATAATGAAACGTACGGAGTACAGTTTTTTAAAAGAATGAGATCTTTTATTAATAATAACTCAAATAATGCAATAAATATTGCAATATGCGATGAATTCAATTGTAAATGAAATAACTCAACGGATAGGAGTTCCAAGTTGCTTAATGAAATTTAAGCACAATTAAATGTTGTTGATATATGGAAGGATAAGCATAATGACATAGAAGGTTTTACATGGTTCGATGCTGCTGACACACCAAAAAGTAGAATTGATTTTATTTTTCTAAGCAAGTATTTATATTTAAAAGCTAAAATATGTCAGTTTGTAAAATCCCCGGTACTCATACTAACGGAACGAGAATGTCAGATCATAAGGCTATACGATTTAACGTTAAATTGCACGAAAATGAAAGAGGAACAGGTTATTGGAAACTTAATACATCTTTACTTGCAAAACAGATTATAAGGGAAAAATATATGACATTATTCAAAATATCAGCATATCACGCGTTACTTTTATGCAAAAATGGGTACACCTGAAACAGGAGGTTAAACGATTTTCTATTCATTATTCAATAAAAAGTCAAAAAAGTTACAAAGATCAGATTAAAAACATAGAAAAAGAAATAATCAAGATATTATCGTCACCTTTTCTTAGAAATTAATATGAATAAAAAGCAAACTCTTCAAAGACAACTATGCGAATTATACGATAGAAGAGCAAAAGGCGCTTAAATTAGATCTTGCGCAAAATGGATAAAAGAAAAGGGGGAAAACACGAAATTCTTTTTAGTTTTGGAAAAAAGTACCTAACACAGAATACTATTTATGAACTAAAAATAATGAAACATTTACTACAGATGATGACATATTAGGTGAAATGTGCAGCTTTATGAAGAACTCTATCGTAGTAAAAATATACGTAGTTCTGATATTGAAAAATACATACAAAATAGTAATAGCATGCGTTTATCTGAAAATGTAAAAAAAATACATGACTTTATTGTGGTCAATTTCCAAGCTTAAAAGAGTGTAGAGATACCGTAATGAACATGAAACATAATAAATCACCAGGTTTAGACAGATTACCAGTAGAATTCTATCAATGTTTCTAGGATAAAATATCAATACTCTTCCAATATATGCTTAAAGAAATATTCAGATTAGACGAAATGACATTTTCACAACGACTTGCCGTATTATTTTTAAGGTCAAGATCTAGTAAATGAAAGGTGCCTAAAGGTTTATGAAATTCAAGATATAAACTCTTTTAATGATGCTTCATAACAATATCTTTGTTTCATAGGGTGTAACGGGGCTTAATTTTCTGGTAAACGCAATGAAAAATCATGTTTTAAACAATCATTTTCTATGAAATATGAAGGACAAAAGTAATAAATATCAGAGATTTGTCCATTTTTGACTAATGAAATATATCTAGAATGCCTACAGTCTCTCTAAAAACGGTATTAAACAAGCTCCTGGCCTCCTCTTTAAAACGATGTCAAATAGAATATAGGTGCCGGGATAACCTTTCCTGTGATTAAATATAGAATGTCAAAATATTGTTTTATTTTCTACATAATTCATTTAAAGCCGTAAAATACGGGAAAAGATTAATCAAATCAACTATGACGTCATAATAATTCTATCACCAAAAAGACAGTCTGGAATCAGTTACTAGACCTTGACCTTAATTCACAAAAAGAAAACGCCCACTGCTTACAAACTATTGATTAATTAGTCTAACTAATACTGATTATAAAATAATTACCTTTTTATTTGCTCGTAGTCTTCAAAAAGTTATTAATAACAATATAGGAAATGAACATACAGCATATATAAAAGGAAGATACATTGGAAGCAACACAAGGCTTATACTGAACATTTTCGAATATTGTGAAAATAATATTCAAAACGGTATATTACTATTTCTAGACTTTAAAAAATCTTTCGACTCCGATGAATGGAATTTTCTTTTTAAAACTTTGAAAAAATTTAATTTTGGACCAGATTTTATAAAATGGATAAAAATTCTTAATAAAAACCCCGTTTTCCGTCTAAAAAATAATGGGTGGATTTTAAAAAAAAATTGGCATTGAATAGAGGTATAAGACAAGGGTGTCCGATTTCTGCTATATTATATTTATTTGTTGCGGATATTTTATCAAGTAAAATTAAAGAACAATTTGATACATGGATTTACATCGAAAAATTTAAAAGATGAAATAAAAAAACGTACAGCATGCGGACGATAAGACGGTTACATTAGGAGATATAGAATCTATGAAACATGCTATTAACACCATAGATAAATTTTGCAAATTAGCTGGATCAAAGATAAGCCTGTCAAAAACTGAATGCATATTGTTAGGAAATTTAAAAGACCGGTTCAAAAATCTAGAGGGTTTAACACCTAGCTAATAGTAGCTGTATTGCCGGCCAAATTACAACAAATCATGTTGTAAAAAATATATAAATAGTCTCTGTAATGCGCTGAATATCAATATAAACTATTTAATGAGCACAACAGAAATGTCGACTGACAATTATGGTATACTAAAAAACTTTCCAAAATTTTATAAGCAAGTTTTTACCTGTTTTAATCCATATAAAGATTTTAAGCAAAATAATGTCGACAGGTCAATGAATACCGAATCGTTTTTATTACAACCAATTTTGTCGAATACTTCTTTCACTTTTAAAGGTAAAACGTTATGCTTTGATGAATGGATTAAAAGCGGAATACCGTGTGTTACAGACATCTTTAAAGAAAACAGTAAATTAAAAAATACAAGAGATATATTAGATATATTAGATAGGTTAAACATAAAAAAACAATTGGATCTGTGAATATAAAATAATACAAAAAATGTTAAAGAAATTTGAATTCATGTCTGATTTTTCTAAAATACCCTATATTTAAATGCAACAGAAGGACGAAGAATACAAAACGAAATGTTTTTATTCGAAGCTTGTAAAGCTCAAATTTCTTAGTCCAGTTTGACAATGAAAGCTTGGAAGTTTTTACCAAATCTCAGATAAGAAACTTAAGAAATCAATATATTCCAACAAAATTAAAAATATCAGAGGTAAAAGTATAACAGAATTTAATTATAAACTTCTAAACAATTTACTAAGTTATAATCTGTTAATTAGTAAGCGGAATAACGGGGTAAATAACAAATGCAAAGTATGTAGAACCGAGATATAAAATGCACAGCATCTAATTTTTGATTGAGTAAATGTAAAACATGTTTGGCATATGGCAAGCCAATGCTTAATTTTTACTATTGTTTGGAAAAATGTCATTGTTGGTTTTCTTGTTGATGACATCGAAACAAGAAAGCTTTATAATATCTTCCTCTCATTTATTGCATTCAGAATTTACAAATATAACATGTTCTGTAGAGTTGAAAATTTAGAAGAAAGAAGTCAATTGTTGTTAAGAATGTCTATTTTAGAGAACACTTTGTCATATTGTTCAGTTCTATCTTTTTTACATCAAATGAAAGAAATTTTTTTTCTTCAAAATATTGTGTTTATGCTATGAATATGTATTTATCCTTATAGCTATTTTGTATATATATATATACGCCCACCCTCCAAGATAGAGAGTCTCTCAGTTGTTTACCATGAGTTTCTAACATGGACACAGACTTTGACAGATGGTTGTGAAACCCTTTGATATGTGTGGGCCAAAAAAAAAAATCACATGAATTATATTTCTTTGTATCAACGATGATGTATTGTAAATTATAAATGCAATGATTTTTTCATTATTTTTTTTTCACTGATAAACATATGCATGTATAATTGTACGTACAGTGTACATGTTATTGTAGAATCTTTATATACTAGTATTGTATATGTAAATTTTTTTTTAAAAAATATGTTGATTTTTTTCTTCTTTTTTTTTTTATAAACTCATATACATAAACAGTGTATATGTTACATTTTTAGTTTATAAAAACCTGATATATATATTGTAAATCTTTTTTTACCATATGCGATGTACTGATAATTTCTTATCATGAACGACGTATTATTATATTCTTGTTTGTAAGGAATCAATAAATGGTAAAAAGTAAATAAAAAAAGTGACCCCTGGACAAATACATGTACTGGTGCCAAAAAAGGGTATCAAGTTAACATAGAAATATAAAGGAATATATTTTAAAAGGACTACAGTGCTACAATTTGTGAGACTACTATTTAGGCATCATCAGTGTAGATTTTAAATTTTTAAAAATCATGACCCCAGACCAATATTAGGGCCCAAGAGGGTTTAAAGTACAACATAGAAATATACATGGATAAGCAATATGTTTGAAAATCTTCTTATAAAGAGTTACAATGCTACAAATTGTGAGATTATTATGCAAGCATCCTTAGATACAATAGATTTTGAATTGTTAAAACTGTGACCTCAGGCTAGACAATAATAGGGTCCTTTCAAAGTTCAATTTACATAATATATAATAAATAATGAAAACAGTAGAGAACATGTTTTTAAAATCTTTATTTAGATTTGCGTGTGTATATGTTACAATTGTGTAAGAGTATGCAGATACTCATTTTTATTGTAGTCCATTTTATGTTTATATTCTAGTCCTTTTTATGTTTAAACTCTATACATACCTTTTTAATCATTGTTTACGCGGGTAGGTTAAAGCAACTCCGAGTTTAATTACCGTCAAAATTATGATCAATTTAAAAACTGTTTATTGTTATTAAAATGGTGCTGAATAAGAATTAATACCAAGTTATGTGTTCACCAAGATATTATTTTTCTACTTCGGAATTGACTCGATATTTGAAGCTGCCGTGCCATGGTATCACGTGACAGTTAAAAGTAGATAACATATTTGCTTTAACAAAAAATCAAAAAGTGTAACACTACCCCGAAGTTCATTTGTATGTATGATACGAAAATTCGATCGGCAATTATTTCATGTTTATTAGTTTTACTGCTAGAATCATAGTGTTAATCGCATAGAATAAATATTGTCTTTCTATATCGGAAACCCCCTCAGATACTTCAATTTCATTGAAAATACTACGTATTTTTCATTTACAATAACGAAGCACAGGATTCTAAGAGCACTTTCCAAGTATTTTAGGTCATACACTTTCGACATTTTCCAAATTCATCTTTCATAATATTCGGAGTAGTGCTACACTTTTGCCTTTTATTGCACACACTGACCGAGGAAAGGCCGGTCAAGCTATATGAATGTCTATCTGCTTACCTTATAACACTCGCTGATAAAACAAAATATCCATGCCCGTATTATCCTGATTACATCCTAACAAACACTCATTTAAATCCTTGGTATCTGTATTAAATAAATCTTATTTCGGCATTGTTTACACTGCATTCCAATGATTTGTCTTCCGACATTGATCTTCTCTATTAAACATGCTTGTGACGTCATCAATGGTTGTTCTCAACAATGGTAAATATGCGTCATACAGAGAAATAGAAGGTATATTCAAATAATCAAATTCTGGTTGTAACACGCTTTCTGATTGGTTGAATTTTTTTTTTATATCATATAAAGAATGTTGCCAACGTCATAGTAAGACTAACGTCAAATACGTATCAATCCGCCTGACGTTACGTTAGAATTTTGTACAATTTGATGATCAAATGAAATTAAATTATAAGAAATGAATTCAATATTTATTAGTTTTATACGATATAAAATGGTTTGGAACAGTTTACGCTTTTTTTAAAACCGTTTCGCGGTTTATAAAGCGTAAACTGCCCCAAACCATTTTATTTGGTATAAAACTAATATATATTGAATTCATTCCTTAATTAAAAGAGTTTCTAGTGACATTTTACGCCCTTAGTTTTCATAATATAAACCAGAGATAAAGTTAAAATACACATACATTGTATTTCTGATTTAAATATGACATCATACTGCTTATTGTGACGTCATATTTATCAGAGGAATTTTAACTCAATCGATCGCTGAGAGTTGCCTTACATATCCCACGTAGTACTATGGGTATTTTTGGGGGAGCATTTTTATAATTTGTTTATATTTCTCAATCTTATAAGGGATCCAAAGAATAAACTTCATTTCTTTACATATGCATCGACGTTATTAATCAATTTCAGAATACCAAACAAACACAAAAGTACACAAACTATCATGATATACACATTGACTAACCTCTTTTTATATAAGTTGCGTCAAGCAAAAAGGGACATTTGTGACATAATTTTGAAATATAAGTTTTTTATTGTTTTTAATAAATAATGTCATTCTGATAATTTTGATACCAATTTTTTCAACAAATTCTTCTCATAACCACAAGTAAAACAAAATTAAATGCGTGCTTCAAATGTAAGATAACGTCATTAAAATTGAATAAGGTCATGAATTTATAGCGTCAATAAGTTTTTGAAATGCTACAGTAACATCATTGGGAAAAAAATATTCTCTACCAAATTATTTTTTTTTCTAAATAGCATATGTCAGTCAAAAAAATGTGATTTTTAAGAGAGCTTTGCCGAAAAAATTTCATTTCTATTAAGGTAACTCCATGCTCGTAAAATTCTCTCATGAAAGTTGAAAAACCGAACTGATTTCAACTTAATAGACATAAATTTCATCAATTGTTAGAAAAAAAAATACATGTCATCACCCTTTTGAGATGCCAGTTAAACATAAACTAAAGCATATTTTAGCATCAGAAAACCGTATTTCTTTTTGGTTAAAGTTAAAAATTTTGTAGGCAGAAATTTGTTTTTCTTGTTTAATTTTATTTTCAACTTTATCAGAAAACTAAAACTACAAAAATATTTTAAAAATAATCGTTGGGATAAGAAAAACTATGGCATTTGGACTGAAAGAAAAGTCAGAAAAAGAGTTATTTCCCCTTAGCATCGATAAATAATTTATTGATTTATTGATTAAAAAATTGGAAATTTAGGATAAAATTAAGCTGCGAAAATATTTTGAACTTATCAGTATTTCTAATTACATCCATGTGATTATATTCACATAAAATAAATTAAACTATCTTGCACAAATTTTAAAGATCTCAAGTTTTACAAAAAAGTACAGAACACTGGATCTACTTTAAATAATACAAAATCAGAATGTTTTTAATGTAAAAAATTTCAGCTTCGGTTTTTTTATTCGAACAAAAAAATTGAAATGGGGGTGAGGGTACATGCCTCAATCGCACGTGTAATTGCTTAGTCAGCTAAGAAAATTAAAAAGGTTAATATATTTCTTTATTTCTAAGAATGATTTAGAATCTAATCCTGCAAAATATGAAGTCACAGCGCATGTTATGCCAATGATAAACCGTATAATGTTAAAAGCAATTATATCTTGATAAACTTGACTTAAATTCAGATAATATTGAAACCTCAAATTAAGAATTATCATGATATTCTATGTACTAAAACACGAGGGAATAAATATAATATATATCAAAAACGAAAGACAGATAGTCCTTTTAAAATTTATTAAAACATTGACGGCGCTGGCCGCCACATCTCAACGAAAAGTATAAAAACTATAAATTTAACTCGAAGGAAAGGCCGATACAAACTGTAAAAGTGTTCAATGGTGGAAAAGTAAGTCAAAAATTATTTACACGATTGTGTTCAACTGTAATACATTTTGTTGGATGGTGGTAATTGTATATTGAACATCAAACAGTCTGAAAGAGAGTGGAATGTCTGTAAATTCTAGTATTTGATCAAAACATTAGATTTAAATAATGTCGTCTGACGTTCAGGGTTTTCCTATTTATTACTCTCGAGCAAATGTGAACAAATCAGATGATAAGTGAACTTTAACGATTTCGTATGACGTTTCATATCCTTACTCACTTGATTGAAGAATAAACTTCACTGAAAAATGTTGTCACATATGTTAAAGAGCTATAATTCAAATCAATGTATTGGCAGGCATGTACCAAGGCCCATTATTTTCACCTTTTTAAAAAACAACAAATGTCTTCAATCAAAGATAATTTTACGTTGCAATAATTTTTAAGAACAGCGATAATGCTTTTATTCTCATAATAATAATGTGTCAGGACTATGGAAACTGTTTAAAAGGCGTCGTTTACATATACTTGTGTTCTAAAAACTATGAAAAAGAAGATGTGGGAATAAGATGGTACAACTGCCCATTTGGTTCAGTCGTAAAAAACAACTTCAAATTTAACACTTTTTTTCAATTAAATATATTTGATATGGTATAATACAAGTTTACAAAAGGGTAATTTCTAACTATATTCAAATTGAAATTTTTCTAAAAATGATAAGAAAAAAATAATAAATCGTAAAATTTTGGTGGTGTCGAACCTACAACCTAAAAACCTATGTTCTATTAAGTTACCTAATGTCTGGTGCTCTAACCACTGAGCCATTTTATTCACAACAAAGTGTGTTATTTAATCGTTGGCCACGAATTTCCGGACTTGTATTATTTTTCTAAAACGTTTAATTGTTGGGCTACAAAATGACATTTTTAATGTATAGTGGGTCATCTCTCCAGATTTTTGTTGATTAAAATCGGTTTAAATTCCATTAAACCGCATTTCGACTATACCAAAAAATATTGAGTTCAGACCCATTCTATAAAAGAAAAGGCATTGAAGTTATAAAATTGACACTATTTGGAGGTTTTGAGACACATACGCCAGTTTGAATCAACCTATAACAAGTATTTAAAATTGTCTGATACCCTGGTCCACATATTGTAAAACACTGCGTATAGCTTGGCCATGGCGTTCATAAAGCAAGTCCTTGGATAATATGGTAGTAATAATATTCTATAATATTTTAAAAAGAACTCTTGTATATATTTTCACAACTTCAAAAATATCAATGCTAGAACGTTTGATAGCTTATTTGATTTTTTGCATGAATTGAGTTTAAAACACTTTGCCGGATAATTATGCCAGTGCCAAGGTAAATATCTCACCTGTCAGGTGAAATACACTAAAAACAAAAGTGGTTATATACTCTCTAGACAATGGTTTATCATTTGGTATATATGGATTTTTCCGAAACTGCATCTTAAGCGGGTGCAAAAATGCCACCTTGTCACTGGCATAATTATCCGGCACAGTGTTTTAAAATATCTAACATATAAATTCATGTTGAATATACGCAAAAAAAAGGAAGATAGGAAGAATGACAGAAGGATAAACAGGGCAAACCGAGCTTTGAAGCTTCATTGCAGAAAAGCTATTACCTGTGTTACAGGTACAGTCTGAAATTTCAATTCATGTTGAATATACGCAAAAAAAGGAAGATAGGAAGAATGACAGAAGGATAAACAGGGCAAACCGAGCTTTGAAGCTTCATTGCAGAAAAGCTATTACCTGTGTTACAGGTACAGTCTGAAATTTCAATTTTTTTTAAAGATTCAATGCACGTTACGTTAAGACCTACCATTGCATTGTTTCTGAAAGAATTTGATTCTTATGATTTCTGGACCAAAAAAATACATGTAACATCCCCCATTGGTTGGTTTGTTTTAAACTGATGGACAGTGATGTGCATGACGTCACTACAGCACTTGTTCAAAGATATATTGAGGCAGCACAAAGACTCACCAGGGGACGTGTTCAAATCCGACAAAATTACAAGGGGGAATGACGCCAAAACCGAAAGCTGCAATCAAAATCAATGCTCAGGTCCAATTTTAGAAAAAAAAAATATTCTTACCTATTTAAAAGCGTTGACTTTCAAAAGTTTCAATCAATATCAAACTTTTGTTTTTGTTTATTTGTTTGGGTTTTTTGTTTTGTTTTTCAATCATGATCATTTTCTTTTTTCATATAGATTTTGACATGCACTACCTGCACGAACTGTTAATGGCATTGTATTGGAAATGTGTCGAAATAAGATAACATTATGATAAAAAAATAATACATATTTTTATTTCTTGTAAAGCTATTTGTTCTAGTATGAATTTCAATGCAAGAACATTTTGTACATATGTATATATTGATAGACAACCAATACAACATTAAAATGAAAGATTTTAGATAAAATAAAATATAAGGAGCTTTAACTTTATCAATTCTGGACAATTCTTTAGTTGATGGTATTTGGAGCGTATGGGCACACTTCAGCGCATGCTCTGTAACATGTAGAGATGGCACAACCACTCGCCATAGAACTTATTCAAAACCGGCGCCGTAACATGGAAGAAGAAGCTGCATTGGAAATGAAACGGAAACTGTGCTAAAGGACACATTGCTCACGTTCGCCTACCATAATGTAAAGGAAGATTATATTACAAACAGTCAACCATTCATTTGGTATAACAACACGGGAGTACATGCTTTCACATTTTGGTACCGTAACGATAAATGAAGCTTTTGATGAAAAAAAAACGAACTCACATTGAACGCACTTCATGCGCGGACCTAAAATGGGCCCGGACCCCTTCTGAAAAATTCAAATTTTATTAAATTCACATAGTAAAATTCACGAAAAAAAGGCCTCAGATTCTCCCTTCCCCACCGAAAACAAGATTATCCACGGAACCCCTGGAATTGATTATCATTATAACATGGAAATCAATAAAAAAAAATATACCGGTATATTTATACAAAATAATATTTCAAACAAATACATTAATAGTTGTGGTGTAACAGTCCCATTCGACACTTACATAGAAAAAAAATTCTTATGATCGGTAATGTACAGTTATCAAAATTATCATCGAAAAGAACAACGTAAGATTACATTTAGCGTTCTTTTTTATGATTTAACTTTGTAATATTGGTGTTAAGAACTTGATGAGTCAGCTATTTAGTTTCGGCTGTAATTAAAGCGAATTCAAAATAGTTTAAATATTTAAACAAAAAAAAATACCAGTGGATTTATTGTCATTTTTCAAATACTAAGACTAAAACCACTGATCAATAATTTTATTGTTTATTGTTTTAAAATCAAACAAAGTAGCAATTACAATATGAAATAGTTTTGGATTTATAAAAATGCGTCACCTGGTGACTTGCACGTGATGTCATTTTAAAAATTAAAGATTTTTCAAAGTATTTAAGATAAAAAAAATTCTCAAACTCTTAAAAATTTGTAGTTGATGGAGAATGGAGCCAATTGTCGAACTGGAGGCATTGTTCTGTGACGTGTAGTCATTGAATCCAGAGAAGAGTCAGACATTGTTCGAAGCCCGCACCAGCACACGGGGGAGCAACCTGCGTTGGTTCTGCCGTCGAAAGTCAGGCGTGTGAACAACCTCACTGACCAAGTACACCATGCCTTTTCATGTAATAAAGAAGCTTGTTTTACTCGTAGAATTCACTTTTCTTTTCGAAGCTTTAAAAAAATATGTCCCATTTTAAGATTAAATTGAATATGTCAGAATTCATTTAAATTTGTGTCCTGTTTCTATTTGTGTCAGTGGATCGACATTGGAGTGCGTGGAGTCACTACAGCTCTTGTTCAAAGACGTGTGGAGGCGGTACAAGAACTCACCAGAGAACGTGTTCAAATCCGGCGCCATTACACGGGGGAATGACGTGTCAGGGAAATAACACTGAAACCGAAAGCTGCAATCAAGATACATGCCCAGGTCGAAAACATTTTTTTTAATTATTTGAATTAATTTAGTTCTTTTCATGTTATGGTGTGTCCAAACTTTTTGTCCCTGATTTTATTAGATGAACAATCCTTTTTTTTTTTAATCGAAGTATTAAAATCTTGAAGCCTCTTGACGAAACCCAAACAGTGGTGTGTCAAGGTTGATTAATAAAGATGGCTCTACATTGTACTCTATAATCATCGTAATGCAGTCTAAGATTATTCGATCGTACAGTTTATTTAGATCTCCTTTATTTGTATCTGAATAGAAAGACATTGACAAAACTAAAGTCAATGTTAACTTGGCCACTCTTTGGTCCTTGTTTAGTCCATTAAGAAGTTAAAAACAATTTTGATTAAAATTTTTATATTGAAATATTTCCAAATTCTAAAGTTGTTCTTTTTAGTGGATGGCAATTGGAGCGCATGGACTCCTTTTAGCTCCTGTTCAAATATATGTGGGGATGGCATACAATCTCGCCATAGAACCTGTTCAATCCCGGCTCTATTACATGGAGGAAAATTCTGTTCAGGAACTAAAACGGAAACTGTGACTTGTAACGATGGACCATGCCCAGGTCTATTTTTTTTTTTCAATATGACTGAAATATTGAAAACATTCTTTACATTAAAAAAAACCAGAGATCCGGAAAAATTCCCTATACATGTATATACATAATTATCGGACATATGACTTAAGTTATCAAAGTTTCGATATACTAGTAGGGTATACATTTTGCTTTGTTTGTACCTTTCACATTCTATTTAAATTTCAATTGTTTTTTTGTAAATTTAAAATGAATAATTACACCTGGATGGTGAATAATTACCTACCCCTGATATGTATTTATTTTATTTTGTATAACTTTATAATACCTTTTAAACCACAGAATGTATGTAACATGAATAAAAATCAATTATTCAGTGACATGTTTTGCAAGGTTTCTGCGACTACTTGTCTTATAATTGCTAGAGACAAAAAAGTTTATTGGGCATGGGTAAATCAGTATTTTGTTATTAATTAAGGAGGCTGTGTGGTCAACAAATTATCCATCAGATCTATCATAAACTTTAAGATATGATACTTTTGGTCATAAATTGTCATTCCAAATATTTAGCTCAAAAATAGCCACAACCATCGAGCCCTCATAAACATATGCTTACAAGTCGCGTGCTTTTAAAAGTTTTTTTTATAGTTCACAGAGTTTTATTTTCATTTTTAATCTTGATTTTGGTACTTATAATAAAAAATTATACTTTTAGTGGACGGAGGATGGAGTTTATGGGGTAGTTACACCTGCTGTTCGGTGACATGTGGTGTAGGGATTCAAAAAAGGGAGAGAACTTGTACAGAGCCTGTGCCACAATACGGTGGTGCCGATTGCGTCGGTATGTCCAGCGAAAACAAAACTGTAGTGAAAGTGAATGTCCTGGTACGTGAGTCAAGTATGAGCTATCTACGATCTGTTAATTTCAATTATGAATATCTAATAGTAATGATTTGGGCTTTTTAGAGGAATGCATGATTTTTGGATCCAAATTCTACTTTTCCCAAACATATCATTTAAACATCAGTCTTGATAATATATTAAATGTTAAAAATAACTTCAACTTATGTTACAGGGGGGAATGTAAAATAAATGTCATAATGCAAGAATGAATGTTGCATGACTACTTTTGGTGACGTTCAAATCACAAATACTTTCATCAGTATCTTTTTTCATAAAAGGTCCTCGACACCACTGTTTGTCGAATCAGTGTTAACTGGTTTAATCTTTAGTAATAAGATACGATATTTTTGCGCGTGTTTGAACTTCAAAACAATTCTTGTAGTTCGTTAGAGCAATATCCTACTGTATCTAAAATCAATAGCGGTGTCGGTAGTCTGATTTTTTTAAATATCAAATTTTGTTTTGCCTCGGGCTAGAGTGTCACGACGTCATTGGATGAAACGCGTCACGTGGCTGCCTTACAAATTTCTTTAAAAGGCAAGCGTCAGAATTTATAGGGCAACATGGCAGACGTAACGTTATTTGAACTGATTTTTTACACAAACGTTTGTTTACATAACAAACTGTAGGTCCTCGACAAAACAAAACACTTTGTAACTGACTGTTTAAAGAAATTTGGGGGTCAGTAAAGTCCATAGAAGGCGAGGCGAAGCTGAGCCTTCTATGGACTTTACTGACCCCACAAATTTCTTTAAACAGTCAGTAACAAACCTAATAAGTAATAATCTACAGATCACTGGGCTGCATTTTACAAAAGAACTTACGACAAAGTCGTAAATATTTACGGTCTGTAAAATGAACTTCAAAGAACAAAATTGACATAAAACCATTCGTTTCCAAATATTTCAATTCCCATTATTATATTTTCCAGCCGTAAGAATAAATCATTGACTAGTTGGTGATTAATTAGTATTCATTAATTTGGTCTTAAGTCGTTAGTTCTTTTGTAAAACGCAGCCCAGTCGTTGAAATATCACATTTACAATTCGATATCTGATAAACTATCAGTAATGATAATTAGTCTCGAGTTGAATGACTCTAAACATGTTGTTTTCACTCATTAAGTTGATGGACATTGGAGTCAATGGAGTGAATTTAGTGTCTGCAGAACTTCCTGCGGACCGGGCTCACAAACCCATGAAAGGACATGTACGAACCCAGCGCCATCTAACGGCGGTTTACACTGTACCGGAGATGATAAGGAAGTGAAAGTGTGCGAAACAGCACCATGTAAAGGTAAAGCATCAAGTTGTTTTACAAAAGGAGATTCACCAAATAGAACAATAAAAATACTATCATAAATCAAATGCTGTTGACTATGAATCCTCCCACCAGCCCCATTCCACAATAAGAATTCTTTAATTTCAGACATGTTTATAGTTTCGAATTTCAAATTTATTGCCCCTGTATTTGACTGTCTTAAGATTCCTGTTAACCACATCTTCATCTGATGTTTGCTATAACGCCGATGATAACGAATACAAATTTTATTTAGTTACAACACCTAGTTGGATAACTTTGCCAACTGCAGAACATGCAACACAATGGATAACTATGGGTAAACAGGTTAGGAAAAGTTATTATCATTTACTGCATTAACTAAGCAGATATCAAATACAAAAATTAAAAAAAATAAACATCCCCCCCCCTTAAAAAAAGAAGATTTATACAAGTATTTTCATATTGCCTTTAATCAAATAATATTGTGCTTGCATTTGTTTTAAATTTTCACATGATTATATTAACTAAGCTTTGGGGTTTTTTTCAGAAGAAAAGATAGAATCGCGAGGATCTAATTAAATCTGGTTTATTAAAAAGATAATGAGTAAGTAATTATCGACACTCGTTTTTTCAAGAATCTTCTGGAAATCCTGTTTTGAAAGGTATGATTACATGTCGTCGAAATTTTATATTTAAAGCATCAAGAGTTGATATATATATATATATATATATATATATATATATATATATATATATATATATATATATATATATATATATATATATATATATATATATATATATATATATATATATTACGTACGGTAGAAAGCTAAATAATAACTAAAGTTTCATTATACTTTGAAAATTAGCATTCATATATATTCAAACTTAATGAGTTAATTAGTTATTTACAATTCTTAATTAAATTTTTAATTAACTGTTTTGTTGATTTTAAATGCCTTATCAGTTTTATACTGTAAAGATTAAATGATATGAAATAGAGATTGCAGAATAAGGCAATGCCAGAAGAAGAGAACTACTTATTACAAATGTTACGATGAATGTTTTATTCTTATCAAGAATAATTATATTAGAAAAGTAATTTACAACAATAGGTGATTATTTACAAAAGTAAGATATAGAATGTTAAAATACGTTGGTATTACATTTATAATAATATAAGTGTAATACAATATATTCAATTGCTAGTATGATGTATGATAAAGATGGACATAAATATGAAATTGATTTTATTTAAAAGGAGGGGGCATGATCTAATCTGATAGAGGTTATTTTGGTCGAAATAATTCGCTTTTCGTCTCTGTATGTTCTTTTTTTTATCCTTTGTTTAGAATCACGACTTTTTAGAATTCAAAGGACATATCTGTATATCATTTTCATTTGCCTGTCGACGCCCACCCCATTGGTTTAATTGTGGGTGTATTATCCTCGATAAATTTGATAAATCTGTTTATTTCGTCGACTTTCATGAGTTCGGTGTAGAACCCCTTCCTTTTACTGCCATCAATTGGTTCTTTCAATATTGATTTGAGGTTTTTTGAATTTAATTCAGTTTCACCGAGTGCAATGGCGATTTCTGCATTACAATATTTAGAACTTAAAATAGCATCTTCCAGCGCACCGTATCTCCAAACAAATATCTTCAGCTGTGACTCTAATTTTTTTAAAAATTGCTCAAACTCCTTAACGGTTTTTGCATTTTCATACATGTTATGCAAATCCTTGCTATAACCTTCAAACTTTGTCATTTCTCCAGTATCAACTGCGTCAACATCCAATAAACTCAAGCACGGCAAAGAGATAAGGTTGCAAAACCGTTGCACTCTTGCAACGTTGCTCTTACCACGAACAGAAATAATTTGATGGATTGATATATCAGTGAAGTCTTTTTGACTTCTACTTTTTTCTATTTTTTTGCATTTATTTTCTGTTAAAATGCCTTGTACCACTTCTCGGTCTGTTGCTCCTTCTACTAACAAAACTCTGGTTGCAAACAACAAGGTTCTTTTTGTTTCAATATCGTCTACGTTTGGTAGTTCTTCGCTTTGTCCCATGTTTAATATAGTACAAACAGAAGGCTCATCATTTGTTCGAAAAAACATATGCGTTTTGTCAATGGTCAAATTGTCAATAAAATACGGACTGTGTGTAACAACTATGATTGTTTTATTAAAGCCGCTGTCATATAAAACTGATTTCAATCGTTCAATCATTTGAGGGTGCATCCCTCTATCAGGGTCTTCAAGACAAAGCGTTTTAAATTGTGTGTGTGCAAGGAGCAATGACGTTGATTTTGCCTCAAATATTCCTTCAGATATCTTCAACAAGGGAAACGCTTTTATATTTCCATTACGTGTTACAGTTATTGTACCAGTTTCTTTATCTAATTTAAAATCTTCTAGATCTGTGAGATATTTAAATATTCTATTCTCTTCGACTGCGTTGATAAACTTCTTTTGATTCTTTGAAAGTAATTCTGAGATAATTTCTGCTCGTTCATACGCCGTAGAATAGTTCTTTTGCCTTTGATTTTTCGCAATCTTTTTAACTTTTCGACCACTGCAAGCTTCCAATGCCTCTGAGAGGAAACGTAGTGACATATTTGTCTTCAATAGAATCCCAGGTTTTTTTAATAACTTTTTTTTACTCTATTGTTTTCTCGGCATGCATCGGTTATTGTTTTGAGAAGTCGATTTACACTACATTCGTCATCTTCGTCCTTTAAAACTGCCTGAATATCAGCATCTACTGGAGGTTGACATCTATAGAAATCGCGTATGTGTAGCAACGAGCCGGAGTAGACTATAACATCTAGCGTTTTGGATGAAAAAATAATTTTAAAAACTTTATATGTTTTTGGATCTTTGATAATTCCAGATATGATATTCGGATCTGGATCCATATCAAATTTGCAGAATGCATATGCAACCAGACTATCATCACAAGAGCTGGTTACAGACGCATTTATTTCCTCTGTCATGCATCTTCTTATCAACTCTAGGACGGTACTTTTCCCATTAAGTTAGCTCCAACAAATATATTTAGAAAGTTATTATCAGTTGTTGGATTTCCACCTACAATCGATTTCCCAGCTTGTCCTCTCTTTGAAACATCAAGGGAAATGAAAGTTTTGTCTTTAAAATGGACGAAATATTTGAAAACAATTACTTTGAGCATCTGAAAGAAAATAAAAAATGAGATGATTATTTTGGTACAAGTACACCATATTTTATAACGTATGCATCAATGTCGTCTGAAAACTACAAGATCTTCGCCCGACTACGTTTATCATGGAATACGAGGTAAAAGGGACTCTCTAAACGGAACACATCATCACTTTCTCGATAGTTTATAAATAGAATACCAATTTCAGTTCATTTTAAAATGATCAGGCTCAGACATTTTAAATAAACCCTAAAGGGGTCTCTCTTACAAAAATGAATTCAGGTTGTACCAACTCCTGTGATAAGCACACAAAATACATGATTTAAAAAAATTTTGGTTATTTTAAAAACCTTTTACAATTATTATTTGAGAAAAGTAGAAAAGACATTTCTATCGACAAACCTGTCTAGGAGAATCTTTGCAAGCCCTGTATGTGTTTTGTTTAGTGTAGAAGACTTAACCACGTAACACGTTGCGATGTCTATATCTATGGTTTATACGTAAGTATTATTTAAAGTGAAATGATTAGATTTATTTGTGATTTTATGAAAGTTTATACATTTATGAGGACTGTAGTACAGAAATACCGAATCCGGTCGGAATTTTTTTTCAAGTCGGTTTTTAAAGAGTTTTGTTTCTCTTTTTGGATAACTATTATATGTCACCTCTAGTCTAATAATTCTGCGTCAAATATTAATTCTATTTGTATATTTACATTTACAATGCCAATTAAACCATATTGAATAAAAATCTTTATAAAGAAAATTACATATTTACAGAGTTTATTAAGAAAATATATTTTATGGCGGAAGGTTTTCAAGACGAATGAGCAATGTTCATAACTCAATAGTTTTAAGTACTGTTACTTTAGGTTTCTAATTTTCAACGCAGATTAAACTCTCAGATATCTTATGTATTACGATGAATTCATGCTGTTCTGAAAAACATATTTGAACAATATTCATAGAAGTAAAAAAAACCTCAAAATTTTGCCTCAAATTAGCTTATTTCATGCCATATCTCAACTTTTTATGCAAGATGTGGAAAACTGGAATTACTAAAACCTTTTTTAAAATTGCGTTCTGATTTGATTTATCCAAAATGTTGCATGGATCTGTTGTTGTGCTCATTATTTACTGGAATTTGTAGCCACCATTATAGCAAGATTTTTGTAAAAATGTATTGAAATCATAATTAAATAATAGTTCAAACCATAAATATTTGTTTGATATCTTTTCTAAATCAACTTCCATGCCAACTTCCATGCCAAAATTTAGTAATAATTTTAGGAAAATTGTCATTTCTGTTTGGGGCCCCATATCTAAAAGAAAAAGACCTGTGACATGGGTCACAAATAAAAAAAAATGAACATTTTTAGTCCCCACCTGTATTTCCAAGTGGTTTTCGGATGATTGACATTATTAGTATTTCGGGTGCCAACGCCCTTAACAAGATGTGCCGTTGTGTTTCTTTAAACAGGTCGGAGAAACTATTTTCTGTGCATCGGAATAAATTTACATACTTAATGAGGCACAGACGTAATCGACAAACTGACCAATCAACCGAATGACATTCCTGGGTTGAAATGCATCATGGGTTTCCACAAAAAATACTACGTTTAAAAAATGCAACTTTTTCTTATTGCTTTTGGAAAGGCATGTTTTTTTTTTTTCAAGCATTTTGTACAGTTAAACAATATTTACATCATTATCTACTATTTCCATGCTCATATTTAAAAACACTCATTTTATAATGGTAAAAATTTGGGTTCATCAACTGCATTGTATAAGTATATTTGTTGACAAAAGCCTTACTGCCAGTGCTGATTTGTAAGTGGAGACAGATTTCACGTGATTTCATTGTCCTAAGCATTCGACTCGGAGATGTTCGTACATTGTCAGGCATTCAAGAGACCTCATGTGGCTATTTACAACCTAAGTGTAAATGGGTACGAGATGCGTGTTTGGTGGGTACTCTTGATATTAATCCATGTATTTTTTTTAGACAGTACCTACAGTTAGTGTATGCATCTACTCGAACTTATGGCATTCCATTAGAGCGAGTATATACAAAGATAACACATACTACTTATATATATGCATGTACATATGTACAATGATCAATGTACATGCGTATTGATTATTACTTTTGTGTTATATAAATGTCATACAACAATAAACATGTATCAAAATGAATTCAGTTCTAAATTCTAGTCAACAAATAGCACTACAACAGCGAAAAACACAAAATTTACGAAAATCAAATACTTGAATATAATGACTTGTGATGACTTTATGAGAGGTATTTCAACGTACTATTTAACATGGAATATCGGCAATGTTTGTTATTGTGAGCATGAAAAATCTTTATACATGTAAGTACCTAATCTTTGCAATTTTTTTTTACAAAAAAATTGATATTTTTATAATTGACCTGCAGTCATTTGAAATTAAGTCGTAAATTAGTCTAAACAACGTGTTTATTGTTTAAATGTAAACATGTAATAAATTACATGTGTTCTTTTTATTCACTGATTGAACAGTTGTTCGCGGTACGCATCGCTCTGCGCAATGATAACAATATCCATATAAGGTAGTTTTCCCGACCTGTTTAAGTAGGTGTATAGTGTTTACTTCAGGTAATACGCAATATAATAACGGAAATCTAGTGAAATAATGGTGATAATAAAGAAACTGTTTCAATATTAGGTTTTGCATATCATACTTGTTTTTAACGGGCGCCTGTAAAGTGCAAAACGAAATCGAAACGAAACGAAACCGAACGAAACGAAACCAATCGAAACGAAACGAAACGAAACCAAAAATCGAAACGAGACGAAACGGAATTAAACAAAACTAAAGACCAATTATGACAACATAAAAGTGAAAAAAAATTATTTGAAATAAAATTTTTAACCATAAATACATGTACAATGTATTACAACCTGTATGTTTCAAAGTTGTCGTTGTAAATTCTTAAGCCGATTACCGATTACGATTTTATTAAAAAAAAAAAACAAAAACAAAAAAAAAAACAAAAAACAAAGAACAAAAAAAAAACCCACTTAATAAACTAAAGTAAAAAACTGATTAACATTATAATATCCATATCTTTTTGTACGCACTCAAGTTTGGAGAGAGAGAAAGAAAGAGAGAGAGAGATGACGATTTTACTGTAAACGTATTAAAAAAACTGTCTTAAGTCCTTTGGCTGTGTATTCTTTTTTGCGTTTTTGGCGGAAAACGGCGTTTGCAAAATCAGGTACATTGCCAAATGTAAAATATATACATGTAAGTAGATAAACAGGAAAATTCATCAATGCGCCAAATCAAATCCATGCTAACTTGTTGAAAAATTAAATTCCGCCAAATATCGTACACTCTAAATAGAGTACGTGTACAGTATTTACGGAGACATTCCAATCACACGATTTTTTTTATATTGATACTAGATTTTGACCCATGCGTGCACGGGTTGACATTGTATATATATGATGTCGGACATTTACGAAATAGATACATCGACACACCGCGTATTGTTGCCATTTACATAATTAACCTTTAAGCATACAATTATGACATTAATTTCACCACACTCTACTTAGTTAGAATTATCTAAATGTGTCTCGGGACAGGCCTATACCACAGTTAAAATGCCTCCCATATACCCTTAATGTAGCAAAAATTAAAAATTGCAGAATCGCTCTGAAACGATTTTGGAGAAAATTAATGAAGCTGCATTGAAAATAACAGTCAAATTATTCATACTAAACTATCTTGAGCCTGTAAATACCTTTCATCTGAAAATTTAATTCATATTAAGGAAGAATAATTGTAAAAATGAATCAAATACAATATATGTGCGTGCGTTAAAAACCTCTTTATAATGCACGTGAATTTTGTCAAATTACGACGTCCAAAGTCATGCTTTACGAATTACAACAATTGTTATCATAAGTAATTACAAACTGGTAACCAACCAGTATGCTCTAAATCACATTGTATTCGATCGTTTCATTTTTACGATATTTCAAATCGATAGAAATTTTTTTTTTTAGAATGTCTCCGTCAGAATCATCATCATCATCATATCTCTATCTCTTTCTCTCTCTACCCAACGTGCGTATATATACTTTGCTATGTGATGTCGCTGATAAGTTTGAATAGCGAACCGACCACAGAATTCTATTCGCTATTCGAATAGTGAATAGCGAAAAGCTAATAGAACTCCAACTTCTGAATGCCTTAAGGTATCTCTCTCTCTCTCTCTCTCTCTCTCTCAACGCATCTGAATATCATTTAATGAAACAAATTAGAAACATTTAAAGGTATAGGAATGTACATCAGTTATTTACATTATCATATAATTTTTGCAAATTTCGGATAATCGGCTTAAAAATTAACAGCGGCAATCTGAAACATACAGGTAGTTTATTTCATGGTTCAAAAATTTATTTCAATGAATTTATTTTCACTTTAATGTAGTCAAAATTGATATTAGTTTTGTTCAAATTCCGTTTCCTTTCGTTTCGATTTTTGGTTTCGTTTCGTTTGGTTTCGTTTCGATTGGTTTCGTTTGGTTTTGATTGGTTTTGTTTCGTTTCGTTTCGATTCGATTTCGTTTCGCACTTTACAGGCGCACGTTTTTAACTGGGGTAATTGAACTACTGCTGTTGTATAAAAATCAGGATAAGATCACGTTATTGGTTTTTTTAATCAATGTAAATGTTTATTCTAATACAAAAGATAAGCAATCTTGGTGATTTTGATACAATTTAAATTAATTAAAATAAAACATAAAACAAGAAAGCTTTTATGAAATCATCAATTTCACCCTGTTATTAACGTCATCCTTAGAAGATAATAACATGCGTAACATCATCGTGCGCACGAATTTGGAGAAGGGGTGGGAGTGAGGGATCCAGACCCACCCTATGAAAATTCATTTATAATAATAGTAAAATTACCAAAAATACACCTCGGATCCCAATGCCCTCACAGACATGTAAACGCTTTAACCCATTGCGCTTCACTGTTAGGTAACATTATTATTTTTTTTTTGGGGGGGGGGATTATATTTATACTTAATTGTTTATTTCAATAGGGAGTATATATCACAATATGCAGGAGTCCTGTACCAACTTAAAGCTGAAATGTGTGCTTTACATAGTTATTTACCTAATAAAATAGAGCAATGATTTTAAAGAATAGGTCATAAAAATATATGCACAATGTATGTATGTTACAAATAGCTGATAATTGTCTGAAGTTACGTACACAACACTGTCTGCAAGTCGCATTATCGGGTACTTGTTTTACCCAGGTCTTTGGTTAGATGCGTTTCACATGGTGTATATACCGGTTTGTATTATCGATATGCAGAAAATAAGAATAAGCTAACATACATAAACGTTTCTTTTGTGATGATCCACTAAAGGGATTCATATTGTGCTCTAACTGGGTTATCATTATGATGTTGACCAATTATATAGGTAAGCGTAATACATGTATAGTAGCACAATATTATGAGACACATTTATGTACATAAGTATTACTTTCAGTTTCTAAATAAGTGATCTCCCTTTGCCAGCATACTGTAACATCATCTTTCAATATTTAAATAAGCTTATCATCGTTACCTATCCTATCGCATTTGTACAGTTTCTGTCATTTTAATTGCAAAAGGTTTTTTTTTTCATTTGTCAGATTTACACTATTGAGTTGACCCCATATTGACCCTGTGACAATTTTGTATTAAATTTGTATATGTAAGTGTAGAGACTTATCATGTTTGTATGAGATATAATAGGAAAGAAGGGATCTTTCTTTCTAAATGTATTATAATGCATCAAATACAATGTAGGCCATGACCCTATGGGATTGTTCTGACCCCATGAAACAGGAAAATACGAAATATCTTTTAATGTCATTATGATGCATCAAATGGTGCAAAGTACATGACCCCCAGGTGTTGTCTTTAAACCACCCCCCCCCCCCCTTTCTGAAATAGGAAATGATGATACACTATATAGTTTAATAAATTTTGAGATCCCCATCCCTAAACCGTATTTAATCTGGCTCTTTGAATTGTATCATCTAATGGTATAAAGGTTGAGCCTCCTTGGAGACATCCTGATATTTTAGAACTGGAAATAATAAAGTATGGATGATAAAGGTCAATTTTCTGCTAATATTTGATTCCTTAGATGAAATCTAAATATTAAAAACCTTATTGCACATCTATAGGACAGCCCCTATCATACCACAAGATATGATGCGTCTATTCATTTAATCATAAGATGAGATCTGGGATGTAGGTTTTTTTTTTAGCAATAAACGTCAATATTTTGCTATTATTTTACTCCGTGGATGAAATTTAAATTTACAAAACCTTATTGTACATCTATAGGAGAGCCCCTATTATATCCAAAGAGATGACGTAGCTACTTCAAAAGTTGTAAGAGGAGTTCTGTGAGCCATACTTTTTTTTGCAAAAACGTCATTTTTTTGTTGCCCACCAATCCCCGTGATAAAAAAAATTCTGAAACCTGATCACACTTCAATATGAAACTCCCAATCATATTTCAGAGGATCATTTGGCTTCTGCAAAAAATGTTGACGTTTTTGAAACAAATTTGAAATTTCCCGAAACCTTATTGCGCATCTATAGGACACACCCAAACATAGTCTAAGAGATGATTTGTCTATTGTTGCAATTGTAGGAGGAGTTTGAAGAAGAAGTTTTTTTTGGAAATAAACGCCATTCTTTTTACAAATTATTTGACCCCCAGAACTACCAGAGAATTTTTGAAACCTTTTTACAAACAACATGACACCTCTAACCAAACTCCAGGAGTTCAGTTTGCTGTTTAAAATATGTAAGAGCAGTTTGAGAAAGTAAATAGTGACAGACGGACGGACGGACAGACGGAACAGGGTAACAACAATTCTTAAGAAAGTGCGGGTATAAAAATAAAATTATTTCTCTTATCTATTTTGAATAGAATATTTTTATCTGAGGCCATTGTTCATTTTGAAAAAATGATACAGGGAAAGCTATTTATTCGTAAATTAAAATTTCAGCGCAAAAAGGTCATGTAAAATGCACTGTAGCATATACCCCCTATTCCTGTTTTGAATTTCGGTTAAGCTGTGTCTGTAAATTTTTGTAAAAAATACTTTAGAAAAAAACGTTAAGACATTAATCGCAAGATCCAATCTTCTGACGAATTTAGGGACATAACTGCAGATGTATTTCTTTTTTAGATCGTATAACTATTGGATTAAAGTGCACAACTATTAGATTTGATATCTCTATAATCTTTGAATAAAATTATGGTTTTTGGTTGTCCATTCTTCAAACAAACATTATTTAAGAGTAAAAAATTGATGCGTCCTTCTAATCATCTTCTATAACTTTGAGATAGAACTTATGCATTGCTTCAGGTCAATAGTCCGAAAGAAGAATAGGGCCACTTAAAAAATATTTTTATGTCGTAATTACGAGATAAGATCTCGTTATTACGAGTTAATATCTCATTATAACGAGTTATTTTCTCGTTATCACGAGTAAATTATCTCGTTATTACGAGAAAAGATCTCGTCATTACGAAGGAAGATCTCGTAATAACAAGAAAAAGATCTCGTTATTACAAGATAGTTTTCTTGCAATTACGAGAAACGATCTCGTTATTACGAGCAAATATCTCGTTATTACGAGTTAATTTATCTCGTTATAACGAGAAAAGATCTATTTAAGGAAGGAGTCTTTTCTAGTTTTCGACTTGTCAAACGTAAATTTGATTAAATGTTCATTAAATCAAGGTGAAAGGAAATTAAAATAGCATATTTTTCTTTCTTTTTTACTATCATACAACTTGGCATAGTAATCATGGTTTAGAATCTAACAAGGACTATATTTTTGGCGTAATATTGGCGTAGGAAAATATCACGTATCGCAATTCAGATTTGCTGCAGATTAATGAGTCTGTTTGAGCATTTTAAAAACAATAACATTCATGTTGGTTTTTTTTTTACTAATGTGAACTACTTGGGTTTCAGAATATTTTTTTTAAAATATGATTTTCCTATCAAATTACATTTTTATAAGCTTTTTAAAGGGCCCATTCTATACATTGATTTTTTATGAAAATTATTAAATGGTCTATATGTTAGCCTTTCTGTCTATTCATATCTTTATATAAAGTCTTCATAATACATTAAAATCAGAAATATTTTATAATTGGAAGCATAAAAAGATAATCAAAATTTTTCTTCAAAAATTAAGAAAATTAGAGGAAATGCGGGCTAAGCAATATCAATTTTAGTAAAAATATTTATTCAAATTGAGTAGTATAAGCTGATAGACATTCTGATATTCTATCATTTCATTGAAGAATAGAATCTTCAAATCTTTAACAAATGTCTACAGAACTACAAAGAGCTACACTTATGTTCATCATCCTTTACGTTGAGGAAAAAGGTAGTGACCTTGACCTGACCTTTATGCGAAAACAAAAAGGTCAAATTTGATTAAACTGATAGAATTATTTGGTAATATGGTCCGTTTCACTGTGTCAAAATTTCATGAATTTCTTATTATAAGAAGTATGTTTGATAACGAGAAGACTCCTTCCTTAAAATGGCACGTTTCATTATATGTAAAGTGTATGAACTACTGCAATGTCTATTAATATACACATACTTAGCATAATCATCGTTTAAAAGTTACCCATAATTTGATATAAAATCGGAACAAGCAGTTTTAAAGAAATTTCAGAAGATGTAGCAAACCAGATTGATTAGTAAGTTCATTGAACAATTTATCAATAATTAACAAGGATACGTGTAATTTGTTTTCAGACTAAAAAAAAATGTTAATATACAAAATCAATTATTTTCAATATACATGTAGGTTGTGTATGAACATATAAAACACAAATTCGGGTAAATCCTATATATCCATATTCATGACTGAAACTGTATAGTCAGTAAAGTTATCTGTAATTAATAGAATTGTGTTTTTACGACTATAGGACTACCTGGTATTTACTTCGGAGTGGGATTATAATATATATACATGTAAGTTTAAATAGTAAAATTACATTAAGTTCTTTCCTTTTATTCAAATAAGATCAAATGTCAAATCCAATCACTTTGATCTGTAGAAATTGATGAATAATGATCGTTGTTATTTTTTGATAATAATCAAAATCAATGTTTCTGGAATTAATTAGATAGAATGAAAGGGTGATCAATTCGAATTCTTTTCAGAAAGGTACTATTTTATATTGTTCTTTCATCGTAATAACGAGATCTTTTCTCGTAATAACGAGAAAATTATCTCTTAATTACGTGATCTTTTCTCGTTATTACGAGATAAAAATATGTTTTTATTTATAATATATGTGGCTCTATTCGTCTTTCGTTTGTACGAAAGACGAATAGGGCCACAAATATTCCGCAACTTTGATATAAAATAACACTCTAAAGATCGGACAAGGGATTACAATGTTAACATAAAGTACTGTCAATAACTGAATAATTGTTAATCTAAAACCAGTTTTGCATTTTTTATAAATACAAAATAAATCGAAGTGTAGTAGATCGAGGTAACTAATTGAACTTGAACGAAATCGGACGTTCGTGTTAACGCCTGTTTGAAAATCGACAACTGTCGCCTTGCATTACTAGTCCGGCGCACTAGGAAAAGGTAAAGGCAACATAAAAGGTAAAGCTCTATCAAAAAGGGTGAGCAACACAAAAAAATGAAGAAAAGCTGTAAAAAGAAGAAGAGTTTAATCCATTCAAACTATTCTCGGTATTATACGAATTGTTCAAAAGAACCGAAATATTGACCATGTTGATGCAGGAAACAGAGCAGGTTTTAGTATTTCCTGTGAATATCCAAAACGAATGCAAGAACTTTTCACGGAATCTGATATTGATCGAAATGAACATAACAATGAGAGTGATTTATTTTCAGTTGATAATGACCCTAAAGTGGAATCAATTCGAATGTACACAGAAAGTCTTTCTATCCAAATTTTTGGAAAATGTGAAAATTTAGAAATAGTACTACCTTTGATAAATTCTGAGATTTGGAATAATGTATACCCAAATATTCAACAAAGAGATAGAACCTTACAAGATTCACCCATGATTTTGGGGCTTTTCATAGTACCGATGATGGAGGAAATGTTTGAAACAAACAAGTTTGAAATTAAAAAAAGCAACAAAAAAAATGTTTATCAAACGTAATAACCCGTGCATGCATTTTATTTTAAGGCCATTTGTTCAGAATAAAAATTCAGCAATTATGTGCTGCTACTACACCAATTGAGGAGAAAACATTACTTCGGCTGACATAACAAAAAAAAATGAAAGAAATCCTTGATGCTTCAAAATTGACAGATTATCCAAGAAACATTTTAAAAAACTACAGAGGGTAAGTGATCGACTTCAGAGGAAGGAATCAGTACAGTCCCTACACTTGTGGAGACGACAGAGGCCGGTCTGGAAGCATGTCAAGAGAATTCAGCCGAGGACAAGGCCGAGTCTACAAAAACCATAATGATTTCTATATGTGAGTAGTGTTCAATTTAAATCAGGTGGCTTAGAAAAAAAGGTGCAAAAGTGGCAAATGGCAAATGGCAAAAGTTCAGATCCTTTTAGTGCAATGTCGGGTTACTAAATTGAATTTGATCAAATTCCATTTGGATACAAAATTCCAGTTCCAATCCAATTTAATAAAAAGCAAACCGATATCATAGACCAAGCGGTTTTGAAACTTTTTAATAAACTTTCAATTTTAGTAAATCAAATAAAATATGGATAGATGATTCTTAACACCAATTATACTTCATGCATTATACAAAATGACATAATATCTTAATATTTCCAACCACAGAGAGGATGTAGACAAGGAGATCCCATTTCTCCATATTTATTAAAACTCTGTGCTGGTATCTTAATTGGTATCTTAATTTGGAAAAAAAAACAAGGATATAAAGGTCGTGAATATTAATTGGGAGGAATATACAAATATTGACTGGGGTTGAGGGCAACATTGATTATATTAGCCCCCGAAGGAAAAAGTTTTGCCCGACGCGAAGCGGAGGGCAATATTGTCGTCCCAAGGGGGCTAATATAATCAATGCTGCCCGAAAACACAGTCAACATTTGTTTTGTTATATGAAAAAACAAACCAAAATTTAAAAAAGTAAATGAAAATAGATTGTCGTAATTTTCTTAGCTCAAGTAAGAATTTTCAAATTCAATTTTGTGCAAAGTTCATTTCCAAAATATCCCTAGCATCAAACGGTCACTGATGATATTTCACCGCCCGCAAGAATTAACATACAGATGTTCTACCTGGTTTTACTTCGCAGTAATTCGCAAATCCTTATATCCGTTATGATAGCAAACCGTCGCATTGCGCGTCCGTTGTTTACTTGCCTTGACTGACTGTCTATTATGACGTCACCTTGTTTTGGAGTCGCGAAGAGTTATTTACGTCATCGTTTACAAATAAACAAATCAGAAGCGACGAATTGAAATAGAGGGAATATTCTCTAGATATTATTCCTAGCCGGTAATATTAAAAAAAATATTGACCGGTCAATATTTTTCGGACGAGCTTATATTACAACTATTGACTATTCGTCTTTATAGAGTTATATAGTGAGGATATACTACTGAATATAATGATATAAAATATTGCAATATGCAGATATCAATTCAATAGTTACGGACGATTCTCCAAAATCTTTTGACGGAAATTTCTAAACACTATATAGACATATATACAAATGTGTATTGATTAAAAGATCAACTTAAATTAAAACAAAAATAATATGGATAGGATGTAAAAAAAAATCTCAGAAGTTTATCATCTTTCTAGATGGAAATTTAATGAATTTCAAACAGCGTTTAAACATTTCGGTGTAAATTTTTCAATAAATCTGAAAGACATGGTAGATCTGAATTATAAACCAACAATGGAAAAAGTTGTTTAACATTTTTCAAGATGTAATGCTATAAATCCTATACTGATAGGAAAAATAACAGTTATTAAAACGCTTATAGTCCTAAAAAGTACTAATTTTATCCTAACTCTATCAAACCCAACACTAAAATTTATTAAAAGTGGATAAACGTATATGGAATATATGGTATAAGCCAGATACTAAAATTTAGAATAAATCAGTTAGTTTAAAGAAAATTTTATTTGAATAAGGTCATAGGTATAACCCCCCTCCCAACGGATTAGGAAAGACATAATTTAGGAAATCTTTTTTTTTGGCAGGTATGATTGGAGTTATAGTCATAGGAATACTAGCCTAGTAAAATGACGTACATCACTAAAAGAGAAGTTCTACTGGAAAAAGACAAACCTTTAAAAAGTTTTATGAAGCAATCGGGTTTTCCGCCACATAAGCCAAGTTCTCGACACTATGAGCTCGTTGAGAGGTTTTGCTTCCCTTCCGGTATTATTTTACAAATAGATGATGCTGTCAAAAAGAAAATAAACTGTTTATCACGTGCAAAAATCTAGCAAAGTTTACGGGTAGCTGGCGCAGATTCAATTTATTTTCCATTTACAGTTTAGAATTTCGGCTAATTCCTTCCTCTATAGAAAAAACCCGAAGAATATTAATGTCATGATGGCGGCTGGTCCGTGTAGCCCCAAAGCTTTTGTATTGATTGCAGACCGAAGATCGGAACAGAATTCAGTCGCCATTTAAATGAGTATACTTATTAATAATTAGTACCTGTGTTGTATATTCTATTTTTTAAAATTCCCATGTGTATCGATCGCAAATTATCAATCGTAATAGAATGCAGACGACAGCTTATTTGCTAGGGTTTACAAAATAGAGAACACTTATTACCTTTAAATTGTTTTTGTATTTTTTTTTAATTTGGGAATAAAATTCAATACACTAAATTTATGTCGGAACAGGCAGGTCTTGTGTGTTAGGGTTGTCCTTGAAACAGCCGAACTGAGCTTAAAACATGAACAATTGAGGCGAAAGACTGAAAAAAATGAACAGTTTTCAAAGATTTCAGGTTCTGTTATAATAATCTCATGACCAAGTGCATTAGATAACTGATAACGTTAGTAGCTTGTTCGTGAAAATGAAAAAATGACAATAACAAACCGTGAACCATCTTAAAAATCCATTAAACGAAATACAAATTCAAAGCAGAGCAACACGGAACTCCAAATAGATAGAGGTAGGATCAGGTGCGTAGGAGGAGTGAGCATCCTCTGCTGACCGGTCACACTCGCCGTGTGCTCTTTGTCGAAATCGGGGGAAAAAATCGGAAAAGTCCGTAGACAATTAGGTGATTAATTACGATCTTACAATTAGTATAAAAAAAGTCAGTCAGCGTGCGATCCAATGGAAGATTGTATTTGCTGACAAGGTCGTTGTATCGACCATAGAATTTACGAAAAGGTGACTTCAAGTGAGACTGTTGATTGTTCAGTTGCTTGCTTCGTCTTAGAAACTGTTCATACGAAGAGCATGTCGTCAACTGAGAGACAAAACCTCCACATGCAGGTGATGAAGGTATAATGCAACATAAGTAAAGAAAGCTGACTTTAGAAATCAAAGTACTGAAATACTGACGGGAGTTGATGTTATCGATTATCATTTATTTTAAGATCAACTTATCTTGCATGGCAATTAGTTTCTAGTCTGTATTTGAATTACGCGCTTTTTATTATATGAGTTGTTAGACTTTTCCGACAAGAATTTCGAGAAACCCCATATGAATCATGTTGTGCAATATTTAAAGATAGATTTCAAACTATGTATTAGTAATGGAAACAATTCTAAAAATCGTATGGATCCAAACACTATTGATATCAAACTCTAGTCTCGCTCAACCAGACTCTCGGCTGTCTCCGTTAATCTCCGACAAGCAAGAGAGCCTCTCTGCTTGTCGGAGATTTACGGAGACAGCCGAGCGTCTTGTTGAACGAGACTTTATTAAACCTGGCGTAGGAACACATGAGACAACAATAATATCTTACATAATATTGCAAGGCCACGTATTATTGTACCTTACCATAGGCGTCGGAACCGGGGGGGGGGGGGGGGGGGCGCTAGGGGGGGGGACCTAACCATTAGGTATATAGCATATAGGAAGGTCCATCCCCCACACTTTTTCTTGCTGCAGAAAAAAAGATCCCAAATTTACCTTAAAAAGATTGAAATATTAAAAGTGAAATAACTAGATCTCGTTACGAGTAACAAATAGGTCTTCCGTCCAAATTTGTTTTTATATGATACGATGAAATATCGATATTCTCTGCCAAATCTGCGATCTTGGTGAATCTAGGTTTTTTGTCGCGAGACCGGAAACGGACGAACAAAAGAGGTTTATGAAAATAAAAGCTGGTTTTTTTTTATACATTTGTCTAGTGTACACCACTGTTAATCATGGAAGATGAAACACCAAAGATAATCATTTAAACTTGTGAAAAAATGAATTGTTTGAACTCTTCTGGTGAGTACCGGAAGTGACGGTTGACAAAAGAAAACCCGTTAAACATACCTTCAATCGATTGTCTATCATTTATAAGAGTTCGTGTCTCAATCACTTACAGTGACTAAAATATCGCTGGTATCAATTTTGTAAAAAGGCTAGGTATCTAAGATATTTGATATAATTGACCGGAAATAGAATATCTTTGCTTATTTAACATATATTAGATCGTGTAATAATATACCGGTATTCAGTCCATGTAAAAAATAGGGAAAGAATATTTGAAGTACTTCCAGTGACGACCGGAAGTGACGACAAAACAAAAAAAGTAAACACGGATACATACTTAGGGCTATCATCCCACAAAGTTTGGTTGTTCAAGTCATCACCGTTATTGAGATCTTGTGATTTTATTTTTTTTTGGGGGGGGGGGGTTGTGTCTCTTGAAATGGACAAATGGAAATGCTCAGTGAAAATAAAAAGTTAGTATTTTATGAACATTATACACTTGTACTTTGTTGTTTATCAATTTTACTAAAATTGTCAAAGAAAAACAGTGAAACTTTCAAACAGCTTGATTTGTTTGAACCCTTCCGGTGAGAACCGGAAGTGACGGTTGACCAAATGAAAACGATTAAACGCATTTTCTATTGAATGTCTATTATCTATATAAGTTTTGTGTATTGATCACTTGACTTTCTGAGATCTCGTGGGTAAAACATTTATCAAAAAACGCTCTCTGATCATGAGATATTTGAGATATCTCACCGGAAGGCGAGTTTTTTGTTTTTATTTAACATCGGATACATAACATATGTAAGTATTATTACTAATTTTTCAATTTCATATGAAACAAATTTAATGCAAAAGAAAAAATAATTATTGAAGTGCTTCCAGTGACGACCGGAGGTTATGACGGACAAAACAAAATAGTTGAAAGACATCTACAACTATAGGTCTATAATCCTACAAAGTCTGAATGCTCAAGTCCTTATCATTTTTGAGATCTCAGTGTCACAAGCTTTTTGTCGCGGGACAGGAAACGGACGAAAGGAAATGAACTTTGAAAAACTTAAAAATTGGATACTTGAGATATAATTTATTTCTATCACTCCTAAAAATTTCAAGAAAATCTATCGAGCCATCTCCGAGAAATCGTGTGTACAAAAAGGGGAACAATATTCGTACCCAACTTTCGAGCCATGGTGAGCTCTTAAGATCAACGCCAATGGCGTTAAACAAAAACAATAGCCACAACTTCAGGCTATGGTCTACCAATCCTGAAAATTTCATATTCATATCTCTGATAGTTTTCAAGATGAAACGTGCACAAAATGGGTCGAAAAAGTTACAAAATCAGCAATAAATCGGTACCGGAAGTGACGACGGCAAAAATATTAAAACCAAAATAAATTCAAATCACTTCCTATCATCTGTGAAAAAATTGTGTAAATCAGTTGGATAGTTTCCGAGAAAATTGCGTGCACAAAATTTGTGGAAAAAAATAATAACTAGATACGATCTCGTTACGAGTAACGAGTAGGTCTTCCGTCCGATTTGTTTTTTTATTTTAAATGATACCATGAAATATCGATACAATTTCAAAATTAACACCCCCCCCCCCAAAAAAAAATAATTTTTTTTAAGGCAATGAATACAAATCCCTAATTACGTCAAACATGGGCCTGACGATGACTTTTTCAAACCGATAATGTAGTCTTCAACAACTTTGATTCTATAGTGCATAACAAAATTTTTATCGTTTTCAAGTTATTCGTAATAGATTTTACGAGTCTCTTGGCCCCTAATTAAAGGGGCCAGCCCCTTTTTCTTGATTTTATTAGAAAAAACTTTTGATTCTCTACCACTTTTGTTATATATTGTTTAACAAAATATCAACTGATAAAAAGATACAGATCAAAACGTATGAAAATTTTGAATGAAAATTCGTACTCATTTTTCGTGCCTAGGCGAGCTCACAGAAATGGCGCCACTGGCGTAAAGCAATATAATAGTGCACAACTTCAAACTATAGACTACCTATCCTGAAAATTTCGTATTCGTATCTCTAATAGTTTCTGAGATCAGCTCTGCGCAAAATAGGTCGTAAAAAAAAAATAGAAAATCCGCCGTAACTCGGTACCGGAAGTGACGATTTCAAAATTTCAAAAAAAAGTCTAGAATTATATCCTCTGGCAATCATCTGTGAAAAAATGGTCAAAATCAGCCGAATAGTTTCTGAGAAATCGCGTGCACAAAATTTGTGTAAAAAAAATAATAAGAAGAAACAGTACGAAAACAATAAGGTCTTCCGTTGGAAATGGAAGACCTTAATAATAAACAGTATGAATTCACGCGTTCTTCGTTTCCTCGTTCAGTTTAAAAGTAAAGCTTTCGATATTTCACTTTTATAATGATTAACGTAATGCACAGACCTAGAAAGGGTTTTGGGAATAAAACTGCCGAAAATTAAGGGTTTTGAGGGGGCCAAACACCCCCCCCCCTCCCCCCAATTTGTAACTTTTATACTATTCATCTGATTTTGAAATTTTTTTCGGTTTATTGTACAGAGGAGAGAGTACAATTTACAAAATGTTGTCCGGGGGTTACTTTTTGACACCTTTTAGGAACTTTAGGGGACTTAAAATTACTATTGAATCTTCAGTTGCCGTGTATGGCTTGTTCCGTAGGGGAAAAAATTGGAACTCCCGATCCTTTCACTTAATTCTAATAAAAACTCATATAAATGTACATCGGATCTCATTTTATATTGTCGGCCAAATCTTATGCAGAATGAACAATTTATAATTAAAATCCTGAAATCAAACAGCACGTAGTGATTGTACAGGGAATCAAAATGTACAGAGCGCACGGGATGTAAGCAAACGTATCACTATTCAGATTCATGTATATTTTTTTGTATTCTGTTAAATCTAGACCTCAGAGAGCATATGCATTATTTCTGAATGTTGGAACTGTGAAAATTACAGTCATCGATTTTATACTGAATAAATTTACATGTTACGTGTTTCGTCATTTCTTCATTTATCAAGCATATATCAATCCCATTTAATTCACACAGTAGACTATTCCTGTAAACGACGTGACAAAAACTTTTAAGGCAGAAATACATGTGCAGAATGCATAACTTATTGTTTATGGACTTCCTTGCGTTGGTGTAAACTGAACCCGCGATTTCTACTTTCGGTTTGCTTTCCGATCGCATCTTTTGAAACTGACATTTTCCCCACCATTCAAGCGATTACTAACATAATTTAGACCTGGCCTTTCTATAATGTTCTTAACGTAGCATTAACAAACTCTCACGTCCATGAATAAAGTGTTTTCGATGGCACTCTCTGCGTGGTCAATGAAATTCGTACGCGCAAACCCAAAAGTGCGTTCCAATCCCACCTCAGACAGCATTATTTAACTTATTGTCTACCACTCTTAAGCGCCATGCACATAACGATTTCTGTAGAAGAATGTGCAGTATTAAGTATCACTAGCTACGACCTCGTTACGAGTAACGAGTAGGTCTTCCGTCCGATTTGTTTTTTATTTTAAATGATACCACGAAATATCGATACAATTTCAAAATTAACACCCCCCCCCAAAATTTTTTTTAAGGCATAATCCCTAATTACGTCCAACATGGGCCTGACGATGACTTTTTCAAACCGATAATGTAGTCTTCAACAACTTTGATTCTATAGTGCATAACAAAATTTTTATCGTTTTCAAGTTATACGTAATAGATTTTACGAGTCTCTTGGTCCTTAATTAAAGGGACCAGCCCCTTTTTCGTGATTTGATTGGAAAGAACTTTTGATTCTCTACCACTTTTGTTATATATTGTTTAACAAAATATCAACTGATAAAAAAATACAGATCAAAACGTATGAAAATTTTGAATGAAAATTTGTACTCATTTTTCGTGCCTAGGCTAGCTCACAGAAATGGCGCCACTGGCGTAAAACAATATAATAGGGCACAACTTCAAACTATAGACTACCTATCCTGAAAACTTCGTATTCATATCTCTAATAGTTTCTGAGATCATCTCTGCACAAAATAGATCTTTAAAAAATAAGAAAATCCGCCGTAACTCGGTACCGGAAGTGACGATTTCAAAATTTCAAAAAACGTCTAGAATTATGACCTCTGGCAATCATCTGTGAAAAAATGGTCAAAATCGGCCGAATAGTTTCTGAGAAATTGCGTGCACAAAATTTGTGGGAAAAAATAATAACTAGATACGATCTCGTTGCGAGCAACGAGGAGGTCTTCCGTCCGATTTTTAGAAGAGGAAATGACCTTGCCTTTTATCTTCATCAACGAAACATATCAGGAAATGCAGATGTGATCTAAAAAAGCGATGGATGAAGGATTATCCACCCTGTAGGATCCTTAATTTTAAGGACCAGTCCCATTTTATTTCATATTAAATAAGAGGTCTTTTGACTTAATAACAGGTCTAATAACCTGTAATAAAAAGAAACCGAAGAAAAAAAAAGAGGGTCTTCCTTTGTAAACGGAAGACCCTAATAACAATAAGAATAGAAGGGTCTTCCGATGAAGACGGAATACCCTAATAATAAAAGACTGCTTTTGTCTAAATCTTAATTGAAGAGTGTTTTTCAACTTGTACTATAATTAGTATAATTTGTACTATAATTAATTATAATTAGTACAGTAATCTAGAATGGTACTTAGTTGAAATTAAAGGCCCAAGATCAAAGATCAAGTAAAATCGGACCAGAAAAACTAAATGATTTTATGAATGGGGGGGGGGGGTGGTCGGTGACTTCTATATTAAACGTAGAATATTAAATTCTAAATATCACATATTACACAATTTCTAAACAAAATACATATGTTAGAACAATGTATAAGCGCTGTATAAGCCACTGTACCATTGATTTGAAATTTAAAAATCTCAAAATCTTAATTATGATTTTTTCTTTGATATTTACTTTTATTCTAATATATGTATAGCATTAACATTAGGTACATGGAGATGAATGCAACAGGTCAAACGTCTGAAATGGGCGGGAACAAATTGACGCGGACGTCTGATATATGAAGCGTATTTTCAATCCATCTCAGCATTTTTAATTTGCTATATAAGTTAATAGAAAAACATTTTATTTCATCAATAATAGTGATTTGATTTCATCAGTAGTAATCGGATCCCCATCCGAGAGAGATTATACGCAGGGCAAAGCATATTGTCCGATGACTCGTCAAAAGTCTGAAACCAATCAGGGCGATTTTGAAACGGGGTTTATTCCCAGGGGAGAATAATTAATTCAAATTCCGATTAAATAAATTAATACATATATTATACCCATATAAAAATGTTCGCTAGGCTAATTTATGCGGATATGCACATTCATTGTTTATCTAGCTTTAATGAGAGAGAGAGAGAGAGAGAGAGAGAGAGAATTATTGACCCCGCTGCTTAATCACTAATCCCGCTTTTGGGCGAACATGTACATGTTTATAAACTTTTGTAAATAAATCTAAACTTTATAAGACTGATTGTAAATGATAATAATCCCAATCCACCCTGCCGTAATGATTTTTATAAATCAAAAGTGAATAATCAGACTCTTTGTTTCAACAGTGTATATCAACGATCAGTTTTTACATCTGTTAATACATAGGCCCAAACACAGATACAAGGGTGGTCAGTTTTCACACCGTATCGCAGTCACCCGGTTGTCAGGGTGAGAGAGAGAGAGAGAGAGAGAGAGAGAGAGAGAGAGAGAGAGAGAGAGATTTCATAGTGTTTTATAGTGTTCAGGAAATCAATATATAAGCAACATATGTCAATAAACGCATGTATACATGCATGCGTGTATCTATATAGTTATATGAATAAATACTAATCAGTCCTCCTTTTAAAGCCATGTAGAATATCGTTGGTGCAATGCTAAATGTTGTGTGCATACAATCATGGAGATTGCGGCATTTCTTTGATGCCGGCAAAGCGACCCAGTGAACTCTAATGCGGTCGTACTGCAGGGACGCTTCGGCGGCATGTCTTTGATGCCGGCGATGCGACGAGCGTCTGAATTAAGCAAACTGCTGACAGAAACGAGAACTATATTTGTACTAAAAAAGCTGTGATTATTTTTATTCATGATAAAAATAAAACGGAAAACAATAAAAACCACCATTTTAAAGATAAAATCGTTAAAGAAAACAAAATTAGGGAAGAAAAAATAATCGGCACTCGGGGACGGAACCCGGGTCGCCTGGGCACAAGTCCAACACTCTAACGATTGAGCTACGCGGATTCTCGCTTCAGAACTTTTGAGCTCAAAATCTCAGGAATGCTTTGATCGATTTTAAGACGAATTTTATATTCTGAAGTGTTTTAGACGTCTCTATCGAATAAAAACATAAATAAAATTCAAGTTTAAAAACTTTAAAAGTTAAGGTTTTTCATTTCCTTCCGGTGATAACCGGAAGTGACGGAGGACATTCGGATGTGCGAAGGGCACTGCGGCCGTTCACTCTCTACCATCTCTGAAAATTTGAAGGTTCTATCTTAAATACTTTTTGAGAAAAGTCGTGAACTAGCAAAAACGTAAAATCTTTAATATCTCGGTACCGAAAGTGACGACCAAAAAAAGCTCTCGTAATTTTCTTACAAATTTTGTCATGAATAAGATCTGAAAGTTTCATAAAAATCGGCTAAAGCATTTTTGAGAAAACGTGACAGAAAAAAAGAAGAAGAAAAACTAGACACGATCTCGTTGCGAGCAACGAGGAGGTCTTCCGTCCGATTTTTAGAAGAGGAAATGACCTTGCCTTTTATCTTCATCAACGAAACATATCAGGAAATGCAGATGTGATCTAAAAGAGCGATGGATGAAGGATTATACACCCCGTTTGATCCCTTATTTAAAGGACCAGCCCCATTTTATTTCATATTAAATAAGAGGTCTTTTGACCTAATAACAGGTCTAATGACCTGTAATAAAAAGAAAAAAAGAGAGTCTGCCTTTGTAAACGGAAGACCCTAATAACAATAAGAATTTGAACTAGACACGATCTCGTTGCGATCAACGAGGAGGTCTTCCGTCCGATTTTTAGAAGAGGAAATGACCTTGCCTTTTATCTTCATCAACGAAACATCAGGAAATGCAGATGTGATCTAAAAGAGCGATGGATGAAGGATTATACACCCCGTTTGATCCTTTATTTAAAGGACCAGTCCCATTTTATTTCTTATTAAATAAGAGGTCTTTTGACCTAATAACAGGTCTAATGACCTGTAATAAAAGGAAAAAAAAGAGGGTCTGCCTTTGTAAACGGAAGACCCTAATAACAATAAGAATTTGAACTAGACACGATCTCGTTGTGAGCAACGAGGAGGTCTTTCGTCCGATTTTTAGAAGAGAAAATGACCTTGCCTTTTATCTTCATCAACGAAGCATATCAGGAAATGCAGATGTGATCTAAAAGAGCGATGGATGAAGGATTATCCACCCTGTAGGATCCTTAATTTTAAGGACCAGTCCCATTTTATTTCATATTAAATAAGAGGTCTTTTGACTTAATAACAGGTCTAATAACCTGTAATAAAAAGAAACCGAAGAAAAAAAAGAGGGTCTTCCTTTGAAAACGGAAGACCCTAATAACAATAAGAATAGAAGGGTCTTCCGCTGAAGACGGAAGACCCTAATAATAAAAGACTGTTTTTGTCTAAATCTTAATTGAAGAGTGTTTTTCAACTTGTACTACAGTCCAACAACCCTTTTATGTTGATTATTCTAGTTAGAAAATTAAATAAAAAGGAGAGAAAGAAATAGAGAGAAAGAACAAATATTGGCTCCGTCGAGATTAGAACACACAGCCTTTGCAGGTGTCTCAAAACATGGCCGACGCGAAATAATTCCCGAATTTGTGTTTGAATTTGGGGCGTTTCCGCCCGGGAGAAGAGCTGAATTTTTGTATGAGATGAAAAACAAAGTGTAAGATGTCTGACTATTTAGGTTTGGTAACAGTGTGAGGTCATTTGAAATATTGATGCGTGTTTGTGTCTGGAGGGGGGTGAAAAGACCCGAGCTTGATTTTCGTCGTAAATAAATCGAAAATAGAATTTTGAGGTGTGGATCTCGGATTCGGTTAACAACAATTTGGGAAAGTCCTAAAACAATGACTGATGCATTTTACCCATGTATTTCAGTGTTGAGAATTTTTTTTTCGTGTTTAATTTCAACTAAGTACCATTCTAGATTACTGTACTACTAATTAGCAGACCAATTCGTTCATTATTATTTAACAGAGTTAAGAAGTGTTTGGCATTTGAGTTTCAATTGTCGTGTTTGACATGCACTGTGAAAAAAATTCTAACTCCCAAGCCCTTCACTCAATCCTAATGAAAATTCGTGAAAATGAACCTCGGACCCCATTCTTATTGTCTGTCAAATATGAAGCGGATTGAACAATTAAGAGGAAATTCCTGAGATTAAACGGCGCTTATTGCCTAAACGTGGAAATGAAATTTACACAGTACACGCACCGACCCCCCCCCCCCCTTCCTAATCACAAAATTATTTAGTTTTTCTGGCCTGATTTTACTGGATCTTAAATTTCATCTTGAACCTTATTTTCAACCTAGTTCAATTCTAGATTACTGTACTAATGACCAGACCTATTCGTTCATTTTTAAGGGAGTTATGAATTTTTGGGCATTTGAGTTTCGATTGGCGTGCTTGACATGTACTGTAGAAAAAAATTCTAACTCCCGAGCCCCTCACTCAATCCTAATGAAAGTTTATGTAAATGTACTTCGGACCCCATTCTTACTGTCTGCCAAATATGCAGCGGATTGAACAATTAAGAAGAAATTCCTGAGATCAAACGGCGAGTATAGCCTGTACGGGGACTTAAAATTTACAGAGTACAAAGGATGTAAGCAGCCGCGTAATATTTCTGTTGTATGTATATTTCTTGTTTTCCGTTTAGTCTGTATCTACGATAGTGTGTGAACTACTTATGAATGTTAGAACTGTGGAAATTACTGTCTTCAAATGTTTACGTGTTACTGATTTCGTTATTTCTACATTTATAAAGATTTTATTAATCCTGCTAAATTAAAACAGTTAAAAATAAAAGTAAACGACACGAAAAAAAATTCTCAACACTGAAATACATGGGTAAAATGCATCAGTCATTGTTTTAGGACTTTCCCAAATTGTTGTTAACCGAATCCGAGATCCACACCTCAAAATTCTATTTTCGATTTATTTACGACGAAAATCAAGCTCGGGTCTTTTCACCCCCCTCCAGACACAAACACGCATCAATATTTCAAATGACCTCACACTGTTACCAAACCTAAATAGTCAGACATATTACACTTTGTTTTTCATCTCATACAAAAATTCAGCTCTTCTCCCGGGCGGAAACGCCCCAAATTCAAACACAAATTCGGGAATTATTTCGCGTCGGCCATGTTTTGAGACACCTGCAAAGGCTGTGTGTTCTAATCTCGACGGAGCCAAGATTTGTTCTTTCTCTCTATTTCTTTCTCTCCTTTTTATTTAATTTTCTAACTAGAATAATCAACATAAAAGGGTTGTTGGACTGTAGTACAAGTTGAAAAACACTCTTCAATTAAGATTTAGACAAAAACAGTCTTTTATTATTAGGGTCTTCCGTCTTCATCGGAAGACCCTTCTATTCTTATTGTTATTAGAGTCTTCCGTTTTCAAAGGAAGACCCTCTTTTTTTTCTTCGGTTTCTTTTTATTACAGGTTATTAGACCTGTTAGTAAGTCAAAAGACCTCTTATTTAATATGAAATAAAATGGGACTGGTCCTTAAAATTAAGGATCCTACAGGGTGGATAATCCTTCATCCATCGCTCTTTTAGATCACATCTGCATTTCCTGATGTTTCGTTGATGAAGATAAAAGGCAAGGTCATTTCCTCTTCTAAAAATCGGACGGAAGACCTCCTCGTTGCTCGCAACGAGATCGTGTCTAGTTCAAATTCTTATTGTTATTAGGGTCTTCCGTTAACAAAGGCAGACCCTCTTTTTTTTCCTTTTATTACAGGTCATTAGACCTGTTATTAGGTCAAAAGACCTCTTATTTAATATGAAATAAAATGGGGCTGGTCCTTTAAATAAGGGATCAAACGGGGTGTATAATCCTTCATCTCTCTCTCTCTCTCTCTCTCTCTCTCTCTCTCTCTCTCATTATAGCTAGATAAACAATGAATGTGCATATCCGCATAAATTAGCCTAGCGAACATTTTTATATGGGTATAATATATGTATTAATTTATTTAATCGGAATTTGAATTAATTATTCTCCCCTTGGAATAAACCCCGTTTCAAAATCGCCCTGATTGGTTTCAGACTTTTGACGAGTCATCGGACAATATGCTTTGCCCTGCGTATAATCTCTCTCGGATGGGGATCCGATTACTACTGATGAAATAAAATCACTATTATTGATGAAATAAAATGTTTTTCTATTAACTTATATAGCAAATTAAAAATGCTGAGATGGATTGAAAATACGCTTCATATATCAGACGTCCGCGTCAATTTGTTCCCGCCCATTTCAGACGTTTGACCTGTTGCATTCATCTCCATGTACCTAATGTTAATGCTATACATATATTAGAATAAAAGTAAATATCAAAGAAAAAATCATAATTAAGATTTTGAGATTTTTAAATTTCAAATCAATGGTACAGTGGCTTATACAGCGCTTATACATTGTTCTAACATATGTATTTTGTTTAGAAATTGTGTAATATGTGATATTTAGAATTTAATATTCTACGTTTAATATAGAAGTCACCGACCACCACCCCCCCCCCCCCATTCATAAAATCATTTAGTTTTTCTGGTCCGATTTTACTTGATCTTTGATCTTGGGCCTTTAATTTCAACTAAGTACCATTCTAGATTACTGTACTAATTATAATTAATTATAGTACAAATTATACTAATTATAGTACAAGTTGAAAAACACTCTTCAATTAAGATTTAGACAAAAACAGTCTTTTATTATTAGGGTATTCCGTCTTCATCGGAAGACCCTTCTATTCTTATTGTTATTAGGGTCTTCCGTTTACAAAAGAAGACCCTCTTTTTTTTCTTCGGTTTCTTTTTATTAGAGGTTATTAGACCTTTTATTAAGTCAAAAGACCTCTTATTTAATATGAAATAAAATGGGACTGGTCCTTAAAATTAAGGATCCTACAGGGTGGATAATCCTTCATCCATCGCTCTTTTAGATCACATCTGCATTTCCTGATATGTTTCTTTGATGAAGATAAAAGGCAAGGTCATTTCCTCTTCTAAAAATCGGACGGAAGACCTCCTCGTTGCTCGCAACGAGATCGTATCTAGTTATTATTTTTTTCCACAAATTTTGTGCACGCAATTTCTCAGAAACTATTCGGCCGATTTTGACCATTTTTTCACAGATGATTGCCAGAGGTCATAATTCTAGATGTTTTTTGAAATTTTGAAATCGTCACTTCCGGTACCGAGTTACGGCGGATTTTCTTATTTTTTTAAGATCTATTTTGTGCAGAGCTGATCTCAGAAACTATTAGAGATATGAATACGAAGTTTTCAGGATAGGTAGTCTATAGTTTGAAGTTGTGCCCTATAATATTGTTTTACGCCAGTGGCGCCATTTCTGTGAGCTAGCCAAGCACGAAAAATGAGTACAAATTTTCATTCAAAATTTTCATACGTTTTGATCTGTATTTTTTTATCAGTTGATATTTTGTTAAACAATATATAACAAAAGTGGTAGAGAATCAAAAGTTCTTTCCAATAAAATCACGAAAAAGGGGCTGGTCTCTTTAATTAAGGACCAAGAGACTCGTAAAATCTATTATGAATAACTTAAAAACGATAAATATTTTGTTATGCACTATAGAATCAAAGTTGTTGAAGACTACATTATCGGTTTGAAAAAGTCATCGTCAGGCCCATGTTGGACGTAATTAGGGATTATGCCTTAAAAAAAAAAATTTTGGGGGGGTGTTAATTTTGAAATTGTATCGATATTTCGTGGTATCATTTAAAATAAAAAACAAATCGGACGGAAGACCTACTCGTTACTCGTAACGAGGTCGTAGCTAGTGATACTTAATACTGCACATTCTTCTACAGAAATCGTTATGTGCATGGCGCTTAAGAGTGGTAGACAATAAGTTAAATAATGCTGTCTGAGGTGGGATTGGAACGCACTTTTGGGTTTGCGCGTACGAATTTCATTGACCACGCAGAGAGTGCCATCGAAAACACTTTATTCATGGACGTGAGAGTTTGTTAATGCTACGTTAAGAACATAAATAGAAAGGCCAGGTCTAAATTATGTTAGTAATCGCTTGAATGGTGGGGAAAATGTCAGTTTCAAAAGATGCGATCGGAAAGCAAACCGAAAGTAGAAATCGCGGGTTCAGTTTACACCAACGCAAGGAAGTCCATAAACAATAAGTTATGCATTCTGCACATGTATTTCTGCCTTAAAAGTTTTTGTCACGTCGTTTACAGGAAAAGTCTACTGTGTGAATTAAATGGGATTGATATATGCTTGATAAATGAAGAAATGACGAAACACGTAACATGTAAATTTATTCAGTATAAAATCGATGACTTTAATTTTCACAGTTCCAACATTCAGAAATAATGCATATGCTCTCTGAGGTCTAGATTTAACAGAATACAAAAACATATACATGAATCTGAATAGTGATACGTTTGCTTACATCCCGTGCGCTCTGTACATTTTGATTCCCTGTACAATCACTACGTGCTGTTTGATTTCAGAATTTTAATTATAAATTGTTCATTCTGCATAAGATTTGTCCGACAATATAAAATGAGATCCGATGTACATTTATATGAGTTTTTATTAGAATTAAGTGAAAGGATCGGGAGTTCCAATTTTTTCCCCTACGGAACAAGCCATACACGGCAACTGAAGATTCAATAGTAATTTTAAGTCCCCTAAAGTTCCTAAAAGGTATCAAAAAGTAACCTCCGGACAACATTTTGTAAATTGTACTCTCTCCTCTGTACAATAAACCGAAAAAAATTTCAAAATCAGATGAATAGTATAAAAGTTACAAATTGGGGGGAGGGGGGTGTTTGGCCCCCTCAAAACCCTTAATTTTCGGCAGTTTTATTCCCAAAACCCTTTCTAGGTCTGCGCATTACGTTAATCATTATAAAAGTGAAATATCGAAAGCTTTACTTTTAAACTGTACGAGGAAACGAAGAACGCGTGAATTCATACTGTTTATTATTTAATTATAACGCAATGATCGCCTCTTTTCACAATGCGTTATGAGAATGTTATCATTATATGTTGTGCACAATTTAAAGACAATCATATTAGAGGAAATAGTTTTAGGGATAGAAATATAAAGTTATTTTGAAATTTTTGAAAAGATAGTTAGTGTTCCTGTTTTTCTCTCAGATTTTAAGTCTAAAAGGTAAATTTCATTTTCATGTATACTTTCAATAATCTATACTGCTCATAATAAAGGCTTGTGCATCCTATAATATGTCCAAAGGAGTGGGGCATTAGTGTATTCACAATCACCTCTTGTTTTATTTAATATGACATCAATTCTTTAAATTGATAACAAATGTTTTTGTCTAGTTAGTTCAGATACATGCAAAAACAATCAGAAAGGATAAATGCTTCAAACGGTGCATCTAGAACTTTTTATTAGCAAACTTTAATCGGCCTTTGTTGATCATCTTTCACTTGAGAAGTTGAACTAGCTACAAAATTACGGGCAGTGAAATTATGTTTTGCGACTGTTTGCTCGTAATTTTATTTTTTTATATATCAAATTTTGATAAGAAAAGCTCACTTAAGTCTTCCGCTCAGGTGTGTTCGAAAGTTATGAAGATTGGATTGCGATAGTAAAATATAACTGTAACTAAAATAAATATGTAGCATATTCTGTAACTTTATCTAGATTACCCACTTTATTCCCTATTTACTTAAACCTGAATAATACTGAAAACACATTCAACTTCCTGCTTATACTTCCTTTCTTGGTCATTGTTAAAACAAGCATTTCCTCGTTTCGTGGCGGTCACATAATCAAACTTCCTTTGCTCCATGATTTGAACGTAGAGCGTAACCTGGGAGATGTTTCCATAATTATGAACTTACAAGATGTTTTGTTTACATGTAAAAGACTGTAAAAAAATTCGGTCAAGTCTTTGTGGGAATTGACTTGAGAATTTATTTTAAAACAAACAATCGAACAGACATTAATGGTGGATTTTGATAATGTGAAAATTCTGCTACCGTTATTGTTATGATAAAAAATATACTTTTGTCTAATAGCGCAGTACGGTTGCTTCAAGGACATCCCTAACACATTTGCACTGTGTGTTCCTACCTAAAATGAAAGGTAATATTACTTATTGTATTGTATGATTACAAATATTGAAAAAGAATATGATAACACATATTTTATTAGCAATCAAATGGTACCAAGATATTTTATTAATAATCGATATGCACTATAAACCTTTACAAATTATTTGTCGTCTGCAGTCCATTCCAACTGATAATTTGCAATCGATACATATGGGAATTAGAAATAAGAATTTGACACAGATATTTCATTTTGAAAATCAAAATAATAAGATTATCGTACACCCATTTTAATGTCGTCTGAAACCCATACCAATCGATGGTCTGTAATTGATACTTGAAAACTATTTGTAACTAATAAAACAAAACTATATGGGTTATAAGGAACAGCCGCCGTAGCCTCTATTAAGGAAACAATATGCGGAAATTTTAAACTGTTAGCAAAAGAAAATCATTGGATCTGCGCATGCCTCCTGTGAACTTTGCGAGATATATACAGTCTAGAGGTTCGGGATTCTTCTTGACAGCATCAACAATTTGTGAGGGAAGCGATACCTCTCACTAAGCTCACAGTCTGATAGTGTGTCGAGAACTGGCATTTGTCGCAGTAAATCCGATCGGTTTATTAACTTTTTAAAGGTTTGTCTTTTAATAGTAAAATTTCTCTTATACTGATGTCCGCTTTTTATATTAACTTGTAATAGAAAAAAAATCTCATTTTTTAGAAGCCCTTATGCTGCTATAAGTTACGGTGAAATTTTAGATGTAACTTAACCTTTTCACATTTTGGACTTTGAACTCATTTTCAGAGGGACATGCTGTTTTTATACATGAAATATACAATCTAATTACACAAGTGTTAGATAGATAGCGTGTCTTATAGCATAACCGAGAGACGGATTTGGCTGCGCCAAGCACTAAAACATAGCATGTGCTACACAAAAAATTGTGGTTTTAAATAATGATGTTCAACTTGGGAATAAGGTAAATATAAGGATTACGTTTACTCAGGGTTTGAGATTTAAAATTTTTTTTTTACAAAGTTTAATATCTGAAGTCCAAAGATGGTTAAAAAACACAAAATAACAACGTTATTAACAAATATCGATATTGATATCCATGATTTGTTTATTTGAGGAAGATATGCTTCGACAAAGGTAGATTAAAATTGAAACAGAGGAAATTCGGACTAATTTGTTCATTTTCTTATTTTCTCTTATAAACTTTCTGTTGCAGTGTAATTGCAAAAGTTAAGTTTCTATGTGTTTTTTCATATCATTTTACATATTTTATGGTTGTATTTACTCGTCTATAAATTTATATCACTGGCTGGCACGCGATTGGAAAAATCTTTAAAATACATAATATCGATTCAAGATAAAATATCTCGAAATTTTGATCATTGACCTTATATAATGTTAATGTCAAAATAATACAGACAATAAAAACAGTTTTAGGCAATCAATGGTTTGGAGCTCCTATTAGTCAGTTTTTAGTAAACTCGATCAAAAATGCGTACAATTTTGGAAATTGATAGTGGAAATTCAGACTAAATTAAATTTTAAATATGAGCTTAAAATGATTTATTCAAATATAAAAATAGTAAAGCTATTCGTATTTTATCATTTCTCAACCTACAAATTGTTTTTTTTATTTTTAATAATTCAAAAATAAAGAAAACCTTGAAAATGGTGAAAAATTTTGACAAATTTTTCAAAAAAAAATTTAGAGGTCAATAGCAGAAAAAGTAGGTCATTGACCTAGTTATTTCAAAGTGAAAAATAGCACCATAATAGTGGAGCTACAATGAACAATAAGTAGTTTTTCGTTCCTATTAGTGGAATTTTTTTCGCCCATAAGTAAACGTAAACCATAAGTAATAAGGAATCATTTTTTGAATATTATGAGGTGATACTTTCGGTCGAAGCGTGGTCAATTCTATCATAAAGCCCTTCGGGCTTTATTGGATTTTACTACGCCCCGACCGAAATTATCACCTCATAATACTAAAAGAATGATACCTTATTCCTTAAATACTAGTATATAATTATATGATGCACAATTTTCAGACAAGAAGTGGCCCAAAATGATCTCTTTAAAAACCGAACAGTAAATATATGTATCCAAAATCTGAACTGATTTATTTCCTGATTTAATTTTATTGTCGCATTATATTTAACTTTGGATTCTCTTATTATAGTCTACAAGGAATGCTTTAAGCTTTCATATTCCATTCATCATTAAAATTCAATTTCCTTCTTAAACCATATGATTATAAATATTTTCGAATAGTGTTTGTCAATAGATAGAAATTTCGATTCTGTTGTTCGTCAATGTTTACAAGCATAATGTATATTATAATATACATTTTTTAAATTGTGGGAAGGAGCATTACATCTTTCATGAATTTTTTTTTCAAAAAATGTCCAGGGTATATCAGGACTCTGTTTAATAGTCTGTTCCAGATTAAGGTTTCAATTACTTTGAATTTGAATTGAATTGAACATATTTTATTGAATAAATCAAAAGGATAAGACACAAGTTCTAAAACTTAGATAGTCCTGTCCTAGTAATGAAATTTTATAAATATTGCCATACATTGAATATATTGAATATATTGAATACACATAAATATACATGAATAAACAATCTACTGCATATATAATATCACCTTATAAATTCAAACATTTTTTGAAAAACGACCACATTCACTCAAAAAAATTTGAGTGAATACCAAGATGTTTGTGTTCAGTAACATACTCCAATTGACAATTTTCAAAAAATAAATTAGGAAAATGATGTACATTTTTCAAATGGAAGAATACAGCTTTGGTTTTCTGTGGATTGAATTTCAACAACCATTTTTTTTACCATTCATCTAATATTCTGAGGTCATGATTAAGATTTTGTTCAATAACATTAATATTATCTGAACATTGTTGTAAAGAGTTGTCATCAGCATATAATCTACATACAGATATCATATTTTCAGCTACATCATTTACATACAATAAAAATAATAATGGCCCAAGTACTGAGCCCTGAGGAACACCAGCTTTAACATGGCCTACGGAAGAAAAAATATTTCTATGCATAACTTTTTGTGTTCTGTTGCTTAAATAACTCTCAAACCAATCCAGCATGTTTCCACTAATTCCATACATATTTAATTTGTAAATTTAGACCTTTGTGCCATACTCGATCAAACGCTTTTGAAAGATCACAAAACACCATACAACAAAATTTGCCTTCATCAATACTTTTAACAATCGAGTGGTATATTTCTAATAGTTGATACATTGTAGAATGACCTGGTAAAAAACCTGCTTGATATTTGTAAAAGAGATTCTGCGAATGTAAATGATTGTATACATGTTTGAAAATAATTCTTTCAAAAATTTTGCTTATACAAGACAAAAGAGAAACTGGCCTATAGTTTGAAGTGATAGAAGGGTCATCCTTCTTAAATAATGGAAGAACATGTGCTAATTTCCAACATTCTGGGAAAATTTTGAGTGATAATGATTTGTTAAATAATATGCAAAGTGGTTTTGAGATGGTATCTTTACATGATTTTAACATTTTGTGACTGATGCAATCAGGACCAATTGCCTTGCTAACTGGAATGATAGATATGATATCTGTAATCTCTTGCTCTTGTATTCTTATTTCTGAAAAAGAGTTATTAAATCTACACCCCCCTATAGTTGGAAGGTCATGATTGCTGTCATCTAAGAAAGTAATAGATGTAAAGTAATTGTTAAGTAATTCAATCTTATCAGTGTCTGAAAATGCATAACCCTCCTTGCCATTGTCCATGGTATACCTTATAGGTGGGATGTCGTGTGTTAGTTTAGTGTGGAAGCAATCTTTCAATAATTTCCAGTATAATTTTTGATTGTTTAAGCTAGCATCCTTAAGATGAGAGTCTATATTAATATTGTTATAGTAGTTTGCAATTGCATGTTTCTTCATGTTATTAACCTTGTTCCTTATTCTCCGAAAAATAACCCAATCAGATTCTCTTCTTGTTTTTGTGCCTTTTTTCTTAACCTATTACATGTACGAACTCGCAAGGTTTTTCTAAGAAGAGAATCCATCCATGGTTTATCATTCGGCCTTATAGTTACAGTTTTTTCAGGTATGCAGTGATGAATAAAAGAAAGGAGTTTGTTAGTAAAATTTGTTGTGGCCTTATCTATGTTATCTGTGTCATCAATAATTCTACACCAATCACATTCAAGTATGAGTTTGTTTAAAAGTTCCATATCTGCATGCTTGTAATCCCAAATTTTGCGTTTATATGCAATGTTTGTATTTGTTTTCTGATGAATATAGATATAAGTTGCCCGATGATCACTAAGAGCATTACATACACTTAAAGTACCAGAATCATGTACACATATATTTTCACTAATTATAATGGTATCTATGAGGGTATTTGTGTTGTGTGTACTTCTTGTGGGTTCATGTATAATATTTGTCAGTCTATAGTTGTTCATTATTGTATGTATCTCATGTGAGTTATTTACCTTTAAAAAATCAATATTTAGATCACCAAGTATTACAATATTATTAGAAATATCAGTAGCCTTTTCAAAATACTAAGACAATTTTTGCCAAAAAGCACTACTAGAGTGTGGTGGACGATAAATACAGCATACTAGAAGAATCCCTTTCACTTGTGGTATTTCTATCCAAATAATTTCAGTATCTACGGTTCGCCTTCAAAAAGTTTGAAACAAAAATCATTATTCCACCACCATAGCAGTTGCGATCTTTTCTAAACATATTATTAAAACCCTCAATGAACAGATTTTCATTTAAAACATTTGAGTCTAAATGAGTTTCTGTAAAACATAAAATAACAAAATCATGCACTAAATACAATAGAGAGTCAATCTTGTTCCTAATGCTTCGAATATTAAGATGTAATATATCAAGGGATTTTTCAACAGAAGGACCTGGGTTTGTCTCAATGTCACCAGATAGTAGAAGAATAAAAAACATGAACAGCTGTGCAAAAAAAAATAATTCTAAGAGACCAAGAAGACAATATTTTGCATTGTTGTTTAAAGATATTACATATAAACAGCAGAAAGTCTAACATGTTGACAGATTTGGAAAATCTGAGAACAGACTTCGAGAGTATATTATGACATTAAGAATAAAAAAAACCCACAGCGGCACGGTATTGTTCAAGAGAGTTACCCATTGTCTAATATGTAAATTAAGTAGAGTCCATAGCTTAATTTACATCCGTACCGCCAGCGTAGAGGGTATGAAGATTTTACAAGTATTTGGCAATATACAAAGTGTGTCAATTCAAAGGAGCAAAAAAAACAAACAAACATAAGTTGCATTAGACAAAGTGCATAAAAAATATAAAGAAAAGTGCATTAACTCCCACAATTTACATGGTGGAACTGGGAGATAAATTGTAGAAATAGCATGGAAAGCGGGTTGTTAACTACCGCTGTATCTAGAACTGTTGTAATATTTACATACACATATCTGGATGTATAAAGTGCATGCAATGCATGAAAGAACAAAATAACATCCAACTATAATGTGTAGATCGTGAAGACGGTGTGACAATAACAGTAATGTGAAGATAAAACTAAACGTGAACATAAAACATAGAACATAAAAATTTAACCTCGGGCCATTTCATTCCCCGGCAACATCAATCGAAAATTAAAAATTCATCGTATTATTACGAATATGAGACAATAGAACACCCAACAGTGTGATTTTATTCTCTACAGATGAAAAAAAACTCTCCTCTTCAGCCTAAGGTTAAATATGAATGACCATCTCGTATTTCAGCAAAGACAGAAGATATAATCACTCATACATGTAAATAATAAAACGACGTGCAAAATAAGGTGCATATAATACATTTTCGATTCAATATTAATCGCTACACCAACAAAACACAGGTTTCCCCCCCCCCCCCCCCTTCCCCATATAGGATACAGGTTGTTAGCCAGCCCCTTGAAAGCTATTCCCATTATAAGTGTATTATACGAAATTTCCTATTTTCGCCAGGCTAGCTAAGCCTGTTAATTACCGTGCAAACCCAATTCCTTTATAGTGTCAAATGGGCTTACCCCCTCTAAATATGGAGGCCCAAATATGAGAAACAGGGTGTTAGCCAGCCCCTGGAAAGATATCCCTATATAACTTTATTATACGAAATGTCCAATTTTCGCCAGGCTAGCTAAGCCTCTTACTGGTCGTGTTCATTATGTCAATGTTCAGGTTAGGTCAGCAAGTAATAATTTTTACTATATAACTGTTTCTTTCAATTAAAAAGGGACCTTTAAGTTTATATGGATTTTGAATTTACGTTTATTAGCATGTTTACAGTAATTTGAATATGAAACCGACCACAGAATAGGAAAAGCGAATAGAACTCCAATTTTTGAATGCTATCTTCTATAACTTAGCTACCAAAGTCGATATCAGCGATCCATATAGCTCCAATTACAACACATATGTTCGTGTGATTTGTTCCTCCTGCTAGGATGATCAGCCTTCATCAGTGAGAAATGCGCCCCAATATGAAGAAGTATATGTGTACAATGTTCTGAGATGCATTTGTCACTTGTTTATTTAAAGATTGAAAAATGAACATTTTTTTTTGGGGGGGGGGATTTGTGACCACCCAATGGACATTTTCTATAAATAAAATGCGTAAAACAACTAAATATAAAATGTTCTCGGCCAACAATCAAATGCCACATTGATGCTCTCTCATTTGGTTAATAATTTACTGTTTAGATTCTTCCACAACGTCGTTCATATATAGATCAAGTGTCTGGAAATATTGCTCACTTCCCTGAGTATTGTATACATGTAGAAGGAAAATTATAGTTATGTAATAATTATAAATGATTAATGTTAGATATGTTATCAATAATCAATTATTTCCTTCTTCCCTGTCAAAAAGTAAATTTAAATGTTTATCGAGGACTAGGAAAATTAAATTGTCAAAATCTTTATTTCATGTTCGAGGTAAGTCATTATTTATGTATTTACGGAATTTGATCGGAATTTAAGGATGTAAGTAGAGTGCATTTGATGTGAGATTTTAAAAGATTAGTGCGAATGTTTCTCGACTTGTTGCAATACTGCTGTTGTCAGAGGCAAAATCCCATCGTGAGCCCTGGACCGGTAAATGTCCTAGTAAAAATAAACTGGCGAATTCGCGATCGAGAGAATAATGACGTATATCTTCGCTATTTTAAGACCCATCAATTTGAAATTCGGCATGAGTGTATCTTAGACATTATTTTTCTGAAAAATACACGCATATTGCAAGTGTTGTAAAAAATAATTGATTTATTAGGCTTTTGAAGCGAGCTGGTAGTTTTTTATCTGGGTCAGAGTTCGACCCCTTTCTTTATTTATGGTTACATTGAAATTAATGTTAAAATGGGCTTGGCCCCTGTGGTTTTCTCTTTTCAGTAGTGTATGCACCAAACAGTAGATAGTGCGATGGTGTGATGGCACGATGACAATGACACGATAAAGAACTAACGATGACGCGATAGTATGGAATCTGGATAGGGCCATGTAGTTCCATATCGCATCATCGCACCATCGCCGTTTGAGTCGATAGTGAGATAGTGCGATGAGGATGATGCGATAGTGCGATGACGATGGTGCGATAGCGCGATGACAATGATGCGATGGCGCGAAAATGTGATGACGATGGCACGATAAAGCAATAGCTCGATGATGCGATGATACGATAGCGATAACGCTATGGTGCGACAGCGATGACACGATGGTGCGATAGCGATGATGCGATGCTCTATCGCGTCATCGTTAGTTCTTAATCGCGTCATCGTTATCGTGTCATCGCGCCATCGACGTTTTGCGCATGCGCCATTGAAAGTAGAAAACGCAACAGGCAGTGAATATATGAACGGATTTTATATGATAGGTTGATAAACTTGACTCTCTAATAATAATTTGGCATTACAAATTAGCTTTACCCTTTTGCTAACGATATAGATATTTAAATCATAGGTAAATAAAAAAAGAAAACAATGCAATTAATAAAAACCACATGATCAAGGCATGGATTCAAACGGGGGGTGATAATTCTCATTCAAATTAATTAACAAACTCATATGCTTTATATCTTGAGCGAAATAAGATTTAATTTCAGTAGACTAGTGAGCTGTTAGATTTGATAAATTGATCAAGAGTGTATCTTTAATATTTTTAACCAGTACTTTTTGGTATGACTATCAAGGGAAAAGTGCGTACTCTATATTCCTTGTAATTGTAAGAGTTACCTCCCTTCAAATATTTAATGACTTCTGAACATAATATGAATTATAATATTGCAAAAGCATTATACTTTCATTTAGATTTTGATGGGAATTATGTACAAGTTAATAACTTAATAGTTATTTTTCTGATGATATATTTGCAGGATTTATATTTATACATCAACAAATACAAACATCTGCATGTTACTTCGTCCGTAATAAATTTATTTCATCTTAATTCCTACCCATTGATAATATTAACTAGCATCTCTTCGTCATCAAACGCCATGTTGTGCGATTATGGAATCCGGATAGGGCCATGCAGTTCACCATCGCATCATCGCACCATCGCCTTTTGAGTAGATAGTGCGATGGTGCGATAGTGCGATGACGATGATGCGATAGTGCGATGACGATGATGCGATGGTACGATAGTGCGATGACGATGATGCGATGGCACGACAATGCGATGACAATGGTGCAAATGCACGATAAAGCGATAGCGCAATGACGCGATGATACGATAGCGATAACGCGATGGTGCGATAGCGATGTTGCGATATTCTATCGCGTCATCGTTAGTTCTTTTTCACTTCATCGTCATCGTGTCATCACACCATTGCGCCATCGACTTTTTGCGCATGCGCCATTGAAAGGAGAAAACGCGGCAGGCAGTGAATATATGAAGATTTTATAAGAGAGGTTGATAAACTTGACTCTCTGATAATAATTAGGTATTACAAATTAGCTTTACCCTTTTGCTAACGATATATATATTTAAATCATAGGTAAATAAACAAAGAAAACAATGCAATTAATGAAAACCACATGATCAATGCATGGATTCAAACGGGGGGATGATAATTCTCATTCAAATTAATTAACAAACACATATGCTTTATATATTGAGCGAAATAATGTTAAATTTCAGTATACTAGTGAGCTGTTAGATTTGATAAATTGATAAAGTGTGTGTCTTTAATATTTTTAACCAGTACTTTTTGGTATGACTATCAAGGGAAAAGTGCGTACTCTGTATTCATTGTAATTGTAAGAGTTACCTCCCTTTAAATATTTAATGACTTGTGAACATAATATGAATTATAATATTGCAAAAGTATTATACTTTCATTAAGATTTAGATGGGAATTATGTACAAGTTAATTACTTGATAGATTTTTTTTTGATGATATATTTGCAGGATTTATATTTATACATCAACAAATACAAACATCTGCATGTTACTTCGTCCGTAATAAATTTATTTCATCTCAAGTCCTACCCATTGATAATATTTACTAGCATCTCTTCCTCATCAAACGCCATGTGGTGCAATGGCTGCTGGGAATATAATCCTTCTTATGGAAAGTCGATAGAGCGATGCTACGATAATACGATGACGATGACGCGATAAAGAACTAATACTAACGCGATAGAGCATCGCATCATCGCTATCGCAACATCGTGTCATCGCTATCGCACCATCGCGTTATCGCTATCGTATCATCGCATCATTGCGCTATCGCTTTATCGTGCCATCGCACCATTGTCATCGCATTGTCGCGCCATCGCATCATCGTCGTCGCACTATCGCACCATCGCATTATCGTCATCGCACTATCGCATCATTGTCATCGCACTATCGCAACATCTCACTATCGACTCAAACGTCGATGGTGCGATGATGCGATAGTGAACTACATGGCCCTATCCTATGGAATCCGGATAGGGCCATGAAGTTCACTATCGCATCATCGCACCAACAACGTTTGAGTCGATAGTGAGATGGTGCGATAGTGCGATGACGATGATGCGATAGTGCGATGACGATGATGCGATGGTGCGATAGCGCGATGACGATGATGCGATGGCGCGACAATGCGATGACGATGGCGCGATGGCACGATAAAGCGATAGCGCGATGATGCGATGATACGATAGCAATAATGCGATGGTGCGATAGCGATGAAACGATGGTGCGATAGCGATGATTCGATGCTCTATCACGTTATTATTAGTTCTTTATCGCGTCATCGTCATCGCATTATCGTAGCATCGCTCTATCGACTTTCCATAAAAAGGATAACATTCCCAGCAGCCATTGCACAACATGGCGTTTGATGACGAAGAGATGCTAGTAAATATTATCAATGGGTAGGACTTAAGATGAAATAAATTTATGACGTACGAAGTAACATGCATATGTTTGTATTTATAAATGTATAAATATAAATCCTGCAAATATATCATCAGAAAAATAACTATTAAGTAATTAACTTACATAACATAATTCCCATCTAAATCGAAATGAAAGTATACTACTTTTGCAATATTATAATTCATATTATGTTCACAAGTCATTAAATATTTGAAGGGAGGTAACTCTTACAATTACAACGAATATAGAGTACGCACTTTTCCCTTGTTAGTCATACCAAAAAGTACTGGTTAAAAATATTAAAGACACACTCTTTATCAATTTAACAAATCTAACAGCTCACAAGTATACTGACATTAAATCTTATTTCGCTCAATATATAAAGCATAATTATGTGTTTGTTAATTAATTTGAATGAGAATTATCATCCCCCCATTTGAATCCATGCCTTAATCATGTGGTTTTCATTAATTGCATTGTTTTCTTTATTTATTTACCTATGATTTAAATATTTATATCGTTAGCAAAAGGGTAAAGCTAATTTGTAATACCTAATTATTATTAGAGAGTCAAGTTTATCAACCTCTCATATAAAATCCGTTCACATATTCACTGCCTGTCGCTTTTTCTCCTTTCAATGGCGCATGCGCAAAAAGTCGATGGCGCGATGGTGCGATGACACGATGACGATGACGCGATAAAGAACTAACGATGACGCGATAGAGCATCGCATCATCGCTATCGCACCATCGTGTCATCGCTATCGCACCATCGCGTTATCGCTATCGTATCATCGCGTCATTGCGCTATCGCTTTATCGTGCCATTGCACCATCGTCATCGCATTGTCGTGCCATCGCATCATCGTCATCGCGCCATCGCACCATCGCATCATCGTCATCGCACTATCGCATCATCGTCATCGCACTATCGCACGATCGCACTATCTACTCAAACGGCGATGGTGCGATGATGCGATAGTGAACTGCATGGCCCTATCCGGATTCCATACTATCCGGATTCCATACATATGGAATCCGGATAGGGCCATGAAGTTCACTATCGCATCATCGCACCAACAACGTTTGAGTCGATAGTGAGATGGTGCGATAGTGCGATGACGATGATGCGATAGTGCGATGACGATGATGCGATGGTGCGATAGCGCGATGACGATGATGCGATGGCGCGACAATGCGATGACGATGGCGCGATGGCACGATAAAGCGATAGCGCGATGATGCGATGATACGATAGCAATAATGCGATGGTGCGATAGCGATGAAACGATGATGCGATAGCGATGATTCGATGCTCTATCACGTTATTATTAGTTCTTTATCGCGTCATCGTCATCGCATTATCGTAGCATCGCTCTATCGACTTTCCATAAAAAGGATTACATTCCCAGCAGCCATTGCACAACATGGCGTTTGATGACGAAGAGATGCTAGTAAATATTATCAATGGGTAGGACTTAAGATGAAATAAATTTATGACGTACGAAGTAACATGCATATGTTTGTATTTATAAATGTATAAATATAAATCCTGCAAATATATCATCAGAAAAATAACTATTAAGTAATTAACTTACATAACATAATTCCCATCTAAATCGAAATGAAAGTATACTACTTTTGCAATATTATAATTCATATTATGTTCACAAGTCATTAAATATTTAAAGGGAGGTAACTCTTACAATTACAATGAATACAGAGTACGCACTTTTCCCTTGATAGTCATACCAAAAAGTACTGGTTAAAAATATTAAAGACACACACTTTATCAATTTATCAAATCTAACAGCTCACTAGTATACTGAAATTTAACATTATTTCGCTCAATATATAAAGCATATGTGTTTGTTAATTAATTTGAATGAGAATTATCATCCCCCCGTTTGAATCCATGCATTGATCATGTGGTTTTCATTAATTGCATTGTTTTCTTTGTTTATTTACCTATGATTTAAATATATATATCGTTAGCAAAAGGGTAAAGCTAATTTGTAATACCTAATTATTATCAGAGAGTCAAGTTTATCAACCTCTCTTATAAAATCTTCATATATTCACTGCCTGCCGCGTTTTCTCCTTTCAATGGCGCATGCGCAAAAAGTCGATGGCGCAATGGTGTGATGACACGATGACGATGAAGTGAAAAAGAACTAACGATGACGCGATAGAATATCGCAACATCGCTATCGCACCATCGCGTTATCGCTATCGTATCATCGCGTCATTGCGCTATCGCTTTATCGTGCATTTGCACCATTGTCATCGCATTGTCGTGCCATCGCATCATCGTCATCGCGCTATCGTACCATCGCATCATCGTCATCGCACTATCGCATCATCGTCATCGCACTATCGCACCATCGCACTATCTACTCAAAAGGCGATGGTGCGATGATGCGATGGTGAACTGCATGGCCCTATCCGGATTCCATATGTATGGAATCCGGATAGGGCCATGTAGTTCACTATTGCATCATCGCACCATCGACGTTTGAGTCGATAGTGAGATGTTGCGATAGTGCGATGACAATGATGCGATAGTGCGATGACGATAATGCGATGGTGCGATAGTGCGACGACGATGATGCGATGGCGCGACAATGCGATGACAATGGTGCGATGGCACGATAAAGCGATAGCGCAATGATGCGATGATACGATAGCGATAACACGATGTTGCGATAGCGATGATGCGATGCTCTATCGCGTTAGTATTAGTTCTTTATCGCGTCATCGTCATCGTATTATCGTAGCATCGCTCTATCGACTTTCCATAAGAAGGATTATATTCCCAGCAGCCATTGCACCACATGGCGTTTGATGAGGAAGAGATGCTAGTAAATATTATCAATGGGTAGGACTTGAGATGAAATAAATTTATTACGGACGAAGTAACATGCAGATGTTTGTATTTGTTGATGTATAAATATAAATCCTGCAAATATATCATCAGAAAAAAAATCTATCAAGTAATTAACTTGTACATAATTCCCATCTAAATCTTAATGAAAGTATAATACTTTTGCAATATTATAATTCATATTATGTTCACAAGTCATTAAATATTTAAAGGGAGGTAACTCTTACAATTACAACGAATATAGAGTACGCACTTTTCCCTTGTTAGTCATACCAAAAAGTACTGGTTAAAAATATTAAAGACACACTCTTTATCAATTTAACAAATCTAACAGCTCACAAGTATACTGACATTAAATCTTATTTCGCTCAATATATAAAGCATAATTATGTGTTTGTTAATTAATTTGAATGAGAATTATCATCCCCCCATTTGAATCCATGCCTTAATCATGTGGTTTTCATTAATTGCATTGTTTTCTTTATTTATTTACCTATGATTTAAATATTTATATCGTTAGCAAAAGGGTAAAGCTAATTTGTAATACCTAATTATTATTAGAGAGTCAAGTTTATCAACCTCTCATATAAAATCCGTTCACATATTCACTGCCTGTCGCTTTTTCTCCTTTCAATGGCGCATGCGCAAAAAGTCGATGGCGCGATGGTGCGATGACACGATGACGATGACGCGATAAAGAACTAACGATGACGCGATAGAGCATCGCATCATCGCTATCGCACCATCGTGTCATCGCTATCGCACCATCGCGTTATCGCTATCGTATCATCGCGTCATTGCGCTATCGCTTTATCGTGCCATTGCACCATCGTCATCGCATTGTCGTGCCATCGCATCATCGTCATCGCGCCATCGCACCATCGCATCATCGTCATCGCACTATCGCATCATCGTCATCGCACTATCGCACGATCGCACTATCTACTCAAACGGCGATGGTGCGATGATGCGATAGTGAACTGCATGGCCCTATCCGGATTCCATAGTTGTCTGCATTATGTCCCGATTGATAAATTGCGATCGATACGCATTGGAAATAAAAAAGATATGAACAAATGTGTGTTTTGTACACCCATTTAAATGCCCCTGAATTCTGTTACGATCGATTATCTGCAATTGATAATAGATACCTAATACATAATTGTATTTAAAAGTTTTTGATTAACAAAGTTACACGTAACAACTCCCTTAGTGATATTTGTTTTCCTAAAATGTAAAGAATTAGCGAAGATTCTAAACTGTTCGTAGTTAGACAAAATCATTGACTAGCGCATGCTCCCTGTGAACTTGGTTAAATTTATGATCGATATAGAGTTCTGAGGTTAAATATCCTACTAGAAAGCATCAACAAATTTGTGAAATACCTCTCAAGGAACTGTCCTTTCCGATATATTTTATTTTATCAAATAAAACATACAACATGACTACTTTAAGTAGTCATGTTGTATGTTTTATTTGATAAAATAAAATATATCGGAAAGGACAGATATGATTAATAACAATATATGTGTGTCTTAATTAAAGATAAATGTTTTTTTATTTTTTTGTGTAGAATTTCATTAGAGACATTATTTAGCCAATTAGTGTGTTTGATATGTAGTGTAGAATATTTTTTTATTGATCTCATATTTTACTCAGGTTTACCATTATCAGCAATGCACATTTTAATTTTGATTTTTTTCTCCATTATATAAAATACATACAAGACTTTAATGTCGGCATATCTAACAAATATTGTTACAGAGTTTTTGAACAAAGTCAGATGGTTCAAAGTAAATAGCTTATTTTTGTCAAATTACTTATCTAAACATTATCTGTAAAACATGCGGAGTAACAATGTCACAAAAATGTATAATTATGTAATTGATTAATCCGAAGACCTAAGAAATTTACATATGGGTGCTTCAATGTTTGTAATTGTTATTACGGTGTCTTTTTATCTTTTTACCTGGTGTCAAAAACAAGATGTGCTCAGGTGTCAACAGATTTTTCTTTGTCAAGGGATTATCTACGTTAACTCAATTATTTCTTTATGGCCAGTGTCCGTCGATAAGGTCACGTGGGTTAATTTTTTAATTACCAAAATTGTTCCGAACAAAGAATCTAATTTTTGATTGGTCGAAATAGATCAGGGAAGCCCAGGTCTCCGATTGAGATAGCTTGCCCTACCTCGGCCATTCTAATCGGAGACCTGCATCAATAAAGTTGTTTAGTTAATTAATCAAGGCTTCCCTGTATCTGATTTCAGGTAAATTATGGTTTACGTTCATTTTTGTTAAATTCATTCATGCAAAGTTCAAATATTTTTCATTTTCTTTATTTTAATGAAATATAAAGTATTTCTTATTATTTTTAATGTTTAAATGCACTTTTAAGAAATTTGAGCTTTCATCAGAGTTAAAGTTTTTATTTGACCTTGTTTATTTTCATTAAGCCTGTTTTGATATTTTTCTACTTTTAAATGTTAAGTTAGTTGAAAAAGGTTTTTGGCTTGATTATTCATTTTGTTGATTAGTTAAATTTATTTTTAACAAGTTTCATAACTGACACCAGGCGGCATAAGCGTTTTTATATTCTCTTTATAAAACCGGAAATGGTTATTCCGTTTTGGTTTTTCATTTTACTATTTCTTTAAACAATGCCGCGTGAAACGTCTACATCGTAAGTTTTATTTGTTATACTTATTTGATTTTTATCTCAAGGAAGAAACGGGTAAAATTATACATGCTTTTATCAATGGTTTATCGTTGTAAAGTTTTATTTATCAAATCACTTGTTTACCTTATTTACTTCTATACGTTCGAATTTCCTCAGCATTTGTTTACTTTAACAACTATTTAGAAATGTGTAATTGTTTAGATTTTTTTATACAGAGTGAGTATTTTTATATTGTTTGATCACTCTGATAGTCACCAGCGTTAGGTAGGATAGGGCACCTACATTTGTAATGCTTAAAGCAGTTAGAAATATTTTTTTATTGTGCCTGGTGACTATTATGTTGTTTGCATTCTAATCGGAGACCTGCATCATTAAAGTTGTTCAGTTAATTAATCAAGGCTTCCCTGTATCTGATTTCAGAGTCGCTAGTCCCAAACCTTTTGGACCGGATTTAGTGACTAAGGGTCCTCCACTGCCAAGCGAGTTGCTATTCCCCGTACTTATAGTGTCGCAAAGTCATAACATCAATAACATCTCAAACACGACGCGACACTATCCAAATGTTTTGTTATGCATTGGTTAAAATATATACGGACTGTAATAAATAAGCGATTGTTTCTTTGTATTAATTAATGGTATTTACTGTACATACACGTAAAAGTATAGCAGGCAAGTTGCCAATCTTGACCTTAATCATCTTGAAATATTATAATGGTGTATGTGGGACAAGTGCCATTCCTAATGAGGGTCGATTTCTTATATGTAAAAAAATTACACCTTTGGGTGTGTCATGTTGTAAATTTTGAATTTACCGGGTGGCAGAAAATACAAAATTTGCCATGTTGTAAATTTTATATTTACTGCCACCCGGTAAATTCAAAATTCACAACATGACAGGTGTCTTGTTCAATGTTACCTATTATTGTATCTAATTTTTAGCAATTTATTATACTTTCAGATGTATAACAGTGTCATTTAATTTATTTCAGATGCTTAGTTCAATCGTTCTGAAAAATTTTGTACATTTCAAAGACAAAACAGTAATTAATCTTCATACTAAAAGTAAAGTGAAAAAGGAAGAATCAAACCCAAGAACAGGCAAAAAATCAAAGTCCGATGTCCAAGGCAGAACATCCGATAATGGTAATGCTCTAAATATCTTTGTGGGAGCTAATTTTTGTGGGAAAAGTACCATATTAGAGCTGATCAGAAGATGCATGACCAAGGGAATAAATGTGACAGAAACTAACTTATTTGATGACAAATCGATTGCATATGTGTTCTGCAAATTTGATTTGGATCCTTATGAAGAATTCTTATCAGGAATAATTAAGGTACCGGGAGAGGATTTGTACAAAATTATAATGTACATCGACAAAACTGAAAGTTTTCTCAAGTTTTTGGACTGCAGCGAGAACACATATAAATGTCCATTGCAAAACTTTGATCAGAAGAAAATCGAATCAATGTTTGAAAAAAAACCCGAAGATACATGCATTGATGATACGATACGTTTCCTTCTTAATAAAATAAAACATGGAAACCAAAAAGAAAATATAGTAAGTCCCGAATGTACACCAAACTGGACATCGATTCAAGACAAATATATTGCTACTTTTCCATTGCGAGGGATTGGAAGTGTACAATGGACAAATAGTACGAAAATCAAAAACGACGAAAACGACGAAAACGACGAAAACAATTATGAGCAGGCGTGTAAACGAGCTGAAGTTATAACAACATTGTTGTTGTTGGAGAGGTCAGATAAAGAAAAAGAGCGTGAGGAGAAAATTTTTAAATTTATTACATACCCTGAAGAATTTGCATTTGAAGCATTAGATGAAAAGACTGTTAATGTAAAACATGGAAAAAATGTATTTCCTTTGTTAAAGGTATCTGAGGGAATATTAGAGGCAAAAATTGCGTCTTTACTTCTGGCACACGATGGCATTGAAACGCTTTGTTTAGAGGACCCTGATCGTGGAATGCACCCTCAAATGATAGAACGTTTGAAAAAAGAGCTGTACAGAAATGCACGCACGAAAACAATAATTGTTGTGACACACAGTCCATATTTTATCGACACATATACCATCAACAAAACGCATGTGTTTTTTAGAAAGAAAGCAGACAGATCTTACGTTTGTTCTGTGAGAAATGCTGGGCATAGTAAAGAACTCTCAAGAGTGTCCGACATAGAAACGTTGCGAAGCTTGTTGTTTGCAACCAAAGTTTTGTTAGTGGAAGGAGCAAGTGACAGAGAGGTGGTACAAGGTATATTGACCCAACATAGATTGTTAAAAGAAGGCGATAGCAGTGGCGATGACTTCACCAATATATCTTCTTATCAAATTATTACTATTGGCGGTTGTGAAAACGCGGGCAAAGTAAGAAAATTTTGCAAGTTTATCAATCTGCCATGCTTGTGTTTGTTAGATCGTGACAAACCTTTGAAAGTTACAGATGGTATAATAACAGATATTTGGGGGATTAAAGATCAAGTTTTAAAGAAAGACCTAAAAGATAGATACGTTGATAAAGAACTCCAACTTTTTTTAAGTTGTGATGAAGATTTTGAAACATTTCTGGAGGCTTTGAAATCAAAAGAGAAAATTTTTATTTGGAAATGTGGTGATTTAGAAGACGCAATCCTAAGCTCTCCAAGTTCCCAGAATGATATTGCACGTTCGCTGAACATGGAAGACGTGACAAAATCGAAACTAAAGAGTAAAATAAGAGAACGACTGGAGGAAGGAGAGAGGAAGGCGTTTTACACTGAGCTAATTAAAGTTGATGAAATTAAAAGATTTATTGCATTTATGGAGGAGGAAGAAAATGAACTTAAGCGAAAATGAAATAAAAGAACGACTAAATAAAGGAGAGAGACAAGCGTTTTACACTGACCTATATAATAATGAAAGCTGATGAAATTAAAAGATGTATTGCATTTATGGAGGAGGAAAAAAATGAACTTTCCTTTGCGTAGTGAAAAGCCGTGGCGAATCTTTTCATGGAAACGGTGATTTAAAGGGCATGGTCACAATTCAAAATTTAATTTTCCTTTTTTAATGTTTACAATGCTTTAGTATGGCATTAATCACAGTCAAACAAAATTTGAGTGTTATCTGTCGAGGTGTAATTGAGATACAGAACTTAAATTTATTTGTTTAAAATTAGTTATATGATCATTTATTTAGCAAGATGCTGTTTAATCAGAAAATCACAAACATTTTTGGATTGTTTCCAAGAAATGAGACATAATTGTCCTTTCCGAGGAAACTTTAGTTACTTAGCAGGCATAACCTTTTTGATTTTTTTTGTACAGTCATCCCTAATAAAGCGTCTTGAAATAAGCATTATCATGAGTCACAGATAATAATTCATTTGAAAGATGTTTGATCGAGTCAGCCTCAAGGTTTATCAGAAAGTTTTACTTTAAAATTACCGTCAATAATTATGATGACGCCTTTTTATATACTTAGTTGTCAAATGTATGGCACTTTCTAACAACGTTTATTTATATGTGTAACAACCTTTTATATCTATTTAAACCGCCATATTAAATTTAAATGCTGCTGTGGGGTACTTTTATTAGCAATTGTTCTCAAGGCAAATAGTTCGATATCCGCTATCGTTGCTTTTAAATTTTCCTACAAAATATTCGCCGTGCTTTATTTCGGCATAGTATGCTTATGCTAAACAATTTGTATTATACTAGCATTCTGAAATTGATGAATATTGAATAAATAGTGCCAAACTGACTAGATGGATTACAGTTTCTTATATTATGCATTAGAGCATAATTATTGATTTAAGCATTGAATGCTTACTAGTATTTTTGGATGTCGTCGGTCCTATAACACAGCAAGACGGTGCAGACAAATTGAATAACGTGCATTTGGAAATAACAAATAGCGTTAATTGTGACAGTGGAAGTACATAATAAATCTCTTAACATACTTAATTAATGTAATTGTGAGTTTCCGGAATTTTAAAGGGTCGTACAAAACCGGATGAATCTTACATCGTTTATTTGTACCACGTTGATCTTGATTGACAGTAATTGACACGTGCTGAAAACTACAAGATCTTCGCCAGACTCCTGTCATCATGGAATATGAGATAAAGGGGACTCTCTAAACGGAACAGATCATCACTTTCTCAATAATTGATAAATGGTTGACCACTTTCAGTTCATTTTAAAATTAACAGACATAAATATGTCAAATAACCCCTCAAGGGGCCTCACTTTCGAAATGAATTTAGGTTGTAGCAACTCTTGTGATAAAAACTCAAATACATGCTTACAAAAAAGATAATTCTGATTATTACCTGGGAGAAGTAGAAAAGACATGATATTTCTATCAATAAACATGTCAATCTTCGCAAGCCCTGCATGTGTTTTGTTTATAGTAAATAAGCAATGGCGTAATGAAACCCCGTAACACACTGCGATGTAATTATTATGAGTTTTAAATAATTATTAAGTTTAGTGAAATAATTAGATTGGTGTTTTGGAGAAATTTGTAATTTTCTGAAATTTAATACATTTATAGCGAGCACAGCTCGCCGGCGAGCGAAGCGAGCTCTAAGAATCAGTGTGCGCGGGAAAAAGAACGAGCTAAACCTACAGTTCATCAAACAAAATGTTTTGTCTACGTCCCATAATGCTCTCTAATGTTTTCACCCGTGGTGCTATGCCAAAAATGGCCGACTTTTAACACGTAATTTACAGTGACTTAAAGTTTGAAGACACGTTAACGTTTTGAGTACCACATATGCTTTAGCGAGACTCAAAAGATTTGTTACATGCGACCATACCTCCGAGAAACGTAAACAAAGACGAACAAAGTCATGGATGACGTCACAGTGCACTCGTGCTATATTTCCCGCGATAAATATAGAGGTGGATCAAACATCTGTAATGCATGTACTAGCTATTTCAGTATAGACTGCGATACCTACCTCATTGACGTATGATTTGTTTTTAATCCTTTTTAATATAGAGATTTTATGTATATATTTATTAGCAAGAGCCATACTTTACTGTCATATCGATTTATTTTTAAGCTATTTGTGCATGCATGAGTAGGGAGGAAATAAACAATAGGACATTTTGAAATAAATAAAAAGGATTAAAATGGAAAAATAAACAGTTTTAAAAAAAATATGTAGATATTGCATATAGTCAGACCATTAAATTTAAAAGTGGGAAATTACACACCTACAAACAGGTACCGGGCTCTCTCTCTCTCTCTCTCTCTCTCTCTCTCTCTCTCTCTCTCTCTCTCTCTCTCTCTCTCTGGGAAGGGGGTTGCGCTGTATGTATCATAACCATTAAAATGAGTACCTTTGGCATACTTATTGTAGAGCAATACTCTCTCAAAAATTCTTTGACGTTCGTTGATACCTAAATAAAACTATAAGTTGACAATGATGCAAGGTATGTGTAATGCTTGCTGCGCTCGCCAGAACGATAGCACCGTAAAACATATTAAGTAGTACAAAAATACTGAACCAGCTCGGAATTTTTTTTAAGTCTTTTTTTTTTAAATAAAATGCGCCGTACTGACTCTTTAAATAAACGGCGCATATGATAAACTAATATTAATTGATTTGAAGAAATGTACTTGTACTTTCTGTAATATATATGAAAACTACTTTTAAAAACTTGTATATACATGTATTACATATGTCAGAATTTTATTTGAAAACTAATACGACAAAAACACATAGACATATTTTGAATTTTTCTTCCCGTTCGGATGTAGGATAATGTGGGTGAAATTAACATTTATCTCCTTGATTTCATTTCTATTGTTTTGTTTACTATACGAAATACATGAGTAAAAAATAACAATCATTACATATGTATTCATTTGATGAAATTGAATTATAAAAAAATGTTAATGGGTCCTCAAGACACGCATGGTATAATGATAAGCCCCAAAGTTTTAAATTGATGACCATTCGGTTTTGCCATGCCAGGTATCAAAAAGTACAAACACACGGCATATACACACATAGGGGCTACGCGTTTCAAGATTGAACCTTGACAAATATTTAAAAATGATATTCAGATCAAAAGTTCTTTATCGGATTAATTGGAATTTCGGGGGAGGGGGGGGGGGGGGTCGTTATCCCGGTTCACATGGTATAAAAGCAATATATAGCAATGTGATTTCGAACATATAATATCAAGCACATAACATATCATTTTTTTTCATCAATAAATTTACCAGTGTAAATGAAATAAATTACATGATGTGTATCTAATACCAGTTTAAAGTTATATATCTGTATACCAAAAACCTCAACATCAGTTGTCATCAATTGTTGTATTGGAAATAAATTCAATAAAATTGTTTTGAGGTATGTTCACTAGGACACAGCACAATTAGGACGACGCATCAAAAGTTACATGTATTTAAAGAGTGAGGTTAGAGTAACAGTACCTTTAGTTACTGTCTTGAAACCCGCACGTTAGTAAAGAGTGTGTTATGGTGGGCTATGCTGGAACCCCGCACTTCAGTGACCGGTTTTGTATACAGAATTACATTGGGCTGTCCACGCTGAAATTCCCATTTCTTTCACGTTTCTTGATTTAAAATGAATTTCCATGAAAAATTATTATCTATTCATTTGCATCCTAAACTGCCTAAAAAAACAACTCAGGGTACATTACCATGTTATTTTTGGAGCTATAATATTTTGTGATTTTTCTTATTATAGAAGCATGATAAATTGAATCCTTATAAAAAATGGCATAGTACATGTATATTATATAAAAGCATCATATAAAATGAAATTTGAGATCATTGTGGATATACTTTTATTTCTTTAATGCAGAGATACTTTCTTTAACGTGGAGATACATATTCAATTGTGGAGATACTTTATTTCTTTAATGTGGCATAATGACCGAATCTGACAATAGGGCATATTACTACATGTATTAATAAAAACATGGAAAAATAAAGCGAGGGGCTAGGGCGATCAATATTATGTCGATCGGGAGTCGCGATCTGGGGCTTGTAACATAAAGCATGCTAAGATTTTGACTTAAGTAGGGTTATAAGTAGGACTTAAGCGGAATCTTAGGACCTACATAAGTCCTACTTAAGTATGTCTTATACCGTAACATAAAGCAAACTTAGCAATGTCTATGGCTTAGCTAAGTCATGCTTATGTTAAAAAGTAGAAACAAATTTGTTATTACTTTTGTGGAATTTGAATGCATTGGTAATAAAATCATTGTCTTAGGTTAATAGCCTTATTCTTGATATTTCTAATATTAGATGGGGGAAGATGTAAATGTACAGACACAAAATTAAAGGTGGCATGAGTATACATACATGTGTATATGTACCTAAAAATTTTAAAAAGCTCAAAGCGATGTATCTTAAGCAATGTACTCAGTCTATTGTTGTTACTTCTTTGTTTTGACGAATATTCACTAGTTTAGTCGCTCTCGAAGACTGCCTGTGGCGTTATATCTGATTCCGTTAAAACTTAATAGAATAATTTAGTAGATTTTTTTATCTATTTATCTACATTTTAACTCAACAAAAAGGCAATTCGCATAATCTGAGTATAATATCTTCATTAAGTCGATTGTAATGAAATGAGGCAATCGTCGTCTTTAAAATCACCGTGAGGGTTTTCCGTCTTTAAATGTCCTTTTTTAATTTCTCAAGTTTCTCGAGTTTACATATATAGTTATTTGTAAACTGACCAATGCGTGTTTACAACCTATTCAGCAGTCAAGTTGCATGTTATATGGAAAATAATACAGCTAATTACGACCACTGTTAGAATATTTATATCAAATAAACCCAAACTTTTATATTGGTGAATATTAGATATTGATTGTGTGAATATACTTAGTATGTGATTATAACACTATATTCAAATGCTGAATTGAAATAATTAACAATAAAACTTCTAAATATGTGAAATCAATACTTAAGACATACTTAAGTCACCTCGACCGTCCGCCTAAGTTTTGGGTAAATTGTAAATTGCTAAGTACTCTTCTAGATACGGACTTAAGTCTAAGAATGTACATAAGTCCTACTAAAGCACTGTCTTAGCCTTAAGTACCCTTTATGTTACGAACCCCTGGATAAAAACGACTTGGTGCGGAAACGTCTTGAATATCAGAAATGCATCACGTATACTGTTTAGTGAAAATGGCGATATCACCTGCTTAGTAATAATTGGTAATGTTACCTATTTACCTATATTATTTAGTTTTACAGTACATGTATCACCTTTTCAAACTTAATTGGAATTTATAAATATTATTCCCACGAATGATCGATAATTCTTCTTGATTATTCTAACATGTTCAAAAACCACATACATGTACATGTACATGTATTTTAAGTATGGGTTGTTGGCACCTTTTTCATGTAAATCCTATTAAACCGTTCCCAGAGTGCCGAAAATGAGAAGTTTTAAATATCGTTGTATTTATCTGTATTGATTTGTGTTGGTATAGTATTGTATAACGAAATGTCTCTAAAACTCAACTAGTTCAAAAATTGTTTATCACGTTTATTAAATTAAGATCGCTCGACAGTCAAAGGTTTATTAATAAGCTCTGACAAAATTTAAGGCGAGATGGAACTTGTATAAACATCAAATTAAAAATGTAAGTACTTATATTGTTTGTGTGGCATCACCGGTATTATCATGTTTGTTCTTAATAAAGTATACATGTAAGTAATTCAATGAAAATGTAGAAAGCGCCGATATAAATAAGTATAAAGTACCCATTACTGAATTAATGAAATTTACATAATTGTGAATCTTATTTTATATTAGCTAAAAATTCTTAAGTAAAATGACTGTAAAATTTAAAATGAATCTAATATTTGATTGTCTAAAAAAAATTTTACATTGCCCCTAGAGTAATACATTAACTTTAAATTTGAAAAATATAATGCTTTTTAATTCTGCAATTTAAGTAATCATAATCAATATTTATTTATAAATATTGTCAATTTACAAGTTTTTTTTTTTTTACAGTAGTACATGTTTTATAAAGAAATTACCATTTGGCCTCACTACATGTACATATATTTTTACACACTTTTTTACCTGTATTTCATAGTTAAGGCGAAATGGGAACACACCAATAAAAAATGGCATATCTTAAATTAGTAAGAGCATTATGTTACCGAGCAAAGCGTGAAAATAAAATTGAGTTTTAAACCATGCGTACAGTCGACTGTATTTGGTCCATATCTCGACAAACGCGTCATTTGTATTTTTAGCGCTATTCGTAACGTAAGTCAATTATGACGTCATCAGATTCCATTTTCAAAATGAAGACTTCAACAAAACTGTCAATATGCGCAGCTAGTGTACTGACGGTAGGTTTACTCTGGTTTCTCTACCGGAAGAGGAAATTCGCCTTCACAAAGGTACATTAATTAATATCAATTTAGTAATTTGTAATTAAGTATCGAAAAAAGTAATGGTCACGTGGATGAGGTGTGAGTGTCCTTCCCCAATGCTTGCTTTCGCTTTCTAGGCTGAATATTCTAGACTGAATATCAAAGTGTCAATTCAATTAATGATACCAAAGTTTTTGGATAATGAATTATCAAACACCAAATTTGGCAATTCATGTCATGAAAAGTACTAGGTCTATATTATAATGTACATCATTTCTCATTAATTTTTTTAATATGTTTTACGGTGCGACCGTTGGGGCGAGCGCAGCAACGTACATGTATAGTCAAGTAGGGCTGGTAGTAAACAAGGTAAACCAGCTGGTTAATCATGTTTATCAGTGTGTGTGATCCTAACCATAAAAATGAAATTCGATCGTAGAAGAGGTACAATCCTCTCAATTAAATATACAACTTTCATACAACTGGATAATGATAAGTTTGTAAATTTTAAAGGAAATAATGTCTAGCCCCGCCCCTTGGAAAAATTTCCTTGATCCGCGCCTGGAGAAATTGTCGCTTTGTACGAAACTAAGCAATATTATAGCTTTGTTAGATTTAGCGCGAAACACGTGATGAATATACTCGGCACACCTTGGTCGCTTGTTTATATACGAATGTGTAACGACCGAGGTTCATAGAAGGTAGACACCAAGCACATGTTTTCTATCAAAGAAAACACAGGGTCGGATGTCACACCAAAGGAGCTATAACAGGGATGTGCTGTACAGCTTTTTATGAAATTACGGTTATTTTACTACTACAGTAGACATGCAAAACAATGAGTAAGTATACAGTTGTTAATTAGATTGAAAATGCAAATAATGGACTCACCCATTTTCCATATTGACAGGGTTAATACGCTTCATCCTCAATGTTAATGTTATAGCATTACGAGCGGGTTGCCATCAATATTATACAGGTGATAAATATAGAGTAACAGACTTATGTAATGTTTTAAATTCATGATATGGTATGAAATTTTTATTTAACTATAGTAAAATATCTAAGGGTTTTATCAAGAGGACATGTTTAGAACTCAATTTTTTAAATGGTAAAGGAAGACAAGACAAGGACATCTTCAATCCCCAAAATTGAATATTAAACAGATGTTCACAGTTAGAGACTGGCATGTCTCCCACCATTTTACATCTGTAAGGAATTTAATTTGAAAAATGGTCACTATTATTCAGATTAAACAAGGAATTATTTACAATGGATAAGTGTGAAAACGGAAAGAAAGTTGAATTATGAGGCAGTCTTTCATAAACTGCATGATGATATAACCAATTTAAACCGTAAAATTTAAGAAAATATCCTTTGCTTCTTTGTAATCTGAACACTTGAGAGTCCAACAGCTCTCAAACTATAGTAATACTCTGTTCCAAGATATTTATGCAGCACATTTTGTTAAATTATTCTATATTTCTAAATACCACGTGGTTCAAATGATGTTCATTTCATAGTATGATGCCCCCTGTAAAATGTCTGGTTAATAGAAAGTCTATGTGAATTTTGCAATTCAAGCAATACAAAAGTATGCAGATGATAACATTGAAAGTTTGTGTGAGGTATTGATGATTCTGAGTGACTTCCAAGTAGAGAAAGGATGTATAGATTCCCCAGCAAAAGTCTCCGATTAAAAAATTTCATTCCTGTAAATTTTTTCTAAATGGAAAGTGATAATGTGACAATTAATACATCTTGAATATTCTCCCTTTCATTGATTTCAATTGCAGTTCTTTCACAGATTTGTTAAAAATCCTACAAATATGCTGCATAAATATTTGAGACAATCTTCAATACTGATACACAAATGCAACTAGCAGTGTTATACAAAAGAAAAAAAAAAAACCAAACAACATTGCAGTAAGGAGGATTCAGTTAAGAGTAAATGAGAGAAAATTGACTGAGGGAAAGTACAATTCATATATAGAATCTACTTTCTCTTAAAGTCCCAAGTATCATCTACTTCCTCCTCCATCTCTTCCTCGGAATCCAAAGATAATTCATTTATTTCATAATTTTCAAGATCATACTTTATTGAGGAACATATTTTAAAATACCATTTCTCGGCAAGATCGCTGCATGGATGAATTCCATCATAAAAATTGTCATATACAAACTTGACTTGTTTTTTTGTGTTTTTCCCATTTTTACCCCTTTTTTTGCATGAAATTTTGGAGATGTCCTTGTCTAGCCTTATATTGCTAACATTATGTTCTAAATTTAATTTGCAGATTGAGAGGTTGACCTCCCTGATATCAGACTCGAGGCAATTTTGCTGAAAGTTAGATTCCTCAAGAGAGTAATTGCTTCTCTGTAGTAGATGTCTTCTAATTTGAAAATCTTTGAATTTGCATAATGAAACGGGGGCGATGGTTGAAAATTTCACAGAACAGTTAGAACTTTGAAGGGTATGGAAAGAATTTTGAATGATTTGAGTAAGAGATTGAATTTTCTGTGGACTAGAATTATACAAAACCTCAGAACCAAATTGATGTTTAATTTTCTTTGTGAAATTGCAGATTCCTGCCATGAAGACTATGTGGGATTGGGATTTTTCTGGCAAGTTTTTCTTATGCAACTCCACTTCATGTGTTAGTCTTTCAATTGGAGCACCTGGTATGCATATAAGGGAAACTTGCCAGTGTGATGGGAAAGGTTGAAAACGATGAATGTATGATGGGAATCCTCTACCCCTTGAGTCACTGGCTATGATGATGTTCATTATCTACAGTAAGGATTACAATTTTGGCATTTAACACCTCTGCTATACTTATTTTACCTAATAAATTTAGATAGTAGTAATCTTTTGTTTTAACTTGGTAAACTCAAATGATGTCAAGTCTTAAATACATCTAAATAATTTGAAGATTCACATGACTTTACAATTAGCAAAGTGCAAACCTTTAGAATGAAACTGTTCTTTTCATTTGCAGATTTGAATTTAAAATGGACATTAGGAATAGTTAGAAGGTTATGGAAATAGTTGGAAGGTGAACAGTTAGAGACTGGTATGTCTCCCACCGTTCATAAAAAAATATATATGATGCTTAAATTTTGCCAAGAGAAATGTGAATAAAAATATTCTCATAAGTACATTTATCAGCAACCGTTTATACATGCAGAGAAAGTCCGTCTTGAAGTAAATGTAGCAACAGTGGGCATAATACTCTTTAAAACTTTCTTATATACATAATTAGTCACTAGTCTCTATGATGAATGTACAAGAAGTTCAGATATGAATTATTGATTGGATTTCAAAAACAACAGGCTCAGATTTGATTATGTAGGAACAGGAGAATGTCTAGTCAACAAATACTAAAATCACATCCATATTTATTGATTCAAATGATGAAAAGAAGAAAAATCTCATTGCAGAAAATGAAGAAGAATCTGAACTGACGCTCTAGATTTCAGGATGAAGAACAGGTAAATGAAGTAAAAACAAGCTTTGAACGTGAAACTCTTATCACGGACGACAACCCATTTCACATTGCAAAGATATTTGGCTTACCTAAATGAGTAATAGTAACAAACATCAAACTCTCAATATTATGTCACAATCACTAAAACTCTATGAAAAATTGCAATATATAGCTGTTCTACATCAGTTGAACCAGAAACAGGTTGTAGAGTACTACCGCTTCTAAGACATTGTTACTGCTAGTTTAAAGCAGTTTGTGAAAAGAAACTTCAACCATATTAATTTCATTGTAGCATACAAAAAGAATTGAAGATGTTTAATCCTGGAAAACTGGTAAGTTAAGCAATAAAGATATAGTTACTTGTCAAAGTATGAACAACTGCTAAAAATTTACATCAAACAGTTAGAGACCAGTATGTCTCCCACCGTTCTCTGTAAAGACTATTTGACCATGAAGAAAAAGCTGAAGCAAAGAAAATATTTATCCATAGCTATTCTTCTGATATGTTCGAATTGAGATTATGCTTTAAATTTGTCAAATTGATATCTTGCATTAAATGTTTGAAAGTATTGTAAGTCTGGCTAGCTATTGTCTCAATTCTATGAATTTCTTTCTCTCTAGAAGCTGTTGTTGGTGTTTTTACTTTGTGGCATATCCTGTCTGCATTTGCCAAGAAGGAGGGATGCCATGCAAAGTCGGGGTCAGAATTATTTTTTCCTGTGGATTTGGCCCGAGAGATGGCTACAAAAAGAGCTCCAGGGTTTCTCGATTCAAAAGCCTTTGTTCCTGGATGAATGACAATATATCTATTAACTTCCCCCTCCCCAATGGTCATTCCTTGACACCGGTGAATTGTTGTTGCCCACCCAAGTCTTAACGGAATCTGCTTACGCCTACAAAAATGACACCTGCAATCTATTTTTCTTTCTACTGGAAATATTGGAACTACTTTTGGTTTTTCAGGGATGAAGGGGGGTCCACTATAATTAGGTACTTCTACCATGACAACATCAGGCAGTGAAGGGGGTCTTTTGTCATTACAGTAAATGATATCCTCAACAATGCCAATTGCACCATTATAGAGACCAAACTTTACACATAAATTGACTGAAATCATAACCTTAGATTTTTTACATATATACACTGTGTCAAGGAGACCTCCAGCATTTTCACTTTGACCTGTTTTGGAATGTGGACCTTTTGAAACGGAAGCAATTTTCGCCACAGGAAATGTTTTATTTAAATCTAATAATTTGGATCTATTATGACCCCATTCTTCATCATGAGTTGGGAATACAAAGAGTCCTGATAGCAACATTCTCTCTAACAATTCTGCACCATGTGTCAGTTTTAAGTTGTTCCATTGAAACTGTTGCAACCACTGAGCTTGACAAGGACTTGCTTTGTATTCCCTAAGACATGAAAGAACGTCTCTTAACTCTTTTTCGTGCTCCCCTTGACGAATGACATTTTTTAAGACAACAGCAGTATTAAATTCCTGCCAAACTAAAACACCATGCATTGAAGCTGGAGACAATGACTTTGTATTGTAAACAGGAGCATCTAAAACTGGTGGAAGCTGAACATCATCTCCAAAAAATACCACCACAGGAATACCACCCCAAGATTGGTCTGCAAAGCCAGTGCCACATCTGCAGTGGAAGTCCATCCATCCAAGTGTAGTTGACCCAATTAAAGAGCGTTCATCAACAAGGATGGCATGAACCCCAGTGCAGTTGGCCTGGAGGACCTCTCCTATGGACCCATCTGGTGTTTTCATTTCTCCCCCTCTGTTGTGGGTAGGTATTTTTAGAAAGCTATGAAGAGTAACGCCCGAAATTAAATTTGCACTATTTCCTGTGGGACACAACACTTGAACTGATTTATTTGAATTGAAAAGTGAACGAATTGATTTGACAAGACACTTAATAAGGAAAGATTTGCCAGAGCCAGCGGAACCAGAGATAATCATTCGAAGGGGCTTATAATTTTCAGATTTATTAGAAAAATCGACAAGGGTTTTCATAACAATGTTAAAAGCTAATGACTGATCTTTGTTCATTTTGTCTAAGTCAACGGGGGGTATTTTCAGACTTTCATTTTCATTTTCATTTTCAGCACTTGTGATGTTGTCCCACCAGTCTTTCCCCAGATCAACAGGATATATGTGTGATGTTTCACTCCAATCATGATCAGGGCCTCCATCATCAAAAGTAAAGTTTAAAGAACTGTTGTCATAATTTGGATTGGGTCGAAGAGCTTCCATCCACTCTGGTTGAGGAACATCGCTATTTAGGACTTCATGTTCCTGTGAAAGATCATCAGGTTCTTTTTCTTTCTCTTTAGCCCGCTCAATGTCTGCTTTTACAAAATTAGGACAATTATCAGATTCTAAAAATGATAAAAAGATTTCTGTCCAAGACGTGGCATCATTTTTTACATCTGAAAGACATCTCCAATTTGGAAAATGTAATAAAAGAGTTGTCTTGCAATAATTTTCTTGTAATGGCCAGGAAGCTTGAATTGGGCCATTTATTACAGGAACTCTTCCGTTTTTGGAAATAAATTGATAGAGAGAAGAATGGTCATTTTCATGTCTAGAAAGATATTTGTCAATGATAGTACTTTTTGTTATTGTGTTGATTCCAGATTGCTGGAGTACTCTACAACCTGTTAAACTTACTGATTGAAACAAGTGACTTGAGCGGAACAGAGGAATGGAAGACAGCTCAAAAGAGGCCTCCACAGAAGAAATATCTCTCTTTACAGTGTTCATGAGAAGCTTTGTACAGAGTGATTTTGATGTTTCACCTGAAGACTCATCAGAATTATTCACCATGTCGGAGAACAGATCAGAGAGAGCCCCAGTGGGTTGATTACCTTTGCAGGCATACCCTGTAATGTATTTTTCAGTGGCAAGTATTTCATCCACAGATGGATTTGAAGGATCACTTTTAGAAAGGATCAAAGAAATATCCCCATTAGCTCTCCAGCCTTGTGTATGAAATTTGGAGTGCTGCACAAGTACAGGATGATCTCTCTCCATTTCAAGGCGTAAAGAACCATTTTTGTCCTTAACTATTGCAGGAGAAGAACGTAACTGCTTAGGAAATTCCATTCTACAATTTTTCTTTGAAGGATTAGATTTTGAAGATTTCAAACAATAGTCAGAACAACGGTGTAAATTAAATCTATTTGTCAAAAGTAAATGATCCTCTAATAGAGATTCTTGAGAATGACTGACATTCATTAAAAGTTTGAAAAGGGGGTTATCTTCTTCTGGAGGTGGGGGAGCAGTACCTTCTGGAGGAGGCCACAAATTTTTGTTTGGACAACCAGTTTCATCCTTGCCAGCAGGATGATTAGCAGTAAGACCAAAATTCTCACTAGCCCAGAGGGACAGTTTATCAGCACATTCTTCTTCAGAAAGACCAGCTGTGATGGCTTGGTGCAGCAGATCATGAGGTTCTCTATCAGACCTCCAACAAAGACCGTGCCAATGAACCATGCCTCTGGATTTAGCGAATTCTTGTCTGTACCAATAGGAATCAACACCAAAAACAGGACCCATAACATTTTTAAAGTATGATTGTGTTCTTAGGTCGAAGTATTGACCAACAATGTGTGTGTTTTCTTGGAGAGTTTTAAAAAGAATATTTTTATCATTCAGATCTACTGATGAGCCTGTTGTTTGAGAAATATACATAGAAAGTAATCTTTTGAGAGGTTTAAAATGAAATTCTGCACAACTTCCTGTTGTGAAAAAAGAAGGTAAACCCTTGCCTTCATTTATTTTGAATTGTACCAATGATCGTAATTCTTTTGCCCTTTGACCCCAGTATTGTGTTGTACCTCTCAAATTTCCACCAAAATAGAGAATTTTTTGACTTACTGATTTGTCGCCATTTTCAATAAGTTTTTTTAAGTCAGCAACTGTGAAATGGTTGTCCCCAAGTTTTTGTTTAATTATGTACGTACTTCTTTCTAGGGCACTTTTGCGCATGATCATGTTATGAACAACGAATTTAAAGTAAGGGTGTTTCGCAAATCTGCCATCATCGTACCATAACAAGTGTTCGGCCCATTCACTCATAGATGAGAAAGAAATTGGTCTGTTAATGTAAAAGTCACCAGAGCCATGGGGAAAGAGGGCAGGGAATGCAAGAGTAAAAAAATGTTGGGTTGTGAATTCAGACACAGGAATGTTGCCTCTTGTTGGCCAAGGAATAGATATTGTTCCCCGTTTGTTTATAGAAACTTCCCCATGATTTTCCCCCAAAATTTCTTGTACAATTTTTTCAACATTTTCCTTCACATGTACATTTGAATCAGGTAGTTGTGCACCCGAGTGTGAATAACCTTCAGATATACCAATGTCAATTTGTTCAGATGATGGACCTTTGTCATTGTTGTGGGGGGTATTTTCTTTGAACTGTAAAGTGGTTATATCTGAAAGTTCTCCATCCTCTGGAAGATGTAATAATCTGTCAGAACTTATGATTATGTCAACATAAGCAGGATTGTTAATTTTGAGCCATTTTAAAGCTTGTTCTACTTTCAACCTACGGACTCTAAATTCTCTGCATGTATCATTTTTGCCTTGCTTTTTAACTTTAATAATCTGTATTTCTTGAGGGAGTCTAGGGAAAATCTTAGCAGGCTCATTAATTTCTTGGGGAAAGGTAACACAATGACCTGATGATGCAACTCCTCCATGACTTAGCATATGCACATTGATGCAAGGAGAGAGTCTACTTATTAGTTGTTGCTCAATAATTGTAAGACCCTGCAATTCCTCAGGCAATTTGCCTGGGTCCATATTGTTTGATGATGAAAATAACTTAATGTCATGTTTGTCTCTAAAACAACGTGAACAGACACTATTTTTGGACATTTTCATCTCAAGACGTCTCTCCTTGCAAATTGTGCAAAATTGAAAAAAATAAGACATTTGCTGAAGCTCAAAAGCTCGAATCGAATCCATAGCCTTATCATACTTGGCATTGTTAGAAAGTGGGGGAGGTGATGGGATTTCAGATTCATTTAGTTTGTATTTTTCTATTTTGCATTTAATTTGTCTGTATAGTTTAGATTTTCTAAGTTTGTATTTTTGATAGGATTCATTTTCTGCAGGCTCTTCATATTGAATGCCATATTTTCTGCAAAGTTCTTGAAGTTTTTTTTCACTTTCAGGTGCAAAGTTTGTATGTTTTGATTTTTTTCCTGTTGTTGAAACATTTGATGCACATGCATTTTGTGTTAGATGTCTTTTTCTGCAAGAAGTACCCTTTTTGTTACACTTACCGTCTGTTATATGTACAGGTACATTTTCATCCTGAAATTCCGTATCAACATAATTGTGCTCGCATGAAATGTCCATGATTTGTGCACTTGCTTGCTTGTTAAGACTTGCATTTTGATTTTGAAATTCATTGTAGTTTGAATGGGAGGATGTGTTTTGTTGAACATTTGCATCATTGTGCACGCATGAAATGTCAGCTTGTGTGCTTGTATTTTGAAATTCATTGTTATTTGTATGCGAGGAAATGTCATGTTGAAAGTTCGCATAATTGTGCTCATATGAAATGTCAGGGATTTGTGCACTTGTTTGCTTGTTAACAGTTGCATTTTGATTTTGGAATTTATTGTTATTTGTATGCGAGGTAGTGTTTTGTTGATCGTTCGCATAATTGTGCTCATATGAAATGTCAGGAATTTGTGTGCTTGTTTGCTTGTTAACAGTTGCACTATGCTTTTGAGAATTAAAGTCAATATCTACAATTTTCGTTGTTTTTGCATGATGGTTGGATGAATTGATTTCTGATTTGCTTGTCTGTGCATCATTCACAGGAGGTGCCAAGTACTGAAAATGTTGATCTTTGAGTAGCAAATTGATTGGAAAATTATCTGATTTAGAAGATGGTTGAAATGTTGTAAGAATATGGGATGCGCCGCTAGCATTTTTGCACTCAAGCCAAACGTTGATTTGCTGTTGAAGTAATAAAGCTGCAACTTCAATTTCCAAAGAAGTAGCATAGCCATTCCCTAGAATCATATGTTGAAAGTATGACAGGGATGAATACTTTTGAATTTCTATGTGATGTTGAAATTGTTCCCAATTTTTCAGTATGTAATTGCAAATTGTCTGCCTGTAAGTACTAGACATGGTCAGATTACTGTGAAGTGCAAAACTCAAACAATGAAAAAAACAGTTTCCATCTCCCGGAACATTATGCACATTGAACACTTTGTTAGATTCATTCATACTTGATACTTGTCAGATGAATGCTGAATTAAAAATAAAATTCTTTAAATTATTCAGCCTCTGTTACTCTATACTTATCACCTTTTTCAGGGGTCTTTTTCCGCTTCTGATAGATTAGCAGTCTTGTCAAGCCTGTTTACATTAGCAGACGATCCATGCGAAGAACACCTCGTAGAAATTCGATGTAATTTATGGTAATAGGCGAGGTGTGTCGAAAGAATTACTATTTATTTATTTATTAGGTGTAGAAATTGGGTGTGGATAATTTTTTTTTCATATGTTACTATTATTTGATAGAGAAATATTTTTATTAATACATGAAGCAATCATCTCGTTTGACGAGAATTTCGTTTGACATATCCTTTGCCTGGTTCCCAAAATCTTATGGAAATGGAAGGGAACCAAGCATATAAAAAGAAATATTGACTGCCTTTTAATGATCATGGCATTGGGTATTAATTTGTTTGATTTTGATAACTTCAATTTTTAGTTTATTTATTGCCATCAAAATGAAATTGTTAGTTCGTTTATTTTTTTTTATTTAACTCCCGCGAGATTGTGAGGTTGGAAACCATTGGTGCTATGAATTGTGGGTCAAAATTTACTGACTCCGAAAAAATATATCGGATCAATGTGTAAACGTTTGTGACGTCACACGATTATTTTTGATTGAAAGTGTACTGAGGTGAACTTTAGAGGTAACATTGACTGTATGTCGCTTACATCGTTATTGTTTTTACTGTCTAAATTTGTCTTGCTGATTCTCGTGAGAGTGTGAAGTGATAAAAATTGCCATGATTACAGGGAATTACTGGGACGATTAAAACGATGCATTACTGGTCCGATTTTCTGACGCCAAAAAAATCCGTTGAATGAATGTGCAACTCGTCCGAATTTTCTATTCACACACGCCTTGCCGGTAGAGCTCGCTTCGCGCCGGCGCTGCGCGCCGGCGAGCTGCGCTCGCTATTATTTTGATGTATATTTTTTAAATTGCCATACTGCAGTACTGTAGGCCAAAATAGGCCCCGTGGCACTTAACGTAGATATTCAAATAGGCCCAAATAGGACATGTGGCATAGAAATTGTTAAATTAAATTGGGAAGTCGTAATTGACAATCCATTACAATTGTCAAACGAATACTATAGTAATTGAATTTTATAGATTTTAGATATTCATAATAAGATATAAATTTGTATTCCTACACGTTTCACTGGAAACTTTAATATATAAATGGATATTCTGCTACAGAAAGTACATGGAGCATTTGATGACGACAACGACATATCCTCAATTTCCGCCACACGGTTATCGGACGACGACCTAGAGGAAGCAGCTGTCAGTATCGTCAGCTTTGGAGGCTATCCTAATGACAATGAAATGAATGATGAAGAAGATAAAGACGACATAGAAGATGTGAATCATAGTGCCGCAAAAAGCGCTGACGTCACATCTGCTATATCAGGAAATGTTGACGTTATACACGAGTACGCCGATATCGATGTGCTTTCTTCCTCGTCTGAGAGTATTGAATGGAGTGACTCGACTTCGTCTGAATCGTCTATAAATAGCGACAGGACCACACCGACAGTGAATTCTGTGATTACATTGGATATTGACAGAGTGCAGTCTTCGCTTCACGAACAGATATCTTCACCGGTGGTGCAAGCACACGGCGTCAATCGCCAGACAGAACAGATGGCGAGGAGGCAGAGAGAGACCAACAACTTCCCATTCCTAATGAGCGGGTCAACGGTGTGTGAATATATTGACAGAGAATACCGTGACGTTGTGTCGGGAAGTTGTCCAAACAACGAAGCTCTGAACGTTAACAGTATTCTTTAGTGCATTAAATGTATCAACAACAACATAAAAAAAAACCCAAATATTGTCAGAAAAAAAAAGTTTATTGACATTTACGTTTGACTAAAGTTGACATACATGTAGTGAAAGCAAATTATTGAGAACAAATTGAGAAGAGAGAGAGAGAGAGAGAGAGAGAGAGAGAGAGAGAGAGAGAGAGAGAGAGAGAGAGAGAGGCGTCATTAAGTATGTGGGTTGTCCTCTACCATGGCCATAGGGTTCACAAAGCTTGTTGGTCTCGATCCCAGGTCAGAAGTTTTCTCAACGACTGAGGGATCCGTAAACATTGACTCCTAAAGATACAGTTATTACTCAGTATTAAATATGGAATCGATATAATATTCATGACATGCATGCCAAAAAAAAAAAAGAGAAGAAACTTATCATTATGCGCTAAAAATAACTTGCATGAACCGTGACCGTAAATTAATTAAGTTGAACAAAAGAAAATACAATTGCATGCAAGTTTTTTTTTTTTTTTTTTTGCATATCAATTTAATCTACGAGTTCTAGCATAGGATTACTAATTTCAATATCACAATATAACAACGCACGTTTAATGGTGGGCTGTCATACAGTGGGTTATCAAACCCCCGCGAAGAGTCGAAAGTTGGTTGTTCCTCCTGTTCCAGACCAAGGGTACTTGGCATCATTTCCATGTCCATTGGTTTTTCGTTCTGTACATAAAAATACCAATATTAAAATTATTTACGCTATCATTATCTATCATTGAAGTATATCAGTAAGCCTATGTCAATTTTCTGTCATCACCTGAATGTTTTATTATCTTAAATATTCTACCTCCAGTGGGTTGTTTCCATACATTGGGTTATCGAAACCCTGCGATGGACCAACATTTTCCGGTCCACCGAACCGGAAGCCAAATGAAGGAGGAACTTCAACTCGAGGCTTCCGGAAATTTGGCTTTTTGAAACTGATTTTATCAAAAACTTTGAATCCCAATTCATCAGTTGGACTAAAATGCAAAGCAAATCACATGTTAAAAACGGCTAATGAATTAATCCTAGCAATGTATTGGACTATAACAGTAGAGGTTTTTTTTTAAATAAATGTGTATGCTTTATCTTTACACCAGGTTGCTAACAAAGTTAATATACATTCAACGAGTTTTCTTTCTTATTTGAGAAATGATTAACGTTTATGCTCCGATTGCAGCAGTTGTTGAGATACATAACGAGAATGAAGAGTGAAATAGGTAAGAACCGATTGTTCATGTATAAGGATTTAATTTATGCATGGGATCTTCTGTGTGTATCAGTGGGAATGAGAGGAGTTGAAATAGATACCTCTGTTTTCTTCTATATACGAAGATGGCTACCACTATAAGCAACCCAACCACAACTGCCCCTCCGACAACAATACCCGCTATTTCTCCGTTGGGGATTGATTCCGCTATTTAAAAGAATTTAGGAAAATCTGTTTTTATTTTCAAGACATGAACACTAGTTTTGTTATGCTTCGAGATACAAATCATTCATTGGTAACTGATATAATATCCTTTTATTCTGAAGAAGGAATCTTACCTGTCCTGTGCGCCGGATATCGGGGCCCGTGCTGCCTCCTCCAGAAGAAACGTCCACTCTCACACTCAGAACGCTATATTTGAAACCGCCCGCGTTAATGTCTGCAAAAAAAAAATAGCCCAAAACAAATTTTACCCATAAAACCTCACACCGATATAAGTTAAACCAAATTCTGATTTTTCATGCAAAGTACGTATGATGCCTTCGAACAAAAGAATTCACCGAGGTAAACAAAATATTGCATTTAATTAATATAATATATTTTTACCATTTTGCACTTTTAATAAGCTGTTCAACATACCATTTTGCACCTCCTTTGCTATTTCCCTAGTAAGCTGTGACGCACGCACCCCATCTGTGTCCAAGAGTACTATCTGAATCTCGTCCTCCGAGATTTTGGAGGTGATTACTTGGACATCTTTGTATTCCGATTTTCCGTCGATGAGGTTTCTCCGAATCCCATTCACTAGAGTATCAAATCGGAAACCGCTTCCAAATTTCATGACAGCGACACCACCTTACAAAATTTCAATGCAAATTAGAATTACATATCATAAATCACGAAATCTAATTTTTTGCTGGAAAATTTGCAAAACTCGTTTGAATATCTCAGAAATATAAAACTCATAATTATACAAGTTTAACAACAACAGCATATGGGGACTCGCTTCCAACTCACCGGCTTAAAAAGGATAAAGTATGTCTATTTTTTGTAAATAATTATGTTGTATGCTGATTTTGTAAACTTCGTACCGTATATAAAACTTGTTGTTGACTTGAAAAAAAACCCACCCCAGATTTGTTAATATTTTACTCACCACACAAGTCACAGCAATGGCCGACTGGTTTCAATGGTGTTCTACATTGTGCTTTGGTGCATCTCTTTCGTTGTATAACACATATACGATTCAAAACCTAAGATAGAACAATATGAAAAGTATCGAAGTTATGCATGTCGCTTTTAAAGTTCTTGCCTCGGAGTGGATAAAATGACTCTCACATATACTCAAATCTAAAATTTTATGTACACATTGAAGCCTGCAGTAACACAGTTTACATTACATGTATTAGTATTTGAAACAAATACTGTGAATATTATAAACATTTAAAACAACGGGTTTTTAACTGTAAACAGTTAGATAATATTGATAGACCGTGAACAATTAATCAGAGATGTAAACAACTATATGGGTAGACAAATTAAAAAGTGAACACTTAGACACACAAAACACATACTGTGAATAACGAGACAAAAAAACAGTGAACAACTAGACACACTGAACACATACTGTGAACACCTTAACAAAAACAGTGAACAACTAGACACACTAAACACATACTGTGAATAACTAGACAAAAACAGTGAACAACTAGACACACTGAACACATACTGTGAACACCTTGACAAAAACAGTGAACAACTAGACACACTAATTATTAAAACACATACTGTGAACAACTAGACAAAAACAGTGAACAACTAGACACACTAAACACATACTGTGAACAACTAGACAAAAACAGTGAACAACTAGACACACTATAAACACAGACAGTAAACAACTAAACACAAATGTGTTGATACCGAAACACAATAACCGTGATGAACAACTACATGAATACAACGTAGTTAGCCAGGAAGACAACGAGTAGCTTAACGAAACTGTCTACAGCTTATGGGAAAGATCACTGAAAATCTACGAGCATGCGCCAACTGTAAACGACTACATGTACACGTATACTCAAAGACATCAAACATCAAGATTCAAAGTTGATCCATCCACAGAAAACATAGATGATAGCGAATATTTTAAATCAAAACACTAAAACATATCATGAATGCATTATGATTATTACTCTGTTAATTAAGCTGAACAGAATAGAGGATGAGTGATTACGAACAGCTGATGGCGCTACATACCTCTCCCTTGTTGTTTCCACACATACACCCCGTGGGATCGTTACATGGCCGCCTCTGTATGGTGACTGACGATCTCTGGCCATTGTTAGGGAGGGGAAACATCCCTTTGCCTTGATCGGTGGACAGAAAGGACTGAAAACTCGTCGTTGTATACGCCTATAAAAATAAGTACTTAGGTACAATGTACGTTTCTCTATAAGTTAAAAATACTGTTAACTGAATACATGTATATTCCAAAACATACTTTTCCTGTAATTTTGAAAGTATTGACTTTAATATCAATTCCAGTCTCTAAATTAACGTAGAATGAGTTTCCGCTTGGATAAACAACATCGTCATTCATGCATGGCACTTTTTCAGAATCTAGCCGGGCAATGGTTTTGCAGTCCCCAGGTTTCTGAATCCGTTTCGCACCAATTGTTGGAGTCGAACCAGTCTCTGGGATAGGTGACATTAAACTCGACATCTGTAGGAAAGAGAACATTAAGATTAGTGACATGCGCAAAATGTATCAGAGGAATTCCTGTATAAGGTCTACTGAACTATGAAAAAAGGAATCGTACATTCAGACATACATGCATCTCGTCCAAATGTTCAACGTAGTTTCATAAGAGAAATGTGTGATAATATTACTTTTGGAATATGTTGAGGAATATCATTTTAGTTGCAATTTAATAGTAATATCTTTTTGGATAGTATATGATTATCATTCAGTATTTATAGTCAGCTAAAAATCAACATAGAAGTCTATGTTTTAAAAATGCATGTGGTGTTTACCACCGTTATGTAAGTGCAGTCATCGTTAACAAGACTTACTAGAGCTGTACGGCGTACAGGAGGCGCTATGATCAGGCTGTTCCGTGAAGCCCAGGACAACATCAGATCCAAACACCACTTCTCCATTCATCGGCATCAACTAAGGGGTATTTAAAAAGTAAACTTTTGCTTATCAAATATAGCTACCGCAAACAATCAATGACATATTTTTAAATATATAGTTATCTATGGCAAGCTGCGTAAGCCGTTTGTAGCAAAAGCTTCCAAGTGCCAGCAACAGGGTCATTTAATATATTACAGTGGTTGTTACAATGGTTATATTGCAATGGCTGTAACAATGGTTGTATTGCAATGGTTATTACAATGCTAATATCTAAATATTTATTACAATGGTTACATAGCAATAATAATTACAATGGTTAATATATTTTACAATTATTGTTAATTTATATAATGGTTATATTACAATGGTTTTATTGCAGTAATTATTACGGTTGTTTGGTTCCACTAACCAGTTGCTTGACGGTGGTGTTGATCTGAAGGAACACTGCGGCGCTCTCGTCATGAATCACCGCCATATCGTTACCACACGGCGCTCGACCAGCATTCCAGTTCGCGGGGTTCCCAAAATTTGTGTTGGACAACCACCGCTTGTACGCACAGTCAACCAGACCTACTGGAGTAATAGATACTCATGAATTGAAGATCTCATCAATATAGTATCGATGTTTTTGTGCGAGGTCTTTTCAATTTTTTAGTACTTTTTTTTAAAAATTCCACAAACGGGTTAATTATACTTCATAAGGGAGGGAGCGGGTAATTTTAAGTTTCAGAACTTGTGCCAAATCCCAGTTATATATTAGAACAATAAAAATATGTTCTAATCAATTCATTTAAATTATAAGATATTTGAATTGATCATCACATTTAAATTCATTATCACATTTGTTTCATGCATAAGGATATCTAGTTCAAATTACTTACCAATACAGAGAAAGAGTAATAGCCATTGCCCCATGTTTCCTCCCCTTATTTAATATGTGTGTCCCATACAAAGGTAGGCTGTAGTACTCGAATAATTATGATCGGTACCATCATGTACACACTGTCGAATACTAATATTGCCCCTCAATTTATCGCCCCATCTACATTATTATCCCAGGGGATGATAAGTCTGTCGGCACGTTTTATTGGCCCTTATCATCTCATTTCAATAAAAACAGCATACAAGTCAATTAAAAATTCATAAGACCTGATAAGATTTTGATCGAAAGTACGATGTACTAAAAAGTGAAAGCCTATAATACTAGCTCAAGTAGTAGAAATTATACGAAAAGAGCAAATCATTTTTTTAATTTCGTGTTGAGGGGGGTGGGGGAGGGGTGGTAAGAGGTAGTTTGTACCATAATAAAGTATCTTTATTTAAATACGTTGTGAGAGAATACAGGTAAAATGTTGTGTGGGACGGAGCTAGGGAGGTTGCTTGCAAGCATTGGAAGGTGGTTATCCTAAGGAGGGGCCCGATATCTTGTTTCATTTATACAATGTAATTATCACATTAAGCTACAAATATAAACGATACTTTTTTAAACGTACATGTATCAATGTCATGGTACAAACTCCATGCCGATTTGCTATCAAGTGAGATGGAAGTTGAAGTCACATTCCGCAAAAAAAGATATTTGTGGGATGATGACCTTCGACCCAAAATATTCATTTGAATGCCTTTTGGGAAAATAATTTATTTGACAGTGATAGCTTAAGTTTTGATCTTATTAAAAAAAAAAATTTCAGATCCTCTGTTCCATTTTCCAGCTGAACTTACAACAAAGTCACAATTTATTTATAGTCTCAATGCGAGATCGATCCTCTATTGGCAAAATTTATCCAAAATAAAATCCCCCCAAAAATGATTGTTAATTCTAAATAAATATTCAATATATCAACATATATTCATTATCTATTAAATCACCTATTTTTACCTTTGTACAAAGGTATTAATGTTTTAGTAATGCAGTCAGAATTAAGTGCTTAATTTCAAATACGTTCCTTTGTGTAAAGCAGTTTCTAGTCATATGGCTACCATCCTTTTACTATGATATTTATAAACCATGTACACAGGGAAAACAAAAACCAACAAAATACTGAAATACTGAATGGAAATGAATTTATTGACCAAATTGTAGGAAGTGTGTGTCTTTCAATATTAAACAAACAAGAAAACAAATAAGGTACATGTACAACCAGCCAGTTTACCTGTATACAATGAATGAATCACATTTATCTGCATTAACATTGCAGCTGAAACAACCTAAGTCTATATAATCACTGGGCAAGGTGGGTACAATATAATATACTACAGTATATAGAATATAACAATATGTATCAAAAGACAATACCTACTGAAACTAGCAAAAGTGATATGAATTTGTATCAAAAAATCAGCAGAGTCTAACAAAATATGTATTACATTTTCAAATACTATAGATACATTTACATGTAATATCACAGGAACTTTGGCCACAGGGATAATCAGCTTTTCTTAAATTTTGATTATGATGTACATTATATGCAAACAGTTATTTTCTGGAATGTTAGTATTAGAGTGTCTTGTAGGACCCATTTCCTTTACATTTATTGGCTGCAGCCTTTGGTGATGGCTTCTAGAATGGTCTCTGTGGGCACACTCTCCTCACATAGGTTCACAAAGGCATACAGATGTTTGAAAGCATATCCAAATTGCTGGAAAAAACCCCAGAGTAAATTACCAAATGGACAATGAAATCATTCATAACAGAAAAAAATATAATGTAATTTTCATTCTAAATTGTGATGTTATGTATTCTTTTCTAAGCATACATGTACATGTGTATGGTAAAATTTTCAACAAAAAAATTAAGTAGTGAGTGAAATAAAATTTAACTTTTATTATCATATCTCAAAAAATGCGAAAAAGTCAAAAATATTTTTGATTTGGAGGAAAATAAATCTAATGTCTGAGATCACTGATCTCTGACAAAATCAACATAAACAAGTCCAGATAAAATGTTTAACCTGATCTGTAGGATTAATCTTGAAAACAGTGGGTAAGAATTGTACATTAAGATAGACTTACCTGTCGGAGTTCCAGCTGAGGGCAGGAATCGGCCAGGTGTTCCACCGCCGCCTTGTAGCACTCGTGTCGGAACAGTCCCATCCGGACCTTCATAATCCTCTCCACCTGTCTGTTGTTGCTATTGGTTGCTATGGAAACAATTTTCTGTATAAGTGGAGCCACTTTTCCTCGTCTCTGTAATAAAATGGAAGTTTGCTAAAACGAATTGCTTTAGTAACCTGCTATATGATTTTTTATTATAATTTAACTTGCATAAATCAACAAACATGTCAATTCGCCAATATGTACTTGTTCACTTTATGTAGATGTAAGTATGGCAACTTGATCTATTAAATAACCAATTTAATTATCAATATAATGATATTGATACTTTTTTTACGTATCATTTTAATCGCTAATGACTGTTCACAGGAACATGAATACAGTGTGTGGATGTATGTATTGTACTACCACATGTATAATATATACTGCTGTAGCTGTGTATACATGTGTAATCTCGTTAGTACAATTTTAATATACTGTAAAACTAGTTTATAAAAAAAATTTGAAGAGAAATAATGTATAGGTGAACTATATTTTGCATTTTTCACCCCCCCCCCTTACTATTTGTAGTCCGACAGGAGGAATGAGCAAATATACGATGAAATTATATACACTGGAGAGGGAATCGAACCCAGGACCCCTGCAATTTTAGTCAAGGGCTCTACCACTAAGCTACAAATGTACCCAGGTCAATGTGGACTGTCAATATAACCCCAGTAGTATTACATTCCTATTCTGCTGCGCGCTCATCTGGTGATGGAGGGCTATAAACAAACAGTCAAACCAAGAACCCACTGAATAAATGACCACACTATTATATATAATATATGTCCACGCTTACCATAGACTCCTGTGCTATTTTTTCAGAGTAGTATTTTCTGTCTTCTGCTGTTGAAGCCAGCTTGAATAAATTCATGTTGATGTGTAGATCCACATCCTCGGACGGTACTGCACCAACCTGAGTAAAATCATCAAAACTCATATATGACTAGTATGTTTAAAACAAAGGATTCACCATTCCTTTTTAGTTTATGAAAATTTAAAAAAAAAGAATTTGGACATACATTTGGGTCGGGAATGGGGTACACTATTTGATTGGACTGGCTCGATCCCTGGAACTCGCTAACAGTCATTGAGTCAATTTTCTGAAAGAGCAAAACATATTACTAAATGGATGTAAAATTGTTGTAAATAAAACTTAACTTTTTATTAAATCCTGTTATATTCTAGCTTTAATATTTCAATATCATATTATAATAACTTTAACATGATTGTACTTTTTATGAGATAATCAAAAAAAATTTTTTTTTCCTTAAATCATTGTCATTCATAATATCAATGCCCCCCATAAATGCCTAGTAATACATTACACAGTCATATGCATGTAAACAATACATTTGATACCTTTGTTATCAATTAATGGCAATATACAAACATTGGCAAGAAACCTTCACCTGACTGGGACCTGATACATATATATTTACTCTGTATTTGTTATCTCAAAATAAATCACTGAAGGTGTATTGGGTTCCTAGACATAGATAGGGCTACAACAATCTACTATAAATATTAATCTAATGACAGAAAATAAACAATACATGTATTTACCATATCCCCAAACTGGCAGACTGTGCTTGTGTTGGTTTCTCTCTTTACAATCTTGAATTGTTTTTCAATGGTTTCTGAGTTAAGGTTCTCCTGTTAATGAAAGTAGAATGAAGTATTATAAAGATTACTCACAATTTCACAAATACAGTACTGGTTTGGAGAGAGCAGCAAGCTACTCCTCTGAACATTCAGATTCATTTTAACTGCATTTCAAATTCCAAATCCAAAAAAAAATTATTCACTTCAGTAAAACCTAACAGTCAGTTTTGATATGAAACTCAAGCAGCTATGCACCCCTAAATAATTAAAGCATCTAGGTAGACATTTATAAACAATCAATTCATCCTTTTCAACCATTTGACTTCTTGAATGTATAAATTAAAATTGTACCAAAAATATTTATCATTTTCACAAATAATATTAATAAGTTATCATTCTACAAGTACAATAACAAAATTAACTAGATTCGATCTCGTTGCGAGCAACGAGTGGGTCTTCCGTCCAATTTTTGAATAGATAAGATTAAACTTATCAATTCAAAGATAAAATCGTAGATCTAAGAGAAAAAAAGAGAAAAAAATTTTGCGGCTACTCGGACTCCGCTTCAGAACTTTGACGCTTAATTTCTCGAGAATGCCTTGATCGATTTTAAAACTAATTACATATTCTTAATCAGTAAAAGGGTCACTATAAGGTGAAAAAATTTGAAAGAAAAATATTAAAAAATAAAAAAGTCGAAAAATTAAATTTTTCAAATTTCCTTCCGGTGACGACCGGAAGTGACGGCGGACCTTCTCTTGACCGAGGTACATTAGAGAAACGCTAGATCTATCATCTCTGAAAATTTCAGCCTTATATCCTTACTCGTTTTTGAGAAACTTGACAGACAAAATTGACTTTAAAAAATCGTTTATTGACGATAACTTCCGACCGGAAGTGAATTTTGAAAAAATCTCACTAGGGTACAAACTTCATATAACGAGGCATCATCAGTGAAAATTTGAAGCAAATCGAATTAGCCACTTCCGAGAAATCGCCTGCACAAAATGTGTAAGGAAAAAAAGAATAATAATAATAAAATTGAAAAAGAAACAATAGAATAATAGAAGGGTCTTCCGCTGAAGACGGAAGACCCTAATGAAACATTATTGCAGTGTATTTTGTGCTTAAATAGTAAAAAAGTATGATTATTTTTGGAATAATTGATCAACCTTATCCGAGTCTTCCATCCACTTCACACTGAAGACATCTCCCAAGAAAGTCTTCCTCTTCTTGTCAAAGTAGCAGGCGTAGGAGGAGGTGGTAGCATTGGAAGCAGTCACTGCCAGAACTGTTGAAGGATCATCATGAACAATGAATTTTTTTTTAAAAGTACGAGAGATATGAAGAGCCAAAGGAGGGAAGGCATTTAATGAGAATACATGTTCATATTATTTGTATATAACTATAAAAATATATATATAATTATGTAGATGTCAGAGAGAGAGAGAGAGAGAGAGGGTAAAACATGTACAGATAATTTGAAAGTAAAAGCATTCAGTCATAAACTAAAACTATTGTAATTGTTATATCTGTGAGTCGGCTCAAATTGCTTACTGTTTTTATTTTTGGCGAGCAGATATTCAAACATTGATCCAGATTCACAGGCTTCCATGTAAAATAGCAGCTGTATTGACAAAACAGGAAACTTTTTATTGTGGCATGACATTATATAAATAATTTAAGCTGATGTAACTTCCATTTAGAACATTAATTAGCACACAGTTACTTACATACCAGGAACAATTCTAATATGGTCATACATCATACCTTGGCAAATTTCTTCTCTTTATGCATGTCATCCAAAGTTTTTATCAGATCCAGGGCATGAAGCTTAAGATAGATTTTCATTACATATGAAAGGCTTTGTAATAAAGAAGCGTAATCTAGCTCAAAATATACATAAGTCAAATACATACTAAATATACACATATTTATCCAACTGACACAATTCCATACAATTTACATGTAATATTAGAGTTATATTTGCCAGAATATAATTTTGAAACAAACATACATACATATTTCATTCAGTTTAATTAAAAATGTTTCACATGTACAATTTAAAGTATTTTATAAGTACCATAATTAAAAAAGAAATAAGATGAACAGTTTTAATCAGTCTGATTTTTTCCTAATAATGTTATACTTACAAACTTCCTCCCAAAAGCCACAATGCCTGGACCACCATGGTCAACAAAATTCACAAAGACATTGTCATTGGGGCCACTGAAGTAAACCAGTGAGCAAAATTAATTGATAACAATTAATGCTTTTAACAGATTAAAATTACATGTATAATCGATGAAGTATTAAATACCTTTAACCTGAATATATGAACTCCTATTGGCATATTGATAAAATATACATTTTGTTGTTGGCAGTTACAAGTTAGTTTTGTATGTACAAATGCTACATTTGTAAATGATAACATATTTTAAAATATTGAAACCTACCACTATCGGTGCAATGACAACTAATAATGTATACCTGTCAATCACTTTTCCGGAGCCAATACCAGCAAGCTCCTCCTTCTTCCCTTGTAGAACTTTCAAGAACACCTCAGGAGCCACTTCCTGCAGAGAATTATTAACAGAGAAAATTATTGAAAATATTTTCTATATCAAAATTGAAGCTGTATGTGGTATAGTGGTATAATTTGAATAGCCCCTTTTCTTCCCCTTCTTGTTTTTGACCCACTGATCGATGCAGACTTTTTTTTGGGGAGGGGGGTTGCAAACTAATTAAGATGTTAAGATCTACCGTGATAGCAGATATTATAACAAGTAGCCAGTGTTACAAATAAACCCTGAGCAAGTGTAGGGAGGAAGGGGTCCCAGGGATAATCTTCAATGCTGTGGGTGGGGATTGTTGGTTTGGTAGGTCCAAGGCTTTTTTCATTAACTTTACTCTCAAATTGGGAATTCAACCCTCCCACTCCCATGGAAATGTTATCTTAGCTGCTGAAACATGAGCTATATACACACTTTCAATAAAATGTTATTACTACAAAATCAACCTAAGCATGTCCACGAATTGAAAACTAAGCTTGTAAAGTGCTTGCTACCTCTAGTCCAGTGTAGTCTTTCACGACTCCATGATACACATCATCACCCTCTGGTCTGTTGATGATTTTCCCTGGGGTGGGATTCCTAAAAAATGCAAAAATCGATCAAATTATTAATGACTTTTTTTTAATTATCAATCTAAATAGCATGCACCCTTTTATGGACCACATCCTAAAGTTAAATACAGGACAGGGATCTATATATAGCAATTCACAAATTATACATTTATTAATATACTTTTCAACATTTTCCTAGAAGATTTTTTTTTCCAACATAGTTCAACTATATGCCATGTTTCATTACACAAAAGAATCTGATTCAATGATTTTATTGATCAAGTTTCCCATTCCACAAAAGTTTCTAGATTAATATTAAAATCAAACTTCCTGTTTTCATGCATGGTTCAGCTGACCAGATACACACTTACAGTACCCGCAACGTTATTTTTTACAATCCTATCCTATCGTATCGTGTATCAATCCTATCGTATCGTGCGTGTATACTGTTCTATCGTGCGTTAATCCTATCCTTTCGTGCGTGTATACTGTTCTATCGTGCGTTAATGCTATCCTATCGTGCGTGAATCCTATCAGGTTTATCGTTTAATTTCAACAATTCTTCCGTTTATCCTATCGTGTTAATCGTTTAGTGCCTTTTTATAAGCAAGTACATTTATTACAAAGTCGCAACTCGTTCGGTGCGCCGTATACGACTATTTATCGAACAAGAATTGTAAAATCCTATCCAACATTCCGTCAGGATACTAATTTTTAAATTTTTTAGATCAAAATTAACCAATATTTTATGTAAATCATATCTGTTAACATTGAAAATGAAAAAGGAAGTTCTTAGGAACAAGGTAACATATTTACCGGTATATCGTATATATTAAATCGTACGCAGAGTGTATACCTGCGTAAACATTAACTTTTATGCAATATAATTTTTATATTTTCATATTTTACAGAAACAAAACTATTTATGATATAATTTATATTTAATTAAAACCCGAGTTGTATTTTAAACCCGTTATTTACCGTGTGATATTTGATTTCAGGCTGAAATTTTCTCGGCAATCAGCTAGGGTGTGTGGTAATGAAAACAATGTTAACAAATCGTACGCGGAATGTGTATCTGCGTAAATATTTATTTAAATTGCCTGTAATAATTCGTTTTTAATGCATCATTTTCTTATACAGAAAGAAATGTACTTACTGTATGATAGATTTTATATTTACTTTATACAAGAGTTGGATTTATATAATTAAACCCGCTATTTTCCGAGTGATTTAATCTCGGGCTGAAATATTCGCGGCGATCGGCTAGGGTGTTCGGTAATGAAAACAATACAGAAAATTTATTGATCATTAAAGCTCAAAATTTTAATTGAAAAAAAAATTAACTTGTCATTTTTATACATTCTATAAATGATGCAGCGATGATTAACAACTCGGCAATTGTTACTGAAAAGAAATTCTACGTAAATCTTTATTTGTACGTGTTCTCTCTCAAATTCTGCCATTATCAGTTTGTTCGTAAATATCGTTTAAATCGATCATACGTTTATCATGAACATCGTTTATCCTTTCCTATCGTGTATCAATCCTATCATATCGTGCGTGTATACTGTTCTATCGTGCGTTAATCCTATCCTTTCGTGCATGTATTCTGTTCTATCGTGCGTTAATGCTATCCTATCGTGCGTGAATCCTATCCTATCGTTTACCTTGTAAAAAATAACGTTGCGGGTACTGTAGCTACTCAAATTTAACTCTAGTAAGAGAAGCCCCAACTTACTAAGCAAGGGTTTTTGCTTGGATACCTGTATAGGGGTTTTCCACAAATTTTTATTTTTTTCCTTTTATATATGCTTGTAACTTACATTTTGTTGTTAGCAATGTCATCCACCATCATAACAATGATTTGTTCATCTGGAATTCCATGACTCTTCAGAATTTGATAGGCATGGCAAACATCAGCCTAAAACAAGGAAAAATAATAATTATATTGGGTATTCCTTCTGCCATTGTATTGAATGGGATGTAAATTCTGCCAATTGTTAGCCAATTTATTTGGTTGTTTGGTTTTTTTTTCAAATACCCATGCATTTGAATTTCAATTATTACAAATCTACAAAAAAAAATGTAGTATTTTAGACAACAAAACAGTTCACAGAGATGGAAAAATATGGAATTCCATGGCTGGTCCTACAAATAATACAATGGATTCATGCATATATACCAGCAGAGGTTGACCGACATGTTTATACAAGAAGGACATGGCTACTTTGAAAATTCTCCCAAATGTACAATGTATAAGCACTTATGTTATAATTTTGAAGTACAAGAATATTCAACAAAACCAATACCAACTGTATATGTTCAATTTATAAGTAAATACCGTTTATCCTCTCATCAACTCGAGATTGAGCGTGGCAGATTTTATAATATCCATAGAAATGAGAGAGTTTGTAAACTATGTTCACTATCACAGATTGAAGATGAGTTTCATTTTATTTTAATCTGTCCATTTTATAAGGAAATAAGAAAGTTGTATGTAAAAAAAATATTATTATGAAAACCCTTCTGTTTTTAAACTTATTCAATTACTTTCAACAAAGAATATCAAAGAGTTGTGCAATTTGGGAAAATACTTATATAAATGCTCAAAATTACGATAAAATTATAATTAGTTTTTGTTTTGATAATATACTCTTCATTATCCTGTTTACTTCTGTCATGTAAATTTTGCAGACTGCTATGTGCACACGCAGTCTAATACAAGATTGTGATGGTCTTTCTTTTTTGTTTTTGTTTTTAAAAATTGTTTTCATATGTTTGTTCACTTATGTATATATGTTAAACCTATGAATCGTATGGTTCTTGGTAATAAACAATACAATACAATACCAGGTAAATACAGAAATAAAATAAAAATTAAATAGTTTATCATAGTTACCAGTATGCATTTTTGCAAGTACTTTTAATTTACATCTTACTCCACAGCAAAACACAGTACCTTCTGAACTCCTTTAAATTTAAAATTTATGTTTTCATTTTCAATTTCCAAATTACAAGAAGATACAAGTTTTCAATTTCTGCTTGTTCACTCAGGTACAAATTTTTCTTCATCATTTTTTATATCTATGAATTATCATATATGAAACAAAAATATCATACACATATCTCTATTCATGTAAGAACGATGAGGGTCACCATATAATATTCAATAATGAATATATCAGCTGACAGTGAACCAGACTAAAAAGTCACTACCTGTGTGTATAAACTTAAGAATCAATATAAATATGCCCTTGAATAAATGTGTGTTTGATTATGATAATTTAATCTTTTAAAGATATCATACATTTCCCCCTCATTAGCATTAATGTCAATGTTTAGGGTATGGGGCATCATGAAGTGATAAGATTTATTATCATAACTAACACTGCCGGTACCAGGCAGAGAGTATATCTTAGGTTTTATCTCTATTAATCATAAGACACTATTAGACTAGCTAGCTGTGATAATAGATTTGTGAAAATACTGTAATGATAAACATGGACAGAATTTAGTACATATGATAAAGCTGATGGACATAAATTACAATGTATCTATCTAAATTTCACCTAATATACATGTATACCAGTACATGTATCATCATATCAATTAATAGGCTTAATTATTAAGCTATAATTTTAGCTGGCTGTCCTGTAAGCATGGTAAGAGGTGGAAATTTAAAACTATTTTTAAGTAAACAGGGCATCTAATTTCAATATATCAAGTTCAACTACAGAAAATGCTCTCTCTCTCTCTCTCTCTCTCTCTCTCTCTCTCTCTCTCTCTCTCTCTCTGTTTTGAATTTAGTTTAGTCATCAATAATGACAACCTTATACACATAATTAAACTTGTGTGTAGTCTTATCAATAACTTTATATATTCTTAAGAAGAAAAAAAAAAGCATGACATTTGTACTGAATGGCATTCTCCACACATGTATAATGTATAACTACATGTATTCTTCATCACATATATTGTGAAATTGTCACTAATTATAAGGCCTATAACATTACACACGTATATATGTTCCTATGATAAACTAGCATATACTAATAAACTAGTAGGTTCCTGGGGGTAAGACTTATGCTATTACGTTATACGTAATAATATTCTGACCACCCATTCTTCTTTCCCACATGTTTTAATTCCCACATTAAATTTACCTGGTGCCTGTAATTTCCCCAGCCATTGGAGCCTGCCACCAACAACGCCCAGTTCTTTCCGCCATTCTCCAGGGGTGGGAACACAAAATCACTGGGGATCGCCACCGAAAGCCCCACAAAAGCGAGTAAGACACACAACGCCTTCATCCTGAACAATCTGCTGTTTTGATTTTCGCGATCACGTGGTCTCCTGTCATGTGCTGTTTTCAAAAATAATATGCAAAACTCGGCTCGTGATTTATCATGTGCTCATGACAAGTTATGCACGAATTGAATGTCCTATTAAGCTATTCAAACGTTTAATTATTTTTTTTTTTTGATATAAATTAGCAGGAACTATTCGGTAGGTTGTATATTTATACATTTGCCACAAGTTGTTTACATGTACATGTTATTTCTACTTTCGGTTTGATGTCAATACGTGACTAAAATGGGTAGCGAAACCCGTGCCGGGCCGGGATTTTCGAAACTGAAAACCGTGTTTTTGTTGATTTCTTACAATGTATACTTGGTTATCATGACATTTGGTTGTTGTTGTTTGCATTTTAGATCTGTTTTCACCAAGTACTTTTTTCTATGTACGAATAATGGGATGTATTTCCTTATCAGAGTAACCTCTTTTTGATAGTCTGTTAGAATTGTAGATAGAATGCGAGGATATATTCCTTTTATGTCTGATGCATTCGCCTTTTATAAACCCTTTAAAAACAGAAGGGCTGTGGGTGCTTTTTCTGCGTAGATATTGAAAATTGTTTGTTGGTTTTACATATGATTTAATATCAAGTATGTTATTTTCCTGAAACTTTGTATATAGTAGTGTCCAGAAAATTGACGCTTTTTTCTGAGATTTCACACGTGAATTTCAGTTGTTCGTGACATGTATTGCCGATGTCAAAGAATTTCATTTTGTGTGCCGTTAAAGGCTATAAAACCATCGTCTCTAAATCGTCTCTAAATCGCCCGTGGTAAAGAACTTGATTGGCGAATTTGAATTTTGACATTATATAGTTGGTGATTTGATACATTCTTGTATCTGAAATTTCTGGAGATGGTATTGCACCCATACTGCATCCTATGATTTGTTTAAAATATTTTCCATTGAACTCAAAGTAATTGTTTTCTAAGAGACTAAGACGCATTTCAATAAGAAGATACGATCTTCGCTCTCTGGATAAGGAATGTCGATTTGGCTTGTTTGGCAATGCGTTTTTGTAAGTTTCATTGACGGCGCTGAGTAATTCGCCGAATTCCATGTTGGTATTATAATACATACTAGTTACATCATATGTAATTAGTAACACTTCTGCTGGAAGTTCGAGAGTCTCAATTTTATTGATAAAATCGGCGGTGTCCTTAATATAAGTTGATTGGAATGAGAAAGTAATCGCAATATGCGCCGATTTTCCGTGTTGGCGTATCGATGATCACACTGTGAAATAATCGGGCGGCCAGGTGGTAATTGTCTGATGCTGCAAAGGCCGTTTTGAAGGGCATATCGGACTTCATCTTTGATTTTGTGTATTTTAGGGAGCAAGTATAGATGACCGCATTTTAGCGATGGTTTACTTATCTATTGAGCCCTTAGAGTACATTTGCGTTACTCTATTTTGTATGATATGATGCAGGTTCTGTAGATCTGGTTTATCAACTTGCATGTAATGTTTTGATTTGAGTTGGCGCATGGCCTCTGCAATATACTTTTTAGCGAACCCGGGTTACACATTTTGGCGATATTAAGCGAATTACATTGATTATTTAAGAAATTGTTGTGTTTTATCATTGCTATTTTAGTTTAAACACTTAGATAATACAACAATTCCGTCAAAAAATATAATTTAATAGAATTATGGCCTAATATTATAAACCCGGGACGGAACAAAACCGGAAACGTTTACCCGGGACAAACCTTTTATTTCCGAAAAAGCGACCAGAGGATGTTGGCTACCACCCATGTGACATTGCCCAGCTCAAACCACGCGGAGGTATCCTCATTTGAGCCTCCCCCTTTAAAATACAAATATAAAGGATGCAAACAGCAAATCACGATGAAAAAACGTTCTTATTTTGTAAAACACAACGCCCTACCAGGGCCCAGACTCGGTTTGTATCTTAATGATTTAACCTGTTTACTGAAAATCAAACTAACTATCTATAAGCACTATCTATTATCTTTAAAAGTTTTTTTTTCTGGTAATTAGATTTTTACAGAAAACCGTTCTTATTGCATTGTCAGCAACGCCCTACCAGGGCCCAGACTCGATTTTCATGTATTTTTACCATGAATAAGCACTAGAAAATACCAAAAAAATCCCATTAAAAACAAATAAAAACAAAGACATGCGTTTTTTTCATATTCTTTATTTGTTCGGCCTAGTTAGCGCATTATGGACACATGAAGACCAGACTCTCTTTTGGATCTTGGATTCCAACACAGCGGAGATGGTATCACTGTCCACATGATGGATTTTCACAAGCAATCATGTTGTCATATACATTTGGAAGGCTACACCCTGCAGCACAGTCAATGTTGATTTGTTTAATAAATTCCCTTTTCCGGGTTAAACTCAAGCGTTTCTTTTGTTTTTGCTTCTTTGGGAATTTTTCAAACTTTTTATCTTCTAAACATTTTATCAAATGACTCCTCATTTTTTCTATGTCAAATGGAATTGGTTGGTCCTTGATGTCTTCTGAAAAACAGAAATCAGTCAAATTTGCAATTGCAAATACGCCACAGTCAACGCCATTTGTTTGCTGTTGAACATCCAAGATGGAAACATTAAAAGTTTTTTCTCCTTTTCCATACATCTTTCCCAGTTGTAACTGTGTTGACTGTGACAAATAATCTCTCTTTTTGTTGGAACTATCTAGAATCATTAGGTTTTCACTTGCTTTCATTTTCAAACTGGCAATCCAGTGCTGATACCCAGTGTGGTGAATTTGGGCTACAGAGGCAATCTCCGGTGATATCTGCAATTTATACTCCCAATTATTGTCCTTTACAACTGAAGCATATCCAGTGTGTTGGAATCCATTAATCTTCGGGAATTGTTGTTTAAGGATGCTTTGTGCAAAATTTATTACATCGCTACACAACATGTTGTCCTTAATAATGTCATTTTTGTGTTTGGTGGTAAGAAATTGTTTGCCTTTTTCTACCCATTTTTCTTCCCCTGGATTCATTATGTCAGCATCACTTGACTCTTTAAAAATTTCATTTTCATCCTCAAATTTAATGCGTTTCCTGGCTTTGGAGTGGCTGTCATTTCGTTTTCTTTTGGTTGTTGAAGCTGAATTTGGTCCATCTGGTTTTTCACAAACTGGCGTGAAAGCGTCCATATGCGAAGGTAAAATATCCTCTGACCATTTTCCTTTTCTTTTCATGCAGGAATCTGGAGCCGCAATGACTGTTACATCTTTGTCGCATGGTCTTGGCTTTTTGGTACCTGTTTTTTTCTTTACCCGTTTTCTGTCATTCCTTCGCAGCTGTGTGAGATTGTATATGCGATTTTCTTCAATATTTTCCTCGCCCATACTCATCTTAACTGCCATGATGTGATAGCAACTACCTACGGATGGACATTGGCATTTTTCTGGGAACAACGAAACGCTGTAGTTATCTCCATTTGAACCTTTTACAATAAACGATCCTGCCTCTGGTACATGAAATACCCTTTTGTCTTTCACAGCAGCAATCGCCAAAGATTTCTGTGTTGTACTTTGCTGTTTTTTCTCGTCAATAACTGTGGCATTTATTGGGAGGTCTTCCGCCTGGTCTTTATCTTCACCATTCTGTTCATTCTCTACCATCTTCCCCTTCACCAAGTCAACAATTTTCTCCGGGGCACACACATCATTTGGGAAGGCTAGATCACATTTATCAACAGCAGCTCCTGAATGCATATTTTTTAGCCTGTAATTTCAAACACCGCTAAGTCCTCTCATTGTTTCGTACACATAAAACGTCTGAAGATAATTGAAAGCCAAAACAGTAGCATCTAGTGGAGCTTGTTTCCAATGCATCATCCTTTTTATGACTGCATTCATGCTCTCTGACATGTTGTTAGCCACACCTGAATATGGGTCATAAACCTTGTGTTCTTCCAGAACCCATTTTGCCGAATGCTTAATAATGTCTTGATGTAGTTTGCTCTGGTAGTATTCAAGAAATGGTTTGCTCCATGACTGAGATAGTTCCTCTAATTTCTCAGCATAGTCATCCTCATTTTGCATCTGTAGCAATTCCTTCAAGTTGCTGATATATACCAGTTGATCGTCGCTTTTACCACCGTGTTGTTTAATCCAATGTTTAGCATCACTGTGGATGTGGTTCCAGCAATGGACCAAGGCTGCATTTGGAACTACTTTCTTGATTGCATTTACTACTGCCTTTTCCCTATCAGTCACTAGTACAGTCGATGCCCTGTTGATGTTCGGTACCAGTGTGGCGATTTTCCTCCAGAAGTCTAAATGAATGTCCTCTGACTTTCTATCGTGTATGTAGAAGGCAACTGGGATGGAAGGGTTGCAATCGAACAATACGTGTTTAAACACTAACACTGAAACATAGAAATCTCCAATAAGAAACGTTGTGTCGTACGACAAAAGTGGAATTTCGTCTGATTTCACTTGAAGAATTTTGTTCAACTCTTGTAGAAGTTCTTTGTTTGCTACAAAGCATTGCAAATCAGGGAAAATAGAAAACTGGTGCACAAAATTATCCAGATGGTATGCCAGTTGAAGTGTGTTGTAAATTTCGTCGTGCGACAACCTTCTTGACTTGTTCATTTTCGTCTGAATATTCCTGATTTGTTTTGCATTTCTGGGATTCAATACACCTTGATATTTTCCACTCACTTTGTTACCATCTGTTACCATACTCCTATAAACTTCCTGGGGTTTGTCAGATGCATGTACCACTTTTTCTTTAATCTGTGACAACACAGAAGGACAAGTGGATACAAAGTCGTCCCCTGGATCTGATTTCTTATTTCCATGAGGTCTTGGCACATATACATTTTCATCCCCTGTGTAGTGAACAAGAACTATTGAATGATTGTCAACAAGCTTGAAAGATGTACGCTGAAATTCAGACGAGCCAATTTTGTCTGTAGGCATGGTACTAATGCTGTAATATTTCCTCCACAATATTTTCTCCTTCCTAGGATAGCCATCTCCTCCTTTATTAACCCACTGATACCCATCATGAGACCAATCATTTTTCCTCCTGTCATCACCACCACTAGATATTAAATATATTTCGCCCGCCTTTGGTCGCCATGGGGGAATTTGCGATATCAAACTTTGATCATGATTCTGAAGAATCTGAAGAGCCCCTTTGCTGGTTAATTTTGATGATTGTGTCCTGTAAACATTTGCGGTCATAACACCCTGCTCCATCCTGAAAGTCAAAATAACCATCATTAGTTTCGTCATTACACATGTAGTCATATTCTATATAAATTTCGTATTTCCATCACAGTTGTTTTTTATTGTTTGATTATAACTGTACTAGTACTTTCAAGATAAATAAAATTATTCTTAAAAGATACAAGATCTTAAGATACATTATATATAATTATAGGTTTTTTAATTACTTATAAAAAATAAATAGAATGTATATTGATTAATATGCTGTACAAGTTTTAGCGTTACCGTATTTTTAATAGGAAATCTGCCTTCAAAATACATATATTTCTCATTTGCAATATCTTCATTTTTGGATCGTTTTTTTTCCAATATACTATCAATATGCATAACGCACATCAAAGTGATCCATTATGGGTCTTCGATTCCATATTTATCTTTTGCTCTCACAAACTTATAATCATTCCTATAATTGTCCTTCTTATACCCTTCGTTTACTCGTAAGCAATCCTTTTCCTTTTCATCAAAACCCTTATGTATGGATCCTCTTATCCATATTCATAAACATTTATTTTAATCAACATAATTCTTCTCCTGAACATCTTTTCTATAATTTCATAAAGTTAGTCTCCTTTCTTTGTAATATCCGGCTGGGAGTAGGACGTGCAATGGGTGAAGACTTCATATAACATATACAGTTATGTTGCAGTTTTCCCCGACGTCCAGCATTATCTCCTCCCAGAAGCCCCCGAAGGAATTCAGACACAATTTGAAAGGAGACGTGTGGTGTGGAAAATACTTGGTTGTCACCGTTAGGTATCCGTACATGTTATACTATACCTGATCAAATTAATATGCCGTTTTCTTTAAACATTAATACATCTATACAATTTATTTATAATAATTTACTTTTTATATAGAACCTTATATTCAATCATTAAAAATTATAACAGCTTATTTATTCGATGTTTCCCGAACGATGAGTTGAAAGTCAACATACATGTATTTTGTGCATTTTATTTTAATAAAAACAAATCAGCATACCTACTAAATGTGATTCGTGAGAATCTTAAGATAGCCAACGTGTGCACATCACACGATCGGGTACTAAAGTGAGGCATCTGTAGTATTAGGCACTATATATATAGAAGACCTGTAAAATAAGCTCAGTCAATTATAATAATTTTGCAAATGAATTCACTTTCATCTTAATAGAAGCTGAATTGATGAGCACAAATTCCTATAATTAAACTAATTGAAACATATATTTAATACTCGTGTAGCAAGCCAGCAATTGTGATATCATCATACTAATAGGTGCATTATGATTTTAATTAGGGCAGTTCCCAAGCTAGCAGTGCAGATTTTACCAGTATTAACAAGTAATTACAGTTAATTAAAACCATAACACCACTGAAACTAGCTGAGAAAAATTCATCCTTTCAATCGGTTTAAAAAAATAAATGTTCAATAATGAGTTTTACAATAATTCAGTGATTAGTTCTAATCTTGCTGGTTTTGTTCAGGTCTTGAAAATATATAAGGTTTAAGAAAATAATCAGGTTTTATAAAGTAAAAATTCAATTGTTCTTCTTCTTCCAATACAGTTCATCACTCGGTTGGCCGAGTATTGTCGAACTCTGTACATGCGCGCAGCGGCGAAGGACTGTACACTTAAAAGAGTTCTTTTTACAGGTTAAAACAGGGTTAAAAACGGTGTTCGACTTATTCCGCCAACTGGATCCCTGCCTTAAACGCCTCCAGCGTTGGTAAGACCACTAGTGTGTCTGGCAAGGTATTCTATAGGCGGATGGCTGAGGGGAAGAAGGAATACTGGTGAGTCTTGATCCGTGAGTGTGGCACGATGAATCTCATGGAATGTCCTCTGGTTGTGGTGGTAATAACTGGGGTCAGGTAGACTTGAGATGGAATTGCAATCAGGTTGTATACTATCCTGTTCATCATGATCAATTTCATGTTTTGGCGTAGTTGATGCAGTAACGGCCAATTTAGGTAGTCACCATTGACAAAACTTGCCGCTCTGCGTTGGACCTGTTCCAATTTGTCAATGTTTTGTTTGGTATATGGGTCCCATATTGTGGCAGCATATTCGACGTTAGGTCTGCAGCTGCTGATGTTGCGTCGCAGGAAGGCACAGGTGGAGTTTGTCTTCTTGGTTATGATGTCGATATGTTTGTTCCATGTCATGTTGGTGCTGAAGGTTAGGCCCAGGTATTTAGCATGGGTTACATGAGCTAATATCTTTCCATGGATGTTATAGTCATGGTACACATGTGATCTCTTGTTGGTTATGTTGATCACCTCACACTTGTCTGGGTTGAATTCCATAAGCCAGGTTTGTTCCCATCTTTGAAGAGTGTCCAGGTCTTTTTGGAGTCCTTTAGCATCCTCTATACTGTTGATTGTTCGGTATAAGAGACAATCGTCAGCAAATAGTCTGGCTGTTGATGATATGTTCTCTGGCATGTCGTTTATGAACAGAAGAAATAGTAGCGGTCCCAGTACAGTTCCTTGAGGGACGCCTGATGTTACGTTCGATGATGTTGAATGCTTTCCTTCTAAGACTACTTCTTGTTTTCGTTCTCCCAGAAAGTCGCTGATCCAGTTATTAAGGTTATCTCTAATGCCGTAATATTTGATTTTTGCTAAGAGTCTGTGGTGAGGAACCTTATCAAAGTCTTTACTAAAATCTAACAGTATTGCGTCAACTTGTTGGTTCTTGCTGAGGCTGGATGCTAGATCTTCCACTGTTAGAAGGAGCTGCGATTCACATGAAAGTGATTTCCTAAATCCATGCTGTGACTCAGTAAGAATGTTGTTGGTCTTTAGATGTTTCATGACGACGCTGAATTTAATATGCTCCAGTATCTTGCAGCAAATGGTTGTTAATGATACTGGCCGATAATTTGATGGTTTACTGCGATCGCCCTTCTTAAATGGAGGTGTGACACAGGCATTTTTCCAGTCAGATGGTATTTTGCCCTGTGTGATGGAAGCTTCATAAATTAGGGTCAATGATGGTGTAATTTCATTGGATAACACTTTTAGAAACTGTCCAGAGATGCCGTCCGGTCCTGTGGCTTTGTGTGGATTTAAGCCAGATAACAGTTTAAGTACTCCCTTTTGGTTGATGGAGAAGTCCGGTACCTTTGGATGGGTGGTTGTGTCCAATTCAAGTACACAAGTTGTATCCTCTGATGTAAATACAGAGGTGAATTGATCGTTGAGGATGTTCGCTTTCTTCATACTGTCACTGTGGGTGGTTCCGTCCTTGGTTAGTGGAGCAACCCCCGAAGCATCGCAACGTTTGCTTTTAATAAAAGACCAAAAGCGTTTGGGATTTTTGTTGATGTCATCATTTAGCATGTTTCCAATGTAGTTGTTGTGAGCTTTCCTGCATTCAGATTGACACTTTGATTTCAAGGCTTTGCAGTGTTCCCAGTCTTTGGGATTTTTTTTATTCTTTGGCTCTGTTGAAGGCTTTTAAGCTCACCTGAGCTGAAAGCTCTCAAGTGAGCTATTCTGATCACATTTTGTCTGTCGTCCGTCTGTCCGTCTGTCTGTCAGTCCGTAAACTTTTCACATTTTCACCATCTTCTCAAGAACTACTGGGCCAATTTCAACCAAACTTAGCACAAATCATCCCTAGGCAAAAGGAATTCAAAGTTGTGAAAATTAAGGGTCACATCCGTTTTCAAGGGGAGATAATTATAAATTAATGAAAAATTTCGAGTAATTTTCAAAAATCTTCTTCTCAAGAACCATAAAGCCAAGAAAGCTGAAACTTGTGTGGAAGCATCCTCAGGTAGTGTAGATTCAAAGTTGTGAAATTCATGACCCCCAGGGGTAGGGTGGGGCCACAATGGGGGGGGGGGGGTCGAAGTTTTACATAGGAATATAGGGAGTAAATCTTTAAAAATCTTCTTCTCAAACACTTATCAGCCAGGAAAGCTGAAACTTGTGTGGAAGCATCCACAGGTAATGTAGATTGCAAGTTGTGAAAATCATTACCCCCGGGGGTAGGGTTGGTCGACAATGGGGTTAGAAGTTTTACATAGGAATATATGGAGTAAATCTTTATAAATCTTCTTCTCAGAAACTAATCAGCCAGGAAAGCTGAAACTTGTGTGGAAGCATCATCAGGCAGTGTAGATTCAAAGTTGTGAAAATCATTAACCCGGGGGGTAGGGTAGGGGCACAATGGGGGGTCGAAGTTTTACATAAGAATATATAGAGTAAATCTTTAAAAATCTTCTTCTCAGTAACTAATCAGCCAGAAAAGCTGAAACTTGTGTGGAAACACCCTCAGGTACTGAAGATCTAAATTTGTGAAAATCATGACCCCTGGGGGTAGGGTGGGCCCACAATGGGTGTCAAAGTTTTACATAGGAATATATAGAGTAAATCTTTTAAAATCTTCTTTCCAGAAACTAATCAGCCAGGAAAGCTGAAAATTGTGTGGAAACATCCTCAGGTAGTGTAGATTCAAAGTTGTGTAAATCAAGATCCCGGGGGGGGGGGGGGGGGGGGTAGGGTGGGGGCACAATGGGGGGTCGAAGTTTTACATAGGAATATATAGAGTAAATCTTTAAAAATCTTCTTCCCAGAAACTTTAGCCAGGAAGCTGAAACTTGTGTTGAAGCATCCTCAGGTAGTGTAGATTCAAAGTTGGGAAAATCATGACCGCGAGGGAAGGGTGGGGCCACTATGGGGGTAGAAGTTTTACATAGGAATATATCTATAGAGGTAATTTTTAAAAATCCTCTTCTCAGAAACAAATCAGCCAGGAAAGCTGAAACTTGTGTGGAAGCATCCTCAGGTAGTGTAGATTGAAAGTTGTGAAAATCATGAGCCCTAGGGGTAGGGTGGGGCGACAATGGGGGGTCGAATTTTTACATGTACATGTATAGGGATATATAGAGTAAATCTTTAAAAATCTTCTTCTCAGAAACTAATCAGCCAGGAAAGCTGAAACTTGTTTGGAAGCATCCTCAGGTACTGAAGATTCAAATTTGTGAAAATCATGACCCCTTGGGGTAGGGTGGGGCCACAATGGGGGTCAAAGTTTTACAAAGGAATATATAGAGTTAATCTTTTAAAATCTTCTTCTCAGAAACTAATCAGCCAGGAAAGCTGAAACTTGTGTGGAAGCATCCTGGGGTAGTGTAGATTCAAAGCTGTGAAAATCATGATCCCTGGGGGTAAGGTGGGGCCACAATGGGGGTCAAAGTTTTACAAAGGAATATATAGAGTAAATCTTTAAAAAATCTTCTTCTTAGAAACTAATTAGCCAGGAAAGCTGAAACTTGTGTGGAAGCATCCTCAGGTAGTGTAGGTAGATTCAAAGTTGTGAAAATCATGACCCCTCGGGGTAGGGTGGGGCCACATTTGGGGGGGGTGTTAAAGTTTTACATAGGAATATATAGAGTAAATCTTTAAAAATCTTCTTCTCAGAAACTAATCGGCCAGATGATTCTTCATAATTGTTAAGACTTTGGCTCCAGGACAATTCTGCGGCCTCACAAGAAGGTTCAGAGTTTGATGTATCTTTATATCCCATATATAAACAATTGTAAAGGATCTTTTTGAGAACTGCAATACTCAACATGTGATATGACTATAAAATCATCCTGTTAGAAAAGGGACTAATGATAATAAACATAAGAAATTCCAGGGGGGAAATGGATTTTATTTATACAGGATCTACATGTATTTTACATTGTCCAGATTGTTTGTATTATTACTCCATTAAGCTGATTTTATCATACCTATTGTTCCTCAGGTGAGCGATGTGGCCCATCGGCCTCTTGTTGTTTATTCCTGGAGAGTTGTTTAATTTCAGAATTTATCCAAGGTTGACTAAATCGAGATGACGTTGTTTTAGATGGTACAGTTACGGATGTTACGGATAAAAATATAATTACTCGTTGGCCCAACACGTAAATATTGTTCGCTCCAACTTCTACAATTGTACGCATTCGCAGAAACGACATAAACAAAAATGGAGTCTAGCCACGAGAAAATATTTTTTTAAAAATATAGCAATCCTAATTTATTTTATACTCAACATTCCATAAAATTAAAAAAAATTCATATGATACTTTTTTGGAAATTTCTCATATTATTTTTATTAAAGATCTATAAAGAGCTTCATAGGCCACTTTGTTAACAAACAAAAAAAATTCATCCAAACTGGCCAGCTTAGTGTTTGTTTGATAAATCTCTTGAACATGTATACCACCATATTGTTGGATACAGCTTTACAAGTTTTTTGCAAACACTGGAAAAAAAATCAAATGTAGCAAAAAAAAAGGATATAATCTAACAACCACTTAAAAGAATATACTCCTTCAAACTGTACTGTGAATTTTAAGACTTGTCCCTAAGCTGGCAAAACCGAAGAAAAAATTGCAATAGAACACCTATCTCTTTTTCCACCAATAAGGCCTTTAGTTTTCTTTTTTCACACTTTTATTATTTCAGGGAAGACCAATCCGATTTATACATCTTAATAACGGCAATCAATGCTTTTTATATGGCAGTATTTAATGCGGCATTGGCGAGATCAATCAAGAGCATTTCCTTTCAAAGGGGATCGTGTATAAAGTAGAGTACTTATAAGATATTACAGAATTTGTAAGGTGCCTCACTACACCTTGAAACATTTTCTCAAATCAGCAGAAAATCACTGGTTTAAGATACATGTAGATATCATAATGGATAAGAAGTATTTCAGTCCAATAGGCAAAAAAAGGTGCAATTTTGGATGAAAAATTAGATATTCGAAAATTTAATTCAGTAAACGTGAGTAAAAGCTCCAGGCAGATTCGAACTCATGATCTGCGGTTCAGAAGCCCAATACTTTAACCATTAAGCTACCTAACGACGTTATACAATCCAATCGAACGACATAAACACTTTGACAAAACGTTTAAATCGCCATCATGTGACGCAGTGTCTTTAAAAGTATAAATCTAGGTGTAGTGAGGTACCTTAAAAGACGTGCAATGTAAATAAAGCCAGAAAAAATATATTTAAACAATAAAATCATATTGTTGGCGATTCATTAGGAAAATGAAGGTGGAGACATTGCAGAAAAAAAACATAACCCGCGTTAACGGGTTATGTAAAAAAAAATTCTGCAATTGTCGTTACTTGTACCCTTCAATACCTGCATGAATCATTAAAAAATATTGTTTATATTTACATCGGTATCTTTCTGTTACATGTAACATATCAATAAATAAAAAGTAAGTTAAATTTATCAAATTACTGTAATGTACATTATCGCGTTAGCTAAATCGTCTCCTACGGGAATTTGAGTCCGACATCATCTTTATTATTCACCAGTCCGTGATTTTTCCAAGGTCGCTGTAAGTTTCGAATAATCGCTAAATGGGGCGTGTAGATTTCAGTCCTATTAGTTTCACTCGCTGTATGTTTCCAGCAATCGATAACCGGGGCGTGTATATTTCAGTTTTTTAAGTTTCTACAGAGCTATGAATTCATAATATTATGTTTTCGTAAGAACAAGACAGATTTTAGCCAGTTTCGTATTAACAAGGCAACACAAGTTAGGCGAATCATTAATTGGCTAACGGGGTGTGGGTGATGAACTCATCAGTCTGAAGAGTCATTCATTTTTTAAAAGAATTAAAGATTTTGTAGAATTATATAATTATCTTAGATTTGGAAGTCTAAAGTGGTTACAGAATGCTCATCATTAAATTTGCCTTGCATTGACTATTAATTTTTTTTAGATATTTAAAAAAAACCCATATACATTTCTTTGCACAATTATCTCATAGGTTAAAGACCATACACTGAGAACAGACAAATAGATTTTGAATATCTTGATTTATTTTTAACTAACATGACGGAAAATTATATATAACTAATAAGCTTGTATAATAAATATATACAAAACGATGAAAAAATTATTTCAATTAGAAATTATTTTATCAATTTTCAAATTACAATCAAATCATACTTATATGAAAAATTGACGCAAGTCTTTTGTTGCTTTTTATGGTCTTTGTACCGAGCCTTACTTTTAGGCCCTTACATATATTTATATATTTTTACACGTACCATTACAAGAAAAAGGAGGGACAAAGAGTTTTGTAATGACAGGTACACGTATTCGGTGGGCGAACGCTAAACAGAAGATGAAAGTTTCAAAGCCTTGTCCAGGCTTAAAAGAAGTTTGTGTTTTCTGATTCCGATGCGTGAAATCTGCTTGTATAGTTAATTGCCTGAAAGATCCAAATCCATATTACCATCATATGTCTATGAGGTACTGAATAGGCGATCATTTTCAAACATTCAGGGTTTGGCTACCGTGTGAGCTTTGGTGAGTAACTTAATATCAGATGTGATAGAATTCAAACTGTTCATTTAAGAAAAAGCAGATTCTTTTTTAACCATAACCACAGATAGAATTTATATATCTTCTTTTGCTAAAATCAGAAAAAGTTAGTTTTGTTGATGTACATATACATGTAAGCACACTAGATTTCATTACATGTACATGTAATGATTATACCATTAAGAAATATTGATGAAACAAGTCATTAAAGTTTCCAGGTTGTGATGAAGATTCATGAAGAGGGTAAATTAACGTTCTAGTGTTTTAAGGCACTATTACCAAGTTAAAGACAACTGAATAAAATATAATATTAATTAGATATATGTTATGTGTAGTCTTCTGATTATAAAACCAGCTCAGACTTATGAACTTAAAGACCTAAAAGATACATGTACTCTTCTGTTCGTTTCCTTGAATTAACAATGTACGTGTATACAGTATGATAAAATAAACATTGTTGGAACAATTGTTATCGATCTGTCAATCTTGAATTAAAAAGAGAAAAATCAAATTTATACAAAATGAATGTTTCCTTCGCTACACATAATAGAATAGTTTTTTGGATTTTTTTTTTCAAACCACAAATTTCATCTCCTGTAGATACGTATGTTTTAAAATACAACGATGTGTTTCACAGGTAATGGTTCAAAAAGATATTGTGGCTTTTATGGCCATTTTATTAACTGTATTATCGACTACATATGCTTCCTACATCAATAAGCAACTGAGAGATGCTCTACGACCACAGGTTGATCAGAACATACAGCGACTGAACTATGCTATTTACCACGCGGCTAGGAATAATAGACAGGTAAAAATATTATATACTACATGTAGTATTAATTCAAATTTTCGCGCTCAAAGGGAAATAACCTAAAAATATTTTTATCACTTTTTGGGCTCTTTTCTTTTAACCAGCATATACCGTATTACCAAGGGGTGGACGTACACGAATATCATGAAATTCACTCCTTGACCGACGTATCCCACAACAGTCCCGACGGAAAGGGTAAAGAGGATGATGATCAACAGCAAAGACAAAGAAGTAACTAAAGCATTTTAAAGGATAATGTACACCAATATATAAAAGAGATAATTTTCTCTCTGTAAACTACCAAAAAACAAATAAATTTATCAAACGTACATTTTTAAAGAGTGCAAAGGCTTCGTTTGTGAGAATGGCGGCACCTTAAAGATCGAGGCTGGTCAGTGTGTCTGTTCGTGTCCCAGTCCTTATGTAGGATTCAACTGCCAGTTTAGAGGTACATCTCTCTCTCTCTCTCTCTCTCTCTCTCTCTCTCTCTCTCTCTCTTTCTCCACTGACATGTCTTGTACTAAATAAATGTTTTGTTCTTTAGGGGACAGATGCAAAAAATCCGACTATAGAGATTGTTTCCTAAAAGAAACACACGTCGATTTAAAAGCAGGCTATTGGGCCGTGAACTTTGTAAGCATTTACTTAATATGTTGAACTGCTTAAATTTGAAAGTGGATTTGATAAATAATATCACGAATTCACAAACTAACAAAATAGACTTTAAAGGTCTTTAATGCATTTTTTTTTCTTTTTAGCAACACCACTTCCTTGCTGCAAGAGCAAGATACTGTGGCATATGTAATGTAACAAGCGAGGAGCTTTATATTGGTAAGTATGAAAAGGAACTGTATAAATTCATAAAATTTGAAAGTATAATACTGAGCATCAATATGATTTACAAAGGTGACCCTTACAGCCCCCCCCCCCCTTTCTCCCCCCCCCCTTCTAAGACGCTCTTCATCAATAAACATTCGTCTAACTTTTATAGTAAACTAAAAGGCCTCTCAACATCTCGCCGTAAATTAAATTATAAACAAATACATCCAAATGTACAAAATTATATATAAAATTGTATTTGTCGATATGACCAATAGACATTATCTTATTTTATTTGCAATATTATATTAAATCAAAGTACTAAAGAACTGACGGGAGTTGATTTTGTCGATGTTTATTTATTTCAAAACCAATGGTATGTTCTTTTGCATGACAAGTACATGTAAAAACATGTAATTTCTAATTTGAATTACGCACATTTTTATAATATGAATTTTGGACCTTTCGACAAGATTGTCGAGAAACCCCCATATGAATCATATTAAATAATATTTAAAGATAAAATTAATTCAATCAAACTATGTATCAGTAGTAGAAATATTTCTCGAAAATTGTATGGATCCAAGCAATATTGAACTCTAGTCTCGTTCAACCAAACGCTCGGCTGACACCGTAGATCTCCGACAAGGATTTACGGAGACAGCCGAGCGTCGAGTTGAACGAGACTATATTGAACTCTGGCGTAGGAATACATACGACTACAAAAAATACTTAAATTGTTCGTACTATTTAAAATCTGACTATTTTCAAGGTATTTATAAATAAGTTTCCTTGAAAAACAATGCTTTAGCATACATTACATCGAATTTATCAATTATTTTCAAGAATTAAGTCTTGTCAGCAGCAATGATTTGTGCTGATGTCCAAACACTGTTTTACTTTCGGTTTGTCTGAGTAACTGCATAGGAGAACTCCCAAAAATCGTTTTCAAACTGTTTTTTAATTGAAATTTGTTGAAATAAAAATTAATGCCCTTTTGAACTCTGGTTAGTATGTAAGTCAGTTGTCGGCTACTTGTTAAACTGACATACATGTTGAAAGCTAGACAGAGATATGTTTCGATTGTTGATAATAAAAACTTGACTGTTTAAGAAAACTCCTTGATTTTTATGATCATTTCTTAAATAATAAACGTTCGAGCTCGAAAAGCGTCAATCACTAAATACTGAAAGAACAAATTTGAATAGTGAACACATATTTCAAGGTCCACTTTTGAAGTAAAATGATTTTAAAACAGCGAAGTTTGCACTGTGATACATACATCACTACATGATAAATATAAATTTCTGCATAACCTATACATCGATAGGGCATCCATACAAACTGACCATTGCCTACACGCAGAAAGCTCGCCATCAATACCACCGCCATAAAATGAATAATGAACTAATTGTTCTTTGGACGCCTGAATATAAGAAATCCAAAACGCTGCTCACAGTGAACGTCGGTCAACGGGAAGGCATCAACGAATCGAAATGTGTCAATATTCCTCTAGGAATAGGCGAAGTAAGTATTGTGTTGCAGTCACATCCAGTAGTTATAACATACTACTGAATGCATGTTAGAAATTAAAAAACAAAAATTTAAAAGGGCATTGTGCTCTTTTTAGTGAGTATGGATAATTACATTCTCATTGATGTGAAAAACGCCATTTATAATATTGATGTAAATGTGAGAAAATATTCTGGACATATCACTTATGTTATCAGAATCAACATATACACGATGCACCATAAGCAGGCACGTTGCAAAAAAGCGCCTCCCACACTTTATTTCGAAACCGACATTTGTTTTTCAATTAATATTTTGATCGAAGTCATATGTTACTTTATGACGATATTCCTCTCTAACATAAAGCTTTTAATCATGATATCATTTTTGCAGATCATAATACAGTTTTCATGCATGAATGTCTATACGTGCAATATTGTACCATCGCATGACACGAACTACATCAAGAAGAAGAACACAGCGTTCTACATTGATGAGGTTCGCTTAGAGCCTGGGAAATGTTAGCACATATACGTACACCTTTAATTTGTCAGTAATAAACTAATAAACGGTTGTAGATTTTAGTAATGTTTGTTATGATTTGCAGGTCATCGGTGATTGTCGAATTAATAAAAGCTTACAGCATTATGAGCTGTTTTTTTTTATAGTTTTATTTTAGTGCAAAAACCTGCTAGTATAATAAGTCTGCATGTAACTTAAACTTTTATGAACAATTTATAAGATTAGAACAAATTATTAATTTTTGTAAAAAGAAAGATTTCTCTTCTAAGGAATATATAGCAAATCAATTTTTGTACTGGACGACAGTAATTCAATCTCGTTCCAATTAAGGCTTTTTAACGCCTTTTCCCACAAAAATATGGATAACAAAAATTTAAAAGCCATGATATTTTTTGTCTTTTAACTAGAAAATAACATTTTAGTAAAAAAAATTTCAACATGAAAATTGCAGCTCATTTTGCTTTAAGTTTGTTCAGATTAAACAGGAAGCCAGACTCCATTGAGGAAAACACCACAATTTTAACAAGAATAAACTTGCCCCGCCTGCATTTAATTCTAACGATCTTCGATATTATTTCCCTATGGTAATAACGGAAAATCACTATAAAAATCCACACAGGGAAATTAACGCATTTAAAGTGGTAAAAGCGTAATAAAAATTCAGAGGAAATTAACAAAAAAATTGGGAACGACCATCCGCTCTATTTTCATCGAAATTTATTTTAAATATTAGATTTCCCAAAAAAGAAATATAATATCATTTGAATTTTTGAGATAACTCTTATTTGAAAATCAGTAAAATGGTAAAGAAAAACCTAGTGTATACATGTACAATGTAGATAGATATGAAATATAAGTAGTACACGTATATGTAGGAGTTATTCATGTTATATCCCAGTCTTCTGAATTTCTGGCCAAGAAAAGACTGCTTGTCTTGTTTTATGTACTTTATAAAATGTTGAGATTTCAACACTACTGAAATGAAGGAAATATTGATTGTGTAGTTCAAATCTGTATCAGATTTGCCAATTTGCTAATTTCAAACCAGCAAATTTAATATTTGGCCAAAAAGGTATTTACTCTTTGACTCAGTTTGCACACCGTCAAAACAAGTCAAAACATGCAAAAGAGTCGCTACCCTCATGCTTTATGTTTTGCAATGTTCAGATAACAAGTTAATCATCTCGAGTGTATTTCAGCGGTGCTATACACATTATCGTTTAGCAAAGATGTAATGGATATATTCTGGTATACTTTGCTTTTAATATACATTTTGAGTATTTTCACACGATGACAGTTAATCGAAAATGGAGAACATGTTTGCTACATGTATATAGACAGGGAAGTATCAGTTTTTATATCGTGACAAGATGTCAATATTCAAACTGGCATCAAATTTCGAAGCATTTGAGCAATGTAAAATAACACCGATGTTCTACTTTGCCATTCTGGACGGTCGGGGTAGTAAATGACTAGTCTTCTTTTGTAGATATGGGCTAAACAATAATATCGCATAGCTTTTTCGTACTTTCCTAATTTCACCGAAGTAACAGCAAGCATTATATATTTTAGATACTTTTCTGCATTCGGTGTGCGTTGCAAAGTGTTTTCTAGGACTGTTGCTAAATGCTCAACCAGTTTAAGATTTCTCAAGTAAGTATGACACAGAATTTTCAGGAACACCGAGTACAGTTCAAGTGGAATTACAAGGCGTGATTGCGCCCTTCTCATCATTGTTACTTCAAGAGCAATCTCTATTGGAATAAGCGGCATTGATCGATGGACTACAAAGTCGTAAGATACCGCCAACGACATTTTTTCCATGATGCTCAATCCACGTCCACAAAAGTGTTTATGATAGTTGGGATCATTGTAAACATTACCAGAACCAAAAGGAATATAGACACGGCCAAGGCCTTCTCCATTAATATCATCATAGTCCTTTATGTACTCAAGAGCCGATTCAAACCTCCCTATACAGTAGTAAGCGGTTGCAAGTGTAAGATTGCCCCTGCTTATATCTGAAAATCGAACAAGATGCAAGTAGCAAAATGCTTTTCGTATAAATGCATACTTACTCCGTGTAGTGTGTTTTGTCATAGAAATGTTGAGATACACGAGAGCAAGATCATATAAGGTTTGGTATCGACGCAATCTTAAAATGTCTAGGTCCAAAGGATCGAGGTTTTCTTGAATTTCCAATGAGATCGATTTTCTAAGTTCAAACTCCAGCACTTGTACCGTTGGAAATTGCGGTTTTTTGGAAAGTATTTCGCCAAACAAGACATAATCTATGTTTGCTTCTACATGTGTATTATCAGCATCTCTTAATGAAGTTTTTAAACATCTAAAATCCTCCTCCGGATTAAAGATAGGTAACGAAAAAGGTGTTGTCATTTTCCTAGCATCTTCCAAGGCCTTTTTTAAGACAAATAAGGAAGGGCAGCTCAACAAGCATCTCCATCCCTTCTTATGTAAATCATTAAGTTTACTGGATATATACCCTAGTTCACACTCTTGTACCTTTCCCAAGAACATGTTGTTATCCCTAATAAAGTAATTTGGGCAAAATCCGTTCTTGGTCCATTCAATTAGTTTTTGAAAGCATATGTCGACACAATAAACCAAACGCTCTGGCTTCCAACAATCGGATGGCGTCTCTTCAATTGTCCAAAATAGCACTGTTTTAAGAAAGTAAGAACATATACAGTTCTTAATAATGGAATCTTGCGAAAATACCTCTTGATTCAAAAGTTTGAAAATTCCATACGTCAAAAACTGAGTGTTATTGAAGGAGTAAACAAGATGTTTCTCTGCAAGGGAAAAAGATATTCTCCACTGAAGAGGATCTCCAATCCATACAGAGTTCACAGTATCAACTGAATGGAAATTTGTATTAAGCTTTTTTGATCCAATCGCCATTAAATGACACCCTAATGTTTTTATTTTTATTTTAAGTTCATTGGAAGGCCATTCATATGACCTTTTTCTTTCAATCCATTCATTGGCAAATACAGGCCAGTCTTTGTATTGAAGACAAAACGACCTGTCATGATCTCCATCTTCAGTTCTTTCCAATACACAGGGTCCGTGAAGATCTCCAACAGGATTTTGCCTCTGGAACCATTTCATAAAAGCTTCGCTAGACAAATAATAGTCGCCCCTGATCTTTTGCATCGATTCTCTTATGTGTACTAAAGGCGTAAGAGGAGTTAATACAATAAGTTTAACATAGCCAGGTGGTTCGTCAGGGGTTTTCCTCATTCTGACGACGGTCATAAAACTTCCAAAATTCTTTGGAATTTCTGCTACGACTTTGGTGAGTTTATCTACAATCATATGATCTACATCTGATCCTCTTATTCGGAATCCTTCCGCGCAACCGCCAGCTCTTATTAATTCCATTTGGTCATTGCAATGATCCAGTCGATCCATAACATCCATAATGTGCCTTCGCATTCTTTGCAAATCTGGATCCCCAATTGCATTTACTAAATTATCCGCTAGCAGAAAAGACAAGTGCGAATCATCTAGCCACTTTGATGAGAGTCCTAGTGGAAATTAAAAACTTCTTGATTAGTTCACGAAAACCTTATTTTGATGGTAGTATAAAAATATCAATACCTTCTAAAAAAAAATCAGACATTAAATTTTTCTAGAAAATATTTTACCAGCCATTCCTTTTAATACGCGAAAACAAATGTCCTTTTATCACTGGAAAACCAGAATATTTCAAGGTATTTATACTAAAATAAAATAATCCAATACTTATATACATTTTAATTTATCGCCAGCTTCCGGAAGTATCTAATCTAAAATATATTTGTAATCTCGAATTAGAATATACATGTTGTTTTGCGTTGATTAAAACTTTACAAACTCTCTGTCTCTCTCTCATATTGGTACGAGATTAAACGGTTAAAATATAATTATTTTCAAAAATACCGTTTTTCTTAAGCAAAATCAACTATAATGTCTAACATTAAATTGCCTATTCGGGCTTTTTTCCTTTACAAATCTCTACAATGTACTTTGCAATCATCTTACATTTAAGGTTTACTTTACTCTGTACACACACTATTTAATCAGATAAGAAGCAAATCAACATTAATTTGAAATCTGTCATATAAGCATTTTAAAAGTACTAGTATTCTCTCAACCAAAGGAAAGACAAAAATCACATAATTAAATTCAAAATATATACATGTGTTAACAAGACATCCTCAGTCAGATTGGAGGACATGATTTAGATACTGCTTTAGCGACAAAAATTGTAGTTAAAATCCATAAATAGCCATTAAAACATAGAAAATGTACGGTGTATTTTTCCTTATGCAAGTTGAAAAAGATTGTCCAATATTCAAGAGAATTCATGCATCTTTTGACTTTCTTTAAGAGTGTAAAGAAAAAACATTTATTTGGTGTAGGATATATAATATGGAATGACTGCAGTTAATTTAATATCAAATAGTCTTTTACAGTATTTTACAAGCATAATCATCAATATTCGGAAGACTATATACTAGTATTACATGTACATGTATATATATGTCCGTAAACTATAATTATGTAAATATTGAGAAATATATTAAAAACCCACTTTCATTTTCGATAAACCAGCCCGAAATAGCAAATACGAGAGTAAGGTGGTTGTCACGCATTGGCGTATCCAAGTCAATGGGAGTTTGCATTTAAAATATGCTTGCAATGACATAATATTGAATGATTCCGTAAAGAGTGAATATATTCACTGGGACTTTATATATGGTATACATAGAAATTAAAATATGACAAATGTTGAATAAATGAAGTGAGACAATTAATTTCTTGAATGCCCGATTTAAGGTTTGATAGATAGAACTTTCTTTACTTTGTCCCGAGTTTTTGCTTCTACCGCTTTTTGCTTGTATTTCGATAATAATAAATACCTTTGTGCTAAAACTACGTTCATCCACTAATATGAAAAATGTCCAGATTATCTGTTTTGAAATGCCCCCTCTGCCGCTTCAGGTTTTAATACACATCCAAGCATAGAAAGTCTACAGGGATTTTGCATTGCATTAGCCATAATAAGGCCCGGATGATAACGATGAAAAATTGGGCGAGGTATCCTGAGTACGTCCGAATGGAGAAAAGATGTAAACATTTCCCAATATAAATCTCCGTAAGAAATTTGTTTTCGTTCCTGTGAACAAGTGAAAAAAATGAAGATATCTTGGGCATATTCCCATTTATCGATTTCAACTGTATTTCTCTTCACAGGTACAGATATGTGTATTTTTATTAAAAATCATCAAAAAGTGATGGAAGCAATAACTTGGGACGGACTATAGACAGGGTAGTAAAGGACGTGGGCTGACTAATTAACGTCATAGCGGAAAGTGTAGGGCGAGTCAATCATCGGGCAGTTACCTTGGATCTGACAACTATGGTTTAAGATATGCAAACAAATATGTACATACTAGCGTTTTTAGATTACATTTTTTTTTATACCACTACAGATTGATAGTAACCCCTAAACATTAATTTGTGAACCAGAACAGATTGTACAGACGATTCTACGTCTGTATGAATTAATAATGTTTGCATAAAATGTTTAATTGAAGTGGTGGTGTGTGTGGGGGGAGGGGGGGGGATGATAGTCCTATATCTGTAATTCATATTTAGAAAAGTGATAAAAGTTAAAGTGAGATTGACCTAAATAACAACTCCCTGGTTTAAATAAAAAAGTTTGTATTCTTACCAGTTAGCTGCAACAAAAAAAAAGAAAAGAAAAAATAAGGTCATGTACAAAACATTGTATCATATTAATGTATAAAGTGTTAATTCCAGCGCGTGTGCGGGATATCATTTAGTATATTAAGAAAGTAAATGTATCTTAAAAGTTAATTTAAACAGATCTTCAAGTTAATAGCTTTTACATCGTTATACAATTCTAAACTATTAATTAAATGATGTATTAAAGACAAATCATATTCAAACAAGACTTAAAGTTTATTTTGGAGAAAACTAGATTTATTTTTATAGCTTTTATAAAATTTGAAAGCTTCTTGGTCCGATTTTTTTGTAATTACAGTATCAATTTTTTTTTCATACAAATCATTTATCTTAGAAAGTTATGGACTTTCTCCTATTTACACCAGCAGAATCAGTCTCCTTTCAAAGTTAGACATATTCAAAGTAAATAAAAATAATTTCTCTTTGGGCAAACGAAAAAACAAACCAAAATGCATCACGGGAATGTTTAGAAAAGGAAACCGCATGGTTTCGTCCCCCGAATGATTGGGGTTATTCAACCCGCATGCTATGCATCGATTGTAAAGAAAGCAGACTTTAGAAATATTGGCTAACAAAACATACACATGTTTATTTGTAATTTGTGTCATCATTTCGACCTTTATTTAAAGTGATGTCAAATTCGTAATACAACCATACCCGTCTCGTCTTCAGGGGTGAAATTTAACATGAGGCGAAATAACGCGGTACCTTTTAATGTCGTTTTGTTTTGTTAGCAAATTTTGCACGTATTTTTCTTCATTGAAATTTGGCATAATTGACGGGTAAAACTACTGCAATGTCTATTATTATACATATACTAGGCATAGCCATCGTTTAAAAGCCTGCATAAAATTTGATATAAAATCGGACCAAGCAGCTTTAAGATGGCAAAACAATGTCCATGAAACACACAGGTAATGGAAACACAGTATCTTAACGGACTACTGTCATGTTATCACGTCTTATACTCTAAAGCCAAAGAACTTCGTATATTTCCCCATAGTAAAACCCATTAGCATTTCAAACTTAAAATAGTTATAATTCATTGTAGGTGAATTCTGTTATAAAACTATAGTTCTAGAAAAATTACTAAATGAATTACAATAAAATTATACTATTCATCAAATGACAAAAAATCGTTTTGTTAAACTTACTGAGTCAATGTGGCAATAAAAGCACACATAATAATTTAGGCAGTCAGATCCTGCCGAACAACGCTAACAAAAACCACACAGATGGCACACGTTCCCAAGATCACTCAGCAGGGGCACAAAAAGGGCGTCCAGACCTCTTCTCACAAAAACCAGCCGACACCCCGTATTTAGAGCCATCTAAACTATTTAAACAAATTTTACACCTCAGTTACTAAGTATACAAGTAACATCTGGCAACACCCCCAATGAAAATCTACATAATCCTACCAAACAAGTTCGATGAGTATCCCAATCAAGAATAGCAACAACACAGTGACCAATTAAGCGTAAATAAATGAACGATAACTTTTACGATGCACATTATAAACAAATATTTACAATTTCTACTGTCTTTGTCTGTGATAACTTTACGAATCAGTTTTTAAGCTTAAAACCCAATAATTTCACAAAAGATGAGCGACACAAAATGGGCGTGTCTTACACCATAACCGAACAAGTGAAAAGCTGTCAATGTGACAGCACACCGGGTTTTCTTTTATGTGAACTGTATCCATAATCCAAGTCAACCCATATCCAGTGAAATGGTGCACCCTGAATGCAAGATTTTGCCAAAAAATGACTAAGTTCAAAAGCTGGTATTTTTTTTTTATAAACTATCGGAAATCAAAATCCTACCAATATGCACACCTCTGATATACGTACAATTGATCTGAAAAGAACAACTTCCTATCTTGAAAACTGTAGGAGGAGTTATCCGTACAATGAGGGTACCCTATATGCAATATTTTGCCAAAAAATGACTAAGTTCAAAAGCTGGTATTTTTTTCATAAACTATCGGAAATCAAAATCCTAGCAATATGCACACCTCTGATATATGTACAATTGATCTGCAAAGGAACAACTTCCTATCTTGAAAACTGTAGGAGGAGTTATCCGTACAATGAAGGTACCCTATATGCAATATTTTGCAAGAAATGACTTAGTTCAAAAGCTGGTTTTTTTCCATAAATTATCAGAAATCAAAATCCTACCAATATGCACACCTCTGATATATGTACAATTGATCTGCAAAAGAACAACTTCCTATCTTGAAAACTGTAGGAGGATTTATCCGTACAATGAGGGTACCCTATATGCAATATTTTGCCAAAAAATGACTAAGTTCAAAAGCTGCTACTTTTTTCATAAATTATCGGAAATCAAAATCGGAAAAACCCGGTTAAAAACGGTATTGGTTGCACCGCGTAGTAACACATATCATGTGTTACATGAAAAAATAGTGACTTTAATTTGTTGTTTTGAATTGTAGAAATTGGAAATAATATAAATATAAGTAAATAAATAAGGAAGCATTCTTTCAATATAATAAATAATTGATAATTTCAGTCGGAGCGTGGTTATGGCATTTGACCATGCCCCGACCGAAATTATCAGCTCATTATACTCAATTTGATTCCTTATTCCTTAAAGGAAGTGAACATGAAAAAATTATCAAGAGCTCAAATTTGTCTGTTTGATGTGTATAATGATATCTGAAAACCGTTTAGACAGAGCTTTCCTCAGTAAAAAGATAAACCACTTAGAATAACTAATTCTTATAATCCATGAGCGCTGCCATATTGTTAAAATCATTACCTCCCTGCTGGGTTATCTCTAAGCATCTACGAGAGGGCAGCACTGATGCTGCCGTCAGTGAGACACATTGCATTTTTACACACGTGTAGTAACAGGGATAAAATGCCATCATCAATATGTGAATGGAAACTTGAAAGGAATGTAAAGAGTTGTCATTTTAAACAGTGTTTATGGAGGAAGATTTTGGATCTCAGAATGATGCATTCCCACCAGCAGTTAATGTGACATGTAACTAGAATGGAATGTCCGTGGATCAGTGTTACTGTGACCTATTTTTTCTTGCACTCGGGAATTTCTTGTTTATGAGTTTGAACATTACGTGTGCTACATAAATGAGCACACAAGGTGCATTGCACAGCATCCTGACTTTTAAAAAGTGTCTTAGTCCTGTTATTCTTCTGACAGCATAAACAGAACCGGCGTACATATATCATCAAGATCTTATGTATAAAAAAAAACAAATCAGAAAAATTTCCAGGGCATTTAAATAAAAAGTAACGGTAAGAAACCCCACATGGAAAATGGAATTACAATTTTATATTAATTTAAATTGAAATCTAAAAACATCATTTTATTTATGTAAACACTGACTGCCACATGCATCTCCGTACAAACATCTGGAATGTGATGGTCTTATATTTCACAAATTAATTTATCTATATTCATTTTTTGTACAAATCATAAATAGTTATCTGAGGTTCATTTATAGAAATGTACTAAATCCTTGTTTTATCATGACACTACACAAAAATTTTCTTCACATCAAGGCATAATTTTTCTCCTCAACTTTTATCAACTCTGTACATAAACACTGGCCTAGTTCCAACATTGACCCAGTCACCAGCAGCAAAGTGGCTTATCTACGTCAGAGAACAGATGCATGCTGGGGAATAATGGATTACCTCCATAAGCCTTTCACTGAGAGTGTTAAATTGATAAAATCTCTTGATAGAAATAAACAAATAGGTAACAGACCTCATTTTTAAGTTTCAAAAGGCTTTTATAATTTATTAAGCAACAATTATTTTTTTCATGTTCACTTCCTTTAAGTATATAACAAAAAATGTGATAAAAATTCATTGGCACAATCTCACCTGAGCAAAATTTACATTCTAATCATTTCCATGACGTGACACAGAAAGGATTTAAGCAATTTTTAAAAATGACTTGAACTTGCCCAATTGACCTTGGGTCAATTTTATGAAACACCTTCAGGAAATAAGCAATCTCTGTGTGAATTAAGATCTTCTAATGTTTCTACATAAAAAGATACAAACCGGACACAAATTTCGCAAAGTTTCCTGTCAGTGACCATGATCTTGACCAAATGACCTTCGGTCAAAGACTTGACACAACCTCAGGTCATAAACAATCTTTGTGTGAAGTAAGAACTTCTTATGGTTCTCCATAAGAAAGATATGGACCGGACACGATTTTGCACTTTTTTCTGCCAGTGACCTTGACCAAATGACATTGATTCAAGTCATGACACCCCTCCCCCCGGCCATAAGTAATCTTTGAGTGAAGTAAGAACTTCCAATAGTTCTCCATAAGAAAGATATGGACCGGAAACGACTTTAACACTTTTTCTTCAAGGTCTTTACACACCCGCAGGTCATTAGCAATCTTTGTGTGAAGTAAGAACTTACAATATTTCACCATAAGAAAGATAAGGACCGCACACGAATTTTACACAGTCGGAAGGACGAATGAGATGATTCCTATCTACCCACCAAACTTCGATTTAGGGGGGCATAACAAGGGGCAAGAATGTTTTATACTATGAACAAAACCATCATGGTATTCATTCAATGTATAAAAAAGAGGAACATTTAGAAATGCCTTTCCTAAAATGAAGTTTTTAAACGCATGAATGCCCGAATGAAAACCAAGACAATTGCACTGTTCCGAACAATTGGTGTTCAACACAGTTATTTCCTTTATATACTAGTATTTTGAACAAAATAGTGTGCCCACCAATCCTAGCGAAGATGATGGCATAAGCGTCAGAACTAATTTGAAAGTTAAGGGGGGGGGGGATTATTCGAAATTATGCGTAGACAAAAAAAACAACAACAAACAAACAAAAAAACTAGTAAAGGAAGTACTATTTTCGCCATTGCTCAAAATACTAAGCCAAAGGGAATTGCAAAATTTAAAAGTATTGCGTGAATACTATTGCTCAGGTTATTTCCCCGGGTTAAATGACCTATTAACCGACTTGTTTTCATAAATTATCAAAACTCAAAATCCATGTAATATGCACGATTCTAATATCTGTTCAACTTGCCTGCAAAACAACAACTCCCCTACTTGGAAACTGTTGAATGAGTTATCCGTACAATAGAAGTATACCCATTTGACAACTGCTCGCCCGCCATTTTCATAACCGAATTAACTTTTTTTTTTAAACCCGGTTAAAAAAATGACTAGGTCAAAGATGTCACACCTGAATAAAAGATGCTGTTTAAAAAAAACCCCACTGGTTTCAAGTAATAAAAATCCGTCTGAGCCTCTCCGACGTATGACTGTACGTACATATAGTGACCAAATATACTACTAGTCGGGCACTTTGAAGGAGACGCCTTAGTAGACGTTTTTCCCCAAAAGTGAAAAATGGTAGAAAGAGAAATCGGTCATGTGCAAGTAAAAACATAAATGGTTATGGAAGAGGGAACCAGGAAAGATTGCAGATATGAGAAGATATGGGAACTGTTTGTTCTGCGCTTCTCGGTTTTATTTTCTTTGGGGTTCAATCGTTTCACAAAATCTAAAGAGAAACACTAGTCTCTTCCATGAAAAATATAAAATTTTGTTTGGGATGGTAGAAAACACACCGATGGAGCAGTATCTGTCAGTTCTTAAACTGAAAGATCTTGGCATTTGAAAACGGAGTTGAAGATTCTTACACTTTCTTCTTTAAGGAACATTATTATTAATCTATATTGCAATTGCGACGATCATTGATGGAGATAGTTGCCTTATAAACCTCTCAGAAGAAACTTAACAAACAATACCTGCCTTTACTTACACAAACATGGCTATTTAAAATTAGCTTTTGGTGTACAAGTAAACGTATTTTCCTGATAACATACCTTTACTTTTATCTTGTAGAATTTTAAACACCAGCCGGAGACGTCATTCTTAAATCAAAATAATAATTGAAAGAATTTTATAATATGACAAAATACACGTTAGCACGGAAGTAGATGGATGGGTGGTGGTTTCGGACCCTAACTGCATTAAAATTCAGATAGTAAAATAATTATTAGGTTATGCCCCCCCCCCCCCCCCCCCAAATCGTCTATTAACAATTGTTCCTCGGACAAACCGTGGATCCGCCCATGCATGCAGTAAACACACTGTTCTAAATAAGAGATGCAAAGATTATCGACCAATTATTATAATAATCGATAATTTGATATAAACACAAATAGTATTTTACTCTTTAAACAAACTCTGGTTTAAAGACAACACATGTTTGAGTAATTTAAGTTTTCTTTCAAACAACATACCCGGTATGCATTTTACATTCATTATGAAATAAATAATCAAAACAGAAGGCGCAAAGGTCCACATCGCTCACCTGAACAACAAAAACAACACGACATAGCTGTGCATGATCCAAACCTCCTTAAATAATAAAAAACGAAAATTGTAACCCTTTTGTAAAAAGAGACATGGGACCTTATTCACAAAGCATCCGTAAAATAACTTTACGGAAACGTTAATGGGATCCGTACTTTCGAATTATTATTTATTTAACTGCAACATTTTCAAAACCACAGACATTTCAAACAATGTTATAAATTATCCTCAACTGAATATTAATTTACAAGCATTCTTAACAATTTTCTTTTTTTCACTGTTAAACAAATCTTTAATCGTTCATGTCTTTGCTTCAATTTTGCACCCACATAACAATGTCATAACAAATATTAAATGCCAGAGGAGATTGTAGTGGAGGTTAATTTTTCATGCAGGGTACCATTTAGCGCGGACCGCTGTTAGTTGTAAACAAGTGCAAATTTGACCTATAAACGCCACAGGACTATATATATTTTATTGTAAATTCTGCAGGTGCTAAAAATGAAGTTTCAAATGATACCAAAGATTTGGCTGCTAGTAAAGCACTGAGAGGTCCTAAGGTTTGTTTAGAGCTATATGGGGAAAATAATTGGTAGGCTTTCCCTATAGAGACCCAGTTTTTGTTTAGAGCTATATGGGGAAAATAATTGGTAGGCTTTTCCCTATAGAGACCCAGTTTTTCACATGTCATGTGACTTTAAAGAAGAAAGTAATGACCGAATCCATGATGGAGAGGACATATTTAACAATTTGGGAAATAAATAAGAAGCAAAGAGTGAAAGGATGGGGGGTCGGGGGGTTGTGTCATATGGAAAGGAGGGTGGAAGAAAGGGTTATGGGTTTATGAGAGTTTCATGGCCAGATGAGAGAGAGCAAGGTTGAAAGAGTGCATCGGGTAGCTCTTATGGTGGAGATGCGTCTGACGAGGTCACAGTTTCAAGGTACAATCCGGGAGGTCAGCCATCTCTGCCACAAGAAGCTGTGAGTCAACCCGATGCATCTGTCACTGAAGCTTCATGCCACAAATCAGGAGAGGACCTATTGCATGCAGCAGGGGGTAAGCAGTTGGGCATACCATTCCCATCCAAGATGCATATTGTAATGTAATTTGATATTTTTAAAATATTATCATTGAATTATAATTGATCTTGTTTGGAATAGTTGTGTTCTATGCGAATCTTTTTCCATAATCGGGCTCGAGATTCAGTCAACATCATGTTTTTTTTATGTAATTTCTTCCTCCTGATGTTTCTCATTAATAAGGTTTTACATTTTATTTCGTTTTGTAACTCTTTATGTTTTGAAAAAAAAGATTTTTGATATGATTTATTAAATTTATAATTTTTTTTAAAATATTTTATCTAGGATCTTGTCCACTTGTCCACCAGAGGGTATGGGAGCTACAACACCTGCGCAGAGACTTCGTAGGAAGCTGTCGGGACCGTTGTTTCAGGAGTGAGCAGCAAAGTTTCTTGTGAAGGTGACATTCCGAGAGTTCAGTTGAAGCTTTCGACCCTCTGAGAATTACTGTTTTTGATTGTCTTGTCCAGCTAGAACAGCTGCAGACAATCTCTTGAGATACAAGCATAGAGCATCGTTTCATTCTCGTCGTAAAATTTTAATCCAGGTAAGAACTCTTGCGTACCCAGTTATTATTTACCATCCCTTTGCACACTAGAGAGCGTTTTTTCGAAATGCATGATCCCCTATGTACCACATTACTATATTGCATGTTTAGTGTAAGATAGCTTGTTCTTTCTTTTATCTGCAACTCTAGCACATAGTGCATGCGATTAATTTATCTCGGCTGTACACCTGTCAACAGCATCAAGGGCAAAGTTATGCAAATATTTGGTTTTTTCTGCCCTGGTTCTTTTCGGCATGATCTCCGAAAGTTTCTGGGCTTTTTTGTTTGCTTTTCTTATTTCAGTAAAGTACTGAGAGGTCCTAAGGTTTGTTTAGAATTTTATGGGAAAATAATTGGTAGGCTTTTCCCTCTAGTGACCAGCAGAATGGTAAATATACACTCAAGCAGTTTTGTGCCTTACATTTAGGAAGGGTAAGTCTGGTGCCGAATTTCGTACCTAGTATATTTGGGTCCCCCATAAATTCCCCACACTGTTTCATTGGGAAAACTACCCATTACCCATTCTACCCGTCGTGTGATTTTGTAAGTTTATTTAAACCCATCTTGTAGCTTGACTGTTAACTTAATTTAATTATCAATGAATTTATAAAAAAAAAAACAACTCTTTAATTAATTGGATTAATTTCAGAAATAAGAGACCCACATAATTTATGTAACGTAATTGTTTATTGGTGGATAAAGGCGGGATTCAAATTCAAATAGTAAATCAGAATTGTTAAAATGTCGATATAAAAAAATACAAGCAAACTGTGTATCCTTGTATGAAAAAAAAGAAGCAAAAAACATTAAATCAAAATTTCTTGCAGTATGCACATATACATGAAAGGTTTTGTGATCTTCCATGCAATGTTTTGAGAGGAGTTTCGTTTCCTAACAAAAATGAAAAATTTCTAGATGATCATTTACTTCAAGATAAACTGAACTTGTTTAATGATGCATACTCACTATATATAGTCTCATTTTTCCCACCTTCCTCCAAAACAAGAGGTCAACAGGTCGTGACGATCACTTGCGTACTATAGCCCTTAGTTTGACATGTTGGAGTCTAATGTTTGCATTTTAAGCTTCATATTAAAATCTAAACCTTGCGACTCCACTGACTGTTGTCCCACTTGCATTTATTTACTTTTAAAAACAAATCAATCCCATCAAAATGTTGAAGGGAGCATAAGACCAAGGAATATATGACCTAATCCATAGTTCCAGAGGCCAGAAAGTGTAAACTTAAATGAGAGCTTAATTGGCATGAAAACCATGCATTTAAGTTTTTTTCCACCCACGAATGGGAAGTGAAAAGAAGATATGCAAAAAATTGTTTTTTTTTTCATATCCTGCCCCGCCTATAGATGAGGTTCGGGATGGTAGAGCAATGAATTTCACAATTTATGTTCCTCTTACCATAGAGATGATTAACTCTAAAGATGGAAACATTTAGCCTTGTAGTTTTCAAAATTAAGTTAATGAATTTTACTATTTAGGAGGAGGACATAAAAACACGACTCAAATAGAGAAAGGGCTTCACTGACATTATTATCATGCATTTAAATATCTCGATCACACTCTTTTGGATGTTGGGAAGATTTTTTAAGATTATTCATAATTTTTTTGTAGTGCTGATAAAGCCTGAAATCATACAATTCAATAACGAAAGAAAAAGAACAGTGAAAGAGGCCACCGAGGAGTCGGAATGTAAATGTAGACATGAGAATACAGGGTCAACTCCTGTTGATGCAACTGAGGAAGGTCCCTCAACTTTCCCAAGTACCAGTTCTACTGAAGCAAGAAAAAGAGGCAACAAGCACTGATGAAATTACATGAGTTGCAATGAAGTCGCATCTGTGCATAAAATTCTATACTTAAGACCAGAACCAAACATTTCAATTATGATTTTTTTTTCATTTCTGTTACATGTTTTTCATTTTTATAGTCGTGCTTTAGTATACAATAACACCCGTTGTGCCATGGATAGATTACAGAAAGCAAACCGAATAGAACAATGGAGCAAATTAATGCCACACGGATGCCATCATATTGCCATTCAGGAGAAAGTTGTTCCATTTGTTTTCAGCCACTTGTCGAAAAATTAAGATGCATCGACTGTCTTAAAAATCAAGTCTGCAAACTTTGTTTGTTGACTGCACACAGTCGGCCACACTTGCATATTTTTGAAGGATGAAAGGCATTCTGCGCGAACAATGGCATATACCGGTAGATTGAGTAGATTCTTTCAGTCATTGGATATGAAGGCACAATTCTATTTTGCGGGTATGTAAAGGCTTCCCTATTGATTTCATGACAATGGGTAGAAAGTCACAATATAATATGGCGTCATGATTTATTACGTTGACGTCACGATGTACATCCCTTTCAATTGTTCACAGGAGATGTAATGTGTTTTAAGTTGAATGAATTCTTTAACATTTATAATCATTTTGTATAAATTATGCTGTTGTAAATACTAGTGATTAAATAAATTAAATATTACATGTATCATTACTAAAAATGTATTTCATCTAGTTCATTGTTAAAATCATAATAAATTGATAATTTACATTTATCTTTTATTTTTTGGTTTCGTACAGGTGCATATTGAATTTGGTCCGTCCGTTATGGCTTGCAGAACGTCTTCTTCTAACAGTTGTTGTCAATTAGTTATGGATTCTTCTTCTAACAGCGCTTTATCAAGTCTTTGCTCTTCTTATTAGGCCTTTATATGGAGACGTCTCTCGTTGTCACCTAAAAAAGATGAAAAAATTTATTGGTGCTTTCTGTTTTAACAGAATTTGCGTTTAGTTAAGGTTAATCAGTCCAAAACTAGCGCACCAAAACAGAAAGCACTAATAAATTTTTTCATCTTTTTTTGCCCCTCTCTCTAAAAGTAGATATACAATCTTGCTCTTTCACTACGTACCTGTTTACAAATTCTACTAAAACGCAGGCTACTTTCATCCTCATGTTCCATTGTCTGGTGTTCATGGTCATCTAAAGCTATTAAACCGATCTGCATCAAATAACACGATGCCAAATATTTTTTTTAAATCTAAGTTTGATACAACATCTGATCAATACTCAGAATCAACCCTTATCCTCTCACAAAAATTGCATAGCTTGTGTAGATGGAAAATTCTATGTAATTTCTGCTTATAACAGCCATTTGGCACTTATTTTGTGCCTAATATGCTCGCAGCAGTGGGTTTTTTTTCAAACTGGCACTCCCGTCTATACATTGTTAGTACTTAAGGGACTTTCCTTGGCAATTTCATATGCCCGGTAACCACACATTGCATGGAGCAATAATATGGGGCATTTAACTTCAAGAAGCCCTTCTCCACTACAGGAACAAGATTATCAACATTTCTGGGCTGGCACCAATGTACATGCAAGAACGCTGCAGATGAATAAAAATTCCACACTCTTGCACATGAAAGTTTGTGTGATCATCTTTTATCATTCTTACATAATGCTGCTTTGCAACAGGTTACATGACCTGTCCGTGTTTGATGGCTTTAGGGCTTGGAATCATCCGCATTATTAATAATTGTAATAAATCCCTATAAATTATTATGATATTTAATTACACAATAATGTATCTTAACATATAAATAATTGTTGATTTTTCAAGGAAAAAAATTTGAAGGAAAATAATTTCATATCTGTTTTTATTAACTATGTATTATTTATTATGTTTATTGCAAGAGAATGATGCTAAGTCAAATTTAAGTCATAAAATTCGGACAGATAAAGTTTACATGATAGAAGTACAAACCTTATTTTCCATGTGCATACTGCGATTCTGCAAGACCAGGCGGTCTGCTGTTGATCACCCACTCTCATGGATGGAGAACAATTGGCTCTCCGTAAACAGTATTTAGAAGTAGATGATATGGGGTGGTAAAAACCAACTTAGCCGGTCTGATGAAAAGTATTCATACACCTTTCCATTTATATTCTCATTGGTGTATTTTGAGGAATAGCGTGTGTCCTTAGATGTTAAAAAGTAATTTGAAACATCTAAATTGTAAACTGGTGGCCACAATCTTACACCATCCGATTTACCTTGCAAATGCAGCAATCCTGTGCAGAATTTAAGTTGATCAGGGATCACAGTGCCTTCTATTATAAACATCTTGTTGTACTCATCCTTTTTAGTAATTATAGCCTCAACATTTGATGGTGGCACAGACAAGTTCATTCTAACAGCTGCAAAGCGCTGCCTTGGTACCCTCCGTCTATAATCCCCTTTCATCCAAAAATGGCACTTTAAATGGTAAAAAATGTTTCTAAATTTTATTTACGAGTCGTTTATATAAATTGTGCGATATAAACAGTTCCAACAGTATGAAAAAACGTATAAATATGAATAAATGTTAGCAATATAAAATATATCAAAACTGTCAAGCAGCGAAAACAAATATACGACGTTTAAATTTATGCACTGGACTAGTACATGTAACCCCTAGACAGTTTCGTTGCATATATATTGGAGGGGATGGGGCTCGTTCAGAGAGTAAAAAAAAACGCATTTACACTCGTCTTTATCTCGTTTGCAGTGACTGTATGTTGATCATTAAAATTTATATCAACGTCTTTACGTTTTAGCAATAATTCAAGATGTTGCCTTACTTGGTCTTGAATAATGTCTGATAAATTTACGACCTCCGAGACTGATCCATCATTGTTGAAATTACCGACATTGGACTCTTCAGTGTTACTTGTCCCGCGGACTGCCGCCTCCACAGACGGACTTGTGTCCTGAACTGCCGTACCGTTTCCACAGACGGATTGAGGCACTTTGTTGTTCATTTTAATCGTCTTTTGTAGACATTTACCGATCATTTTCGTATTCTTGTCCCGCCGTTCTTTGGACCACGTTCAACACGTGTCGCAAGGAAAGGACTCGTTACAAAGACGATGTTTGTAACAAAAAACGTGATCGTCTAGTACGTTCATCTTACCAGTACATTTAGAACAATCTTTAAACTCATTATCCATCTTCCAGACGCGCTAATTACATCCAAAAACGCCAAAATCAAAATTTTTTTGCACAGTATGAGGAAAACCGCGTGTTAAAAAGCCCCAAAACAAGATGTTTTGAGTTCTTGATAATGATACACAATATAACAGATGGATAAACAAGGAAATCATCATTTAAAGTATGTCAAGTTTTATTCAAATATATCAAGAAGCAAGGAAATACGAAAAAAAAAGTTAAAGTTTAGCTGATAACTGGTACAGTGCCAGTATGACTCATATTTTGGTGCTCAGAGGAGAATTGGTTGCTTCAATTTTTTTCAGAATTCATTTTACAAATGTACTGTGATATCACAAAGAATGGGTACATCACGAGCGACCGATCTTTGTGATTTGGATATATTACCAATGAGAGGTTCTTTATCGTGTCAGCACCTTCTAATTTCGGCCATTGCTGCCAAGCGTAGGAGGGAGAAGTTATTATTTTTTAATGCGCGTCAAAATAAAAAAGAAAAGAAAACAAAACACGTGGTAAAACATGTGATAAAAAATCTCTCATGATTTGTGACGGTACATGATTTTTATCCAACTCGTTGAAAGGCTAGGGGATAGAAAACACAACTCGTTGGATAAAAATCATATACCATCGCAAATTATTAGAGATCCTATTTATGATAAATTATTGAATTGTCATTTCATTCTTCAGGTGACCATTAATGCAATTGAGCCTTTTTTTTTACTTTTTATATTCTATTAATATTAGATGCAGAGGTAAACAAAATGTAGGAGTGTTTGTCCATTCAAAACTTTACATTGATGAAAAAATATGTTTAAATCAAGTTGAGTTGTGAATAGCTCATATTGGTTTATTATGAGTATGAATTGCAAGTTGTGAATGGCTCATGATATTACCAGCTATATATAAAATTCGCAATTCGTGACATCACTGTATTCTGTACATGTATACGGATACAATTAACCTGGGTCTAAAATGACATGGCAGCCGTTTATTTGCAGGTTGCACTACAGTATTAAATTCTCCTATATATTCTTACCAAAATTACCTACCTTTACATGGTCATCACTGATTCAAAATGAACTTCTCAGAAAATACCTTTTCACATCTTGTAGTACTAGTCTTACTTTACAATTTAGTACAGAAAAATACTTACCCATCCAGCAGGGCGTGAAATTTTGTTTACATCAAAGTCAATCAGGTGCTTTGTAACCATGTCTAAGACCTTATCACCCCCATATTAAAGAAAAAAAATTAAAAATAGTTAACAGTTTCAAAAAAAAATTTCATTTCTATTTTCTGATTAGGCATACCCAAGTTTACAACTCATAAAAAAAATGGACACCTACCTCTCCAGGAAAGTCCTGAAAACAAGGAAAAAACTCAGGAATTATTTCCCGTCGGCCATGTTTTGACGTGAACCTGGACAGAATTGCTGTAATGACACCTATAGTTGAAAAGGTAACGGCCATTTCTTGTGACATCACATCAGTTTAAGCAGACAGCATAGAGAACCGTTCCCTTTTGAGGTGGAATAAAATCTTTGTGATGTTATTGCACATGTGATTCATAAAGTAGTGATAATACATGTATATGATGTTTTGTGAAATATCTTCCAGACAATTTCGTCTGCTTTGATTACATTGTGTTTTTTGGGATGTAAGGATTTTTAGTGTCAAAGAGGCATTCAAAAGATAAGTTTAGAGATACATATAAGATACATCTATATAATATAAATAGTATAATTCTTGTCACGCTTAAAGTATAAAAAAAAATAAGAATTTAGTATAACAGTCGGGCTCTAACCTATAAAAACAATGAAGTCATTGCAAACTTGTGCTGTATTTGTATAATAATCAACGATATAAAATTCATAAGCAATTATACCTCCATGGACTTTACAGCCTTTGCACCTTTGGTTTTAGGCATCTTGTCTTCTTTAAGTTAGTGTGAATTGTACGAGACGAAACAGCAGACAATATCTACATACATGTATGAGTTATCCTCGGTACGGATGCGTTAAAAATTACGGCTATTACAGAGATATTCCGAAAGTAAGCGTTACAACGGCGACGTAGATATAGTCATCAACGTAACAACTCGTAATGCCACGAACATATCTAATAACTGGTCCCGGCCGAAGTGGCAGCAATTTTCTCCAATGTTTAAAATTCCCCGCAAGGTTTTATTTTTGTATCGTATAGTTAATACGTTTGACTTTGTGAAACGGTTTTATGGCAGATGTCTTGGGATTTTTTTCCTTCTAGTGAAAAAATATGGTTTTAACCCTGGTGTTTTCATAAAGGGAAATGTGCGGCAAAAATAACTCGGGACAGACTATAGTATTTAACTTCTTCTGGTGCGGGGTCAATATGACCGCATGGTATATACGTATTAAATCTTTAGAAATCTCCATCTCTACTTCCATACATGTTCTTGAGAAACACTATTACATGGTTATGAACTCCATGAAGTCACCTAAATTTTGAAATTCATGGTCCCTGGGTCAAGGGTTCAAACCCTAGGGCAGGGTCAATATATGCATAAAGTAATATGTATTCGATCTTTAAAAATCGTTTCCTTATCCCATACATGTTTGTGAAAAACGTATTGCTTGGTTATGATTTCCATGAAGTCCTCTAACTTAATTGTGATATATGAGGTCCTAGGGCGTGGCCACGTATAGCCATACAGTGAAAATGTATTACAGTCTGTCCCAAAATATTTATGAAGCACTATTCGACGATTTTTAATAAAATATATACATACGTGTAATAGAATTGCATTTGAAAACAAAGAAGTGCATTGAAAAACAATGCAAGAGAAAGTTTCCAAAATATCTTCATTGACATCCTTTTTTACCGAAACAAGAATAGAATTCCTGGGTCCCCCGCCGGTCAAGCTGTCTAGTATCGAGTCCATCGACCAAGGCTGATTTAGGAACTTGACCAAGGTATTAGTGGTATAAACATTTAGTATACGGTAAATCTAATGAAAATCCGTCAAAATTTGTAGGCATGAGAGCGCTTACAAGGCCAATTTTCGGATAAACTGGAGTCATTATTGCGGTCAAAGTCCCATAACTCCAACAAAAAGGATCGACCAATGCTGATTTTCGAACTTGACCAAAGTATTATTGATATAAACATTTGGTATAAATGTAATGAAAATCCGTCAAAATTTGTAGGCATGAGAGCGCTTACAAGGCCAATTTTTGTATAAAACGGAGTCATTATTGCGGTCAAAGTCCCATAACTCCAACAAAAAGTATCGACCAATGCTGATTTTTGAACTTGACCAAGGTAATAGTGGTATATACATTTGGTATAAATTTAATGAAAATCTGTCAAAATTTGTAGGCATGAGAGCGCTTACAAGGTCAATTTTTGGGTAAAACAGAGTCATTATTGCGGTCAAAGTCCCATAACTCCAACAAAAAGTATCAATCAATGCTGATTTTCGAACTTGACCAAGATAATAGTAGTATAAACATTTGGTATAAATTTAATGAAAATCTGTCAAAATTTGTAGGCATGAGAGCGCTTACAAGGTCAATTTTTGGATAAAACAGAGTCATTATTGCGGTCAAAGTCTCATAACTCCAACAAAAAGTATCAACCAATGCTGATTTTCGAACTTGACCAAGGTAATAGTGGTATATACATTTGGTATAAATTTAATGAAAATCTGTCAAAATTTGTAGGCATGAGAGCGCTTACAAGGTCAATTTTTGGATAAAACGGAGTCATTATTGCTGCCAAAGTCCCATAACTCCAACAAAACGTATCGACCAATGCTGATTTTCGAACTTGACCAAGGTAATAGTAGTATAAACATTTGGTATAAATTCAATGAAAATCCGTCAAAATTTGTAGGCATGAGAGCGCTTACAAGGTCAATTTTTGGATAAAACAGAGTCATTATTGTGGTCAAAGTCTCATAACTCCAACAAAAAGTATCAACCAATGCTGATTTTCGAACTTGACCAAGGTAATAGTGGTATATACATTTGGTATAAATTTAATGAAAATTCGTCAAAATTTGTAGGCATGAGAGCGCTTACAAAAAAGTGTGACGGACGGACACACGGACGCACGGACACACGGACGCACGGACGCACGGACGGACGCCCGGCATTTCTATGTCCCCGCACCGCGTTGCGGCGGGGGACAAAAAATCACAGGATCGAAAACAGATTTCCTGTAGAGATTTATAATGGGGAATATTTACGTCTTTTCTCCAATTGGAAGTCACTCTGACAACCTCGCGCAATTGTTCAGGGGTCAGGGGGTTCAAGCCCTAGGCCAGGGCCAAAATGGCAATATTGTAAAAAGATATTAAATTTTGAACAATCTTTTCTCTTTTTTGAAGAAAAAAAATAAATGCAAAGTTATGAAGTCCATTCCTAAATTGTGAAATTCTTGACCCCCGGTTTGTTCTTTTTATCTCAATTTGAACTGTTCCACTAATCGGCGCGCTAAAACTATGAATGAGACATGACGCAGCAGCTGAGATGGTTTGAATGAGTACAACCATTGGCATAGACCATAGTGATCAACGGGGTATCGTTTTGTGAGCTTGCTCACAATATCTATTGCACAGTAAATTCTTTCGGCTTTGCTGAGGGTTGCATTTTATATTCAGTCTTTAGAATAAAGTGCCTTTCTTGGAGTCTGGAAAGCTCATGGTCTTGGACCAGTTAGAACATTCTTCAAGACAGTGAAAGCAGTTTTGCAAGCACAAGTGATCATGACATTCCAATTGGTCTTCGTCGGTCGTACGCGTCGCCCGATAATAATTTCACATACGAGGGTTGTCCCAAAATAGCGTAGACAGAACACATAACTTAAAATCTGTTAATTGCAATTTCATTAGATTTCTCTGTTTTCTTCAACGGCCCTTTGGCAAACAATACTGAAAAATTCAAATCTGTACACTATTAATTTCTTGAGAAAATGAATAATTAGTAACAACAAGTTTTGTATGGCGGCGCAATGTGCGACGTCAAAAATTTCCAGTCTTAACGTCGTTACTTCACCCCCACATCATTTACGATAACATCTAAGTTTTATTTCCAAAAATATCTTCTTTGAACATGTACCCTGAGTGCACATTCAACATACATGTACATTTCTTGTTTTGTTTTGTTTTGTTTTTAAATATTTACTAATTGCAAACGACATTCAGACTCCAAACATGCCCTGTATTACTTGTTGTCTAACGTTCGTCCTACCGAAATGTGTTGTTCAGCATTTTCACCTCCATTTCTACCAGTCTGAGTTTCTTTTTTCTCTAATTGTCATCATACTCGTCCAAATATGTTCAATGTTGTTGGACTACTAATTCACAAAATACATTTCTAAGTGATTTTGTAAATTACATTTACTTTAAAAGCCGCTAAGGATTTGTTTCAAGGTCTTTACAAACAATTTTCCCTTACCGCTGCGCCGCCTTAAACGCTGACGTCGTCATTTTATTACAAGTCAGCAATTCAATTTGTCACAGAACACGCTATAAAATCTTTTAAAACTTTGTAATAGCCAAAAAAAAAATTCTGGTTATATGATTGAATTATTTACAAATATTAATGTAATTTTTATTTGAAGTTTTTCATTCAAAAAGTACTTTTCCTCGTATTTTTCATTTCATCATGTTGATTTTAACTTCTCGTTTTTGACATTGCGCCGCATGTCGAATTTATGATTTAACATTCTTTTATTTCACTTATTTAATCTCAAACAATATTTGATTTTAAAACATAATTTAAATGCAAATTACTTAAACCCTTTGTGGCACAAGTTTTATCTTTCTGTGTCTTCGATTAACTGAATAACGCCACTTGTCTACGCTATTTTGGGACAACCCTCGTACTTCTTGAAAACTACTATACTCTGTCCCGAGTTTTTGCTTCCACCACTTTTTGCTTGATATTTCAATAATAGTAAATACCTTTGTGCTCAAACTACGTTCATCCACTAATATAAAAATGTCCAGGTTATCTGTTTTGAAACGCCCCCTCTGCCGCTTCAGGTTTCAATACACATCCCGAAATTGAAAGTCTACGGAGATTTTGCATTGCAACAGCCATTAATAAGCCCGGATGGTAACGTTAATAAATTGCGCGATGTATTCCGAGTGTATTCCGAATGGAGAAAAGATTATAAATCTCCGTAAGGAATCTGTTTTCGTTCCTGTGAATTTTTCTGAGTGGAAAGGGATAATTGTTCAATGAAGATATCTTGGATATATTCCCTTTTAACGATTTCAACTGTATTTCTTTCACAGGTATGTGTAATTTTATTAAAAATCTCCAAAAAGCGATGGAAGCAATAACTTGGGACAGACTACAGGCCTATTGTTACCTTTCTTTGTTTGAAATAAATATTAGTTGTGATATTTATTACCAGTCAAACTTGGGGTCTCATGACAAAGACCAAGCATGCTAAAAGGCCACATTGTTAGAAATCTTCTCTCTTGTAGGAAATAAGAGGCCAATTGGCCTCAACGGTCACCTGAGTTGCATATATCCCATACACAAACTTGTCATGGAGTCTCATATATGCATCTAATTATTTAGGTTTCATACTGGAGTGGAAAAAGGATAAATTTGTAATTCCACTAGAGCCTGAACTACTAACGAAGGGGTAATGAATTTCACAACTTTGGTAGAGGGCCTCATGGACATCATAACCATGCATTTAGTTTTTAACAAATATCGCATAGCCCCCTAACTCCGTCACTTCCCTAACTCCGTCACTTTCGGGAAACTCCTCGCCGTTTGAAATCAAGTGCGATTATGACGTCATTTTTTGCATGTCAAATATCTTTAATCAAATGTCAACAATATACAACGATTAATTTTAAGAATGCGTTCAGACAAAACAAAATTACACCTTGTTCATTTTAGGCACCATTAATTGTGTGAAATCAGCTAACACTTTTTCACGGATGCACTAAAATAACGATATTTCTGACATGCGGGCCCATTCGATGATTTACGGTGGTCAGTCATTTTAAGAGAGGTCAAGATGAAACATTTCTCATGTATTTTATTTTTTATTAAGGTTATTAATACATTTTTTTTTTAGTCCGCAATAGCGTTTATGCACTACACTTGATAACGTCAAATCGCTCATGCCGTTATTTTCGCCTTATAAAGGGTTACAGATATGTACGGTATGTCTGTATTTAGAATATGCTACATTTATCAAAAATGTAATAAATAAATGATATAATCATTAATATATTCATTATTGATATGATATATTTGAAATATGTAAGGACATAAATCAAATGGCATCCATACATTCTGATAAGGCCATTGTGATTGTTGTTACAAGGACCCATTTTTTGTTCTGGCGATCATTTCACTTTGATGAAATTAAATACAATTTAAATTGTTTAAACCAATTTTACTTATTATAACTTGGCCTTAATACAAATTGTGTTTAAACTAAATTGTTAATGTGTCTTCATTGCCCAGCGTATCATAGATCATGTGGGTGACGGAGTTAGGTTCATAAGTTATGATAGCACGTGTGATAAACGTTGTATTCAGAGGGTTTATCTGAACAACAATAAAAATATTTTTGTTAATAATTTTATAAATTACAATGTTTAGGTTATATTTAGTGATTGCAAATGATAAAAACCGCAAAATATAATTAACAGAGAAACGCGGGATGTTTTCTGCTTATGGTGACGGAGTTTAGGTACTCGGGGATATATATGGGAGTAGAGAAGACGATTTTCTAAGATTTAATATATTTTTACTATTTGGCCATATTGGCCCCACCCTAGAGCCTAAACCCCTGACCCAGGGGTCATGAATTTCACAATTTTGATAGAGGGCCTCATGGACATCATAACCATGCATTTAGTTTCAAACAAATATATATGATAGTAGAGAAGAAGATTTTCTAAGATTCAATACATTTTTACTATATGGCCATATTGGCCCCACCCTAGAGCGTGAACCCCTGTCCAAGGGGTCATGACTTTCACAATTTAGGTAATTATTATTCAAATTGTTATAACAACCACAATTATTATATTGTAATATGTATCTTGCATGTTGAATAAATAAAATTAGCCAATTCGTTTCTTGAATGAGCATTGTTAGATTTGGTGGACAGAACTTTTCATATCGGGGTAACCAAGAACGCTGGGTGACTAAGTAACGTCATGGCGGAAAGTGTAGGTGGAGGGCAGTCTTTTATCTTACGTTTTTATTTTTATTTTAAGCGGGTCCCTTTGAAATGGTCACCATTTCAATGTTGTCTTGTTTTGTAAGAAAATCACAGAGGCTAGCATAAACGTGTACTAACAGTGAAATGTTTAATATCCTAAAAATAACAGCAATATGTTGCATGTATGATATTCTTCGTGGTTCCGCAGATCTGACATTTGAATCGTTTCAGAAAGGTTACTTGGATTCTCTATGACCGTTTAGTGTGAAATAAAACAATTAACAATAACGTGAATTAGGGAGTGACACGTGGGTGCGCAGTGGGTTGCTGACAAAAGTAGTGGTAGGAAACCAGAGCAAACACTCAAGGTTTTCACCGTGGATGAATGAAGTCAGGGAGAAGGCAATCTGATTTTAAGTCGTCGTCGTCGAGGTACTTCGTGATTTTGGAGGTGTCCGGTTCATACAGTTTGATCTGTGGAGCCGTTGGGGTCATGGTGGCGGCTGAGATGGTGGTTCTCTAGACTGTTCAGCACCAGCTATAAAAACAAAATGTAAATGTTACTAAAGGGGTTTGTGTTATACGTAATAAAGAATATCTAAAATATACCTTAAAATTATTTGAGACCTGCCAAAAAACTATAAAAAAAACAACAACAAAAAAACCCCACTCCCCTCTACATGTATATCCTCCTTCTCAAACGAAGTACATGTATATCCAACTCCCTCAAAGTACAAGCACACATCTAATAATAGAAAACAATAATACTTTCCCATGAATCTTGAGGACAAGTATCCATATGCCCATTTAGCCGAATAAATAGTAAATGGCAAGTCACAATCATTCGACTCTGTGTTTACGATGCGTCGCCACGAGTTCTTAGAGATATGTGCTATGACGTTATAATAAGAACAATAACAGTAACGTCATCATAAATGTAACTTCAGAAGTTAACTGGCTGTGAGTTTTGCAAACTGTTCTGTCTCTTTAATCTGGATAGAACGTGGTCTATGTGCAAAACATGAAAAGTACAAATTGCGGTGTCATTTTTAACGACATTCTTTAACGATTTTGCTTAATTGTGTGTTTGTATCACTGGCTGGGAAGTGTATTATTTATGTTTTTATATTATGAATCTCTGTAACAGTTTGCTGGAAAGTTGTTAATATAATACATCGGTGCAAATATAGACAAGAGGTCAAATGGACTTAACGGCCACCTGAGTAGCATATATCCCATACACAATCTTGTCATGGAGTCTCAAATATGCATTGAATTAATTAGGTTTCATACTGGAGTAGAAAAATTATAAATTTGTAATGACGACCACATTTAAAAAAGAACTGTGAAACCTATAATTTTGGTGAAAAACTAAAGATCTGGTCTACTAAATCATTAATTCAGTTTTCCTTTCAGGTGTGTGGGAGTAAAGAAGATAATTTTTTAACGTTATATGCATTAACATCTATACATCCATTTTGGCCCTGCCCTAGAGTCAAAACCATTCCTTGAGGGGACATGATAATTAAAATTTCAGTAGAAAACTTCCTGGTTAACATAATTATTAGTCAGTTTTTTTTATACAGATGTGTGAGAATAGAGAAGAAAATTTTTAAACATTATATGCATTAACACTATATTGCCATATGTGTCATTTTTAACGACATTCTTTCACGGTTTTGCTTAGTTAGAGAAGAAGATTTTTGAAAATTTGGCTTTTTTGCATATTTGGCCCCGCCCGTGGCACCCCAGGGGTGGTACAGCCATGAATTTCACAATTTAGATTCTTACGATTGGCCTGGTAGTTTTCAAGAAGTTAAAAATGTAAAATTGTTAACGCACGACGACGGACGAAGACCAATTGCAATAGGTCGACCTAAAAAGGTAAAAGTATTCAAAATATTAAACGACAATCCTTGTACTCAAATGCAAGTTGTGAAGTGGTCAACAAACAGAAAATATAAACTGAAAAACAGGGAATAATCCCTGTGTAAAATTCTCAAAACTATCATGCCAGCAAGATGCCTTAGCGTGCGTTGGACATTTGTTTCCCTGGCCTCAAGTGTCAAGTATTGTATATGTCTATTTATGCATTTCTTTTCATGACTTTGGTGTCAAACATGATATAAAACAATTTAAAAGTAGCAATTAATTTCAAAAACATTAAGATGTACTATGTAGTCTATGAATGGTTAAAAATTGTCTTTTGTAACGAAAATAGGCTAAATGATTGGATATCCGTCGGTGTCTATCATATCGTTCCCGATATAAAACGGTGTTCTAAATTTAAGACATGATGGATTTAAAAAGTAGTTTTTAAAGATTTCAGTTCGGAAACAATATCATTATTGATACAGTCTTGATTATATATTGAAGCATATTACAGGATGAATTTCTCCATTCAGTCAACTGAAAGGTAACTGAAATGTTACTGAATGGCATAGTTAAGCCATTCAGTGTTCAGTCAACTGAAAGGTAACTGAAATGTTACTGAATGGCATAGTTAAGCCATTCAGTGGTATATCTAGACCATTTAGTTAACATTCATTTGACTGAATGGCAGATATTCATTCTGTGTATGATCATGATACTGTTAAGCCATTCAGTGGTATATCTAGACCATTTAGTTAACATTCATTTGACTGAATGGCAGATATTCATTCTGTGTATGATCATGATACTGATCATGCAAGGTACACAACTTGAAGTACATGGATTGCTACTTTATTTCTCGTATTCCACTTCTAATATGTCCCATTAGCTCCGATTCTGTGGAATTAACCATGAAACGTGTGGTAATATTTGCCATCTTTCCGAGACGTTTGTTGGTCACTGTATCGACATCTTGTATAGGGTTATGTCAACTGCATAGCCCTTTAAAGGTATGATCCTCATGACCGCCTCCTTCTTCAGCAATTAAAGTACCTCGGTATTGATGCCTGACTCTGTCATGATATTCCCAATGAAATAATGCTGTGGGCGTTTTCAGTTACAACGAAGTCCTTTTAAATTACTGAAATGTCAGAAAACTGTATTAATTTCTTTTAATTGCGTTGGGTCATTGTTAGAACTCGCTCTATGGCTGTCCTATCATGATCAGTCGTTCGCTTGTTCGGGACATATCTTCTCTCCCCTATGCCCAATCCGGCTCATACCTTACCAAAAGCGTGCCTTTGGGAAAGGGTATGTAGTACCTATAAGCAATGTTTTTAGGTCTAAGGCTATAGCAGAATTATATATTAAAAACTACTTATCCAGGGCATATATCCCCCTTGGCCCAAATAGTCTCATACTTTACTCACAGTGTCTAGATCTATAATTAAGAGGTATGCAATGAACTTTGTAGGTCAAGGTCATATCGGACCAAGCAAAAAAAAAATTCATGGCGGCATAAATTATTTTATTTAATCCCTATTTAACTCGTACTTCACACAAACAGATCTTTTGAGTATAGGGTGTGCTGTTACCGTGAATGAATTCAAAGTGGTTTTAAATAAAATTTGTATCAAGGTTATATGTTTTTAGGCATAATATATGCCCTGATTTATCATTAAACAAGTTGATGCATGTTATTAACCAAAATGATGCATTACTTCCTAAATGTTTTTGTCGCGAGCGAATGCTCCGTTTATTATTTACTTAAAAAATGAAGTGGCTTGTGGTGCTGTTTAAAAGAATATCAGAGACATTTAAGTGCCGATATCAATTTTGAACTGTTTGAATAGTTTAATAAACTAACTGCATGTATTTATGTTTTAACAGGATATGTGTGAAAATATGGTAATGAGTGCAAAACTAGCACAATTTTGGCTAGTGGCAAATTAGAAAGACTTGACTCTATCTAATAGATCGAGGACGAACGGCGTCGTATTAAAACTGAATTGATGGTAAGTCAATACCATTTTCTATATTCATTTTTTCTATATTCATTTTTCTAATGGTTAGACTTACCATATCTTACTCTGAAAAACAGAAAAATGAACATTCATTGTGAGGTGTTGGTCTCTAAAAATGCGTTTCTTTTCATTTCAGACGATGTTTAAGCAAAGAGAGGAAACATTGCTAATTAAGTCCATCGCAAAGTTATAGGAATATCGGATTTAGAGTGTTTATGAATAGGTTTACTTTTATGAATAGGTTTACTTATCTCTTGTTATCAAGTCTTGGAACAATAAAATGTATGATTTTTTAATAAACTTATTTTTAAACCAAAGAGATTATCGGTAATAAACTCTTTTGACAAAACCAAGTCAAGGAAGAGAAAACCTTCGCCATATTTAAGAAAATTACCAGCGAGAGTTGTTGGTCAGTACATGTTTTTGATATTTAAATAAAGAGAGAAACTTCGACAGGTGAAAGAAAAATACCTGAAAGAGTTGATGGTGAGTACGTGATGTTCAATAAAAATAATCAAATATTTCATTTAAACACTATGTATCTCAATTCCAAGTTGTTGCTGGTCTGAATTCTAATGTAAACTTCATAGCTATCTTTTGAGAGACAAAAATTAAAGAAAAAAGGAGATTCGCCAGTCGAGAGAAAAGTTACATTAATAGTTGATGGTCATTATTTTATATATGAATTAGTTATAATTTAAAAAAATTGTTAAAGATACATTTTAAGTTTTATTTGATGTTTTTTTAAAACCTTTTTATAGAGAAGATTGAAAAAAGAGAGAGGCTCTGTCATCTGAAAAAGGCATGCCAGCATGAGTTGATCAGTATACCGTTTCTTGTCAATCTAAAAATATGAATTATGAATATACACTTGACCTTTTATTTGATGTTAATTTTTTCACCTTTTTAGAGAAAAGAAACTTTTTAGAGTAAAGATTGCAAAAAGAGAGAAGCTGTGTCACCTCAAAAAGGCATACCAGCATGAGTTGATGGTTAGTTTACCGTTTCTTGCTAATCTAAAAATATGAATTATTTTCCATAATAGGTTCTTCCAAATCTAAATCAGTGTATTACCCCTTCCCCCTTTTTTCTATATTTCAATATCTTATTTTGAGCATAAACTTCTTTATGGTAGATGGGTTGTATTGCTCTTTTGTATGGCGAATTAACATAGTACAGTAAAGTATTACGTAATGCCGGTACGGCAAATGGAATAATAATATGTATTTAGACGTTTTTTAGTCACAATTGATTATTAACAAGACTAAACATATTTTCAGTCTACAGAATTACCACGAAAAGAAATTGGAAGAAATTGAACATCTCATTCCAAAAAAACTTTCTGTTTAAAATTGACTTCTTCATTTGTGCTCCATTGGAATGATTGAACTTTCAAAGTTTACCGATTCATTCAACTTAGTGTATTTCATCTTTCTTTCATAAAATGCTACAACAAAACGGTAAACGAGTTTAAAAAGATTATCAAAGCATATTTTTTTAACATTGTGCCTTATTTATTCACCTAGTAAAACAGTTAGAACTTATTCCTAATCATGTATCCTTAAATCGTTTAATTAAGCTCACATTTTAGTTATAGAAATTTTAAAAAATAGAAGGAAAACAAAGTTTTTATCAGTCTATACATAATGTTAAAAAAAAGACGTGGCACAAATTTTGTCTACACAAATTTTATTAAAATTACATTAAAACTTTCATTATTCAGTGCACTGAAAGAAGCTGTATCAGTAATCGCATTGGTCATGGCAAATGGTGCACACATATTCAATATGTTTCGCTGCAATACTGGCGCAAGAAAAATGCAGCCACCTACCACAAACAGTACATTGAGACCACAAATGATTTTTGGGCCTGCTGCATCCTGGCATATCACAACAAGTTCTTTTGGCAGGTTGCTTCTCTGCTGACCGTATTAGACAATCCAGAACATATTGTCTCATAATGTTGAACATTTATGAGTAAGGGCCTGTGGTGGTTTATTTCTTTTGAATGCCATGACATCTTTAAAAAAGAATTGGTGTTTTCTTACATTTGTTTTTTGTAAACAGTTTTTGCCCTTTTTACGTGTAAGGAACATAAATTGCAATTGCAATTGGACACCAAAGTGACTCAGGTGGCCTAAAATATATAATTTGTTGATTGTTAAACTTGCCTGAAAAGAAAGGTATATTTATCCTAATCAAGGTTCAGAGGCACGTGTACTGCAGTGTTCATGTTGTATTAATTCCCATGAATTGAAAGCTTTACAGACTAAAAACAAAACATTTTAATTTCAAAAACTAAAATCAACAGTTAGTGCTTTGATATTTGATTGAGTGATTAAAAAAATCTAATTATCAATACAAACAACCCCACAACTGTTTCCATCCATCTGCTTGTTTGAAGATATGTTCCCCCTCCTCAAATTCATGAATCTTTCTTGATCTGACAGTCATGAATGTTCTGGGAAAAAATAATTGCATAAATGAATTTATTTCCTCCTATTGTTGAAAAGCACGGGTAATCAGTAGATATCTACTGGATATTTTTTAAGAAACCACTTTTTAATTACCATTATATAATCATTGAAATGAGAAGGACGGCTGAGTGAGAGGGACATCAACCGCATTGGATTCTTCAAATAATGTTGAGTGAGTTAGAACTATAAAACTTATCAAATTCACAAATGTTTAAACGAATTTAATATTAGCTATCTCCACTGCTTGATGAACTTCATGTTCTGGTTTCCCAAGGAGTCAAAAACCTGGACTTTCTTGGCAGCAATGTTGGCTTCTAACAAGACCCAATGGTTCCATTCTTATTTATTGGTAGGAATACTTATTTATAGTACCCACATCAAGCGACTGAATTGCACCTGCAGATAAGACAATCTATAATGTTAAAACACAAACAAAATAAATATTTTAATATAAAGATTATCAATTTATTCATTGAAAATATTAAAAATGTGGTATTTATGACAACAGAACCATGTGTCATGATAGTTTCCATTTCCAAGTAACACTGCTAAATAGGATGGAAGGACAAAAATGTTGTCCGTGTCAGCCAGATTTGCCTCAGACTTAGGCATTGAAAGATATCCAATGTCATTACATAAAATTTCCGATCAAACTTACACGATATTCAACTTTTAGTCATGACGTCATCAGCGTATAAATCTACGCAATACAATCTAACTTTTGAAAAAATTGTCTCTATTTTTTTTTACTTCTGTTTGGTCTACGTTTCTTGCTTTAATATTTGAGTATGTACATATATTTGAGTATGTACATAAAACAAAGATTTGTGATTTTACGAAATTACATGTAACTCAGATTCCAAATGCTTCCTTAACACCCCGAGTTGTGCTCACAAAGTATTTTTTTTTCATATAAAATCAATTTGATTTTAATAAAAATACAGTCGATATTCATGAGGTTTTTTATTGTTTATTCTCATTAAGCTAATGAAGGGGGGAGGATTTTCCAAACTTCATGAACAATGAATTCAGTTTTGTTTGGTTTTTTTTTTTTTGGGGGGGGGGGGGGCAGTAAAATCCTTATTTTACATGAGTTCTTAATTCCTCGATTCCGCTGTTTTGCGATGATTAAAATCGCCATCATTGATTCTCTTCATAATCTAATTTCTAAAGTCCAAAACTGTCTTTGGAGCATTCTTCAAGACAGCGAAAACAGTTTGGAAACCCCAGGTGACTTTTTGCAATTTGTCTTCGTTTGTCCTAGTGCATCGTTCCTAGACAATATCGCATAATTCACTTACAGTGTAATCTATTCGTATTGTTGAAAATTACAAGGCCAATTGTTACCTTTGTGAATTTGAAGCATTTCTTCCTTAATTGCGATATTTATTACCATACCATCCCGGGGCCTCTTGGGCTAGGCCAAATATGCTAAGAAGGCCACATTTTAAAAAAATCTTCCCACAGTTGTAGGAAAATAACTAAATGCATGGTAATGATGTCCATGAAACCTCAACTTAAATTGTGAAATCTATGGCCTCTGGAACAAAGATTCCCGCCCTAAGGCCTTGCATGGCCGTAATGTTCATAAACCCCTGTACCTAAATTGCGAAATTCATGGCCCTCGGGACAGGGTTACTGGTCTTATGACGGGGCAATTATCGCCATATCATAAAACTTATTAAAATGAAGAAAAATATTTTCTTTGCCCATACATATTTAGGAAAAATTAAATGCATGATTATGATGTCCATGAATCCCTCTATCGTATTGTTAAACTGTATTAAATCTTACAAAATCTTGTCTATTCTCATACATATTTGAAAAAAATAAATAATTGCATGATGTCCATCTACTTGTTAAAGAAACTTTATTAATGCGTGATGTCCATGTACCTACCCACTCCAATTATTTGTTTTGTTTTGAACAAATTTTATTGATTGCTCAAAAGGATTAGTAACAAGTTCTTACAATTCGTTAGTTCTTCTCCTTAAATATAACAATAATTGCCATGAGGACATTTAATTTAAGAACAAAAGAAAACATACTATAATATTGATATACACAGAGACAGATTATTTGAATCTCAAATATTCGTCTATAAACAAATTCGTCTATCAAACCAAAAGAAAAAAATAAAGGGTTTCGTAGCATTAGGCATGTGTTTGAAAAATTAATTGAGGTGGCTGTTCTGGCTTCAATATTTAGTGAATTCCACTGATTGACAACATTGGGTACAAATGATTTTTTTTGTAAATCTAACCTACACTTAGAAACATGAAACTGATAATTGTTTCATAATTTGTCTTACCGCTTGCTAGGAATAGTATGTGATAAATAGTCTGGCAGTCCTCATGTTCAGCCACCCCACACAATTGAAGCATATTCAAGGGTAGGTCTCAGAAATGTAATAATTATATAAGTTATGTTCACTACCAATTTTATACTTAAGGTTTTTTTGAAGTCCTAATTTTTTGTATTCTGAATTTACATAACTATCAATGTATTCAGACCATCTGATTTTTCGGATAAAAGTTCTAAATGGCGATGAGTCGGAACAAACTCCAGTCTATCAGCCTTCAAAAAATAATTTAGGTAAAACAGTTTAAGAGACTTTATATGATGTGATTTGCCAAAAAGCCTAATAAAGATCCATCAGTAGGACGAGGGTCAACATTAGCAACTTGCTGCACAACATTCTGCTGGGTTTCCAGAATTTTTCTCCTTTCAATACCAAAGTTGTGCAGAGTAACTGCTGGGTTTGTGCGTAGCAAATTTAAACATTGACATCTCTTTGTTTAAGAATCCAAAAGTTTTCTCTATCAGCGCACTGGTTCTGCACAACGCATTATTGTAGCGTCTTTCACTTTGATCATCAGAGTCGATGCATGAACGGGGTCATAAGAAAAGGACGGCACTGATACCCAGAATCTCCCAGTAACAGACCATCATGGTCACTTAAATTTAGAATCATAATTGCAAACTGAAAAATATGAATGAAACTTTCTTATCCCTCATAGCTTAAACAAGGGTGAAATAATAAATCATTTCTGCAGAAAGCCCGAGATGAACACTTCAATTAAGTCTAGTTCTTTGAAAGAAGCTTGTAATTCCTGCTGGCGGTGTCGCGCTCTAAGAATCTGTGGTCTCGAATTTCAAAGAATGGACTGTTTCCTGAACTTTCAATAAATAATAGTCATGCTCTTATTCTTGTACCTTAGTTCAGCAATAGAATCGTCTTTGTCATCTGGCTCGGCCGTATCACTTGTTATATATATATATGGTTAAGGTGGAAGGCTACATCGTCACAATATGTCTGACTTCCGTTCGAAACGCCATTGTGTTCCGGATTGATAACATTATGTCGTGGTACAAAATAGCTATACACCGTTTAATTGAACTCTTCTAACTAAGGAGATGAGATAGGAATGAATCACCAAAACACTTAGAAAATATGTCAATTTTCTTCCTGTTTAAAGCTTTTAACTAACATTGATTATCAGCTGTTTTGTACGGAAAACGTGGAATCTAAATAATATACCGTTTCCCTGCTCTGCTGCTATTGGCAATACATTTTTGTCATGTCATCTGCAACAGACGATCATACATATGTGGCGGATTATCGATATAGGTAAGCAGATGTCAAATTTTCATTTAAACTATATACATGTATGTATGATGAATATAAAACGAAAGTACCGTAGTACGATCTGTTGAATTGATCATAACTTCCCAAATTAAAAAAAAACATTTGCAGTAAAAGACTTTGACATTAAACCAATGTATTTTGATTAAAATAGATACAGCTAGGTAGCAATAGCAGTGGAAGCCCGGATTTGCAAGCCAAATGAGGGAAAGACAGAATTCTGAAAAGGAGCATGTTTTTCATTTCCACACATGCATGTGTATCACTATGGACATCTAATGTATGTATTAATATGCGTATGGTTGTTGTTTATAATTGCTATTGTATATAAAAAAGTAAAAGGCAATAATATAATTAACTACTAATATTTTGTTCTGAAGAGTTAAATTTTATATATAATGCATTCATCAATAATATAATTTTTCAGCTTCAAACATTATCATAAGCACCACTTATCTTATATCTACATATTTAGCATAGACTTGCTCCTTTTTTAATTTTTCTTCGTGATTTTTATTAATTGAAAAATTGATCCAAAGATATTTGAGACCATGTAAAATAAAGAAAGACAACTCTTAAACAGGATCTTTCATACCAAGATTTTTGCAATAATTAAGTATTTCCTTTTATTTTTCAATTTCATTCAATTTCTTTTCTTCATCCCATTCACAAAAGAATATTGTTTATATTTTCAGGTTTTTGTGGGATTTTGTCCAGCAGTTTGCCTTAAAAGATATTTTTTTATATTTTAGTTTCATATTTATGTGGATTCCAATAAAAATCATACAAACTTCATTCATGATTTTTTTGTTTTTCATTTCTAAACTTAATAACATTTCACTTTCATAAGAATTTTAAAACAGAAATGTTTAAAAATTTGATAAATAAGGGGTTATCTGGAACCAGACTGATATTTTAAAAATTCTCTAGAAAATAGTGTATTGTATTTTGAGGTCTATTACTGTTGAATTCTGTGCCTAGTATTGGTAACAAATGCATGCAACAAAAATCTCCTACACTTATTTGGTGTAGAGATCCACCTTAAATCACCACTAATATTTGTTAACTATTTTCAGGTTTTTTTTTTGTTTCGTTTTTTACATTTTTACAAGACAATTCACGCGTGATAAATAGTAGAGGTTTGATTGACAATGACGTGGTGAACAAACTTAATGGTAGGAATTGGTTTGAATTGTAGATAACCAACTCTTGGTATGCTGTCATGGAAACGAAATAAACCAGATTTGGTCCTTGTCAAATTTAAAATCGCAAATTCATACCGCGCGCATTTTGAATGTGAAATTTTCCGCGCAATACTGCTTATCTGCCTGTCTCTTCAGAAGTCCTTCAGTAGCATCTTGAGGCCCTGCAAAGAAAAGCGTTTATAAAAAGTATTGATTAAAACACAAATGCAGGTTTTTTAAAGTAGAGAGGGGCAGTCTTTAACCAATTTCATTTAGAACGTGCTTTTAACATACATTTTAAAAAAGGTTGAAGGTTATGCTCAGTTTGACTCTTACAATGAAATATTTTAACGTACATATTAAAAACTAAAATAATACATGTATTTGACAGTTGTACTCTTAAAAAAAATATTATTTTTAGCAAGTGCAGCCTTAAAAATAATTAGGGTGAAATTCTTGAAACCAAAGTCATTACAAGAGTTACTGATATCCCCAAAGCAATGTCGATGTTATATTGGGCTGCACATCCATTCGTAAATTTATGTATGCTTTCTACTCGGTAGGAGATTGAAGAAAAGTAATCAGCAATAGATTGTCGAACCACGTGGATGAAGTACGGGTCATGCTGTTGTTCAGCGACAATTTCTGGGTTCCCCTCTGAACTCTCGACACCATCTATATCAAGCAGAGCATGGCAATGTATAATGGTGACGTAGATTGATACATGTACCCCTGTCCTTTGAAAGTGTGAACTTTGTAGTTGCTTCAATTCTGTACAGCGATAATTTTCAGAGATATCATTAATACAAATTCAGTGATTCAGCGGAAGATTAGAAACAAGTGTTTGCTACTGCCTGTTTTGCCATGTTGCTGATAGAAAGGGATTAATACCAAGAGTTGCAACAAGTGGGAAATATATAGTGGATATTTTATTCCTTTTATACAAGAACAAATTCCTTAACTGTGTTTTTTTTTGCCCTTTGCTTAAATATCAACTTTTTAAAAACATTTCCCACTTACCATTTTCGTCAGATTCTAGCTCCTCCGTTTCCTCTGGAAGTGATCGTGGATGCCATATTCAATAAATTGTCGTTTCAGACATTATAATGAATAATTCGTAATCAGTGTAGCGTTTACTAAATTGCATATGGACTCGAATGGTTGAACTTCGTTGTCTGTGTAATTGGTCTTAAGGATCTTCTTACGAATTCCAATGCATGATTTAAAAGCACTAAGTAAACATTTCACATTTTCATCTTCTTCTCAAGAACCACTGGGCCAATTTCAACCAAACTTGCCATAAAGTATCTTTAGGTGAAGGGGATTCAGGTTTGTTCAAATGAAGAGCCATGCCCTCTTTCAAGGGGAGATAATTAGGAATTAGTGAAAAAGTAATGGTGTATTTTAAAAATGTTCTTCTCAAGAACAACTTGGCCAGGAAAGATGAAACTCAAAGTGAAGAATCCTCAGGTGGTGTACAGTACCGATCAGACCCAACCTAACAGAAAGTAAACCCCAACTAAACCCTGGGTTTACTTTCTGGGTTTACTAGAGTGGACTCAGAGAGTAAACCCCGATCAGAAGTCTGAAAACAGACGCTAACTGTGTATTCGGAATACACAAGGGGCAGGAATTACAGGTAGTAGGATTGAAAGATAATTTACGAGTCTGTTTCACACTTCAGTGCGCACAGTTGACCAAAAAAGCAATTTCCAAGTAAATCCAAAGTAAACCCCGAGTGGTCCCAAATTTTCAAAAAGTAAACCCCAAAAGTAAACCCAGGGTTTAGTTGGGGTTTACTCTGGTGTTAGGTTGGGTCTGATCGGTACTGTAGATTCAAGTTTGCTCAAATCATGACCCCTAGGGCAAGGGTGGGGCTGTAATGGATGAGTAAATTTTCGAAAGGATACATCAGAAAACATTTAAAAATCTTGTAGATCCCATAAGACCTGTGATTAGTTAAATTTATAAGCAAGCAACTTTATGTAGTGCGCATTCAATTTTGTCTAGTTTGTGGCCGTACAAATGATATCAACAGATTAGGTTTACCTTTGTTTATTTTTTTTTTTCGATCGGGCGTGGGGTACCAAATAAATGAAAACGAGGCTCACTTCAGCCATTTTTGATGTGGACGGTGAAGAAGTAACTGAAGTTTAGTGTTTACACGGATCTTAAACAAAAGTATTCATTGCTGATTGTTGTTTTCATACTGTAAGGTTTGAAGAGTAAAGGATTTAGCTGAATAATTACAACCTTGCGTATATTTGTTTGTGCAGCATTAATTTGTTATTATGCAGTGTTCAGGCGCGATCATACTGCGCAGTTGAAGTCTCTCGGAGAAAAGGTCACACGGAGGAAAACAAGTTCATTTAGATACTGCTACATTTTTGACAACTAGTCCAGACACTGTTGTAGTAAAGATTGACGACATTAGAAAATGTCTCTACACACCAACAGAAGAAGTGTCAAGAAATCAGAACAACTAATCATTGATTCTGTGAGCTGTGCCATCACTCATGTGTGTATTGCGTGTCACAAGAGCATCGCATCGTTTAATGGAGCAGCAACTTTTCCGAAATGTGCCAAATGTGGGATGAAGCAGAAAACGGCCAACATTTAAAACTCAATGAAATGTCAGATTCTTTGTGGTAAGGAGAGATTCAGAATCATTTGGACTCGACATTTTTCGGGAGGTGATGGATATCATTTCCACTCATGTGATATAACTTGTACCGATAGTGCATCTTTGTACAAAAGCAAAGTATAAAATGGCTTACCAGTAATTTTTACATGAACTCTCCTTTTATTTGACAGTTCTCAAAACCTATGCTTCTTAATTTGATCACATTTGTCTTATACAAATCACAAGACAATAACAAGTACGCTTCCATACTCCTTCGTTAATTGCTAAGTGTCACAAGTGTTATTCTATATATGTGTATTAATTAAAGGAACAGTGTACATGCATCATAAGATCATTACATTTACATAATAAAAAATACCAACACAAAAAAAAAACCATCCTGAAATCCATTGATGCAAAGCAACAGAAAAAAGTACCAGTACATGTATCTAGTGCTGCCGCTGAATCCAGCAAACCGAAAAGGGAAAAATCACGTCGGGTATCTGTCAGAGGATGAGTGGCCAAAAACAAGCGATGGCGACAGCATTGCAGAGGACATTGTAGAGGAAGAAAAATGCTGTATTTGTCATGACTGGCAGCCAAAGGACCTGTACAATTGTTGTGGTTGTGAAGTGGGGCAAATGTGACTTTTGTGCCCATTGGACTCGCCTTCAGTATTGTACTCCTGTTCGAGTGTTGAGGCGGGGAGACACTTTTGTCTCCATTGTGAAAATAGTTGAAGAAAAAACTGAATAAAAATTCAATCATGTTTATCACTTTCAGCAGCCGATCAGTATTTTTTATCTATAATTATCATTTTAAAAACATTTTTTTAATTAAAATACCATAATCCATTAATTTTAAGTTAAGTTAAACGACTTTATAGTTTCCCCACAATGTGACACTATGTAATAAAGATATGTTTCAAGATAATCTCGCAATAACATCAGTTTCTGGAAATATTTCCGTATTGATAGATTTTTCGACAAAAAGGTTTAACTACCGCGATATCATAGGACCGAATCATATTATTTAAGCTTTGTAACCTGGAGAACTATCGCCCGTGTTTTGTAATTTTTACGTATCGAATCTAATATATACTTCGGTAAATCAGACAGTTGACTGTTTACCGGTGCAAATAAGCAAAATCTGATGTATTAACAAAGTACTTAAATACAATATTCATTCTATTGGTAATTCGGTATGATCTTTTGCGTAATGGTTGATTAATGTTGTGTGTTTTGTTGAGATATATGCTCAGCTTTTTCTCGAGTTTATTCAGTTTAAACAGAGTTTAATATCGCTGGCGGAAATATATACTAGGTACATATACGATTCATTTTGAAAAATAAATTGTGCTCTTTGTTTTAATGCATGTCTCTTCTGTTTATAATTGTTTCAATTTCTTTTTACGAACCATATTTGAATGTTAAGCTTCAATTTATATGCAGGATACAGAGCTTTGCACACAGATATGATTTTTTTTTTTACATTTCAGATGCTGAATAGGAAATACTAAACTAAAAATCTAGTAAAATTGTGAGCTCTGTATCTTGCTTATAATTCTATGATTGACGCTGAAATTGGTTGATCATACATTAGAAATGTCTCGCTAAACGTTTAATGCTTGTACAAAAAATGATATGTTGTAACTACCTTGTGGGGCCCCCTCTTTAAACAATGATTGAGAATTGTATGAATTCAACATTATTTTTGATGTTTTTTTAGACACGAGTAAATAAAAACGACACAACATAGTTCTGACACATTTCTTTACGGGGATAAAGGCATTATTGCTATTCCTAAGAAAGTATTACAGAGTAAAATCATCCTGGTTTGTAGCCATTTGTTGTTTTTGAATAAAGATGAAAACAATGGGTGGGTCTTAGTAAAATACAGTGATTATGCCTATCAATACATTGACTATAATAACTCTTTTACATGTCTTCTGACAACATTTTCCATTTGAGTATATTCATCAATCAAGTGAGTAAGGTTAAAAAGTCACGGGAGTTTACGCCAGGAAAACAACAGTCGTTTATGATTTGGAAGACCAATTAAATTTTTGAATGCTTTTAAATTGAGGGGATTAAGGCACAGTTTTATTCATCTATACATCTATAGGAATTTTTAAAATAAATTCTTCTTCCCATTTGGTTCATTCATCCAACTGGTGTAATGTCGAAAAATAAATATTATAATAGATTTTTTAGAAATAAAATAACTAGTAAGTATTAAGGAAAAAAATGTACCTATATGTGTTCTTCTCAGTGTCGTCACAAAAACCAAACCTCCCAATGATCATCCCCATCTCAATTATTTATATAGTGGGGGTTGTTAGGGGACAGAACGAAAATACAGGGAGTTGAAAGTTAACAGTATAACCCTACCAAAAGTTTAGGTTTATATCTTGCATAGGAATTTCTTATTTTTGGTAAAAATGACATTTCATAAAGGTGCAATGTCAAAGATTAAGTATACGCAAAAATAAGTGTAAAATTCGAATACTTTCCAATATTTATTATTTGTTATTATACCGAGGGGCCAAAATGGTACAACACCCATATAAAGTCATTGTTGCTCAGGTGAGCGATGTGGCCCCATCGGCCTTTTGTTTATTTTCTAATATAAACCTTATGGGTTCATCTCTACTGCGTGTTTTAATAAAGTAACACCGGTAGCGTGCGCAACTTTTAAACATAGAGTGTGTTAAAATTTCAAGCATCTGTAACGATCCACTTGAGGGTCAACTCAATCTTAGTAACAAGCATCTGTAACGATCCACTTGAGGGTCAACTCAATCTTAGTAATCACCAAGTCCAGTAGTTCTTTTACAAGCAGTTTAATAATAATTAATGAATAATAAAAAAAAACTTATATATCTTATTGTTTCACTGTATAAAATACATCGATTGTGACGTCATTTTTATATTTTGATGACGTTTAAAAATTGTCTGCATGGGACGCCTGTATTGTAAAAATGAACGAATCTTATACCGAATATAAGCACGTTCAACAGGTGATTTTGGATACACAAAGGGAATCCCTGATCAGCTGGTAGAAAGATCCAGTGGCTCAAAACTAAAAAGCTCCTAAAACTTGTAGAAGTGGTGGTTAGGGACAGCTTCGCTTCGTCTGGTGGCTGAGAGTGTCCGAATTTAAGCCCAAATGAAGAAGACCGTGGCGGATCCAAGCGATACCTCTGGAAAATTTCATTCTCTTACAAATACTCTAAAGAATTGCTACGTTCTCTTACCGTTTGCCTAGGAACTCGCATAATATTCCATAGAAGGATACGTCTGGCAGCCATTTTGAATGCTGATTTGAACGCTTGAGACAGGTGCTTAGCAATCTCAGATGTTTTGAGAAAAACTCAAAGACTGTTCTCCACTTGAGTGAAACTCTATTTTCGTGGCACACATTCTTGTGTCAAACTCATGGGATTTGAGAAAATTCTCAGATTTGAGTAGAAAAAGACCGTTGAATTCGACTCAAGACGTTCGTGGTTCCGGGGCCTTGTTTTATCAATTTCTTTGTACAATTTGATGAACAATTTCTATCCTGGTCTATATATGAATTTGCAGAGGGCTTCCAAAAGGGCAAAATCTAATGTCAACAAAAGCTTTAACAACTGTACTGCCTTCTTGATCTGGGTGGGCAACTGTTTTGGTCCATTTGTATAAACACTCCACTATTACTTCTATATTCCTATCACCTTTTTTGATTTAAAGAAGGGGCATAGAATGTCGAAGACTATACAATCTCCATTGTTTTCACTACAGGATATGAGCCCAGTCGAGCATGATTTTGCTTTTTTGACTGCCTCCGAGCAGCACAGTTGTCACATAAATGACAATATTCTAAAACTGGTTTTTTTTCATAGACGGCCACGCGGGGGTGTTAAGGAAGCATATGGAATCTGAGTTACATGTAATTCCGTGAAATCACAAATCTTAGTTATTATGTACATATTCAAATATATAAGCAACGAAACGTAGACCAAAAACAAATAAAAAAATGCTTCAAAGACAATTTTTGCCAGAGATTAGTTTGTATTACGTAGATTTACACTGTCGTGTATCCGCGCCGGTAGTGACGTGTTTGGATAAAGTGAAAATGGTGGTTCCGTTTGCTTCTTGATAAGTGTTCGTGTTATTTAAGGCTTACATTGTCTACTTTTACATGAAAAAGATCGTCAGATCTATTTAAAAGTGCATAAAATCTTTAAAGTTCTACGAAGTTTATGTTAAAATTATGTAAATAAGCAGGTCATGTCGATTAATTGGGAACAACGGAACAGGTTTGGATGACCTTGTTTTTCAAAATAGGAACGGTTTGGATACGCATCTGATACGGTTTGGATGTAATTAATTTGTGAGTGTAAACAGCTCCTTTAATTATCCCCTCGCGAAGGGGATATAGCATCGCTACTATGCGATATACATGCCCTCACTGAAAAGCATGCTTTCAATATAATGGATATCGTCATGTGATAGACATGAAGTCACATTGTTTAAAAAAATAAACATAGACGTTAAAGACTTGTGCATTTAAGCCAACAAAACTTGTTTAAAAAAATAAACATAGACGTTAAAGACTTGTGCATTTAAGCCAACAAAACTTAATATACCGTAATTTAAATTTCAATTTTACACACGCTCCAAATAACTTGCAATTGGCTTATAAAAATTGCATACAGATTGCTTAACAGATATGTTAAGTATATTGTATAATCATTCCATCGATATTAATTTCGAAAGATTTAGCCTTACCAAAATCTTTACCGACACATAAAAACATGTGTTTACGACAGTTTCAATTGTTATGCTTCTATATCGTTATCGGCTTTAAACGTGAAAACGTCAAAAAATCAAAAGAGATCAGTCAAATACAGAATTATACCAACTTTAAGAAGCTTAAAGTTTGTAAAATCATCTAATGATACAAATATTTTTTTTTCTTTTAAAATTGAAACGATATAATATATCGATACACTGCACAGAACAAACCGTGATAACGTGGATATTTTTAATTATTGGTATCCTGATATAGGTTTGATGAAAATGAAAAAAAAAATCTCTTTTATACAGAGTAACTTATCAAACATCATACTTGTCTATTTTTTTTAAGTTAAAAATTGAAACGTTCCCAAACAACTTCTTAGTTTTGCAACAGCCTAACAACTGCGCTTTGGCAAATTTTTAACAATGAAATTTTAATCATTATACTTTCATGTTAAATACTAACGCGGGTTTTGTACTTTTTCTGCAGTAACGCCACCTTCATTTCCCGCATGAGTCACCAAAACCTCTTGATATACATGTATATAGATACATATTTATTGTTTTGATTTTCTGGTGTGAATTATGATTGAATAAAATTTAATGTACATATAAAATGGCGATGTTTACCTAGGTCTCGTCATCACTTGAATTTTTTGGACCAACTATTTCTAACAACAGGGTAAATATATGACTTGGCAGACATGTATGGTACTTTGTATTATATCAGTATAATCACTGGGAGTGAAATAATTGTAGAACTTTCTTTGTCTAGCGATGTACAGGCTTGGTATTGAATGTAAACGAGGCTCACTTTAATAATATTATTACCAAGCACATTCTCCGTTCAACTTACTTCACGATTATAAATATCATTTCAGAATAACTAATAAACACATCATATAGTCGCTTGCCATTAAAGTAGTAGATAGTTGTCTGTTAAGGTGTTTATATGATATATTGCTTTTCAGGTTGAAGGTGAAAAACTTCTTCCTTCTTTTTTTTTTACATTTTATTGTGTTCCCCATGTTTCAACTCATATTTTCTTTATAATTTAAAATTAAAGAAAGTATTGTAAAAAAAATGATTTGATATAACTATATTTACATTTTTCAATGTTTTTTCATTCGATAACACTAAGTATCAATTTGTTCATATTCAGTTCAATAAATTCAAATGACGTTTGCTTATTAAAATATTTAAAAGTACAATTGCTGTGAATTAAATTAATATAAGTAATAAGGAATCATTCTTTCGATATTGTGAAGTGTAATTTCGTTTCGAGCTTTATTGGGTTTGACCACGCCCCGACCAAAATAATCAACTCATGATATTCGATCAAAGAATGATTCCTTATTCGTTAAATAATCAATTTCTGATCAATTAAACACTAAAAATACCATTTTATCAGAGAAAAAAACGTGCTTGTCTAAAGAAATAAACTTAGGCATCCAGATTTAGTTCCCTTCGAACACGTGGAAGTATTTTGGTTTCATAAGGTTTATAAAAATGTCGGAAAGGAAAGAAAAATTCATCGTCTGCATATTAAGTTCTTTTCACCTGACTTAAAATACATCTTTGCATGCTGTGTAATTTGAATGACCCACTATTTTTAAAAAAGATGTATCTTCGGTTGCACACCGATAAAATGCAAAGTGCTCTCTTTATGTCTAAAATATCAAAAATCCTTTAACTTTTAATTATTCAAACCGTACCATTTGCGCAATTTATATTTTAGCATCCAAACCGGAAGAATTTATTTATCCAAACCGTACTACTTCTTTAGCAGGTGCATGAAGTTATTGCTATTTTTATACATATTAATGTATTAAAAAGACATCAGTTTGATTTTATTTGGTTAATGTAATGTTTTGAATTAATTTTGGCTGCTTCAGATTTTCAGTATGTGTTATAACATCTACGTAATCTAGAAATAGTTCTTGGTTTTAGCGTTAAAATGACACGTTAACGATTGATTTTTCTACAAATAAGTCGTTTTTATAAACGATGTACGAAAATAACGCACACGCTTTTCAACTGCAAACCCTTCAGAAAAATATGAATGACTATTACGATATTTTAATTAATATTTACCCCGTTGTCGATAGAAAAAAGGACACAACACTCATTGTTTTTGCAATGGATACGCCATTTTCACGTTATCCAAACCTGTCACTACCGGCGCGGATACACGACAGTGGGAAAGCATTGTAAACATATTCAAAATATAACTAATCTAAGAACTCTAATAAAGTATTGTGGTGTGATTTATTGAGAATGGGACATAAGAATACTGGGGGAGATGTTAGTTTTATCAATCATTCGCTAAAAGGTATGTAAATTTGCTTTTATTTCTCGGCCAGGCTTTCCTCTGTCGTTGTTTACAATATAAAAATCCAACTAGAACAACACTACCCCGTGTATGGTGAACTTGAAATTTTACACGTATCGTTAGTTTGATCAATGCTTAAATTGAAAAGTGCTGCTAGAATCCCATGTTGTGTGTTGTTTTAATGCAATTTGCCGTTTTCCGTGCAAACTTTATAAAAGTTGGGAAGGTTTTACGAGAACCGGATGAATAACTTTTTAATAAGGAAAAACATAGGATTCTAGCAGCGGTTTTGATTAAACTGAGATGTTTTGCCTTCACTTGGTATGTTTAATTTATTTTGGAAACCGCGGGGTAGTGTTGTTCTATCTCATTTTATGTTAAGGAATATACGTAAGCTATTTATAGTTGTCACGTGATAATGCACCAATGTGGCAGTAATGTACTACCCAAGTTTATTGCACTGACATCTATTTTAAAGGATGATACTAAGTTTTTGATTTTATTCAAAATAATTATTTAATTTTACGATTTTGAATACAACAGACAAAATAAGACGGCATATTGCCCATATGCTTCCTTAACACCCCCGCGCAGTAGGATCCTTGTTTTATTCTTCCTAATGTCTTTTCAGCGTCCAGATATATGTCCTGCGGAAGGTATGTCATGGTAAAAGTAAAGAACAACGGGCGATAAGTTTGTTTGAGCAAGACGTGCAACCTTTTTTTCACCAACGGTACAGAATGTCCGACGTGATTGTCAATCTGTTCCAGTGCCGCTACAATGCCTTCTATTCTCCAGACTTGTTAGATATTGAGTGCAATGGCTGTTCGATCTTCTTTTCCTTGGCTATCAGAATAGGACCAATGATAGGATCTTAAAATTGTTATAGAGTAATTTCTGCTGGTTCCCCACCCTTTAGAAACTTCACATCTTACAGCCCAGAATTTGATTCAATTTCCTCTGCTTGGCTCCTAGTTATCACTCTTACAGTGTTCATTTATCATCCTGGTTGTAACGTGCCAAGGTATAGGCTATGACTTGATGAGTTGGTAAAATTCCAATGAAGGAAATATATTCAATAGTTAACCAATGATGATCAAATTCCAAAGTTTTTTGGGAAAGTTGGTCAGTATACTTCTACATAGTCAGAGGCAGTGAGAGTACAAGAAATATTCCAGGGTAACAATAATTTATTTAGGTTTAAATATTCATTGAACAATACCAACAAATCTGTACAGTAGGTTGGGAACGTCAGACGTCACGAAGAAAGTTGTATGAAAAGTATGAATCCAATAAAAGTGAATTCCGTTATATGCTTAATTGGTTATATAATTATAGTATTCAATATGAATAGGAGTGTGATTCAGAGTATTTGCGTACTATTTCTATTAACCGCGGCCGGCGTTCTGCAAAGTCGAACTGAAACTAACGCGTCGCTAGCGACGGTGTTTATAGACTCCAACAACCGACATGAGCACTCGGCTTTACCTAACCAAAAAGGAAAGTAGAGACAAACTATGGCGGACGATGCTACCGAGTGCTGCTAAGGAATAAACAGATAAATAATGTAAATATCGTGACGTCTAACGGAATACAAACATGTATTATAATAAAAACAAAGGTAAGACATTTTAAATTTAGTAGAACAACAGTGATAATACTTCAATTATTAATCAAACAGGCTCGAGGACGATACTTAAAATAACCTTAACCCCCTATATAAATACATGTAGATTCTTCCATTTCTCCATTACCAAAAGGGCAAGCCACATGATTTGTCATCTGCTAAAAACAACAGGTATTTACGCTATTAATATACAATGTACATCAGTCTGGAAATCATTGGAGATGAATGTTGTCTCGTTTGCAAATGAGATTAAGAAAACCTAGCGACACATCGCATATAATTATGCTTGAAATGTTTACAAATGCTGTAATAATAAGATATAAGAATTACACATATTATAATCTATGCAAGCATGATAAGAAATGCATATAATGATATATTTATCATTATTACTTATGATATAAACAATGGGGGGGACTCTTACACTATCCCCTCTTAAAACACATATCTTCATTTAACAATAAAATAATCTGTAATATTCCACATGTAAATGTGGAAACAATATATATACTCGATATTGAACACATTTTTTTGAACACATACATGCACATAATGATAAATATGGCACTTCTTTTGCTAGAAATGCATAGAAACATGACTGATGATGACACAAGAATGCAAGAACAAGGTGAGGACGTAATAATGAAAGGTAAAATGAAGTATGAATTAATGACATACAATAATATATATTTAAATTGGACAACTAAATCATGATCCATTCCAAAAAAGGTCATCATACATATTATGTTTGAGTAACTTAAAAATTTATGTAAAGACCTCCCAAGGAATACAATACATTAGTCATGACTTAACTAAATAACACGCATAACTACATACAGTCCAGTCCTGAAATACATATGTTTGTCTGGTAGAACACTGTATACCTTTCTTCACACAGGATGGACGAGGAGCTGGTTTCTGGGATACTTCCTCCGACGTCTGGGTGGCGACTTCTTTCGTGATCTTGAAATGTGAATCCTTTGTCCAGGTAGCAGATAGGAAATATGTAGTGCCATCTGGCAGACTGACCCTCTCCACACGTTGGATCGCTCCGAATCCTAGGGGCACATGGTGGAGGGTTCTTTGGCCGCATCTCCGAGCTCTGGAGCGGGCCTCCTGAAGAATTTGAGCTGCTCCTTTTGGAAACATCGCAGAGGGGGCTCCAGCGAAATATAGTCGAGGGTCAGCTGCCAGAAACGCATAAGGATCCATGTCCCTACTGGCTGCGGAAATGTCATCTAGTTGCCGAAAAAGTAATGAAGCACAGGAGCGACAGTCGCAAATGAACCAGCGGCACCAGATGAAGGAAGGGTGGCCTGGCCCAAAGACCCGGGGACGCCTGGGCAGATGCCATGGTGCTTGGGTCAGCTTACCTAGGCTAAAATAACAGGAACTACAGGAGTTTAAGGGGCGAATGCGATGGTGAGCCGACCTCAGACACAGGGGAAAAGTCTCTCTTTACAATCTTCCTTTTGGTGTCAAAGACTGAAGAAGCCTCCACCACTTAGGTAAGCAATTCGTGTTTCTTAGTGGTAATCTCCACAGGCTCCAGGGAATTATCCTGACTCTGGGAACGCAAAGGTATCAGCTGCGTCCTGGAGCCATGGTCAGGGGAAGGAAGAGGTGACGACGCTGAAGGCACATTGGGCGCCACAGATGTTGAAAAAGTTGCATGTACAGTGGGAGAAGGCGGTGGTTTCCGGATACTGTCTGGCTGCACATCATGATGAATGCGATGAACTTTTTCTAAGTGCATGGTTTCACATCAAGTGTGATCTACTCTTGGGGACCACGTATCTGCAGTGAGGACACGCCTCTTTAGGACCGTGTTTATCTTTCCTGTGCCGCTTCAGCTGTGTCCCAGTGTTGAAATGTCGAATACAACCATCAATTGTACATAAGTATGAAGAGTTTCGGTAATGGGAGTATTGCACTGTATAAATATAAAGTAATTTTATATATAAAGTTGAACATTGAATAAATTTTCACCAAAATATTTTGTCTTGCGGTCTCGTCAGCTGTCCTCTGGTAATGACTATTAAATATTTTATTTTCAACGATAGATTTTCAAAAGATTGTGGTGCACAATCTTGACATCGTCCTGTGTGTTTTTGGATTTTGTAGACCAAGTCACATTTTTAAACAATGGCATATGGGCCCTTCCGGGGCTTAGTGAATTAGTGGTAAATACTTTTCTTTTAATTACAAAGCCACGAATTATCTCCTTTCTGAAATGAAATACTTTGAGCATTGTGATCATAGTAACGTTTTTGTCGATCACTTGCTTTGATCATTTCTTCACTTGCAAGGGAATGTATTTCCCACAGGGATTTTTGTTAGTTTTGTACATATGAACTTTGTGATTTGGATTTTGTTGTAGGAAAAATCCCAAACAGAAGATGTAGGGGAAGCTCAAGCTCACGACCTGACATCATGAGACTGGGACTAAATCCAGTGCTATCATGAACAGAAGTTCTGTAAGCCATCAAGACCAAAAGTAAGTAAATATCCCATTCCCTCCGAGTTCGTGATACAAATTTTGTTAACATGGCCTTCAAAGTTCTATTGAAAGTTCAACAAGTCCGTCACTCTGAGGATAGAATGTTGTGGTTCTGGTTTTGTCCATTCTAAACAATGAACACATTTCTTGAAACAGCTTGCCCTCAAATTGAGTACCTTGGTCTCTGTGTGTACCTGGCGAGGAACGCCAAATCTACATATAAATTCAAAAACAGGGAGTGTAAGAAGGGTTGGAATTTGTCGCAATCGAGTGCTCAGAAAGGTATTGAATATAGCGGACAATGCATGTTCTTCAAGTACTGCGACACTTTTTGCTCTATATAGAAGGCCTAATTCAAGTCACGATTGAGCAAACATTTGGATGTAAGTTCTTCAATAACATTTCAGAGTCACGATTGAGCAAACATTTGGAATTTTGAAAAAGAGATTTCATGCCCTCCACTGTGGCCTTCGGACCAAACCAGAAAGAGCGTGCCGAATAGTGACGGCCTGTGCTATTCTGCACAATATAGGGATTCAACGGAGGGACATTCTGAAAGAGACAAACTTTACGAATGCAGTTGATGTGGCCGTGGACGTCCACGTTAGGGTTCCAGATGACGCTGTAGGACGCACCGTGAGGGACCATGTGAGAGATACATACTTCTCATGAAGACGTTTCTATGCATAGTCAACATCTTAGAATTTTAATTATAAAATTACTGTTTACAATTTACTACTTTATGTACCGGTACCTTATACATATTACTAACATGGTGAATTTATTAATGAATAATTATAATAATAATGAATTAATGGATGTCAGGGTATTTCACTGACTATAAATAAATACAACTATTGGTGCTAAAGTCATTATTGATGATAACATTTAATAGAGTTGAAAACAATCAGATAAAGCAACTTAAGTATATACATGTAGTCACATATATCCGCCATTCAATCAAATACATGGACATGTAAACTACTTAACATTAAAAAAGCAATACAGCGCATCATCTCAACTTGCTCAAATAATATCATTGTCAAATATTTAAAGATGAAACAATTATTCTTTCATTACAACTTTCATATAATTTTTACTGGTATTACACACTACAATGAATAATTCAAACTAGCATAAACTTGAATACTCTTATTGCTAAAAGTGCAATGTATCACAATTGTATCATATAACATTCTTCAGTGAACAGTGACTTAAAATGCACACATCATTAAGATAAAAAATGACTCATTTTCAAAGAGGAAGCTTATCATCCAAAGCTTAGAGTGGCACTATATATTTTAAATAGTAAATGTAAATATTAATAGGAGGCTCATGGGCCACATTGCTCACCTGTGCAATATAACTAGCTATTACTTTGTCAGCTTTATGGGATCAAATACAAAATACTCGACGTATAATTTACATGTTTAGGTCTTGTTTACAAAGATGATCAAATTTTTCTTACAAATATCTATATTAAACATTAAGCACCTTTCATTGTTTCATATATCAGAAAAAGATATAATAACACTTTGTCTTCTATCCTATAAAAAAATTCATCACCTTTATGACACATAAGATGCATCATCCATGCAAGTTTGGTGAAGTTAGGACCAGTAATAACCAAGATCTCATCTTCAGAGGGCACCTGCAACAAAAACTTTATCCAGCTCCAAAAACCTTAACCTCCTCCAGCATCCGAAACCAAAAGCTCAGATTTAGCATTCAAGCCTGTCGGGTGCATCAGTATCATAATACGCACCATCCATGCCCCCCTCCCCCACTTCGTCTCAGTGAGCTTAAAAAAACAATAATTCTTCATTAACTACCTCTGAAAGAGGACATGTATAACTTTCTATCTTAAGAAACTGCAGTCACTTTCATATTAAAATGCTTTGTTTATAGTTTGGTTAAAATTGACCTCGAGTTCTGAAGAGGAAATTGTGAACAGATTACAACATGAACGATGACAACAACCACAATAGACAATTTTTTTATCAGAAAAGCTCAGTTATATTTTCGGTTCATTTAAAAAAACTCTTCAAAAATGAAGTGGATATATGATTAATTATGAGTAAAAATGTCATTATGTGGTAAAGGTACAATAATAAATTAAACAATGTAAAACAAAACAAAATAAAACATTTTTTTTTGTTTATGACAATCAAAATAAATGTATGTAACCACTATGATCAACAATGTCAATTTTAGCAAGCATTCCATTAGAATACCAAGTTCAAGAATGTGACATTTCATGTATCTAGATAAACATCAAGGGAAAAAAGATTAACATCCAGCTTATCTAATAATTTTAAACAAGAGGCCTATGGGCCACATTGCTCACCTAATTAACATAACCATAATAAAATCAGCTTAATGGAGTAATTATGATACAAATTATCTGGACAATGTAATACAATATATTTATATATACCAAGTATGATTCCCTCTATTTCTTACAGAAATTCATAGCTCTATAATACAGCCAGACTGAAATCTACATGGCCTGTTTTTCGATTGGTCAAAATCTACGGCCACCTAAGAAAATTCATGAACTGCATTAAATAGTCATGAGGAAGTCAGACTCAAATTTCCATAGAAGACGTTTGGCTGTTTCTTTTAGCTATTGTACTGATGTATATTAACAGTAAAAACAATAATGCTTTCTTTGACGATTCATGCAAGTTATGAAGTTATCAAGTTCATAACCCGTATGAATCTCCAAAGAAAGCATTTTATTGTTTAAATATTTTGTATTAAGAAATACCATATGTTATAACACTTTGCATTTTTTGAAAATAATTTGTTTCCAATGTCATCCCCCACCCATCCAATTGTATCCACTTTCGGGGATTATGATCTGAACAAACTTCAATCTAGACTACCTAAGGATCCTCCACATAAGTTTCAGCTTTTCTGGTCGAATGGATTAAAAAAAGAAAAAGATATTTGAGAAACAAGCAACAGATTTTCAATAATTCTTAATTATCTCCCTTTAAAATAAGATTTGGCCGTTTGTTTTCACGAACTTAAATATCCTTCACTAAATAATGTTTTGAGCCAAGTTTGATTGAAATTGGTCCTGTGGTTCTGGAGAAGATGTCGAAAATGTAAAAAAAAAATTAAGGATGAACGAACAGACAGTTTGACGCCAGACAAAAAGTTATTATAAAAGCTTCCTTGAATTGATTGGAATTATTATGTAACATTCATTGGAATTATTATGTAACATTCATTGTCTTTTAGCATTTGAGCGACAACTTCAGGGTGCTCATTAAGAATCACCTGCAATTTAACATCATAAAAGTTCTTTTTTATTTGCAGGACCTCTGTTTCCACGTCCATTTTCTTGATTTCCTTCTGCAGTTTAGTGTTTTCCAGTCTTAAATTCTCCATTTCGAGCTCCTGGATGTTAATCTTCCTTTTTCTTGATGACTTACTTATATCTAAAATAAATTTGATTTTATATTTTCTTGATGTATTGTTAAAATGTTCACATTTTCAATGTTCAATATTAAATCATGTCATGTGTTCAATCAAATTTATCATCTTATATTGAGATGTTACTGCTGGTTTTAGTTGGCCATAAACAAACTCCGCAGCCTTACATTGAATCCTTGGTAATAGTTGTTGAAGGTTTTCATGTTCATCCCATCTATTAAGATTAGCAACTGAATCAAACCTGTTATGCCACACTTTCCATGGATATCTGCCTGTAAAGGGGGGTAACTTGGCCCCAAAGGTTTTACTATACCTTCCGTCTTTTATTAGGCTGGATGTGTTTCCTGTTGAAACACAGCTTCCATCAGCATCATCTTCAGTGGACGAGGAGTCTGTACTTACCTCCCTTGTAAGTTTACTACATGTACTAGAGGTCAACTGACGCTTTACTCTTGAGTTTGTGGTACGGGAATGATGGGTAGAACCAGTAACTAATTTATCATGTGGTTTTTTACCGGTACTAATTTTCCCATTGAGCTTTTGTACCATTGACCTCATCTCTGTCATTGTGGTTGTCACTTCCTCAATGAGAGCTTTGAAAGTACCTACAATCCCTGCTTTCTCCATGTGTCTTCCAACAGCTGCCTCGTCATTCTCTGACTCTGCTCGATAGAATGGTGGTCGTGAGCTGTCAAGTGGAGATCTTACACAAGTAGAGGTAGGGGTGTTCCTTACAGATAGAACTACGAATCTTACCTCGTCTTACTAGTATATTCTGTCTCTGCACATTGCCCCTCTGTGGGAGTTTGAGCCGACCCTACATGTACTGGAGTTCCCAATGAAGGAGGATTGTTGAGTAGGTAGACCATTATTGTCTGATGTACATGCTGTATCTCTTGTTTCAGTCATTTCCATCTTTGGACTGTTTCCTATATTTCGTTTTACTAATATCTCATCAGCTGACTCCCCATCAATTTTAGGGTCTACATCACTTGACTCTAAATTGTCACCTGTCTCAAAATTGTTTACCCTTCTCTTGTGTGCTCTTGTCTCATACATTGTATCCGTGAGTCCGTTTCACTGGATCCTAATTAAAATGTTATAGGATCCAACTTCTGACACCAAAAATATGTAACGTGCTAACGCTACGCTTTGGTTTGATTTGTTCTTCTGACACCAGGTACTTTACCGGCAAGTACCAAACCCAAATATAAGTAAATAAAATAAAGTCTGCTGTAAAGTTTCACAATTTATTGATACACCAACTATTTCTTACAAGACAGAAAATAAATAAATAGATAGCCTCCTCAAAACAACATTAATTAAATTCCTGTCCTTTTTATTCACTGAAATACCCTAATAACTCCAGTAAATTCACAACAACTTTAATGTTAAATAGTCTGATTCAGATAAATTCTGAATATGTGACTTAGACCTAACTAAAATTACCTAAGTATCCTAATTTAAATATAAACACTGATAAAAATTCCCACAAAAGAAGTTTGTAAGGTCTGATTCAGATATTAATCTGAAAATGTGACCTTAATTAATTATAATTCACTAATTAACTTTAAATTAATTGATCAGATTTCCAAATTATGGAAATATGTGATCAAAACCTAATCTCTTAAACCCAATTAAATTTCCGATAAAATAAATTACTTGCATCTTTAAACCCCCCATAATTGCAGACTAACGAAAATTAACGGATTCGCGCTATATATACTCCGTTCATATCCGTTAAACCCAATCACTTATAAAATTCGTCTACTAAAGACAGATTTTGTTAACAGTAAACGGGATACATCCCAAATAACATAGTTCACAAACAATTTAAGTTAAACTTTTTAAACACTACTTTTCATTCAACAAATCAAATATCAATATGAAAATACGATTTTGTTTACTTACGATGTTAATCTCAATGGAATTCACCGGGTATGACTATCTATGAGGGTGAACTCTAAAATAGGAAGTTTGACCCGGAAGTAGAGGTCAACTTCGGAACAGCAAAACAAATGCATACATGTGCAAGAAAAACAAGTGAAAAACTCAATAAAGAGGAACTACAAACACAGGATTATTAAAACACGTATTATTTGAATGTGTTGTGTTGTATAAAACATAATGCCTATTGTCAGTCTGTGTTAATATGTCATTGAGAGATATATTTG